>JAZDUA010000008.1:9035000-10405000 GCA_038098605.1 Gryllus longicercus | reverse complement strand
AACCACGATCCTTCAGTTCGAGATCGCTGCTTCACTACTGTCTTAACGATCTCGACCATCCGAACGACAGCAAGTGTATTTGTATGTATGTGTGTGTATATGTGTGTGAGCGTTCTACTAAAATGATTGAGCGTTAGAAGCGATTGTTTCCAAATTTTACAAGAATGCTTTTGAGCACGTGACTAAAACATATGAGATGCGATTGAAACTGTAATATGAAAATGTATTTTTTATACGAAATTTAGCTTAAAGCAGTCCGCTATGAATCTCGATGGCGGCATTGTTGTCAGGTGAAATGTGCCGGGAGCAAACGGCCTCGTGTTGGGCGCCCGGAGGAATAGTTGGATTGCACTTCGTGGCAGTGGTGTAGCTAGGGGGGAGGGGCAGGGGGGCGGTGCGCCCCGGGTGACACCATTCTAGGGGTGACACCAATTAAACTATTTTATCTTTGGAATTATATAATTTAATTCAATTACTTAAAAAATACATATATTAAGCGTTTTGTTAGTTTTAGTAATTTAAAAAATGTATTGCTGTAATTATATAATTTTTATTATTTAGTTAAAAATTATTTTAATTAATTTAATAAAGATACATTTAAATCATAAATACTAAGAAAGCAAAGACTAAAAATAATATAAAGTAAAACGCAAATCTGTAAGCGGTAAGTGCATGTTGTTCAATATGTTTTCCTTCAACACTACATCTTATAAACTAATTGTAATAAATATGTAAAAATGGAAATTTATTTTTGTTATATTATTATTATTATTGTTATTATTTATTGTAATAAATAAATTTAAAAAATGTACAATCTATGCGTCCATAGATATGTTTACACTTAATTCAGGGGGGGGGGTGATACCATTAGCTTTGCCGCAGGTGACACCAACTGAAGCTACGCCACTGCATCGTGGTCAGCTTTCCCTCGCACCCGCTTTTAAGATAATCCGCTTTCACATTTGGCTACCTGAGAAGGCACGTCCCGATTGCATCCCGGCCAGTGTGTTGAAAAGGGAAAGGAGGAAACAATTTAGTTAAGTTGCCATTCACGAGAAACGCAAGTAGATGATCTCACCCCAGACAAGGGAAACCCTTGATCGCAGGTGAACTTGGCAGAATCTTTGAAACTCTCTATGCAATCTAACTGAAACCTGCTTATTTTAATTCTGCGAAGTTTATAGGAAAACCATTTCTCCCTTTTCCATCTTGCTTGGAGTGGTCTAAAGTACACGTAGAAATTAGTTTCAATAAATTTAGAACATGTGATAAAGTTGAATGTCAAAATAACAAGCTTTCCTTGTTCTCTCGGACTATTACAACATAAGAATAATGAAAAATGAGAAAGGTAAAAAGGAGCACCTGTTTCTTTTCTCATTCAAGTCCTTCAGATAAAGAAGCGAAAGGGCGAAATTCGAAATATTGATACCTTGGGGATTGGGATACGCACGTACCCAATCAACTTTATTATTGATATAGAAGGCGGTATACACAATATTTCACTTAGTGACTATGCTATCTGAACCAAGAAGACACTAATTCATGCTATAATAAAACACATATTCGTACATGTAAAAACATATTGAAACAAATTAGTTCCTACAATCATGAACGTTAAGAGATAAATACATAAATATGATTACTGTTATCAACTTCAAAGAAAAACAATCATATGAATGGTAACAATAGGAATCCTCGTTATGAATTTGAAAATAAACTTCTTAAATAGAAGACACCAGACTAAATTTTCTAGACGATTTTAAAAACTGTATCGTGTTTAAATTATTCAAGACGCCACTGCATCAACTACTTCAGCTGCTCTGTTTTAAGAAATGCCTCCTTTAAAGCCACAAGAAGGAATGCGCTTTGTTCTTCGCTTTTCCGATATTGCTTGGCGTTGACCGAGCAGGATCTCCGATGTACTTGAAGGCGAACACGACGACACGACGAATGGCACGACAAAACAGAATCTAGGGCTCCGCGCCCTCCGTTTATTGCACAGACGTGCATTTGGAAGCTCTCCAGAAGCTCACTCGGGTGTTCTTTTGAAAATTACGAAAAGAAAGGGGAAGGCAAGGGCGATAGGCCAAGTCACTAAGCCCTTTGTCCGGAAGTCACCATTTCAGAGGCAGACATAGCCAGACAGAATGCCTCAAGAAGGAAGTGAATGTGTTCGTGAGTCAACGAGTCGGCAGGAAATCTAGGGCTGTTTTTTATTAAGCTGTAGAAAATGGCGGAATGTGTTGGCACAGTCTCGCCGAAACTGAATTTGTGAAATTCCTGTACAATAATATACTAAATTCTTATATATACATAAATAAGACGGGCAGTGGTAAGACAAGGATAGGCGAGGATAACAAACTGCTGGAACATAAGAGCTCGAACTGTGGTCACGGGAGGATGTGTGATGAGGTGTGACTAGTCACAACAACTTGAAGTGGGGTCGCGAGCAGACATACACTGTGATCAAAAGTATCCAGACACGTGGCTGAAAATAACTTACCAGTTCGTGATGCCCTCCGTCGGTAATTCTGGAATTCAATACGGTGTTGGCCCACTCTTAGCCTTGATGACAGCTTCCACTCTCGCAGGCATACTTTCAATCAGGTGCTGGAAGGATTCTTGGGGAATAGCAGCCCATTCTTCACGGAGAGCTGCACTGAGGAGAGATATCGATGTAGGTCGGTGAGACCTGGCACGAAATCGGCGTTCCAAAACAACCCAAGGATTCAAGTCTGCAGACCAGTGCATTACAGAGATGTTATTTTCGTGTAACCACTCCGCCACAGGTCGTGCAGTATGACTAAGTGCTCGGTCGTGTTGAAAGATGCAATCTAGATTTAGATTTAGATATAGATTTATTTAGTCAAGAAAACAGTAAAAACTGTATGTGGCGTATGGGGGGGAGATTAACTGCGCATGTTTTCTTGAGTTCCAGAATCCCTTCCCGTCATTTTAACTATAAATAGTTGAAAGATGAGTAAAAGTTTAAAAAAATAAATAAAATATTTTTAAAAAGCGCGACATTAGCAATATTTGAAAAAGTAGACATTTTCGTTTCCGAGTTGTAGAAAAATTATTTGCATCGATAAACGAATTGAAAGTATGATTTTTCTGCATTGCTAACAAAATAGTAACTCGCCCTTACCTCTACTCCTACCATTACAAGCAAAAGGAGAGTTCAACAAAACGTGCGCATAGTGAAGATACATTTACGTCCAAAAGCAAAACAAGGGGCCACCTCAACATTTGCTCAATGGATCAGGGAAATTGCACGAAAACCTGATCGAGCTTTCCCCTTCGCCTTCCCCGAATTTCTCTTCAACAGTGCGAAGCAAGAAGGCGTTTGAAACATCAACGTAGGCTTGTGCCGTGGTAGTGCCACGCAAAACCACAAGAGGTGCACGCCCCCTCCATGACCACACCATAACATCATTTTGGACGTGTCCGGATACTGTTGATCACATAGTGTATTTACGAGGCAATAGATATAGAGACTAATTTTCCAACTTGGTTGTGAGCAGCCGCAGGAGATAAAAGTAAAATGTGCGGAGATGTGACTACGTATATTAGTTATAGGCGGAAATAAGTTTCGGATTCCGATTCACGGAATTTCGCAAACTAAGGAACATAAACGTTTGTTCTGAACCGGTACCGACGACACGAGGGAGATTACTTGAGATGACTATTGGCATACGCTCACAAACATTCTACACTCCTGTCATGTGTATATTCATGACTTGCAACGGTTAAAATCTTCTAAAACCTTGCTGAACGCCTGTGTTAAATCGGAGGGTGCGATCGGTACAAGCACGTGGAGGAATGAACAGGGAAGAGTTAATTAAGTAATAATATTTACAATTTTTAGGGAGATCAAGTATTGCCATCAGTTATAAGGGTATATAAATTTAACAATAGTAAGGGTATCATGTGCATGTATGACTGTGGAAATGAAAGAGTGTATGTAAGAGTGTTGTAAAGAGAATAATTGAGAAGTATGAGAGGTAATGAAAAGAATTAACTGGTAAATATTATTGTGTTGTTTTGGTGTTAAGGGTATTATGTTTTGTATTATTTTGTTTTTGAAATCCAGGTAAAGGAATGCTAAATTATGAAAGTTATTGCAGAAGGACGAAACTGTTTTGATTTCGTAAAGATTGCTGTTATTCCTACGATTCGAATAATCAATATAGAACAGAGATTCTTATTTGTCATTTCGTAGCCGTACTACTGTACAGACGGCTCTGTCGACCCACAAAAGAAATTTTCTGCAACTCATAACAATCTCCCCACAGGTAATAACGTAAATAAACAAGGAACTTCCTTTACATTAAAAGGGGAGTGTTGCGCGTGATATCCAAATCGAGCATAAGGGTTACTGTTTATTAAATGAAATTAAAGAATAGTTGGGTAATAGAATACATAACAGATAATTATTTGTATTAACTAAAACCCAGTTCAAAGAATATCCATTTCAATACTAATATCAATAAATTTCTGTTTCTGATTTTCCTCTCATTTTAAGCTGACAATTCGGGGATCTGATACAGGACATTTGAGAAAGTGATTATTCAAACCAACAATGGTCTGAACCTGTGTAGATGGGTCAACAGAAAACCAATTGGTTTGTTTTATATATTTCCTAGTAAAATTTATCATATGTACATAAAAATTTCAATAAAAAAGGGGTCCCGATTGGTCCCCCCTCCTGTTTTTTGCTGCTCACGATTATAGTGGGGAGAGACTCGAGGCGACGCGGCGCTTGGCGGAAGTTAACCAAAACGTTGCATGTAATGAGTTAATTAATTTGTATGAACTCTGGTCACTTGCCGAAGATGATGTCACTACAACCAGAAAGAAGTTTGTAACGAAGCGGGTTATTGTCATTTGTCTCCACCTAGCAACGAGGTATCATGTTAGAAGATAGACGATAAAGAAGCAGAACACTTCGGGATGTGAAGACGAGATGAGCGATTTTTGGTGCCACGAAATGTGGATTTTATGCATGGTTTGTTTATGACATTAGCCACTTAACTTCTAAGAGTTTGGAAAAGTTAATACGACGTGTGAACTTGTAAGAAGTCTTGACATTCTACTGTTATTTTTGTTGCTAAGAAGTACTCCAGTTTCTCATCAGAAGAAGCGATTGTCGGGGAGTCAATGCTTTACCTGTGACTCTCAGACAATTGAGGCGTTTCAGTTCTTGTTTTCAAGATTTGACAACGGAAGTTGCGGATGAAATTTCGTATATTGGTTACTCAGAAGGAGACTGATGTTACTGCCTACTCATTTTCAGTTAGAATCTATTGGACTCCTGTGTAAAAGCTAAAAAGATCGATTCCATTGTGAAACATATTTATTAAATGTTTATATCAATTTATTCTCGTTAAAATATTCACCTTAGTTCAGTTATACTAAAAAGATGCATGTGAATTTACACTTGTGAATAACGGTTTTGTTATCGTAGAACCGGTTTCACCAAATGCGAGAAATTCAGAGAATAATAACTCGAGTGAACGCTTTAAAGTCCCACGTAGGCGTTTCATCGCGCTTCTGCAGGGTTATCTTACTCTAGAGTACATGCTTCTCGATTTACTCCACGAAACAGTAGAACGTGAAAATTTCCATACATTGCACGAGGCGATTCGAGATTCCGTGAACGAGAGTGAAACTGAGAAACTATGGTTATTTCTCCTTGGTTCCCCTTTCGATTTTCATCTGCATCCTTGCGATTTGAGTCTTACCTGATTTTCTGATCTTACGTAAGAGTACAATGTATTTCATACTACTGACTTGTAGTTATTTTACAGATCATATTTTTCATTCGGTTTTTGTATACTCTTTAAAGGTTCTGTTAGTGTTTTATGTTACACTTAGTCCCTTGGTGTGTATTATTTATTGTTTTTATAATATGATTGTAATAATTTAGTAACAATAAAAAATGTCATTAGAAAATAAATCAACATTAGATGAAAACCGTAATAGCAAAGATTACTCGTTTATTTTCAACAAATGGAGTTTAAGTTTTACTTCAAAAGTCCATGTAGTTTTGGAGTGCTATTATACACGCACGATTTCTTGAATATTGGAATCCTTACTCCCTCTCTTTTACTACCATTAGCTCAGTTAAGAATAAATGTTATCGGTGAGCATTGTTTAGAAAATATAATTATCATAAATGTTGTCTCCCGTAAAATAGAAATTATTTTTCATAGATAAACGAGCTACAGATTCGATATAGTAGTCCTGTCCTAGAAATATTAACCCTCCAAATAACTCGTGGCTAAATAAAAACTAGCTAAATAAGGGCTTATGTAAACGTGCGCGGATAATATAGAAGAATGGCATGGGGATTAGATTAATATATTGCTTTAGTATTTTGAACGCAAATGAAACCGGTATGTACAATAACAGAACTCCAGGAAATAAATATTTTGTAGTGTTCTTGTTAATTAACTTGTAATTTGGACATATATGCCGGTTAAATGGAAACAAATAAAAATTGAGTGTGTAATGTTTTTCGACAATAAACTCTCTATTAATATTTGATTACTATTCCCACTTGGGCATTCCATCGAAACTCACATGATTATTATCCATAAATATTTACACCCATTTGAATTATTTACTATCAATATTTACGTAATTAATTTGCCCTGCTCTGCTCGTAGATTTTCTTTACACTAAGACGGCATCAATACATGTACGTAGGTCCTGAGACCGACTACGTATGGAAGCCATTTGTATTTCTGCGCATATGAGGTTGCGTTCAGAGCGGGGGAGTCGGCTGATCAGAGGGGAAGGGGAAGCACCCCATACGTCACGCCGGGGAAAGAAAGAGATGAAGTAATTGACTAGGGGATATTCTGAAAAGACGTTCTTCTAATTTTGGCAGTGGAGCGAGAATGTTCTTCTGATGTCGGCCGTAGTGAGAATAGGACATGTGTTTTGTTAAGTAGTGGACGTATGAGTAATTAGTAATAGCAAGTTATTCGACTTACACTGTCGTTTATATCGTTAGAAGAGGCAGTTATTTTAGTAGGCAGTAAATGAGTAGGCTGTGAGAACATTTGTGATACAGGTAAAATAACTTATATTCCGTCGTGTTATGCGGTAATAGATGGTTTTGAAGTTTCTCACAGTTACTGCGAGAATATTTGACAAGAGCATAATTTCACGTAGCTGAACGTGTTGAGGCAGTATAGTTAGTTACTCGCCTGAGAATAGAACCATTTACGTCGAAAACTGCTACTCTTGTGAATGACGGTAGTTTTAACGTCATACGCGCACAAACTGTATCCAGTATAATTCACGAACATCATACTCGCGATATAAAAGCGCTTATAAAGAGTGTAATATCGGGCGGGCGAAGCGAGAAGACGACCGGACGAAGACAGAAGACTGAAGATCGGACGGTGCGTGCTGAGGGACGACGCAAGAGGATTTGTGGAGGCTCGGGGTCGGTCACTGACCTTGCGTTGCGGCAGGAGAACGCATTCAGGGAAGGCAGGGCGCAGCGCATTTGGGGAAGACCGCAAAACATTAAGTATTCCGAGATTTTGTTTCTGGGCGTCGAGAGAGAAACGGTTAAGCGGAATTCTATTTCGTCAAGTTCGTAAAGACAAAACTGAAAAGGGAATAAGCTTGTGACATGTTTCATGTAATTCAACAGGCCTTTCAAAATGAAAGTAAGAACTAAGAGAAAAAAATCAGTAGTCAAAGTGTATAATTTTGTGTTTTTAATTGAAAAGGTTTTGTAAAGTAGAATTAGGATCTTTTCGAAAGGGAATTCAATAAGCTGCATCATAATTAAAAGCAGAAATGTTGCGTAAATACGATATTGAAGAACGTCAATGAGATTCAGTTTATAAAATTGCAATTTAATTAAGAGTAAAAGTATTTCTAGTGAAATTTACATATGGGGTCCCATTTTATAAGTTATTGAGAGAGGTTATCGCCAGATGATTTTTCCGAAGAAAATAGAAACGAATTGCTAAAGTGAATGTATCCGTATTATGTTTAATTTGTTTTCCATTTAAGGATTGAATAAATCCTAATTTTCCTGAATTGTGCTATTGATTACTACACACGCGATCTCCATTCGAAGCTTCTCCCTACAGAGACCCCTGCGCCATTCAGGTTCTTCAAATAAAAATATTTATGATTATTGTGGCGAAGTACCGACACAGTACTGAAATATTTATTACGTTGATTTTATTACCTTTATTTGTGGGTATTGACATTCAACATGCTATATCTCACCTTCCTGAATGTGGGCGTGCTGTCTGTACATACTTGCGATTTCTGGAAGTTCTGTTAATTACTTTTTTTTAATTGATTGCAATTGACTACAAATCATCAGTCGTGTTGCAAGAAAATAAATCAAACATTTATTAACAATTTTTTATTACAATATTAAATGAGCCCATCTTATTGATATTTTAATTTTTCTTTTATAAATTAATTATCCTTCCTGTACAGGTCAAATTACAGTTTATGGCTTACTGAAATCTTGGCGCGCATTTATGACCTCTGTTGAATCTCGGTGGAAATGTTCACCATGCGTTTTCTTTCTTGATGTCACCTAGCTGATGTTACGTTTATTGTCTCCCCTACTCTAATACTTCCCAATATCAAATTCTAATTAAAATGTCACCATGATTCCGATCATTTCCGGTATGTCGAATAATTGTTCTATTTTATCACATATCCACGATACGTCCCTATTCTACACCACGTGTAGGTATCTATTCGCGACTAATATTCAACAAGAATTGTTGAATGCAAGAAACATCTACGATTCTTCCCTATTTTAATTTCACTCCCGCATAAAAAATCTATTTCAAATTCCAATTAATGTTTAAAATACTTTTAGCATTTCTTAAGTTCGTGATATTAGGACTTCGAAAAATATCGAACACTATTTCGTATTACGCACTTTCTCTATCTGAAATAATATCGCGATCCTCCTAATCGCGCGACGGTCTGATGGCGAACGTAACATACCAGCTTGCGTGTCTCCGTCCGCTGCTATTGACCGAAAGAGGCCGAACTAGCCCTTCTATGTCTCACCACGCCTCCCACACACGTATTCTTCTTATATTACTAGGGGGTTTGCTTCCCTTTTTCGGCATGTCTCTATTCTTATCTTTTCTCCGGGATTGCTGATTTACTGGTTGCCCTGATAACCTGTATTGTTTGACTTAGCCCCCATTCTGTATGGCTAAATCACCCGTATTGACATTCTATATACGAATATTTCGATGTCGATCGTATTAATAAAAGTGAGGGCTTTTCTGTCTTATAACAATTGCAATATTAAAATAAAGCGAACAAAAGCAAAAACATCGACAGGGATGTGTTTGATTCTTCAATATCGTTTACTTAACCTCGCTTTTTTCAGACCATATCATTCCAAAAACTTGTATTTTTATTATTACTATTATTATTATAATGTGATTACATGATTGTCTCTGGATAAAATCTTAGGATGGAAGTAACCGTACGGGCGTTTACCAAGTAACGGCCCTTTTCGGTGACGAGGTACTGTGTATTAGGCATGAGTAATGCTATTGTTGAGGAACTTTCTGACTATTGCGCATGTGTTGAGAATGACAACTTTCTGAAATGTCTTTGCCATGTTCAACTATTGTAGACTGTTATGCAAAGTTATTGTGATGACACCAGTTGGGTATAATATAAACTTTCTCCACTTTGCACTGTTATTTTATTTCCATTGCTAAATCAGTGTACTTCGAAACTATTTCTGTGTGGAAGGACTGAAGATTGTGAGTGCTTGGGATTGCGATATCTATTAAGAAAGTGATTTTGTATATTTTATCAATTAGTGTAATGTCTGGCTAGTTGTGTGCTATCGTCTGTTCTGTCCCAACATAGCTCGCAAGCAGGATTTTTCATCACAGTTTTTGGTGTATACAATGATAGTTCTAATTTTTCCTTTAATAAAATTAATCCACTAATAAGGAAAACAGAAATATCCATTTATTTATTTTCATTGTCGATGATATTACGGCATTCACGTAAGCATGAATGAGGTAACGTACTGTTTGTTTAAATCAAAAATAAAACATTTATTTACAATATTATACAGAAAATCGGATTTCGGGAAATCACTACATTGTCCATAACTTCTTTGCTGGCAGGCCAGGAGGTGGTGCTATCTACCGGTTATCTTTGAAAACTTTGCAAAGATTTGCATTCCAAAGAAATGCTATTCATTTTCTCTAGAAGTTAGCTAGTGAATTTGGGCAATTTTTTTTATCTCCAGAGCGGTACGTTTGAAATGTGTGTTCTTCGTTGTTAATTAGCGCCAAAGAATTGTTATAAGTGACTGAACTCCGTACGGCGCCAAATTTGAATTAATTAGGCCGCTTATATGCTAACAATATTGGTCGCGAATTTGACGTGTATGACCACGCATACATACACTTGCACTTCCCGAGGCTTAGTAAAAATACTTGATGGGCTTCCAAATGTTGTACGTTTTTTCAGTCTAGGAACTTCCAAATCTACAAATATGTCCAATGCAGTCACTACAAATATGTCCAATGCAGTCTAATAGTGAATAGAGAAATCAGTCATAGTGGTGCGGCTCAAAAGTGGGTTGTGATCTGTGATGGAGCGGGGCGCAATTTTAGCTGATTGAAGTGAAATAGTTGAATTGTGCAAAGCAAAGTTATTAAAATAGAGATGTCAAGTTTTAATCTTATCTAAATCAAAAGTATTTTGGATTAAAACTTACGGAGCTATGGGCATTTGAAAAGTGGCTACTTCAATAATTTTAACGTAAAATTGGCCATACTGGGGCTAATTTGACACACTGTTTGAGTCAAATAACTATTGTTTGATTGTCATAAAATTGTTGCCGGGTAATGTGGGCATCAATTCAGCCTCCAATCGTTGATAACAATAACATTAAATAATATTTATTCGTTATTTTCTAAAAAGCAGGGAAATAGGCCAAAAATGGGGGGTTTGAGGGGTGTGTGGCACCCCTAAACCCATTTCAAAAACTGTTTTATTGATGTTGATGTTGTTCTTGCATCTAATACTAACTTTTTTCACTCAGCTATTTGCGTATATTCTTTTCGATAAAGCCTTTATATATATATATATATATATATATATATATATATATATATATATATATATATATATATATATTGCTATATGTGAGCTGGCACAAAAGACAAATAACGCTTTTCAAAGTTGCCTCGCAGAAGGTCGCGTTTACGTTAACGACGGGCTGTGAGCCAGAAACATTGGCGAGAAAGAGAGAGAATGGTGAAATATGGGCGCCCGAAGGAGGGTACCCACCGCACAGCGAGCAGGGGTTGGGCTATTTTCTTCTATGGTAATCCACAGACTGTGAACGGTACCTCGATCGGAAGACGCCCAGATTATGTGGACGCTTTTGCTGGTAGGCAACGAAAGGATTTGTCATCACAATCCATGGGCGTGAATAAATAGTTTTTTTAAAACTTGCGAGTGCCGTAATAAGAGAGTGTAATTAAGAAAATGTGATAGTTTTTGGAAAATTCGCTAGAAGCTAAACCTTGAGCCGGCAAAATGCACTTGGCGACAGACACGGTGGGACAATTCAACGATACTGAATAGAAGAATTGCGGTTGTAATTTTCTTTTGGATGAACTGTGATGTACGGAGTGGAAAATAGTGAATCAAGTGTGAAGAAGATGTAGAAATGGTGTGGATTTTTCGTGGATACGCGAGGACGCGTTTTGCAGTTACACTGACGAAACGAACTTATACGTCAACACCTGTTGTCACGAATGCGCGTATAAAACCCTGCGTGAGACCGGGGACGAAGGAACCTGTGTATTATAGATAGCGAGCATGGTCCAGTTGACGTTCGATCAAAGAAATTTATGGAAAATATTCAATAAGTGCTCATAAACAGCAAACATATTTTACGAGATTAAATTATTCTACACAGTAGTGGTAATGAAATTGCAGCAAGAGCGGAGAATATATTAAATTAAATGCCAATCTAAACGGTGTGTATTAGTATTTACAAATGAACGATTTTGAGTAATAATGAAAGTAGAAGTTAACTGATTATTGAACAGATTTGCATCACATGGTATTACCAACATTGGTTAATGAATGCAAACATTTTTAATTTTACTATACTACGAAAGAAGAATATTATCTGGTATTTTGTAAAATTTTTAGGTTTTTACTTCTACAATGATGCAAGTTTGTTATTAAATATTGATATGCGGCATTTGAGTGTTTAAGTTCATTTCAATTTTCTTGTCGTTGGAAATAAAAATAAGATATCCTTAAATATAGCAATAGAATTTTAGGACAATCATTGAAATTATATTAATTTTGCTTCTTCTGGGTAATGGTTGAGTTAACTGTTTTACTAATTGTTTGAACCAAATAAATGACAATTGTTAAAACTAAAAACTGTAAAAGAGATCAACCGATGGATGGAATGTGAATATGAGAATAATGAAAATTGTAGGTCACAAATGAAAAAGGGAAAAAAAAAATTCGCAGAATAATACCTCAAATCCCTTTACAGGAGTAGAGTAAGCGAAACCCTAGAAGAAGACAAAGAGCGAATAAAAGGGATGCGCGAATTCATGGAGCGAGCAAACGAACGGCCGAGGAAGGGCGGAAGACGGCCGCGACGCGACCGTGGCGTCGCCAAGCGGAAGACGGATGATAGGCCAGTGCCTCCGCACGTGCCCGGCCTCATACCCCGCCTTTCCTCGCGGCAGCGCGGAGAGGTTTTCGTGATCGCTGCATGCATAAGGAGGCAGCGCTCTCCATTCCGATTCCGCGTCGCCGACCCCGGGGATTATCTCTTCTCCACGGCCGATTTCTTTCGGAGCACGTTCTTTGTGCCCGAAAGCAGCGGATCGCTTCGAGCTCGAAGGAGAGGTGTAATCGCACCAATCTAGTCGGGCTTTCCCACTCACATTTTGATATGGTCTTTCTGACTCCGTAGAAATATGAACGGAAATTCTTCCAGCGACTAGTAGGAATGTACGGTAGTTCAGTACTTTTACGTTGAAGTATTATTTATTAAGGAGCCATACCTCAATTTCAGGAGACGATATCAATAAATGCTTTGAGGAAGAATATTTTTAAAAAACTGCAGAAATTTATTTTTCAAATAAACACTGTAGTGGCATTGAAAGAAACTGAATGCATAACGACCAAATTGAGATTGTACGTTATTGTACACAACATTGGAGAACGAACTCGGAGCAGTATAAAATGTAACAAATGAAGTGTAGACATTATTAGGTTCATGGTTGATCGCTTCGTGGTGACTTCATGACAACAGGTTATTAAGTTTTAGTTAGTGTAATACCCAATTTTCGGAAGTGTAATTTATTTGGATACGTAAACTATCCCTATCAAGGTGTAACGTTTGCCAAATTAAAAATACTAGATATTAATAAGAAGCTGAGTAATATTAGTGAAGCTGAGTACATTTGTGCACGGTGAATAAATAATACCATATTTTAGAATGACAAATTGATTTATTAGTCACTGTAAATTATTTTTGGGCCTTTTTGCGTAAATTGTTTTGTCTTGCTGGTGTTCATTATTTTCTAAAGTTTCCAAATAAATTAATGTAATTATGATTCTGTCTGATGAATTACAATCGACTGTATTTGACCCTTCGACTTACTTTCTTCTCTGGCTATTCAAAATTAACACAAAACGGATTGCTTATTAACGTGAAGGCGTCGCGCACAATACAAGTCATGGAGCAAGTAGCTGAACTGACTCGTAAACTGTCCGAAGTGACCGATTTGTATCGGACAGTTTCATATTCTGTTCGTTCTGTCAAGACTTGGTGCGTGCGACCCCTACAAAAAGCCCGTCCGCTCCCACCCCCGTTCGTTCGTGCCATATCGACCCAGTACGCGATTAGCTTATGTGTGCTATCGTCAGGGGTCTGTTTTCGCTGATACCAGCAATCGTATCGTGTTAAGCAGTGTTTTGTTGATCTTTACTGTACTCATCAACACGAGCCGGTTGGTGTGATTCACATTGGACCCGTCCGGGCACGATACTTGGTAAGCAGACGACACGGTTGCAAGTTCATCTAAATTCCCAAAACGGATAACGTTTATGTTGATAGTGATAGATTTCCCTCTCGGAAAATTATTCGTGCTTCCTTCCTGCTGTGAGTTTGTGTTTTTCCACAAATGAATTAATTTGGCTTATGTTTTAAACTGATCACCAACTTTTGCGAAAAAATAAACTGTTTTAGCGATCGTGATCCTATTTTGTGGTAATATTGCAAAACCACTTGTAGATTGTTTTTGTTTCATTTATCAACTAAAATTGTATCAAAAATTGACGCTGAATAATGCAAAATATACTTTGCAACTATTCTTAAGCAAGTCAACGGAAGTGTGTTGTTTCATTAAAAATTCATAATTGAAAAAATGTTTAATTTATGTGAACATTAATGTGACACGTGAAACTCAAATTGTAATATTACAAAGACAGGTAATCTACTCATAAAATGGAAACACATACCACTTATGGTTTTTTTCAGGTCTAAAAATATGATTAGTAATGTCTAGTAGGTGCCTATTTTTTTATTTTAGTCGGATGCCGATAGGTGGTGACTAAGTGGTAAGGGGTTGCTTGGTTTTTTGTGTTACAGGAGCGCAACATGGTGAACTAGGGGCGTAAATTTATTTCTTTGTAGAGTTGAACCTTTGAGATGTTACTCGTTGCCTACTCAAGAGAAAAATAATCTTATAATCCCGCCTTTGACACGCTCCCTCCACAACATATCTTCTTTCTTGAGCAAGCGAGAATGACTCATAACTCAGGCGAGAAATGATAAAATAATGAACGCAGATTTGACTGCTTTTACTGGCTGGCATGACTGTGTGGCTTCGAGATCTAGCATTCTAGATCTCTCGTCTCGTCCTGCACGAAGCTCACGTTTGTGGAATGCGACTCGTCATTTCTCACATCTCTCGGTAGTTGTTTTTTTTTTTTGTTGTTGTTTAAGGTCGCATCAACTACTAGGTGATTAGCGACCACTATTGCGTGTTACGGTATTGTAACTATGAGTATGACACGATATGATGAGGATAGGGGTGTGAAAGGACAAACACAATACAAGCAAGCACGAGGCGGGACTCGAACCCGCGATCCTTCGGTCCGAGATCGATACGGCACTACTATCTAACCGATCTCGGCCATCCGGACCAGCAGTGTGGGCTCTCGAAGGCGCACCCGAACTCCATTTTCTGTCCATGCTCGTCGGGGTGGGTGCAATAAATGTGTGAAGAGTGTGATTATCTGTGGTGACGAGTTATGTGCAGTAACCAAATTTATAATGCTGATTGACAAAAAATAATCTAAAACAAACATAGAAAAATTAATTTCACACTAACCTCAAACATTTCTGTAATAACTTTACTTTAAAACTTTAATTGTAATGTTAAATAAAGTAATATTACAAGAAATACTGAGTCAGATATATGTATTATGAGTTATGTAAGAAGTAAATTTAATAAAAAGTATTCAATAATGTGGAAATAACACGAAGAAAACTGCAGCGTCTGAGAGACTGATGTTACCTACGACGTAATGAAATTTGTGTTAACACTGAAAGGTTCATAAAGTTTTGGCCGCTTGCTTCTGTTGCTGTTGGCTATGCAGTTGCTGCTCGGCCCAGCGCTTGGTGTATCCAAACACCGTAAATGCAATGAATTCTATGATGAAAAAAAGTGGAATTGCCAATTGCGAATCGACAGAGTACAGTGCTTTCTTGAATGTGTGCAATGATACAAGATAATATTAACGAAGATAACGCAGTGTCGGTCATGCGATTGTGTTCCGGTTCTCAAACACGCCTTTCGTCCGGAATTCATACCGGATAATATAATATCTTTCTTTTCATACTTTACAATGAATACGAATCGATGTTTTGGCGGCGGCGATGGTGTAACGGTTAGCGTATCGGACTGATATACCCAAGTTGGCGGGTTCAAACCCGATCAAACCCCTTGAATTTTTAAGGGCGAAACATTCCTTCGTACGCTTTCCTTCGGAGGGGAAGTAATGCCGGATGTTCGATGCTAGTAGATTTACCGCATGCAAAAAATTCGAAGCCTAGGCTCTGAGCTAAATTCAATTCGCCTGTTTCGTCACCCAAGAAATACATCCATTCTCCGCTAGTAGGTAAAAGGTGCGTAGCGAAATTTGTGTAGTCAGACAGAAGAGCGGGCCTCATGGTCTTAATGTCGACATGTAAAATTAGGCATCATCAATATTCAACTCAATAAATCTAATTAAGTCATATTTATTTTCCACAAACGTATCTACGTGAACGATTCTTATTATACGATTATCTTTTTTAGAAAGTTTTAAAAATTATCTTACAATTTTTTTAAGTTTATTATAGTCGCATCAACAGCTGTGGTCATTAGCGACTACTTTAAATACAACTTAACAAATTAATATGTTAACTTTACAATATAATACAGTATGTATGAAAATATTTTAAGACAGACATTATTTGTTATTTTTTGTTACAATATTAGTTTCCAGTATTCATACTAGTATACCTTTTACAATTAGATTTCTTTGAGAATATTGCAGTCTTTACAGAATTTTAGTATTTGGTTTTGGTATTCGATGGACGATAACACCAAGTCAGGATTTTGTTCTCCTTCTAGGTATGTGTGTCGGATGTACTGAAACATAGGACATTGAGTTAAAATATGCTGAAAGTTAAGAAGGGTATCACAGTGCTGGCAGGTGGGTTGAGAATTTCCAGTTAACAAGTGCTGATGACTGAACTTGCAATGACCAGTTCTTATTCTTGTTATTGTTACCTGATCTTTTCTTGAGAATTTTTTGTTAGTTTTCAGAGAGTAAAAATGTTTAACTTGTTTGTGTAGAGGGCTAGATTTCATGGTTTTCCAAATGTTGCTCCACTTTTCATCCATTATTTTTTTGATGTGTGTCCATAAATCCTTGCAGGTGTGTGATATTGTTAAAATACTTCCTGTTTCAGGGCTTATATTTTCCTCTTCAAGGCTCATTGTGTTGTGTTCGGGCAATGTTTTATAATCTTGTATCCAAGCAATTGTTACAGTCTTTTTAGATTGTATAATGTCATAATATATTTCATGAATACTATTTATCATTGGTAGACCTGGTTAATTATTGCGAATATTGTTTATTGCTTCAAGAGAAGTAGACAATATGACAAAATTGTTATTTCTGATTTTTTGTGACCTTTTGAAGACTGTCATTATAGAACATAGTTCAGCTGTAGTATTGCTGGAGTAGGGATGCAGTCTGTTTGTAATTTGAATATCTTTGGTAATTGTTGTTGCATATTTTCCAGCTCTATTATTGATAACTTTGGTAAATATTTTATAGGAATATTTGTATTTCTTTTCTATTGCATCAAATATGATTTTTCTATCTTTTTTTAGCCATTTTGTTTATTTGGGGAGTTTCTGGTGATATATCTGCTACTATATCAGGGATTGTCCATGGTGGTATACTATTATTTCTTTTTTCCATTGATATATGTTCCTGAAGGTTTAGCTGTCTCAGTAGGTATTTAAGTTTGGTATAGACTGGTGAAAAGCATTTTTGTACTTTGTAGTAATTTTGAAGTTTTGGGTATATGTCATGGAAAATAATAGGATTATTTGATTCTGCTGTTTTGATGGCATATTTTAGGGTTAGCATTTGTCTATGATGAGCTAGGGTTGGTTCTTTGGCTTCTATTAGGATGCTGCCAATGGGGCTGGTATTGGCCGGTGCTTATTCGTAGAGCTTTATTATGTATAACATCAAGTTTTCTAAGATCTTTTTTACTGGCTGAATCATATAATATGGATCCATAGTCAATCTTGGATCGAACTATTGCTTTGTAGGTCATCAGCTGGATATGTTTATCTGATCCCCAGTTATTGTAAGAAATACACTTGAGTATGTTTAGTCTTTTCTTACACTCCTCAGATAAAATTTGAATATGTCTTTTCCAGTTCATTTTTGAGTCAAAATGCATACCTAATATTTTTATGTTTTGGTCAAATTTTAGCTTATGTAGATCCATTTTTAGTGTGGGCTGACTCACCATATTTTGTCAAGAGAATACTATACATTGAGTTTTTGAAGCTGACAATTTGAATCCTGATTTGAGAGACCATTCATGTAGATTGTTTAGGGCAGATTGACAATTTCTTGACTGGTTGTAATAGATGTTCCTCTGCAGAGAATGTTGATGTCATCTGCATACTTCCTTATGATTACCGGATGACTGATTTCAGAGCCTGCGTCGTTAATGGCCAACAGGAATAGAGTAACACTAAGTACTGCACCTTGTGGTAGTCCATTCTCCAGGTGTTGTACTGGTGATAGGCTACCATTAGTTCTCACATTAAAAGTTCTTTCTTTGGTGAAATTTTTGATGAATTGAAAAATGTTGCCTTTAAGTCCACATTCCTGTAATTTTGTCATTATTCTATGGGTCCAGACCATTTCATAAGCTTTTTCAATGTCTAGGCTCACTACTAAAACATGTTGTTTGTTAGCAAGGGCTTCTTGGATGTAAGTGTCAATACTTACTAGGAGAGAGGTAGTTGAATGTCCTGTTCTAAAACCAAATTGATTGTTGGATATAATATTTTTAAAGTCTAGAAACCATCTGAATCTTATATTAATATTTTTTTCCATAATTTTGTACATATTGCATGTTAAAGAGATGGGTCTGTAATTTTCATTTTTAGTGGGGTCTTTCCCAGGCTTTGGTATAGGTATAACAATAGCTGATCTCCATAGTTCAGGAAATGCATTTTTATCCCATATTATGTTATATATTTTTAGTAAAGTTTCTTTTCCTTCTAGGGGTAGATTTTTTAAAAGGATGTATGGAATGTTGTCTGGTCCAGGTGAAGATTTCCTAGTCCAGTTAGGACTATTTTTTTGTTCACATTAAAAGAATATTTCTACAAGGTCGATAATGCAAAAATTTATTTACTTTTTGCATCTACTTAATTACAAGTTTATAAAATATTTGGGTGAAAATAATAGCATTAAACAAAATATTGTTTTTAGACATTAATACAGTATTAGATTAGTTATCTAAAAGATAATTAGTCTTTTATTGGGTTACTGTACAAAGTAACGTTTTCCTTCCATACATTTTATTTCTTCTATTAGCTCTATTGGGTAATGGCTGAAAATGGTGATGTTTAATTTAGAATGCCAATGAAGGACAAAATGCGATCATTTACTGCTTCTATTCACTTATTCTGTAATGCTGTGCTTAATTTCCTGTGCACTTGACAATGCAGGGCGTAATTGCATTGGATTCAATTTGTCACATGCTTTACGTAATAGAGACAAATCCATGGCATTTAGGGTACAAGTCTATTCTACAATTCGAAAGTTCCGATTATTATGGGCATTTTCAATAGTAGTTTTGGAGAACTAATTTAATGTGAGATTGTCGCACAATTGAAATTACATATTTTCTTTATTGTGACTTCATGCATACTGTACATTTATTTTTGTGTAAAATACTTTGAGCTGGAAGACTGCGTTAATGTCAATAGACTATCAAAACATTGTTTCCCTGTTTTTTGGCCCGTAACAGAGCTGTTGTGCCAAGCTACATATGCACATACTCGAGATTCTAGCCTGTGGAACAGCGATGCTTCTGACGTTGAATTCGTTGCGACTAACAAATACTTTGCCTCACTTTTTGACTCTCTGACTTTACATTAAATCCAATCATTTTTAATTTCGTTTTAAAAGTACCCTTTTTTTAAAAATATGAAAATATACACTTGTCTCTCACAAAATATAATGAGAATATTATCAAGATCTGATAATATAACTAGTGGCTCACTTCAGAAGTTTTTAGTAAAATATTTCGTGAACGTTGCAGATATTAAGATGGGGTTTTTAATAAAACAATTGTATGCGTAATGTTCGTAAGATGCAGCAAGCGAAAAGCACATAGGAATCTGGTCAATCTTAAAATTGGGTCCGCTTCCTAACTTCCAGTTGACGAAGGCGTGGGTAGGGGGGCGCTGAGATTCGATGCGGATTGTGAAGCCTCCAGATCATCTTAAGAGATGAACGAGGGCTCATTTATAATCTTGGGTTTACTGCTTCAACAATGGCATTGTTCGCACGGATACATACTCTTGTCAATTTCATTATAACGATTAAGTATCAAAATTAGACGTACCAAAAATCATAACTTCAATTCATCAGCATTTTATTAAAATTATTTTGACATTTCGGCCAACGCCGAATGAATAACACCCTTCAGGAAAAAAATAACAGAAATTTAATTATATATATATATATATATATATATATATATATATATATATATACATATATACATACTTTTTTATAAGTGTGAAATGTATGTTTAATATTTTGCTTTCCATTTCAGCTTTTTAAAAATGAAGGCTCGATAAAAGTATCTATTGATTACTTTCTTAACATAACTTTTACGTTTACCTTGGCGGGCTTCAATATCTAGTGGACCTCTGTTTAATCACACAATTCTGAGGTTGTAAGTTGGTTTCCAGTTTTAAGCCATTTCCATTTTCAATACAATGATTTACAAAACAGTGAATTTTTGCACCGTTTCAAATTGACTATAATTCAATCATACATCACATAAGCACCAAAACTTGCAACAAGAGCGCGTGCATTGGCGTGCGCGTGGGTTTGCGAGGGCGTTGATATTGAAGTTTTTGAAGCGTTAGGAAACGCCAGTCTTTAAGTACAATATAAAGCGTAGGGTTGGGGAAGTTCGCGAATTTCTTTTGTGTGTCCACGAGGGCAACGCAGTTGGTGCGTAGCACCGCTGTGACCCGTAGCGTGACTCTCCAGGGACGCGGGCCGAGCAGAGAAGGAACTGCGCCCTTCCGCTCCCCTTGTGACCCCTAAAAGCAGGGCCTATTCGTGTTGCAGTTGAGGGTAGGCGCCGGCGTGGCTCATTGTTGGGAGCGACACCACCAGCCGTGATAAAAATAGCAAGAAACTGGAGGGTTGCAATGGCAAAAATTCTGCTGATGAAGCACACAAAATGGATTTCCAAAAGTAACACGCTCACTGTTTAACAGCAACAAATAAAATACTCTGTATAGACTAAGAATAGAATTTAAATTTTAAAGTTGTACACACAGTATATTAATCAACTGTTTGCAAGCATGATAAATAATAATAATAATAATAATAATAATAATAATAATAATAATAATAATAATGTCTTTATTAATGGCGAGGCTCAGGCCACAGGGCCTGCTCTTCCGCCTAACCACTGAATTTACATACATATAGAGTAGTAACATTTTAAGAGGGGAGGACAAGCTGTACATTTACCTGTACGTCTGGGAGAACAAACCTAGGGACCATCCCGGCATACACCTTAAGCGATTGAGTAAACCCAGTAAAACCTCAATCAGGATGGCGGCTTAGGGCCGAACATTAATAGTACTGAGTAAGTTGTACATAGTAGTGAAAGAGAAGTTTCGTGAAAGAGAAAAGAAAAGACGTACAGGGGAAGGGGTCAAAAAGTAAAAATGATAAAATTTGTGAGGGAGAGGGATGACAAATGAAGCGAAGAAAAGGACGAAGAAGAAGTAGATGAAAAAAATGAAGTTATTTAAGGAACGTTACAGAAAGCTACGTTTGGTTTACAGTAGCACTTTACATAAATATACAATAATTTTAACACCAGAGAAGCACAATATACTATAAGCAAATAACAACAGTAATTTTAAACACAATAGTGGCAGTATTAAGGAACAATACAAAGAGTGCTGGTGTCTTAACATCAATTTTGTTTATGCTAATATATTGTAATAAATATCATGATGATGGTACAAAGATAGCTACGACAAGTATATTTTATCTGGAACGTCACTAATAATTTTGTATATTTTATTAACAATTTCATTAGGCTACACAGAAAAATAGTAATGCTAATAATTTAAGTGTGAGAGGGAATGGAAGATGAGGATAGAGCAATGAGGTATGGGGTAGAATATTGAAAATAGAGAGGGGGAAATAGATGATGTTTAACGGAGGCGGTGACCGGGCGCTTGGAAGTGGGAGAAGTCTAGAAATTGAAGAAGACGTTAACGCCGTTCTATATGTCGTTATTCCTTACCTATGTGGTTAATTCAGTTTTGAATTTACTGAAAGTATTGGAATGTTTTAGTCTCGCTGGTAATTTATTCCAGGCTCGGATAGCTGTAATGGTGAATGATTTACTGAATAAAGTCGATTTGTGACGTGGTACACAAAGCAGAGCTGATTCACGAGCTCGATTTAGTTTCAGAGGATTGAAGTTACTTATGAGGCGTGTTGCATGAGAACCGGTTAAAAATTTATTAAGAAGAAGTAGAGAGTGGAGTAACAGTCTTTTGTCTAGAGTAAGCATACGAATTCTGTGAAAAAATTCGGATACATGGTTGTATTTTCTTAAATCAAAAATAAAACGTACGCATGCGTTCTGGGCTACATGAAGTTTACGTTGTAATTTGAATGCCATGGTGGTCAGAAGAAAGTCGCAATAGTCGAAATGTGCCATGATAAGTGATTTGATGAGAGTCTCACGTGTGCTCTAACGTCCTTAATTTTAACAATAGCTGTAGCGTAAGATTCGATCATGATCTAAAATAAACTGGATTATCTTTTGTTACTCTTCTGATAATTGGCCGTTTACCAAGCAATGTGTTACGAAGCACTGTTTTCAATTTTCAAATGTGAAAATAACATTTTACCATTTTATATTACTTTTACGGGTTAAAATTCCGCTGTATAGCAGAAGTATTGACGAAGTCTCCGTTGAACCTTGCAAAATATTGAGTTACACTCACACCGCGCCTTCGCCCCATCACAACAAGTGAGTTGGACGGATACCGCAAACCTCTCTTTATTGCTCTCACTGTTGGCGTTCGAAAATTTCAAACTGATAGAACTGAACGTAATTGATTTTACGGTCGCTAGGAAGGTGAGATTACATAATAAAATTCTTCACCAAAGCCAACCAAAGGTTCAGTACTCCTTACTTCAGTTTACCAATATGGTAACTTTGTCAATTTGGCAATAAAAGCCTCCTCAATTAGTCAAGAAAGCAATGTGAGGCTGACTAGACACCCAAAGGTAGGCGAAAAAAGCCTACATACAACAATAACAAAACTTTTATTGCAATCTATATGAAAGACGTCTTATAATATAATTACAATTTAAAACTAAATGTGAATCCAAACAAATTACTGTACTTGGTTTTCAAATTTAAAAAAATCCATAAAAATACATCCAGTTTAAGGCCACAATCCCAACCTGAAAAATGTTTATTAGTTCTTGATGAATCACTTGTGAATGTTTAATTCATTGACAACGGTAATGTACTTTGACTAAGACAACGAACAATATTTGTACCCTAATTTCTGCAACTGAATGCAAATTTCAATAAATGTTTGGTCCCATGTGGCCACAAAATGAACGCTCAAAAATTGCACTTAGTAGACGCCCACGTATCTGATAGTCTAAGTGGCTCACTTTTCAACCCTCTAAGTACTACTTTAACTAACAAAAAACTTCGCCCAACTTGAAACACAAGGGTGGCCCGACGACCACTCAAAATACTGAATAGAAAATTATGATTAAAATGCCATTGGATTTAACGAACTTCAGGAACATAAGCATTAAATAATAAAATTACTTAGAAATTATTATTTACTAGTATTGAAATCGAACCTCACCAGTGCACCTCCAGACACGAACTGGGTGTTTCTCACCACTAATGCTGAAGCGAAACCTCTTCTTAGTCATATACTCACCCCCTTACTTACCTACAATTACACTTACATGCGCTACATTTATCATACATGCCGAGAGAGCTTAGAGCTTGTCTGGCCGGGGCGGTGCCCCGATGGCGGGTAGGTAGGTGCGTTATCTCACCATCCACCACGGAGGAAAAATTGCCGCCTCCCCAGCGATAAAACATGGACTACACATACAGAACTAATGACCTTAGCAGTTGACGCGCCCGGAATCACCAATGAGACAAATCCGCCTAAAATAGACGTCTTCAGTCAAACGTACCGCATAGTTCAAGGCATACCAGGCATAGTTCAAGTGCAGGTGATGATGTTATTAGGTGATGTGATGAAGTGATTGAGGTGCAACCCACAGTTGCAATGACTGGCATTGATATTGCGACGGGGGCTCTACCGCGGCTGATAAGCCTTACTTCACGACCATCAGCGCTTTAGTGCGCGGAAAAACATGGAAAATAAATCCTTGGACCAGCTGGTAGTGTGCAACATACCTGCGCAGTAATTGTGTATGTATTTGGTCGTTCTGGATGCTGTAACATTTTGTCGATGAAAGAGGTTCAAAAAAAGCTGCACATTTGCTTGATCCCAAAAGTAAGCTATTTTAATGAAAATTAGCCTGTAAAACCATTTGAAAGCTCATTTTGATCAAGAAAACTTAAAGAAAATTGCGATGCTACAACACATTACTTGTCATATTATTGGTAAAAGATATTAGTAATATAAAAATAATGTAACCTCTTTCGGTCGGTCGGTCAGTCGGTCAGTCAGAGAGGCGGATCGAATACTCGAACAGACGGAAGACAGATTAACGGACGTATAGACGGCCATGTAGCCGTGACGACGGACGCCTTGATGCACAGATGGATACCTAAACTGACGGACGGGCGTCTAGACGGGCTGACGGATGTATGGGCAAATGGCAAACGTTCCGCGACTGAAGAACGAATGGTAGCGGACTGTTAGAGAAGAAAATATTTTCCATGTGAGGGAATTATTAAACTTGTATTTGTGTCAATATGTCGATATTGATTTCGGGCAGCATTGTTTATCATTCTTCATAATATATATTTACTCCTTGCATCATATTGTATTTGTAAAGTATATTTTTGATGAATTTCGTTTGACTTTGTAATGTATTTTGATTTCGCATCAGAGAAAATTTTGTTTTGTTGATGTCATACGTAAAGTCCGAATATAAAGGGTTTTCGGTTGCATGCAGAATTTGTGTACAATAACGTTCATTTCGAATAAATGAAGAAATTGCAATCTGCTTTGAACCCTTTTATCTTTAAATGGATTAATTTGCATAATTTGTATTTCCAGTTTGTGAGGCAATATTATGTAATAATAAGTATATTGCATATCTCTGCGAAAACGTCAATAATCGGAAAGAGCTCATTGTGTTGAAAAGCAGTAATCAAGAAGGGAAATTGTGAAGAGAACAAAACTTCACTTTCCGATTCCTTTCTAAGTAATGCCTATATAATAGCAGTGATTTAAAATCCTCAAAGAAGACAATGGACATTGAATTCACGCCAGAAAATCCTTTTCTTGGAATTGTTATGCTTTCACAAATATAAGCCGAAATTTGTTGAGTTTAAGCGGCCTCGTGAACTTCATGCGAATGTTTCGTAACGCATGGATTACTTCTGTAGTTCAGAGAAAGCACTCAGCCATGTTTGATTCAATTTTGCCTTCTCTGAGTTGCAATGATAAGCGTGTGTATAGTTTTCTGCGCCGAGAAATGTACAACGAGGCTCTTTTTTACTACCAGGCGGTGGATGATAAACGCTGTCGGTTACTTCTGAAACACATCCATATTAATTATCTTCTTACAATAACTAAAACCGGCGTAGGTGTTCCAGGACATTAATATATGTCACTGCAGTGACTTATAACTTGTAGGAAGGTCGTAGAGTTTGAGTGCCGACGGTAGCAGGATTTTCAACACTAGCTACATAGCTAAGTCAAATTCAACCATTACGAGGAAGACAATTCTAACGGCTGGCTGTTCTGGCCGGTATAATTTTCTGTAGTTTCTCCGATCACAACTAGGATAATGCTGGAGAAGTACTCAAACAAATGGACCACGGACAGCGCGCCATATATCCTTCTTCTTCCATGTCCTATCCTCATCCATTCTCTCACTCACACTCACACTCACACTCACACTCACACTCACACTTACATGCACTACTCTACTACACATAGTGAGTGAACAGTTGAAGTTTAGAGGTTGTTTCGGCTGTAGCGGAGTCCCGCTGGTGGGAGATATACACGCACACACACACACACTCTCACACTCTCACACACACACACACACACTCTCACACTCTCTCTCACACACACACTTACATGCACTACTCTACGACACATAGTGAGTGAACAGTTGAAGTTTAGAGGTTGTTTCGGCTGTAGCGGAGTCCCGCTGGTGGGAGATATTGTATATGGTTGGGGAGAACTCCGCAAGCAGACGTGTAGGTTAGCGCTGGATCTCGCTATCCAGCTGAGGAAAATCACAGTTCTCTCCCGCGATAACACATGTTCTGCACATACGGAACTAATGACCTTAGTAGTTGATGCTACCGGAATCATCATTCAATCAATACCTGAAGGTTTATTAGTGAATATTAATGGTTGATACTTTAGAATGGTTATGTCATGATTAATTAATTAAATGGGAAAATAGTAGTGGTTAGTAGAATGTAGAACGGAGTCTTGACATGTTAAAAAGTAAATAAGTTAAGTAAAAAGTAGCAAAGCTTATTTTGTTTGAATATCAAATTTATAAGTAAGAACCTAAAAAAATTAAGCTGACAAACTCAAGGACTTTTTGAAAAATGGTTGAAATTTGAAATGATATTTGCGAGTTATATATTCGAAATTTGCAATTCTTATATTGATTCAAGAAATAATTTTCAATCTTTTAATAATACACTATTAACATGAATTGAAACCAGTTATATTGGGGTGAATTTTTATTTTCATTAGTTAATTATGTGTTAATACCATTGAAATAATTGGACTGGATAACATTTCGAGATTACAGAAAGTAATGTCTGATTGAAGATAGCCTTTTCTATTGTTTCGAGATAACTTTATATAATTCATAGAGATATTCATTAAGTTATTATTAATCATTTCTGTGTTATGTTTCCTCAAATGGCACTTTTCTTCTCTCTCCATAAATAATGTATTGATTATTGAACATTGGATAAAAATAGATTTATATATTATACCATTTAATTAAAACTGAAGGCCATTCTGTGTAGTTTTGTACACACTTAACCAAACAAAATTGTTTTCCAAAAGTAGCTTACATACTGCTCAAATAAAATACTCTGGAATAACACTAGAACAATAAATTAAATATTTTAACCAGAACAGTCCACACTTTGAACTCGTATACACAAAGTTCTTGCCACGAACACAAAAGTTGATGTTTCCTAACGCTACATCTGTATACAAAATTGTACACCTTTTTCGATATGGAAAACATAAAATTTGAAAGCCCCAAAACCGTTGAACCGTTGAGGAAAAAATCTCCAAATTACTCGTATTTTTTCCGATCTGGCCCATTTAAGCCCCTGGTGAATGGACTTCCAAGGACCGTTCTTTACAAAACTTTCCACCTTTCTTGCAATCTTTTTTCTTTGTCAGCCTCCTTACTTCCGCCGTTAACTTTCGTTAAACTGGCGTTAAAGCTGCTACTAGAATTGTTTCGTATTCTCGATTCGGAATCCGAACCATACAACACTTTTACAAAATGTGATCGTTGTTATGTATATGAGTATTGTGAATCGTTCTGTTTCTTTTCGTCTAGTTTATTATTTGTCAAGGCACAGAAAGTGTAACAAACTTTTCTCTTAATTTCATTTTGGCACTGTTGATAACCATGAATTAAGACTTTACAGTACTGTCTTGTTTTGTTTTAGGTCGTTTTTACACTCACAAATGAGAATTTTCAGAAATATTACCTTTTATGAATTAGTTCAATTGTTTATTATGCGCAATTTAGTTTGTGTAGGACATATAAATTGATATAAATTGTTTTTCTTCGTCAGCTCTTTGTATTATCGCAATTTATAGAAGATAAATATAAGAAGTTAAATACGAAAGCAAGTTTATAATTTAGAACAGTTCTGCGGAATTCTAACTCTTCGTAAATGTGACCTAGCTAGTCACAACTTTAAAGCGACGTATGTTACATGTTTCTGTAGTTATGTTCTTTGCGTTTTGTAGTTATGTTATGTACACGCGAAAGTTGGATGGCAAATTTAACATTACATGCGCAAATCCTTCGTTAAGGAAAACATGTTTTGGTAAGTTCAAAATGAAGCTCCCTTTTTGAAAGGCGCTCACGTCACTGTTATTAGAAGGAAGGAAATCGTGGCATCCGAGAAGCTTGAGGCAGGAGAAAGTGCGGTGTTTGCTTTTGCGCTGTTGACTTCGCCGCGCGAGAGTCTGCGTTTCACATTTCACCTTTGTGGCGCTAATTGCCCTTATACTCGTATGTTGGCTTACACTCCCACGAGTTTGAGCTTCAGAAGAAAACATTAAGTTTTCGATACAAGCAGATAATTGATCAGTTGTATATATAATAAAATAATAATAATAAAGTTGCTCAGTGCGTGTCGCGCTGACTTCGCAGTCGGGAGGCCCCGGTTCGATCCCTGGCCGGGGATTTAGTGGTTTCCACCGGTCATACAGGCGAATGCTGGGATGGTTCAAAAAGTCCACGATCAACCTTCAACCTTCTATATAACCTCAACAATCCTCTTTTGCAAAGGGATACAGCCGAAAAACTGATCCCTATAATGACACACATTAATCTCTCCGGGATTTTTTTTTCTCGCGAATAGGCCAACTAGGACCACGCGTTCATACATCCTGCATTTACCATGGCTCAGTATCATATATCGCGGTAGCAGGTGCATGTAACTTCACCTCAATTGAGGGGAATCAGTATTTTTTACTGAATACAATTTTTATCTCCCAGGGTTGTTAGCTCTGGGGGTATGAAAGATGAAATGATGATGATAATGAGGGGTGAAAGGACAACACACTCATACAAACACACACAAATACACCCATGCCCGAGGCGGGACTCGAACCCGCGATCTTCTGGTCCGAGACCACTCCGGCACTACTGCCTTAGCGATCTCGGCCATCTGATCGGCCTCTCCGGGATATAATATAACTGAAAAGAGAGCGTCGGAAGAGAGAATGTAGCGTGGTCAGAAACAGCCGTTACGCAAATAACAACAACAACAACAATAATAATAATAATAATAATAATATTAATAATAATAATATTAATAATAATAATAATAATAATAATATTAATAATAATAATAATAATAATAATAATAATAATAATAATAATAATAATAATAATAATAATAATAATAATAATAATAATAATAATAATAATAATAATAATAACCTTTAGAACAGGAGATAATCAATAGCTGGACCCTTGAGATAGCTCCACATTTCGCAAATCATTGTAAAAGTGATCATTTCTCCACAGGAGAAGCAAATCTTGAACAGCCACCCCCTGAACTCTGCGTTGCAGCGTTATAGACGGCGCCAAAGAAACCTTTGTAATATTGCTAAAGATGATAAGCATTAGGATTAAATTGTACAGAAAATCTTACCTTGAATTTAATTGTGAAACATTCTTTCTGTATTTTCTTTCCATGAAATATTACATTATTTTGGGTTCTTGCACTTTGAAGTGAGGGCAAGCAAAGAACTAAATATCCAAAAATGGAATCTTAAGTTCCACAAGATCTGATTTGTAGAATACTGCTTAAGAACAATGGATTAATCTCCACCTGTTCCCTTCATTCCCTCCATGCCCCCATCTGTCTCAAAAATTCGTTACCGCACAAAACTTTTAATATTAATATTAATAGTATTGTAGTATATTTAAAAATACAAGGTGATTTCTTTTAGAAATCAATGTGAACCTTCCACTGATATAAATTTAGTGATTTTTATTTTAAAAGAAGGTAGTGTGCTCCAGAAGTGTTACCGCTAGTTATAATTAACCGGTTGTATAGTGAAAGTAATAATTTTAATAAAATCGTAAAGCAATTATAATGAACGCTTATCTACAATCATTAGTACATTCCGTCATTTGGTTGTACCGAGACTTTCATGAATTTTGTTCTAGTGCGTGTATGCAGCACGAGCACTGTTATGTGTGAGATAATTCTTTTTTTTAGTAATGAGTATATTCATGAGACAATGTTTACACCGACAGTGAGATAAATATTAATGTTCTTCGTCTTCTTCTTCTTCTTCTTCTTCTTCTTCTTCTTCTTCTTCTTCTCCCTCAAGCATTAGACTGGTTGGTCCGTTGCGCCTCCTTGATCTAACCATCTTCTCCTGGGTCTACCAACGCTTCTTCTTCCTTTAGGGATGTACTGAAGCACTTGCTTTGGAATACGGTCGTCTTCCATTCTTTCCAGGTGTTTTTTCCATTGATCTCTGTATTCCTTAATTTTTTCATTTGAGTTCTGAATTCCTATATTTTTCCGGATGGTCTCATTTTTTAATCTGTCCATTCTTGTTACTCCCAGGACTGATCTTAAAAATCTCATCTCGGCTGCTTGAAGTCTGTGTGTTCTGGAGTTCATAGTCCAGTTTTTGCTTCCGTAAAGTCCGCAAGGTACTGCCATAACTATAAAACTTTAGCGTTGTGTCTTTACGGACCTTCGAGCGCTCTTTTGATGGTGCCACACATCATATTGAATCTTTCTATCTTCCTTACAATATCAACTTCGCCGAGATATGATACGTCATATCCTAGAAATCTAAAGGTATTAACCAGTTCAATACTTTTCTTTTCTAATGTGAATTTACATCTTAAAGGTTGTGAGCCTTGGAATGCCATGGATTTGGTTTTATTTGAAGATATACTTAGATTATATTGCTTTGTTATTTTATGTATCTGTATCCTCTTATTAATTATTGATCTGAATTATTGATCTGTATCCTCTGTTCACCCAAGTAAATTTATGGATATCTTTATGTCTAAAGAACGTATTTTCTATTCGTAATGAATTAAAATTCACAAAATCACGTAACACTTTTCCATTTTGATTAATTACTACTTCTCCGTTTGTTCCAATTATTTCCTTAATGGGCTGTTGTTCTATCCTAGCATTCATATCTCCTCCGATGACTATATAATCATTTTTATTTGTGGAATCTAGTACACTTTGTAGGCTTTCATAAAATTTATCAGATTCTTCCTTTCTACCCTCTTCAGGAGCATACACTGATATAATACTCATATATCCTCTAGCTATTTTGAATCTGCATGTTACAATTCTTTCATTTACCCAACTGTAAGAAGTTATCCTATTTCTCCATTTCTCATTTATTAGAATAGCTGTTCCTCCTACTGCTCTATTTTAGATAGGTACACCACTATAATGGTTAGTATAATGGTAACCACTATTTATTAAATATTAATGTTGTATATAATAATTATGATTGTATTTATTATAAGTTGATTATAATATCATAAACCTTTTTATTTTTGCACACGTATAGGAGAAATGCGAAAATAGTGCTCTTTTGAAAGGCTGTAGCTCGCATGGTAATTGATATGAAAGAAATATTTTGTACAAAAGAAAATTATATCTTCTGTAAAATTCGTTTGAATTATTTCTCTACAGCACTTTCGGTTAAAGAGGTATGGAGAAAAAATGTTTCCGGGCCTCCCAGTTAGCTTAAGGTCTTGGAGGTTCAAAATTTGGCGGTTTAACTAGTGACTGAGTACATACAACAAACAGAAAGAAAATGTTTTTATAGTGTTTTCAGATAACCCTTCTTTCTCAGTAGTTGTCGACTGGACTAAATGTGACCCAAACCCATCCGTTGGACGCTGACCAGATACGTTTCTCCGTCAAATCACTTCCGCAGTCAGTTTCATAAAAGGGATGGCAATAAATGGATGCCTCGATATCAAACGAAGTGTTACCATATGCTGAACAATATTTTAAAGATTTTTGCGATATCGTTTTGCACAAGCAAATAAGTATTTGTGTTGGGCACTATTTCACACCATACCATACTATTATCACCATTTCTTTATTTTACTTCTCTTGTTTATAGAAGACTGTCCTGCATAGCATTTGCCTATGATTTCAGTTTTCAAGACTGTAATAAAAATTAGTGTTTATTAATATGTACGTATGATTTAATTTAGAAACATGATCTCATAATATGTAGGATGAATATTGTATCAAAATACATGTTTCTTCAATCTTTTATTTAAAGAAACTCTTCATAAAAATAATTCAATTACTTTTATGCAGTCTATTTGAATTGATGAGAGGAAAGTGAAACATCAAGTCAGACTGAAAGAGATATGGAAGCAAAGAAAAGAAAGAGGCAGAAAGTAGAAATAAACGTAGTCCATAGTGGCTCACTCGAAAATAAAAATATAGAGTTTTTCCCCTGTTGACCTGAATTACGCTTACGATATTATTGTTCACATTTAATTTTAAAATTTGATTCGCGTTTATATCAACTGAGAATGAAACCAATTTAGCACAACATACTTAGTATTTCTCGAAGAAATGTTGGATTGGAGCTTGCAGTAATCACGCAGAGCGACATAACATTTTTTAGGTTTCGTTGTAAGCGACAGCTATACAAAGCCCGTCGGAGAGGCGGAGGAAATCAGGTCTTTACAGCGGTTGAATTACCCATCGCTTCCCGCGGATGCTCCGCACCGCCGCCTGAACCCGCGTTTCTCGTTGTTCATTCCATTTCGTCTTTTTGGCGGCGTCGAACACTCCGCCCCGCGCTTCCTTTTCATATCGCTGCCCCCCCCCCCCCCGCATCAAACTTGCGCCACACATTTGCCGTCAGCCCCCTCCCTCCCCTCTCACCACAGCATCAGTCTTCACAGTTGTGCCTCGCCCCCCTCTTCCACTTCCTGCGCTCATCCTGCCTTCTCCGCCCCCGCCGGCGCTCCAAGTCTCCTCGCTTCCCCTTCCGTTCGGCTCCGCCCACCTCTCAGCCACGAAGCCCACTCACACCGTGGCTTCACTGCCCCCCTCCCTTCCGCTTCACCCAACGATCACTCCACCTCTCTGAGTCAGCCCAACTAGGGAGTTTGAGCGCGTTTTAGCGTCTTCACCTTTATGTACTAACGACCCACGTAACAGACGTTTGAAAGGTAACGACGAACTTTACGCCTGGGGTTTGACTTAACGCTTCATTTTATAGCGCAGTGGTGTGCGGTTACATCAATCTTCTCACTATATGAGGGGCAGCCAAATGAAAACCGAACATCCTCCGTAAAACCCATTCCTCGCAAAAGTTGGCAACACAGTTGTTAAATACCGACCCTGCTATCTCTGGGTAGGGGAAATGCACAGAGTCAACACACAGGTGCACACGTCACTCCACAGGTGAGCGTAGGGAAAATGTGTTAATCCGGTATCAAAAATGAAAACAATCAAAAAACACAAGAGGTGCGGTCCGTGCTTTGGTGATTGGGGATGCTAGAACGCGCGAAACTCGCAGCCGTCACATGACAGCTGCGTATGATGAACACTGAATGACGTCGACAAGTGCGCGCAAGGTGTACGAGAGATTCCGAGAAGGACGCACAACACTGCAAGATGATCCGCGCTTTCTATTTATTTACGTCAAAAACAGATAAAAACTGTGTATGACGTGCTAAGGGAAGAAGTTTATTTGAAGTTACATATATGTCCAGAAGCAAAACAAGGGCCATCTCAGAATTTGCTCGAGGATGAAGGAAACTGGACGAAAACCTGATCGAGATGGCTGACCCAGAAGCTGCTGAAACGGCTGAACCTGACCCAGAAACTGAAGTACAAAATTAATATTACTTTCCTTATGGATGCTCGGTATAGTCTCTAATTGTATAGAAAAAGTTGAGCAGCAGAAAAGATTTTACTTGGTAGTTAAACTTTTGTATCGAATTTAATCGTTTAATGTCATCTGGCAAGGTGTAAAATAATGTACATGTCTTATATGTGAATTGTTTGTAGTGAGCTGTTGACAAGCTCAGGACAAGCATATCGAACATTTACTTCTGATGTGATTGCGTGAATTACTAGTCTTATCCGAGAAAAGCGAAGATTCACAGAGGAGATAAATTCGGGTTCTGGTTGATATTAGCTATGGCTCTGTGCAGGCCATGATCAAACATCACTTCCGGTTCATAGATAGAAAGGTCAAGAGAGGGTGACGTGGATTACTCTGCGTCCTAACTCTTTCTAAAACACTGGAATTAATCGCTTCGTCTACGAGTGAGATAAATATATTAACAAATCTGCGAATTACTTTTGTATAAAACATTATATTGTCATTTTTTACCGTGTTTTCAGTTTTCATTTGCTACTCACCCCCCCTTCATAACGTCTACTAAGTAACGTTGTAAGCGCGAAGTATTTTGCGCCAGTAAAGAATATGGAAATGCATGCAACGGCGTAATCAAATAAATGCAATGATTATAAGTTAAATTGATATTTCTTTGATAGTATACATTATGCCAATATTTCAGATATACTATATATATTCTTACATAAAATCCCTATGTGGCAGATTCCTATTCTAGAGCCAGATTCAGATTACGCCCCTGTTAAAAATACATTCAATACAAAATTTGATAATCTCAAAGTAAACTATTCACAGGTCATATGAGTTGGAATAAATTTACAGGATTTGTGGAAATGAATAATGAATTATACTGTAGGAAAAAAATCGAAAAATACCAATGCATTTCGAAAATCAATTACAAAATGAACAATAATTATGAGTCCATATTGAATATTGAAAAGTCAATTACACATAAATTTACTACATCTATTTACATGTATTATAACATAATCTGCAGAGTTTCTCGCAAAAGAACTTCATACCTCATACAAAAACAAAGATTAGTAAGTTATCTAAAATAATTCAACGTCGTATTGATCAGGCAGTATATGAACAATATAAAAATATAAGAAAAAAATCACACAACCATTTTGATCCATGTTGTTTACAATAACGAAACAATAGAGTAAATGCATTCCTATATTAAGAGAGAGTCCCAAAATAGGATACACAGATTAACAAAAAATACATATTATTGGTGATCATATCGAGAATACTTTCTCTTCCAACTCTGTTATCAATAATTACTTTAATTCTTATACAGAAAACTACTTAGAATCTCTGTTTATAGTATACCTTCAAAAATTAGATGTATATCTTTACCTGAAATGTATAACATAATAAATTGTTTCAATGTTAGAAAATACGATGGAGTTGATATAATAAGCTACAAAGTGCTCTAAGAATACGAAAAAATTCAAAAGTTAAACTTACCAATTTATTTAAATACCCTCTTAGGATGAAACATGATCCCATAGGTCTGGTAAAATACATTTATTTTACCGTTCTGTAAACCTGTCAGGGATCCACTAGAACCACATTACAGGACAATTAGTCTTGTTTCTCAAAGAAATTATTTATTTGAAATTATTTGAAAAAAATCGAAATAGGATAACTACATTACTTCCTAAAATAAACTTATTTCAAAATTTCAATTTGACTTGAGATAAAAACTATTCTATCAACCAACAACTACTTAGTCCCAGTGTAGCAAATAGTTTCCACTGCTGAAAGCATGCAACAGCAATATTTCTAAATGTATCTCATACCTTTAGCAAAATATGGCATTGTAGAATGGGCTTTGGTGCAAATTTCAATATGTTGGAACTCTCTTGTGCGGTTTCAATATAATTTGCAGTTTTATAATTGATATAACATTTGCGGTTAAAATACTTTATCTTTAACCAATTAGAGAACAATGACTTCCGACGTTCCTCAGCGCTTAATTCGATCACTTCAATCGCTTAATTCGATCTAGTTCAATCTGTATTCACACATCCTATCCCAATACAATTCTAACACAGCACTTTATGCAAATGATATAGCGTTACTCTCTGCTAGTGAAATAAAAACATTGCTTGTGATAATATTCAAAAAGTGATTTATACATTTTTAAATTTGTCGCAAACATGGAGATTAGGAATAAATCCAGAAAAGCTCGAGCTAAAATAATTTTCCTCTGAGCGTGAACCTGCAACCCCACATGTTTAAATGAACAAAACTCATACACCTTGATTAGTAAATAATATATCTATTAAATATTTCAATTATTATTGAATAAAAAATAACTTGGAAGTTATCACACTATGAAAAAATAGTTGACAAAACTACCTTTTACAAAAATGTACGTTATTGTAAATCAAACCTCAAAACTGAATGTGAAATACTTATTAAATAATAATTTGTTTTTCCCCTACTTATACTTGACTTGTATTGTATTAGACTTCATTTTGTCATATAAAAAATACCAGTTACGCAACATACATTTTTAAGAAGAAATGAAATGACAATGTTCAATTTTCAATAAACAAATGCATTTTATTCAACAAATTTATCCCATTAATATTTTTGTATTAAACCAAGTCAAAACTTTCTTTAATAATCTATCAAATTCCTTTGTCATTCGTAAATTCAATCTTGATAAAACATAGTAAAATTATGCCAATTCGTTCTCGTGTTTTCTAAAATAAAAAAAATTAATTCCTTTGAAATTTCGAATATAAAATGTTAATATTTATTTACAAATATTTTCTGACTTAAAATAATAATATGTTGCAGTTTACCAATTTTCTTATCTTTTAAAACTACCACCTAAAAGTACAATTGCAAAAAAAAAGTAGAATAAAAGCAGCCAAACAATACTTTTCATTTTGTAGCGAGTTAAAGAATTATCACATATGTGAATCATTCGTGTACAGAGGTAATAGGATTGTGTGATGAAATATTTGTGACGTCTTTTAGTGTTCAACGACTTTATTTTTTTATGATGCATAAGGTAAGCCAGCAGCATGTTAAAGCTCTTTTTGTACTCTAGCGTTATGATATCCTAACGTTCGGTGTAATATGATTTATGGAGTCTAAGGTCAAGTCGTTAGAAATGATCTAAAATTTCCCATTCCCGGGCTGAACTTCAAGCTCGCTCTGGCCTGCCACGGTCCCGATCTCTGGCTTAATATCCAGCCATGCCCCACCCCTTACATTTCATGCCCCCTCAACCTTCTCCAATCTCGCTAACCCTCGACGTCATACCCGACACCGACGTATCCGATCTATCACCGTTTCTTTTCTGGCTGCCCCTCTTCCCCTTCGTGTGACTCGCGTGCTTCACCCGCCACCGCTCGCGCGCCGCTCTCTTGACGTTGCCGTTTCTGTTTCGGACCCTCCTCTCCAGTCATCGGTTGTCACATCCGCTTTGCTGTCAAGCACCGTTTCAATTCTCGCCCCTCCCCGCCTACTTCGCCCTACTCCCCCCTTTTCCATCCTAGCCTGCCCTACCCCACCCTACCCCGCACTACCCCACCCTACCCCACCCTACCCCGCACTACCCCGCACTACCCCACCCTAGCCCGCACTACCCCACCCTAGCCCGCACTACCCCACCCTACCCCGCACTACTCTACCCTACCCCACCCTATCCCACCATACTCCGTCATACCCTGCTGTACTCCGCCCTACCCTGCTGTACTTCGCTCTACCCCACCCTACTCCGCTCTACCCCATTCTGCTCCACCCTACCCCACTCTGCTCCACCCTACCCCACTCTGCTCCACCCTACCCCACCCTGCTCCACCCTACCCCACTCTGCTCCACCCTACCCCACTCTGCTCCACCCTACCCCACCCTGCTCCACCCTACCCCACACTGCTCCACCCTACCCCACTCTGCTCCACCCTACCTCACTCTGCTCCACCCTACCCCAACCTACCCAGCCCTAACCCACCCTACTCCGCCATACCACACCACACTCCGCCCTATTCCGCCCCATTCCTCACACACGCCTCATTCCGGCCCCGCCTCGCCCCGCCCCGCCTCGCCCCGCCTCGCCCCGCCTCGCCCCGCCTCGCCTCGCCCCGCCTCGCCCCGCCCCGCCCCGCCTCGCCCCGCCCGCCTCGCCCCGCCTCGCCCCGCCTCGCCCCGCCTCGCCTCGCCTCGCCCCGCCCCGCCTCGCCCCGCCTCGCCCCGCCCCGCCTCGCCTCGCCCTCCCTCGCCCCCTCTCCCCCTCACCCCCTCTCCCCGCCTCGCCTCGCCTCGCCCCGCCTCGCCCCGCCTTGCTCCGCCTTGCTCCTCCTTGCTCCGCCTTGCCCCGCCTCGCCCCGCATCGTCCTGCCTCGTCCCGCCTCGCACCGCCTCGTCCCGCCTCGTCCCGCCTCGTCCTGCCTCGTCCCGCCTCGTCCCGCCTCGTCCCGCCTCGCCCCGCCTCGCCCCGCCATGCCCCGCCTCGCTCCGCCTCTCCCGCATTGTCCCGCCCTGCCTCACCTCACCTCTCCCCGCCCCCTCTCTTCACGCCTTTTTCCCGCCCCTTCCCATCCCCGCTCCTGCCCACCCCTCCCCGCGTCTCTCCGCTCCCACCCCTGTCCTCTTCCCTGCCACGCCCCAATCTGAGCCCGCTGCGTGCGGGTTGCATGCGGGCACCTCTGGGCGCCCCTCGAGAAATCCCACGGTGCTCGCCCACGCGGTCGCCGTCCCTTCGCCGGAGGCGAGGCTCCCAGCCAGCCCCGCCGCCACGCTTCGCCCCGCCCACCCGGCCTCCCAGGAGGTTCGCTGATTACGCTCGGACCCAGTTGCGACCCGCCCTGCCGGACATCCCGCCTCTGGGGCAGGGCCAATGCAGTCGTACACGCAACCTTTACGAGGGACCCACTAGAGTCCAGTAGAATTAAGTACGTTCAGTTGAAGAGGATGACGAGTTTGCAAATCGTGTAAATGTTCCCTTTACTGCTATAGTTGTGATATGGCAAATTCATAACTAGTTGTGCAGCATATACTTTCTCGAATTATTTAAAACTTTTACATTTTTGTGAAATTCAGAATGTTCAACGAAAATGAGGCCTGCGTCATTTCTTAGTCGTTTGTTCTATTTGTGGAAAACGTTAGAAGAAACATTTTGAAGTAGTTATTCGAGAAAATGTTTTTTTTATAAATTACATTGCGATCAAGCTGAAATGACTGGAAAATTACTAGTTTTTCTCAAAAAAGGTACATGAATATTTGTGAAGATATCCTTTTTTAGAATACTACATTAGAGACACCATTAGTAATTTTGGACAACTTCAGAATAAAAAGAAAAATGTGGTGAAATTTTAAAATCTCGCAGATTAGTTACTATTTGCTTCAGATAAATAATTTTTAAAGCACTTTTGTAGACAATTGTACGATCTTTAAAACTATAAATAACTATTTTTGCGCTAAGATCAACTATTATAAAATTATTAGGAAAAAACAAAAAATGCCCGAATGTTTTTGGGCTTTTGGCTACCAAACCTTTTCCTCAAATATTTCATGGTATAAAACTTACAATTTTCTTACTAATAACAATATAAACAAAATAAAAAAATAAAATATACTTCACCTTTTTAAAGACAAAACTTTTTTATGGACTGCACTGTAAGTAAGACTTGTTTATGCAGTTCAAAAGAAACAAACTATAATACAGATACATTGTCTTAAGTATGAGCAAAAATTAAAGTTAAGAACATATTCGAATGGCAGAAACACTTTCATAAAGTTTAGTACACCGCAACATAGAAAGTAAATTAAAGTGAGCGCAAAACAGGTTCTGAACAGCCGAAAGAGCAAAACAGGTTCTGAACACAAATTTTTGATTGAAAAATTTGGAGAGGTTTTCGTAAAAATGTTGTTGAACTGTTTGTTATGTCGTAAGCACATTTTCGAGATCATTTTCTCAGTTAAATATACAACTTTCTTTCAGTAGATCTTGTTTTTACTACTGTTTAATTTTGTCTACATTTCGCCCAAACTTACACGAAAACTACTAATATTTTCAAAACATTGTACCTTATATTAATTGGAGAACAAATTTAATTCGCAGAAAAATCGCTATCCTTAATATTGTACTTTGAAAGAGGCGCCGAAAATTAAAAATTTGTATTTTTCGAAAATCCAGAGTTAACAGCCAAAATTAGCCGTATGTCACATTTGGAAGTGTATTTCACTCTATCCTTCTGAAAAATTTAAACAAACAAATGGAGGCATTTTTAAAAGAACTTTGAAAATGACCCAATGGCTTCGTGTAAAGTACCCCCAAAATTGTAAGAATATTCTTCTAAATCGTAGAGCATCGAGTCGTTCCAGATCGATTGGAAAGTAGTATACTTGGTAAAAATCTTAGGCGCTTGACGTTCACTGCCAGACGGACGTTTAAAAAATAAATATCATGGAAACGTAGAAAATGAATTTCCTAAGAAATCTCGAAATTGATTTTCCATAGCATTACGGAACTGTGTGCATTACTCCAATGAATACGAGAAAGTAAAATGAATTAAGCTATGATAATGAAGTTTTATTTCATATGATAAAAAGTATAATAGACATAATTATGTAAAAACTTTTTTTTACCTATTCACAATTACTAATTTTCAATTTTAATGTTTCAATATTTTTAGTACATGATTAAATGCGATGTGAAAGTTCAGTTTAAAGAAAATAAAAATGTGTGAAAAATAAAATGTAATGTTTAGTAAATTACAACATTGTGACTTCTTTAGTGATGAAGTTTCACTGAATTTCCGGCAGAATTTTGTTACATTAATTTTAAAAAATCTTTTTGTATTAAAGCTTTATACAATAACTAGATGACCCGGCCACGCGTTGCTGTGGCTAAAGTTTTTGTTATATTACATTATAGTAAACAATCTAAGAGGAACAATAAGAGAACATCAGTCACGGAGTCCACTATGCTTTTTCACACAGATGGTATTTGTAAAAAAATATGGTGATCTCCTTATTTGACTTTCTACTACTATAACCCTTTAGTACAATGAAATTATTTACCAATAAAGACGAAAATATTGATGTTGGTATACAAATTCACTGGATTGAGATTTGAAGGGGAAGTACGTTGAACACAATTAATTAAAATGTTCTTACACTTGATATTAAGCAGAAATTAATAGGTACAAAATAAAAATTTATCAGATTTATTATTTCCATTTAATTTGTATAACAAATATAAGTACTATTCAATTATAAATACTTTCAAATTCAATTTAATTTAACACCAATCGGTGCACAATGTTTTTGGTTAACCTGTCTTTAGCTAACACAAATAGATTAGACGGTTTCCCAACACGTGAACACGCAACATATAGTTGCCCATGAGAAAAACATGGATTTTTCAAATCTAAACCACAAATGGACATTGTTTGACCTTGAGATTTATTTATAGAAATGACGAAAGCTAAACGAATTGGAAACTGTAGCCTTTTGAAGGGTATGGTAGAATCTGATGGTATCATCGGAATACGTGGCAGCAGGACCACTTTTCCTTTAAACTTCCCAGCCAAAATGGTTGCTTCAAGAATGTTTCCGGTGATCTTTTTGATGACCAAACGCGTACCGTTACATAATTGAGGTGGATTCAAATTACGGAGGAGAATAATAGGGGAACCAATCTTTAATCGAAGATTATGTGGTGGCATTCCAGTGATATCTAATGAATTTAAAAATTCAATCGGAAAATTTACACTTTCATTTTCATCAACAACAGTATCGATTGATTTAAAAGACATCATATCGCCTGGTAATAACTGTTGTATCTGGAAGTTAATTTCGTCAACATCAACGTTTTTGGCTGCCAAAATCGCCCGTTGACTAAGCCATTCATGATTCAAATAATTATTCTGTATATCCGGGAAAATACTCTGAATCAATTCATTTTTATCCTGAACAACAGTGCAAAAATTGTCTGGTAGTTTAATGCATTGCGTATTTGGTTGCAGTTCTATTTTACCGTTCCCAATATCTAGTAGTTGTTCGGAAAATATTTGTGCTGATGGATCATTTTGCAATTGTACTCGCATATTTATGGTCAATCGAAGTGTTTCAACACTTCGCCATAAGAATGATTGTTTCAAACATGCATTAATCTCATCCGCGAAAGTAGAGCGAGGTATAACCGGTAAGGTCTGCCGGAAGTCACCAGACAAAAGTAAGATAGCACCACCGAAAAGTTTATTATTGCTGTTTAAATCTTGCATAGTTCTGTTTAATGCTTCAAGTGAATATTTGTGTGCCATTGTGCACTCATCCCAAATTATTATAGAACTCTTCCGCAACACTGCAGCTATTCCACTATTCTTTTTGATGTTACACATTGCATCTGGTTCATTATGAACGTCCAATGGCAGCTTGAATGTTGAATGTGCTGTTCGCCCATCATCCAGTAAAGTAGCCGCAATGCCTGACGATGCTACTGCTAATGCGATTTTTTGTTGCGACCGTATTTTGGCAAGAATCAACGATATTAAAAATGTCTTACCGGTTCCACCGGGTGCATCCAAGAAAAAAAACCGCCTTGTTCAGCAGCAACAGCCAGCATAATCCGATCATAAATAATTTTTTGTTCTGCTGTCAGTAATGGTTCACTGTTCATGATAATTGTTGCTAAACTTTCAGGGTCATATTGATTTTCTCGTTGTAAATCGGTATTGACTAAGTAGGTGGCTGGACGATTAGGTGATGGCATACCATAATGATTAAGTGGTAAATTTGAAATAAGAACACATAAATCCTCGATCAAGACCAATGCTTCATTGTACATCTCTGGTGTATAATCTATGTTTTGCCATTGATTTGTTTTTTCTAATTCGGTGCAATATGTCTTCTGTCATACAATTTTTATATTTTTCCCACAAAGTTTGTGCTTGCGAGGGATAACATGTCAAAATAATTGCAAACAACTGACGAATGTTATTCGGTGTTGATGTCAACGCAACATCAGCAAGCGTTAAGTCCCAATGGTTATCGTCTTCTAGCAATTGCAGTTCACGACATGCATCCTGGTATGTATTGAATACTCGACCATTAACTGTTCGTAAAAATTCAAAAGACGTTGGTCCGGGAACATTCACCAATAACAAACGTAAATAGAAGCACTCACGTTGCTTTGGATGTACCGTGTAAAGTCTCCCCAATGTCTTAGCTTTGAATATGCCTGTAATGGAAGGATGTGGTTTTCCTTGTTTCCGTGGCTCCCATTTTTTACTGGATTTGTTCCATGTGAAATAACGTGGAACATCACCAAACACCAATGTCTTCGCGAATTGGCCAAAAACATCAGGTTTTTGACACAATGTAAAAAATTCAGTTAGAGTCGTTTTCGGAGCTTCGAACGCTCTTTGGAGAACATTTTTTTCAGTGAAGTATACACGTTGACCGTTTTCAAGATGTATTGCCAGATGTTGGACAGCAGGATCTCTTTCGTGGATGGGAAAGCTGAGAATATGCCAAATAGCTTCATTGCTGCTAATGTATCTGCCCATTTGGTATCGTGCTATTTCGTCATTTTTATTTATGTTTTGTACTTCAAATATGGCCAAATAACTGCCTTTGTTTACACATTTACAAATATACTTAATTGATTTAACAGAACTGCAAAGCTCAACATTGATATGAGCTTTGTAAGTTTTTGAAAGTAGTGGTGAGTATGGTACCACCCACTGATTATCAAACTCAACTTGATTTGGAAAGTTCGGCAGTCGCATTGTAAATGTGTGGCCACCATTCTCAGTACTTCTGCGGCGATACATTGGATAACCATCAATATCCGTGATCGTGTCATTCGTATACGGCTTTGGGAATTTTTTTTACATTTTCCATTTTCCATGCACGGTGACGTCATGTTGAAAGCACCGCATGGCCCATGGATCATGTGTTTGGTGACAATATCAAATAATTCTTGATCAATTAATGGGTCTGGAATTTCGGCTGAAATTATTTGATCGATTTCTTCAGGACGGATTCTATCTTTAAGCCAAACCAAAATGTGGGCATGAGGCAAACCTCGCTTTTGCCACTCTATCGTATACAGCCAACAACGTGTGATACCAAAAATTGAATATTTAACAATAAAATCAATTAAGGATTTCAATTTTTGTTTAAACACACGTGCAGTTAAATCATGACGATGAATGGCTTGTTGTTCTGGCAATAGTAAAGTTTGTATCTCTTCCCAATTCGGATTACATGTGAATGTAATAAATAAATCCGGTCGGCCGTAATGACGTACGTAAGTCATCGCATCTTGTATGTATTCCTGCATGTTCCGTGGACTGCCGATGTAGCTTGAAGGTAAAATGAAAACATTACCGATGTCAATGGGATTTAAATTTCCATCGATGTTTCCAGCAACAGCATCTCGTAAGTGAATATATTCTTCCGATCGTAGTTTTGCCTGGTTGAATCGAAGGAATCGCAAGCGTTCGCTTTCGACCTTAGCATACATATCAACAATGTATTGATGGAACAGCTGACGATATCGAAGGATATAATTGTCTTGATGTTGTCTAACCATTATTCGGTGTGCGTAGTAGTTCATTGAGCTAACTTTATTATTTCTGTAATCACCTAAAAAAATAAAAGGTTGATCCGGAGGACATGGTGTCGTTCACTGACCTTCGGTTCCTTTGGTTCACTGATTCGGTTCACTAATCTCGTGATTCACAAGGTTATAGATTCACGGTTCACTTCTGTCACTGGAGAAAAATCTTGATGGCATTGATTCAAAGCATAAATATATACACAATTTGGTTGATCACAATTTAACTATGTCACTTTTCCAAATTAAGTTATACGTTTTTCCAATTACGAAACATTTTTGTCTTCATGACGATACAATTCACTTCAAAAATTTCACTTCACAACACTCTTTTAAATCACAAAATTAAGACTTTAGCTTGCATGGTTGCTTGATTTACTAATAAAACAGCCTCCTAACAACACATTTAGTTGTTACTATGACTACGTAATTATTTACTTCGTATTTTGACGAATTGTCATATAGCAAATTGGATATACCAGTTACAGTTATTGGAATTGAATTTGTCATTTTCAAACGAATTTTGTGGCGTGGATTTGTGTGTTTTTTTGTTATTTCAAGTCCTTTTTTAATTGTTTTGGGTGTCTACCGAGATGGAAGGTATCAATGCAGAATTTATTTATGATTTGCGCCGAAAGGGAAGTTTGAATGTTATTCAGTGGTGTCAGAAAGTGGGTTTGCTTGCGTCTCGACGTGTATGTAATGTATGCGAGAAAGAAATGAAGTTTATTGAGAGAAAGGATATAACAGATGGGTTTGAGTGGATTTGTAGAGAAAGATGCCAGAATTTTCATTGTGTGAAAATGTCTGTACGAAAGGATTCGTGGTTTGAGAGGCGACTTATTAATTTACTGAACCTTAGTTCATAAGAAGTAAAGAGTGTGTATTTTTTCAGATATAAGCAGATTTGGTGATACATTGATGAATCTTTGAAGTTTTTCGTGTCATAAGGATGTTCTACGTAATTAGTGCAGATATGTTACACTCATTTTACTACCATAGTATTTTTAATACTCTAAAAATTCTATAATTTCAGCGATTATGTGAGTTGATTTTTTATATTTTTTCTAATAAAATACTGCTATCTTTGACATATAGTATTTGTTTGAAAAAATAGTGTGGTTGATTTTATATTATTAAAATGGGGGGTTTGGGGGGCGATAGCCCCCCAATAATAAAAATGTTTAAATAGAAAGTGTTAGTGAAATATACATAAAAAAATATGTTACACTCATTTTACTACCATAGTATTTTTAATACTCTAAAAATTCTATAATTTCAGCGATTATGTGAGTTGATTTTTTATATTTTTTCTAATAAAATACTGCTATCTTTGACATATAGTATTTGTTTGAAAAAATAGTCTGGTTGATTTTATATTATTAAAATGGGGGGTTTGGGGGGCGATAGCCCCCCAATAATAAAAATGTTTAAATAGAAAGTGTTAGTGAAATATACTGCGAATTCTAGAGCATATAAAAAAATTGTAAGTAGAAAAGATGCTTTTTTGGTAATTAAATTTTGGCTTTGAGTAGTAATGATAGTTTAAGTAGTATGTGAGTGTTAAATAGAAAAATTTATATTTAAAAATCTACAAATATGTGAGTTTTTATTATTTTATTGCGCATTCTAGAGCGTATAAAAAAGTGTTAAGTAGATAAGATGCTTTTTGTGGTAATTAAATTTTGGCTTTGAGCAGTAATGGTAGTTTAAGTAGCATGTGAGTGTTAAATAGAAATTATAATTCTTGCGATAACATAGTGACCATTACAACACGTGATCAATAAACAAAGATTCGGTTCAGTGAGTCGATTCCCCTCTAGTGAACCGGTTCAGTGAACGACACCGTATTCTCCGGATTAACCAAATAAAAAATTAAATGCAATACGAAATTAAAATCTATACATACAGTAAGAAAGTAAATAGATAATTGTAAAATTTACCGGTATTTGGATCATACTGTTTGATATTAAGGCGATATTCATCTTGTCCTTGCCAAAATATCAATGGATATTGTAGTGCGTCATATGAACGGTGTAGATTCGAAATCGTACTGACAGTGTTGTCTCGCCGTGTAATTTTTATAGATCTTTTGTCTTAATATATATAAATCTCGTGTCACAATGTTCTTATGATATTCTCTTGAATACGTTCGTTACACTGTTCTTGAGATTCTTGTGCATGACCTTCTGCTGTCCTGATTCTTGGAGCTGATTTTTTACCATAGCAGCGCCATCTATTGATTACTTACTCAACCCAGTCGAAAGGTGTCGACATCTGTTAGAATCATTTCGAGTTAACAGATAAATGTGACTGTCAAATAATAACAGACAAATAATTGACGATGATACCATCAGATTCTCTGGGGTATCTTTCGCAGGGTCTCTTTCGTGGTGAAAGCCACAGCAACGCGTGGCCGGGTCAGCTAGCTGATTGTTGTAATCTTATCTTAATATATATAAATCTCGTGTCACAATGTTTGTCCTCAATGGACTCCTAAACCACTTAACCGATTATAATAAAATTCGCACACCATGTGCAGTTCGATCCAACTTGAAAGATAGGATAGTTTAAATCTCACATTATAGTCGCAATTTTAATTTATTGCTAATTATTTGTCTGTTATTATTTGACAGTCACAATTATCTACAATTATTACAACAATTAATTAGCAATTATTCAGACAAATAATTAGCAATAAATTAAAATTGCGACTATAATTTGAGATTTAAACTATCCTATCTTTCAAGTTGGATCGAACTGCACATGGTGTGCGAATTTTATTATAATCGGTTAAGTGGTTTAGGAGTCCATTGAGGACAAACATTGTGACACGAGATTTATATATATTAAGATAATAATAATAATAATAATAGTAATAATAATAGTAACAAATATAATATTCTAATTATGCTTTTCTGTACAAGGGAATATATTACCATTTATTAAAACGTGAATAGAGTATTTAATAAGATCGAGAAATACTATTATTTTTTTCCAGATAACTTTCAAATCCTATAAAAGTATATTGGAAACACTTCTATCCGAGAAGAAGATACCTGTATGCTTTTTCAATGAGAAATCAGAGTTGAAATGTTTCCTGTGATTTTAATTACATCATAGAAAAATATGGCCCTAATATTTCGTACAATATTTTCTACCGTAAAGAAAAAATAAAACAAAATTAACACATGTATGGGAATGAATTAAACCATATGGGATCTTTTCGATTACGTCTGACATTTTCAGGTCGAGTGTTGGTGCTGCAGGGAATTGGAAAATGGCAACGATGAGGTTAGAGTGCTTGCGATGACAGCGTAGACATAAAGTAGCTCTAATCGCTAGCAGGATATCCGACGTTTAGTTTATAGCTGCGCCTCCGGCCGAAGGCCATAAAACGAATGTTCGGAACGGTGGAAGTAGAATGGGTAAAGAGAGAGTGGAAAGGGGAAGGAGAGAGACAGAGAGAGAGACAGAGAGAGACAGACAGAGAGAGAGAGACAGATACAGAGGATACAAGAGACGATACAATTAATCATGTCTATCTGAAGCCCCGACCAGAAAAATGTGAGCAATCTTTGGTGAGTGCTTGAAGGGTAATTAAATAGTTGAAATTCCTGTCGTTGACAGTCGAGGGGTTTTAATTTGAAATCGTGATGAGAGACAATTTTCTCTCGTGGCAGTTGGCGTAGTTTATTTAATGTCTATGCCAACACGACATGAACGTTAATGAAAATAAATTAATGAGACAATATTGTTTTATAATATTTTTTTATATCCTGAGTTGTTGGTATTAAAGTAATACGTTTTGTATCGCGCATCCTAGAACATTCTTATTCCTTGTACCGGTAAAAGTGGTACCGGTCAAAGTAACTCGGGACATCAATTGATGTCAGTGTAGTGTCTTTGACAGGGAGGTCGTAGGATTTGAGCACCGGCGGTGGCAGGATTTTGGACACTAGTTAAAGGGCTAGATGGAGTTCAGCCTCTGTCTGGAGAAGAATTCTAGCGGCCGGCAGCTCTGATCGGTAGTTTTTCTTGGTTTTTGGACCAACATCAGGCGAGTGCGAAATAAATAAATTTCATATCACAAATGCTGTGAGAGTATTCCGCTTTCTATTTACTCCTTCCTTCCTCTCTTACACTCCTGTCCTCAGTGTGAAAAACCCCCTTATCCAAATTGCGTATGTTTTTTTCTCTTTGAATGGCCTTCTTTTCATTAACTATTGTATTACTTTTTTTTTAAAATGGTCAGGCGGAAGAGCTGACTAAACGGACTGGGCATCGCTATCAATAAAGGCTTTATATATTTAATTATTTATTTAACGGGCCATTGACCGCGGACGATCTTTCCTTCCTCTTCCTTGTGCTATCGTCACCAGGGTTGCCATATTGGGGGGAATTCCCCTTTTGACGGTGGTAAACTGCTTTCTCTCCCGGGACAAAAACCGACTTCGCGGTATACCGCCCAATGGGCGGAAATAATTCAAAACATGTGCGGTTTTTTGCGGATTTTCAGATTTCGAGGAAATTTTTAAAAAACAACCTTAATGGACAATGAGTTTGGTATTTTAGTTTTCTACTTTATATATGACTTTTCAAAACCATTTCTCATTGCGTTTAAATTTACTTTGAGAGTAAGTAATGTTAGTTTTTAAACCTCTAGTATAGGGTGTGTTCTAAAAGTCATAGAATCTTTGTCGTTAGTATATAAATACATCACACTGACAGAACGTGCAGTTAATTTTGGAATATGCTACTTAAAACTAATGTCTTTTGGAAGTGCAGAGCCTCTGCCAGGGTTTTCCGTTAAGCCATAGGGAACAAACATTCGTATGTAAGCATTTCTTTTGTAATCTTTCTATGTGCGGATATTTAAGACGAGCAAGGAGAGTGAAAATGAGAAAGTGTGGAAATTATTTTATCCCTTGAAGTATTCCTCCCATCTTCTGTAGTCATGAGAATAGTCATAACTGATTTTTAAATATTAAGATATAACTTATAATTAAAAAGGATTTTTTTACATAAGTTGTTAATTAAAATGTTCACAAAAAATGGAAATCAAACATTTCATGGGGTCACTACCTTAAAAAGACCCTCCATATACCATATTTTAATGCAAATTAAAATTTACCGTTAAATTTAAATTAAGTTGATTTTTAAAAAGTTGATTTTTAAAAAGTTGATTTTTAAAAAGTTGATTTTTAAAAAGTTGATTTTTAAAAAGTTGATTTTTAAAAAGTTGATTTTTAAAAAGTTGATTTTTAAAAAATTGATTTTTAAAAAGTTGATTTTTAAAAAGTTAATTTTTAAAAAGTTGATTTTTAAAAAGTTGATTTTTAAAACGTTGATTTTTAAAAAGTTGATTTTTAAAAAGTTGATTTTTAAAAAGTTGATTTTTAAAAAGTTGATTTTTAAAAAGTTGATTTTTATAAAGTTGATTTTTATAAAGTTGATTTTTATAAAGTTGATTTTTATAAAGTTGATTTTTATAAAGTTGATTTTTATAAAGTTGATTTTTATAAAGTTGATTTTTATAAAGTTGATTTTTATAAAGTTGATTTTTATAAAGTTGATTTTTATAAAGTTGATTTTTATAAAGTTGATTTTTATAAAGTTGATTTTTATAAAGTTGATTTTTATAAAGTTGATTTTTATAAAGTTGATTTTTATAAAGTTGATTTTTATAAAGTTGATTTTTATAAAGTTGATTTTTATAAAGTTGATTTTTATAAAGTTGATTTTTATAAAGTTGATTTTTATAAAGTTGATTTTTATAAAGTTGATTTTTATAAAGATGATTTTTATAAAGATGATTTTTATAAAGATGATTTTTATAAAGATGATTTTTATAAAGATGATTTTTATAAAGATGATTTTTATAAAGATGATTTTTATAAAGATGATTTTTATAAAGATGATTTTTATAAAGATGATTTTTATAAAGATGATTTTTATAAAGATGATTTTTATAAAGATGATTTTTATAAAGATGATTTTTATAAAGATGATTTTTATAAAGATGATTTTTATAAAGATGATTTTTATAAAGATGATTTTTATAAAGTTGATTTTTAAAAAGTTGATTTTTTTCTTATTAAACTGATTTACTGCCATCTAACGGCGGATGTTTGCACGAAGTATCTGGCAACAATGATCGTCAACCCTTTCTTACATACACTTGCTCTCACGTGCGTTACACGCTCGAACTTATCGGGTGATCAGTCCGGAGCTTAGAGCTAGTCCTGGCTTGGGCGGTTTCCCCGCTGGTGGGGGATACCTGGTTGGGGAAAAGCCCGCTAACTGGCGGTAAGTCGGAGCCGGATCTCGACTGCCAGCGGTGGAAGATCACTTTTACCTCCTGCGATAAAAACATGTACCACAATTATGGGACTAATGACCTTATCAGTTGACGCGCACGGAATCGCCAATCAATCAATCAATGTGAAGCAAACACTTCAAAGTTAAATGTTTCGTACCCACTTTGTAGATTGATAGGTCCCCTGTTCCGAGGTATAGGCGAACGTCGTCGATCGGTCTTCGTGCCGAATTGCAAACCTTCGAGTTGACAGAAAAATATTAAAATAAAGTCCATCTTTTCAAAAGCATATCAGAAAATTTAACTCTGAATTAATTCGCGTCCTCTATAAATGCTGGTGTCGTTTTACAAAACATTTCCATGAAATCTAGCGTCACCCGGATATTCTCTTTTGATGCTGATATTACTACCGCTCTCAAGGAATCCTAGCGTCATTCTGATTTGAAAAGTTCGTACAGATAACACGTCTCCTTTTTATTTCTTGAGAACGTATTAATACATGAAGAGTGTCTCGTGGTTAAGATACAGGAAATGAAAAATCAGACGGTGTTGTATTGCTGTGTCTTCGTTATAACTCGTCTGTGTTATAACTCGAAAACCTGCTCCTGAAAGGCAGACATTAGAGGCTAAGGGGAGAAGTGTGAAGTTGAGAGCTTGGGACTCGACAATAGACCTCTGGTTAAGCACGTGCTTTCGCGGCCCAGGGCGCGGTAGTTGCCCTATTTCGCTTACTAGATTCAGTCACTCTGGATGGGCTCCGTAAACGTAAATAAAAGCGTCTCTAGATTTGTGGGAAACGTACCGCTCTAGGGGCAGAAGATGCCGTCAACGCATCTTCATTTTTCACCTCTTGTTCCTCATTCCTTCATTCTCATGTCTTTTTTACTTCCACGACATTACTTTCTGCTTGCGTTGTTCGTTCGCAATTGCCGGGGTGGCAGAAAGTTCTCCCCTAAAAGAGCTTGGACGCGTGCTCACGACCTGCAGTTCTGTTCACGAGGAACTTTTAAGGGTTATTGCGCTGCTCAAGTTGCCCCTTAGTTTCGCTACTGCGCTCTGTTGTTTTTGCCCTAACGGCTGCGTCGTTGCATGGTGGCTTATGATGCTTTCAAATCTAAATTCAGAGTCACTATTTCTTTATGACGTCGCGCACTTTAAACGTGCTTCAGTTATTTTATCAAGCAGTTTTATATTTCCACCGTACTGATGTCATATTTTCGATCTTTGTTTCAGAATTGTTTTCGTTAGCACTTCTGTTACTTTCACTCATAACACTTCGTTCGCAACCATGATAAAATTAATCGTTGCTTTTACTGTTATTTCAATATGCTTTCTCTAGGTCCTGCCAAAGCATTAAACTCATTATAGGTAAAAGGTACTGAAATATGACATTTTAAAGAGCTTTTAAATAGAGTGGGATCTAATAAACGTAATAAAAATTTGTAATTCTTATTAAGAAGTAGCAATATTCAATGAAACTTTACACAACATCAGTAAACAGGGCAAAGAAAATTGTCTCTCTTTACCAGAACTTGTCGCCAAAAAATGAAATGCATAAGATTAGAGAAGTAAATAAGATGTTAACAGTGAGTATCTATAGATATAATGCACTTATGATGACTCCAACAGTAAGTGCACATATTTCCTTGTAAGTACCAAGATATAGCTGCTCGCAAGAACGAGAATATGTTATTTCTTTAATGTCGCAGTGTTTTCTGTTAGGCGCACAAAAAACTCCATTATAACACATAATTAAATTGTACAAAAACTACCACTGAAAGGTCCAGCCTGCGAAAATTGTTGATCCAATGTGTTTGTAATAAATTGGTAGACTTAAATACCCAGTATATAGAGGCCTAGGATCGAAGGTTTCGAATTACTCGAAAGTATGTGCGTTGCAATAATCTATTTTTAATGTCATAATGATGTTTAGTCTTAAATATATTGGTTACGGGACTAGAACGCCATTTCTGGAACAGAAGTAGCACGAATACAGCATTTTGCATTAATAATCTCTTATAAGTTGCCAAAAATATATTCTGCCCTTAGGAAATTTGTATATATAGAAAAGGGTTTCATGGGAACGGCTTGTGAGGAATGTCTTAAGTAACGAAGTCATCGGCGTGAATCATGAAAAGGATTCACGATCAGGCCACATTTCAGCCTTATTTACTTTCGAAATGAAAAAATAGTACCAAGTCATTAAATAAACATTGAGTTTAAAATAAACATTTTGGACATCAGTTTTGTATGGCTGGCTCAAAATACAACCATTTGATTTCCAGTTTATTTTTGTAAAAATAAAAATCTATTTTATTACCGTCCTTACCACAAGTTTATTTTTACGTATCGTGTGCGTCACACCGCGTTCACCGAATTCTTTTCTTTGTTTATCTCCCACGCTACCACATTCACCAAACAAACCCCCCGCATTGCCGGGCGTTCTGCACAGCAGCGCTCCCTTCACTCAAGAGCTCTTCGCAGCGTAGCATCGCTTCTGCTCCAAGGCAGAAGGGAGCAACAAGCAGGTCCTCAGGGAAAGGGGGCGTGGCAGTCGGCCCATTGTCTGGGGTTTAATAAATGGTCTTCATTACGCCACGCCGCGCCGCGCCGCCAGCTGAGGGCGCCCGCCCGGCTGCCAGAGGCGTCTCGCCTTGACAAACCCCGCCCGCCCGCCCGCCCGCTCAACCAACCCACCCACCCACCCACCCACCCACCCGCCCGCCCGCCCGCCCGCCCGCCCGCCCGCCCGCCCGCTCAACCCACCCACCCACCCAACCCAAATCCAACCCACCCACCCACCCACCCAACCCAACCCAAATCCAACCCACCCACCCACCCAACCCAAATCCAACCCACCCAACCCAAATCCAACCCACCCACCCAACCAACCCAAACCCAAACCCAACCCACCCGCCCAAAAACACACCCACCCACCCACGCACCCGCGTGCGCGCCCGCCCGCGCGCCCGCCCCTCCCGGCCCCTCCCCGCCCCGCCTCGCCCCGCCCCATCCATCCACCGCCAGGACGCGCTTTGTTCGCGTTGCGGTGTGTGTGTGTGTGCGCGCGTGCGTGTGTGCGTGCGCGCAGGCAAGGCGAAGCACAATGCATTTCTTTATTCGCGAGGATACACTTCCGACGCTTCCGCGCAGCACCTCGGAGCGAGCAAGTGGCGCAGGAAGATTCTTATTATCGAGAGAGAATAGGCTGCTTGAATGTTGGGAGGATTCTTGTTTGTTTTGTGAACTGTTTCATTCATTATTCAGTGAGTAAATTGTGTTACGATACTCTTCTCAGTAATGAACAAATGAAATAGTTCTGAATCCGATGTAATATGGAAACACAAAGAGTTGTTTATCTTGTATAGGTCTGTCACATTTTTATGGGATAAATGCCGAATAATTACTTGAAATTAATTTATTAATTATTAAATGACAATTTAACAATTTTGATGACAAAGTTTACTATACTCATCTGATAAAATATCGTTTTTCCTATTACCTTGTATAATTGGTATTTGATGGCGGCAACCCGTTGCATAATGTTACTCATTACGATACAGATTTCAATAAGATACCGGTTCTTGACCAATCACTGGGAAATTTACAAACCAAATATTAACACTAATTATTGAGTCGTTCTAGTAAATGCTTCGTTAGATTGTGTTGCATTAAAACAGAAATTCGGCAAAAACATGACGTTTGAATTTGAAAAATAATTTCTTATTGGACATACATGATAAAAGTATAAATAAAATTTCTCGTATGTAATTGCAGTAGTTTTGCCTCTGTGTTGATGTGTCAGCCAGGCTTTCCGTTTCATCACTTAAATACAATATAGTTTAGTTAGTAAAAAATTAAAATATTTTGTAGGCCGGTTTACTTCAGTTTAAAATAACGTATAATAACAACTTACTGTGTACTCAAAAACTTAGAGTACGAAAAAGTTTGGAATCATTTATATCTTGGACCAATCATTGATGTCTTTTATTTTGTGACAACATACTGAAAATTGTTGAAAATGAAGTGCCAATTTCAATGTATCAAATATTATTACCATAAATCGTGGAAAGAAAATTCGTCGAAAGTAAAATATACTGTCTTATTTAGAATTTTGTAAGGATCCTCTTCATTTAGTGGGAATGTAAAACTAATATTTTTAATCTTTCAATGATCTTCTTTAATGCTAGTATACATTTCAAATCACTAGTTTGTTTATTTTTATTTTGGGCAATGTGAGTTACACAATAGATACAAAAATAAAGCAGCCGTACACGAGTCGGAACATGTAGTATTTAACCCACAATATTTTAAAACTTAAACACAAGTTTACCTTGTTAGTCTTCAGACAGAATATGACAAGTAGTTATAATAGTTTCAGAATGGCGTGGTTATATCGAAGTAATTAATTTCTCCTAGAAACGATGTATGCATGTGACCTCGTTTATTAACACGTAAGATTAATTGCAGAGTAATGTTTTAATTGCAGAGAAATATTCCACATTGTCTATATGGGTGGCATTATTTCAGTCGAGCTTCCCAGAATTATTTCTGTACCAGTGAATTTTTAAGTTGACTTGGAACAGCCTTCAATGTCACAAACTGCAGACTTACGTTCTCAGAATTCTTCGGGAAAATACATCTTTTGTTTACGCCCGATCGGTTGTAGAACACGCTGGTTCCATCGCACACAAAGCTGTTCTCTTTTGTTTTCGATATGAACATGCCAACCTGACGTTGCCATCTGCCGCTTGCGATATTCTTTTATACTTTGCTTCTCTGCCGGCGACAAGTTGCAGGTTAGCATTGTTTCGTTACGCAATAAAGAGTTTAATCTTTGTTTAATCGTCAATTCAAAACAGAACGAAGCGTTTCGCAGATGGATGGTTATGCAATCTAAACAAAACACTTTGTGAAGTCAATGTCAAAGTATACTGGCGTATCTAGTTGAAAAATGTATTTACGTAAGCTCTCATAATGCCTTGAGACCTGTGCAATAGGTCCGCATACTTGATAAAACTGTTGGACACGTTTTTTTCTATCCACGTGTTTTGTGGAAGACTGGGCATTGAAACATTTTCACTAATTTTTCAAGAAAAGTAAGTAGATGTAGTATGAAACAAAGACATTAGATTTTAAATATACAAAAGATGGGATTGAAGCTAAAGAGGAAAATACGTAACGAAGTTTCTCTCGGGAGATAAGTTATTGTTGGTGTTGCTTTGCCTCTCAAGTGCGAGTCGTGAAAAGCTTAGAGTGAGGATACTTTTGCTTTGAACAGCTTTTCTTGGGACTGTTATTTTCTTCTGTTTCTTTCAATTTCTCTTCGTCTCAGTTTATGAAAAAGGGTAGTTTATTATACTTTCTTTAATCCATGTCTGTAGCCCGAATAAATCAGAAATTTACAAATCAAAAATGTTATAAAATATATAAGCATATTTTGATTAATAAACTACTCGGATATTCCGAGTGGCTAAGCGGCTATAAGCACTCAGAAGTTGGTTGGAAAAAATGCTTTCTAGGCAAAAAATTGCATTGCAAGTCATAGAAACACTCCAAATTGTATATTATTTGTAAATTGTATATTATTTACAAAATAAATGCACATATTTGTTCATAAAGAAAAATTACCCAGAAAAAAAAGTAGTAGTAAAATGGGTGCTTTTTTATTTCTGCGTTAATTTCTCTTTCCGAACAAATATATTAATTTCTGTTGTAAAAAATAAAAATACGTTTCATGTTTCGGAAGTGTTTCTATGCTTCTGCAGTGCAAATTTTTGCTTAAAAAGCATATTTTTAAACTAACTTTTGAGTGCTTATTGCGGCCCAACCATTCAAATTATCCCCGTAGTTTATTAGGCAAAATATGCTTAAAATTGTCGTACGAGTGTATTTGTGAAGTTTGATGTTCTCTCTCCGGTCAACCTGTATACTAATCATTAAAAATCATAAAACTAAAATGCGGAAAGTCTTTCTCTGTTTCAAGCATATTTCCGGGTAGAATGTTTTGTCAAGGCCCACTCATTGACTTCGGCGTGGGCTTTTATCGTTCTGTAAAGCAGAAAGAATAATAGCTTCACTGCTCTCCCCTCCTCTTCGAACGACTTCTTTTCTTTCACCGAAGCTCATTGTTGTTGGGTTACCTCTCTCGTGCGCCTGGGGTCAGCTACTTATTTCGTCCAGCCTACGCCGCGTATTTCTTGTTGTACAATCGTTATTAAATCATTCGAATCACCGCCTCACCTGAATTCCATCAGTATTTCTTCGCAATGGAGTGGAATGCATCTATGATTTAATTCGCACAAACAAATGTAGCAGATTAATTCATATCTTTCATAATTGTGCGTTTTTAACGAAACAAACGTTTTTTAGAAAAGTACATAATGACCAGAATAATATTTGCACACTTTTGTGTATTGTTTTTAAAACTGCTCGGATGACTACCTATTCAATGGCTCTTCTTTAACTTAGAAAAAATTGTTTCCTTTTAGCGTTGAAAAAATATGTTAGTAACAATTTCTTAGTACATTTGTATGTCCTACTTTTATAAAATAAATGATAAACGTCTCGCGTTATAAAAATTGTATAGGACAACTACTATATAAAACAAAACATGAAGAGACAATAAAGTGAAAGGATTCTATTAATGAATAAAGTGAAAGGATTCTATTAAAAGTTTCGCATTTTCTCTGAATGCATTATAACCGAAAACTTAAACCAAATTAGTTTATGATTGTGTTAGTTCAGAATACATTCTCAACTGGTGACCCCCTTGAAAGACGTCCACATCATCAATGATGGACACGATTGTAGATCAATTAATATTCAAAAGCCTTTCTGTATTTGGTGATTTGCTTGAAACAAACCGCCAAGTACGCGGTGCCGAAGGCCGATTGTTGGTATCCGATGTAGGATTTCTTCTTCTTTTATGTACTCCTGCTTTTCTTCACACTTCAACCCGGGGATTCACTAGATGCTGACTGCATATCTTTTCTCCATCTTTTCTGCGACCTTCAAGGATTTCTTCTTCCTAATGAAATCAGATCTCTGATTTTCTTCACCAATCTATCTCCGCTCATTCGTGTCATGTTATTGTATTCGTTTTCCTTCTTTTAAAAAAAATGGTAATAACTCTGATTTCTTACTGTCACTCTTTGTCTTTATTTCTACTGATAGTTATAGGCTAGTTGCTTTGTTTTCTTTGAATCAGCACGGTTTTTATCCGTATGCCAAAATTGGTCTTACCATTATCTTATAGCGCTGTAGAACATAGGTGTTTTATCGTCGCACGTTTTCTTGAACTCCGGAATCGCTTCCTTCTCTTGTTTATCGACTCGGTTTAATTATGAGTAAAAGATAACAATGAGATATGTTGAAGACGTTTGACAACGGAAATTCCGGCCCCCAAATTTAATAGAAATCATTTACCTGAAAAAACGCTCTAAAGATGTGATTTGATAATACCCCCTACCCACTTTTCTCGTTTGTAAAGAAGTAAACGTTTAAGACAACTTGTGGGGATTATATTAACTCTGTTGCACCATCACGTATCTGAGATGAACAACATCCCATCAATTATCTGTTATCACTATTAATCCCTCATTCATCACCGTACAATTCTTCATTCAATGGTAGGTAAGGCAAGCCAGCAATGATATAATTAGTGACAAGATCACTAATTATTTATGGTATAGGGAAATGACTACGAAGAACGCTTGATGCACAAGAGCAATCTGAAGTTCGAATGTCGGTGCAGCACATTCTGTGTAAGAAATAAACTGTCACTCGAGCGATCCCATTGATTTTCTCGAATTAATAGTACATGGCAATGTTATGTTGTGTCAGCTGCGAGGCGTTGTTGACATTTATGACGTTTGTCATTAACTCACCCCACTTCTATTGACGATCTAGACCTAATTATTTTAGACAACGTGAGCACTGTATCTTCTTTAAGAACCTACACTCTTCCCTGTGTATTTATTTTCAGAAACATCTTGAATAAATGAATGTGGCGTCGAACAATCTAACTGGAGAGACTCTTGGTGCTTTATATTAAATAACATCTGTTTTTAATTCATAAAGCAATTTAAAGTCGGCGGTAAGGCAAAAAGTTATTAAGTCGTCTAATTGATTTTTAATCAGAATAAATATTTCTATTATGAACAATACAAAATAGCTGATCTCCAAATTATATAGATTATTGTGTTTAGTTCTTTGTTGGTCTATCGAACTACAAAAATTACAATCGCAACTTAAATTCACCTTTATGCCTATTTCAAAATATATTGTAACATAATTAAATATTATACTCTTAAATATTTAGTACCAAATTGTACAACTACTTTTAACTCAATATTTGACGTCAATGAAGAATTGAATGATTACGTATTGAAATCCCAAACAATCTAATTTGTTATGTGGATCTGTTTTAGTGCTTTTCAGAAGTCAGTTTACTTTTTCAGCTTTTCCTTGACTTCACATACTGTGAGCGAACAAGTAAATTTGATTCGTTATGTATTTTACTGGGCACATTTAAACTTTAAACGAGTAAACGTATTTGCAACTTCTTTACAAGTTCTCACTACAGTCCGTGTATTTTCACGACACCGTAATCTCGGAGAGTGTTAGAGGACTTTCATACGAGACCACAGAGATATATAAAGTAAGAGGGAAAAGGGAAGTAGGCCCAGAGGACTGTATAACAATTAAAACGAGGTAGCGAAAAGAACGAAGTTTGCCTAGAACTCTCTCTGGTTAGAAACATTCTACATTTATTACACGAAAAAGGGGTCTAATTTTGAGTAACATTGTTTCAATCTCAACGAAATTCTACGAAATATTGTGCAAAAGTTTATTAATTAAATCATCACCTAAGTATGTAATTGAACTTCCAAAATGACACAGTAAGTCGTGAAGTTGATCATGAACATTTATTCCTTCGTTCACATCTGAATTGGAGAAAGATGATATCTAATTAATTATTAACTTTTAAGGTAGGTACCTCTTAAGTATAAAGTAATGAACGGTAAAAATAAACAGCAGTAATCGGTTAATGTGACTCAGGTAAATATATTAGGAAGAAATGCTTGTTCAATACTCAGTAGTTGCTTCGCCATTGTCTCTGACCGGAAGGTCGTTAGGTTCAAGATCAGGCGTTGTCGGATTTTCGCAACTGCTTCGTAGGTAGGTCACATTCAGCAGTTGTCTGGACGATGTATCTAGCACGTAGCTGCACTGAATGATAATTTTGCGTGTTTTCGCTGGTGAGTACCAGGTGAAGCGGGTTCAGTATCTGAATAAACGGGCCAAGAATTTACCGCGATTTTATCTTCCCAATCGTTGTTCTTTTCTTTTCCTTTGCACTCACATACATACATACGTACACACATGCAGATATTCTCTTACGTACATAAACACATACAAACATACACACATACATACATACGTACATACATACATACACACTCATACAAATACACACACACATACAGACATACATACACACTCATACATACAAATACACACACATACAAACATACGCATACGTACGTACATACACACTTTTCGACACAACCTAATAAGGTAGATTGAATTCAGTCGCTGTTTGGAGGAGGATCCTAGCGGCCGGCTGCTCTAGTTTTCCGAGGATTCTCCGATCCCTCCGAACACGAAGGGAATGCCGTAGCAGTACCCTAACAAACGGGCCACGGACCCCGCGCGATCTTACCTTTCTCTTTCTTTTCCTATCCTCGCCCTTCCTTGTTGTCAACTCACGAGGAAAAACATGAAGTATACTTACGAAACTAATAACTTTAGCAGTTGACGCGATCGGAATCACTAGTCAGTCAATCAATCAACCAATTTTTTAAGTGGTATTGATGTCTATCAAAGAAGTTGGTAAAAACTAGCATTTGAATAAAACACGCTTCAATTTCAAGCAGAGACTAGAAACACTGTTTTGCCGCGTAACCCAAGAACTTTACAGACATATTTCCGTGATACAGTTTTCCCTGATACGTTTCCGTAATTCAGAATGCTCTCCTGAAGTTTGCCCTTGTTTTCTGCAATCCAACCACCGCTCCATGCCGCCTCCCAACGGGAGCCGGGCCGCATTTCCCCAGCTGCCACCCACTCCCTCCCCTTCCCTCCTCTCCCGCTGACGCACTTCCAGCCCGACCCACTCCGTCCCTGCTCGCCCGGCACGCCTGGCCCCTTCCGTCCTGGCCCGCCCGGCCTCCCTCCTGTTCCGTCCCGTCCCTTCTGTTCCACCATGCTACATTGTCCCACTCCGCCCCGTCCCGCCCTACTCGGTCCGTCCCTCCCAGCCCCACCCGTCCCTCCCTGCTCCGCCACGTCGCGTCCCGTCTCGTCTGAGCCCGCCCCACCCGACCCTGCGCCGCCCAGTTTCGCCCCGACTCTTCCTGGCCTGCGCCACCCGCCCGGGTACGAATCGACCCATCCCGCCTCGCCCCTCTCCACCCCGCCCCATCCCGCTCCTTAACACTCCATCCCGCTCCGACACACCCCATCGCTAACCATCATTCCCCATCACTCCCTATCGTTCTCCATCTCTTCCTTCCCCCAGCACGCCCCGTCCCGTATTCTATCGTACCATCTCACCTGTCACGCCATGCCTTCGCATCCAGCTCAGTCTACCATCCCCCACCTCGCGACTTGCTTTTTCTCTTCTTTCATCGCGACGTCGACTACTTGTTTATTTTCTCTTCTTCCCTTTCTTTCCCACGTACCCTATCACATCCTGTCTCCTTTTTCTATTCCTAAACACATCCCTCTTTTATACCGTTGTTTTTCCGTTGTCTTTTGAACGTGCTGGGAACCTCAGTGTTTTACTCCAGCGTTGCCCGGCACGTCGCGTCGCTCAAGTTACGTGCCCACATACCGCCCTCCTGCACTCCTCTGGGCACGTCGTTCTTCTTATGTTGCCCACGCCGGGAGTTTTAAGCGTACCTTCTGGCGTCGTGCCAGGCCGTCGCATTTATTCCCGCGATAAAAGTAACCACTTAAAGGCCCATTCACAATGCAAACGTAAACATAAGTATAGAGCATAGACATAAACATTAACATAAGAGATAGACTGAAGTATTTACAATGTCTAACATAAACGTAAGCAAAATAAGAGTTTCTATTGGATGTGAGGCAGTAACAATGTTAGTAAGCTTACAGAAATATCTTCCATGCCGGTCTTCAAGATGTCTTCCGTGCGGATGCTGTCGATGGGATGTCCTTGCGATGCTCCTGCTATCGTCGTAAAATCTGACAGCGGGAGACTTTTTGTTCTCCAAAAATCCTAACTGTTTGATAATAATGTTCTATAATACGATCTATCTATTTTACATGAACCCAAAAAAATCACAAATTACAACACAACCTAAGAATAAAACTCTCAAATTTTAAATTATATACTACTCATAAACCAATAACACAAGTTTCCCGTTTCCTAACATCAATATGTTACCCAGCGCAAGACTGGAAAATTATTACTGCCCTCTTCAATTGCTGCCAAGAAAGAGACTGTCTTAAAATAATTGCATTTTAAATAATCGCGGAACCTCGATTTTTAACGCAGTCTTTTTCATGAATTCAACATTATGTCCCGGAGCCATGCTACACAAAAAAATCACGTTCAGACGTTTAAGCACGGAACATAATGTTTGTTGACACCTTATGCTGATGACGTGTATTCTTTGGTCTACTATTTGGTATTCCTTGATACACATACTATTTGTATTCATCCAATTTTAAAGTAAACGTATGTTCGATGCACATTTCCCGCTATTAAATACCTTGGGGGGATTTCTGGTTTGTCACAGTATTATTATTCATAGTTGACTTTTATTCCATAGGTTTCTTTTATTTCTTATTTTGCTTAAATTATGAAATTCCTTGAAGAATACTTTAGATTGATTTCAGCACAAAATTTAAACGTTTACTGAAAATGTGATTCTAAATCGAAGAAGTTACCGTATTAAATTTTCTTTAGATCGATTTCAACTGGAATCGTATGTGATAATGTTTTAATAAATAATAAATTAGGGAAGAAACGTTATCTAATGGAAAGAGTGATGTTGAGAGAGAGTAAATTGTTCAGAGGCTAATTGGTTATGTGTAATTTGGCTGGTCGATGAATGAGATTGTGAAACTTTTCTGAAATATCACTTATATTAAACGACCAGCCCTCTCAACGAGCTATTTTTTAAACAGATTCTGAATACCATATATTTTACCATACGTAAATTGTATCCCTATTAACAGACCACGCCTGTTGCCCTTTAACTCGTCAAAGCCCAGATGTAAAATAAATGTTGTAAATATTTTACTGCTTAAAATGTGTCTATTAACATTGAATAACATAATTTCCATTGACACATTAGTGATATGATAAGAAAAATATATAGTGGTGTCACCTTGAGGTGACATTTGGCATTACGGATATAGACTACGAGAAAAATGAGACCTGTTTTAGAAAAAAAAATTCTAAAATTTTGTGGAGTCATATTCCCTATCGGTAGTAGTATTGCAATGTAAGGTATACCTTGACTTCATTCGTTTCAATGTCAAGAACATTATTCCTCGTCATAGGGTACAGTTTGCTCAGCTCAAATATCTCTTTTATTATATCCTCATTGTACAGAAGTTCAAAATATTGATTTGGTGTGAGCTTATTATCATACGTTTCAATATTTGCATCTTTGTCACCACATACTAACCGAGAACAATTGCATATATCTTACCATTTCTGATTACAATTTTTATTTGAATATTTGAGATTATTAGTTTTCATGGAAGAGTATTTTGTTCTTTCGTTGAGAGAACTGATTGATTTGGTTCATCAGGTGCTGAGGTCAGATTTACTTCTACCGATCTCAACATCATATCTGAAGAATGATTTACTTTAGGTAAACTGATAGGAGTAGTCTGATCCCCACGTTATTCGCCCGTGATAAGTGAATTTTCAGAAGGAAAAATCGTGATCTCATCTATCAACTCATCAGTTTTTTGTTCACTATTTCTTCGTGAAGTCAAATCATAAATTAAAATTAGTTATTTTTATAAGATAATTTTTAGTTAGTTCAAATTGATTGTGATATCTACTTTAGAATCACGTAAATGTACGCAAACGAGAGTGCATGTGTTCAATGCCACCCGTAGGTAACACTGCACACAACTATAGCAATTTCATGAAACTGATAAAATGAATTGTTTAACCGATATTTCACAAAGATATAATTTTTTTCAGAAACGAAATATATTATCTTTCTTATTGATTTTTGCTCACCAAAAGTAATTACCTCGCACAAGATCATTTTCCTCTAGAACAACTTCCACGATAGTGACAATTTTATCTCTCTACTGTGAGCAAAGCAAAATATAATGGTCTTATCTCATTTTCAGAACTGTACTTAAAAATATACACCAGAGTCCTTGTTTAAAAGTATATACTATACAAAAGGAAACCGAAATTATTGTGCGTCACCTATATGTGTCATTGGGCTTTTACGGATTAATAGCAAATTTTTAATTTACCGCTTTTAAGAGACCACTTTCAGTAAAAATGTAAGAATACAGTTTTCAGTGGGTAAAATGAAAATTGGCGACTTTGTAAATTGCACTCGCACGACATGCCCTCCATCTCAACTTACGTGGTTGAAGAAAACGGGGCGGGGTCATTTCGGAACTGTAACAATATATCATGGGCACTGATTCGGCATCCAGCTGCTCGACAAATTTCGGTCTCGCTTCTTCTAATATGTCGAGGATACGAAAAAGAAGATAACATTTAATTCTTGAATGAACAGAACCTCTCTTACCTTATTTTCCTGAAAGAAAAGGTAAAAAAAGTCAGGTTATTTACTATACGCGCAAATTTTCATGATATTCCACAGCGAGGGGTGAAGAGAGCTTTGGCTATGTCAGGGTTTACAAGGGCGTACCAACTGTAAGTATGAACTAACTCACCAAAGTGTGGGGTATTTTTTATTTTTGGGGATACTTTGCATAACACCTCAACAATATTTCTTAAAAAATTGTCTACAAAATGGCTTGAATTTCTTTTATTACGTTTTGTTCTCGGATAGCCTGACGAACTCTCAATGAAATGAATTGGGTCTCATTTTTGTTGAAGTCTTTAATTTTTTTAAAAATTGGAAACGTTAAAGAAAATTTGTGTCTACGTACAGTTTCAATATTAAAGATAGAGATATTTTCCTTAATGATTTTTTTGTTTTTTAGATATCTTGAAATAAGGTCATGTACAATTTTTTGAAAATATGAATATTTTTCGCGTACTTTTGCGTAAATATATATGCAATATTTAAACAACTGTTTTCTCAGATATGTCTCCAGATGTTTTCTTGAATTTTCGTGTGTATCAAAGAATGGTATAAAACGTGGTGCTAGTCTCATTTTCGTCAAATTTTATTTTAAAAAAGTACAAAAAGGTAACATTTGCGAATTCTTCGGTTTAAATAAAGGGATTATTGTCCTAAATGAAATTTTTTTTAAAGTTCAGATATTGACAAAAATCAAGTATAATTTTTTGAAACAAAGAGTGGATTTTGCGTAAATTCTGCTTGAAGTTAATGGAAATTATAAAAAATAACTTTTTGTAGGTTTTACTTTTTTATGAAAATTTTCACTTCAGAATCAGCGTGTCTGTGCTAATGTGTTAATACCTTAGAGGAAAATCAATAATTATTTTAAGTAGTAGGTACCTCACGTGACGAACCAATTCCTTCACTATTCCTTCACTTCAAATATTTTGTCAATACAGATATATTTCCCTCTGTTATTAATTTAGAGAGACGAATCTTCATTTGAAAAGGCTATTTTCTGCTCTCTTTGTGCTCGGAATTGACAGCTCTTGAGATGAGTAATTGGGACTACAAACCCATTATTCAATATTTACTTTTCAGTTAGGTGCAGCTTCAAATGATAGAAGCTACGATGGCCGTATAAATCTTCATCTTCACCAAACCACCTGACTTCGTGTGACCGTAAATTTGTATGAAGTATTTATTGGTCTCAGTAGATTCCGTTTCCATTTAATAAAATGTGACTCTCTCTGTTTTTCGTCAACGGCTAATTTTACTGTTATTCTTTTGGTTACATTTGCTTTAATTTTAGTATCCTCTTATCACGTATATTCTACGGTCGTATTTAATTCTGTAGGATATAATCCTCCACATACAATTAACTACTTTTTCTTTTAATATTAAATGTTATTCGCGAATGTTTTAAACGCTTGCGGTAGTTCACATTTTTCAAATTTAAACAATATGAAAACCACATCTACAGTTCCGAGATGTTAAATATTGATTATTAAGGCTATGACTAATACGTTATGCAATATTGCTGTGCGCCTTACAAACATGAAGTACATTGAGAGATGGCTTTTTATTTCTTCGAGATTATTTTTTATAATCAATATATTGGGCATTATTTCAAAATGTATTAATATGTTTATATTATTTGATCTTTAAATATATGAGCATGTCTAAATTAATTTTCAGTTGATTATCTCTAGAACTCAACCGGCAAAGGTGGTTCAGGATATCAATTGATGTCACTGCAGTGCCGCTGACTGGGGGGTCCTAGGGTTCGAGTCCCGATGCTGGCAGGATTTTCCATACTAGCCAGACACCTAGGTCGAATTACACTGCTGTCTGGAGAGGAATTCTTCCTGCCGTCTGCTCTGATCGGTAGTTTTCCGTGGATTCTCCGATTAACACCAGGCGAATGCCGGACTAGGACAATATTAAACGAGCCACGAACCGCGCGCCATCTCTCTTACACTACAAGTGCCACACTCACACTCTTGTCGGGAGACCAGAGTCAGGAGGTTAGAGCTATTTCCGGCTGGGGCGGTGCACAGCAGGTGGGAGATACCTGGTGGAAGAAAATTCCCTCTAGCCGACGTAGGTCAACCCTGGATCTCGCCATACAACTGGGAAGATCACAGGGATTTCTGCAATGAAAACGCGTACTACACTCACGGAGATAATGACCTTAGTGCCCGAAAATATTAATCAATCAATCAATCAATCAATCTAGAGGCTGACCCAAAGGCACTATTCGATTGCTATCGGCGACGAGCAGTGACCAGGAAGTCCGAGAATGCTACTTCCGTCATTTGTCAGTATCGAGAACGATATACCTACTAGGCCGTTGTCGGGATGTGCCTTTCATGTCGGTAGACGAATTAGCAATGATGGATTAGGAATGGTGGAGGTGTATTCGGATCTCTCGATACCATTTACCGCCTTACACGTTTCTATTAAATGTATTTAACGCAGTTACTACAATCTCAATGGAGGGGTTACTGAACTACGAGACAAATCAGCATGGAATGTCTACGACTACGATGAAAGCTAAATGAAAACATTCGATCGTACAAGGCCGGTTGCAAAACCTTACATAATTGTGCAATTAAAAATTCACGAGCAAGAAAGTGATGCCTTTATTTAATGCAGTTTTAATTTTTATTACTAAAATTAATTAAGTTTCGAGAATCTAATTAATTATTTTCTCTTTTGCAAAAGGGCTTATGATGGTTTTTCAAAACAGAAACACACCGTAACTACCAACAAGCTGCACATACCGCACTCTCTGCCGAGAACAGTCGAGAATGAGCAGTTCCGAGTATTGACAGGACCTATGTAAAGATTACGCTGGTTGATACTGTTGACCGCTCGCCCTCAGAGACTGCGAAAACAAACTAGCGAAAACGATCTAGATATAATATATTGAGAAATGTATGCTTTTCAATTCATTGCTTTTTATTTTATTTTTTCTCTGCCCGACATTCTACTGAAACATAAAATTACATAAAACTACTGACTATAAAATTAAATAAAACTCATGAAAAAATGAGACGCTCAATTCTAATTTTTTTTCAAAATTACCGATTTTGTATTAATGATGACGTAATCACATCTACACATTTTTATCGTAAGTAATAGATTTAAAACATTTTGTTTAAAAAAGTATGGTATTGTTTATTTTTGGAAAAAATCTCTTGAAATATTAAATGTATTTAACAAAACTTTCGGAAAATTATTTATATATTTGTGTATGTATCGTACTTAAACTATTTGATCTACTGATTATTTTTAAGACATGCTAATGACTGACTGGCAGTTACCACATTCCCTAGGGAAGCCGCCCAAACACCGGAAACGAGTTTTTTCTGTAACGCATCCTAAAATTGAAAATATCATAGTTTCGATGTTGCATGTATGTACATTTGAATGTTCATTTTATAATAATATCATATTATGCAACTAGTTTATAATGTTAACCTTAATTGCGTCAGTACAAGTTTTGAATACGAGCGTCGATTATAAACGAGATTTCAAATTTATATGAATGCACGTAACATAGCAATGAACATAGTAGTCATCAAATAACATAAGAAAGTTGCATTCGTTTTTTATAATAGCATTGTAAATTTATAAGGGAATCGAAGTTAATTTTTTCAAACAATTTTATAGTGACGCCACGGGTATTTGACATCTGTGCCAAAGACGGTGGCCAGCTGTTTCATTTACCGCTAACCCCCACCCCACGATTCTCGTTACGATTGTATAAACGTGTGATGACGCAATTATTCGTGACATAAACGGCAAATACGTTATAAACTGTGCCATAAGATGTCATTTTTGAACGAGTCCTTGTCACGAAAAAGGCTTCTCGAATATTACATATATACGGAATATGATGCTGAAATACAAAATAATAATAATAATAATAATAATAATAATAATAATAATAATAAACCATGAAATTCTTCTTTAAACTTTCTTTTGTGTACGTAAATGTTTAAGAAATTTTCTCATCACTTCATAAATATTTAATTTCAGTAAACAGTAATAATAAACAGTGAAATACCGATTACAAGTCACAATGTACTAATGTTTACATTCCTACCGGTAAAATAACAGAGTAGAATATACGACTGTGCTATTTCAGTTGTCACACTCTGGTCGGCATACTATGCATTAACGGGAGTGCATAAATGTTCATCCCAGGAGATGTATCTACAGATTACGATTCGCCCTCGCTTCTACGAGGGAATATGCGCTCATTTACAATGATAGTACCAGGTGGTCGTCTCGGTCCATTTCAGTTTTATTGTGGTATCGACGTAAATGGACTGCAGTGGAGTCCGGTACATTCTTTTATCGCGCAGAACGCGTATCTAGTGGCTGTATCGTGAAGTATTATCCTTTACGTTCCTAGAGGAAAAATCTCTCTCTCCCATAACGACTGCTGTTTGGAGAGGAAATAAATCGAAGTGAAATTCAAGGATCGTAAAATGTGCCCTTAAGAACTTAGCGAATCACACTGGTCGCTAAAAAAATGTGTTATTTATCACGAATGATAAGTCATGAACGTTTGAAGTTACACATGGAAGAGAATCATCCTATTACCATAAAGCAAGTGTATTTTATTACATCAAAATTATTCTTTTACATTTTAAAGCGTTCAAAGTATTCTGTGTGATATATACCGAATGGCAAGTCATGAATGCTTCGAGTTGAACATGGGAAAAAAAAAACATTTTGTTATAAAGAAGGAAGTGTGTTTTATTACGACAGTACTAGAGTAATGTAATAAAAATAATGTTTTATGATGTAGAAAATGTAGATAAAAAATCAGTAGATATAATTTAAAAAACTAGCACTTAAAAGAGCAAATACTTGCAAATAATCGGGATACTCACTACAAATATCCGGAAAATACACGGTTACATATGTGATTTTGAATAGCTTTTCTCAGCGTCGTGATGTGTTAATTAATGCCACCATATGTCCTAAATTTTATTAAATTGATTTAGGAATTCTCATTGTAAGTTCCAGTTATCACTTTTATTTATCAAAAGAAATATATCATTGATGAAGGTTTCGAAAAATGTATGTAAAACTGTACGTCATAAGTTATTGAGATACAAAAACCGATCCAATTTCGAACTGGTACTATTAATTCATAATCACATTTCAGTTATTTTTTACTTTATTGAAGATACACTCCAAAGAGAAATGTAGATGATTCAACATTCAAATACCTTGCCGGTGAAGTAAATTTAAAATGTATACATTATCACAGATGAATAGGGTTTATACAAAATTAATTACACAAATTTAAAAAGGAATTAAAACGAACAATAAACGAGAGAGAAAATTAGACAAGTACTCACACATAATCCATCGTTGAGATCATCGAATGGCCGTCAGGCCACTCTAGGATGCACGCCGTCCTCATTTTACCACTGGATCTGGAACAAGACATCGCAATTGCTGATTCCGTACATAATATTTGACACAAGATGTCTGTCCTGAGAACCTTGCATCAAAATGGGCACAATAATGAGCTTTACGCTGTGGTGATGAAAATTATTGGGTATCTTTAGTGAAGTTGCTATATGATGAAAAACTTTTACTATATCTATAATGTAGAAGGGTATTATGTGATTATTTATTGTACGTCCGATTCTCATTGAAATGATTTATAACATATAAGATTAATGTCAAAATTCATGTAATCGTTCTGGGGACTGTGGCACGATACTAAATTCTTATCCTTTAATGTTTGTTGGATTATGTTTCAACTATTTACATTTATGGATGAGAGGAAATAAATTTCATTCTGATTATAACCTAGGTAAATGCTATATCAATATTATGTTATGTTAATATTAAAAGAATCTTCAGTAATTAATTTGCCCTTCAGATTTTTATATTTAAATTTTTTACTTAGATCAACAATTTGTCCGTGCAGAGCTAACTTACTTTGGAAATTTACCTTCAGAATTTGTGATGCGGGTTTAGATTTATTAAGAAATCAACCCTTCATTAATAAAATTAATTATAGTTTTCGTTCAATTAACTAAATATGCTCATTAATTCCATGAAAAATCGTCGATAATCACTATGTTTATTGAATGCGTGCAATTAAAACTTCACCGTGCAATTAAAATTCCTCAACTACCAATCATAGTCTAGAAAAATGATCATAATCGTTTAATTACGCCTCTATATCACAGACGTAGCCAAGGTATTTCCACTCCGCCCTGAAACATGAACAAAAATGTGCATCATAGATTACGTATATCCAAAACATGTAATCAGTGAACAAATAACACAAAATTATAAACGAATATTGTTTACTATTCCTTAGAAAAATGCTAAATGCTGCTATATATTGAAACACAGAATGTTTCCTTATACTAATTAGAATCATTAGCATAAGAAATTTGAGTTCATTTTGGACTGCGTAGTACAGGCGGCAGACGCGACGGACGGCAGTGGGGAGGCCCGCCGCCGCCGCCGTCGCTGCCGCGAACACAGCGTGGGAACGACGGTTACAAACCGAGCGTGGAGCGGCGGAGAATTCAGCCGTTACGACAGTTGCGAGGAGGGAGACGGACGAGGCGGTCGCCAGGGGTCGGCGGTGGCCGAAGTGTGGCCGGAATGTGGCCGGTGAAGTGGAACGTTAGTTAATGCAAGATCTGTTGAAACAATAATTAGGAGGCCGGAAAAGTAATATGTAGAAGAGATTTGTGTGAGCATAACAGTAAATCGAGCTCATGCCATTTGACGCAGTGAGAACAATACCAGAACTGTGTGTTGCGAAGCTGACGCGGGCACGCGTAGTGGCCGCGTGCTATGTAGTCATGTCAAACGGTGAAGGGTAATTAGAGGGAAGTGCGACGCCGAAGTACCAGGAGCCGAGATCGAGGGACCTGCGAGGCCGCCAGCCAAGGCGACCACTACACCACCAGCCGCCGTCTACGCCAAGCTGCTGCGGAGGTCGGCGATACCTGCCGATGCGAGCCGTAATTCAAACAACGAAGGTATTTGTTGGGGCCCCAAGGTATGATAAAAACTCATGTTAAATCTGATCTTGGTACCAAGGCAAAGTGTATTAGTGTTATAAATCATGTAATTAACAGATTTGGTTTGTGAATAAACCCTGTTTATGATTGTATCACATTTACTAATTAACTTCCCCAATGCTATATCGACTCCTCGTAGGGACCCATTCACGAAAAAGATACCCTCCTTTAGTAATTTCTTGCAGTGAAAGTACCGGCATTACCAGGTACGTCACAATATATATATATATATATATATATATATATATATATAATATATATATATATATATATATATATATATATGTGGGTAATTCCACGCCAACTCCACATTGCATCACACCAACCCATCTCAGATCGAAAAATTAAAGTTATTTTCTTATTTCTTATGCCAAGATAAGCCCAAATTTAAATTTTCAACCATTTCTGATGTAAATAGCGTTTGTGAGAACAATTATCGATTTTTCGCGATTTTCAAGCATTTTACAGCATCTTTTTATAATTATCCATTATTTCGATATTTTTTAATGAAAAAATATGTTTAAACTACTATTTTTATAGGAAATTTTCCGCAGAATTCGAATCTGTTAATGAAAATATTGAATTTTTTTTCTTAATATGACAAAAATTGAAATTTATGATTTTTATTACTTTATTTTCAAAAATTAATTTTAGTATTACAGTACAATTAAAAAGTTAGTTTCTTATGCTTAAAGTACGTGAAAATAAGTGTACATTACGGTACAGGAAAATTTTTTTGGGGAAATAGTGTTTAAAAGAGTTAAACGCAAGAAATACAATAAAATCTCTTTTCTAAATGTGTTGTATCATTTTTAAATAACCTGTTAGTATTTTCTACTACTTTTAGACTGTTTGGATGACTTCGGTGGTGTAAAACAGTTTTTAATAAAATGTGCGTCCTGAACTTTTTTGGGAAATACGTTTTACATGAGTTAAAATTTTAAAAAATCGTGAAAAATTAATCGATTTTTATCGTTATATCGGAAGAAAATACCTCTCTTCATGATACTGTACGAAATTGAAAGAAATACTCATTACGCCATAGAAAAAGTAAAAAAATGTTGGAGAATAGGGGCCTATGAACGTATTAAACATTTAAATTATACGTGGCTATGTTCAGAATCGCGTGATCGCAAGATAATTTCAAATATAGGGGCCCTGAGCAGTGTTTCTAACTGCAGGAATGTGTACTGTGTGTGTCTCACTAATCTTAATCAAACCGAAGGAGACGTGAATGGAGGGGCGTTCCCGTAGTTAGAAACACTGGCCCTGAGCCCTGAGTGCTGTACTTGCCACTCTGCTGACAAAGAACATTTCCATGCCACAAGGAGGTTAAGCTTTAATAATAATTTCAAAATAAGTTCTGAGTAAAACATGATGTTTTAAAACATGATGTTCAAATTGTTCATATTTTTCAAAATAAAATTGTTAATTATATAAAGGAAAATATTCCAAACATGCAAAAAATTAACTATTTCAGCGATGGATGTCCAGGACAATACAAAAATTGTTATAACTTATTACATCTCTGTAGACATACAAAATTGTATAGTATTGATGCTACCTGGACATTTTTTGCTACCTCTCATGGGAAAACGGAGAACGATGGAGTGGGTGTGGAGAGGCAACAAAAGAAAGCTTGCGTAGACGTCGTCAAAATCAAATCACAGATATTGACAAATTATTAGAATTTTGTAAAACACATATTAAAAACATCCATTGTGAAATTATTAGAAAAGCTGAAGTCGATGAATATCGGAATCGAAACAAAACTGAAAAAGTATTTACAATTCCGGGTACTCGCAATTTGCATGAATTTGTTCCTTACTCTGAGCATATTATTCAATGTAAAACAATAAGTACTCAAGAACACTGTTCTTTGGTGTTTGATTTAATTAATAACAAGAAAATGAAATAAGAAAATAAAAGATTAATTTTAATAATTTTATAAATAACAATGTTTTATTATTCAACTAAAAATTGTAATAAATGAAAACTTTTATCAAAAAGTTTTTAAGTGCCTATTTATAAATTTGTTTGTACTATTTATAATTTAATCTGCTTTAACAATAATAATCGATTAATTATTCACGATTTTTTAAAATTTTAACTCATGTAAAACGTATTTCCCAAAAAAGTTCAGGACGCACATTTTATTAAAAACTGTTTTACACCACCGAAGTCATCCAAACAGTCTAAAAGTAGTAGAAAATACTAACAGGTTATTTAAAAATGATACAACACATTTAGAAAAGAGATTTTATTGTATTTCTTGCGTTTAACTCTTTTAAACACTATTTCCCCCAAAAAATTTTTCCTGTACCGTAATGTACACTTATTTTCACGTACTTTAAGCATAAGAAACTAACTTTTTAATTGTACTGTAATACTAAAATTAATTTTTGAAAATAAAGTAATAAAAATCATAAATTTCAATTTTTGTCATATTAAGAAAAAAAATCAATATTTTCATTAACAGATTCGAATTCTGCGGAAAATTTCCTATAAAAATAGTAGTTTAAACATATTTTTTCATTAAAAAATATCGAAATAATGGATAATTATAAAAAGATGCTGTAAAATGCTTGAAAATCGCGAAAAATCGATAATTGTTCTCACAAACGCTATTTACATCAGAAATGGTTGAAAATTTAAATTTGGGCTTATCTTGGCATAAGAAATAAGAAAATAACTTTAATTTTTCGATCTGAGATGGGTTGGTGTGATGCAATGTGGAGTTGGCGTGGAATTACCCATATATATATATATATATATATATATATATATATATATATATATATATATATATATATATAGTAAAATAATTATATTAGAAACTGTTACCATACTCATTCATAGCATCAATAAACTTAATCCAGATCTCGCTATATAATGGATAAATATGTTTACTTCACCTATTCTGATAATACAAATTTAACTCACTATTTCTCACTAATAACTTTAACTCACTAATCCTCTTTCTGTTATACATAAACGATATGCCCTCATCTATTAAAAACGGAAGAACGCTTGTGTTTGCCATGACACGAATATTCTTTGGAAAAAACAATAAATAGTACGATTTAAGAAGTTTCAAATTAGTTTTGTAATAATAAATTAATAGTTAACGAGGGAAAAAGTTTCAATGCATTTTTGCATTTCAAATCAGCAATCGCACGCTCCATTGAAAATGAACAATATGCAATTATCTGATGTTCAGGTAACAAAATTTCTACGTCTCTCAATTCAGTGAAACCTCAAATGGAATGTACATACAACAAAATTAAACACCAAATTAAGTTACACATTCAGCTCACTACCAGACATCAAAATAAAATACATGTACGTTACTTTACAACGCATTGCCAGATGACAGTAAATAATAGAAGTCGGTACACAAATTTACGTTAAAAGTAGAATCTTTTCTGCTGAATAACTGTTTCTATACAGTTAGAGACTATAGTGATCATCAAAAAGAAATATAATTTTTATTTTAACAAAACAGTGATATATAATAAATAAAATAAAAGATCATATTTATATTGTAAAAATACCTAATATGTTGATAACCAATAATGTATTTTAGCTTCCGGGTCAATGACCTCCAGGTTTTGTTCCGTTTCCCTAATCCATTGAGCATTGCGCATTGCTTCTGGTCGTAAATGTAGATTCACTATGTGTACGTTTTGTTGAACTCTACTTTTGCTTGTAATGGTAGGAGTAGAGGTAAGAACGACTTTTTTGTTAGCAATGTAGAAAATCCGATACCTGCAATTCGTTTACCGATGCAAATAAGTTTTCTATAACTCGGGAATAAAAATATCTAGTTTTTTCAAATATTGCTAATCTCGCGCTTTTTCAACATTGATTTTTATTTATTTATTTATTAAACCTTTACTCATCTTTCAACATTTATAGTTAAAATGATGGGAAGGGTTTCTCAAGAAAACGTGCGCAGTTTATCTTCTCCCCCATACTTTCAATATCGTTTTTACATTTTTTTACTTAATAAATATAAATTATTTTGTTGCAGCCTTTTCAGGATTCATTCTAGCAACATGACCTTTCCACTTTCATTTCGATTTCTTGGCCGTTTCTTGTGCTTCTACTATTTGAGTAATTCTTCTGATATCTTTCCTTATTTTGTCTTGTATAGAGGCGTAAAGTATTCTCTTCTGCATTATTCTTTGAGTCACAGTTAGTTTATCCATACGTTTCTGTGTAGCGGGATATTTGTGCTCCGTATGGCATTATTGACATCTCAAAGCTGCCAATTATTTGGTTCTTCGCCTCTATTTTTTGTTAAAAGTAAGAACTACAGGGACCACAATTTCTTCCACGGGGGTTTTCTTCTGTTCATTTCCTCGCATGCTGTATTATTAAAAGAGACGGTCTGTCCCAAGATGTATTCTGGGACATACATTATTTCGTCTTCGTGTATTTTAACTCCAATTTCCGCATGGTTTGTAATTAGTTTCGTTTTGGCTGTGATAATAGTCAACCCTGTCACGGCACTCTGATCACACAACTGGGTCATCATTTCTTTTAATTCTCTCGCCGATTTCGTAAATATCATATGCAAATCTCAGGTGCAATAACTTCCTTCCGTTTACCTTGATGTCAATTTTTCCCTCCAACTTCAGCTCCTAAAAATGCCCTCTTAATGTATTGAATGCAATTTTCATGAAATGGGACCTCCGTGTTTTACTCCTTTCATAGTCTGACTTTCTCTCGTGTTGTTTCCATCCTGACTTTGTCCCAACTATTGGTGTATAGTTTTGTCAGTACTCTTAGGTATTAGCTTGAATCCCTTGCTGCTGTAGTGCTTGAAGTACATAGTGTTGTTCGGCGGAATCAAAAGCCTTGTTATAGTCTATAAATGCGGTGTACAGTTTAAGGTTTAGTTTTTCACAATTCTCTATTATTTGGTGCACTATCGGTAAGTGATCTATTGTTGAGTATCTCGATCTCAATCCAGCTTGTTCTGTTGGTAGTCTTTTCGAAATCCGTCTTGTTACAATTTTTGAAAACAATTTATACACGATATATATTAAACTAATAGGTCTCTAATTATTCAAATCATCTCAGGAACCTTTCTTGTGTATTAGTGTAATTACACTTCTTGTCCACTGTGTGGGTATTTCTTCCTCTTCTAAAATTTTATTGAATATTTCTGTTAGTGCTTTTATTAGCACTCTGTCTCCTATTTTTAACATTTCTTTATAAACTCAGTCTTCCCCTGGGATTTTCCCGTTTTCAAGTCTCTTTCAAGTAGCCGTGCTTTCTGTGTGGTCCAGGAGCTTTTCAGTATCTTCACTGAGTTTACTCCTCTTCCTACTTTTCCTGGCCTTGACTATAGCTTTCTTTTTTGCTTCTTCCTTTGCATTTCTCTAATGCTGAGTACTCCTCCTGAAGGTTTGTGGTCTCTTTTGTCAATCTAGTTTTTAGCAGTTGTTTTAGTTATTATTGGAATGTGTGAATCTGTATATTTTCCATTTTCATGTGGTAGCGATTTGTAAATCTTCTCGCCTCTAATCTTATTTGGGCTGTTACCATCCTGTGATCTGAATCAAAGTGTATCTTGTCGACTACTTGTAGGTTCGTTATCAAATCTCTTCTATTCTATAATATAAAATCAATTTCATTTTTTGTCTTCCCATCTGGTAATTGATTCCTCTCTTTCTTCTTGAAATACGTGTTGGCTATTTTCAACCTCTGACCTTCTGAGAATTGCATAAGTCTCGTACCTCTTTCATTTCTTTGTCCGTATCAGTATGGCCCTACAGCTTCTTCACAGGTGTCTTCTCTAATGACCACTTCACTATTAAAATTGCTCATTCCAAATGTGATCGTGCATATGTGGCTATTCATAGTATCATTTAGATCTCAGTACAAATATTATATTTTTTCCTTTGGAACTATATTCTGTTATCCTTTCCGATACTCCTAGAATTTCTTTAATATTGTCTTTCAAGTGTTTTGTAATTAGAAATTCTACTCTTCTTAGTTTCTTTTTTGATCTATAAAGTCGACAATGAATCCGTTCTCCTTTTCAATGATTGCATCTTCGTATTTTCTTACTTTGCTAAGTCATGATACATCATATAACCTACTCGTCAGGCCCTGTTCTAATTTTACCTTTCTTTCTTCAGTTCTTAACGTCTTACCGTTGTACGTGGATATAGTTAATTCTTCTGTTTTCTTCGTCGGGGCTTTGGGAGTATCTTCTGAATTCGTTTGGTCATGATTTGTTCCTCCCATCATTTTTCCTGAGGATTGCTGTTCTAGTTTTTTGAGCGCGTTTCCTTTTTTTTGCTCTGTGTGCTCGATTCTCCCATACTCCGTCGATCTATATCTTGAGATGTTCAATCTTCTCTTCTTTATACTTTTCTCTTTATTTCTTTGCTTTGTCTCTTCTTGCTGATTGGATCTCTCTTTCGTTTCCGTGTCCTTAAGTACGTAATTGTTTTTTAGTATCCCAATTTTCTCTGCGAATGTTGGTAACTTCACCTTAATTAATTTTCTATCGTTATGGTCATGTTCTGTGTAGAATGCTTCTTGTATTCTAGTATCTGTACCTGTCTGCTGTAGTACTTCTTGGGCTTTTCCTTTAATTTCATGTTTCCTTTCCGGATTAATGTTCTTACTTTTAATTGTTATATTGTTTTTTTCCGCCCGTATCTGCCTCTCAAAAACCTCCTATATTCTTTATAATATTCTTACTGTAGTTTTCATTTTTTGTTCAAGCTTTCCATTTTGCTTATCGATTTTTCTTAGCTTTTGTTGTGTGATCGCACTTCTCGTTATGTTTTACCACATTGGCCTCTGAAACCCCAGTGCGCGGGTTCGATGCTGGCCGAGGTGCGGGTTCAGTTTTCGAAGGGCGGAAAACCCACAATGGCCATGTAATTGTAGCATGTAAAAGAACCCTGACGGTATTCCCGACAAAATTAAATCACTCCGACGACATTCAGCCCTAACGACATCTCATTTTCTCCTAACCATACAGTTCGGATATAGTGAACTGCGACCTACATCTGGTGGAGAAGATGAGAGTCAAATCCACCACGGGGTCTCCCGCGAGGTGCGCCTGCTCGACAAAGGTCCCCAGACTCGCGTCGGAGGTAGGTTTCCAAGGAAGCCTGGGTTGAGAAACAGGGTGGGGAACAACAGTGCAGTTCCCCTTCCAATAGTCCCATACGAGAAATACATGTACAAGTTATAAAAAATATCAAAATAAAACCCTATACGTGGTTTACTGCTATGTAGAAAATTATCCTACTTCTACATCAAACAAATTTGAGAAGAAATACATAGAAGTGTGTAGATTACGGCACAAATTGCTCGCATGTGACATTGAATCAGTTGTACAGGTGTTCGCATGCAACCCGCAACACACGCCTGCATGCAACCCGCAACGAACATTACTGGGATTGAAAATCAAGTTTTTGTATTTTGTTTATGTATATTATATAGTAATCTACAAAATGAGACATACTTTTTATTTCATTTTTGGAAGGCACCCTTACCTCGTAACCCGTATTACCAGAAACGCTGGAATTTTGGCTCCAGAGTGAAGCTATTCTAAGTTTTAAATCAATGATTTTGAAAGAACTATATTTAGAAAATTACTACTTTTACAGAAAGTCTTTGCCCCTTTCTATTTATATTTTCGATGTTTACTCTCTTCTGAGTAAGAGATTTTCAAAACTTTCCTTTTGATTAACCAGGGAAGCATTATCGTGCTATCCGCGGTGGTAAAATTTATAAATGTATTTCGGAATAAACACTCTTAAATTAAGCTTTTTTTTTATTTCCGAGATTAATTTCCACATTAACAATCCAGAAAAAGTGCGGTGATCATATGGAGAAACATATACGGAACATTTCGGGGAACTAGAGGGAGTATACGGGTAAATGCGCAGGGGAACAGGAGGTTAGGACCCCTTTCTGTACTACCCTTTTAGCATGTGTTTCCCTACATCTTGTGCCCTCAGTAATTTAATGGGTCATAGAAGATATTTTCTGCTTTTTCTGAACGTGGGAGAGGATGGTGTGGCCAGTACCAACTTTATGTGTATGTGTTTGCAATATTTATTGTTATTAATATTAATAGTAAGCCCGTACAATCCGTTTCGGGCAAAGGCCTCCTGGAAGCCAAGGATAGCTCCTGAGTAGCCGTCAGAGCAGCCACATCTGATGTTAATTGTCAATAAACTCAATAAATATTAAACGTGTGTCGAAACCACTACGCTGCCATGTCCCTTATATTTCCCTTTATAAGCAAACTAAGTTTACTCAGTAAGTATGTAGTACACTGCACTGTTTCGTGTACACAAACTAACAGTATGCCATTAATAATTACAAATCATTTTGGGAAGTCTTGTATAAATTATCTGTGAACTGGAACATTACCACTCATTAACTTCTTTCGAAATATTATATCAAATGTATTGTTACCATGTGGCGTTTACTTAGTAAAGGAATTAAAATATTTTTATTTCATTATAAGATAATTTTACCAAAGAAGATACGTCATATACGTCATAGACGAATAGGTCATAAAACTATTTTTTTCAGGGGAGAAATATCATTACATAGCAATACTGACTCGAAAGAGCTAGTAGAAGTAGCGCACTGACGTGGTTCACTTATTCGCCTTCAGCATATCGCTATTAATCTTAATGTTCCCCATAATACTCAGTGTGAGGAGGCAGTCCAACATTGATGTGAAATGCACTCCCTCTCTCTTCCACTCCCACTCTCTTTTTCCACCTCTGTTATAATTTATATGCACAAATACAATAAATTAAAACTATTTTTTCAATCTTACGCACTATCAAAAACTTCTATTATGAAATGTGGGCTTGTTCAGGTCTTGTATTTAAAAAGAAAAACTATATTATTTAATGTGATTATTATGGAAATTGGAAATATATTGAACTGTGCACACGTTCGTTAATCTGTTGAAAGTACTTCGATAGTAAAAGAAGCAAAATACACTATATGCACGAAAAATATACACTGTTTGCTGCACAGTCAACTTCAAAATGCGCCGGTGTTACATATTTATGTACATGTGATGTGATTTGTTTAATGGATGTAGATAATCCTAACTAATCCGATAATTATTGTAGATAAAATAAAGCATGCTTGGTTTGTCACTAGCATTTTTTCTAAAATGCTTTTATTTCCAGTTTACCAGCTTTTCTGTTTCTTGTCATCTGTGAAGATTGAAAAATAGATGTTTTTTTAAAAAATGAAACAAATACAAGATATATTTATACACGTTTGATACAAGATATGATTTTAATGGTTGCAAATGAAAGTAAAAAATATTTTAAAATATTCCTGCAAAATAATTTTGGTTCTCCCATTAGATAAAACTTGAATGCTTCGACCACATGTCTCCATAAAACGTGTCAGAAATGTTAGAAAGTTGTTAAAAAATATTTTGTGTTAGTGATGGAGACATTTGGACATAACCTCAACAAAAAAAGATTTATCATGTTTTCATTCAAAAACCTGCTTAAGTCCATTACAAAGATGTGCATTTCATTACAAAAGTAATATATCAAAATTAGTGGAAAAATTGAAGTTCTCCGCACCTGAATGACCTGAGCAATGCCTGCGAATTGACAGATTCGGTATCACATTGATATATCAAAGTTCTCTAGAAATTAAAAAAGTCCTTGATTTCCTTCCGCACGATCTCTTTTGAGATAAACAATCAGAATAAAAATATTCATCACTAAAATTGTTTACTAATGTAAGATTTTTATACTGATATTTTACCATACATACATTTTTTGTATCGTTCAATTTAAATACTTTAAAATATATGCATGAGAAGAGAAAAAGGAAAATCTAAATTTTTAACATTTACAATTTTATAATGGATGTAGTTGATTTTATTATTAAAAGAACGAATGTTATCTAACATTAAACACGTAAGATGAACAATTTAGAACAAAACGCGTTTGTATTGAACCCGTCATTATTTTTCCACAAGGTAGTGAGCACAAGAGAACTGCAATTAATTTAAAATGTAGGTCGTATAAAACGTGCGAAACGATCACAAGAGATGTGAACAGATCTCTATTGCTTCCATAAATTTCTTGTCGATGGAACGTTTACTTTGAAAACTGTAATTTTTATGTCGAAGCTGCTCCTAACCTCTCAAATACATTGCCATTAACTTCACTTAGTGTTTAAGTGAAATATGTCCTAATTACAAGTGAAAACCCACGCATACATTTGTCGAGAACGATGGAGGAAACGCGACCGGTTTGTTGACCAGCGTTACCAGCGTCATGAATGCATGTGGTAATTAAAAATGTTCACCGACAGAATTCCAGCAACGCCGATAGAATTCACTCGTAAAGAAGCATAAATGAAAACGTTTGAAATTTACTGTGGATCTCTCAACGTTTCGGTGTATTCAGTTCTTTCTAGTGTAATAAATATGTAAATTTACACTCATCCTACGATACGTATTCTGTAGTAAGGACAGTAGGCACGTAAATGAACTAGTTAAACAAGATCACAAGTTCAATTGTATCTCGCATTGAATATACAGTCACGAGTAATTACATCACTTTCATTACCTCCAAGAATTTGCCAGTCCTCTTGCACATTTTTAAGTAAAGATTATTTGAAATTCGTTACTCTTTCTCTTTTAATACCAATTACTTAACGATTTTGTAATGAGTTAATCCCACTGAGCTCTATCATACTTTGATATGATTCGCTGTGCTGCATGTTGTGCCTCAGTGTAATGGAGGCACTAAACAGTTTTCGTGCTCCAGCTACGAATATCTTGCCTTCTCGGCCCTTCCACTTACTACCTCCATCGTGGCTTCCACGAAGCACTTCCTACTCCTCGCCCTCGGGCTCTTCTCGCAATCTGCGCCGGCCGTCCACGTTTACAACGTCCACACGCGGGAGCTCTCCACAAACAAAACACGCCGGCCGCGCGCTCGCTGGCCTAAGTCCTCGTGTCAGCGCCGAGCCCCGGGGGTTCCCTTTCCCAAATCCCTCGCGCGAATGACGTCTCGCCTCGCCTCGCCTCGCACCGTGGCGGAGAGCCCCGAGAAGACTGAGGCCAGTCGCCACATCCCTATAGGGCAGTCCCACTGGCCGCGGTGCCATTTATTGTGGCCCGCGGAAGGTTATCACTGAAAAGGGAAAGTCTCTTCCATTCATGTCGGCCGAGTACGTTGTGCACCTAACACATGCACCCTGTCGAGACAACCTCCAACTTTAATGTAAAAATTGGTTAACTTTACGTTTACAGAACTTCTAGTAAATTCAGAAATTCTAAATCGTCTCTATGTGTTTCACAGCGTTATGCATGGCATAGCCTAATTCCACGCATGGTTCCAGTCCCTCTCCTCGTCCGTTTCAGAGCAGCCGGTCAAAGTGCCGAGGTCGGTAATGCAGAGACGTCAAATGTGGATCTCCCGAGTATTGCAAATATGGTCCGTAATAATATGAGAGGTTTTAGTTGATGTTCTTGAGGCCTTGCAAGTTGGACACCCCTGCTCTATAGCCAGAAAAGCCCAAAACGTCCCATCATTATTATAATTTGAACATTATTTCTATTTATGTATTTGTTCTTTCATTCCTTTATTAGATATGTAATTCTGCGGAAAATTGAAAATCGAAAAGCTCAAACTTTCGTAGTTTCAGAAACGCTCAAACTCCATTTTCTCACAAACGGCTTCAAATTTTGACTTCAAACTTTTCGAAGAGATAGTGCTAATTGCACTGTTTAATATGGCGTTCATTTTGAGGTTTTTTGTTTTATTCTAAAATTATACAAATATAATTGTTTTGTAAGATCGCTATTGTCGTTAATGTGCACATATCCACCAATTTGTAAACACTATTGTATTTATGAGATAATGTGCGTTAAATGACTTCTAATAAAACTTTACGGAAACTCAAAAAATTTCTGTGAAAAAGTATGAAATTTTGAATTTACAGTAGCGCTTAAACGCCATTTTCATTAAAACGGCTCCAATTTTTTCGAGGAAAATTGACGTTAGATTTTACTGTTCTTTAATATTCATAAAATAATATGTGCGCTCTAACAAGATCGCTTTCCTCCACGAAAAATGAATTCGTGCTTGAAGTTAAACGAGTTTCCAACAGTGTGTGAAATAGTCCATAACATGTAATAACCTCTTTCCTTTTGTGATACGTTATGAATGGTTTTTGTGAAGTGTACGGCAATAGTTATAACTGTTTTTCTGTTTTTCAAAGCAAATTTGGGTGTATGAAGTTCCAAAGCTCATTTAAAAGAACATTTGCGGTTGAATTTCCATAGTTGTGCTTATGTAGCTATGAAGCAAAAATAATTCCTTGGCAAAGAATATTTATGAATTTTATCCTGCAAATATGTGCTTTGCTATATTTTTAATATTCACGTGTATTGCATGTAATCGTCTCTAATTGGGGTTCATTAATCTCAGTCCTCCCTAATATTCCTCGGTTTCTCTTTACTTGTAACAAATCAGTCATGAAAGTGAAAATCATTTTTATGACTACATAATCGTTATCAGACCATTGCGAAATTTAGTTACTTAAACATTTATTTATGTCCAAATATACTTAGCAAAACTGTAATACATGCACTTGAAAAAAAAACTTAGAAGAAGAAGTCGAATGGAAGTGTATTTCTGGTTGAGGGTGAAGGGAACAGTGTCACTTATTAAAGCCATACTAGGCACCATAGTGCTAGATATGACATTATTGTTATATCTCAATGATTACGCAGTCTATTAGGAGTATTAATCCCTCTGTTGTGCAACAGTATCTACATGAAGAGAATACCTAGTGTCTAGATCATTCATCCATTCATTGTCATGCAAATTGCTCGGTGTTCTAATGCGTCTTGCCTCATTTCAGATGTGGTGGACCTAGGAAGACGGCGGTCTGCACGGTGCTTAGAAGTTTCAGAGCTTTTCGGACGACGGTGAGTACCTTTGTGAGAGAGTGCATGTGTGTTTAGTGTTGCCATGCACATCAGGTTTTTGGTCATTAGTACCGTGAGTGAAATGAGTGTTCTAGCCGGGTGATGGCAATGTTTCTCCCCCACTGAAACGTGAAATCCACCACCGCCCTATATACCAGCTTGTACGTTTTTTTTATTTTTTACTTATTTAATGTCGCTTTTCAACTACCAACTACCTCAACGCTGGTCTCGTCGAGGTGGGTCGGTCCACGTCCAGGCGGGGGGATGCGGGGAGGACTCTCAAGTATTCCTTTCTTTCACTGCTCATCCTTACCTTCCCCATCGTTCATTGTCATTCTTGGATAACATCCTGTCTCTTTTCTTCTACCCCTTCAATTTCACTGCTCCCCCTGTATGCAGATCGCCCTCTCATGTGTTTGCCGTGCATGGCCACCCGTGTCGGAGGGAATATGCCTCCAGGAAGTTGAGGGCCTTGTTTGTTTCCCAACTACCCCTTGTGCTACTTTCTGCTTTGCGCCTAGGGATACGTTTTTTACATATTTGAGAGAATATTCCTGGTAGGTGTTCAACTCACTTGCTTTGGCTTCGGACTATTCCAGACGAGCGGTCGTGAGCTCACCCACTCCCGATCAATCGGCTCGGTCTTGGTATTGTACTGAACTTCAGGGTGAGCGGGGAGATCCACGGCGGGAGAGCGCTGTGAGATCTTCCCACTGTATCTCGTGGCAACCTTGGCCCTCCGATGGAATGTCCCCGTGTTGGGTTCCGTGGTGGGTGGGGACCACGGTGATGAATCTTAGATCCATCTCCATGGATACTAAATCATTCCCCAACCCTCTTCCGTAAGGAAGGGGATATATCCGGAATGAACTACTGATTTTTTGCAAAAGATGACCGACCGTAAAAGCCTCGTTTCCTCATGGCATGCGCAAAACTGTTAGTGCTGTCCGTCTAGTTCGAGACGTAGAGGAATCATATGGGAAGCTTCAAACAGTCGTGCGACAGAGGAATGTCTTTGAAGCAGAGCAAATACAGAAATAAAGCAGATTGCCAGTCTCCAGGTGGTAGTGACGACGCACCCAACTTTGATCCTGTGCAAAGGCGTAGCGAACTACGACGACTTTGCTTCAGAAAATGGAGAATTAATTTCATTTTCAAGAGTCAAAGGGCGCGTGAAGCTTGTAGGATTAAAAGAAAAGAGCAGGGGAACGTTATCCCTACTTCAATCCCAATCCTCACATATTAATTAGACAACATCATTGTTTATTTATCGTGATCCTCACCTTTGATCGTCGGTCCCCCCCGGAAACGATCAGTTGTAGTTTCTGCAACCTCCATGTGCGACAGTATGTACCAAATTCTTTGCGCTGTTTTAAGTGTCGAAGGTTTGGGCATACCCAGCAACGATGTATGTTGGTAATCCCAGTGTGCGGGAAGTGCGGTGCATCAGTCCACGAATCACGTAAACAACACTTATCAGTGTGGTTTCAAGAAGCACAGGTCAACCATTGACCACTTATATCCCTTGCCTCACAGATCTCCACTTCTTTCGTGCTACGTCAACACTTGATAACATTTAGACGTAAAGAAAGCGTATGACACCTCCTGGAAGTACGGCATTCTTGGGGCCTTAGGGACGGCTCCCTTCGTTTCTAGTAGATTTTCTTTCGTCTAGATCTTTCGGAGTCCACCTTGGTGATCTCCGCGGTGACCCACTCTTTACTTGCGATAGTTGCGAGACGATCTTACCGTGGAGCATGTTCTCCCGCACTGTTCGAAAGTAAGAAACAAGTGCCGAAGGCATCACCTTGCTAGCTCTGTAACACAGGGCTTTGTAACACTTGGAAATGACGAATCTTCTCTCTTCAAACTTTTCCGTTTTTTTACGAGAGACTGGCATTTATAGCCTTATCTGACAGAAGAGGATTATGCCAATTATTTGGCTTTTAATTGGAGACTTTTAAGTTTTTATCTGGCCCTTATCTGTCAATCCCTTTTTCTAAAATACTTGGCCTTAGTTTTGCTCACATTTTCCTTTGCATTAAAAAATGTTTTAGTGTGGCACCGCTATAGTGCGTATTGATATTAAACTAATTGGACACAGGCGCTAATGACCTTAGCTGTGAAAGCGCTCTTAAACCTTAACAATCATCATCATCAGCGCTTAACAATCATCATCATCGCCCCACTCTTTTTATTCTAATATTACTAGCAATTGCTGTCGTTTTGCAATTTATTCTTCGTGGCATTCAATTTACTTGAATAAATTATAATTTCTAAACCCTGAAATGTATAAATTTTAATTTCTTCAAATGCAATATAAAGTGAGTGACAAACATATATAATCTTACTTGCATACGTTCTAAGTATTTTTTAAGTATGAAAAATCTAAACAGTAACATAGTACATTTTATTAATTATTGTTGTCACAAACTTGGTATTGTTCACAAGCGTCACAAATAATTCGAATCTGAACGCGGGCGTGTGGCTTGTAGGATTTCTCGGTCAAAAAGAATGCTTTCTATTTTGAGCACATTAACGTCTACAACAAATTTTCTTTTCTTCGAGGAAAGGTAAAAAAACTGTTGAAAAATTCTGTAATTACAGAAGAGTAGCGCAATACTATTTTATTTGGCAGTTATCGCAAATGGCCTGGGGACGCTTGTACTCGTAGTCTTCATGCGATTTCTTAAGAGCTATTGGTTCTAACATTGTACTTTTGTCTTCAGCACGATAAACGTGCGGGATAAGCGTCGAAATGATCAGTCGGCTTCCCAAAGTATCACACGCGACTACTTATGTACTCATGAACAAAAGCACTGCCACTTCGTGATTGGCAGCAACCCTGGAGAATCCTGGCCACCTTTTATACTCAGCAACCAGCCTGGGTTACTGGATGCTCAATAAAAGATCACTGAATCTAGATATCAAGTAGTAACTTCTAAAGCAAAAAAAGAGCTACATTTTCTTCTTCTTAGACATTTTACATCGTGTCTTTATTGAGGAGCTCAGACAGATCTGTCGTGCTAGGAATGTTAGGTTGAAAAGGAATGTGAGAAACGTACATTCTTTCAAGAACAAAACAAAAGTTGACTTATATCTAATAGATGTTATGTCAATTGTCTGAATGCCTAAAACAATAGTGAGACCTTAGCTATTTCTAAAGTAACTTAAAATAAAAAAGCAAAAATTGAGAAAATATTTGAAGAAATAACAAAAATGTATTTATATAAACATTTCTTTCAAACTTTATTAATGTTTTAGCCTCATGCCCCAAATGAATGCGTGTGAGACGAATAAGGTATTAAGTTAATCTTATTGGTTGAAAAAATATCTTCACTTACACGATTTTATATAATTTATAAGATCGCAAAACATCATTGAATAGCTCAGTACTATTAGTATTAGACTTAAGGGCATACCTACATTTGTATTTGTTCAATTTAACTTTTTTGCACATTGAGTCGGAGCATAGAAATATAGAGTGTAATAAGTATCGCAAATAAATATTTATGCTTTTATATCATATGTTATTAGACTTTTTCGATTTAAAAATGTCTCGCTAGATCAGGCACAAATTCAATTATAAATTACAATGTAATAAATCAAAGATGATTCAATTAATTCTATTGAAATAAACTATCCTAGAATACAAAGAACAAGTATATACACATTAATAAACAAGAAAAGAGAAAACTCATTACAATACAAAATCAGAGTGTGCCATTTTCAAAGGATTGTGACATGCGGTTTCCTGGTCATAAAAGTAAAACTTTAATAGGATTTTATATTTTTGTAGTGATTTTGAAGCACTTGAATTGATAAATTGAATGAGACACTTGGCAGCCTTTTCGACATTTTATTCCTTAACTATATATATTTTTAATATTATATAACAATGTAGACACACATACAAACTCTCTCTCTCTCTCTCTCTCTCTCTCTCTCTCACACACACACACACACACACACACACACACACACACACACACACACACACACACACACACACACACACACACACACACACACACACACACACACACACACACACACACACACACACACACACACACACACACACACACACACACACACACACACACACACACACACACACACACACACACACACACACACACACACACACACACACACACACACACACACACACACACACACACACACACACACACACACACACACACACACACACACACACACACACACACACACACACACACACACACACACACACACACACACACACACACACACACACACACACACACACACACACACACACACACACACACACACACACACACACACACACACACACACACACACACACACACACACACACACACACACACACACACACACACACACACACACACACACACACACACACACACACACACACACACACACACACACACACACACACACACACACACACACACACACACACACACACACACACACACACACACACACACACACACACACACACACACACACACACACACACACACACACACACACACACACACACACACACACACACACACACACACACACACACACACACACACACACACACACACACACACACACACACACACACACACACACACACACACACACACACACACACACACACACACACACACACACACACACACACACACACACACACACACACACACACACACACACACACACACACACACACACACACACACACACACACACACACACACACACACACACACACACACACACACACACACACACACACACACACACACACACACACACACACACACACACACACACACACACACACACACACACACACACACACACACACACACACACACACACACACACACACACACACACACACACACACACACACACACACACACACACACACACACACACACACACACACACACACACACACACACACACACACACACACACACACACACACACACACACACACACACACACACACACACACACACACACACACACACACACACACACACACACACACACACACACACACACACACACACACACACACACACACACACACACACACACACCCTGTGTGGTGCCGGGGTTTTTGTAGAATAGCGCCACGGGACCTCCCCCTGTCGTAAAAGGCGACTAAAAGGAGCAGCTGTCCGCTGCCCTTTCCCCAAATATCCCTACTTTCCCACCTAGTTTTCCTCCCATCCCACAAGATCCAATAGGTGGACTGAGTAGCTTATGGGATCTTGCTCCCTATCCCTACGAAAATTCCTTTCTCACCCTCCTTCCAATTCCATTTCTGCTGGCGGTAGCATATAAAACGCTAAGGGAAGGTCACCCCGAAAATAAACCAGTGATGGGTATGAGTGAGCCTCAAAACTTACTACCCCAAGCGAGTCGAGCGTTGACGCCGAATCTCGCCACCGATTCTGATCGGGTGAAAGCCCCGATAGTCGGTGCCGGCTCCATGGATTTTGGGGGGAGCCAAGCTCACAAGAGTGTCCTGGAGGAGAATAGGAAAGGGAAGTTCCTGGAGTTGGGGAAGAAGATCGGGGATCTCCTGAATTTTGTCCTGCCAAGGAATAATGTTCACGGGGAGATAAAGCGTATGGTGAGCTCCATTAGAGCTGACTTTGACGAGATGGTGGACATGGAGGAGTCACTATCGGTAATTAGCTCCAAGACAGTTGAGGCGGAGACGCAGACTTCGCCGCAGACATGGGGTGTCGATCCCAATACCGCTGGTTATGGAGGGCCCTCGACAGCAGCAGCGGAGTTGCAGCCTGCGGGGAACAAGGTAATTGGTCCGAAGACTGTTGAGGCGAGGACACGGACTCTGCCGCTGACGTCGGGTGTTGGCCGGAATTCTGATGACCGTGGTGGGCCCTCGGTGGCTGCGGCGGAGTTGCGAACCGCAATTAATGATGTGATTTGCCTGAGGACGGTGGAGGTGGAGACGCAGGCTCCACCGCAGACTTCTGATATTGGCCCGAATGCTGATGATTGTGGCGGGCCCTCGACAGCGGCGGCGGAGTTGCGGACCGCAGTAGGCGGTGGACGAACTTCGTCGCGGAAAGTGAGACCGCTGAAATCTACGGCAGTGGCAGTGAAGAAGCTATCAGAGTCGGTGCAGGGAAGGAACATTCCACATGCTGAAGTTCCTCAGGAACTGCACAAACCATCTGATGAGACACCATGCCAAGATCATGAGATGGATTGGCATGTCGTAAGAAGGAAGAGACAGAGGCCGCCGAAGCCGCGCTCTTATCGCCCGGAATGCGTTATTGTTAAGGCAAATGACGAAGGCCCTTCCTATGCTGACATTCTAAGGCAGATCAAGGGCGACCCATCTCTGAAAGATGCTGGTGAGAACGTCGCAAAGGTGAGGAGGAATGCAGCCGGATACCTGCTGCTGGAGTTGCGGAAATCTGCAGCAGCCTCCGAGATATCTGAAGCTATTTCCAGAAAACTGGGCGAGTTAGCAAGAGTAACGACACGGAGAGACGAAATTACTCTCGAGATTCGCGACCTTGACGAGCTGACAACGGCGGCTGAAGTGCGTGAAGCTGTAAGCGGGGAAGTGAAATCACCTGTTGAGCTAGCAAGTGTCATATCCGTGCGGAAGGCCTACAGAGGCACACAAACTGCAGTGGTCCGTCTACCGACGGAACTAGCCAGGAGGGCATTGAAGAGCGGCCGAGTTCGCATTGGGTGGGTGAACTGCCGCGTTAGAGAAAAAGTAATTGTGCGGAGGTGTTATCGTTGTTGGGCGTTCGGACATCTGGCACGCGACTGCCAAGGGACGGACAGGTCGAAATCCTGTCACCGATGCGGAGAAGACGGCCACTTACGTCAGGCCTGCAAAAGCCCTGAGGCGAGGTGTGTGCTCTGCAAAGATAAGAGGAACCACCCGACGGGGAGTTTCACGTGTCCGGCGTATCAAGTAGCAATGAAGGCAATGGATAACAGAAAATGAGAGTTCTCCAGCTAAATTTAAATCATTGCGAGGCAGCCCAGGACCTTCTGCAACAAACGGTGAGAGACCTTAAGATCGATGTGGCGATTCTTTGCGAGCAGTACAAGAACATGGAGGGCCCTACTTGGTTTTCAGACAGGTCAAGTCGAGCCGCGATATGGACTTACGGTTTGCGTCAGGTCCGGGAGGTCATAACTGTACCATCGACCGGCTTTACCGGGGTTGAGGCAGATGGCATATACATTTACAGTGTATATGCACCCCCTAGTCTCTCAATACCCGAATTCGAAACGTTGCTGAACAGACTGGTGGCCGATGCACGAGGACGGAGACCCCTTATCATCGCTGGCGATTTCAACGCATGGGCTACAGCGTGGGGCAGCAGGGTAACGAACCGAAGAGGAGAGGCCCTTCTAGACCATCTAGCCTCACTGGACGTTGTCCTAGCAAATACCGGGAACTCTCCAACCTTCTCTCGAAATGGCGATAGCTCCATAGTCGATTTGACATTCGTGAGCGAGTGCATTGCTCGCTCGGGTCTAACCTGGGTTGTGAGCGACCAATACACGCATAGTGACCATCATGTTATTCTCATGGAGATGGGTAAACACGAGAAACGTCGGACACTGCACCAGCCCAGTCGCAAGTGGAGCACAAAAAAACTGGACACGAAGGCCCTCGTCGTCATGATGGAAGATGTGACCATATCTGAAGGACCACCGGAAGAGCAGGCAGAGGAACTCATGACGCATGTTGTCAATGCATGCGATGCCTCTATGCCGAGGTGCTCACCAAGCGACCGCCGACCGCCGGTTTACTGGTGGAACGAAGAAATTGCTCAACTGCGCAGGAAATGCATCAAGAGCAGACGTCTGTGCCAAAGAGCAAGGAGCCGGCCCGACTCTGAGAGGTTGCGGGAACAACACCGGAATGATCGCAACGCCTTGAAAAAGGCCATCAAAGCGAGCAAAGTCTCTGTTGGCGTGAGCTGTGTCGAGAGGTTGATGAGGACCCATGGGGCAGGCCGTACAAAATCGTTATGACCAAGCTGAATGGCGCGGTCAACATGTCCCCGACCTGTCCAAACCTACTGCAGAACATCGTGGCCACTCTCTTCCCGTCCCAGACGGAGACGAACCACGCAGTCCCGATACATCGACCCACGGACGTGCCCCCAGTCAGCCCAGATGAACTTCGGAATGCTTGCCGCCGGATCCGGGACACTAAAGCTCCGGGTCCGGACGGAATACCAAATGCGGCTCTGAAGGTTGCCATCGAAGCTCGCCCAGACCTCTTCTTGGGCGTTCTAGACAGATGTCTGAGGGAAGGTTCCTTCCCGCGCTGCTGGAAACGACAACGGCTAGTGCTCTTGCCTAAGGGCAAGAAACCACCATGCGATCCGTCATCTTACCGCCCGATTTGCCTGTTGGACACAGCGGGTAAAATCCTGGAGCGAATTGTGTGCAGCAGACTTGAGACCTTCGTCGAAAGCAACAGCGGCCTTTCCGATAACCAGTTCGGTTTCCGAAAGGCGCGCTCAACAGTGGAGGCAATCGGTAAAGTGGTGAGCATTGCTAGAGAGGCCATATCAGGAGCACGCTGGAGAAGGGGCATTAAGAAGTACTGCGCCGTCGTGACCTTGGATATTAAAAACGCCTTCAACTCAGCGAGGTGGAACTGCATTCTAAATGCCCTTCATCTCCTGGAAGTCCCAGTGTACATCAGGACAATCATCAGCGACTACTTCAAAGATCGAGTCCTGTTGTACTACACAGATGACGGTCCGAGGCGCTATGACGTGACGGGTGGTGTTCCACAGGGGTCGGTTCTGGGTCCCTTACTTTGGAACATCATGTACGACGCGGTACTGAGATTGGAGTTACCACATGGCGCGGAGACCATTGGCTTCGCTGACGACGTGGCGCTCGTCGTAGTGGACAAGCACCTGGAGGACGTTACCCTCGTGGCCAACCGCTCCATCGCGATAATTCGCCGGTGGCTGTCTTTGGTCGGGCTGGTCCTGGCCGATCACAAAACTGAGGCAGTGCTGATTACCAGCAGGAAGACACGGGAGACCATCACCTTGAGAGTGGGGGGACATAAGATCCAGTCCGGGCCACACCTGCGGTACCTCGGCGTATGGATCGACGCGCGTCTCCATTTCGACGAACATCTTCGACTCGTCAGCCAGAAAGCGGATGGTGTGATCTCTGCCCTGTCGCGCATTATGCCGAACACCGGTGGCCCCAGGCAAAGCAGGCGGAAGCTACTCGCGACCGTGGTTAGCTCGACCCTGCTGTATGCAGCGCCCATTTGGGCCAGCACCCTGGCAACAGCAGCATACGCCAGGAGGACCATATCTGTCTACCGTCGGAGTGCTCTGAGAGTGGTCTGTGCGTACCGCACGGTGTCATATGACGCCGTATGCGTAGTAGCAGGAATGACGCCTATAGAGATTCTGGCGGACGAGCGCCGACGGATCTACTATCAGGGAAGACACGGCTCGCGAATAGAAGCCCTCGCTGCGCTGGATGAAGAGAAGAGAGAAACGATGAGACAGTGGCAAAACCGCTGGGACGCAACGCTAAACGGCAGGTGGACCCACCGTCTTATCCCACGGATCAACGAGTGGGCGTCGAGGGTTCACGGAGAAGTGGACTTCTTCGTGACACAGTTGCTGACGGGGCATGGATGCTTTAGAGCGTACCTGCACCGATTTAAGCTAGATGACGACCCGACGTGTCCAGCTTGCCCAGGACAGGAGGAGGATGTGGAGCACGTGATGTACAACTGCCCGCGATTCTCAGGAGAAAGAGACCAGCTGCAGGAAATCCTGCAACAGCGCCTGACACCGGAGAACACCATCTCATTGATGATGTCCACGGAAGACAGATGGGCCGCAATTGCGACGTACGCTGCCCGGGTCTTGCGACGCCTCAGAGCCGAAGAGCGTGCTAGAAGTGAAAGCCATTAAAGGCGTAAAGGAGCTAGAGGGCTAGAATAGCCCCACCACCCCACCTAACGAAGTAATGCCTGACGGCGGTTCCGTAGGTGGGGCGAAGGAGGACGTAGGGTTTTAGTGGGTATTATCCACGGATGAGTCCCACACGAGTCGGCCCAGATATGTGAGTCTGGGTCGATAGTGCGTAAATGCATTTCCCCCGTCGTTAAAAACACACACACACACACACACACACACACACACACACATATATATATATATATATATATATATATATATATATATATATATAGTATGCTTTATGTAATACAATTACATCAAAATAATTATTTTTTCTGATCTTTTAATAGTTTTCATTTACAACGTAAATCGAAATTAAAAATGTAAATATATTAATATAAAATGATTGAATTTTATATGCTCCAGTATTTTAAGGTTATTTTTCCACCTGATCTATGGTAATTGGGTCATGTCCAAAGATCGGTGACAAGAAAGCAGCAAAATAACCAGGGCTATAGAGAATCACCAGTTTATTTGACTCGATTTCTATTGATTTCAAATGAATAAGAAATTTTGGGAATGAAATTCATTTCATTCACAACTCTTTCATACTTTAAACTTTCTTACATGTTCCCAGTTCTTGGTATGCGCCTGCATTTAACTGCAAGCAATGTTTTTATAAGTATTTTGTTATAGTTTTGAGAAATTTCCTTCATAGTATTTTCGTCATAACCTCTATAGTAATAGAATTGTTGTTTCAAGTCATGCAATGGAATTGGTAATGGTAATGAAAATGGCAGTTACTATGTAGCTTGGGAAAATATCAACTAAAAATGCAAATGGATCAATGTGATGGAGTTTTATTCGTTAAATATATTCCGTCGCCATTGAATTGTCTTTCAACTTTACCTCTAACTTGAATCATTGTATGCCAATATTGGCAAGTACATCCACTAGCCAGAAGCTTCAACATGCGCTCTTTTTACTGAGATATTTTTAAAATCATTTCACGAAAGTACTCTTCTGTATTAATGAACTGTTTCATTTAAAAACAATGTTGTGTTGCAATTTTATAGTGTTTTTTTTAATTTTCTTATTTGAATTTTGATGAAATTATAATTTGTTCATTATTTTATTACATTTGTGACATTGTATGCCTTTGATGGATAATCTAATTAATTTTCTACAGCTTCAAATGCTGCTATTTATAATGAGATAAAATTGAAAAAAATTCTATAGGAACATTTTTGTAAAAAAAAAGGATCGAAATACCGCATACTCGTATTTTTGCCAAAATCATGCTTACTTTAATAGTAGAATACAGTAAGAGTTAGAGAGTACAGATAGAGTTAGGAGGTTGACATAGTTCTTTAACAAACAGTAAATTGTTGATATGTTACAATGCCAGTTTCACTTTCATTCCTCAAACGTTTATGAAACTATTCAATATTAAATTCTGAATTTTTATGAAATAACTTTTTCTCTGAATTTATTGCTATGAACCAACTATATGGCCACTAAGGCAAAATTGATATTAGTTTCACTGGATAGAGCAACAATATTGTGTAAGGTCGGTTTTATTTGCTTGTTCTAGCAAAACGCGCAAGGAAATATTGTATTCTTTTGCGAATTTCATAGTCGTCTTGTTAAACGATGCTGCACGGAATCAAGTAAACAGCTTTATTTAAATTAATAATAATAATAATAATTTTATATTTTAAGTTTATTTAACAAATGAAGATACAACTTCACAAAAGTTTATTTGATACATGTGGGACTTTGCATTCAAAATCCGAGATGGTTGCTTGAGATTCTTCCTCAAAATTACACCACTTGAAATCTATGACCTATATAAGTATCAGAAGTTTTCTCACGAAATGTACAATATGCAACAGTGTATTCACGCAATATCTTGTAGTTGGTGATTTTATCTCAATATAAATTGATGATAAAACTTCACTTTACGTCCATAACAGGAATTATTCCGCATTTCTGCAGAGCACGTAATTGGATCGAAGTTGAGTTCCGGCCTGGGGGCTGGTGGGTGGAAGTGTGAGGTGCGAGAGAACTAGAAGCTGACAGAACTGTGTAACACTCTAGCCGGAAGAGTTAAAACGGGTTCGAAAATAATATCGCTTTACAGTGTGTATTAACAGTAATTGCAGTCACATCACACTACTTTAATTCGCGACGTAACTCTCAACTATTGGGTCATCTTCTGTGCAATGTTTCAGTGGAAAGTTCATTTCATTTTATACATTTCCCAGCCTTAGTTGGAAAACCACTTGATATGGAATCTGCACTATTACGGACTTGGACAGCGACCGCCGACGAGAACCTTGTCAGTTGACAGTAGTGGTATGTTGATCACTAGCAGTCAGTTTTTTAATTAAATATTTAGCATAATTGATAGTGGTAATTACTATTTTAAAATATTCTCTTCTAAAGTCAATTTTTATTTGCCCTAAAAAATGAACATATTACATCGTACCAAATATTATTGTGTACACAGACGTGAGAGTATACGAGATCATTGGGCCCGAGAATACATCTTGTTCGAAAAATGATAATCCGTATTTTATTTGATAGGGCTTGTGTGCACTGTCAACATGTAAATTACATTAAACAATACACGAGAACAAATATCCGAAATGGAATAATCACGTTTACCATATACATAGACAATTAAAATGAAAGTGTCGATGACGAACGACACACTCAGTGTTTGGCGAGGACACCCGAGGTAATCGTGGACTCAATTACCTCAGATACAAGTCTACGTACAAAATAAGATTTGGTAAATTGTAGATTGATAGATATGGAGATAATTGCCAACAAAGTAGCAAAAGACATTTCACCGGTTCGTCCCATCCTCAGTATTTTGTATTGTGTGTAGTAGGTACCAACTAACAATCAAGCAAAATATCAAAACTCAGGTATATTTTCCCCTTCATCAGTTTCTTCACCAGGGATTTTTCCGATCATCAGTTTTTGGTCTATTTTGCCTGGGCTTCTTTGTTCGGAGAAATTATGCAAGAAAAGCATAAAACGGCGATACAAGCTAGTAGATCGAAGAGCTCTTCAGGATGAGCTACTTAGCAGCTTCCGAGTGCCGTGACTGCTGGCAAAGCATTGGTTTAAATGGAGGTAATCACATGAGGGGCGCCGGGGTGCTGATATGGCGGTGGCGCAATCCCGCCAGCATCAGCGCAGCCGCACTTCCTCTCACCAGTAGAAAAACACATTATAAATGGAGGCCTTCACAAAGGCAGGTCAAACGGACCGAGCCTCCCTAAGTTTAAATATTTACATGTTGATTCCTTGCGGTCACCGACGCAGCATTGTGACTCACAAATATGTCCTTTTCCACACTCAGCGGTGTTGATCAGTGGATGTGTGTGAAAGGGGCTTGAGCATCTCGTTTGTGTTGTCGAGTGGAAACTACGTGAAGGTGGCCTAATGCGAATCTTCAATAGCTATAATTATTACCACGACTGGGGTTGCTCATTTATCTCAGCAGCTGTGTGTGATTACGGAATTTTGACGTATTATTTTGAACTGTACACTCTGTGATCACAGCTAATACCTGAAGTGGAATACCTACAGTGGAATATGGAAAGAGTCAACATCGTCCCGATAATTGTTTCAAGAACCGGAGACATCCCTAAGTGTCTGATGCGGAATCTCGAGCAGCTAGGTTTGAATGAAGACATGAACAAACTTATACAGAAAGCAGTAATTATCTCAACAAGGATAGTCCGGAAATTCATGGGAAATGATGTACTATGAATTCTTTTAAAAATAGATGTATTGTCTTTGATTTTCTAATCTGTACAATAATCCATTTAAATGTACCAATGAAATGAGAAAATAAAAGAAATAATAATAATAATAATAATAATAATAATAATAATAATAATAATAATAATAATAATAATAATAATAATAATAAATCAATTTCTAAATATAGAACAGAAATATCACGTAATTTCGATATTAAAAATCCTAAAATTCTCGATGGAGAAGTAGAGAAAGAGCAAGAATCTTTTCAGAATCATTATTTATAAAAATTAAATCAAAAAAATTAAATTGGCTGGCTATAATCCATAGATATTTTAATCCAATACTATTCGTTTTAATTTCAAGAGTGGATTAGTAGTAATAATCCGACGTCTGTTATTGAACACCTGTATTTTCGACCAATTTTCTAAATACCACTCACCTCCCCCCTCGCGGAGTTCCCCGGCGCGCTGCTCGCTCGCCAACTGATGTCCGACGTGGATCTCTCCCGAGGAGCGGCCAGGATCTTGTTTGTTTTCTTCTCGCGTTCTTTGAAAATTTGCCAGAGTTTGTGACGATCAGAAAATTTCCGTTTTGTTCGCTACTTTTCCGCCAGTCGTAACATTCGAGAAATATTATTTTGGTTGCGAAATTTGATTTGAAAGATTCTCGAGGCCATCTGCTTTATGAGTTCAGATTTGGAGCCTGTTCTTTTGCAGCATCTCCTTGGCGAGAAAGAAACGAATGAAATGGCGGGATCATCGATCCGTGACAGAAAGGCATTGCAAACAATGAAAAGTGAAAAAGAAAGTCGGGGGTATACAGTTTTGGCACGAGGTGGACTTAAACCTATCGAGGAGTTCTGTTGAAATATTTATTAATATCACAATTAAATACGTAATGTCTCAGCCGTTTTATAGATAATACAAATCATTGCAGAAACGATCTATTGTGGCAGCCAATACCACTTTAAAATTTATATTTCATAATAGGCATAACCGAATAAGGCGGTGGAAAGTCCCTCCAAAACAAAACGATAATCGCGATTCTCATAAGAATATATATGCAGAGACGGAGAAAAATAGTCAAATTTCAATTGTTAAATTAAATAGTTAAATGAAAAAATAGTCAGTTTGTCAATCAATGTTGACGCGAAATCCAAACCAATAAAATGATTGCCCGCACAAACAGTCACCGTTCAGAGCAGAGTATATTATGCAAAATCCAAGAATAGCAATAACCGATGAATTAACAGTTTGCATCACACACATACACATTTACGTGAGATGTAATCGTTTCGAGTCCGGGCAGTTAAAAACTTAGAATGACACTAATGAATTCATCGTAGAATGCACTGAAGTGTTGGAATAACTCACTCAAGCTTTTTTTTTTATTTAAGATCACATCAACTACTAGGTCATTGGCGACCACTATTACGTGTAACGGTGTGGTAACTAGGAGGATGACACGATAAGATGATAGGGGTGTGAAAGGACGAACACTATACAACCATGCCCGAGGCGGGACTGCGATCCTTAGGTCCGAGATAACTACGGTACTACTGCCTTAGTGATCTCGGTCATCCGGACCGGCTGAAGCAAATCTTATAAACACGTATACTTCGAACATTGTAATGTGAAAATGATACAACACGAGTGCAAGCCAGCGAGTTACAGAGGTGTACTCTCTACAAAGATAGGAGCTCCACTGAGTTGAAGCGTTGCGTCGAAGTTGACGCACACTGTGCTTCGCGCTGAATTTAACTTCGGCAAATAAGAGGCCGCTTAACATAATGCTGGTGAGATTAAAAGTAAAGTATTCCCTAGTTACATTTAAAATCAATTACATGACTGTTCAGGGATTTGAATCTTGTAATTATGATGTATTTTATGTAGTTAAGTTATTGAGTAATTTGGGTTATATAATTATAGTGAGGCGTTGGGCTGAAACGTCTGTCATTGCGTGGGCGATTCCAGGGAGCTGCGAGGAAGTTAGGAGCCGTCTGAGTTCTGAGAAATGCTCAGGTCGGTTTGGACTCGCAAGCGATAACGAGTGTAACATGAGATGGGCACATAGCCTCCGGTGGCAAGTCGGCTCCCTTAACAATGGCCACATACACATGAATACACGTAGAGAACACATTAATACAATAAAACAACTTGTACTGAGCTTGTAGCTATGACCAGGATGTGCGTAATTACGTGATGCCTAATGCATATGAACTACAATGGCTCACATTAATATTCGGACAGCCACAAATTCACAAGGCGATTCTTGTTTGACTATAATTTTTCGTACGTGTGCGGAAGTTACATGTGAGGAAATTCATAGGAACTGTATCTATATTATTAGAAAACAGAATAATACAAAGAAAATGTTTCTAACGCACAACATACGTTTCATAAACACGGATTTATGTGTGAATATGCAAGAATAGGAAGTCACATCAATATTCGGACACGCAATGGAAAATGCCCTGTTAATTCCTCGCCACTCTCAGATAGCGCGATAAGTGCACCATCGCCCACTCAGGCCAACCGAAACTATGCAGACAGTCGATGTAAATATTTTCGCCTGGAAACACCCCTTGCAACGGGGTGCAAGGTAAAGAACTCGACGTTCGCGCAGATGCAGCTTGTGGTTTTCCACCACGCAAAGGGACACTCTAGCAGAGCAATCACAAATCTCTGACTCATGATCAAGAGCACGGTGCACGATATCATTACGAGATTTGAGAAAGAAGACAGAATTGAATCTAATATCGCAACAAGGACAACGTGAGAAGATTTTGAAGGTGAGTGCCGTCCAGCTGGCAGCGGAACTGCGCGAAGCGAGCACAGAGACATCTGTGCTCTCCGAAACATTGCGCAGAGTAATCAGAAATGCCGGATTTCATGGCAGGGCGGCTAGGAAGAAAACATTTATCCGTGCTGGGAATAGAGCTAAACGACTTAGTTTGCAAAGGAATATGTGACAAAATTAGAGGAGTGGTGGCGTGAGGTAATTTTTGTAGATGAGAAAAAGTTTAATATTTTTGGCAGTGACGGTAGGAAAATGATATTGCGCAAACCAAATACAGAAATGCATAATAAAAACCTAGTGTAAACTCTGAAACGTGCAGGTAGACACACAATGGTGTGGGGCTGGTATCAGCTTCTAGCGTAGGGGAGCTGGTGTTTATTAAAAGCACAATGGACAAACATCAGTATCTCATTTTATCAAGATAACGACCCGAAACACAAATCGTATTTAGTGCGGGTATGGTTGTTGTACAATTGTTCAACAACCATTGTGCTGAAACGCCGCTTCCTCAATCGAATCGAGAAATTATGGCATGTATCGGAATGTACAGTCAGGAGAATCCCGATTACGTCAAAGTCCCATCTGCAAGAGATAATCAAGGAAGAATGGGCACAAATTGGACAACAGTACTAGAAAATAATTATTGGTTCAATGCTAAAGCGATTGCAGCAAGTCATTGACAACAATAGTTGCGCTACAGAGTATTAATTTTATTTTTTTTGTTTATTTATTCATCTATATTATATTTCATTTCACGTGTACGAATGTTCCGAATATTACAGGGGCTAAAGAATTCACAGTTTTATCTTGGTTTCTTTTTTATTGAATGCGTCAACTACATTCGACCTTTTTGTTTTGTTTATACTCTTATCCATTAATAAAAGAACAATTGTGTTTCACTTTCTTACTTATATTCCTTTCCAAAATATCGCAGAACTTAGGATTTCTAGAGTATCTCTGGGCATCCGAATATTAAAGTGAGCAACTGTATATATAATAGTTCTAGCTTGTTCTAACACCTTACTATATTCTTAGTTCAAGCCCTCCTTCCCGTTTCACATTATTTCCAACTTAAATACTCATGTAACACAACGTGTATCATCTCTTGTATTAAAGTGATTCTATGAATATATATGCTACAAAAACATTAGAACCACTATCGTATTTGTTACCAAATTTGGCACGAATACTCTCAGTTTTGAGAAACAAAAATCCAGAAAAGCGTTGTTAAGAATGAATTTATACAAATGGTGCTGTTTCATGAAAAACAACGCTTTGTAACTCATTACGTCATGAATTACCTATTTTCATAAATGTATTAACGAACGTACTTTTAGCTACTCAGAAATCAGACCATACAGACCATTTATGTCCAGGAAGTTATACCCTTGTGGTGAGGGAAGTTATAATTTTGTACCTTAGTTTATTCCATATTTTAATCAAATGTTGATATTTAGATACATATTATTACTTATAAATCCGAATCCTACCTAATAATATTCACGTTATTGGCCATTTCTTCAAACAAAATAAAATTATTGTAAAAAAATTCTCTTCATACAGAAAATATTACCAAATAGAACATATTATGATTCGAAAGAAAGATGTTCTTGCATCTGAATATTTCAAGCCACTGAAAAATATTTACTTTTCCAAAGGCGTACAAAAATCGTATATAGTAGATATCGCCTTCATGTCGTTTAATTATCCTGTCATATCCACGAGAAGTAATTGTTTGGTTTCATAGCTAGATGAAATATTAATATTCACACGCTTTCAATTTTGTTTTTAGTTTTGCGGTTACATTAATTAAAGTGTATTCCCAAATTGAGGACTATTTCCAAGCTGTTCCCTCGTAAATTGTTTTATTTAAATGGCTGTCATTCTCAATTCTTTGTAGTAAAAGTTTTTTTGCTTGTTAGAACGCCTATCAAATGAACTTTAATTAGACCCGGATTAACTAAGGAGCTGATGGCGCAACCGCTCCGGGGTTTGCGATGATAGGGGGTCTCTGCTAAACCCTTAAAATGCAAGAGCAGTCAAAACTAGTGGTTCCGCAAAATGGCACAGATTTTACCTTCCTAGTTGGTTCTTCTTTATAATGGCGCAGGGTTCCTTTCGGCTTTTACCACTCATTTCCGGTTGCTTAATGGACTTACTATGACTATTATTCTTCATGTCTTCCGGGCTGATGGGCCGTGGTCCAATTGGCTTTGAGATGCCAAACGTTTCGCCCACGACTGCGGTGGGCATCTTCAGTGGCGAGGTCTCGGGCGAAGTGTCCGGGACGGCGGCTGACTGGCGACTGACGAACAATGCTGACAATGCTGTATTACTATGACTGCTGGCTGGAACTACCACTCCCCCTCGGGGATATCCATCAAATGGAGAAACTTCAGCAAGTCAATCAACTGTGGGATCTAGGCGCAACTTTATGAAGCAGAGAAGATCTTGAGCAAGTAGTTTCAAATAGTGTTTCAAGAAAATCGAACCAGAGGAGAATATTAATCAGGCAAAAATCTACATATCCATCAAGTGCTGAATCTCAAGAAACCGTTCAAGTGAGGGATTTCATGTGAGTTGAATAAACTAAGCGAAGCAGCGTTTCACGAGATTGCGACACACGAAGACTGACGAAGAACTTAAGCATCTAGAAAGCGCTCGAGAAAGAGGCAACTCGATATTATACAATGCTGATGATAGAGACAATTTTAATATACAGAAATATGATAATCTAATTGCGTCGTTTCGTTTGATTGATACAGTGGAGAGTTCGTCAGAAAAGAAATATATTTCCATTTTACTGAACTACCAAGAATTCCGTTAAACATTTCGACGAAGTAATCAAAGTTGCATCTCATCAAATGATTGATACACAGATGTTTTCATGAAAATGTTCGCGACAGAACTAACAATTTCTTTTAGACTGAGAAAAGCACAGTTAAAATAACCTGTCTAAAGGTCATCTCAATCAGTGATTCTTTTATGGAACTACCAAATAATATGAAATAATAAAAACACAGTTTTGCACAAATGACAAGATTCTCGTAACCACGAGCCGCACGGATAAGCACTCCACAAAGTTAGTTTTGGCGTCGCCAGCTTCAAGGGAGACCCTTCAGTCTCAGTAAATTGTCTCGACATTAGCTTGATATGTGTCAGTGGGCCAACAGTAAATTATACTAAACAACATATTATTGATTTAGTACTAATAACCTGTAAATGAAAACCATCTCGTCGAATACTGTCATCTATCAATTTTATTATACACATTTCAAATGTATTTTTTACTCGGAAATAAAGGCTTAAAAATCATCAGTATGAAGTACTACACATTAATTTATGTTAATTTATTTACATACTATATGATTACATGTTTATTGTATGCTGCTTACTTCGTTGCTCAAGAGCAATATGTCGCTAACTAAAAAGAAATGTTTATGAGTGAATACCATCATAAAAATACTTTTTCTCTCCAGTTTCTAATTATATACTGTTTTATAAGGAAATCGAAATTAATGGTTAAATTTTGTAGATAATGTTTAGAATTTGTTTTAACAATAGCATTTTGGCGCAACACAGCACTATCTGCATTTAGTGTTGTGCAACATTGACTGTTTGATGAATAATCGGATGCACAGTGCCGCACACAGTCGAAAAACCACAATATAATTTTTATTTTTAAATCACAATGAAATTTTATTTTTCCTCCTGTCTAAAACGGAGGTTTTTGATGTAGTGCTGAAGTGTTGATGGGCAACACTTCAAAATCACGGAAAGAACACAAGTGTTTAGGGGTCGCCGTGCAGAGGCAACGGCCAACTCATGAACAGCGCTCTTCAATGTCGTGTCTGGCTCTGCCACTGTCTTGTCCGCCACGCGAGTGTCGTATTACTCGCGCAACTTTTCTTGAACGATAACCTTACTCCACCCCCTCTAACACAGTAAACAGTCTAAGGCAAAAGCTCGCAACGAGTACTGATGACACCATTCCAAACACATCTTCACTGGCATGAAATAGAAACTATTTTCTGTTGAAGTCAGGAACTTCTATCCGTGATTTTCTCCAAAAAATCTAAATAAATGACCGAAGCGGGTAAAGATCTATCACAGGAGATACCTGGAACTCCTGAGAAAGTTAGGACGCAAATTATTGACAAAGTTGCGAAAGCATGACTGATTCTCCACAGATTGGCATTGCTTCATAAAATCTAGAGGCCGATACTAGATTTATGATAGGTACGATGACTAATACCCTCTCTCTTCCCGCATTTCTTCAAACCATCCTTCAAGAAAAGTTGCGCGTGTAGTACCCCTGGAAGAGGCAACGCGTCTGTACTGATCGGGCTGCCTCAGCGCACTCACAGTCCGAGGCTTTCGTCGTTAATTAAAATTGTCTCCATTAATTACTCAGAACCGGTGTCCTCTCTTTCGCAACCTTTGCGATCTAAACTTCCGAGGACACTCTATTGCAAAACCGGTTACACGAGATTCTCTTTTTAGCCAGGGTTTTGTGATCTCCTCTGACTGACGTCCTGTAAATGCAGGTTATTTCGAGACTTGTTAATGAGATCTCGCTGCTCTGCGGTTGTTTGATGGAGTGCATTAGTTCTGGTTCGAATCCCTCGTTTGACACTGCAGGAAATTGCAGGAAAGTTTAAGCGGCACATTGGATTTCCCAAATGACGTTAAAAGTGAAGAAATTTTTAATTTGAATTGTTTTTTATATCACGCGGAAAAGACGTTTTCCTGTCATTTCCGAATTGAATTAAACCACTACTTGTGTAATAATGTCCCTAGATAAAAAAATACATTTTTTTAAAATCATTTAACTTCATTTCTACTTTGTCACAACGTACATGTATCGTAATACAGAATGTGTTGAATACTATTAAAAATATGAAAATGTATTCAAAATTCTGCTGAAAGCAATAATACTGTTTTCCATAATGCTTGGAATAATACTTCATCGATAGGCATTTTAGTGTCAAAGAAAAGCTTGCCAATACTGGATCCAAAGAAATTAGGGCGAAGACTCCACAAGAAAGTGTAGCGGTATCAATGGTGTCACTGCTGTATACTTGTGATCTCCACAATGCACAGTTAAGTGCATTGCAGTTAAGTGCACAGTTAAGTGCATTATCGCACAAAGCAGAGTTATAGGCAATGGCCAATTTAACTGTCGTGAGAGATCGATCCCAGGTGCACATCAATTTTGAGGCTCTTCTATAAATATTTTCAATATTACCTCCACTCATTACATGATGGAGCAGTTTCTTACATCGACTTTAAAAAGAAAGAAGCCCTCAAGGAATGAGAATTTTCGTTTGCCACAAATAAAACACAGAGTTTTTCTTTCTTGCGTATTACGTGCAGTAAAGAGAACGTGTTGTAATGCTGCGAGATATAACGACAATTTTTCGAGAGAAAACCCCTTATATCCCGGCACTGCTAATGAAAAAGTTCATAAGTCTTGTTCCATGATATGTAGTAACTAACTGTATTATTAACTGTATTATATATGTAGTAACAAGATATGTAGTCACAATCCATGTGAGGAGGATATTCAATAATTAAAAATTGCATTGCGGCAAAAGGTCTATTTGTGTTTGTATTTGGCTATCCCGTAAGCAGGATTTTCATCAAAATTGATATAATTCGATCGATCTGCCTGATGTTGTACTCTCTTAAATTTGAAACAAATTTTGATTTTTTTGAGGTAATTTACATAAAGGGTCAACATTTCAAAATTTTCTCAACAAATACAGTTACATAATAACACAAACACAGCGACTTAAAGTACTAGAACACCTATTTGGAATTTTTATTTATTTATTTATTTATTTTATTTATTTATTTATTTATTTATTTATTTATTTATTTATTTATTTATTTATTTATTTATTTATTTATTTATTTATTTATTTATTTATTTATTTATTTATTTATTTATTTATTTATTTATTTATTTATTTATTTATTTATTTATTTATTTATTTATTTATTTATTTATTTATTTATTTATTTATTTATTTATTTATTTATTTATTTATTTATTTATTTATTTATTTATTCAATGATTATTTGCTCAATGGATCAGGGAAACTGGACAAAAACGTGATCGAGATAGGGGTCATTGACCCAGAAGCTGAAGAACTATTTCTTACCGATATATTAGATCTTATAAAAATATACAATATAAAAATAAAACTTATCACTGTTTATTATTATACTATTATATATCACTGTTTTGTAAAAATAAAAATGATTTTAGTTTTTGATGATCAGTGTAGTCTCTAATTGTATAGAAACAGTTATGCAGTAGGAAAAAATGTACTTTTAACTTACATTTGTGTACCGACTTCAATTATTTAATGTCATCTAGCAATTCGTTGTAAAGTATCGTACATGTATTGTATGTTGATTTCTGATAGTCAGCTGTTGATACTGACGTTTGATGAACGTGATTTTTACGATTGCAGGGATCACGCCGATGGCATTTTTTCATTATTCGAATACTTTTTTTTTTGCAATCTAAAGAACTGGGTACTACATGATGAGCTTCCCCAGAATACTATACCATATCTCAGGTGGGAATGCTCATTTGTAAAATGCACACAACGAGCTGCGTGAAGGCTGACAGAATTGGAAATCAATTCTGTTTGTTCAATTTTTTTATATATTATTGTTTCGTCATGTTTAAGCATGAAATTAGGAGAATACCGGTAGCACAGCCGTAAGCCAATAATAAAGTTGAACTTAAACAAAAGGCCGGTTGGTTTCAATAATCGTACTTTTGGATAGAAAGAATTGATATCCCAAAGTTTGAAAGATGGAAAAAATTTAATTTTGAACTCATAAATATTAATATTATTACAAGTGTATAGAAGCAACCTTATATATATATATATATATATATATATATATATATATATATATATATATATATATATATATATATATATACTTTGAAATATTTTCATATTTAATTATATAGATAATATTGCGAGTTATTGAAATGTTAACAAACATCAATAAATCTCGCCTTTTAAAGGGGCTCCAATTTGACAAGGGTCCTAAGCAATTGCTTCCTAAGCAGCTGCTTATGTAGTAATCTGGCCCTGGCGTAACTGGGAATTAGTTCCAATTATGGTGGCCTCTCGCAAAACATATCTTAGCTGTCATTATTCATTTGTAAATTTAATTTCGGGAAAATTACTAAATTAGTTATTTTTTATTATGATAAATTTTTGTTCAATTTGAAAGCTAAATTTTGTGGCTCCCTTGATTCATAAAGCGTACGGCATGAAAGATTAAGCAAATTTTGTGTAAAGCAGTTATCGATTCGACTATGAAAAATAGAATGGGAGATGTCGGAATAAAACTCAGTGGCATATAGAGTGCGGGAAACGGTCAATTAAACTATAAAAAAAATTCACTTTATAATTCTGGAATATAAAATTGATTGATAGTAAAAGGATGCTTATGACATTCACAATCTGGCATATTTCTTTATATTACCATTTATATAAACAATACGCAAATGCATCTAAATTTGTTGACACATGTTTGCATGTTGATTCTCAATTGTTGAATTTTTACCCATGATAGGAATATGTCAGAAAAATAAAACTTAAATATCCAATATAGGAAAATGTGTTTGGTAGGGGAGGAGAGAGAGGGGGGGAGGGAAGGGGGGAATATGAAAATGTGATATGAAGATTGTAATTGTGTATTTCGGGACGTTTTTGAAACGCTCTTCAAGTGAAGAAACTTACCGGTACGTGATGGTGTTGGAGTAGAGTAGGCACGGGGAGCCCAAGGACAGACTGGCGGCCCAAATTACTCCAATCGTTGCTTGCGCGCACAACTTGGACATGCGGGGTTTGAGAGGTCGCACGATCGCCAGGTACCTGAACAGAAAGAAGAACTCGGTAACGCGCCACACAGATATTTTCTTGAACATAGTCGACACCACTATTTATGATCAGAGGGATATCAATATTTCACAGCAGTAAAGCAAATTAAAAATCGATATTTTACTCACGATTATGTGTAATTTTCATAGAAACCACTTCCGTAAACTGATTTTTAACTGACTCACCGAAATATCTCATGAATATAAAACATGTTAAAGCTTACTCATAAAATACTGATTTCCCAATCAGTCAATAAAATACCGATTTTGTTGATGGTTACTCAGCGACATAGTCTATTAGAATTTGCGTTAATTTTTCTTTGTTTATGACTACTTCTCTTAGAAAATTGTCAACTGGAGACAGTTGCAAAGTTCACTCTTTCTCCGCTTTAGAAGAACAGGATCGCTTTTGCATTTACAAAATCAAAAATGATTGCTGGTAGTGAAACTAAAATAGTATAACTTATTTTATTTATTTACGTTAAAAACAGTTAAAAACTGTGTGTGACGTGCCATGGGCGTACTATTAAATTGAAGTTACATTTATGTCTAGAAGCAAAACAAGGGACCATCTCAGCATTTGCTCAAGGATCAGGGAAACTGGACGAAAACCTGATCGAGATGGGAGTCATTGAACCAGAAGCTGAAGTACAATACTTGTTACATGTTTTTTAGAATTATACAGTCCAAGTGGTAAATAGTACACTGAAAATTAATATTATTTTTCTTTTGGATGCTCGGTATAGAGTCTAATTGTATAGAAACAGTTGTGCAGCTGAAATGAATGTACTTGGGACTTACAATTTTGTATCGAATTTAATCGACTAATGTTATCTAGCAAGGTGTTGTAAAATAAAGTACATGTATTGTATGTGTATTTTTTGTATTGCGTTGTAGATACTGTCGCCTGATGAATATAATTACAATGTCGAGTGTTGTAGTTATACACATCAGAGTTTGCTAAAAATGTATTCCCCTTTTAGTCATTTTTATAAAAAAACCCACTGATTCATATATGAAGAGACAAGGTAATGGTACGATACCTAGATTGATAAAGAGAATCACGTGGGTTGGATTTGCTTGTTATTTGTACAACTCTTTTTTGAATCTAAAAGTATGGGAGCTATAAGATGTATTTGCTCATAGTATTGACCCATGTTTCCGTCGGGAATGAACATTCTCGAAATATACAGAAGAAAACCTATATACAGCGGGAATATCACGGTCAGTTGCCAGTACTGAGAAGTATTATAAAAATGAGAATTACAGGATTGCATCCAGTGCTTCCACGAACTCATCGAAGAGCTAAGAGTAAATAATAGTATACTTAATAATTTTCAGTTTTTAATAATCAACAATGAGGTACGTTCTAGTTATTTCCACGTCAAAACTATTCTCTTATCTGGTCTTGTATATTCAAGTTTTAAAGTGCAGTTTATGAATAGTTCATAAATCGGAAAACTTTTGTTTTATTTCCGATATTTCACCCCTCTTTGACGTTTCCAATATAGTAAAGTTGTGAATTTTGATATTATTCCAACACACTAGGCAGATCCTTTATACTCCATAAACAATAGAGGATTTCCCCATAAATTTGTAAAATGTAGTCAGAATGTACATATCAAATTGTTATTTAAAAGATCAATCTTATTAAATTGACACTTAATACAGTGTTTTGCATTTTAATGGAAATGCAACGTGGGAGTAAAGCGGGACCTATACTCTCAACATACTATTTCCTCAGTCTCTTAAGATACATTTTTTTTGTTAATGAAATCTATTCTTTAAAGGCCGATCTGTAAATTAGGTCATGTACAATTTTTCTAAAAGTTGAGTAGTTTTTATGTACTTTTGCATGAAATATACGAGTAGACAATTGTTAAACAGTTATTTGCTCAAAAACTGCTCCAAATGTTTTCTTTAAATTTTCTTCTCTTATCTATCAAAAAAGTGGTGGTGGTGGTGGTGGTGGTGGTGGTGGTGGTGGTGGTGGTGGTGGTGGTGGTCTGAGTTGCAACGAACACTGTATTTTCGAAAATTGCAAAAATTAATATTTCAAAACTGAAAAATTGAAACTGAATATTTTTGCCCTAAAGTCTGTTCTAAAGTTTACTCCCTTGAAAAAGGTAATGTAATTTTTTTAAATACTTGTAGTTTACGTGTATTTTGTGCTTGAAATTAATGCTATCCATAAAAAAATATTCTCTTAGAAACCGCTCCAATTTTTTTCCACTAATAGAACTTGGAGAACTTTAAATAATGCCGCAGGTCTCTATAGGCTCTAAATTATTGAAAATTTCTTGTGCGAAATACTGGGAGGGAGAATTTTTAAGCGCGGTTTCAAGTGAGTACGTCAGAGCGGCAGTGTAGTGAAGCGGTAAAGCTCACGGTGTGTTATCTCGATGGATCAAACATTTTTGCTGGTTGAAATCACTTTTGCAGGTCCATGCAGTAGTATAATATTGCGGAGTCGATATATATATATATATATATATATATATATATATATATATATATATATATTGAAACACAGAATGTGTTCCCTTACACTAATTAAAACATTAGTGTAAGTAATCAGTATGTATTTTGGACTGCGCGGTACGTACGCCGAGCGCTGCGAACAACGACGGGAGCTAGCAACGGTCGCTACCGCCACCGGTGCCACCGCCGGGAGGCCAGCGTGAGAATGTCAGTTACAAACTGGGCAGCGAGCACGTGCGGGCAGTCGTTAGGAGGATTGCGAAGAGGACAGTTGGATCGAGGCGGCCGCCGCCGAAGGATGTGCCGACGTGCGGCCGGCGAAAAGGACATTAGCGCGCGGACAAAAGGGACGTGCAGTGTATTATATTAATTAGTAGCAAGTGAAATGTAATAGACATGCGAAGTAAATATTGAGAGTATCATTAAAACAAAAGATTAGTGCCGATAGAACAATTGATCGCACTCGTAATAATTAGCGTGGCGAGGACAATACGGGAATTGTGCTGTGCGGAACTGTGACCAGCATGTATGACGCCGAGGTGCCAGGAGCTGCATAAGGAAGAATTCGCCAGGTTACCAGCCGGGGCGACCGCCCCGCCATCAGCCACCGACGGCACGCAGCTGCTGCCGAGGTCGGCGACCCCCTCGCCGACACGAGCTGCACTACGAGCATCGAAGGTATTTGGTCGGGGTCCCGAAGGTATGATAAATGCATATTACACCTAATCTTGGTACCAAGGCAGAGTGTATAAATGTTATCAGATCATGTAATTAACAAATTTGATTTGCAAATAAATCTTGTTCATGAGTGTATTTCCATTTCTAATTAACTTTCCCAATGTTATACCAACTTATCCAGGGATCCATTCACGGAAAAGATACCCTCCTTTAGTGTTATATTGCAGTGAAAATACCCGGCATCACCAGGTACGTCACAATATATATATATATATATATATATATATATATATATATATATATATATATATATATATATATATATATATAGAGAGAGAGAGAGAGAGAGAGAGAGAAATAGATAGATATATAGATAGATAGATAGATAGATAGGATAAACTGTGAGCTGTAGCAACACTAGTTAAAATATAATTAAGTGCTTCGAGTAAAATTTTGGTCTTCATATCATGTTGGTAAATTTAATTTTTCTAATTCTATGACATTCCATTCACGGACATTTTATTAGATCATTCACGTTATGTAAAATCACAGTACATATCCTGGGTGTAGTGGCCAGACAGCTCGACTTCATGAATCACGCTGAGTTTTGCGAAAAAAAGGCTCCAAGTTTTTACGTAAATATTTTTTGTCGGTGGAGCAGATATAAAAACTGGCGCAGATCTCATTTTCGTTCAAATAAATTACTTTATAAAATTGCAGAAGTTACAAATGACCAATGATAATAACATTTGCCATTCCAGGTTACGAAACGTCTTGGTCTGTCGGAGCGGCCAGCACCAATCTACTCGTTATTGATCTGTAGCGGTGACCATTTACTGCACGTGTGGCAGTATTTCCCTACTTAATTGCGGTGTGTGCCACCTCTGACGCTGAAACGGTAGCAGTAACCCGAGCAGTAATTTCGGCGCCAATTAACCGTTCCTTATTACGGAATTGTCTTCATTTGACGGAACACGTGGTGCCACAACTCCTGTTATTGATCTGCATCAGCGATTGCTTACCACATTTGTTGTACTGCCACGCTACTCAATCGCGGCGAGCACCACCTGTGGCTCTGCAACCGTCGGCCGAGCAGTAAAAGCGAGGTTACTAACCGTTCCTATAAAAATGAAATGTCTAACTGAAAAGGCAGTGCTGCAATCCCTGTAATATATCCGCAAAGGTGAACGCTTACAACACCTATCGCACTGCTACGCTCCTCAATCGCGACGAGCGCGGCCTATGACCGTTGGGTCATCTGAGCAGTAATTACTACATTTATTAGCCGTTTCTTATTATGTAATGTCTTCATTTAACAGAAAAGGCAGCGTCACAGTTCCTGTTATTCATCTGCAATGGTGACCGCTTACCAGACCTATCGCTCTACTGCGCTTCTGAAATGGGGTTGCATTGCAACAGTCAGCCGAGCAGTAATTGCGGCGTTAATTAGTTGTTCTTTATTCTTCAAATGCCACAACAGACAGCGCCACATTTCCTGCCATGATATGCGAAGGCAACTGTTTATCGTTCCTATCGTCCTGCTGCGTTACTCGATCATAGCGAGCGTCACCTATGATGCTGTAACGGCGATTGGAGCTGTAATTGTGGTTACTATTCCACTCATGAAATGAAAACTTATAGTGTTTAACTATAGATATAAAATGACCCAATCAGATTTAACTAAAAAAAATATCACTTTTTCTATCCGACTTTTCTTACCGCTCCTTTCTGCTGGCCATTAATAAAATGCGGCTCATCTATAATAGGAGTCCATATGTATTGATGTGTGTTGATGTGCAATAAACTGCACATGTACTATAACATAACCTCTTTTATTTTAATATGCCTTCAGTTATTTTCTTTTTTCGGCGCATTTTGGAGCGTTTGTTAAATTCAGAGGTTATCTTGTAGTACATACGCTGTTTATTGGATATCGACATAGCGATCGATGTATAGCGCCTCCTAAGATAGATGAGTGACAGTTTATGATTGCCTAGTAGGTAGAAGTAAGAAAATTCGGATAGAAAAAGCAATAAATGTTTTGAAATACAATTTCCTGATTGTGGTATTTTGTATGTATAGTAAAACACTATTAGTTTTAATTTTGCGAATGGAATAGTTCAATTAAATACCACTCGTGCTTTGGAAATTATCAGTTTACCCCTCCTCTTTTGGTGAGTCGGAGACTTATCGACAATTTCCAAATTACTTATGGTATTACAGACGATAAAGTAGCCGTTCTCGATTACGCATCGTCTTCATATGCCGGAACAGGCAGCGCCACACTTCCTGTTTTTGATTTGCAACGGCAACCGCTTATAACACCTATCGCACTTCTGCGCTACTCAGTCGTGGTAAGCGCTGCTTGTGACGTGGCAACGGTCGTCCGAGCAGCAATTGCGGAGGTAATTAGGTGTGAAAGGGGGAGGTAGCTTATTGAGACACGCTTGATTCTAAGAGCGCGAGAGTGCGCGATATGTCTCGCACTAGGTTGTACAATATTGATTCAAAATATTTTCTTAATGTTTTCTTAATTCTTTAATGGATTCTTTTTCATACGTCACTATGGGTCCGATGAGTGTTTCTACCTGATATCAGTTCCCCGCGTTCTTTGAAGATATGGTATATTTTTCTGAGGCTTTGGATATTTCGAGTATATTAACTCATAAAAAGGTGTGTCTCTTGTTTCTCATTTTAGAAGAATGTTTTTACTCCTAGGGTTTAATGTTAGCCTTTGTATTGGGTTTCATATTTTTTCGGAGACTTTGGGTATTTCGAGTATATTAGCTCATAAGATTGTGTTTCTTGTGTATCTTTGTACAGCCCTGATTTTTGGAGAATATGAGATGGAACAATATGTCTCATAGAGGCATTAATTATCCTCAAAGTTTGAGTTATATATACAACTTTTTAAAAAAAAAACTTGTAGATTTTGCGTAATTTCTGCATAATTTGAATAGAATTCATAAAAACTTCTGAAATAAAGTTGCAATTTTTTTCCACGAACGCTTAAAAAGTGGCACAGAGATAACTTTTGTTGAAGTCTCTGAATTTTCTAAAATTGCAAAAATATGCAAAAAATTTTATGTTGCACCATTAGTTTATTTTTATAAAAACGTTTAAGGTAACTTTATTTTGTGTGTATACGCTTTATGAAGACACTTTTTAACTATTTACCAATTATCAATCAGTAAATCATTTTTCAATAAAAATATTATGGGTCCCCAACACACTCAGTTATAGTTAGTTCTTTATGATTGAGGTGAAAAAAAAAATTTGCTCAATTAAGAGCTTGGTTTCCATCTAGCTAAATACGTCGATTAGGTTGCCCACTGTGTTTCTGATATATGTTATCCAAGCAAGGATCGACGGCACTCCAGTGATCATGTGAAAGTCGAGTGTATATTTTTGAGCTCTACGTTTGAAGACGTATCAGAAATGTGAATGTTGATTATTGATATTTATAACTGGTTGTGTAAATGTGGGTGTTATCCATCATGAGATTTTGCGCAGCACGTGGTGCATTCGAGGACACGCGATCGAGCATTGTAATTAAAAAAGCTGATAGGGAGTTATGCAACATATATTAGTTACCTTTTTTCTCAATGACTACCTATCGAACTGGTACATCTCACTGAAATATTTAATTTAAGAATAACGTATCACAAGAAATTTTCTTCCCCGATCCAGTTATTTCAAAGTGTTTTAGTGATATGAGAAATATACTCATTTCTAAGCATAGGCGGCCTTGGCTTCTTCCCTTTTCTTGGGCAGGTGATCACTGTAGTTGCCTTTGTCGTCCACAGAATGAAATACAAAAGAGTAACTTTTAATGATTGATTCTGTATGTTTTTGAGAGAGAAAGATAGACAGAGCGAGCGAGAGAGCGAGAGCGAGAGAGAGAGTGAAGTTTTCCTTATTTAATGTTATGTAATGCACTAGAATAAATTCACAGCCAATTTAAACTGAACTGAGGCAGACACATAACGATAAACCTGTCGTGTTTTTGTGAGTTTTCTATTGAAACGAGTTATCAACTACATGAAAGGGCGCCGATCAGAAGTATACAAGGCTGGTTGTAACAAAGGTACTGCACATTGGAAAATAGTTTTCATAAAAATATTTGTACACATATGAAAGAAAGCATCGTTCATTAAATATTGAATTTTAAAATTTTGGTGTTTCGTCGTCCATAAGGATCACAATTACGATCATACCGATGAAAAATTTGTTTTTTTCAGAACAAAATATGTATATATTAAAATAAAATATAGATCCTTGATTATGTTAGAATTTGGATATCATTATTTATTAATTGAAAACATTACAAGCCATTTTTACACAACCGGTGGTAAAAGTTGCTTTCTATGTTACCAAATGCGGGTCATAAGACAAACATTCCTTCCTAGGGAGATACCATTTTCTCTCTTGTTAACATGTCAACAAAGAAAACAAGACAGCTGTAGTGCGCTGAGCTACACGGGACTTGATTATTCCCCACACTGCGATGTCTGGTTTGGTAAGACTTCGTGGTGGTATTTCAATGGAGCTGGACACGGTGGTGCTCCACGTCCAATACACTGGCCCCGAAATGTTTCATTAAGGAACTCACTCGCATGAATAGCAAAGTGAGCTGAAGCTACGTACTGTTGTAACCACACCCGATTCATGATTATCTTGTCTTGCAGCTGAGGTATTAACAACGTACGCAACATTTGCATATACGAATTTCCATCCCTGGATAGTCCTTGAACTAAAAATAGTCCGAATACGTGACCGATGCCATCCCAGCCCATACCACAAATAAAGCGGGTTCCTTTTGTACTCATACACATAATAGGGATTATCGTTTCCCTCGAAAACGGCATTACGCTAATGAGAACCGCGATATCGCACATTATACAGAAAACAACACACACGAGCGAGTAACGGCTGTTATAAACTGTTTCATGGCTGATCCTCCAAAGCACGGCAGACGTGTGCTCGCTGCTGCGTGTCATGTGACATAATTCATTCACAAACATCTGTTTAAACTCATTCAGTTTCCAATACTTTTCAATGTGTTCATGCATTGCTGACCGCGGACTTGTCGTTCAGCTGCTCTTTTTCGTACGTATTTACGTGGATAATTCTCAGTTGGTTGAGCGATGGCGATACGTTTCCTTTCGCGTTTACTTCCGTCCCCTTCGCGGACTTTCGTTGATTCCGCCTGAGGCAAAAGATCGTTTCTGCCAACCCAGCAGGGTTTCTTTAGGAGTTAGAGGCTTGCGAATGCTAACTGTAAACGCACGTATTATCTCTGGCAATGTATTGCCTGCATGCTTTCGTTCGAGCTCACCCCCCTCCACACACACACATACACACACGCGCGCACCACTAAACCTCCTAACTTCAAGAGTGCCATTGCGTCTGACAGCGTCAGCCATGGCTTTACAACCAAACAACGCAGCTTCAGAGATACCAACAACAAAGTAGAGATGCCAACAAAGCAGTAATTAATCAAATAAATAATAAATGCTACTTAATTATCCAATTGCAATAAGGGTACGCGAGATTTTCGGTCGCTCCGTATTAAGACCAATGAGTCTAAGTTGGATAAGAAGCATTTATTGTACACACAACATAATGAATTGAGGTGGACCGCCGGTGGCGAGGCCATAGCGGAGCGTTCAAAATGTCGGCCGGAGGCCGTAGACGCATAGGATAGGGCCCTGGCTTGGGGAAGAGTTTGGCGACAGCTAACGATCCGAAGACGTCCACAAGACTTGCTGAGTGGATGATCGCGATCAGGGAGAGTCGACGTGGAGAAGAAAGATGGGACGCCGTAAGGTGCACTAGCGTGATACTGTTCCGTGTCCGTGAGGGGACAAACCAAAAACATCAACACCAAGGGGTCACCGCACACGAATAACTATCTTCCATGTCACTCCTAACGCTGGCACTGAAACCTATCACTTCACTGACTACTCACTGTGACTCTGCCTGTCGGGGTATAACGCCACGGCTGGCCAATGAGGTCGTCAGCAAAAATAATCGCAAAATTACATATGTAACCCAAAATATACTAACATACTTGTATTCTTCAAAACTATATGTTTCAGCAAAATTTTGATAGCAGAGTTTGAGGTATCATGTACAAATGGAACATAATTTTGCAAAACGTTTGTATGGCAGAACATCATAAGCGTGAAGCTATTGTAAGCTTTCGAAACTTAAATAAAACATTTCCTTCAATCACACACAGGTATACACCTACAATTACCACAAAGGGGACTAAAATCTCATATGAAAAGTTTCTTTTTCAGAAATGGGGTTAAAAACCGGTAATATTAACATTTAGAGGTGAGTTTTTCCCGTAGCTCTTCATTTCCATGTACCTTCAATTACAACAAAAATGTCTAAAATCTCAGATGAAAAGTTTCTTTTTCAGAAATACAGGTTAAAAAACCGTAATACTAACATTGAGAGGTGTGTACTCTCCATTTGACCGTAATGAAGATATACACAGAAACGTGCGAATTTCTGTTGTTTCCGCGACTATTACGTCAGCGTCGGTGGTCAGGCAAAGGGGAGCGCGCGGCTGCTGTTGCGAATCAACGACCCTCGCAGCGACGCGCGGTCGCAGCTGACGCGTCGCGCCGGTCATCCCATCCCCGGCGCCTCACCCTTCGGGCCGACACGCCCACTTGGCGCGCCCCCGCCCCTGCCCTACGCAACACACAAAAGCTCCATGGCGCGGTCTGCGGCCGAGCTTTCGTTCTCAATGAAACGCCGTGGAAAGAATGAAGCGGCCCGCGATATGTCGAAACTCTTCTGATTGTATGTGACCGCGTAATACTGAACGGAGTGATTAGTACTTTTTTTACAGTACATACGTTAGGTTCTTTTACAGTTCCTACAGTACTGAGCCAGGCGTTTATCCACGGCGGGGGTAATAGTGGAAATTCTCCCCCCTCCCCCCCCAAATTTCAGAAACTATTAATTTTAACTTCTCACGAAATTTGCAAGTAACCAATAGTGCTAAAACAGCACGAACTTTCTTGCTCTATTTTCACGAAAAATTACGCAACTCTTGAAACATACTTTGTGAAATCCTGTAGATTTTCTTCAGTCCTGGACAGTAATGTTTGTATGTGAGAGAACGTTTAATACGAAAATCGAAATCATGCGTTTTTATTTTAATTCTATCTGTTGACATCTGTTGACATAGTATAAAAAATATAATACTTTAATCCTTCGTCGTTTTGTAGCTTTGAATTCTACGATTTTAATAGCAAATTATGGCTATTATTAATTTAAAACTATTAAGTATTCATTAAATATTAAGCTTAATATTTTAATTTTGTTAAAAGCATTTTATGATAAATAATCTACCTTGTTTATAATTTATATTATCTTCGTGCTTTTTTTATATTTACATATATACATACACACAAAGAAATACAAATCCCCACCCCAAATTTGTCATTGTATCCGCCCCAAACTGACCTAGGTATACTTCAGTAAAATCACATTTCTCTGATGACAAGTTTTAAATATAGATATATTTCTCAATATAGTATCTCTCCTGACACAACGACTCTCTTTTAAGTTGAAAACTCTCCATTTATGGAAAGTGTTATCAAGAGAGTTCAACTTTCTGCGATGCATTCAAGTGTATTCTAGCTTTGTTCTTATATTTTATTGACAAAAGATTCGTAGGTAACACATGTCATGTCGATTATCGTACTTTGGAATCACTATTAACGTTTTTTAATGTAAAAACTTAAAAATTGTTTAATCTCACAAAACATTCAATTCATTATTAACACAATACGTACATACATTAAGACGTCTCAGCCCTTGTTTATAAGCATGGGTTTGAAATGTATCGATACGTGAGACATCATAAAGAAACATAGCGTAAGTTACTTTAATATAAATCTGTGAGAGGACGCGCCGCATTTTAGTAATGGCAACATATGGAACACTCGTATTCCTCGATTCGTTGTAGTACATCCATTGCATGTAGATTTACTTATTTAATTCCAAATGTTTTCCTAAAGACAATTTTAGTAATAATTCAATTATAAGCTGCTTAAACTTAATTGCCGTATTTAGGAACTAATTTGTAAGTAAAACAAATAGACTTCTCCAATGTGGTAGAGTGTAATGCTGTCGTTGGCAGTTTAGATGGTGTAGTGCGTTTGCCGTATGATAGAATAGATAACACCCAAGTGCAATGACTGGTACTTTACTGTGTCACGCACCATTTTCTTTTGTACAGATGCTTCCCATGCAAATTTTGAAATTCCCATGGCGCTCAACATTCGGGAAGAGACAGACGTTGAGATAATAAGCTTCATACTACCAGTTTGTGACTCACAACGACGGTTTCCACAGCACTGGGAATGCACATGCACAATGTGAACCCCAAATTTCAAACTCGATCGTGGCTCTCCAACTGTTCTCGTTATTTTGAAATCAATTCGTTAATGAAACAAAGGGTAAACAACAAACCAAAAACTCTGTAAGTGTAATGAGTCTATCTTAATAACTTTTCCAAGAACAAAAAAATCATCATGTTGCATTTTTTCGTTATGCAAATGGGGTAGCAAGGTATTTTTAGTGGAGCCTGTAATCTGCATGTTGCTCACTCAAAGAGAACTCGATAAGATTGTTCTCAAATATCCGTCGCTGGTGGTTCGAGGACTGTCTCTGAGTCGTCTGCCATTTGCCGAAAGGTTCCAAATGCAATACCTCGACATAGTTGCCAATTCACAGTTTTATTACTAAGAAGTCTTAGAGTTTGAGTCCCAAGGTTGGTGAATTTTTTATACTAGTTAGATAGCTAAACCGAAATCAACTACTATCTGGAGGAGAATTATTATAGTTGGCTGCACTTATCGAAATTTTTCCGTGGTGTCTCCGAAGCAAATGGACTAAAGACCGCACGCAATCTTTCCCTCCTGGTTCTTTCCATCTCATCTCCAATTTAACACGTATTTACACATAAATGTGCATACTACTACACGTTGGGGAACCAGTAAAGAGCTTTCAACTTGTCCCAGCTGGTGCGGTGCTTTGTCGGGGAACATTCATAGAGGAGAAGAACACGCATATCGAAGTAAATGTTTGCGGTGGATATCACGTCCGTACATGGACAGAACACCGCCACCTACCGGGTTATAACAGGTGGTAACATTTATACATTTACAGACTATCGAAATCAGTAGTTGAGTCCAAAATCTATTCATTCATCACTCACTCACTCACTCACTGGACAGATGTGACCAGCAAATGTGAGTCGTTTGTCACTGGAAAGAAATATCCTGAAATCTCGGCGCACCAGCGCTGAAGTTTTAATTTAATATAGTGGATAATGAAGATTTAATAATGAGGCGGGCGCGTCCGCTGACTGCGTTGTTGCTCCTTGTCGGTGTTTGGTGAAATCTAAGATAGCGACTACCGAGTTGCTAATAGGCGAGGCAGAAAGTAGTATCACTGGGACGTCGTTGGCATACCAAACCTCAGAACTAATTCGTGGTTTAACTGAAAACGCGTAATTAAATTAGTTACGAATTTAGAACAGAAAATGTCTTTGACGAGCAAATGAAATGTTGACGGACGAAGCGACAATAGAAGTCGAGCTTAGTAGAGCATTTTGAAATGAGTACGCGTAGAATATTGTTTATTACGATTTCATGAAAACTTACAAATGTATACTCATAGAAACGTTCTCAATTTCTGAGGCTGCAGACATGGTAATTCATGGCACCATAATATTTTGTTGAAACAAATAAATAAGTAGTTAAGGTAGGTACTAGTTTTCATGAATGCAAAAAACAACGTGCAAGAAAGTGATGTTTTTTTCGTTTGAAAACGCGTATTGTGGGGTTCAGATATTGAAAGAGTATCTTGTTCGTATATGTAGTAAGTTACTTCTACAGGAACGTTATGACGTCAGAATCGACGTTTTATGAGTCCAAGCAACTGAAAAAATGATTTACTGTAAAACGTCTGTCTGTGTGTCTGTGATAAACACTAGCGGTTTCACAGTTCTCAAGATTTTCTTCAATATTTATATCATCCATCGATAAGACCGAGTAGCTTTTGCGTAAATTTTGTTTTAAATAATGGTGTTGAAAAATATTTTTCCAAAAATATGTGATCAAAAATGTGTTTGCTTTACATTTTTTTTTATTTAGAATAGAGATAAGTATGCGAAATGCCAATTGCATTTCGGGCGAACTCTCTCTTCAAAAATTGCAAAAGTTAGAAATCATGCGAATTGGAAGGTGTTGTTTTTGCACTAGCTCTATATAAATATGTTACACCTGGTTTTTGACCTCGGAATCCGGGAACTAAAAACGGGATTTCTTCTTAGACTATTCTAGCTGTTCGTCTAAGACACGCAGCCCCCCTTTCCTTCCCAGCTCGTATGACGCGCACGTGTGTGGGGGCACCCTTCAGAGCTCAATTGAAATAGCCTGATATGGAAAATTTTTGGTCGATATATAAACCAAAAATATAAATGATTCGAGATGTCGATTTCAACCATAGAGACACTGGTTTCATGATCGCTTAATTGGCATATAAAAAGTAATCCCTTTTAAAACCTACTCTTTGTGCTCACCTTACTCTTCAAGAGTCGCCAGTGTGTCAGGTGCGTGGCACGTAACGATTTTTCACTGGGCCTAGTGGTTGGGCCACTGGGGCACGGCTCCTCGCAACCAGAACGAGCGACTGCTCCGGTTGCCACAGACTGACGCCGCGCCGCGCCGCGTCGCGCTCTTGATAAGCCTTTCAATTACTAGCGCCATTGATTAGGCAACCAGAGGCCAATGGCGCTGCGGGGCGCCGCCTGCTTTTGTTCGCTGTTTATACGTATGAAGCTCGGTCACTTCCGCCTCCCGCACTCGTTCCTTTTTTTTCTATTTTTGCTTTGTTTCGCGTGCGTGCGCGACCGGAGGGCCCTCACTGGGCGCCGCGCAGGTGTTATTTCCCGCAGGATTCCTGTCGCTTGTGCTCTGCGTGGCCGTTGATCTTTAATCTCTGGACGTTTACGTTTGAATTTCACGTAGGATGCGGGTCATTCAATTGTGTTCGCAATTCGCGGGTGTGGTCCGCTGGGTTGCACTTTCGCGAGACGTATTTTTGGTAAGGAATTTAATTTTCGCTATAAATTACGCGGCAATGTTTATGAACATAATGCATCGTTACTGAAGTCTTTAACAATCGTTATGAAAACACAAGTTTCTCAAGGAAAATGAAATTGTGTAGCTGCGAACCGAATATAATCAACTGCTACGCCTTTTGAGCTAATGTAATAAGTATACGTAATTTGAATACGTATATTATGTTTTATATATTTACAAGTGACATTTCAGAAGTCACGACAACTATCTTATGTATTCCGAAAAACCCCATATGCGGTTATTACACTACATAATTTGAAAACGTGGTGTGCACAGAACGAGTTGCGAACACTAGATGATGTCTAAGTGCATTGATGTCTAATAGACCACACATGCAAACGTTAGTATTCTAGAGACTGTGTTCCAAAATGGACGTGAACAGCTAGCATATGTAAAAATTGCATTTCTTCTTAGCAAAAATGCTGATTAGTGTCATTCCGTGCAACGAAAAACATTGGGTGTTAGAACGGTGCCCTATCTAACTGTTGCACGTTTGGTAGAAGCCTTCAAACGTGGACGCGTAGCTACTGTTGACATGCCACGCAGTGGATGTTCAGTGTCTACTTACACAGAGATGCAGGGGCTGTTATCGCACACTGTTCAGCAGATGGAAGACTTTGGAATGTGATGAAATTAGCCGCATATACTTGTATGTCTGCATCGACAATGTTTCACATTTTACGAAATGACTTGAAGATGCGCAAGGTTTGCGCAAAGTGAGTGCAACATGCTTTAACTGGGGTGCGAAAATAGATTCGATATCAGACCGATGCCATATCAATCTAGAGCGATTCCAAAATGAAGTAAACAAGATGTTAAATCGCATTATTGCATTTAATAAAACTTGGGGTCGGGCGTGTTTACCAGAACTAAAGAGAGAACCAAGTGAATAGTGTCGTCATGGTTCACCATGAAAACAAATTTCGACAGAATCCAACACTCACAAAAGTCATGCTTATTTTGTTTCATGGTAGCCAAGGTATTATGGTATGTCATCTGTTTGTGAGGGCAAAACTGTCGCCATCACGTACATACTGGATAATTCCTGCTGCACACTCTGCGTTGTATACCGCAGAGGAATCGTCCAGGGCTTTTCAACAATGCAATACTCCTCTATGATAATGTAACAATGCAGCCTGTGTCCAGAACCATGAGCGGCGGTGTGGGTGGGAGAACTTGGAATACCCTCCGTACTCCTCTAATCTCAGTTTTTGCGACTTTGACTTCATTCCAAAAATGATAATGCCCGTCGCTGTGTGGGAAGCGGTTTGCAAATAGGAAGGACACACTAAGCGTATCGTCAAGATGTGGTGCGCATAGACGCATAACAACACAGATGATGGTATTCAGCGCCTTCCTAATCGTTGCCAAAGATGTGTGGTCGCCTTGGAGGATCATTTTGAAGTTTGTTAGCCCCTAAGAGTACGAGTATTACGTGTACTGTTTTGTTTTGGGTGTAATACTAATGAAACAAAGATATCTATTTACCCATCTTCAGTGTTCCTGACCCATAGCGCCTTGTAGAGATGTCATTTATCGGGTAGCGAAATAGTATTTTATTATTTATAACAATTTAATATGAAAATCAAAGATTTCGGCTATGTGAAGTCATAATATCACAGATGAGCTTTGGCAAGGGATTTCATAAATACAAATCAAGCTCTCAGAATTAAACCACTGACTCATTCGTACTTCATCTGCATCTCAAACAGAAACATTCACTGTGTAATTAACGGAGGTGCTTATACAAATTAATGGCAACTTGCAGCGTAATCGCGGGCGTAGATGCAACACCAAGTTGAAATTCACATCTCGCGTATCATTCAAAGCGAATTAAATTAACTGTCTACTTCATTTTAACTTATACATATGTAATGACATATATCCTTATTAAGTATTCAACTTTTAAGCGACTTTATTTCAGAGAGAATGTTGGAGCATTTGCGATGTTATTTCATAATTCCTCATCTTGGTGATTTGGAAGTGCCACGCAAATCTGGAAAATTCCACATCATATTCTGCCACTTTTTTTTCCTATTTGGCACATAATTAGGTAGGCCGACATAGTGCGCAAAGTGTTGAACAAAGCATAACATGTTCTTAAGTCTATCAAGGATAAACAATTCTACTTCTCTAAGAAGATATACAACAGCGCGCGAAAACGCGGATATTCGTTGAGCTTTCTTTCTTTCTTCATATGAGTGATTGGGCAATAAACATTAAAATAAATAAAACAATGTGACGCTTAAATAAGTATTAATTGTCTACTACTAACGTGCTCATCTTTTGGGAAATGGGTCGATTTTGTGGCAACTACTACTGCAATTAGTATGACTCCTTTTGCTTTACTTTTATCGCCGTGAAGTGGCCACCCGTATGAATGATTCCATTCATTCTGGGCGCGTCACCTGCTACAGTCATTAGTTCCGTAAGCGTATTGACCGTTATTTCCTTGGGTGGGGACGGTGATCTTGGAGATATCCGACTGGATGGAGATATCCTGCGTCGACCTACCTGTAGGCTATCATGGTTTTCCCCAACAAGGTATCTCCCACCAAAGGGGCACAGCCCCAGGTAGGACATGCTTTAAGCTCCCGACCGGTCTCCCGGTGTGTGTGGTTGTGTAGTGCATGTAAGTGTGTGTGTGTGTGTGTGTGTGTGTGTGTGAGTTAGGGGTTAGTATAAGACAAGAGAAAGGAAAGGTCGCGCGCGGTCCTAGATCCCTTTGTGAGGTTACTACTTCGGCATTCACCTGGAATTGATCGGAGTAACCACGGTAAACGACCGATATAGCAGGCGACCGCTAGAATTCTTCTCCTTACAGCGACGAAACTCTACCCAGCTCCTGGGCAATGCCGAGAATCCTGTCAAGTTGGGACTCGAACGTAGGACTATGCGTTCAGGGCACCGCAGTGACATCAGTTGTTGTCCTGAGCCATCTCTCGGTTTGTAGATAGATATAGAATAGTCTGTAAATTAGTCCTTCCTTATATTGCATAAATTAGTATTCTTTATTTTGCGGTGGAAATGAAACCTTGCAATCCGTCTGTCTTCCGCTCTGCCAGCGGTTTCGGCTACAAAATAATCTGCCGCCTTTTCACTATGAGTACACCAAGAGTGTTATTAGGGGTTTATTTTTGGATGATAAAAAGCCCTCGAGCCAAAGGGCATCGCCACCTTTATAGACAGTTAACACCTGTGGTACATAAAACATTTTATTTTTTACCTAATTTTATTGATTCAGATGTACTTGTTAACTCATTCACCATATGTTAACTTGACTCGTTTTCTTGTCATATTCCCCTGTCACAATTTCCTGCTTATGAGAACGTGTAGCATCATTTAACTGTTTTCATTCGTCCCTCGTAACCACGATCCTCTTAGACCATGCAGTATATATCGATCCGCATATCGAAGTTCGTTAACAACCAATAACGAATCAGTAAAAATAAAATACTTTAGTTCCTTCGTCTTTGGCGGGAAACCAATTATGCTTGCACAAATGCTTTCAAACAATGCCTATGTTATTTGTCGACGGGTATTGTCCTTTTGTGCATTACGGTACCCCTGCACGAGTTCACGCAGTGTCTCGAAAGGCATACAATTGACTCTTTTGTGTTTTGCCAAAATCAGCGAGTCGAAATATACAATATCGGTTATTGGCTTGCTTTCTCAACCTCGCTATTACTGTAGTATTCTGTATGCGAGGAAAATTACACATCCTGTACATTAAATGGAATATTGATTTTTCGCCATTAATAAATTAAAACGAGGAGACCAGCCTTAAATAATTCTTAAATGTTAATATATATGAACAATTGTACAACACCACACCGTACGGCTTTTGCGTTGTGAAATTATCGTAGAAATAAAAATAGATATATTTTGAAATAAAATTTAGGAAAAGCAGTAATCATGAATGACTCAAAACATTTGAAAATAAGTCTTGCGGCAATAATCATTCACCAAGTTATATCAAAAGTTTTATGAAAGACGTAATTAATAATAAATTAGGGAAAATTAAAATATTCTGCGTAGTAGTATCTGCAATGGAGTCAGGAAGACAGGACACAGAATGACTTGGTACTGCAAGAAACATGAGGATCATTCAGATAGTTGTCTAATTAAAAATGAGTGGAAGGGTCAGGTGGAGGTAGTACAAAGAAATGGTTTTATATTTGTCATACAGATATTTCTTTTGATCTTTTATGTTCGACGACCTTTTAAAAATAGTCTCATTAGAAAGATTATTTCTCGACTTTAGGGGAATATATATTTACTTCGTATTGTGTTTGTGAAAAATTATCGTCTCCTATATTATTTCAGTGGTTTCAGCATACCATTTACGGCTCTCACATGCAACTGATTTTTATAAATGCGGCCTCTAAAGAAAGATAATTTCAGGAGACGAGACTAATTGCATTTTGACTTTGAAAATATGGAAGATTTGTTTAAAAAACGCATCCAAATATTCATGCCAAATGCAACCCGCATCAAAAAATCAGATTTCTTATTAAATAACTCCTGAACGAAGCGTTTTAGGGCCTTAAAAACTACAATTTTGAGGTCAATGGCCTCAAAGAAATGTTCATCACAGTAATTTACAGAATGATTCTAGGGCAATCTATTGAATTTTTGCTGGTTCCGTACCTATTGATACTTCCATTGTCACCTATATTTAATCCCTTGGTAATGTTGTCCATCTTTCGACATCATGCTTAGAAGGCATAGATTATTATATCTTATACTTTTTATGCTTTATGTGTACGTCGTGATTTGCGCTGACGAGATTTATTTGAATAATTACTAATTAAAAATTTGCTCTCGCCGCAACAACTAGAAGTACTATTAATAGTTGCTTGATACTGATTAAGATTGTTTCTTACGCGTGTAGTGAAAACATTCATTTTATGTTTTTCCGCAGTCTACATGTGCTGTGCACCTAATCGTGAAGGGATGTGGGTGTACAGGGAAGAGTGAAGAAGTGTCTTGTTAGGTTTATTATGTTTTACCTGTACTAGTATTTTCGTTATGTAGCAGTGATTCGGTGAAACTTTCAAGACAGAGTGTGCAGTCAAGTAGCGTTTTTAAGAGTAAAAAAGGTTTTTTAAATATTTTGTAACTATCGCGAAAAGCTAATTGTCAAAGGAAATTGAATGATAAATTATTTATAAACATTTATTTAGTATTATCGAGATATTGCTTGGGACAATTCACAACACTTCCTTAAAATATTTGAAGTTATATTTGAAATAATATTTGAAGTAACCATTACTTCAAATATTTTTAAAGAAGCGTTGCGAATTGTTCCAAGCAATCTCTCGATAATCTCAATAAATATTTATGAATAATTTATCATTCAATTTTCTTTGCATTGTTTTTATTTTTATTTGATATTGTGTTAGTACATTGAAAGAAAACTTTATATATTTTTAAACAAGTAAATACGTTTTCAACTTTTCCTCTTACAATGGAAATAGATGGATAGGGAAGAGTGTGGGGTTTAATATGCAAGAGTTATTTAAGAGTTCCTGCACGGGGAGACATAGGTAGTAGGGGAAAACTTGTGCTATGGCACAAAACAAAGAACAAACTTTTAAATTAACTAAAGTAAAATAGCTTGAAATAAATGAACAACGAAAATCAAAATGTTGTCACCTACCAATACTACGTGAATGAATTTAAAAAAGCAACCAAATTTAGAATTATAAAAACAATAGCTCAAGTCACTCGACAACTGCCAACGCTCACAACCCAGACGCACGATTTATGTTTTCGGTGTCTGGAAGTCTGTACATCAATGCACAGCTGTAAACTCATATTACAAATAATACACCATATAATATTAAACTTAAGGTGTCAGTTAGCTATGATATTCAATACGCAAACATCATTTGAGCAACATTCTCTTGTCCCGAAGCGAAGTCTTAGCCTACTGAATTGTTTCTAATGGTAACATATAGTATTTATCAAGTGATAATATTAGTTTTATTATTTTTTGTCTCGGAATTACTTTTCTAATGTACGTAAGAACGCAAAAAATAGTACGACTTTTTAGTATACAAATAATTTTTCAATTTTCCCACCCGAGCAAGATGGCCCCTGCCCTTTCAAAACCCCCTATGTTGCTCCTAACAAATGCAGGAAAATTCAATAATATTGTAAAGAGTAGTATTAAACTTGCTCGATCTTGTGGGTGTTTTTTTTGCATGAACAACTTTACTCTGCTTTCTCAAGAGTAAACACCTTTTCTGATATTTTTATGACTATCAAAGAAAGCGAAAAGCTAACTGTCAAGGTTGATTGAATAATTATTTCAAATGTCGGGTTCAAGAGACAGTGAATATTCGAAGAACATATCTATATTATACTGAATAAACTAAATTAAAAACTTCTTTCGAACATACATTGCATTGTTTTTATATTTGTTTGATATTCTGTAAGTACGAAGTTAGATTTACGCATTTTTTAACCAACATATTTCATTAACAACTTTCCTTCTTAAAGGCAAGGATAGGCAAGTGGATACAGAAAGGGTGGGGATTAACATGCGAGTATTCTCGCACGGGTGTGCTAGTCTTAAATAATTACACCACGCGTTTGGTTGCATAAATCGGAAGTTAACGTCATAGTCACGAAAAAACCTGTTTTTTGAGGAATGAAGTCTGCGGAGTAGGTTATTATGGTGTAATGCACCAAATGAAATTTTAGGTCTACAAATGCATTTTCGGGGTTTTGGAACTTCTTCGTACTCCCTACTTTATGGCACGAGCAGGCAGAATCGTATAGATTTAATTAATGTAAAATATTCTTGAACATTAGGAGGTATCTCACAATGTTTTTGTAGTTATAGTTTTCTAAAAACGACAAACAGCAAAATTATATTTTTGATTAATATCCCTCTACTTAATAGATATTAAGTGATAACTTCAGTACGCATTTTTGCTCAATACATTTATTTAAATTACTTGAAAATACTTCGTACGTGACTTATGGACTTGCGTCACGTCCTCATGAATGACACATCTTCATCGTTCTGAGGACAATATTCTGTAAAACACATTAGTCGACACACGTCACCGAATATTTTTTGGGAGTGTTTGTGAGGGAACAACACAATGGTCAGCTAACTGAAAAGAGAGATTTTTTACGCCAACGATAAAGAGAACATCTGCCGGTCGATTGTAAAATGATGAATGACGACATAGATCACTATCTCTGCAATAGATGTAACACGAAGGCCTATGATACACGTTTTGATAACAATTTTCAAATGCTAATTCGATTTTTATTACCATCAGTAGAGCGAATCGCATTAATACAATAAAACCAACAAATACGAAGACTGTGCTCTGAGTGTAGGGAATCACATTTGCTAGAGGAATAGCGGAAAGGTAGGTCTACGTGTGCAGAATATTCAACTACTGATTTCGTATTTTTGTGATTCAACCGCAATTTACTGAAATTTTGACGTAAGCTTAGAATGGAGTGTTTCGGTTACTTTTATTGAAATATTGATAATATATACATGCACAGGTTTTTTAATTCTTGAATGACTTTTTCGCTTTTAAAAATACATTCTGTATTGTAAAATATTACATGTCTTAAATATTGCTCTTAAGTATCTATTGTTTAGTTTCGTTCACCTGGGCTGGTAAACAATAGTTTGAATCTGTAGAAATTCTATATCAAGAAATGTAATAAAAGGAGACGTTGAAATTTACAAGGCTCTTTGCCCAAAATGAAATACATATAATATTTCTGTAAATTTAACAGGAATTCTCGGCTATCCGGGAGACGCCGCGTCGTTGGCTGGGGTGCCGACGTTTCGCCTGACATATCGCAGGCTTCCTCAGGGCAGTGACGAAAAAGTCAGTCACTGCCCTGAGGAAGCCTGCGATATGTCAGGCGAAACGTCGGCACCCCAGCCAACGACGCGGCGTCTCCCGGATAGCCGAGAATTCATGGATTCAATCCGCGGAAGCTTACGTATGTAAATTTAACAGATTTTATGTATTAGTATCACCTGAATAGTAAACGTATCTTTTCTTCCCTTACCGTGTTTTAAAATTTTATTTTATTCATAAGGTTTAATATGCTTCTTAATGTATACTCTGTATACAATATACTACGTCGTATACTCTCCTGAGCGTTCCAGAATGACACTCGCGCTCCTGCTGACGGCGCAGCAAACTATTTGTAGACATAAAATATTATTTAAAAAAAAAAATAACTTTAAAAAACAGATACATTATCCAATGATTTATTGTCTATGGAGTTTAGACATTTAATGTGATCATTTTTAAAGGAATATTTTTATTTTATTTTTTACTAACAATTGGAAGAAAATAAAATATTATACATGATAATAATGATACTTTGTGTAAAAAATACTTCGCGAGCGACGACAGGAGTAATTCCTTTCTTTCTTAGATAACGGATCTCTTATGACAGTGAATAATAAATTATAATTATGTTAAATTAACAGATTAACAAAACACAGATTTTGTCGTGTGCTTGCAGCGTGCTATAAGTCGTATAGATTTCAAATATAGCCGAATGTAATTCTGTTTTTGGTCGTATTATGCTCATAGATTACTGCTTGGAGTATGATGCATTTTTCTGGGGTGCAGCGGATTCTTGTTCTGGCTCTAGCAATAGGACTGGCAGTGACTGGTCCCGGCAATGGTGTAAGTGGCCTTTTCTATTAAGTCAGATGAGGGTGTTTGAGCACAACTTATTTAATCTAATTTGTAAAATTGTAAATGATTTTGTCTCGCCAAGCACAGTGAAAATATTGTCTAATTTAAACTTTCAGAAAGGCAAAAAGAAATTAACCATTAAAGAAATAGAAATATTTCATGAAAATCCAGATTACTCGGAAGTAATTGATTGCGATGTGAAATATCTTAATAATGACGACACTGCGGTTTGGTCCTTAAAGTGGAATGTTAAGAAGGACCTTCCCGATACCTGTTTGGTAAGTGGCAGTGAAATAAATATTTTTTATAGGTTGAGGATCTGCTGATCGGGTCATACATTCCGCGTACTGAAATAAAATAATGATACTATTTGTTTCCATTTTTCGAAAATTTGTTTCCTAAAAACAATTTTCATATAGTGTATATTTCATACTGCTCTTTTAGGGATCGCTTGAGAGCTATCGAAAAGAGAGTAATGGCTGGGGAGTATTTATTTATCGAGTTACTTCAACTCCAATCAATAAATTTTTGGAAAGTGAAGCCGAGTACCAGGAAATCTGTGCTACTGGGAACTTCCCACCTAAGTTCCCGTTTATAGCGGTAAGTTTTTTCCTTGAACCAAGCATTATTATCATAAGATTCATCATAAGAGAGGCACTATTGTATTAACCGGTAAGAAGTGTCGTCTGAATTTGAACTCGAGCACATTGCGTATTTATTTTCTTTGGGCAACTTCAACATATTTCTCTTTCTGTCTACTAAAATGCAAAATTTACTGAAGGTATATTTTCATTTCGAAGATCTTTTAAGAAAACTGAGTTGATGTTCGATTGAAGGCGAAACGTCTGTGTGTTAAGGTGCTAGCGCGTAATCGCTTCAAACCATTTTCTCCAAAATTAACAATCATTGATCTAAACGAACTTGAGTCTCTGCGAGTTTGAAACGTATTTTGATTTTAGAGAAAATGATGGATTCATCTACATGAAGCCTCAACATTTTCAAAATTTTCTCAACAAAGGCTTCAAATGTTTTTATTAAATATTGACACACAGAAAAGCCATTAAAATAATATATTTGCACTCATTTTTAAAATATCCTTTGAAAACAATGTTTGACTGAACTAGCCCAAATAAATAAATTCTATTGACTTTTTGTGCCTTTTCCCAATAGCTTTCGCTATATACCTATACGCATCCCTAAACTAAGTAGTAGTACCATTACTTATCCAAATATCGACACTTGTAAAATAAAGTTTTTCTCTAATGCATTTACAGGGTGAATACTCAATCAACAACTACAATTTCAAGCAACCAAGCAATCTGGACATGGAATGTAACGATTATAAATTTGAAGTTAACCTTACTGCCTTGGAAGGGCTCACAAAGGTCCCTGTTTTAGGAATACGCATGTTTGTCAATGTTCATCTTTAAAATAAACTAGTGGAACTCCAACAGCACATACGTTTACTATTGTTTCATTGCAATTTCTACCATCACTTCCAAAACTGCCCCAATTCTGCCCTCATCATTTAAAAAAATCAAAACAAATTCAAACAAAGCGCCAACGCTGTGAATTTGCAATTACTCCAGGAACAGTAGCCCTTCCTTACTGCAGCAAAATAAACAAACATGAATAGAGTTCAACTGTTATAATATTTGCATCACAGTGTACAGACAAACAAGGATAATTTCACATTTAAATTGAACATACTGAACTAAAGGCCATCCAATACATCGCCTTGTGAACTAATATAAAACTACCCTTTTATTGAACGTAGATACATTGTAACATTAACTTTAAGTAAATAAAGCCTCTTTTTCTTATCGCTCCCCCATCGATGTCCGACAATGAAATTCTAGGAGTAACTTCTCAAACTGCCATATTGCTGCATTCTTTGGCAATGCTACATGAAATATATTAAATAATTCATAATCATCCTAAATAACCAAAACTGCTACTAATTAACTACCTAAAAAAACGACGGTAAAATTGTGGTACTCTATATTTTCAATATATCATTCATATTGCATTTAAATCATATTTTAAGAAAAAAAGTAATCAAAAAAATTTCAATTAACGTTTGCGGATTGGTGGAAAGAAATTACATCGTTGCATTGAGAATACAAATTGTAGGATATTCGAATTAATATTAAAATTTTCAATAGTAAATTTTAATTAAAATAACATTTTTTTTTCATATCCTCTTGATCCATTCCTGTTCTCCCGGAATTTATCCTCCTCCTATCTATAATCACACCTTACTTCACCCACTTACACACGCTTCACTGCCACACGTGACGGGACACCAGTGGGAGCTTAGAGCTTGTCCCGGATGGGGCGGTGCTCCGCTGGTGGGAGATACCTGATTAGGGAAACCTCGTTAGTCGACAGTTACGCCGGCGCCGGTTCTCACCATCCAACGGGGGAAGATCATCACCGACTTCCGAGGGGGGGGAAACATGCACAAACTGATTGATTGATTGATTGATTGATTGGTTGATTGATTAGTGATTCCGGGCGCGTCTATAGTTAAGGTCATTAGTCCTACTGAGCACTACTGCCTACACTTACTAGTGTAGGCGTGTTTTCAGGAGGGAGGTGGCGGTGATCTTTCCCCGTTGGATGGCGACATCCGGTGAAGAGTTACGTCGGCTGGCGGGGATTTTCGCCCAACCAGATATTTGCCACGAACGCGGCACCGCCCCAGCAAGGACATCTCTAAACTCCCGTCTGGTCCCTCGGCATGTGTGCTAGTGTGGTGCATGTGAGTGTAATCGTGTGTAATTAAAGAGTAAGGATGCGGCAAGGAAGAGGAACACAAAATTACGCGCGGTCCGTTCGTTAGGGTACTTCTCGAGCATTCCTCTGATGTGTTATGGGAGAAATCACGGCAAACCAGCGAAACAGATCAGCCGGCCCCAAGAATTCTCCTCTAGGCAGCGGCTGAACTCGATTTAGCTATCCATTAATGTTGAAAATCCTTCCACCGTCGAGACTCGAACCCTAGGACCACCGGATCAGAGGCACTGCAGCGACATCAGTTGATGTTCTGAGCCACCTTTGCCGGTACTAACATGGTCAGTGGAACTGTTCCAAAATATAATCGTTTTCTACCGCAAGGTGTACGATCACTGGCGCCTGGCAGTGGACGTGTAGAACAGAAGCATAACTAGGCCAAGTGGGGGGCACAGATACCTCGGCTGCGCGCCGATATTTGAAGGATAGATTGGGAAAAGGTGTTAAAGATTTCACTTCGGCGGGGCTGACGTACAGTAGAAAGAGGTAAAAAGGTAGAAAGGTAAGAGGTAGAAAGAGGTAAAGGGAAGGGGAAACGAATGAGGACATGAAGTGACCACGGTGTTTCCCGTGCACTTCTAGGAGCATGAACCCCGGACTCCTCCTTGGGCAGGTCTGCGACAGTCAAGCGATTTAAATTTTGACAGACGCAATGTAGACTATTAGCGAGATGAAGCTTGGGTAATTTCAGTAGTGGAGATATGGTGGAATCAGCTATGTCCTACGAACATCTTAGTGAGAAATAGGGAATCTCCGATAATTGTTTGTTAATGAATCGTGAAAAACACGAGTCTCGGATCAGTGAGCTTAAATCATTTAAATCTGCAAAAGAAGGAATGGCAACGACTACAATTTCTGAAATTATGTCTTCTTTCAATTATGTTATTTCTCTTTTTATATACCGAAACGATGGTTTTAGTGAGAACATGTTTTTTTAAGTGTGCCTTTTGATTATATAAAATGAAACGTAACGAAGTGCGGGCCCAGAAATTATAAACTCAACATTTTAATGTAAGAACATTTTACCTCCTGCACATAATTAACATGTTTTATATCGTTAAGAATAGAATCTTCAGGAGACTACCATTTATCGTGTGTGTCTATCTAAAGCAAGACATCAGTTTGCAGTGAAGAAATGCGTAAACTATTTCCAGGATTTTTGTTGATTTTTATACGCTTGGTTCCTGTTCAGCATTTGCTGTTACGCCGCTGCACAACTGTGGTTATAATTTTCAACTAAATTGCATTTGAAGTAGATTTAATAAATTAAATGATAGTACACATAAAATACTTGATACTACAAAAGAACTCTAGTGTGCGGTAAGTGTTGTTTTTTCCAGTCGACAGTTTGATCGAAAACATGGAAAAGCGACGAAACGCTTAGCCCCGTTGTCCACGCAACGGTTCTGCTGTGACTGGTAGCTGGTTTGAATTTTGTGCCCGGAAGAAATATTTTAACTCAATTTTCTTGAAAGCATTTTTTTGGAAAAACTGAATTTGATAATAAATGAAACATTGACTCTGTGCTCTATCATTTTGTAACGGGATCTTCCAGTCATATTGTTGTTATTATTATTATTATTATTATTATTATTATTATTTAATTATTATTATTTAATTATTATTATTCAATTATTATTATTATTTAATTATTATTATTATTATTTAATTATTATTATTTAATTATTATTATTATCACGGCGGCGATAGTATAATGGTTTGCGTATCGGCCCAAGTTCGCGGATTCAAACCCGATCGAAGCCGTGGATTTTTAAGGGCGAAAAAATTCTTCCTTCAGAGGTGAAGTAAAAAGAAGCCGTCTGTCCCATGTTAGTAGATTTACTTGCATGTAAAAGATCCCCAAGCCGAAATGACGGCTCGGAGCTACATTCAAATAGCCTGTTCCGTCACTCAAGAAATACATCCTTTCTTCGCTAGTGGGTGAAAGGAGCGGAGTGAAATTTGCGTAGTCAGACGGAAGAGCAGGCCTGATGGCCTGAGTCTCGCCACGTAAAATAAGGCATCAATTCAATTCAATTCAATTCAATTGCCGTATTTATGAGGGCTGCTTTTTGTAAAAAAAGTTATTTAGGGTTGTTTTTGCCCCGAGGGCGACTTGCACCTCCACTTCCTTTCCGGTTGGATGTCGCTTGAGGAGTAAAAACATCTAGCAACGCCCGAAGTGCATACAAAGCTCTTATATTTTTATTCTTTGCTGAATAAAAATATAATTCGATAACACTTCATGATTTTTCCTGTGCCTTACATTAAAATACGCATTGTAATCGCCAACATTATGACGTCAAATAAACAGAAAAACGTGCCCATCTAATTACAATGCATAATCGTTGTTGGACGGATCTGTTCGTGCAAAGTGAAAGAGTACTGTGAAGTTCCTTCGGAAATTCTCGCAAAAGCTAACAAAGCTACAAACAGTGGTTTCCAGAAAAATAGCGAAGAATATATGAAAATGATTATGGTGCATTTGCGATTATGGTCATTAATGGATTATTAAAAACAAGAGGCGATAAAAAGGAAGCGTTAAAGCCTGTATGGTGCACACAATTTCTCGTACTAATTAGTTTCCATTTATTTTGTGTCTGGGTTACGTTTTTGGTTTTGTCGTAACCTCCTTCCGGCTTATCACGGCGCTTGGAGCATTCTTCTAGATGTAGGGGAGGGCTTATTAACCCTTGCGGGAGCCTCGGTGCTGGGTTCGTGTGGGTGGCCTCGAGATACTATCCTCTTAAATGAATATTTTCCCTCTTAATATTTGCTCAGAGAGGGAATAAGTAATTGAAAGCTTGAAATAAAAAGAATGTAAGTGCCATTTCTCTTAATTTTACGTTTTTACCAGAATAATGAATGAATTAAGCCATATAACATAAATAGAAACCAAAGTCCAAACGCATTTCTTGATAGTGTTACAGGTGATTATAAATGACAGAAGTTGTACATGCCAATACGTTTAACGTATATATTATAACCAGGGCCCGTAAACTCTCCATCAAAATTGGGGACAAAGCTAGAGGTTGCTACTATAGGTTGCGCTAGTACAGCTGCTGGTAAGGGTCGCCAACTTTCGCACATAAAAATCGGTCAAGAAATACGAATACACAGATCATGAGCGATTTGTGAAATAAATTACAAAAAAAAGATAAGTACTATGTGTTTATCTTCTAAAATTCATTTATTCATATTAATACAATACACGCACGAATAATAACACGCACGAAAGAAAAGGTAGCGCGAACAGCGGCGCGATCTTTTGTACGAGCCCGAATCAAGCGCGTGTGTTTGCGTCCCGAGAACCCATGCGAGTGTTAAATAACGTTGGCTGCAGTTCGTATTTTAGTTCCTGTAAGAAGGTGATTCTCCAGAGCGCGCCTCTGTAATGCTCTTAAGCACGTTATACGGGATTATAACCCCCGTGTCTGTTCTGCGTACTCGCTACCGTCAAGACCGCGTCCAACAACGGTCGCGCGGGAGCTCACACGCGCTGTGCCGATCCTTTATCAGCTGCGCGAGTCAGGACACGCCGTTCAGTTGTAGAATTATTTTAATAAGTAACTTCCTACACAGATCTCAGGGATTGGTTGTACAAAGTCCTTCAGGCGGAGGACGTAAGACACACACACACACACGTTTGTCAAAACAACGGACTAACATAATCACTTTATTTTAAAGAAACCATGTAAATATTCACTTCAAGTAATTTCACAATATATTTCTTCTGGCATGTTGCTGCAAGTTTATTCAATTACCTGAGTGAGCCTCGGGGTTTTTATAATAAGCAATTGTAATTGAATCCAACCGCTGCAACTTTGTATATTGCATGTTGGCAGTACGTAGCATTCCACGTCGACACGACGTGCAGACTAGTATGCAGACCTCGTATGCACGTCCGTCCAGTTAATTAACAACCAGTAAAATGAATATTATGTGTTACCTTCGGTAGAGCGACACTCGATTTACGTAATCGTTCTTCGACCAATCTATTTTTGTACGTCTATAGTAATAGCATCGAAATAATTCATGATACTACGTTAGTCAGTCGCCTTCCCATGATGCCTGGAGCGGGTAATCTCACCAAGAATTTGAGTGAGCGGTTACAGTTTACGGTAATATTATATCAGTTTAATCAATTATTCTCAGAACGTACTATTTTCTACCATCAATATTAGTTTCACAAAATCCTTTTTTAAATAAAAAAATACCCTTCTTGGTATTTACACTCATCATTCAACCTTGTTCGTTTGTGTAATAAAAGGCTGACGAAGAGATTGTAGAAATCAAGAAAACGTGAGGAGTATTTACTTCTCACACAGTTTCTACTGTTCTTTGACGAAAATTAAATTGAATTCATTAAATTTAAAAACTGATGAATTTTTCACCCAATTTATGAATAGTTACAATACAAAAATACGTGGTTAGTTTAATAATTAAGTCATATTCGTGATGCTACGCAAATGCTTGAAACCAGCGAGAAGGAACAGGATGTGGTATTCCATTCAACGGAACATTCTGAAACGTAGCAGGAGAATGGTCGTATTGTGGTGTTCTGTTCAATTACATGAAATGTTACATTACTGATTCGGCGCGTTCCGAAAAAAGAGAAAAAGAGCTGTGCATACTGAGTACAAGGAATCTGAAGTTGTTTCTATAATATTTGAGTGAAATATAATCAGGTGTATGTAAATATATTTCTGATACTGAACAATTACAAATTGAAATGTATACATGTTTCTTTATTTTTTCATGTATTTGAATGATTATATTAAATAGTATTTATATATCTGTTTAAACGTAATTAAACCACATCGTGAAACATGCCACTGCTATGGGTGATTCATAGTAATTATGAATCATCAATTATATGCATATAGAATGTGTATTAAGTCCACTATTACGCATTATACATTCGATGTGTATATGTATATTATGTATTCTGAGTAATTGTTCCTTAATAACATATTCAGCAATACGAAATAGAATATTAATAGCAACATCGTAGGTGAACAGGAAGTGGTGGCAGATGAGTATCAAAATAATTCAATTACAAGACTTGTTAAATTTATTTTAGTATTCATATTGTTTCTAAGTGCGTTGAATAAAGTTGTGTCCATAACATTAATTTTACATATTTTTTAAATTTCGTTCGTCCTTTAAGCAATTGGGCCAGTTTGAACGGGGTAGGGTTGTCGGTCTGCGCGAAGCCGGGTAGTCCTTTCGGCGCATTGCTGACCACTTGGGCTGTGACGCGACATCGGTGCCGCGTTGCTGGCGACGACGGGTAGACGGGCATTCCCACAGCCGTAGACCCACTTCGGGGCGACCGCGGACCGCTGACGAACGTCAAGATCGAGGCATTGCTGGGGCGGCGCTGGCAGACCGTACGGTCACCCGCGCCGAAATATAGGCACATATATCCCACGCACCGTTGGGAACCGTTGGTGACTTGCCGCAGGATTACAATTGTGCATACCGCTAGCCTGACTGCTATGCGTAGCGCAATATGCGGGTCAGGTGGGAAGCAGAATGGCGTGCAGTGGTGTTCAGTGAAGAGAGCCGCTTCAGTCTGCATGTCAGTGATGGATGTGTGCGTGTGCGACATCGTACAGGTGGGTACACGCAGTATTGATGTGACATTTCTGGCCCATAGTTCTCTCTCTCATAGGAGTTTCATATGGCTCTGTGCACGTAATCGTGTCTAGTATTCTGTCTGTATGTGCTGTATCTTTATGGAGGAATAAATTGTACAATGCAATCGGGGTGTTGCATTACTTTTTTCCGCCAGTGTAGTTGAGATGTCCCATACGTTTATAAGCGACTTTTTAGCGAGCATGTAAGTCATGCTCTACTTTACTAATGAAGTGATTCCATGAGATCTGATGGCTCTTGTAATTTTCTGGTGATATTATTGAATTTCATAAAATGCAATGTTTACAATATAAATATTAGAGGAAAATAAACTACCCCATTTTGTTAATACGGAAGATATCTAAATATTACACTCTACAACATTTCCTGTCAACAGTTGTTAATTAAATGTAAAACAAAATTTTAGAATGTTTAAATAAGTTCGAGGGTAAAAGTTTCGAGGGTAAAAGTTTTCAATGTTAAAGACATTCGAGCAAGTCAAAAAAAATAAGTTGATGAATAGTTTCCATATGCCACGTATTCCCTCGTTTACAATTTTTTATAAGTTCGTTCATGTAGAAATACTCGAATACTGAGTATGAGCACTTTTTGTGAGTTTTAGAACAATGACACTTTTCTGGGATTGATGGAAAAAGAATCATAAATCTAATCATGAATTGTTCCTCGCACATTGTGCAAAGCAGTATGGAAAGAAAACGTCTTTATTATTTTCATCAAATGCCCTTAAGATATCCAAAAATAACCACAAGATGCTCTTCTTAGTCGGAGATAAAATTAGACTGACAAAAGGAAACAATATATTTACATAGACCTTGATTTTATAAACAAGTCTTACCTTAGGAACACATGGACCCGAGAACAGCTTTCTCGCTTATAACACGAGTGAGAATCGCGACGCTCTGCCAGTATAGATACTTAGGCCAGCTGACAGGCTTACTGTCAGTGAATGGCGTCAAAATGAGATATCAACCGATCTATCAGAGTCTGATAGTGATCAGATTAGATAGCACGGAGATTTTGTAGCAGCATATTTGAAACGGATCGTCCTGTTAGAAGATCTAATGCTGTTGTTATAAACACGAATCAAAAATATGAAAATTATCACTATTATACAAAAATGAGAAAAACAATGGTGCATCTTTCCAGTGATGGCAAATGGGAGCGGGAGCTGGTGTGAATTGTTAATGTGACCCCATTAACATTTCACATTTCAGGTAACATTTCGAGAAATCGCACACAGGTACTGTAGACGTAGTGGTGCGTAAGTAATTGTTAGCTCGTTGTTCATCGAACGCTGCTGCAGATGATGCTGTGAAATCGAAAGCCACTCGCTTCCGTATGATGTTTCTCCCCCATTGAGAGCAGTCTGTAACCCTCACGTTTGAATATATATGAATCAATGAAGGGGGCTAGTGGTATTACAGGAATGGACACCGTGAATATGATTACGAGTACTCTTGCAAATACTGTAAAATTGTGATTCCAGTCTTTGAAGATAGCGTCCCATTCTTTGTTTTCTCTTTGAGTTATCATAATTTCATCTATGTTATTTATTAGTCGAACAATGCGATTTGTTTTCATGTTCAAGACATAAAATTTCATCAGTGAGAGCATGTTTAATGTTGTTACCCCCACGACTTCTGTCTAGAAGGAACATGATGATACTCTCTATTACCATGATGATTGCCATGATTCTCAAGTAAAATGAAATAAGAAAATTATTTTGAAAGTATACGTGACATATATGTTTTCAAAAGGCAGCAAGGCGTAGTGCTTGAATCCCATAACCATGTTCGGTAAAGAAGGTCTTGGAGAAGAGTTAACTACCTGCGTGATGACATATGTTTCAGAATAAGAAACACAATCACTGTATAATATACCAACGTTCGCCCGCCCAGTTCCTTTAATACCCTTTCCTTAAATATTGAATACTCGATATTTTTCGACAAGAAGTTCTAAAAGGTGTTTCGTACAGCAAAGTCAATTTAGGACCGTACGTATTAATTTATGTCGTGAATGTTATGTATTAGTTTGGATATTGATGAACCACATCTATTGCCTGTATACTTAATATGACTAAATCTTCTTTCTTACACAGACATTTAAATTGTCTCGGATATATTTTGGAATATACTGTACCCCCATCATCAGGTATAAACTATAATACATAAAATAACAAAAAGATAGAACTACAATACTAGATTTTTGAATCCACAATAATAATAAATACATTTTGTAATAAAATAAGTTAAATTGCATGACATGTTATAATAAAGGGCACAAATTCACCATTAATAAATACGAATAAAACTCCAATTAACAACACATATCGATCATAAAATATTAATGAATGGTTCACGCAATAGCATTGATAGTTTTCTTATTCTACTGAAAATTACTGTGTTCAGGTTCCAGAATCATCATTCTTTGTTTCGTTTTGTGTTCGTATTTAATATTTAAGCTTTTAGTGTTGTGCGATTGGTTATTATTGGTTTTATATTATTATTTTTTGGAGGTCGTAAATAGGCCGATTTGGACCACGCGTGCATGAACCCTGCATTTACCGGGGTTCAGAAACTTCTCAGTGGTACGTAAATGTAATTTTAATCAGGGAATCAGAATTTAGCTGGATCCTATTTTCCCCCAGGTTTGTTAGCCCTAGAGGTATGGAAGATGAAATGAGAGAGAGCGGTGACAGGATGACACACACATACAAACACGAATACATCCATGCCCGAGGTGGGACTTCAACGCGCAGTCTTCTGGTCCTAGACCGCTACGGCACTACAGTCTTCTCGATCACCGCCATCTGATCGGCTTATTATTTCTTTATTATGTAATACATTGCTTTATTAGAGGCACTTAACAAGCTATATTTTATACTTTCGGTTCTTAATACAGGGATTTCAAAATAAATGTAACAAATTTCTTGAGCATGTGGCAAGACCGAATGTCAATGAACATATAGTATAAGGAAATTGAATATAATGAAGATACATGCATTCATAATGGTGATGCATTCAATGCATAATGGTCATGCATTCAAATGGTGATGGTTGCTAAAAATGGAGCGATGCGTTTGGTGACTGCTGCGGGGGAGGTGACGGAGGCGACGCATCTGACTGCTGCGTGGGAGGTGACGGAGGCGACGCATCTCTCTGCTGCGGGGGAGGTGACGGAGGCGACGCATCTGACTGCTGCGGGGGAGGTGACGGAGGCGACGCATCTGACTGCTGCGGGGGAGGTGACGGAGGCGACGCATCTGACTGCTGCGGGGGAGGTGACGGAGGCGACGCATCTGACTGCTGCGGGGGAGGTGACGGAGACAACGCGTGTGACTGCAGCGGGGGAGGAGATGGCCGTGACCGCGGCACAGGAATCTAGGATGGATGCACGGGTCCCGAACACTGACATGCAGGTGAGGAGAGGCTTCGCTAGATTGTTGCAGGTGAACTGTCGTAGTATCATGAATAAGGAATCCGAATTTTGGAATTTAATTGAAGCATGTGATCCTGATGTCATAATAGGAACAGAGTCTTGGCTTTCGGATGCGGTAGCAAACCCGGAAATTTTTCGTTCAGATTACATTACGTTTAGGAGAGATCGCGAAACTAGAGGCAGTGGTGTATTTATATGCGTGAAAAACACATTTAATATCAGATCAAATTGGGTTGATAAAGAATTTGAAATGACGGGTGTAGAAATTTTCTGTTCAGGAAGTATCTTAGAAATTATTGCTTGCTATCGTCCACCGGGCAACAGCTATGAAATTTTAGGCGCTCTCTACGAGAGAACAAAAAATATAAATAACCGTCATGTAGTTATTGCTGGAGACTTAAATCTCCCAGACGCAAATTGGAAGGGGATTGTTTGCGAAGGGAAAGTCCAACAACTAGTCAACCGACTTGTCTGGGACAGCGGATTAGAGCAGGTAGTAGACAGGCCGACACGGCAGGATGCGATTCTGAATATCTGCCTAATTAGACCGAAAGATTTATTCTTGTCGTGCGACGTTTTAGAAGGCATAAGTGACCATAAAGCCGTTTTAGTCGATTTACAGTTAAATATTTCAAAGAAAAGTATTACTACCGGTATTCTAGTGAAGGAATACAAGAAAGCGAATGTACAAGGGTTTCAAAATTACTTAAGAGAACGATATGGCGAGTTTCTTAGAATAGGAGGAAGAATCGATGAAATATGGGGAGTGTTTAAAAATATTTTAGTAAATGCTGAGCAGTCTTTTGTACCCAGTAAATTGTTAAAAAGTAACAGCGATCCGGAATATTATAATGCAAAGATTAGGTGATTGAAAAGAAAAACCAGAGAAGCATTTAACAACAGACACCGTAGTGAAAATCATATGACCTTATATCGAAATTATACAAAAGTATTAGGGAAGGAAAAGAAAATGGCAGAGGAACGTCATTTAAAACATATTCTTGATGCGGAGGGCAGTAATAATTGGTCGGTATTTTTTAAATACGTTCGTAGAAGGAAAGGAAGTAAAGACGAGATTCCAGTTGTTCGTGTTAATAATTCGCCAATAACGGACCACAGGGAAAAAGCGCAGGCTTTTAACACATATTTCAGCTCGGTTTTCAAGCAGAAATCTAACAGTATTCAGATACCAACGCTGGTAGATAGATGTAGTTTTCATATTGATGTAAATACTTTGCGGCAAAGAATAAAATTAACGAAGAGAGGAAAATCACGAGGTCCTGATGGTATTTCTACGGACATCATTAAATTAGGCGGAGAGGCAATTCTACCTTATTTAATTAGGTTATTTAATGTATCAATAAATAACGCTTGCGTACCGAAAGATTGGAAGCTGGTAGTACCTATTTTTAAAAGTGGCGACAAGACAATAATAAGTAACTATAGGCCGGTAAGCCTTACATCAGTCGTATGTAAACTTATGGAACATCTAATTTCAAGCTATATCAGGAAGGAATGGGAGGGCAGAGAGTGGCTTTATCAGGGTCAGCACGGTTTTAGAAATGGTTTCTCATGCGAAAGTCAGCTAGTCTCACTTCTACAGGACCTCGCCGACGTAGTTGATGAAGAGAAAAGGGTCGACGCGATAGTAATAGATTTTTCCAAAGCTTTTGATGTTGTTCCACACGATCGTCTTATAAAGAAATTAATAGATTCGGGTATAGACACTAGAGTAGTAGCGTGGATAAACGAACTACTCCGAAACAGGAAGCAGAAATTTCGAATCGGTAGTTACTTATCAACCTCGAGAAGCGTCACGTCAGGAATTCCACAAGGAAGTGTAATCGGACCACTCATGTTTCTGGCCTTCGTGAATGAATTGCCGACTAATTTAGCTTCAAATGTACGACTCTTTGCAGATGACTGCGTAATCTATAGGATTATCAACTCTGAGAAAGACGAGGATATTTTGCAGCGAGACTTAGACAAATTACATATCTGGGCAGAAACAAACGGCATGGAAATAAACAGTTCAAAGAGCAAGTCCATCACGTTTGGTAGGGGTCGAAGTTATAATGAATTTGTGTACAAACTGAACAATAATGTTATACCTCGAGTCACGTCTTGCAAATACTTAGGAATACAGCTAGACAGTAAATTGAGCTGAGAAAATCAAGTCAATTTCGTTGTAGGGAAAGCCTGGAAATCTTTACATTTTGTTATGCGGATACTGAAAAAGAGTACAGTGAGAGCCAAAGAACTAGCATATATGTCATTAGTGCGACCTATATTAGAATATGGCGCGGTATGTTGGGACCCATACAGAATTTTGCAACAAAGAAATCTAGAAAAAGTCCAGCGTAGAGCATCAAAATTTACTTTCAGGGGTATCAAGAATAAAGGGGTATGGGAGTCACTCGAAAGGAGAAGATTAAAGTCACGTCTCTATGCTATGTATAAAGCGTACACAGGCCTTCGAGCGTGGAAAGAAATTCAAAGGCGATTAGGGAAACCTACATATTTCGGCAGAGCGGATCACATGCACAAAATTCAGACAAGAATTCAGAAAACGGACGTTGGGAAATATTCATTCGCGAATCGCACTATTAGGGACTGGAACAGTTTGCCTGTGACAATCTTCGATCCCTTTCCTCAAAGCCTGAGCAAATTTAAAAATAAATTAGTTTCTTGAATGTGGATATGTTATAAATATATTTAATAAAATTCAGTGCAATTACCTATGTCTTCTTTGTAATTAAGTATTATTATTATTATTATTATTATTATTTTTTTTTTGTTAGTTTGAAGGCTTGGCATCTAAGGCCTTTAGCCTTTTTACTGATTGATGTTATGATTAATCATATATTAAGTCTAAATTTTGAAGAATAGATTGGCTTCTTTCAAGAACTGTATTGTTTTGTCAGTTGCTGTCTTGTCGGTGCCGAGATCTATCTTCATGTTGCCTCTCATGCCGCATCTGTGTCTAAGTCTTGAGAGATCTACGCAGTCTGTCAGAATATGTTTCACTGTCAGTAGTCTTCCGCAGCTGCAGATGGGTTGTTCTTCATTTCTTAACATGTATGAAGAAGTCATTCTTGCATGGCCTATTCTTAGTCGGGTTATGCACACTTGTTCTCGTCGAGAGTAGCTGACATTTGGTGACCATTTACTGATATTTTGTTTAATGGGGTGTAGTTTCGTGTGAAGACTGTTCCACGTGGTCTGCCATTCTGTGAGGATGTACTTCGAGACAGCATTTCTTGCATCCTGAGGTCGTATTTCAATATCCATTTCTGATTGGATGTTCCCGGCATTTCGTGCTGCAGAATCGGCTTCTTCATTGCCTAGGATACCCACGTGTCCAGGGCACCAGATAAACGTAACTGATGCTCCTCGCTGTTCTAATTTATGGCATGCTATGAGGATCATTTGTAGCAGTGGATCTACAGTTTGGCGCCTGTCTATTGCAGTGAGAAGACTTAGAGAGTCTGTGCAGATGACGAACCTTCCTGAATCGAGAGTTTCACAGTGTCGCAAAGACTGCAATACTGCATATAATTCGGCAGTGTACACACTTGCTTCAGGTGGAAGCGCCCAAGCCCTCGACAAGTTCTCTGTTACAAATGCGCTTCCAACCTGATGTCTTGTTTTTGAACCATCTGTGTAGATTATGATGTGATTTGCCATGTATTCTTCGAGAACTGATTGAAATCTAACTTTTAAATCTATGGGAAGGCATTCTGTTTTCTTTACACTGGTAGTATCGAGTCTTACTTCTGGCATTTTCAACATCCAAACTGGAATTTCATATGGTTCGTATTTCAAGACTGGTGGTAGGACGATGTTGTAGCATTTTTCTATCTCGATTGCGCGGATGTTGGCTGGACGAGTAGCTGAAGGTCTTCGATCGTAAATATTTACTAGCTTAGGTCGAGTCATCAATGAGTGGTTTAAATGTTTCGGTAGAGACAGCAATTTTGATCTATAGTTGAGTAGCATTGTTTGTCGTCTGTGATGTAGCGACATGGTGCTGGTTTCACAGTAGAGGCTTGAGGAAGGACTAGTGCGGAACGCGCCAGATGCATATCTGAGGCCTGCATTGTGAACGGGGTCTAGTTTTCTTAAACTTGATTTTCTGGCTGAGGAGTACACTGCACATCCATAATCTATTTTGGACATCACCATGGATTTGTACAGGCGGAGTAAAATGTCTCTATCTGCTCCCCAATTTATATGGGAAATGCATCTTATTACATTCAGAGCTGTTTTGCATCTACGCAAGGTGTATTCTATATGCTGTTTCCATGTTAAATGCCTATCAAAAATCAAACCAAGGAATTTTGCCGTTTCATTGTATGTCAGTTGAACCCCATTCAGCGTCAGCTCTGGATCTCTGTAACTTTTTCTCTTCCTACTGAAGTGAACGCATTTCGTTTTGGCTGCTGTAAATGAGAAACCAATGTTTTTTGCGTTCTGTACTAATTTATTGATGGCATTTTGCATTTTGAATTTGACCATTCCCAGTGATTTGGCTGAGTAAAATATAGCAATGTCATCTACATACATGCATTTTCCTATTGACGCTTCTATGCCGTCAAACATCCTGTTAATCGCTATGATAAAGAGCGTGCCACTCAATGGAGAGCCTTGCGGTACACCGTTCTCTAGTACGCAGCTTTCTGAGATAGACTGCCCAACGCGAACTCTGAAAGATCTGGTACTAAGAAAGCTGGATATAAATTTTGGTAGATATCCTCTTATTTGCCAGTTATATAGTTGTCTCAGAATGTTATGTCGCCAGGTCTTATCGAAAGCTTTTTCCAGGTCAAAGAATACGGTAACCATATGTTTTCTTTTGATGAAGGTATTCTGAATTGCATTTTCTAGATGTATTAGCTGATCGATTGTAGAGTGATGTTGTCTGTATCCGCACTGGTGTATGTTTAGGAGGTTGTTTCTTTCGAGACACCATGTTAGCCGGGTGTTGACCATTTTTTCCAATATTTTTCCTAGACAGCATGTCAGCGATACCGGGCGATAGTTTTCAGGATTTAATGGATCCTTGCCTGCCTTTAAAATCGGGATTACTATCGCTTCTTTCCAGACTTTGGGGTAATTGCTTTGTGTCCAAATGTTATTGTATGTATTTAGCAGAGTGGACAGTATTTTCTTCGGTAATCGACGTAGTATGCTGTAAGGGATATTGTCTGATCCTGCTGCGGTGTCTCCAGCTGCATTTATGGCGTCTTGCAATTCTCTCCATGTGAAAAGAGCGTTATATGGCTTATCTATATTGGTTGTAAAGACAAGTACTTGTTCTTCTTCTTCTTTCTTTTTGTCGAGAAAGTCTTTAGGATAGCTATTTGTGCCACTGGCTTTGGAGTATTGGGTCGCTAATGCATTGGCTATTTCGTCAGGGTTGCATATTAGTTGTCCTTCGTGTTCAATGCACGTTATTGGACTGAAAACATTTTTCCCAGCTATTGACCTGATTTTCTGCCATATTTCCGTGACTTTGGTCGTCCGAGTTATGGTGGTTACGTACTTTTCCCAGCTTGATCGTTTTGCTGTTAGTATTTTTCTGCGAGCGAGCGCACGCAGACGCTTGAAAGCAATAAGATTGTCTTGGGTTGGTGCACGTCTATATCTATTGACGGCTTTTCTTTTCTCCCTTATTGCTTCTTTGGTCTCCGTATTCCACCATGGTACTGGAATCCTAGATGAGCGGCCACTGGTCTATGGAATGTATTGAACAGCGGAAGATATGACAGTGTTGGTAAAGTCGGTAACGTCTTCCTCGGAGTTTCCACTGACACTTATTGGTGGTATATGTCTGGTGAAGCTGGACCAGTCTGCGCGGTTGGTACACCAACGTTTTGGTATGTGAACTGTGTTCTTTGGCATGTTTGATGATATCAACAGAGGAAAGTGATCGCTCTGATGAAGATCTGGCAATGGTTTCCACGTCAGCCGAGTTGCAAGATTTGGACTACATATTGAGAGATCTATGGCTGAGAATGATCCATTTCTAGCATTAAAACGAGTGCTTGCTCCTGTGTTTAAAAGTACGTATTCGTTGTTAAGTAGCAGGTCATCGATTCTGCGACCGGAGTCATTTGTCCTAGAACAGCCCCATGTGGTACTGTGAGCATTGAAGTCGCCTAGAATTAGAAATGGAGTCTGTAGTTGATCGATCAGGTCTTGTAGATCTTCATTTCTCCATGAGGCATCGGGTAAGTATATGCAACATACCGTCATCTTCAGTGGCTTGTACAGGGTTACAGCTACTGCTTGTAGAGGTGTGTTGAGATCAAGACGACTAGCAGGATGAGTATTGCTGATCAATATGGCAACACCACCTCTAGCTCGTCTATCAGGTTCTACGTCACTGCGAAAGGTTTTATAGCCTCTAAAATTGAAACGGTCTTCTGGTTTAAAATGAGTTTCTTGCAAGCACACACACATTGGTGTGTGATTGGCCAGTAGCAATTTCAGCTCACAGTAATGCGAGATACAGCCGTTGATATTCCATTGAATTATATTTTCCATGGTTGGAATGGGGTTTTTCTGCTGTAGGATGCGTAGATCTTGCTTATTTCCTTGGTTTTCCTTTTGGCCATCCTTTCTTCTTTCTCTTCTTACGCGGGGTTTTGTATAGATCGATGGATTGGTGATCATTATGTTCAGCACTTACCATCGAACTTGTCTCAGAGCCAGTGGTCGTGTCTTGATCATTGGTCATTGATTTGATTTTTTGTTTGAGGAAGTTGTCCTCGGTGTGCTTAGGAGAACGAGGCGATCGACTTCGATAGCCTGTTGTCAACACTTCTTTGCTGGGTATGTCTGCAGGCGCAGCTACTGGATTTCTGTCTGCCTCATTTGGTGGGGGTCTTGAAGATTCTTTTTCATTTACCTTTTCACTTTGAGTGTTTGTGTTTAAGTCTTCTGTGTTGATTTTGTTATTGTGAATTTCGTTGAAGTACTTTTCTATGCATCGGGTTATTGCAGGCATTAGTTCTTTCACTACTAAAGAAGGTAAATTTGTGTTTTTAGTAACTGCTTCCACGTATCTAATATTTCCTTTATTTTCGGGACACACAAGTTTTTTTGCTTCAGGATAACTGATCTTCTGTCTGGCTTTAACTTGTTGTATTGCTGCCTCCTGCTTATATACAGGGCAGTCTCTCGACCTCGATGAATGTTGTCCACTGCAATTAATGCATTTGATAGGATCTAGGCATGGATCATCACTATGAAATGGCTTACCACAATGGCATACTTTGATTCTCGCACATCTAGATGCTGGGTGTCCAAATCGTAAACATTGGAAACACTGCATTGGTTGAGGAATGAACATTCGTACGGTTAGACGATGAATGCCTGCTTTAATCTTCTCTGGTAACGTACAACGCTTGAACGTCAGGACATGGGACGCAGAAGGAATTATCTGCCCATCCCGCCTCATTGTTAGCCTACGACAGGCAATGACTCCTTGAGAAGCTAGTTCTTGAACTATTTCCTCTTCACTGCAGTTTAGTAAGTCACTACAAACTACAACATCTTTGCAGGTATTCAGTGTGCCGTGAGCACTTACTTCAACATCTATAGTGCCTATTTTCTTCAATTCTAGTAGCTTTTTACCTTGATTGTCATTAACTGTTTCTACCAAGAGTCCAGATGAAGTTTTCTGTATATCTTTTACGGCAGATCCAGCGCAGGTGCTAATACTCCTCTCTATTATAAACGGGCTCACTTTATCAAAATTTCCTTCAGTTCTTTTTACTGTAAGGTACTTTAGTACCGCTGCGGTGTTCTTGAACAGGTCATCATAGTTTGTTGATTTTCCAACTTTCATTCTTTTAGCATTAAACTCCGGACTTTTTTCTGGACGAGGGTTTTTAAGGGTTCCCTCAACCCTAGGTTCGCAGACTTCCATACGAGTCCCGCGAAGCTTGCTATCACTCGTAGCACTATCTGCCAGCGGTGCCGAGTGATCCGCACCCCTGGCATTGCAGTCGCTGGGTGACGACGCCCGGTGGCCTGCTTGCGCACCACCGACCGCCGGTACTGGGGCTCCGATCCCCTGCACCGTAACTGTTGATCCTGACAGATCCTCCATCTTGTGTTTTTTCTTCAGGGTCGCCTTCCCCTAGCGTTTTTGAGCTACCGCCAGCTTAAGGAAACGGAAGGAACAAGGGGGGACAGAGAAGACAGAGTTAGAATAGAAGGGTAGAATGGAAACGACTCCCTAGCCCTCGCAACCTAATAGCGTCGGGGCGGAAACACAAGAGTTGGCCGATACAAGATTGGCCTACAGGACAGAAAACAGATGTGTGCCACAAGTAAGTGGAAGCAATGACACACAGAGTTAGTGGGAATGACGGGATGTTTAGGGGAGTGACAGCGGACAGCTGCTCTGATTAGTCGCCTTCTACGACAGGGGGAGGTCCCGTGGTGCTATTCTACTAAAATCCCCGACACCACACGGGGTTATTATTATTATTATTATTATTATTATTATTATTATTATTATTATTATTATTATTATTATTATTATTATTATTATTATTAATGTTATTATTATTAGCATTATTATTATTGTTATTATTATTAGCATTATTATTATTATGATTATTATTATTATTTTTACTATTATTATGTGCAGTGCAGTGACGTTGTACAACTGAGAGAAACGAGTGAGTAAGAAAGACATTACAGCTCGCTGTATCGCAGTGCGGTGAAGTGTGGTGAAGTGAAGTTTGGTGAAGTGGAGTTCTATGAAAGATTGCACGGTGAAATGTTCATGAGATTTGTAACGTTTGTAGAGTTTGTATAGTTGTTAAGTTCTGTAATGTTAAGTTAGTGTATTCTGCCACCAAGTTCTCACACTTAATTGCAGAATTATTAATAAATCTAATCTAATCTAATCTAATAATGAGAAATTTGTCACTGATGGTTAAGTAACTTTGTATGCACTCATGTTTGGTAGGTGCATTGTATCTCTTCAACTACCTAGTGTTACCTGTGCATAAAAAATTGTATGAACAATAGAAAATGGCACTAATGTATGTTCATTTTAGAATTTTTTCTATATTTTAAATTATGTATGTGGGCATTTATTCCTTAATAGAAATTTTATCAATGCCTGACTCGTACGTTCTCGTATGACTGTTGGTGGTGGTGCATGTGTCGATAACAAAATTAAAATTCTGAGATGCTACAATTTGAGAACTGGCCTTTGCAATAACATTAAGTTACTATTCACATCAACTCTACATTTTTGAATTTGTTTTTATTTATATTAGAATATAAATTGACGATTTATCAACGACTCTCAATTGTTTACTTTTATTGTAATTTAAAAATATATTTATGTGCAAAGTTTTAGTTACAGTAAACAGTAACTAATATAATACACAAATAAAATACAAAAATAAAGGAATAAATCGTTTACATGAAATTGTTGCTTGGTACTTTTATCTAAACTGCATTAACAAATTTTCATCCTCGAACACTAATAATAAATTATTACTATTGGAGAACCTGGAGTAGTGTACATAGTTGTCCAGGGGCAAAGCCCTGGTTACGAAAATTAATTCCTATATCTTAAAATTTTGCAATTTTGATTTATTAATTGTCATTTTTAACAAAAAAATTAATTTGAACTGCACTCTATTAATAGAAATCAATCGGTGTAATGTAATTTGTACTACTAGAGCTGATGTTTTTGCATTCAGTTTGTATTTCACATTTAACAATATTATTTTTAGAAGCTTGATTTTCATTTACATTCAATTCCACAACCTTAGTGCATGAACATTTCTCAGTTAAATACACATACTTCTTTCTTCAACAGCAGCTTGTGGAAGGTTTCCTCAGGTGTTTCAAGGGAATTTAAAAGTTCGACAGGATAGTGCAAGACTCCATCACCATCAATAACAGTATATATTGAGAAATATATTTTATTTTCTATCTATAAAAATGTTTCCTTTCAGTAAAAATATGTTTAATAATTATGTGTAAATATATATGTAAATTAGTAAATATTTTTCTATAAGTAAGCAATTACAACTTGAAATGTAAGCAAGTAATTTAAAATTTGCGATGAATGATGATTGAAGTGGATGATAGTTATAAAATAATTTTTATCTGCTGATTACACAAAATTGAGCTATATCCTGAAACATTCCATTTATTTGGTGATTAATAATAATTATGAATAATCAATTATACATATTATTTTTTCATAATAGTGATTAGTTAATATTCTACTCCTCAATAAGAAATATGTTAATAGCAACGTCAAAGATAATTAGAAAGGATTGGAAGATAATTAACTAATTTATTCCAATTCCAAGACGTGTTTGAGCTTATTTTTGTATTAATACTGTGTACATTTGCTTTAAATACATTTACATTAATATTACGTATTTTTTTAATTTTCAATTTTTATTGATTATGTAACATGATGCATCACTATTAGTCTAAAGGAGTGCTGAATTGTACAAAAAAAATTTTGAACATTTCTGTAGGGATGCAAAATTAGAAATGACACGCTCGTTAATAATACGAGTAATGTGTGTCATAAAACGGTACATTTAACCAACTTTAAATAATATTCACAAAAAAATATGTTTTTTTGACTAATGGATCTGCTGAATGCATGGCATAGAATATTCATAACACCCACTGATACCATTACCATTTCCCAGGCATTACAAAGGGGTGTGTGTTAATTTTATTACATTAACACCTGAATAAGATATATAAAAATAAAAGCTTCAACACGTTATCAAATTTAAAATTCCAAAGTATAAACATGGACAATTATGCAAATTATGTTAAAATTCATGTTGTATCACTTCAGTAGTATTGTAGAGCACAAATTTTGTAGCCTCTGGCATACGATAGTATGATGTGGATATTAAATGTTCAATACAAAGATCATCCATACACAAAAAAATATAGAATCGTTTTCGCAAAAGATTAATTTTCTTCAGAAAGGTTTACTAAATATTTTTATTGAAATTAAAAAATAAAATAAATAGAGGAAAAACTATGGAAAGTCAGGACAAGGAATTTATTTACTGTGTTCTTGCAGTAGAATGGTGTAAGCCGAATATGCCCCTTTCATAACCTGGAACAGAAATGTATAGGAATTCAAAATGAAATGTTAAAGTAAATACTCAAGTAATAAATTAGGTTTTTAACACCTTTAATCTTCCTGCTATGATAATTAACAAATAATTGGTTCTGTTAAAGATAATGAACTAAGAGCATAAATGAACATTAGAAAAAGGAAACAACCCAATGAAACCCTTCAATTGAACGTTAATAACGTTAATTAAATGCTGTCACGTCCATTAATGACTATTTTTTCGTAGATCATGTTGATTTTATCATATAAGTGTATATTCTTCTTTCAACTGTCTCCGTGTTAATGACAGGCTCATTTCCTAGATTACCTTGTGTCCACCACAACTTCCTGACGACATTGCAGTTTTTATTCGAGACGTTAAAAAAACAAAATCCTGATGGATATTTATTCATATTTTCCAGTGTCTGTTCGCATTGTCAGAGCAGAACATTGAGACATGGATTTGTTTATCAAGCGGATAATCATTTTATTTCTGATAATAGTTATTTTACTGTATTTTACTTATAACTTCTTTAAGGTGTGATATGCAGATACGTTCAGTTGCGAATTAAGTCCACTAGTGTTAAGAAACAATCAGTCTTGTTAAAAATGAGACTTTAAATTAGAATGTTTGTCTAAACGAGTTCTTTAATGCGAAAGTATAAATACACTTCTGGTTTGATGATATTTGGTGTGATTAAAATGAATAAAATATGTACTCCTCAGAAAAGAATAGGATTTAACGTTTTTGTAGCATAACAGGGAGTTAATATCACATCATTTCAAATAGCAATATTTGGTTGCTCATATCCGCATTTTCGTATTCTCATACCTTTCATTAAATGTCTACCTGAATCAACATTGCTTATTGACAGCAATGAGGGATTGCACATGGTTTCACTATATCGTATTTATTAAAATTAGATATAGTTCCATCTGCATTTTCACTGAGTTATATTCAAATCATAAAATTAATTTCGTGCCCATGAATATTTTTTCGGAACTTATAAATTGGGTATACCGATTTATTTGTGACTTCCAGGTAGATTATGCAATGGTAATTTCCTCATGCAATGGAACCAGCAAGTTTTGCGTCCGCAACGTGAATAGTTTGTCTTAATTGTGTCTTTCTCTTTGCCAAGAACTAAAATCTGCCACTTGTACTAATATAATACTATGGACCGTGAGTACAGATACAATATATAATGGAAATGGAAGTTGCAGAGATAATCAATATTTTTGAGTGTAACAAATATTTGACACGAGATATAATGCATATTAACCAAAACGTTTCATTTATTACGCTATTCAGCAATAGGGCGCAAGTACATTTGTTCCCTTCCAAGACACGAAATGTATCTATTTCATACTCTCTGAGGGCGACCTAGGACACGTGAACTAAGCCATACGCAAATAATAAATTATAAAAATTACATAATATTCAAAACCTACTTTGTTGTGCTTCCTTCACCTTCCTTGATTTATTGTTTCGAAAAGTTGTTTTTAGCAAGTTATTCAAATAACTGTCTCAAAACAAAACTCAAATAATCATCACGCCACTCCATAGAAATATATGTGAAAATGGAAGACCCAAAACTCTGGTGAAAATTGAATTGGTGGTTTCAAAACGATTCATTAGTCAGATTTTAAGAAAAAACATTGTTTGTTAAATCGACGCTCCTCTAAAATATAGTTAAAAACACCATTAATTTTCTTGTTGAGGTATATTTTTCGAGTGTGAAGCGCGACTCACCGAAGCGAAGGTCTCGAGCGTGAGCGGCACGAAACCCGCGGCGGTGAGGAAGGCTGGCTTGGAGGCGCGCAGCATTATGTAGCGAATGTGGCGCCGGAAGGTCAGCGACGCCTCGTGCCACGGCGCGTCGTACGCGGCGTCCACCACGCGCCAAGACTACGCAGCCACACGCGCCCGCATTAGCCCGCTCTCTTTCTACGGAGCTTTAGCTAGCTTGGGCCTTCACACGTCATACTTGTTAACCGTGCACCAAGATACACTCACATGCGCACGCTCTCTTTTTGTGAAATATCTAGATCCATTTTTGTGTACATTACCCGCGCGTCTGGGCGCGTCATGCACCCACATTAGCCCGCTCTCTTTCTACGGAGCTTAAGCGAGCTTGGGCCTTCACACGTCATACTTGTTAACCGTGCACCAAGATACACTCACATGCGCACGCTCTCTTTTTGTGAAATATCTAGATCCCTTTTTGGGTACATTACCCGCGCGTCTGGGCGCGTCATGCACCCACATTAGCCCGCTCTCTTTCTACGGAGCTTAAGCGAGCTTGGGCCTTCACACGTCATACGTGTTAACCGTACACCAAGATACACTCACATGCGCACGCTCTCTTTTTGTGAAATATCTAGATCCCTTTTTGTGTACATTACCCGCGCGTCTGGGCGCGTCATGCACCCACATTAGCCCGCTCTCTTTCTACGGAGCTTAAGCGAGCTTGGGCCTTCACACGTCATACTTGTTACCCGTGCATCAACATACACCCACATGCGCACGCTCTTTTTTTGTGCAGTTTTCCCTCAGTGCGAGACACGACTGCTTAGTGGTAGCTTGCAAAGTGCTTATGGGAACCAAGTTAATGTAATGTGCGCATTTTAGTACTACGATACACAGCTAGAATATTTTGTATACAAATATTGCAAATAAATTTGAAACCCAATTACTGCATTTCATTCTTTAAATTATAAATAACTCTACATAAGTGCTTTTAAGCATGAAATACATTTAATCTACTGCAAATCTGTACAGAAAATATTTACCTCTTCTGCAATGGCTTCACTGTAATGACTCATACTTAAATTAATTGCCACCATGTAAGCAAGAGTAATGGCAAGTTCATAATATTGCACTCCTGCTGGGGCGGCCTATTACAAAAAAATATTATATTTACACTCATAGAAGTGCACATCTGATTTAGTTCCAACTATCAGTATGTTGAGAGTTAAAAAAAATATTGGAGAGCTTACCACAAACATCAGTATAAGTAAAGTTCCAAACAGAACCAGAGACCAGCCCATCTGATTGAAATTGTGGAATTGATAAATCTCTTCCATTTCATTCACGCACCTAAAAAAATGTTAAAAAATGGTTTGAAATCTATATAATTTTAATGAGTAAATTATAAATCAACGACAGATTTATTGTAAATATATTAACAAAAATTAAAAAATAATGAAACACAACAAAACAGTGTTAAACAATGCTCATGATGAATTTACAAACTTGACATTCTTATTTTCAAAAAATATCTTCCGACTCTTATAACTAAATGATTGCTTATAATACAGGCAAACAATGAAAAATCATCAGAAATAAAACCATGAGTAATTTACTATGAACCACGCCCTAATTCCTTTTTCTTACGATTTCTCTACAAAGTGTCATTTATGTGATATGATGTATTTAAAATAGTGAATGTGCTAAAAATAATTACTTCTACGTCTTCTTCTGCGAGTAGAACTGCACCAAGCAGCTCTCGCACCCAAACTTCCATCTTCTTCTGTCTTGCCAATCCTCTTCTTTGATGTAACGATCTTTCATTGCCAGTCGCACACCATCATATCATGTAACTCTTGGTCTACCTCTCTTTCTGAGCATTGGAACCTGTCACCTCCAAGTTTTTAATAGACATCTTTTATCCAGCATTTTTCTAAGATGCTCGTGCCAATTTAACTTTCTCCCTTCTATTGTATCCATAATATGACACCCATTTGCGGCTTTATATTTTCATTTCTGATTTTTTCCCATTCACGTTACACTACAGCTGCATCTCCAAAACTTCATTTCCATAGCCTTTAACTTTTTACTTTCCCGTATACGTACGTATATACGGAGTAATATGCGTAATATAGGGAATGTTATGCAATGTTGTGGAAAATCGATTTCGAGATTTCGACGGAAATACACGTTTAGGGTTCCCCTGATACCGAAAAAATGTTTTTTTCAACACGTCTGTCTCTCTGTCCGTCCGTCCGTCCGTTCATCTGGTACTAGCGCCTAAACCATGCGTAGGATATTTTCCGAATTGAATAAACCCCTGTCCATCTGGCTCGAGTCAAAACTTTGAGATTTTGAAAAACATTCTTCAAAATTTGAGGGTACTTTACATAAAGCCCTCCATGTCCAAAATTTTCTGAAAAACTGCTCCAAATTTTTTCCTTAAAGTTCTTGCAAGAATAGAGTCACATACACTTACAAACGTGGCATAGGTCCGATTTTCACGGTTAACTGTGAATTTTCGAAAATTTCAAAAGCATGCATTTTGTCGGTGTCTTCCTACAAATTGAACATAGATTTTTATTTCAAATAAAATTTGTTGTTCATCGTGAGTTCTTTCATTAAGGTCAGGTGCATTTTTTTGTAAATTTTAGTGCGTGCAATATGTGCAATTTTAAAAAATTACAAAAACAAGATTTTTTCAAAAAAGCTCCAAATTTTTTCCTTCAACTTTTTACAGAAATAGTGCCGAATCTACTCTATAAGATGACATAAACACCATTTTGCTGCTCTATTCTATTGTTTTTTGAAAAATTACAAAAATCTAATTTTTGCCTTTTTTATCATATTAATATTTATTTGAGCACCAATTTGTTCATAATATTGTGTTTCTGAGTAAGTGTGCTGTAAATAATGTCATATAAATTTTCTCGAAAACTCTACCGTTTTCTGTGAAAAGTAGCTCAGAATTCCCCATTTTCTGAAACGCTTAAAAGCCATTTTCTTAAAAACGGGTCCAGTTTTTTATTCAAATTTTTCGAACGGATAGTGCTAATTCCTCTCTTTAATGTGACGTTAAGTTCATTCCGGTGTATTTTTTTGTATTTAAAATTACAGAATTGTAATTTTTTCAAAGACCTTTCACGCCGTTAAAATGCACATTTTTAGCAAATTGTAAATACTATTGTATGTGTGAGTTAAGGTACTGCAAATAAGGTGTAATGAAGTGTTTCAAAAACTCAAGAATGTTCTGTGAAAAGGAGTTTCAAATTTCGAATTTACAGAAGTATTTAAACACCATTTTCTCAAAAACCGATCCAAATTTGTTAATGAGAATCTCCATTTAGGGTGAGATGTTTCTGTTTTTTAATATTCGTAAAGTAATATTTTCGTTCTACTATTAGGAAACCGAAAACTTAAGAAAAATCCAAAAAATATGTACTTTGGGCGGAGATAGATAACAGCTGGCAAGAGTATGTAGCATGTGCGTATAGCTAGCTGAGACCAAAAGAAATACAAAACTGATATGGGAAACTCTGTGCCATTCTGTAGCACCAAAAGTTTTCTTTTCACTTTAAAACAATGCCTGTAGAGGCATAAATATTTTTCTTCTTCTAAAAACTTTCTTTCTTCTAAAGACACAAAAAAATACACCGGAATGAACTTAACGTCACATTAAAGAGAGGAATTAGCACTATCTGTTCGAAAAATTTGAATAAAAAACTGTACCCGTTTTTAAGAAAATGACTTTTAAGCGTTTCAGAAATTGGGGGATTCTGAGCTACTATTCGCAGAAAACGGTAGAGTTTTCGAGAAACTTAATATAACATTATTTACAGCACATTTACTCAATATTGTGACTTTGACTCTAATGTTGTGGTAAAAGGAAATGGCGCATCGTATTTCGTACGTTATATTTTTGCATTTTGTTACCTTAGAATAAATTGATGGTGGCGGATACAAGACGGTAAATCTTCTACTTTCGTTGCGGATTTTAATTTCTTTTGCAAAATGTACAGCTGGGCAATAACAGACGTACAGAGAAAGACGAATAAAACGTCATTGAGTAGCATCATTGGGAGATTAAGTATTTGATCAAGCACCTGCGGAAGCAGAATTTGTGTGAAGAAAATGCGAAAAATTTTAGTTAGGAAATTGTTAATTCCCAAATAATAAATAAAAGTATAAATATCGTAGGAGTATTTTACTGTTCATAAAATGTGTTATAAATAAGTACGTTACAGCAAAACTCTGTAATCGTCTTATGAACTAGTACTGATTTAACTAGTGTGACTAAAACTCCCATATTGTACGATATAGCTTTAAGTACATGTTAACAAATACTGTCAGACAAATCTAGATTTACAATATAGTGTTTTTACTAGTAAATAGGAGTTTTCATTAAAGAGCTTTGTTACGACTAGTTTTTACTAGGTAATTCTATTATTAGCCACTTTTATGTACGTCTCAGGGCCACACAGTTGATTACTGAAAGCTCTAGAAATGTATAATATATATCCCAATTTATCCGCTTCTGAAACATATTATTAATGGTTTTTGTACACGTCTTGTAATCTCCGATGAAAATAATGTAACAAAATTGAAGATATCTATCAAATGTGGAATTTTTCAGAGAGAGTACTTGAACCCCATGTAGTTTCGTGTAGCTCTTAATCTCCTCTCGTCACCGAATTTCGCCACAATTAAAAACGCACTTCTCGATATGAACCATCAGAGATTTGCAAAGCTATTTGCATTTGTGACAAAGGGCACACTCCGCTTAATTTGGAGGATAAAGAATACTATCCGAATGTAACCACCATTAACGACAGAATACAATCATGGAAGTTCAAAAGTCTCCACGGTATATATACCCGTTACCTGGAAAATGCAGATAAAGACAGTTCGATGCCTTGGCTTTGGGATGGGTTTGTATTTGGGGAGACCCAGGAATTTATTTATCCATGTCAAGATAAGGTAATAGCTTCCAACAACTAAAAAAACATTGAAACGCAGACGTCCGAGATGAACGTATGGTATGCCATCAAGCACCAGAAACAATGGACTTTAATGCACAAAATTGGCAAACACTGAATACGTAATCCGACTCAATCTTACACCAAAGATCATCCATCAAACCATTTCAGTTAAATATGGTCGAATGGCGCCTGACACCATATCCCCGTACTATGTGTATCAAAGCCAAACCAGTACTGGAAAACAAATTTACAAGAATTATTATGCTGTACACATACACACAGGCAAAACCATTATAGCTAATAGATCAGATATTGTAATATACGACTTCACTGACAAAAATATTTTCTTCGTTAATATCCTGCATCCATAATATCACAATATAGTTTAGATATAAAAACCTGCATTCTGCAAAATCTGCATAAATAACATAGATACGAAAATCTGCAATTTCTGTACGAATTTGAGAAACAAAGTTACAGGAATTAAAACATGGGCTCTCTCAGCAGCAACAATGGATTTGGTGTTGTCAAGTGCTCTGAGACATCTTTGAAAGCTTTTGATAGAAAAGTTACAACACTTCTATCAAAATATAGGATGCATCATACTCGAAGTTCCGCCGAAAGGTTGTGTCATTCAAGACACTATGAAGGACGTGGACTATTAAAACTGGAAGTTATGTGCCGCCAGCAAGAAAAACAGCTAAGAACTTATTTCATCAACATGGAATACATGACGGCCATCTGTGCACAAAAGCACGGTTGTACATCTCTTGAACTCCTCCAAGAAGACCACAATCCAAGTTTGCTGAAATTTAAGAGCTGAATTGAGCATTAGAGATCACAGGAACTCCTTGGCAGACTTGCTACAGCGCTTCGAAGTAACTCCATCGACATGAAGAGATCGACTGAATGGTTGAGAACTGCTGAGCTTTTTTGAGAAATGGAAGGATTTGTGCTGGCCACTAAATGTTCTCAGTTGGCACAAACAGATCATTTACAACTTCATAATAAAGTGGGTAAAATCATCCACCAAGCTCTTGCAAACGATCAGACCTGATAAAGGAAAGCATGCCTTATCAAAAATATCTACTGGAGCAAGTACTGTTTAATGAGAGAATAATTATTTTGTGAAAGACTGCCATTGTTACAGACAGAACAATGGAAGCAAATAAGCTTAATATTGTCGTACTCGACAACACTACTCGTAGGATAATAATAATAATAATAATAATAATAATAATAATAATAATAACAATAACAATAACAACAATAATAATATATATATCGCACTCCCATTAAATCATATTCTGCTGTCAACAATTGCAGAAAAGAAAATGGCAGCCCTTCTCAATTGAACTGAAAGACCTATACAAATTAATAGAGGTAGATATTGTACCCGTTGTTATTTCATCTACTGGGCTTGTTTCTGACGACTGGAGGATTGTGAAAGAGAAACATCATCTACATGAATGGCACTTCAGAATCGTGCAGAAGGCGGTATTGCTGGAAACCACCAATATTGTGCGTAAAGTTCTCTCTTAGTCATTGAACAGGAATCTAAGTACACTGGAGCAAGAACTTCTCACAATCTTTTTCACCATATGTGTCGACGCTGTCTTTGAGTCATATCCTGAAACTCCGGACTAGCGAGAAACTTCGAAATACGATGTAATAATAATAATAACAATAATATTAATAATAATAATGATAATAATAAAAATAATTTGAGGAACTTTACCTGATGAAGATAGACAATTTCATAAGCGGGAGACTTCTGTTCATCGAAAGGGAACCAGGCTTCGTACGAAAGAAGGCGTTTTCCACCCTCACGTTTGAATATGTATGTGTCAGCTAAGGGTGACAGTGGTACTACAACAAGGGACACAGCATATATAATGCAGAGTGGTCTTGCGAATATTAGGTACTTGCGGTTGCAATCTTTGAAGATATCGTCCCATTGAATGTTTCCTCTTTGAGTTTCCATCATTTCATCAATGTTGTTCATTAGTCTCACAATACGATTTCGTGCACGACGTTTGCGTGCACGGTCCTTTAAAACCCTTTCCTATCAATATAAAACATTTTTGATTTTTTCGACAAGTAGTTCTTTCAAAAAATATTTCGCACAGCAAGATCAGTTAAGAAAGGTACTTATTAATTACAAAGGCAACAATGTGTTGCATTAGGTCGGATGGTGATGAAGAAAACCTATTATATATACTAAATTTTCTGAATCTGATACGTGACTAAATAAGTGCCGACGAAAAATTAGTGGTGCTTCATAGTAGCAACGGTTTTCTTGTATTATTTTAAATGATTACGTTAATTGATAATAAAGGTATTGGAAGGTATATATTAATATTCAATCCGCGGCATACAACTGTTTAAATTGCCTAAACTCCAAAACATTATCTACCATCGTGAATCTTCTAGAGTACTCTTTACATGTGCACTAATAGTTCTTCAAATTTGCACAAACTTTCCCGTAGTAATAATTTCCCCTATTCCTTAATCGGGGCTACCTTTTCCTTTCTGATTTACTCCGTTTCCGGCTGCCATCTATCGGCCAACATATAGTGACTGCCTCCAGGGCATTGCGTAGATTATCCGGAATGAGTAACGTCTGTCGTGTCGGCTGACATTTCGGCCAACATATTGTGGCCTACCTCAGAGCGTACTGCGGTAGTCTATAGGCCTATCTCGTTCCATAGTTAGATAACTAGTGTCGGATTCAGCAGCAGCCTGTAGAATTCTGGTGGTTGTTGCTCTGTTTCTGTATTTTCGAGTGTTTTTTTTTTCGATCAATACCAGGCGCATACCGGAGCGGAACAGCAGCGAATGGCCCACGGGCCGTGCGAGATCTTTCCTTCCCGTTCCTTGTTATATCCTCGCTCTTTGCACACACACTTACGTGCAATGCATTACCACACATGCCGGGAGACCGGTCGGGAGCTTAGGGCTACGGCGGTGTCCCGCCGGTGGCAGATACCCTGGATAGATCTGCATAAAGGAAAACCTCCTAGACGACTGTAGGACGGCTCCCGATCTCATCATCAAGCGCGCTCAGATCACTCCGTCACCGTTTGAGTTAAAACACGCACTACACTTACGGGACGAATGATAATAGTGGTTTACGCCCTCAGAAACACTCATTAATGAAAGAATCAATCACAAACACGCACTTAAACTATCGCTACCTTAAGGAATTTCTCACTTCAATTTTAGCTTTCGTAGATGTACATGCTTGGAATGTTCAAAGAAAACTTTTTATATAACAATACTTTCATTCAATAGTTTTTAATACGATAAAAAAGCAAAAATATTTTCTTTAATTTGATAAAGAACTCAAAAAATTTTCAAATAAATTATATTGCTATTCACTCAATCTAGGAGTGGATGCCTCCAATAAGAACGCGCAATTAGAACAGTAGCACGTAAATTGGAAGAGCAACTGCGATAATACAACGGAGTGTTATACACACTTCAAGTCTCTTGAGTATACAAGTTCCTTCCACGATGTTGGCAACAGTGATGTTGACACTTTTAAGTGAACAATCGAATCGCTAAATAAACCGCACTGCAGATTGATTTGAATTTAGGTTTTGATGAACGTATAAAAAAAATTGCGAAGACCTACGAAAAGCATTGCATCGGAAGTTATTAAAATTGAAGAATTGTAAGTGAATAAGTAAAAAAAAACGTGAGTAATGCTATAGTATGATTGTACGTTATGTTAGCATTTTCAGTTTTGCGTGCATTTACCGATTTTTAAATGAATGTGACCCACGACATATGTTTATTAAACTTAACTAAAACTATATTTACGAAAACTTACAAAACAGTCACCTTTTATTGTTAGATTTGCATGCAACGTTAGTTTCGCATACAAAGTAATTAATAGTTGCAGATGTAGAAGTAAACAAAAATTAACATCGTGTGTTAAGTTTCAATCTCTTTAAAAATGTGAGGAGGAAAATATGGAAGTGTGAAAGATATCCGAGGAAGAATCAAATGTAGATGTAAAATATGTTGACAGAATGGTTGGAACTAATTTGAAATGAGCAACATTTGTGCATTTAGCGTTTGTGCTGATGTAAATGGACTATGTGCATTTTTGTGCATATTAGCAAAAAAAGCTTAAAAATGTAGCTGTACTAAAATTCAACGATTAGCATCACAAGTAATCATACAGTAAAACAGTTCTTTACACATCAAAGATATCAAAATAGGGTTTTTATAATGCTACACTTGAATAACAAATATTTCATCGCCTTTGCAGCCTGGGTGTCAAGTTACGTCAGCTGTCTCCTAAGTAGTAATTCATTGAGTTTGAGTATTCAATGTGTACGAGCAGTACAAGAATAAACAAAATATCATAAATATTTGAAATTTTCAGAGAAATCCGATCTATTATACGTTTTTTTCGAAATTCTGATTATCTAAGAAAATCATTGACAGTGTAACAATGTGACCGTACAGCTTTATACAATAAGTAACTGTGAACGCCTTTAATTTTAATAAGTCCCTAACAAATGCTGAAGTGATTTTCACTTAAAAAAACGCAGCTGGAAAACCTCCACGTCTTGTGAATACTCCTCGAACAACTAACACAAATTTCAACTTATCAATTTATGCTATATCGAAATTCATATGTAATGTTCGACTACCAGCGACGAGCCAACTGCGAATTTCCTTGTATTTTTAATTCTATTCATTTGAACTTTAATAACGTACCTAAAACTTTCCTCATTCTGTAGTCAACCTGTTTCCGTCAGCAGGGAGCTTCAGAACGCGTTTTTCGGAATAATATACGTAATTAATCACAGACTGTTCATCAGTTCTTAACATTTGCCTACATTTTTTTCTCAGTCTTCACATTACGAAGTTACCATGATCAACGCTACTCTTTCCATGGCCAATATTTCATTATGTACAGATATCTTAATATTTACTTTTAATTCAGATCAATACATAACAAATCTGTCACCTGGTCTTAAGTCGCTTAGTTATATCTCATTTTTTTCGCACATACGAAATGAGTAACATAGTTTCTAATCAGGGCGATGAGGAGCAACCCCACAGCCATTCTTGGCTTGGCGAGCTTCGCTGATTATCCTGAACGATATTACATTTATTTGTATTTTTCGGTGAAAATCAAAACTGTTTCATAATTTTTGTATATTTTTGGAAAGTGGGGGAACCCAACCAAACCATCTCTCGCACCCCTGTAGGGTTCTTAGATTACTCAGAATTTTTGCGCGCATACGAAATTAGTATATCGATTCTAATGGGTGTCATGATCTGCAATGCCCAAGCCACAACAGCCTATTCGATTGCAGTGCAATATCCTCACTAATATTTCATTTACTTGTGATTTTCTGAAGAAAAAAATAGCATATGTTTTTTGTTTTTGTATTTTTCTGATGTCTTTGAACCACCTAAGAAACAATCGAAACGACCTAGAAGCCTCACTTGGGTATGGACTGGTTAATTTTCATTCAGTGAATGCGCCCATACAAAGATTTGGATAATCGAATAGCTTTCATATTATTTTTTTAATTTATAACTAATAGTACAATAGAATGGCACAGGCTTTTGTTAGCAGCTTCCGGCAATAAGCGTTTTTGTGTCGAAAATTCGCCCTTTCCAGCGCACGATTACAGTAGATTCTCTTCTTTCTTTAGTAAGTGCGAGAAAGTAATAAAAATAGAAACGGTATTCTTTCTATAACACGTACCATGTGTGACAAAGAAAATTCATTAAAATTTTGTTTCCTCTGCATTGTTATGTGAAGTAACTTTAATGTATATTTTTAATCATCCTGATAGAATCTGAAGAAAGTTCATACGTTAAAAATGATAAATTTTACTTTTAAAATTCTGTTTTAGGGTTTTTTGTGTATTGATGTGTTTCCGAATGAAATTAAAATACAATACTTTTTAATCACACACAATATTTTGAATCCTTTATAAAAATAAAATACCTTGGGTTCCATAATCCCCCAATGTACAGTTTATGTTGCAAAAAATAAGTTTGCATTTGCAGGATTCTAAAGAAAGTTGAGAATGTGTGATTTGTATTCAGTTATAAGTGTGAACGAAAATTAAAAAGCCTTACTCAGAAGAAATAGAACAAGTTTGCAGGTTTTGAAAAATCTTGTGTACGTAACTTTTTAGTCTTCTCTGTTTTACTCGAAGTTTAAAGAAATCAAACATAATTTGAAAATAATGCTTGACCTTATTTTAAGATCTAGTAACTTTCAGTACAGATTTTACTGAGAAAATATATATTCAGTATATTGATTGAAGGAAGTCGGCCCAAAAAATTGTAATCTTCTGAAATTTAAAAAAAATCACCTTTTTGTTATGAAAACGAGTTCTTCTGATGAAAAATCGCCACGTTTAACTGTAGAATTACAATGTTTTACCTCTTTACTACATGTATGTGTCAAAGTAAAATAGTGATCTGAGTAATTGTATATATTTTTAGATAAATTGTTCTCAAAATTGCATTTATTTCTTTAGAATATAGGTGTTGTGGTGTGTTATCGTTGGCATTTTTCATAAAATAATTATAGACGTTGTCATTGCCAACAATAGGATTGCCTCCTATTGTTGGCAATGAGAACGTCTATAATTATTTTATTTATTTCTTTTCAAATTCTTGAGTTACCTCTGGTATTTTAAGAAATATACTATTATTCTAGATGAAAATATCAGCACAATAATTTTTTATCACTTGCAAACTTTAGGTAAGTTATTACAGTGCATAAAATTATGTTAGCAATATTAAGCAAATGTGCTACATTTACATATTTTTTTAAAATGTTACTTCTAATTCACCATAAACGAATATTTTCAGACTTTAGGTTCTACACACTATTGAGAAAAGCATAATTGTAGTGCAATAAGTATTCAAAATAATGAAAATATCAGCTAATTAAATAAAAACAATGTTACCTTAGAATAAATTGATGCTGGCGAATACAAGAAGGCAAATCTTCTACTTTTGTTGCGGATTTTAATTTCCTTTGCAAAATGTACAGCTGCGCAATAATAGCCCTACAGAAAAAGACGAATAAAACGTCGTTAAGTAGAACCATTGGTAGATTAAGTATTTGATCAAGCACCTGCGGGAAAATGGCGCAAAATTGTATTTATGAAATTGTTACTTTCCTAATACTAAATAAAAATATACATATCATATGAGTATTTTACTGTTCGAAGGATACGTTATAAATAAGTACGTTGCTGTAAACCACAGAAATCGTATTGTGAGTTATTACTGATTTAACTAGTGAGACTAAAATCTTCCTATTGTAAAATATATCTTTACGTACTTATTAACAAATAGTCTCAGTGAAATCTTGATTTACAATGAAATCTTGCATAATTCTGTTTTTCTAGTAAATAATAGTTTTGATGGAAGAGCTTAGTTACTACTAGTTTTCACTACGTAATACTATTATTAACCACCTTCATGTATGTCTTAGTACCACACAGTAGGTTAGTGAAAGCTCTAGAAATGTACAATATACATCCAAATATTATACTCTTCGAAAACATATTATGGAAGGCTTTTTGTACACGTCCTGTTATCTGGGAACAAAATAATGTAACATAGTCGAAGGTTATATCAATCAAATGTGGCATTTTCCAGAGAGAGACTTTCAGCACCATGTGTAGCTGTTTTTTCCGTCTCCCCAACGAATTTCTCCACAACGTTTACGAATTTGATATGAGATTTAAAATGAAAAATACAAGGAAAACACTACACACTGCTAATTATCTGTTCGACATTGACGACTTAAAACTCTAGACTAGTAATAACAATGAACTGTCAACCTTACTGAACATTACATCACAATTCAGTAAGAATATTAATATGTGCTTTGGTATAGAAAAGTATTCTACACTTACTGCGGGGAGAGTAGTCCATTAATTAACCTCAGTAGTGACAAGTTTGGATGCCATAACGATCCAACCAATTGGCTCTGAGCATATATAAAAATATTTGGGATTCCAGGAAATATTATTAATTGATAGAAACAAAACAAACACACATAGAGAACATGCTTAAATCTCGCCTTCACAAAATCGTAAAAATAGAGCTAATTGCTAAAAAAATTAAAGCAATCGTCTCGTGGTGTATTTCACTAATAACGTAGTTCTTTGGTAGCTATTTCCATTTGTGACAAAGGGTACACTCCGCTTAATTTGGAGGATAAATACAACTATCCGAATATAACCACCATTGAAGACAGAATACAATCATGGAATTTCAGAAGTCTCCACGGTAGATATATCCATTACCTGGAAAATGAAGATAAAGGCGGTTCCATGATTTGACTTGGAAATATATTTCTATTTGAGGAGAGATTTATCCATGTCATTCAAGATCAGGTGATAGCTAACAAAAACTACACACAATACATTGAAAAAAAACAGACGTCCAAGGTGGATGCATTTTATGCCAACAAGCACCAGAAAAAGTGGACCATATAATAACTTCATGCACGAAATTGGCAAACACAAAATATCTATCCCGACTTAATCCAACAGTAAACATCATTTATCAAGCCACTGCAGTTAAATATGGTCTAATATTGCCTGACTCCACATGTCCATACTATACGTAATAAAGCCAAGCCAGAACTTCAAAACAAAAATTATTGGAATGGTTATGCTGTACACTTACACACCGGCAAAACCATTGTAACTAATAAGTAAGATATTGTAATACAAAACTTCACAGAAAGAAAAAAGACCTAAACTGGATGCGTGATATCAATATATCACATCATCGAAAGAAGAGAAGCTATGAAATATACCCCCTTGGCCATCGAATACTGATAAATATATCGCCTTAATTTTGTTGACGTTATACTATTTTGTCACAGCAATTGTCGGGTAAATGAACACTTGAAACAATATATTAAAAATTGACAATTAAACTCAAATACAATTATCCTTAAAAATAGAAAATAAAAGATTATTATTATTATTATTATTATTATTATTATTATTATTATAAGGAACTTTACCTGATGAAGATAGACAATTTCGTATGCGGGAGACTTCTGTTCATCAAAAGGGAACCAGGCTTCGTACGAAAGAACACGTTTTCCACCCTCACGTTTGAATATGTATGTGTCAGCCAAGGGTGACAGTGGTACTACAACAATGGACACGGCGTATATAATGCAGAGTGGTCTTGCGAATATTAGGTACTTGCGGTTGCAATCTTTGAAGATATCATTCCACTCTCGGTTCCCTCTTTGTGTTTCCATCATTTCATTTATGTTGTTCATTAGTCTAACAATACGATCTGTTTTCATATTCATAACATAGAATTTCATTAGTGAGATAAAGTTAACTGTAGTGAGCCACACTACGTGTGATAGCAAGAGAATATCAGGAAGAAACATGATAAGACTCTGAATCACCATAATGTTTGCCATGATTCTCGTATAAAATGCAATATAGAAAATTATTTTGAATAAAATCGTGAGAAACTTGTTTTCAAATGGCAACAAGGCGTATAATTTGAATGCCATAACCATGTGAGGTAAATTGTTTTTAACGGATTCTCTGACCTCTACCCTCGCCATGTCGAATATTGTGAAGATAAATGATATTTGAAATGAATATCGTAAAGAGAAAAGACGTTTCTCGTTGTAAGTGCAGTAAGCAGTATAAATAATGTATTGTGTAATATCTGTAATTCCTTTTTTCTTTTATTTACGCAAAAATACAACAAAAGAATCAGGGTGAACGGAAAAAAGGGCTTTTAACAAACCGCGAGCGAGTAACATTTTTTGTGTCAGTAATTTTCTCTCATGGGAACTTCGTGTACTGATACTCTGAATATCTGGGTGATTTGTTTTGTTTTCTTCTCAGGCTGAAGCATATGGTGAATTTAGTATTCCATTTGAGGTTTTCCTTGTAGAAGTGTCTATTAGGTGAATGATGACATGTTTCAGAATAAAGCAGACACACTCAATATATAATGTACAATAACGTTCGCGAGCGCTTGTCCTTTAATACACCTTCCTATCTATATAAAACATTTTCGAATTTTTCGACAAGTAGTCCATTCAAAAGATATTTTGCACAGCAAGGTCTATTATTTTAAATGATTACGTTAATTGATAATAAAGGTTTTGGAAGTTATACAGAACTATAAATGAATAAAAGAATCAATTACACCCATGCATTTGTATTATCTAATGAAAATGGTTACTTCTGTTTTAACTTTCCTATATGTATAGGCTTGGAATGTTTAAAAAATGAACTTCCTAATATACGTTTATTTAATACAAGTTTTTAATAAGAAAAAATGCCAAGATTTTTTTGAACTGTTGAAAAACTCGAAAAATATTCAAGTAAATTCGAATGCTATCGTGTCTAAATGAACATTTGTTCATAAGTAAAAAATTGGGATTAAAATGTTAATTTTTATTGTTTAGTAGTGGTGGCACGGTTCGGAAAAAAATAACCAGTTTCTACTTTGTTTAATATTTTACTTAAAATGGGGTGTTATCTTTAAAAATTAAATTTTATTATAAAATATCGGTTTCTGAAAAAAAATTGAAAAAAGATGCACAATAAAAATAGACAATTCAATGGTAAGTCTGAGACAACGAAGATATACTAATGTAAGAGCTTTTATCCCCAGAGGAAATATACTCAGGAGGCATTACATACTGCTCTCCAAAAAATTATTCAACGTAACCTAATGTGTCTGGAGCGTCGGTTGAGAATTGATTACTGTAATGCAGGTCTGCACGGTATTTTGCACTTGGACTGCGAGTAGAAAATTACTTTCAATAAACTCGTGAAACACTTGTTTTCAAAAGGCAACAAGGAGTGTATTTTAAATGTAATAACCATGTGAGGTAAATTCTTCTTAACAACATTCACCATGTCTAATATCATAAAGTCAACATTTGCCATGTCTAGTATCATAAAGAGAAATGATGTTTGAACTGTTTTTCGTTTTAAGAGATGTAAGCAGTATAATTAATGTATTCTATAATATCTGTGTTTTTTTTCTTTTATTAACGCAAAAGCACAACAAAAGAATCTGGATGAACGAAAAAAAATTGCTTTCACACCATGAGAGAGTAATAATTTTTGTACCACAGTGATTGTCTCTCTAGATGTCTTTGTGGTACTGATACGTGAAGGTCTTACAGGTTATCTGAGTGTATTGTTTTTTTTCTCAGTCTGGAAGATGTGTTGAATTTTGTATACTATTCGAGGTTTTTCTTGGAGAAGTGTCTATGAAGTGAATTATGACATGTTTCAGAATAAGAAGAAACACAGTCTATGTATAATTTACAATAACGTGCGCCCTGGTAAGGAAAAAGCAGATAAAGCGAGTTGCTACGTATAGAAAAAAAAAATCTTACATGTGGTGTAGCCAGAATCCATGTGATATGGACTCTTTATACCAAAAATAGGTTGATAGCAAAACGTCTGTCCGTCAGTTTGTGCACAACACTAACGCATACACCGTTCAGTCTATTTTCCCCAAAATTGATATTCCCCAATCTTTCTAGATGATTTCGCGGATCCTGGAATTTGAAAACAAATATGGGGGGGGGGGTATTTGCTGTGGTTGCTCATGCATTATATTGTTGGAATACTGTTCCAAAGTGCTCTGTCATAAAGGGTAGGTCGGGCCGATGCATAATGACTTTGACTTATCGTCAAAGTCTGCCGAAGCCCAATTAGAGGTGTTTTGAACGTACATCCGATGGTTTTCTACACCATGTTGTCCGGCTTTACACCTGCGTATCTCATCGCATTTTGGCCAGGATATGCCCTGTGCCTTTTAGACCGATACACACGAACATGATGGCTATCGGAGGTGAAGCGAGACTTATCTCTGAACATGATGCAACGCATCAGTTCATGCCTCTTTGGCGCGGCACCAGTCCAAACACCGATGTTGGTGTTCTGATGACAATGGAAACCAATGCATGGGGCAATGGGACCTTTGCAATAACATTAAGTTACTATTCACATCAACTCTACATTTTTGAATTTGGGTTTTTTATATTAGAATATAAATTGACGATTTATCAACGACTCTCAATTGTTTACTTTTAATGTAAATTAAAAATAAATTTATGTGCAAAGTTTTAGTTACAGTAAACAGTAACTAATATAATACACAAATAAAATACAAAAATGAAGGAATAAATCGTTTACATGAAATTGTTGCTTGGTACTTTTATCTAAACTGCATTAACGAATTTTCATTCTCGAACACTAATAATAAATTATTACTATTGGAGAACCTGGTGCAGTGTACATAGTTGTCCAGGGGCAAAGCCCTGGTTGCGAAAATTAATTCCTAGATCTTAAAATTTTGCAATCTTGATTTATTTATTGTCATTTTTAACAAAAAAATTAATTTGAACTGCACTCTATTAATAGAAATCAATCGGTGTAATGTAATTCGTACTACTAGAGCTGATGTTTTTGCATTCAGTTTGTATTTCACATTCAACAATATTATATTTAGAAGCTTGATTTTCATTGAAATTCAATTCCACAACCTTAGTGCATGAACATTTCTCAGTTAAATACACATACTTCTTTCTTCAACAGCAGCTTGTGGAAGGTTCCCTCAGGTGTTTCAAGGGAGTTTGAAAATTCGACAGGATAGTGCAAGACTCGATCTCCATCAATAACAGTATATATTGAGAAATATATTTTATTTTCTATCTATAAAAATGTTTCCTTTCTGTAAAAATATGTTTAATAATGATGTGTAAATATATATGTATATTAGTAAATATTTTTCTATAAGTAAGCAATTACAACTTGATATGTAAGCAAGTAATTTAAAATTTGCGATGAATGATGATTGAAGTGGATGATAGTTATAAAATAATTTTTATCTGCTGATTACACAAAATTGAGCTATATCCTGAAACATTCCATTTATTTGGTGATTCATAATAATTATGAACAATCAATTATACATATTATTTTTTCATAATAGTGATTAGTAAATATTCTACTCCTCAATAAGAAATATGTTAATAGCAACGTCAAAGATAATTAGGAAGGATTGGAAAATAAATAACTAATTTATTCCAATTCCAAGACGTGTTTAGCTTATTTTTGTATTAATACTGTGTACATTTGCTTTAAATACATTTACATTAATATTACATATTTTTTTAATTTTCAATTTTTATTGATTATGTAACATGATACATCACTATTAGTCTAAAAGAGTGCTGAATTGTACAAAAACAATTTTAAACATTTCAGTAGGGTTGCAAAATTAGAAATGACACGCTCGTAAATAATACGACTAATGTGTGTCATAAAACAGTACATTTAACCAACTTTAAATAATATTCACAAAAAAAATGTTTCTTTGACTAATGGATCTGCTGAACGCATGGCATAGAATATTCATAACACCCACTGATTCCATTACCATCTCCCAGGCATTACCAAGGGGTGTGTGGTTATTTTATTACATTAACACCTGAATAAGATATATAAAAATAAAAGCTTCTACACGTTATCAAATTTAAAATTCCAAAGTACAAACATGGACAATTATGCACATTATGTTAAAATTCATGTTGTATCACTTCAGTAGTATTGTAGAGCACAAATTTTGTAGCCTCTGGCATACGATAGTATGATGTGGATATTAAATGTTCAATACAAAGATCACCCATACACAAGAAAATGTAGAATCGTTTTCGCAAAAGATTAATTTTCTTCAGAAAGGTTTACTAAATATTTTTATTGAAATTAAAAAATTAAATAAATAGAGGAAAAACTATGGAAAGTCAGGACAAGGAATTTATTTACTGTGTTCTTGCAGGAGAATGGTGTAAGCAGAATATGCCCCTTTCATAACCTGGAACAGAAATGTATAAGAATTCAAAATGAAATGTTAAAGTAAATACTCAAGTAATAAATTAGGTTTTTAACACCTTTAATCTTCCTGCTATGATAATTAACAAATAATTGGTTTTGTTAAAGATAATGAACTAAGAGTAGAAATGAACTTTAGAAAAAGGAAACAACCCAATGAAACACTTCAATTGAACGTTAATAACGTTAATTAAAAGCTGTCACGCCCATTAATGACTATATTTTCGTAGATCATGTTGATTTTATTATACAAGTATATATTCTTCTTTCAACTGTCTCCGTGTTAATGACAGGCTCATTTCCTAGATTACCTCGTGTCCACCACAACTTCCTGACGACATTGCAGTTTTTATTCGAGACGTTAAAAAATCAAAATCCTGATGGATATTTATTCATATTTTCCAGCGTCTGTTCGCATTGTCAGAGCAGAACATTGAGACATGGATTTGTTTATCAAGCGGATAATCATTTTATTTCTGATAATAGTTATTTTACTGTATTTTACTTATAACTTCTTTAAGGTGTGATCTGCAGATACGTTCAGTTGCGAATTAAGTCCACTAGTGTTAAGAAGCAATCAGTCTTGTTAAAAATGAGACTTTAAATTATAATGTTTGTCTAAACGAGTTATTTAATGCAAAAGTATAAATAAACTTCTGGTTTGATGATATTTGGTGTGATTAAAATGAATAAAATATGTACTCCTCAGAAAAGAATAGGATTTAACGTTTCTGTAGCATAACAGGGAGTGCATATCACATCATTTCAAATAGCAATATTTGGTTGCTGATATCCGCATTTCCGTATTCTCATACCTTTCATTAAATGTCTACCTGAATCAACGACATTGTTTATTGACAGCAATGAGGGATTGCACATGGTTTCACTATATCGTATTTATTAAAATTAGATATAGTTCCATCTGCATTTTCACTGAGTTATATTCAAATCATAAAATTAATTTCGTGCCCATGAATATTTTTTCGGAACTTATAAATTGGGTATACCAGTTTATTTGTGACTTCCAGGTAGATTATGCAATGGTAATTTCCTCATGCAATGGAACCAGCAAGTTCTGCGTCCGACACGTGAATAGTTTGTCTTAATTGTGTCTTTCTCTTTGCCAAGAACTAAAATCTGCCAATTGTACTAATATAATACTATGGACCGTGAGTACAGATACAATATATAATGGAAATGTAAGTTGCAGAGAAAATCAATATTTTTGTGTGTAACAAATATTTGACACGAGATATAATGCATCTTAACCAAAAGGTTTATTTATTACGCTATTCAGCAATATGGCGCAAGTACATTTGTTCCCTTCCAAGAAACGAAATGTATCTATTTCATACTCTCTGAGAGCGACCTAGGACACGTGAACTAAGCCATACGCAAATAATAAATTATAAAAATTTCATAATATTCAAAACCTACTTTGTTGTGCTTCCTTCACCTTCCTTGATTTATTGCTTCGAAAAGCTGTTTTTAGCAAGTTATTCAAATAACTGTCTCAAAACAAAACTCAAATAATCATCACGCCACTCCATAGAAATATATGTGAAAATGGAATACCCAAAACACTGGTGAAAGTTCCATTGGTGGTTTCAAAACGAGTCATTAGTCACATTTTAAGAAAAAAAAACATTTGTTAAATCGACGCTCCTCTAAAATACAGTTCTAAACACCAATAATTTTCTTGTTGAGGTGTATTTTTCGAGTGTGAAGCGCGACTCACCGATGCGAAGGTTTCGAGCGTGAGCGGCACGAAACCCGCGGCGGTGAGGAAGGCTGGCTTGGAGGCGCGCAGCATTATGTAGCGAATGTGGCGCCGGAAGGTCAGCGACGCCTCGTGCCACGGCGTGTCGTACGCGGCGTCCACCACGCGCCAAGACTACGCAGCCACACGCGCCCGCATTAGCCCGCTCTCTTTCTTCGGAGCTTAAGCTAGCTTGGGCCTTCACACGTCATACTTGTTAACCGTGCACCAAGATACACTCACATGCGCACGCTCTCTTTTTTGTGAAATATCTAGATCTCTTTTTGTGTACATTACCAGCGCGTCTGGGCGCGTCATGCACTCACATTAGCCCGCTCTCTTTCTACGGAGCTTAAGCGAGCTTGGGCCTTCACTCGTCAAACGTGTTAACCGTGCACCAACATACACCCACATGTGCATGGTCTCTTTTTGTGCAGTTTCTAGATCCCTTTTTGTTAACATTACCGGTGCCACTGAGAAGCTACATGAACCCACATTAGCCCGCTCTCTTTCTACGGGGCTTAAGCTAGCTTTGGCCTATGTTCCTTCACACGTCATACTTGTTAACCGTGCACCAACATACACTCACATGCGTGCAGTTTCTAGATCTCTTTTTGTGAACATTACCAGCGCGACTGCGCAGCCACACGCACCTACATTAGCTCGCTCTCTTTCTACGGGGCTTAAGCTAGCTTGGACCTATGTTCCTTCACACGACATACTTGTTAACCGTGCACCAACATACACTCACGTGCGCACGCTCTCTTTTCGTGCAGTTTCTAGATCCCTTTTTGTGAACATTACCAGCGCGTCTGGGCGCGTCATGCACCCACATTAGCACGCTCTCTTTCTACGGGGCTTAATCCAGCTTGGGTCAGTGTTCCTTCACACGTCATACGTGTTAACTGTACACCAACATACACACGCTCTTTTTGTGCCGAGTCTAGAACTCGGTAGGTGCATATTAACAGCGGAAAATGAGCAGGGTCATGTGCCATACTCAATCACATTTGACACGTGTAAACTGTGCACCCACATACACTCGTATGAGCGTGCTCTCTTATTACGGAGCTTCTAGAACCTTATGAGAGCATATTAGTAGTGGAAAGCGAGGAGGATTCTGTGCCACCTCAGGCGTCGTACGTCTTAACTCACCACCCATGTATATTCATATGTGCACGCTCTTTTTTGTGTGCAGCTTCTAGATCTCTTTTTGTGTACATTACCAGCGGAAAAGGAGTTGCACTATGTGTCACGTGCCGTGCGTACCACGCGTTAAAACTTTGCACGCATAAACACTCATAACAGAATGCTCTCTTTTGACGGAGCTTCTAGATCTTGATAGAAATATATGAACTGCGAAAAGCGAGCAGGAGTCCCGTGCCACGCCGAATCGTATGTGACGCGTAACTGTTCACCCACATACATGCGCACACTCTTTTTCCATTTTCCAACACTCGGTACGAAAATCCGAGTACAAACAGCGGGAAGCGAGGAGTTCTATGTTTTATACCCCGTCACACGTCACCCGTATCAACTGAACCCCATACATGCGCTCAAATTCGCACGTTCCCGTTAGCACAGCTTCCTAAAGTCGATAGGAACACTTGAACAGGGGAAAGCGGCAGACCATATGCCACATACCGTCTCTCGCCGCACGGGCAAACTGTGCACTATCATGGGGACGCTCTCTTTTTACGAAGCTTCTAGATCTCGTTACGAGTATATTAATCGAATATCGAACTGGTGCCTGTGCAAAGCCCTGAAACAAAACATGCGTGAACAATGTGCACCCACAAGCGTGTACACTATCTTTTCGAACTTTGCTCTCATGTGTGCATATTAGCTGCGGAAACTCAAGGGACATCGACCACACCCCGTCACACGCCACGCGGATAAGCTGCGCACTCAAATTCACTCACTTCCCGCGCTCTTTTTTTAAGAAGTTTTTAGAATTGGATGGAGCGTATTAACAGTGTAAGGCGGGGAGGGGCTCTGTGTGTCACGCCTTGTCACACGACGAGCGTGTAGACTGTGCACCCGCATACACTGACATGCGCACACTTTCTTATCGCGGAACTTCTATAACTTATTAGGAACATATTAAATGCCAAAGGAGAGACGGGTCCTGCACCACGTCCCGTTGCACATAATGATGGTAAATTATTCACCCGCATACACTCACATATGCTCGATGGGTACAATTAATAGCGGAAAGCCATCTGGGTCATGTGCGGCTCCTTGTCAAACGTCACGCGTATAAACTGGATCCTTCTATGTACTCACGCTCATGCTCTCTTCATACGGAGCTTCTAGAACTCTATACGAGCTAATTAAAGACTAGAAACCAAAACTGCCTTCTGCCACGCCCCGTCACACGTCATGTTTGTAAACTGTACGCACCTCAGTGGGCGAGGGCTTTTCTTACTGGCTCTGAACCCCCAGTGCGCGGGTTCGAATTTCGAATGGCGGAAAATCCACAGTAGCCAAGTCACTCTTGTGGCATGTACAAGAACCCTGGCAGATACCCAACAAAATTAAATCCCTCCGTCTATAACCCGCATTAATGAGATCTCACGTTTTCAACCAGATAGCTTGGATATAGTGAAATGAGACGAAATGAAAGAAATCTAAAAAATATTTTCTCCAAACACCCTCCAAAATGTTATTTTTTTAATGTAGAATTGTGCGATTATAAAAATTGAATACATATTTTTTCGGTAAGTTCTCGGTCATTTCAAAAATTGTAAAAAATAACGTTCCAAAACTACTGTAATAGCGATTTTCCTCTAATTTTTGTTTCTATAAAACTAGACTTTAAAATAATTCCAATTCTGTCTTTAAACTTTTGAATATCGAAAATCCAAATGTTCAACTTTGCTTTCAAAGCCTCGGGAATGATGAGTTATACTGTGTATCACTTGGTGTAGGGTAATGCGAATGGAGTCCTAAATCTAATTTGAATCGGATGCAAATCTCATTGTAGAAATAGCTTTTGCTTTTTAGAAACAGTTTTTCAGGTTAATGTAATTATAATATTGCGTCGCCGATACAAATAAAGGATAATGTATGAGCTACTTTAGTCCAACTAGTGTTAAGTAGCTTCTAGAACGCGATAGAAGCGTATTAACAACCAAAATTTGGTAGGGCTTCGCACCACGGTCAGTCACTTGTCAAAAGTGGAAACTATGCACGGTCATTGTCACATTCACGCACTCTCTTACAAACTCTGTTCAAACAGCTTTTAGGACTCGATGTGAGCATTTTAGTTAGAGCGTAGGCTTCCGGAGTCCGTACTTAATTGGCTGTCCGGGTAGATCGCAGAATGGCGACCGAAATGTCGGCACCTTAGCCATGGACGCGGCGTCACCCGGACAGCCAATTAAGTAGTGAGCATTTTAGTTTGATTTGATGACTTCAATTAATTTTATAAATGATGAATAAGTCCAAAATGTTTATATTGCAATGCTTCAAACTATAAAAGTAAAGAAAAATTCTTATTTCATTCCGCAGATTATAAATTATGTTAGAAATGGTAGGTTGTTTGTATTGTTTGTTTCAAATATTAAGTCATAGACAAGTACGAGAATTAAACAACACCCGGCCAAGAGAACACCGTTAGCTCTAGAGAAAGATGGACTATTGACCCAAAATGCCATATATACTACGTCAGAGTCAAAACATAATCAAAATAATATGAACATCTGAAATACACAAAATATTAATTTATTAACAGGTGTCGGGCCTCCATTTGCTTTTAGAACAAATGCAGTTCGTTGCATTGCAATTTGCTATGTGTTTGAATACGTTTTCAACGGAATGTTCTCCAATTCTTGTCCCAACCCATCCGCCAATTGCTTCAACGATGTTGGAACTAGAAATCTGCTCCTCACTCTCTGCTCTAAAACGCCTCAAACTTTCAATTTAAGGTCTGGTGACAGCGCAGGCCAGGGAAGATGTTCGATGTTATTCTGAGGCTGCGCAAACCACGACTGAACCTTTTAGATACATTATCATTTTGGAATTTCGCAGTTTGACAACAATGTGCTAGAATTTGTAAGCATTTAATTGTTGAGGATGTCGAGACATTTCTTCTCAGTAATACGGCCTGTGAGAGTAATGATAGGACTTGCTCAATATCACGATACAGCCGCCCAAATCATAACGGGACTACCTCCTTGCTTGACTGCAGGAAGCAACCAGGCCGCATTGTTTTGGGTATCTCTAATAATTAACCCGGCCTTTTGTAGGAAACAATAAAAACGATGGTTAATCGGTTCAAACCACATTCTTCAGTCATTAAACGTCCAGGTGTTATGAACGTAGCACCACTTCTTTCTCAGCTTTGCGTTGACATCCGTTACGAAAATTTTCACAATTTCAGCTCTTCCACGAAACTTGTGACACTCCAGCCGTGTTGTTTTTGTAGAAACAGTATTGATCAAGTGAGAGTTGAGTCTCTCTCACCACGGTGGATATACGTTGTTTGGACACAATTATTTTTAATTATCGTCTGTCTCTGGTTGCGTAGGCTTCCGCGGCCGGAGTTTATGTTGTCTAGGCTATCCTACTGCTGCAGTACGCTCTGAAGAAGGCCACAATATGCTGGCCGAAACGTTAGCTACCTTGACAATGACGCGGCTCATCCCGGTTAGCCTAGACAACATCGTCTGTCTCTGTCAGTTCTTGCTTTTGTCCACTATTTCCCGTCGCCGATATGTTTAACCATGAATTGTGTATGCCCTCTTTAACGTGAACACTATTGCTTGTGAATTGTTAAAGACTTCAACTGTTTTCATCGCAAATGCTCCCGACAATCGCGTACAAACGATTTGCTCTCTTTAGACTGATTTGTATCAACCAAACCGTCGCTTGATATCTATTTTATACATTGTTCAAGAAATACTTCAACAAATCTGCAGACATGTATTTTGCAGTATCAATGAATGCATTTGTCAGTTCATTTCGAAGCTGGTCACTGTCAAAGAATGGATATCGTTTTATTTGGAAAGATAACTTTTCTGAAGGAAATAACACATTGTAGGTGGAAAACTGCTTTTTGCCAAGAAGGCCAATAAAATGAAAGATCTCAAAATCTTGAAACAGATTTTCCATCTTACTCGATTATGTGTCAATACTTTTTAGGGAAAACAATTTTTTGTCTTTCAGATATTTCTGATTCTGAAAGTTCATTCATGGTCATGCTTTAGTGCAGTTTCAATAGTATCTTCATATCTAATACGGCATAGTAGTGCTATCTCAATTATTGTAGTCCATGTGGCATAATACTTGCCTCATGATTCCTCATTATTGAGAGAAAACTGCATTTCGGTTTCGGGAACCGTTTAGAAGTTCTGAGAATAGCCCATACTTGGCTAGACATTCTATATAACACTAAATGTTTTGATTCAATTGGTATTAATTGTTTTATAAAGAAACACGAACAAAAAATGACACAAACAACTCGCTCTACTTTCCCACAACGTTTGGAAAATGAGACGAATTTTCATTAGGCGCCGGGGCGTGGACCTAGCGCTACACAAGTCTGTGCATGCTGAGAGGTTAGGCTCCCTGCCTAGTGAGAGCGAGAGTGGAGATAGAGCGCCCGCTTATGCGCATGCGCTGCAGAGACAGCAGCAGTCTACTCCCAGTGAGGATTCCCAGCTCTGCTACGGTCCTATGTCCTCGTGCGTAAGCGAGAAAGAGGAGCTGAACACAAATAATTTTCTTTAACATTTCAGTAAAGTATTATTGAAAAAATAGTACACGTAAGGACAGATGTTGCTGCAAAATAAGGCACCCAGATTACCTTTCCGCTTTGCCACTGCTGAAATTGTGAGCTTTGAGAATTGTGAATTGTGACAATAATGAGCTCGATGTCACAGGAAATTTTTGGGGATTTCGACAAACTTCATTAGAAATGATATAAACTATTCTACTCAAAAATGCCAAAACGTATAAATAACGCTTTTACTGTAAATATTAACAATATGAGTTATTTAAAGAAATTATATTTGTAAAATTAAAAAAGGAACAGAAGAATACAGAAAATGGCGTTTATTTCATCTTATATTTAGCGCGATCCCTGCTAAAGGTTTAAAGAAAAAAACGTGGAGCCATTTTTGAGAAAATCTCTTTTTTAAATAATTTTATGCTGTCTCTATTTTATTCAAATTTTTCGAAAACTACTAATATTTTCAAAAATGTATGTGACTAGTTAAAGAACAGATAGTGAAGATCAAGTTTGTTTGAAGAAATGTCGCCATAATTAAAACTGTAGTTTAAGAAAGACACAAAATAATTTAAACTGTTGTAATTTTCAAAAATTCAGTGTTAACAATAATAATCCAACTTACGCCGTTTATAAGTACCTTTCAATCTATTCTTACAAAAAATTTGAAGAATAAGGAAAGGGCAGGTCACAGGGGCTACATTTAAAGTACACCCACAATTTTAAGATTTTTTTTTTTTAAATCGCAAAGTTTCGAGTTGGACCTTATCGCCCAAGGAAATTCATTTTGATAAAAATACTACAAATAGTCTACACGCTACTGTTGTTCACCGATGAGCAGACAGACGATCAGATGTTTTGAAAAATAAATTTTTTATCTGTAACAAGGGAACCCGAAACGTATATTTCTGTTGATTTTCCGCAACATGACACAAATTTCTTTATATTAAGTATATATATATATACTTAATAATAATAATTAAGTATATATATATATATATATATATATATATATATATATATATATATATATAAAATTAAGTATATACAAGAAAATAAAAAAAATCCTCCCATTAATACCTCGGATATTTTCCCTCAGTGCGAGACACGACTGCTTAGTGGCAGCTTGCGAAGTGCTTATGGGAACCAAGTTAATGTAATGTGCGCAGTTTAGTACTACGATACACAGCTAGAATATTTTGTATACAAATATTGCAAATAAATTTGAAACCCAATTACTGCATTTCATTCTTTAAATTATAAATAACTCTACATAAGTGCTTTTAAGCATGAAATAAATTTAATCTACTGCAAATCTGTACAGAAAATATTTACCTCTTCTGCAATGGCTTCACTGTAATAACTCATACTTAAATTAATTGCCACCATGTAACCAAGAGTAATGGCAAATTCATAATATTGCACTCCTGCTGGGACGGCCTATTACAAAAAAAATATCATATTTACACTCATAGAAGTGCACATCTGATTTAGTTCTAACTATCAGTATGTTGAGAGTTTAAAAAATTATTGGAGAGCTTACCACAAACATCAGTATAAGTAAGGTTGCAAACAGAACCAGAGACCAGCCCATCTGATTGAGATTGTGAAATTGGTAAATCTCTTCCATTTCATTCACGCACCTAAAAAAATGTTAAAAGATTGATTGAAATCTATATAATTTTAATGAGTAAATTATAAATCAACGACAGATTTATTGTAAATATATTGACAAAAATTAAAAAATAATGAAATACAACAGAACAGTGTTAAACAATGCTTATGATTAATTTACAGACTTGACATTCTTATTTTCAAAAAATATCTTCCGACTCTTATAACTAAATGATTGCTTATAATACAAGTAAACAATGAAAAATCATCAGAAATAAAACCATGAGTAATTTACTATGAACCACGGCCTAATTCCATTTTCTTACGATTTCTCTACAAAGTGTCATTTTTGTTATATGATGTATTTAAAATAGTGAATATGCTAAAAATAATTTCTTCTGCGAGTAGAACTGCACCAAGCAGCTCACGCACCCAACTTCCATCTTCTTCTGTCTTGCCAATCCTCTTCTTTGATGTAACGATCTTTCATTGCCAGTCGCACACCATCATATCATGTAAGTCTTGGTCTACCTCTCTTTCTGAGCATTGGAACCTGTCACCTCCAAGTTTTTAATAGGCATCTTTTATCCGGCATTTTTCTAAGATGCTCGTGCCAATTTAACTTTCTCCCTTCTATTGTATCCATAATATGGCACACATTTGCTGCTTTATATTTTCATTTCTGATTTTTTTCCATTCACGTTACACTACAGCTGCATCTCCAAAACTTCATTTCCATAGCCTTTAACTTTTTACTTTCCCGTATACGTAGTATATACGGAGTAATATGCGTAATATAGGGAATGTTATGCAATGTTGTGGAAAATCGATTTCGAGATTTCAACGGAAATACACGTTTAGGGTTCCCCTGATACCGAAAAAATGTTTTTTTCAACACGTCTGTCTCTCTGTCCGTCCGTCTGTCCGTCCGTCCGTCCGTCCGTCCGTTCATCTGGTACTAGCGCCTAAACCATGCGTAGGATATTTTCCGAATTCAATAAACTCCTGTTCATCTGGCTCGAGTCAAAACTTTGAGATTTTGAAAAACATTCTTCTAAAAATGGGGGGTACTTTACATAAAGCCCTCCATGACATATCCAAAATTTTCTGAAAAACTGCTCCAAATTTTTTCCTTAAAGTTCTTGCAAGAATAGAGTCACATACACTTACAAACGTGGCATAGGTCCGATTTTCACTGTTAACTCTGAATTTTCGAAAATTTCAAAAGCATGCATTTTGTCGGTGTCTTCCTACAAATTGAAGATAGATTTTTAGTTCAAATAAAATTTGTTGTTCATCGTGAGTTCTTTCATTATGGTCAGGTACATTTTTTTGTAAATTTTAGTGCGTGCAATATGTGCAATTTTAAAAAATTACAGAAACAAATTTTTTTCAAAAACAGCTCCAAATTTTTTCTTTCAACTTTTTACAGAAATAGTGCCGAATATACTCTATAAGATGACATAAACACCATTTTGCTCTATTCTATTGTTTTTCGAAAAATTACAAAAATCTAATTTTTGCCTTTTTTATCATATTAATATTTATTTTAGCAGCAATTTGTTCACAATATTGTATTTCTGAGTAAATGTGCTGTAAATAATGTCATATAAAGTCGCTCGAAAACTCTACCGTTTTCTGTGAAAAGTAGCTCAGAATTCCCCACTTTCTGAAACACTTAAAAGCCATTTTCTTAAAAACGGGTAAAAACGGGTTTATTCAAATTTTTCGAACGGATAGTGCTAATTCCTCTCTTTAATGTGACGTAAAGTTCATTCTGGTGTATTTTTTGTGTCTTTAAAATTACAGCATTGTAATGTTTTCAAAGATCTTTCACGCCGTTAAAATGCACATTTTTAGCAAATTGTAAATACTATTGTATGTGTGAGTTAAGGTACTGCAAATAAGGTGTAATGGAGTGTTTCGAAAACTTAAAAATGTTCTGTGAAAAAGAGTTTCAAATTTCGAATTTACGGAAGTATTTAAACACCATTTTCTCAAAAACCGCTCCAAATTTGTTAATGAGAATCTCTATTTAGGGTGAGATGTTTCTGTTTTTTAATATTCGTAAAGTAATATTTTCGCTCTACTATTAGGAAACCCAAAACTTAAGAAAAATCCAAAAAATATGTACTTTGGGCGGAGATAGATAGCAGCTGGCAAGAGTATGTAGCATGTGCGTATAGCTAGCAGAGACCAAAAGAAATACAAAACTGATATGGGAAACTCTGTGCCATTCTGTAGCACCAAAAGTTTTCTTTTCACTTTAAAACAATGCCTGTAGAGGCATAAATATAATGTTGTGGTAAAAGGAAATGACGCATTTTCGTACGTCTTTTTTTGCATTTTTCGTGAATTTCGTCTAATAACTCATTTTTAACCTTTTATGAAATTTTTAATGCATTTCGCTGATTTAATTGATTTTAATATCATTTTAATGGAAGTCGCTTCAAACAATATTTACGAGATGCAAAAAATGCTCCCCACAGAATTCCTAAGAATTCCACAGACTTCAAGCCGATGTGAGTATGTAATTAAGGTTCCTGTGACGCCTATCGGCGCTAGTCGGTTTGGACGATTTCGGGGTAAAAAAAAGAAGAGATAAAGAATAGTCCAAACCAGAAGTTTGCAAGCCGAGTTCACTGAACGAATGAAAGAAGCCTCGATTATTTCAGTATCATATCCATCATATTGACATGTTCATCCGAGCTAGTTTTGATCACATTTTAAAAACATTTTAAAAGCATATTATTGATCATTTTGGTAATGTTTTAGGTCACCAAAATCCCCCCTAGGTGTCATCATTAAGAAAGTTAAATCGCAATTTACTCACAATTCTTTAATAAAATATTAGTGTTTAAATAGGACATACTTTTTCGCCTATTTGGTGACGGATACCTAACTTCAGTCCGCAGAAGTGTTTTCAAGTTTCAACAATTTTTGCCCTCGATGGGATTCAGACTGATGAACTTACGTTAAGAAAGCAATGACCACTCCAGAGAACGCCTGAGTCTGCTTAGCAACCTTCCCTTTTAGAACTGCACATAAGGCTCTACTGGATCCCAGCATCATTTCAAATTCACATCGAGTAGAAATTTCTGTCGACAGCCGCATAGGCCTTTACGTACATTTGAATTACACCGTTAGCGTATACTCAAGCTACATACAGTCTCAGATGATATTAATTGCGCAAGTTTTCTTGAACGATCTTGGTTCCTCCTCTCTGGCCCAATAAACAGTTGAAGGCAAAAGCTCTCAGCGAGCACTGATGACATTCCAAACACATCTTAATTGGCGCGAAATAAGTACTGTTTTCTGTTGAAGACGACAAATTCCGTGATTTTCTCCAAAATTGTAAAGAAATGACCGAAGCAGGTGAAGATCCATCACAGGAGATACCTCGAACTCCTGTAATGGATCATAAATTTTTGATTTAAAATTTCTAATGATTAACCCCTTTCCTGTTTCACCTCACACTTGAGCGAGTCAAAATCTGTAAACTAATAACAATTTATTACGTTTCGCCAAGTTACACTCCGACAATACAAATTTATAAATATTGAGTGAATTCCCAAAGTCGCCCACGAACAGGAAACCGAAATATTATTATATTTATTTGAAACGTGACTATGTTCTTTCTCCTATCATTGGGTTTATATTACCTGCTAATATATAACACACACACACAAATTTTAACAATGCCATAGCAACAGCCATGCCAACAGCAATATGAGCAGCAATTATTTATTGACGAACACCAGATTTCGAAATGCTACATGGCAAATTCTGCACTCCGCCGACTACACACCAGTTTTCTATAGTACCAAAACATAACATGATTTACCCTTTAAAAAATTTACACTAAATTTACCCTTTAAATACAACATATCTTGAAGATAACAAATTCAATAACACTCACTCATTCATATATATTCAAACTTCATTCACTCACGCGAGTGCACTCGTTTCAAAACTAAAAAAAAACAACTCTAATGACCATTACTAATAATTAGTTGGTTGCAATCTTGTCCTTGTTGTAAGATTGTTTCAAAATTGCGTTCTCTCCATGGTTGCTGGACCCCGTAAAATGGCGCCGTCTGTATAGCTGCGATTATTTGCGCCTTCTCGTCGCAGGTACCATCCTCTTCTTTTCAAACTTCAAATAGAATTACTCGCGGGCTATATTTCTTACTATGGAGCACCATTGTACTACATCCTACCACCTTCCAACCACCGTTTACATGAAAAACTTCAGATTTCACTTCTGCCACGATGTCAGCACAACCAGATATCCAATCCGTCAGTCTATATGCATTGTTGCACTCTTTCCTTCTCATCGTGCAGTTTAAACAAAGGACAGCTCTGTTCTTCTGTCAAACTCGCTGTACGCTTCTATATTCCAAATGTAGATGTCTTTTGATTTCAAACTGAAATCAAAATGAAACTTAAAATAACAAATTTAAACACCCTTGCCCTATTACAAATTCCTGACATTTTATTGTCTAAACGTTTGTGTAATCGCCCATTTCTTGTATCCTTCCCTTGTCTTTTACAAATATACGAACATCCATTTATTTAATAAAATATTTTCGTTATTATACGAGTATAATAACCCAGAGTTCGAGTGAATGTTTATCCTTCCTAAACGATTCTTTATTTATTTATTCTTTCCAGGTCTGCTGCCAGCTTAGTTCCTTGGATTTTTTTTAGAAATAAGCAATTTGTTTTTTCACCCTTGCACCTTCGACTGTTTCTCTTTTTATTAATACATCAGTTTTAAGTTATCTTATTGAATCTTTCAAGTAATCGTGACGCATCCGCATGGACCATCACACTCCTGAGAAAGTTGCGAAGGGATGTCTGATTCTCCAGAGACTGGTATTTCTTCATAAAATCTAGGGACCGATTTCGTAACTAATACCTTCTCAATACACGCATTTCTTCAATCCATCATTCAAAAAAGTGGCGCGAGTAATACCAATACTTTATACGTCAAGGGTAGTAGTTAATTCGTCAGTGGTGTTACCACGGTCTACTGGAACCCAGTGTGTAGTTAATGATTGTTCTGCAAAATAATAATAAAAATAGAAATAGTATTCTTCCAAAACGCTTACCAGATGTGGCAAAGGAAATTCACAAAATTTTTGTTTCCTCTGTATTGTTATATGACGTAATTTCAACGTGTATTTATAATCATTCTGTTAAAATCTGAAGAATGTTTCTACGTTAAAAATGACAAATATTACTTTTTAAATTTGCATTTTTGTGTTTTTCTTGCTTTCATGCATTGTCAAATGAAAATAAAACACAATATTCTACAATCCCACACATTTTTTTGAATCTTTTGTAGCAATAAAAATGTTTGAGGTTCGTGAGACCTCAGTGTGCAGTTTAGGTAGCAAACAATAAATGTGTAGTTGTAGGATTAAAAATAAATTTGAACATCACGTTTAAATAATTTTTAAATATTCACAATTTTACTTGAAGTTTCGCAAAATCTATACATATTTTGAAAAAAATGCATGTCCGTATTTTAATATCGAGTGACTTTTAGTACAGGTCTTATTAAGAACAAAATATTTATATTTAGTATTGTAGTTGAAGGAAGTCGGCTCAAAAATTTCAAGGTTCTGAAATTACAAAAAAATACTAAAATCGGACTTGAGCCATTTTAATTAAACTACTTTGATCACAAAAAAAATAATAAAACCAATTGCGAGATAATTCAGAAAAAAAAGCTTTGACAATGTCGTTTATGCGTCATGTAAAGTTCTACCAAAATCACAGCATTCAAATTCGCATTGCCTTGAGTAACGTCTGCTGGATTTGGGAATATCAATATTGGAGAAAATGCTTTAAATGGCATAGATGCCGGTATTGTGAACAGTTGAAAGACGTTTTGCTATAAACAAGTTTTTTCGTACAAGGAGAACAAGACTCCAATTCTGAGTTTTGAAGATTTATTAATTTGATCGAAGTTCTGGTTAGAATAAATAGGAAAAGTTTGCAGATTTGAGGAAATTTTGTTTACGTCACTTTTTGTCTTCACTGTTTTACTCGAAGTTTCCAGAAATTTACACATATTTTGAAAACAATGCTTGACCGATTTTCAAGATCTAGTAATTTTTTGTACAGGTTTTATTAAGAAAATCAGTAATTCTCTAAGGACGTCGGCTCAAAATTTTAAATTTCTGAAATTCCAAATATTTTACCTCTTTTTTATGGAAACAAGTTCTTCTGTAGAAAAATTGCCACGTTTAACTGTGGAATTATAATGTTTTCTCTCTGTACTACGTTTATTCGAGAAAGAATATAAGTGATCTCAATAATAGTTTACATTTATAGATAAATTGTTCTCAGAAGTTCAGTTAATTATTTTAAAATTGATGACTTACTTCTGATACTTTGAGAAATATAAAATAGTATTATTCAAGGTGAAATATATCGAAATGTCACCACTGTTGTTTTATATCTCTCGCAAACTTTCATTACTTTATTGCACTGCATTAAATTAGATTATAAATATTAAACAAGTGTCATTAATAAACTCTGAAAAATAAATTAAAATATCAGCTAACTAAATAAAAACAATGTTACCTTAGAATAAATTGATGGTGGCGGATACAAGACGGTAAATCTTCTACTTTCGTTGCGAATTTTAATTTCTTTTGCAAAATGTACAGCTGGGCAATAACAGACGTACATAGAAAGACGAATAAAACGTCATTGAGTAGTATTATTGGGAGATTAAGTATTTGATCAAGCACCTGCGGAATCAGAATTTGTGTGAAGAAAATGCGAAAAATTTTAGTTAGGAAATTGTTAATTCCCAAATAATAAATAAAAGTATAAATATCGTAGGAGTATTTTACTGTTCATAAAATGTGTTATAAATAAGTACGTTACTGCAAAACTCTGTAATCGTCTTATGAACTAGTACTGATTTAACTAGTGAGACTAAAACTCCCATATTGTAAGATATAACTTTAAGTACATGTTAACAAATACTGTCAGGAAATAATTATAGACGTTGTCATTGCCAACAATAGGATTTAATAAAATAGCAGCTTTCGATGGCTTAGCCATCATCATCAGTTGTCTGCTGGATGGAAGCCACAAAACGACTACCTACCCTGTAGTCGTTTTGTGGCTTCCATCCAGCAGACAACTGATGATGATGGCTAAGCCATCGAAAGCTGCTATTATATTAAATCCTATTGTTGGCAATGACAACGTCTATAATTATTTCATGAAAAATGCCAACGATAACACACCACAACACCTATATAAATACTGTCAGACAAATCTAGATTTACAATAAAGTGTTTTTACTAGTAAATTAGAGTTTCCATTAAAGAGCTTTGTTACGACTAGTTTTTACTAGGTAATTCTATTATTAGCCACCTTTATGTACGTCTCAGGGCCACACATTTGATTACTGAAAGCTCTAGAAATGTATAATATATATATCCCAATTTATCCGCTTCTGAAACGTATTATTAATGGCTTTTGTACACGTCTTGTAATCTTAGATGAAAATAATGTAACAAAATTGAAGATATCTATCATATGTGGAATTTTTCAGAGAGAGTATTTGAACCCCATATAGTTTCGTGTAGCTCTTAATCTCCTCTCTTCAACGATTTTCGCCACAATTAAAAACGCACTTCTCTATATCAACCATCAGAGATTTGCAAAGCTATTTCCATTTGTGACAAAGGGCACACTCCGCTTAATTTGGAGGATAAAGAATACTATCCGAATGTAACCACAATTAACGACAGAATACAATCATGGAAGTTCAAAAGTCTCCACGGTATATATATATATATATATATATATATATATATATATATATATATATATATATATATACCCATTACCTGGAAAATGCAGATAAAGACAGTTCGATGCCTTGGCTTTGGGATGGGTTTCTATTTGGGGAGACCCAGGAATTTATTTATCCATGTCAAGATAAGGTAATAGCTTCCAACAACTAAAAAAACATTGAAACGCAGACGTCCGAGATGAATGTATGGTATGCCATCAAGCACCAGAAACAATGGACTTTAATGCTCAAAATTGGCAAACACTGAATTAGTAATCCGACTCAATCTTACTGCAAAGATCATCCATCAAACCATTTCAGTTAAATATTATCGAATGGCGCCTGACACCATATCCCCGTACTATGTGTATCAAAGCCAAACCAGTACTGGAAAACAAATTTACAAGAATTATTATGCTGTACACATACACACAGGCAAAACCATTATAGCTAATAGATCAGATATTGTAATACACGACTTCACTGACAAAAATATTTTCTTCGTTGATATCCTGCATCCATAATATCACAACATAGTTTAGATATAAAAACCTGCATTCTGCAAAATCTGCATAAATAACATAGATACGAAAATCTGCAATTTCTGTACGAATTCGAGAAATAAAGTTACAGGAATTAAAACATGGGCTCTCTCAGCAGCAACAATAGATTTGGTGTTGTCAAGTGCTCTGAGACATCTTTGAAAGCTTTCGATAGAAAAGTTGCAACACTTCTATCAAAATATCGGATGCATCATCCTCAAAGTTCCGCCGAAGGGTTGTGTCATTCAAGATACTATGGAGGACGTGGACTATTAAGTCTGGAAGTTATGTGCCGCCAGCAAGAAAAACAGCTAAGAACTTATTTCATCAACATGGAATACATAACGGCCATCTGTGCACAAAAGCACGGTTGTACATCTCTTGAACTTCTCCAAGAAGACCACAATCCAAGTTTGCTGAAATTTAAGAGCTGAATTGACCATTAGAAATCACAGGAACTCCTTGGCAGACTTGTTACAGCGCTTCGAAGTAACTCCATCGACATGAAGAGATCGACTGAATGGTTGAGAACTGCTGAGCTTTTTGGAGAAAGGGAAGGATTTGTGCTGGCCACTAAATGTTCTCAGTTGGCACAAACAGATCATTTACAACTTCATAATAAAGTGGGTAAAATCATCCACCAAGCTCTTGCCAAACGATCAGACCTGATAAAGGAAAGCATGGCTTATCAAAAATATCTACTGGAGCAAGTTCTGTCTAATGAGAGAATAATTATTTTGTGAAAAACTGCCATTGTTACAGACAGAACAATGGAAGCAAATAAGCCAAATATTGTCGTATAGGAGTTGTGGTGCGTTATCGTTGGCATTTTTCATGAAATAATTGTAAACGGTGTCATTGTCAACAATAGTATTTAATATAAGAGCAGCTTTCGATGGCTTAGCCATCATCATCAGTTGTCTGCTGGATGGAAGCCACAAAACGACTACCGGTAATCGGTAGGTAGTCGTCGAAAGCTGCTCTTATATTAAATATTATGGTTGGCAATGACAACGTTTACAATCATTTCTAATATTGTCGTACTTGACAACACTACTCGTAGGATAATAATAATAACATTAATAAAAACAATAATAATAACAACAACAATAATAATAACAACAATAATAATAACAATAATAATAATAATAATAATAATAATAATAATAGATTTCGCACTCCCATTAAATCATATTCTGCTGTCAACAATTGCAGAAAAGAAAATGACAGCCACTCTCAATTGAGCTGAAAAACCTATACAAATTAATAGAGGTAGATATTGTACCCGTTCTTATTTCATCTACTGGGCTTGTTTCTGACGACTGGAGGATTGTGAAAGAGGAACATCATCTACATGAATGGCGCTTAAGAATCGTGCAGAATGCGGTGTTGCTGGAAACCACCAATATTGCGCGTACGGTTCTCTCTCTTAGTCATTGAACAGGAATCTAAGTACAATGGAGCAAGAACTTCTCACAATCTCTTTCACCATATGTGTCGACGTTCTGTCTTTGAGTCTTATCAGGAAACTCCGGACGAGCGAGAAACTTCGAAATACGAGTAATAATAATAATAATAATAATAATAATAATAATAATAATAATAATAATAATAATGATAATAATAAAAATAATTTGAGGAACTTTACCTGATGAAGATAGACAATTTCATAAGCGGGAGACTTCTGTTCATCGAAAGGGAACCAGACTTCATACGAAAGAAGGCGATTTCCACCCTGACGTTTGAATATGTATGTATCAGCTAAGGGTGACACTGGTACTACAGCAAGGGTCCCGGCAAATATAATGCAGATTGGTCTTGCGAATATTAGGTACTTGCGGTTGCAATCTTTGAAGATATCGTCCCATTCAATGTTTCCTCTTTGAGTTTCCATCATTTCATGAATGATGTTCATTAGTCTCACAATACGATTTGTTTTCATATTCATAACATAGAATTTCATCAGTGAGATCATGTACAAGGTAGCTGTCGACACGACTAGTGACACCAAGGGGATGTCTGGAAAGAACATGATGATACTCTCCATCACCATGAAGTTTGCCATGATTCTCATATATAATGCAATATAGAAAATTATTTTGAATAAAATCGTAAGACACTTGTTTTCAAATGGCAACAAGGCGTGTAATTTGAATGCCATAACCATGTGAGGTAAATTCTTCTTAACGGAGTCACTGAAGTCTACCTTCCCCATGTCGAATATCGCGAAGAGAAATGTTTGAAATGAACATCATAAAGAGAAAAGACGTTTCTCGTTGTAAGAGAAGTAAGCAGTATAACTAATGTATTGTATAATATCTGTAATTCCTTTTTGCTTTTATTAAATAAAAAGCAGAAAGAAAGAATCAGGGTGAACAGAAAAAAGGGCTTTTAAAAACCGCGTGCGAGTAACATTTTTTGTGTCACAGTAATTGTCTCTCTTGTAGACTTCGTGGTACGTGAAGGTCATACTGAATATCTGGGTGAATTGTTTTGTTTTCTTCTCAGGCTAGAGCATATGGTGAATTTAGTATTCCATTTGAGGTTTTTCTTGGAGAAGTGTCTATTAGGTGAATGATGACATATGTTCCAGAATAAAGGAAACACAACCAATATATAATTTACAATAACGTTTGCGTGCACGGTCCTTTAAAACCCTTTCCTATCAATATAAAACATTTTCGATTTTTTCGACAAGTAGTTCTTTCAAAAAATATTTCGCACAGCAAGATCAGTTAAGAAAGGTACTTATTAATTACAAAGGCAACAATGTGTAGCATTAGGTCGGATGGCGATGAAGAAAACCTATTATATATACTAAATTTATCTGAATCTGATACGTGACTAAATAAGTGCCGACAAGAAATTGAATTGAATTAATGCCTTATTTTACGTGGCGAGACTCAGGTCATTAGGCCTGCTCTTCCGTCTGAACACGTAAATTTCGCTACGCTCCTTTCACCAACTAGCAGAGAAAGGAGGTATTTCTTGGGCGAGAAACAGGCGATTTGAATTTACCTCAGAGGCGTCATTTAGGTTTGAGGATCTTTTACATGCAAGTAAATCTAATAACATGGGACAGCCGGCTTTACTTCCCCTCCGAAGGAAGACGTACGAAGGATATTTTATCTTTTATCTTCTTTGCAGCCTGTGTGTCACGTTACGTCAGCTGTCTCCTAAGTAGTAATTCATTGAGTTTGAGTATTCAATCTGTACAAGCAGCACAAGAAGAAACAAAATATCATAAATATTTAAAATTTTCAGAAAAATCCGATCTATTATATGTTTTCTTTTTAATTCTGAATTTCTAAGAAAATAATTGACACTGTAACAATGTAACCGTACCTATGCAATAAGTGACTGTGAACGTCATTAATTTTAATAATAAGTCCCCAACAGCTGCTGCTGTGATTTTTACTTAAGAAAACGCAGCTGGCAAACCTCCACGTCTTGTGAATACTTCTCGAACAACTAACACAAATTTCAACTTATCAATTTATGCTACATCAAAATTCATAGGTAATGTTCGGCTACCAGCAACGAGATAACTGCGAATTTCCTCGAATTTTTTAATTCTATTCATTTGAACTTAAATAACGTACCTAAAACTTTCCTCATTCTGTAGTCAACCTCTTTCCGTCAGTATGGAGCTTCAGAACGAGTTTTGCGGAATAATATATCAAATTAATCACAGACTGTTCATCAGTTCTCCACATTCGCCTACATTTTTTTTCAGACCTTACATCGCCAAGTTACCATGATCAACGCTACTCTTTCCATGGCAAATATTTCATTACGCAATATTTACTTTTAATTCAGATCAATACATAAATCTGTCACCTGGTCTTAAGCCGCTTAGTTATGTCTCAGTTTTTTCGCACATACAAAATGAGTAACATAGATTCTAATCAGGGCGATGAGGAGCAACCGGGCAGCAATTTGGGGCGATGAGGAGCAACCGGGCAACATTCTTGGCTTGGCGAGCTTCGCTGATTATCCTGAACGATATTACATTTATTTGTATTTTTCGGTGTAAGTTAAAACTCTTTCGTAATTTTTGAATTTTTTTCGGAAAGTGTGGGAATCTAAGAAAACCATCTCTCGCCTCACTGAAGGGTTCTCAGATTACTCAGAATTTTGCTCGCATACGAAATTACTACATCGATTCTAATCGGTGTCATGAGCTGCAACACCCAAGCCACAATTACCTTTTTTATTGCAGTGCAATATCCTCATTAAAGTTTCATTTACTTGTGATTTTCTGAAGAAAAAATTAACATATGTTTTTGTATCTTTCTGATGTCTTCGAACTACCTAGGAAACAATCGAAACGACCTACAAGCCTCACTTGGGTATGGGCTGGTTAGTTTTCATTCCGTTAATGCGCCCATATAAAGATCTGGATAATCGAATAGCTTTCATATTATTTTTTTTTAATTTATAACTCATGGTACAACAGAATGGCACAGGCTTTTATTACCAGGTTCCGGCAATAAGAGTTTTTGCGTCGAAAATTCGCAATTTTCCAGCGCACGATTACAATAGATTCTCTTCTTTCGTTAGTAAGTGCGAGAAAGTAATAAAAATAGAAACGGTATTCTTTCTATAACACGTACCATGTGTGACAAAGAAAATTCATTATAATTTTTTTTCCTCTGCATTGTTATGTGACATAACTTTAGTGTATATTTTTAATCATCCTGTTAGAATCTGAAGAAAGTTCATACGTTAAAAATGATAAATTTTACTTTTAAAATTCCGTTTTAGGGTTTTTCGTGTAGTGATATGTTTCCAAATGAAATTAAAATACAATACTTTTTAATTACTCACAATATTGTGAATCCTTTATAACTATAAAACTCTTTGGGTTACGTAATCCCCCAATGTACAGTTTATGTTGCAAAAAATAAGATTGCATTTGCAGAATTCTAAAGAAAGTTGAGAATGTGTGATTTGTATTCAGTTATAAGTGTGAACGAAAATTAATGAGCCTTACTCATAAAAAATAGAACAAGTTTGCAGGTTTGGGAAAATCTTTTTTTTTCTCTTTATTTTTTTTGTCGCATCAACGACTAAGGTTATTAGCGACAACATTTTTAATTACAGGTGTTTACAGACACTTATGACTTTATCTGACATTACGTAAACAAAAGTATCAGAATGTATTGGTCATAACATAATACAGTATCACATATTACTTATCTTACATACCATCATCATACAGAACAATCAGGGCATGGTCATAACATTTTTCGAGGGTTACACAACATTACATTAACATAATATAACATAATAACATAACATAATATAACATAATAACATAACATAATATATCATAATAACATAACATAATATAACATAATAACATATAAGTTATAACATACTATTATCTTACATACTTGTAACACAATCATACAATATCATCGGGGTAGGATCATAACACATCAACTCTAGAGATACGGGCGGGCTTACCATAACGTTATATTTCAAGCATGACATTTGTGTTTTTGCAAAATTTGACAATCTGGGTCTGAAAGGGGACAGAGTACAGGATTTTCTCCATTTCATTTGGATTAAAATACATAGTTCTAATGTGATCATATTTACGACAGGACATAATAATATGTTCGATTGATAGTATTACTTGGCACATATCACATAGTGGTGGTGAGGTATTCTCCAGCAAGTACCTGTGTGTAATTTTAGAATGACCAGTTCTGATTCGTGTAAATAAAACTTGTTCGCGTCTAGTCATCTTGGGGTCCGATTGTAGTGATAGGAATAAATCGATTGATTTATGGGTATTACTAGACTTATTACATCGCCATATCGGTTCCCATTGCTGGAGTCTCTTCCTATGTACGAATCTTATGACATCATGCTTGGAGTATCCAGGGTTAGGTCTTACATTGTTTCCTTGGAGATCAATTATTATCTTTGTGTTAGTTTCATTGTTATGTATTTCGGTCGTAATAATTGGACACAGCTGATTAGGTAAAAGAAGAAAAATTACTGATAAGCCTTGAAGTTTAATCAAATGAAGGAGTTCTTTAATTCGAGCCGTCGTTTTGTATTGTGTTTCATCATATATTTTGAAGATATCTTTAGGAATTTTATTAGTGATGATAGTGGCATCGGTACTGTTATGGGTTATCTTTTTAAGCGCTTCCAGAATTGCATGGGTGAACATGTATTCCTGACTAGCAATGTTCATAAACCGGAATTTCACCAAAGATTTGGGATACTTCACAATGGCCTCAGAAAATGATGTATTATTGCGTCCGTCAATGAAGATATTGTAGTTATTTTTGTATTTATCATACGCTTCGCAGTATTTGAGTTTCCATTCGTCTAAGTCAAGGTTGTTCTGCTGAACTTCAACCAGAGATTTATCGACTTCAATGATGTTGACGGTCCAGGGATTTACAACGGGGATCTTTTGACTTTCTACAGGAAGCCTCGAAATGTTGAGGGAGCTGAATAGCGTAGCTACTTTATTATAGAAAGGTGTAGAACACTGTGGATTTCCACTTCTAATTCCAGGAGATACATCATTACGTATTATCTTATTTAAGGATGTTTTGGCTTTAATTGCGTATTTGATTGACAGGGTTTGTCTTCGAAATGTGAGGTTAGTTTCAGCCGCTTCGATGAGAATACTACCAATTGGACTTGTGTGAAAGCAACCAGTGCTTATTCTGAGTCCGCAATTGTGCAGTGTGTCCAGTTTCTTGAGAGTTGAGTTGCACGCTGAATTATATACAATAGATCCGTAATCTATCTTACTTCTTATTAAGGCTTTGTATGTAAGTAGTAAGGTATTTTTGTCTGATCCCCAGTTGTTGTGATTTGGACACTTCAGGATGTTAAGTCGATTTTTGCATTCTGCGTATGTTTTAGAGATATGTTCTTGCCATGTGAGCCTGTGGTCAAATATAAGTCCCAAGATTTTTGTATGTGTGTCAGTCTTAATGGCTTTGTTGCCCAGGAATAGTTTCGGGTGGACGAGGCTTAATGTTTTAGAAAAAATCATACATTCAGATTTATCAGTCGATAATTTGAAACCGGTTTTCATTGACCATTTGTAAATACAGTTTACAGCAGTTTGCATTAATTCATTGGTTGAATCGAAGTTCCTTCCTTTGCATAGTAACACCATATCATCGGCGTATTTCCGCACGAAAACTGGGCTTACAATATCATCATCAGCATCATTTATGGCGATTAAAAATAGAGTCACACTGAGCACTGATCCTTGCGGTAGCCCATTATTAAGTTTCTTAATTGTTGATAAGTTATTACCAATACGTACTTGAATACATCTGTTGCTAATAAAGTTGGTAAGGAACTTAAACATATTGCCCTTGATACCAATACTAAGTAATTTAGCAGCTATGCGGTGTGTCCATACCATATCGTATGCTTTTTCGATGTCTAGATTTACGAAGATAACATGCTGTCCTTGAAGAATGGCTTCTTGGATTATCGTTGTCGTGCTGATAAGATGTGAGGTGGTGGAGTGTCCAGTTCTGAATCCAAATTGGTTGTCTTTTATTAAATGTTGAGGTGCTCATCAATTTTTTTCTGAAAATCCAGCCAATTAATTTTCTTATAATTGGGGATTGAGTTGCGCCATTCATGACTAATGGACACACTTGGTTCGTGGATATCAATCAGTATTGGAAAATGATCACTATCGTAAGGGAAGTCCATAACATTCCAGGTACATTTCTGTGCTATTGTGGGAGAAGCTACTGAATGATCAATCGCACTTAGCCTGCTGTTACTGATATTAATATGTGTGGGATCACCAGAGTTGATGATGCTCTCATGATCGTCAATTACTTTTTCCAATAATCGGCCTCTTTTATCAATTTTGTACGATCCCCATAAGGAGTGATGGCAGTTAAAGTCTCCAAGAATTATGAAGGGCTCTTTTATCTGGTTTATAATATCATGCATTTCGATTTCTTGTAGTGGGTACCTATTAGGGATAAAGACATTTTCGATACATATGGGGTTAGTTGAATTAATTTTAATTGCCACGAATTCCATGTCAGTTTGAATTTTTTGAATTTCGATGGGAATCGATTTTTTGGAATATATTGCCACACCACCACATGCATATTCAGGATTACTTCTATTTTTAAAGGTATGTTCCGTATCCAGTTATTTTCCCATGTGATTTTCCTTTAAAGTTTGTTTCTTGTATACAGATTATATCAGGGCTATGTAGTTTGCATAAATATTGTAAGTTTTCTAGCCTGCTATAAAAGCCATTTAAATTCCATTGCAGGACTATCATTACTTCTTCTTTATATTAACTCTACTTTCAGATGTGTCAGCATGGTTTACATTCTATGGGGTGATTACATTAACTGGTGTTGATTTCTATACTGGAATCTGTTTCAGTACTTGATTCATCTGCAGTATTAATTACTGAGTTGATTTTCTTGATAATTCTGGTGAATCTGCCTTTTATGGTTTTGTTGGTGAGATGAGGATACAAATTATGCATCATTTTGGTGATGGATGATATGTCCTGTGAGTAATCAGCAGCTATAAGTATAGGATCATTAGCACTGAAAGAGTTCTCTAAAAATGATTTAAACTGGATGTAAGTAAGGGGGAAGTTATTTTGAGTGTCTTCAATGATGTGTTTGATAGGGGTAACCAACTCTTCCATATTCTTCTCTTTCTTCTTTTTTTTCTTTTTTGGTTGATTTGAGACTTCTTCCATATTCTTTGTTTCAGTTGTGTTGCTTACAGTGGAGGGTAAGGAGGAGTCAGTCTGGAGGCATCTTTTATTATTATTAAGGGAAGCTATGTTGTCTTTAGTTGGGATTTCTTCATTATTTTTAGCTTCATTAGTAGGAAATACAGATTTAGAAGGTGGTGAGGGACCAGTTGTGGGTATTTCTTTTGTAAGATCATTGTGACTTTGAATATCTACAGCTCCAGTGTTTTCTCCATTGATGGCAGGGTCTGGTATGTCACAGGATTTTCCCCTGAATTGTTCAGATTCCATGGGAGCACTGCCTAAGTTGGTAGTCTTGTGTTGATTAGAGGTGTTATGTGAAGGGCATTGTCCAGCCAAGTGCCCTGTTTGGTGACAGTTAAAGCAAGACATTTCATCTGTTGTAAAAAATATCCTAAATGTTGATCCATCATAATGCACAGTAGTAGAATCTCTTAGTAGACTCCCATCTTCAGGGGCAATATACACTTGTCTACGGAAACTCATAATATGGGAGAAACCCTGTCCTGGAATACCAGCTTTTACAAATGAAATTTTAGATGCCAATTTGATATTCTTTGTGGTGAGTATATTCTCTATTACTGAATGTGGGATTATGGGACAAACGTTAGATATAATAATTCTTTTGGCCTTTGTTACAAGTCGTCTCAACTTCAGTTCATAGTTTTTTATTTTAATAACTTTATGGTTGTTCGTAAGGCTGTCGGCTATAGTTTGAGAGCTTAGAAAGATAAACACTCTGTTATTAGCAATTCTTGATATGAACCTTATTTCAGTGGCGTCAATAATATCGGATAGACTGTTTATGTAATCTTTAATAGTGAGACCTTCTTGCGAGTCGATAATTATGGCCTGGTCCTTGGTGGGAAACACTTCAGTTGACATGACATTTGCGTAAGTTTTCATATTTGAGTGAGTAGATACCTGAGGTGACGGTGTTGAGGTTATAGGAGCCCTGATGTCCGGAGGTTTCATCCTTGCAGGTTAGCCGCTGCACCGGCTGACCATACAGTTGATTTCAGACACTCTCAACTCGTGGGACAAGAGATTACCCGTAAGTAAACGTTATGAAGTTCACAAACTAAATGGCAATGTGATAACAACTGTTTCACTGTACGCGATCGGAGCACGATGTGTCTCGGTCGGCTGCCGCAATGGAACTCACTAAAACTTGTTTCCGGAAAATCTTGTGTACGTAACTTTTTTAAGTCTTCACTGTTTTACTCGAAGTTTGAAGAAATCAACACATAATTTGAAAATAATGCTTGACCTATTTTAAGATCTAGTAACTTCCAGTACAGATTTTATAGAGAAAATATGTATTCAGTATTTTGATTGAAGAAAGTCAGCCCAAAAAATTGTAAATTTCTGAAATTTCAAAAAAGTCACCTTTTTTGTTATGAAAACGAGTTCTTCTGATGAAGAATCACCAAGTTTAACTGTTGAAATACAATGTTTTACCTCTTTACTACATGTATGTGTCAAAGTAAAATAGTGATCTGAGTAATTGTATATATGTATAGATAAATTGTTCTCAAAATTGCATTTATTTATTTTCAAATTCTTGAGTTACCTCTGGTATTTTAAGAAATATAGTATTATTCTAGATGAAAATCATTGAAATACCAGCACAATAATTTTTTATCACTTGCAAACTTTAGGTAAGTTATTACAGTGTATAAAATTATGTTAGCAATATTAAGCAAATGTGCTACATTTACATATTTTTTTAAAATGTTACTTCTAATTCACCATAAACGAATATATTCAGATTTTAGGTTCTACACACTATTGAGAAAAGCATAATTGTAGTGCAATAAAGTATTCAAAATAATGAAAATAGCAGCTAATTAAATAAAAACAATGTTACCTTAGAATAAATTGATGGTGGCGAATACAAGACGGCAAATCTTCTACTTTTGTTGCGGATTTTAATTTCTTTTGCAAAATGTACAGCTGCGCCGTACAGAGAAAGACGAATAAAACGTCGTTAAGTAGAACCATTGGTAGATTAAGCATTTGATCAAGCACCTGCGGGAAATTGGCGCAAAATTGTATTTATGAAATTGTTACTTTCCTAATACTAAATAAAAATATACATATCATATGAGTATTTTACTGTTCGAAGGATACGTTATAAATAAGTACGTTGCTGTAAACCACAGAAATCGTATTGTGAGTTATTACTGATTTAACTAGTGAGACTAAAATCTCCCTATTGTAAAATATGTCTTTACGTACTTATTAACAAATAGCCTCAGTGAAATCTTGATTTACAATGAAATATTGCATAATTCTGTTTTTTTCTAGTAAATAATAGTTTTCATGGAAGAGCTTAGTTACTACTAGTTTTCACTACGTAATACTATTATTAACCACCTTCGTGTATGTCTTAGTACCACACAGTTGGTTAGTGAAAGCTCTAGAAATGTACAATATACATCCAAATATTATACTTTTCGAAAACATATTATGGAAGGTTTTTTGTACACGTCCTGTTATCTGGGAACAAAATAATCTAACACAGTCGAAGGTTATATCAATCAAATATGGTATTTTCCAGAGAGAGACTTTCAGCACCATGTGTAGCTGTTTAATCCGTCTCCCCAACGAATTTCTCCACAACGTTGAACGAATTTGATATGAGATTAAAATGAAAAATACAAGGAAAACACTACACACTGCTAATTATCTGTTCTACATTGACGACTTAAAACTCTAGGCTAGTAATAACAATGAACTGTCAACCATACTGAACATTACATCACAATTCAGTAAGAATATTAATATGTGCTTTGGTATAGAAAAGTATTCTACACTTACTGCGGGGAGAGGAGTAGTCCATTAATTAACCTCAGTAGTGACAAGTTTGGATGGCATAACGATCCAACCAATTGGCTCTGAGCATATATAAAAATATTTGGGATTCCAGGAAATATTATTAATTGATAGAAAACAAAACAAACACACATAGAGAACATGCTTAAATCTCGTCTTCACAAAATCGTAAAAATAGAGCTAATTGCTAAAAAAATTAAAGCAATTGTCTCGTGGTGTATTTCACTAATGACGTAGTTCTTTGGCGTAATACATTGATCGCAAACTGATGTGGAAAATATAAATATCCTGGTGCGCACAGTACTCTCTAAATACAGAATCCACAATCCGAAATATGCTATGGAAAGGTTGTTCATTTTCTAAAAGCAGGGAAGAAGAGGTCCCTTACACCTTTAAAGCTTATGTGATAAACAATAACATCATTGAAAACCTACATTCTATCTGTACCTGCAGGGAAGTGAACAGCTATTTCCATTTTTTGACAAAGGGTACACTCCGCTTAATTTGGAGAATAAATACAACTATCCCAATATAACCACCATTGAAGACAGAATACAATCATGGACTTCCAGAAGTCTCCACGGTAGATATATCCATTACCTGGAAAATGCAGATAAAGACGATTCCATGATTTGTCTTGGGAATATATTTCTATTTGAGGAGACTGAGAGATTTATCCATGTCATTCAAGATCAGGTGATAGCTAGCAAAAACTACACAAAATTCATTGAAAAAAAAACAGACGTCCGAGATGGATGCATTTTATGCCAACAAGCACCAGAAACAATGGACCATATAATAACTTCATGCACAAAATTGGCAAACAAAATATCTATCCCGACTTAATCCAACAGTAAACATCATTTATCAAGCCACTGCAGTTATATATGGTCTAATATTGCCTGACACCACATGTCCATACTATACGTAATAAAGCCAAACCAGAACTTCAAAACAAAAATTATTGTAATGGTTATGCTGTACACTTACACACCGGCAAAACCATTGAAACTAATAAGTAAGATATTATAATACAAAACTTCACAGAAAGAAAAAAGACCTAAACTGGATGCGTGATATCAATATATCACACCATCGAAAGAGGAGAAGCTATTAAGTATACCCCCTTGGCCATAGAATACTGATAAATATATCGCCTTAATTTTGTTGACGTTATACTATTTGTTATCACAGCAATTGTCGCGCGGGCAAATTAACACTTGAAAAATATATTAAAAATTGACAATTAAACTCAAATACAATAATCCTTAAAAATAGAAAGCCTGTCTTTTTGGAAACATGTGGAATAGTCCTCACCGTGCTGAATTTATAATGAGCTGTAATTTAGTATGCGGTCTGCCAGCGTTGGCCCCCTGACACATAATAAATCGAATGTATCTTCGAGTCGTAAGCCAATAATGATAATAATAATAATAATAATAATAATAATAATAATAATAATAATAATAATAATAATAATAATAATAATAATAATAAATAATTAATAATTATAAGGAACTTTACGTGATGAAGATAGACAATTTCGTATGCGGGAGACTTCTGTTCATCAAAAGGGAACCAGGCTTCGTACGAAAGAACACGTTTTCCCCCCTCACGTTTGAATATGTATGTGTCAGCTAAGGGTGACAGTGGTACTACAACAAGGGACACGGCGTATATAATGCAGAGTGGTCTTGCGAATATTAGGTACTTGCGGTTGCAATCTTTGAATATATCATTCCACTCTCGGTTCCCTCTGTGTTTCCATCATTTCATCTATGTTGTTCATTAGTCTAACAATACGATCTGTTTTCATATTCATAACATAGAATTTTATTAGTGAGATAAAGTTCACTGTAGCGAGCCACACCACGTGTGATAGCAAGAGAATATCAGGAAGGAACATGATAACACTCTGAATCACCATAATGTTTGCCATGATTCTCACATAAAGTGAAATATAGAAAATTATTTTGAATAAAATCGTGAGAAACTTGTTTTCAAATGGCAACAAGGCGTATAATTTGAATGCCATAACCATGTGAGGTAAATTGTTTTTAACGGACTCTCTGAACTCTACCCTCGCCATGTCGAATATTGTGAAGAGAAATGATATTTGAAATGAATATCGTAAAGAGAAAAGACGTTTCTCGTTGTAAGAGTAGTAAGCAGTATAACTAATGTATTGTGTAATATCTGTAATTCATTTTTTCTTTTATTTACGCAAATGTACAACAAAAGAATCAGGGTGAACGGAAAAAAGGGCTTTTAACAAACCGCGAGCGAGTAACATTTTTTGTGTCAGTAATTTTCTCTCTTGGGAACTTCGTGTACTGATACGTGAAGGTCACTCTGAATATCTGGGTGAATAGCTTTGTTTTCAATCACACCCACGCATTTGAATTATCTAACGAAATGGTGAATTTTGTATTCTATTGGAGGTTTTTCGTGGAGAAGTGTCTGTTAGGTGAACGATGACAGTTTCAGAATAAAGCAGACACAATCAATATATAATGTACAATAACGTTCGCGTGTCCTTTAATACCATTACCTATCAATATGAAAAAGTTTCGAATTTTTCGACAAGTAGTTCTTTCAAAATATATTTTCCACAGCAAGGTCAGTTTAGAAAGGTACGTATTAATTTATAAGGGCAACAATGTGTTGCATTAGGTCTGACTGTGATAAAGATAATCTACTATATTTATGGGATACATGACTACATTTATCTGAATCTGATACGCGACTAAGTAAGTGCCGACAAGAAATTAGTGGTGTTTCAAAATGCAAAAAGATTATCGTGTTATTAGCAAAGGTTACGTTAAGGTATTGGAAGTTATATACCAAGATTCCACTCACGGTGTACAACTGTCTATAAATGACTTAATCTCCAACATATCTGCCATCGAGAAACTTCTAAAAAACACTTTCTGGGAGAACTAATGGTGATTCAAATTGGCACAAACTTTTTCGTACTAGTTATTACTCCTTTGCTTTAGTCGGGGTTACCTTTTTCTTTTTGATTTACTCCGTTTCCGGCTGCTATCTATCGACGCGTAAGAAAGTCACCAGGGCAATGTGCAGACTATCCGGGATGAGCGACGTCTGTCGTGTCGGCTGACATTTCGGCCAACATGTTGTGGCCTTTCTCAGAGCGTACTGCGGTAGGCCATAGGTCCATCTCGTTCCGTAGCTAGATAACTAGTGTCGGATTTATCAGAAGTCTGTAGGAGAATTTCTCTTCTCTTTCCGTAATTTCCTGTTGTTTCTCCGATCAACACCAGGCGAATGCCGAAGCAGTACACTAAGGAACGAGCCCTGTGCCACGCGCGATATTTCCTTCCCATTCTTCGTCCCATCCTCACCCTTTATACGCACACCCTTTATACGTACATTACATTGTCACGCATGCAAGGAGACCAGTCGGGAGTTTAGTGCTTGTCCTTGCTGGAGAGTTTTTCTGGTGGTAGGAGATAACTGGTTGGGGAAAACTTCGCTAGCGGACGGTAGGTGAGCGCCGGATCTCGCCATCAAGCGCGCTCTGATCACCTCGTCACAGTTTGAGTTAAAACATGCACTACACTTACGGAAGGAATTATAATAGCGGTTTACGCACCCAGAACTACTCATGAATGAAAGAATCAATCACACCCATGCATTTGAATGATCTAACGAAAATGGCTACTTCTGTTTTATCTTTCCTATATGTACATGCTTGGAATGTTTGAAAAACGAACTTTCTGTTATATGTTTATTTAATACAGGTTTTTAATAAGAAAAAATGCCAAGTTTTTTTGAATTGTTGAAAAACTTGAAAAATATTCAAGTAAATTTGAATGCTATTGTGTCTCAATGAACATTTTTTCATAGGTAAAAAAATTGGATTAAAATGTTGAATTGAATTGAATTTGCCCTATTTTACGTGGCGAGACTCGGGCCATCAGGCCCGCTCTTCCGTCTGACCACGCAAATTTCGCTACGTTCCTTTCACCAACTAGCAGAGGAAGGAGGTATTTCTTGGGCGAGAAACAGGCGATTTTGAATTTAGCTCAGAGGCGTCATTTAGGCTTGAGGATCTTTTACATGCAAGTAAATCTACTAACATGGGACAGCCGGCTTTACTTCCCCTCCGAAGGAAGGCGTACGAAGGATTTTGTCGCCCTAAAAATCCACGGCTTCGATCGTGTTTGAACCCGCGAGCTTGGGTATAACAGTCCGGTACGCTAACCGTCACACCATCGCCGCCGCAAAAATGCTAATTTTTATTGTTTAGTAGTATTGGCACGGTTCGGAAAAAATAATCAATTTCTACTTTGTTTAATATTTTACTTAAAAAGGGATGTTATCTTTAAAAATTAAATTTTATTATATAAATTATATTGCTGAAAAAAAATTGAAAAAAGGGGCAAAATAAAAATAGACAATTGAATGGTAAGTCTGAGACAACGAAGAGATACTACTGTAAGAGCGTTTAATCCCGAAGGAAATATACTCATAAGGCATTACATATTGGTCTCCAAAAAATTATTTAACGTAACCTAATGTGTCTGGAGTGTCGGTTGAGCATTGATTACTCTAATGCAGGTCTGCACGGTATTTTGCACTAGGACTGTGAGTAGAAAATTATTTTCAATAAACTCGTGAAACACTTGTTTTCAAAAGGCAACAAGGCGTGTATTTTAAATGCAATAACCATGTGAAGTTAATTCTTCTTAACGGAGTATCTGAAGTCAACATTCGCCATGTCTAGTATCGTAAAGAGAAATGATGTTTGAATTGTTTTTCGTTTTAAGAGATGTAAGCACAATAATTAATGTATTCTATAATATCTTTATTTTCTTTTTTCTTTTATTAACGCAAATGCACAACAAAAGAAACAGAATCAACGAAAAAAACGTTGCTTTCACACCACGAGAGAGTAATAGTTTTTGTATCACAGTGATTGTCTCTCTCAATGACATTGTGGTACTGATACGTGAAGGTCTTACAGATTATCTGGGTGTATGGAAGATATGGTGAATTTTCTATTTTATTCGAGGTTTTTCTTGGAGAAGTGTCTATGAGGTGAATTATGACATGTTTCAGGATAAGAAGAAACACAGTCTATGTATAATTTACAATAACGTGCGCCCTGGTAAGGAAAAGCGGATAAATCGAGTTGCTACGTATAGAAAAAAATTTTCTTACACTTGGTATAGCCAGAATCCATGTGATGTGGGTTCTTCGTACCCAAAAATAGGTTGATAGCAAAACGTCTGTCCGTTAGTTTGTGCACAACGCTATCGCATACACCGTTCAGTCGATTTTCCCAAAAATAATATTCCCCAAACTTTCTAGATGATTTCTCCGTTCGTGGAATTTGAAAAAAATATGGAGGAGGGTATTTCTGTGGTTGATCATGCATTATCTTGTTGGAATACCGCCCCAAGGTGCTATGTCATAAAGGGTAGGTCGGGCCTATGCATAATGACTGTAACTTATAGCTGTGTCGTCAAAATCTGCCGAAGCCCACTTAGAGGTGTTTTGAACGTACATCCGATGGTTTCCTACACCATGATGCCCGGCTTTACGCCTGCGTGTCTCATCGCATTTTGGCCAGGATATGCCCTGTGCCTTTTAGACCGATACACACGAACATGATGGCTATCGGAGGTGAAGCGAGACTTATCTCTGAACATGATGCAACGCCTCAGTTCATGCCTCTTTGGCGCGGCACCAGTCCAAACACCGATGACGGTGTTCTGATGACAATGGAAACCAATGCATGGGGCAATGGGACCTTTGCAATAACATTAAGTTGCTATTCACATCAACTCTACATTTTTGAATTTGGGTTTTTTATATTAGAATATAAATTGACGATTTATCAACGACTCTCAATTGTTTACTTTTATTGTAATTTAAAAATATATTTATGTGCAAAGTTTTAGTTACAGTAAACAGTAACTAATATAATACACAAATAAAATACAAAAATAAAGGAATTAATCGTTTACATGAAATTGTTGCTTGGTACTTTTATCTAAACTGCATTAACAAATTTTCATCCTCGAACACTAATAATAAATTATTACTATTGGAGAACCTGGAGTAGTGTACATAGTTGTCCAGGGGCAAAGCCCTGGTTGCGAAAATTAATTCCTAGATCTTAAAATTTTGCAATTTTGATTTATTTATTGTCATTTTTAACAAAAAAATTAATTTGAACTGCACTCTATTAATAGAAATCAATCGGTGTATGGTAATTTGTACTTCTAGAGCTCATGTTTTTGCATTCAGTTTGTATTTCACATTCAACAATATTATATTTAGAAGCTTGATTTTCATTGAAATTCAATTCCACAACCTTAGTGCATGAACATTTCTCAGTTAAATACACATACTTCTTTCTTCGACAGCAACTTGTGGAAGGTTCCCTCAGGTGTTTCAAGGGAGTTTGAAAATTCGACAGGATAGTGCAAGACTCGATCTCCATCAATAACAGTATATATTGAGAAATATATTTTATTTTCTATCTATAAAAATGTTTCCTTTCAGTAAAAATATGTTTAATAATTATGTGTAAATATATATGTATATTAGTAAATATTTTTCTATAAGTAAGCAATTACAACTTGATATGTAAGTAAGTAATTCAAAATTTGCGATGAATGATGATTGAAATGGATGATAGTTATAAAATAATTTTTATCTGCTGATTACACAAAATTGAGCTATATCCTGAAACATTCCATTTATTTGGTGATTCATAATAATTATGAATAATCAATTATACATATTATTTTTTCATAATAGTGATGAGTTAATATTCTACTGCTCAATAAGAAATATGTTAATAGCAACGTCAAAGATATTTAGGAAGGATTGGAAAATAAATAACTAATTTATTCCAATTCCAAGACGTGTTTGAGCTTATTTTTGTATTAATACTGTGTACATTTGCTTTAAATACATTTACATTAATATTACGTATTTTTTTAATTTTCAATTTTTATTGATTATGTAACATGATACATCACTATTAGTCTAAAGGAGTGCTGAATTGTACAAAAACAATTTTAAACATTTCAGTAGGGTTGCAAAATTAGAAATGACACGCTCGTAAATAATACGAGTAATGTGTGTCATAAAACAGTACATTTAACCAACTTTAAATAATATTCACAAAAAAATGTTTCTTTGACTAATGGATCTGCTGAATGCATGGCATAGAATATTCATAACACCCACTGATTCCATTACCATCTCCCAGGCGTTACAAAGGGGTGTGTGTTAATTTTATTACATTAACACCTGAATAAGATATATAAAAATAAAAGCTTCTACACGTTATCAAATTTAAAATTTCAAAGTATAAACATGGACAATTATGCACCTTATGTTAAAATTCATGTTGTATCACTTCAGTAGTATTGTAGATCACAAATTTTGTAGCCTCTGGCATACAATAGTATGATGTGGATATTAAATGTTCAATACAAAGATCATCCATACACAAGAAAATGTAGAATCGTTTTCGCAAAAGATTAATTTTCTTCAGAAAGGTTTACTAAATATTTTTATTGAAATTAAAAAATAAAATAAATAGAGGAAAAACTAGGGAAAGTCAGGACAAGGAATTTATTTACTGTGTTCTTGCAGGAGAATGGTGTAAGCAGAATATGCCCCTTTCATAACCTGGAACAGAAATGTATAGGAATTCAAAATGAAATGTTAAAGTAAATACTCAAGTAATAAATAAGGTTGTTAACACCTTTAATCTTTCTGCTATGATAATTAACAAATAATTGGTTCTGTTAAAGATAATGAACTAGGAGCATAAATGAACTTTAGAAAAAGGAAACATTCCAATGAAACCCTTCAATTGAACGTTAATTACGTTAATTAAAAGCTGTCACGTCCATTAATGACTATTTTTTCGTAGATCATGTTGATTTTATCATACAAGTATATATTCTTCTTTCAACTGTCTCCGTGTTAATGACAGGCTCATTTCCTAGATTACCTTGTGTCCACCACAACTTCCTGACGACATTGCAGTTTTTATTCGAGACGTTAAAAATCAAAATCCCGATGGATATTTATTCATATTTTCCAGCGTCTGTTCGCATTGTCAGAGCAGAACATTGAGACACGGATTTGTTTATCAAGCGGATAATCATTTTATTTCTGATAATAGTTATTTTACTATATTTTACTTATAAATTCTTTAAGGTGTGATCTGCAGATACGTTCAGTTGCGAATTAAGTCCACTAGTGTTAAGAAACAATCAGTCTTGTTAAAAATGAGACTTTAAATTAGAATGTTTGTCTAAACGAGTTATTTAATGCAAAAGTATAAATAAACTTCTGGTTTGATGATATTTGGTGTGATTAAAATGAATAAAATATGTACTCCTCAGAAAAGAATAGGATTTAACGTTTCTGTAGCATAACAGGGAGAGCATATCACATCATTCCTTGATTTATTGCTTCGAAAAGTTGTTTTTAGCAAGTTATTCAAATAACTGTCTCAAAACAAAACTCAAACAATCATCACTCCACTCCATAGAAATATATGTGAAAATGGAAGACCCAAAACTCTGGTGAAAATTGAATTGGTGGTTTCAAAACGAGTCATTAGTCAGATTTTAAGAAAAAACATTGTTTGTTAAATCGACGCTACTCTAAAATATAGTTCAAAACACCATTAATTTTCTTGTTGAGGTGTATTTTTCGAGAGTGAAGCGCGACTCACCGAAGCGAAGGTTTCGAGCGTGAGCGGCACGAACCCCGCGGCGGTGAGGAAGGCTGGCTTGGAGGCGCGCAGCATTATGTAGCGAATGTGGCGCCGGAAGGTCAGCGACGCCTCGTGCCACGGCGCGTCGTACGCGGCGTTCATCACGCGCCCAGACTGCGCAGCCACACGCGCCCGCATTAGCCCGCTCTTTTTCTACGGGGCTTAAGCTAGCTTGGGCCTTCACTCGTCAAGCTTGTTAACCGTGCACCAAGATACACGCACATACACACGCTCTCTTTTTGTGCAGTTTCTAGATCTCTTTTTGTGAACATTACCAGTGCGACTGCGCAGCCACACGCGGCCGCATTAGCTCGCTCTCTTTCTTCGGAGCTAAAGCTAGCTTGGGCCTTCACACGTCATACTTGTTAACCGTGCACCAAGATACACGCACATACACACGCTCTCTTTTTGTGCAGTTTCTAGATCTCTTTTTGTGAACATTACCAGTGCGACTGCGCAGCCACACGCGGCCGCATTAGCTCGCTCTCTTACTTCGGAGCTTAAGCTAGCTTGGGCCTTCACACGTCATACTTGTTAACCGTGAACCAAGATACACGCACATACACACGCTCTCGTTTTGTGCAGTTTCTAGATCTCTTTTTGTGAACATTACCAGTGCGACTGCGCAGCCACACGCGGCCGCATTAGCTCGCTCTCTTATTTCGGAGCTTAAGCTAGCTTGGGCCTTCACACGTCATACTTGTTAACCGTGCACCAAGATACACGCACATACACACGCTCTCTTTTTGTGCAGTTTCTAGATCTCTTTTGTGAACATTACCAGTGCGACTGCGCAGCCACACGCGGCCGCATTAGCTCGCTCTCTTTCTTCGGAGCTTAGGCTAGCTTGGGCCTTCACACGTCATACTTGTTAACCGTGCACCAAGATACACGCACATACACACGCTCTCTTTTTGTGCAGTTTCTAGATCTCTTTTTGTGAACATTACCAGCTCGACTGCGCAGCCACACGCGCCCGCACTAGCCCGCTCTCTTTCTACGGAGCTTAAGCTAGCGTGGGCCTTCACTCGTCAAACTTGTTAACCGTGCACCTACATACATTCACATGCGCACGTTCTCTTTTTGTGCAGTTTCTAGATCTCTTTTTGTGAACATTACCAGCGCGTCTGGGCGCGTCATGCACCTACATTAGCACGCTCTCTTTCTACGGGGCTTAATCCAGCTTGGGTCAGTGTTCCAACACACGTCATACGTGTTAACTGTGCACCAACATACTGTAGCGATACCGATTTCCTCATACAAATTAAATAAAATAAACTCGGCCGCCCCGAGTTCTACTGGGAGAATAAACAGATGGCGACACGCGCGCAACCCCGCTTATCGTGACAGCCACTTGCGCCCCCGGCCCATTACGAAGTTGTTATGAGAGCTGGTGTCAAAAGATTAACTGAGAGGCGCGCGGACGCAAGAACATCTGCGAAATCTCTAGAACGCCTGCTCGCATTCGGGGAAACCCAGAACGATAATTCTTTCATCAGACAGCGCCCCTTGCGCAGGCATGGCCGATGTTCTAGAAGGAATAAGAAAAACACTGTACACTCACAGATAGCACAGAGAGCAGAAATTTCCTTTGCTCCCTCCGTCGCGATTGGTTGAAAATAGTGTACTGCGCCATTACCTTTGGCCAATAGCGACGCGACTATTATAAGGAGCTGGAGCACACGAGAAAGAGGGTGGGGGTAAAAGTTTACTTGATACGATTTCGACTCATAGAATGTCAGAAGGGGCCTGAGCTTTGGGGCTGACAGCAGTTGGGAGAGAAACTTCTCTGGGGGGGAGCTATTCGTCGGTCAGAGGCGTGTGTGCCTCTGAAGGACTTATAAAATTTCTGCGTGGGCTATTGTAAAGGTCTGAGTAGTGTGGGCAGAGAGACTTCTCTGAAGCGGGAATCAGTCGCGGAGAGAGGCGAATGTTTCTCTGAAGGATTTATAGACTTTCCGAAGTTGTGTTCGAGAATTATCATGGAAAGCAGAGTGACGCATAGTTGACTGCTACGCTCTTGAGATCGAGAGCGAATCCCGGCCGCCCCGAGTTCTACCAGACGCCGTTAAACACCGCCAGACGCCGTTAAACGCCGCCAGACGCCACCGCCCCTTGGTGACGTCACGAGACGACCGCTCAGCTGTCGGCAAGGGAGGCCATCAGCCTCTGCCGCATTCCTGTGAAGGACGCCAGCCGCCCCCTCGACCGCGCCGTGCCCTTCCCGGGCGCACAAAGACCTTTTCCCAGGCAGTATCACTCAGGGCATTCGACCCCTGTGTAACTTTGTAACGCGGTGCCGCGCCATGGCACATTGACTTGTAATTTTTTTCACCATTGTAATGTTAGTTATAACAATTTTGTATTCTTTCTAGTTTTAAGCTTTACTCTGAATTCTAACCTTTCATTTTCTTTTCTTTTCACCTAACTTTCTCATATTTTTTATTTAATTTACAAATGTAACTTCCCTGGGGCATTCTTTTTCTTGCCCAGGAATAAAAGTAATTTTTACCAGTGATCACAGTGTTTGTTTCGTACTTCCATTGTATCTGTTTAACAATTCCTTCCATCACCGACTGAGCTACAACCGGACCGCTAACCGGGCATTCTCTACCGAGATGACCGGTGGTGTTACAATACACACGCTCTTTTTGTGCCGAGTCTAGAACTCGATAGGTGCATATTAACAGCGGAAAACGAGCAGGACCATGTGCCATACTCAATCACATTTGACACGTGTAAACTGTGCATCCACGTACACTCGTATGAGCGTGCTCTCTTATTACGGAGCTTCTAGAACCTTATGAGAGCATATTAGTAGTGGAAAGCGAGGAGGATTCTGTGCCACCTCACGCGTCGTACGTCTAAACTCACCACCCATGTATATTCATATGTGCACGCTTTTTTTTGTGTGCAGCTTCTAGATCTCTTTTTGTGCACATTACCAGCGGAAAAGGAGTTGCACTATGTGTCACGTGCCGTGCGTACCACGCGTTAAAACTTTGCACGCATAAACACTCATAACAGAATGCTCTCTTTTGACGGAGCTTCTAGATCTTGATAGAAATATATGAACTGCGAAAAGCGAGCAGGAGTCCCGTGCCAAGCCGAATCATATGTGACGCGTAACTGTTCACCCACATACATGCGCACACTCTTTTTCCATTTTCCAACACTCGGTACGAAAATACGAGTACAAACAGCGAGAAGCGAGGAGTTCTATGTTTTATACCCCGTCACACGTCACCCGTAGCAACTGAACCCCATACATGCGCTCAAATTCGCACGTTCCCGTTAGCACAGCTTCCTAAAGTCGATAGGAACACTTGAACAGGGGAAAGCGGCAGACCATATGCCACATACCGTCTCTCGCCGCACGGGCAAATTGTGCACTATCATGGGGACGCTCTCTTTTTACGAAGCTTCTTTATCTCGTTACGAGTATATTAATCGGATATCGAACTGGTGCCTGTGCAAAGCCCTGAAACATATAATGCGAGAACAATGTGCACTTACAGTCACTCAAAAGCGTGTACACTATCTTTTCGAACTTTGCAAACATGTGTGCATATTAGCTGCGGAAACTCAAGGGACATCGACCACACCCCGTCACACGCCACGCGGATAAGCTGCGCACTCAAGTACACTCACTTCCCGCGCTCTTTCTTTAAGAAGCTTCTAGAATTGGATGGAGCGTATTAACAGTGTAAGGCGGGGAGGGGCTCTGTGTCACGCCTTGTCACACGACGAGCGTGTAGACTGTGCACCCGCATACACGAACATGCGCACACTTTCTCATCGCGGAACTTCTAGAACTTATTAGGAACATATTAAATGCGAAAGGAGAGACGGGTCCTGCACCACGTCCCGTTGCACATAATGATGGTAAATTATTCACCCGCATACACTCACATATGCTCGATGGGTAGAATTAACAGCGGAAAGCCATCTGGGTCATGTGCGGCACCTTGTCAAACGTCACGCGTATAAACTGGATCCTTCTATGTACTCACGCTCATGCTCTCTTCATACGGAGCTTCTAGAACTCTATACGAGCTAATTAAAGGCTAGAAACCAAAACTGCCTTCTGCCACGCCCCGTCACACGTCATGTTTGTAAACTGTACGCACCTCAGTGGGCGAGGGATTTTCTTACTGGCTCTGAACCACCAGTGCGCGGGTTCGAATTTCGAATGGCGGAAAATCCACAGTTGCCAAGTCACTCTTGAGGCATGTAAAAGAACCCTGGCAGATACTCAACAAAATTAAATCCCTCCGTCTATAACCCGCATTAATGGGATCTCACGTTTTCAACCAGATAGCTTGGATATAGTGAAATGAGACGAAATGAAAGGAATCTAAAAAATATTTTCTCCAAACACCCTCCAAAATGTTATTTTTTTAATGTAGAAGTGTGCGATTATAAAAATTGAATACATATTTTTTCGGTAAGTTCCCGGTCATTTCAAAAATTGTAAAAAATAACGTTCCAAAACTACTGTAATAGCGATTTTCCTCTAATTTTTGTTTCTATAAAACTAGACTTTAAAATAATTCCAATTCTGTCTTTAAACTTTTGAATATGAAAATCCAAATGTTCAACTTTGCTTTCAAAGCCTCGGGAATGATGAGTTCTACTGTGTATCACTTGGTGTAGGGTAATGCGAATGGAGTCCTAAATCTAATTTGAACCGGATGCAAATCTCATTGTGGAAATAACTTTTGCTTTTTAGAAACAGTTTTTCAGGTTAATGTAATTATAATATTGCGTCGCCGATACAAATAAAGGATAATGTATGAGCTACTTTAGTCCAACTAGTGTTAAGTAGCTTCTAGAACGCGATAGAAGCGTATTAACAACCAAAAGTTGGTAGGGCCCCGCACCACGGTCAGTCACTTGTCAAAAGTGGAAACTATGCACGCTCATTGTCACATTCACGCACTCTCCTATAAACTCTGTTCAAACAGCTTTTAGGTCTCGATGTGAGCATTTTAGTGAGAGCGTAGGCTTCCGGAGTCCGTACTTAATTGGCTGTCCGGGTAGATCGCAGAATGGCGACCGAAATGTCGGCACCTTAGCCATGGACGCGGCGTCACCCGGACAGCCAATTAAGTAGTGAGCATTTTAGTTTGATTTGATGACATCAATTAATTTTATAAATGATGAATAAGTCCAAAATGTTTATATTGCAATGCTTCAAACATTAATAGTAAAGAAAAATTCTTATTTCATTCCGCAGATTATAAATTATGTTAGAAATGGTAGGTTTTTTGTATTGTTTGTTTCAAATATTAAGTCATAGACAAGTACGAGAATTAAACAACACCCGGCCAAGAGAACACCGTTAGCTCTAGAGAAAGATGGACTATTGACCCAAAATGCCATATATACTACGTCAGAGTCAAAACATAATCAAAATAATATGAACATCTGAAATACACAAAATATTAATTTATTAACAGGTGTCGGGCCTCCATTTGCTTTTAGAACAAATGCAGTTCGTTGCATTGCAATTTGCTATGTGTTTGAATACGTTTTCAACGGAATGTTCTCCAATTCTTGTCCCAACCCATCCGCCAATTGCTTCAACGATGTTGGAATTAGAAATCTGCTCCTCACTCTCTGCTCTAAAACGCCTCAAACTTTCAATTTAAGGTCTGGTGACAGCGCAGGCCAGGGAAGATGTTCGATGTTATTCCGAGGCTGCGCAAACCACGACTGAACCTTTTAGATATATTATCATTTTGGAATTTCGCAGTTTGACAACAATGTGCTAGAATTAGTAAGCATTTAATTGTTGAGGATGTCGAGACATTTCTTCTCAGTAATACGGCCTGTGAGAGTAATGATAGGACTTGCTCAATACCACGATACAGCCGCCCAAATCATAACGGGACTACCTCCTTGCTTGACTGCAGGAAGCAACCAGGCCGCATTGTTTTGGGTTTCTCTAATAATAAACCCGGCCTTTTGTAGGAAACAATATAAACGATGGTTCATCGGTTCAAACCACATTCTTCAGTCATTAAACGTCCAGGTGTTATGAACACTTGTTTCTCAGTTTTGCGCTGACATCCGTTATGAAAATTTTCACAATTTCAGCTCTTCCACGAATGTTAGCTTTGTGACACTCCAGCCGTGTTGTTTTTGTAGAAACAGTATTGATCAAGTGAGAGTTGAGTCTCTCTCACCACGGTGGATATACGTTGTCTGGACACAATCATTTTTAATCATCGTCTGTCTCTGGTTGCGTAGGCTTCCGCGGCCGGAGTTTATGTTGTCTAGGCTATCCTACTGCTGCAGTACGCTCTGAAGAAGGCCACAATATGCTGGCCGTAACGTTAGCTACCGTGACAATGACGCGGCTCGTCCCGGATAGCCTAGACAACATCGTCTGTCTCTGTCAGTTCTTGCTTTTGTCCACTATTTCTCGTCGCCGATATGTTTAACCATGAATTGTGTATGCCCTCTTTAACGTGAACACCGTTGCTTGTGAATTGTTAAAGACTTCAACTGTTTTCATCGCAAATGCTCCCGACAATCGCGCACAAACGATTTGCTCTCTTTCAAAATCTGAGAGGTCACATATTTCACCGATAGCGTGTATTCACCATTATAGAACAAAATATATAATATAACCTTTCAAATGCGAAACGTCAACTTTGGAATGCAGCAACGTCGCAAGTGTATACGAGAAAGTAAAATTGAACATCCCACCCTATATTTTACAATAACGCTAAAATGACTGATAAGAGTATTTAGAAACTATTATTTACGAAATATTTTGAAGACTTAATATTAAGGAGAAAAAAGTATTATATAAGAACTCATTAACTTCAATATTAATGTTATTATTTTATGTTTTTAAAATAGCCTATACTTTACACCAAATTACGTAAAAAGTATTAATATTTTGAAAACTATTTCCTCTACACAATGATACAGATAATCTTGAGCTAGTTACCTGCCCTCTTTCCGGTTGCTAGCTATGGGCACCTGAAAAAAATTCTGTTTATATTTTCTCAATTTATCGGTTCTGTGATGGATTTATCCAGGAGTTTTATAAATATTATCATAAGAATTTACAGAGGCATCTATTAGGAAAGCCACAGTAGAGGTCAACATTGACCATGAAATTAAAATATAAAGACAAAATAAGAGGAAGTAACCAATTTAATTAAACGATGGAAAATAAAGTGTTAATTTTAGGCAATCCACACTTTTGGTATAAGGTATCTAAATTTTTCTTCCAAAAATCGCAGGTTTTCCCTGTATCATTACATAACTTTCTCTATTCTAAGTATGTAGTATGTAAGAAAATAAATAGAAGTGTTACAAAAGGCACAGGCTTTCAGTACTAGTTACTTTCTTTTTCACTTTAGTCTGGGCATACAATTCAAATTTTGTCCCACCGTCTACTTATATATCTTCATTTGATGCCTCCAAGAAAAGTTTTCACGTTTTCTCAATTTTTCAGTTCCAAATGGTAGAACCGATATTACGGAATATTGTAGAAGAGTAAAACCTAAGTCAATATATGCAAATTTACATTGACAAATTTGAAGGTATTTATGAGTTTTGTTTGAGAATTTATGAAAATGCGTAGTTTTGAGCTTACATGTACAGAAAACTTTTGAGTTTCGAGAATCTTGATTGTAAAATTATTTGAAGCACTTGTACTCATAAATGCAATAAAGGGTAATGAATTTGGCAATGTTCATATTAGCAACATGAGGTGTGTTAAAAATACGTTTGTGTTATTTTGAAAAATCAAAAGATTATTCAAAATGACGTTAATGCCGCGTTTCTTAGTGGTTTAGCACTTTTCAAACAAATATCCAAAAAAATAAGGAGACATTTTTGAGAAAATGTCCTTTTAGCATTTTTGAAAAGCAGTGGCGAAGCTAGAGTCATGCAGTTGTATCTGTATTGTTGTCATGTATTCTAAATCTCACCTTACACTGTTTTTATAAATCAACTCCATCGGATTTATCATTCAGCAAAAATATCGATAATATGTTCTTTAAGCCGTCGTCATTGATAAGTTGATGTAGCAGACACTTGCCTGATATATCCCATGAAATTTCTCTGGAATACCTTCACACTCTTTAATGTTATATATTCCTTTCACATAATGCTTTAGATGCAGGTGCTTTAGACTGATTTGTATCAGCCACCCCGTCGCTTGATATCTATTTTATACATTGTTCAAGAAATACTTCAACAAATATGCAACAGATTTTGCAGTATCAATGAATGCATTTTTCAGTTCATTTCGAAGCTGGTCACTGTCAAAGAATGGATATCGTTTTATTAGGAAAGATAACTTTTCTGAAGGAAAGAACACATTGTAGGTGGAAAACTGCTTTTCGCCAAGAAGTCCAATAAAATGAAAGATCTCAAAATCTTGAAACAGATTTTCCATCTGACTCGATTATGTGTCAATACTTTTTAGGGAAACAATTTTGTGTCTTTCAGATATTTCTGATTCTGAAAGTTCATTCATGGTCATTCTTTAATGCAGTTTTAATAGTATCTTCATATCTAATACGGCATAGTAGTGCTATCTCAATTATTTTAGTCCATGTGGCATAATACTTGCCTCATGATTCCTCATTATTGAGAGAAAACTGCATTTCGATTTCGTGAACCGTTTAGAAGTTCTGGGAATGGCCCGTAGTAGGCTAGACATTCTATATAACACTAAATGTTTTGATTCAATTGGAATTAATTGTTTTATAAAGAAAACACGAACAAAAAATCACACAAACAACTCGCTCTACTTTCCCACAACGTTTAGAAAATGAGACGAATTTTCATTAGGCGCCGGGGCGTGGACCTAGCGCTATACAAGTCTGTGCATGCTGAGAGGTTAGGCTCCCTGCCTAGTGAAAGCGAGAGAGGAGATAGAGCGCCCGCTTATGCGCATGCGCTGCAGAGACAGCAGCAGTCTACTCCCAGTGAGGATTCCCAGCTCTGCTCACGCTCCTATGTCATCGTGCGTAAGCGAGAAAGAGGAGCCGAACACAATTAATTTTCTTTAACATTTCAGTAAAGTATTATTGAAAAAACAGTACACGTAAGGACAGATGTTGCTGCAAAATAAGGCACCCAGATTACCTTTCCGCTTTGTCACTGCTGAAATTGTGAGCTTTGAGAATTGTGAATTGTGACAATAATGAGCTCGATGTCACAGGAAATTTTTGGGGATTTCGACAAACTTCATTAGAAATGATATAAACTATTCTACTCAAAAATGCCAAAACGTATAAATAACGCTTTTACTGTAAATATTAACGATGTGAGTTATTTAAAGAAATTATATTTGTAAAATTAAAAAAGGAACAGAAGAATACAGAAAATGGCGTTTATTTCATCTTATATTTAGCGCGATCCCTGCTAAATGTTTAAAGAAAAAAAAAGTGGAGCCGTTTTGAGAAAATCTCTTTTTTAAAATAATTTTATGCTGTCTCTATTTTATTCAAATTTTTCGAAAACTACTAATATTTTCAAAAATGTATGTGACTAGTTAAAGAACAGATAGTGAAGATCAAGTTTGTTTGAAGAAAAGTCGCCATAATTAAAACTGTAGTTTAAGAAAGACACAAAATAATTTAAACTGTTGTAATTTTCAAAACTTCAGTGTTAACAATAATAATCCAACTTACGCCATATTTTAAGTACCTTTCAATCTATTCTTACAAAAAATTTAAAGAAAAATTTGGGGCCATTTTTGAGATAAATTTAGGAAATGTCACAGGGGCTACATTTGAACACCCACAATTTTAAGATTTTTTTTAAATCGCAAAGTTTCGAGTCGGACCACATCGCCCAGGGAAATTCATTTTGATAAAAATACTACAAATAGTCTATACGCTACTGTCGTTCACCGATGAGCAGACAGACGATCAGATGTTTTGAAAAATAAAATTTTTATCTGTAACAAGGGAACCCAAAACGTATATTTCTGTTGCTTTTCCGCAACATGACACACATTTCTCTATATTAAGTATATTATTCAGGATACGTATATATATATATATATATATATATATATATATATATATATATATATATATATATATTGTGACGTACCTGGTAATGCCACAACTGAAACGTACCTATCAGTGCAATACACTGTTCGGGCGCCAGCTGTGACGTACCTGCGTTTGGCGGTACTTTCACTGCAGAGAAATTACTAAAGGTGGGTATCTTTTTCGTGAATGGGTCCCTATGAGGAGTCGATATGGCATTGGGAAATTTAATTATCATATGTTGTACAATCACCAACATGATTTATTCACAAACTAATTTTCATATACATGATTTAAAACACCAATACACTTTGCCTCTGTACCAAGATCAGATTTAACATGAGTTTTTTATCATACCTTGGGGCCCCAACAAATACCACCGTTGTTTGGATTACGGCTCGCATCGGCGGGGGTCGCCGACCTCCGCTGCAGCTTGGCGCAGTCGGCGGCTGGTGGTGTAGTGGTCGCCTCGGCTGGCGGCCTTTCGGATCCCTCGGTCTCGGTTCCTGGTACTTCGGCGTCGCACATCCCTCTAATTATCCTTCACCGTTTTGATATAACTACATAACACGTGGCCACTGCACGTGCCAGCGTCAGCTTCGCAACACACAGTTCTGGTATTGTTCTCACTAGTATATCTATGCTTCTTGCGTTGGCTAATATCCTATAACACCCGCCGCGTGCTTTCTTTGTCCGTGCGAGGCGACGAGCCTCTCACCGCACGTCCGCCGTCATCGATAACTTCTCTTCAACTCTCATAACGGCTGAATTCCCTGCCGCTCCGCGCTCGGTTTTCAACCGCCGATCAACGTTCCCACGAAACCCTCGCAGCGGCGACGGCAGCGGCGGCGGCGACCGTTGGTCCCTCCCGACCGCTGTTCGTCGCGCCTGTCGTGCGTACCACGCAATCCAAAATGAACTCTAATTTCTTATGCTAATGTTTCTAATTAGCATAATGAAACATTCTGTGTTTCAATATATATATATATATATATATATATATATATATATATATATATATATATATATTCTAACCAACCCACCTTTGCCCACAAACTTTGTGGCATAAGTTAATGACAAAAAAACAAGAATAGAATCACACTTTTACAAAGAATGATCAAAAACACAAATAGAAACCTTTACAGCACATTAAATGAATGAACACATAATTTACTCCAAAATTGAATCTTTGAAATAATTACCCTAATCTTCACTGGGAATTCCCTTGAAAAATTAATTATACCTAAATTTATGCTATTCTAATTACATTGCACATGAAACCAAATTTCAATTTACAATCTCCTGCTTCAAAAAATATTACATGCGAAGAACCAAAATGTGTGCAAACGCACTACTCTCATTTACAATTTAACTGTGTCTGAAAAATAGCAGAATAATAAATGTCCCAAAGAGAATGTTTTAGGCAGGCAATAGCGCATCAAAAATTCTCCTCCTACAATACTGCAATTTGTTGCCACCCGTGTCCTCAATTTCCTAACACTTTCCTATACTAGTCTTTTTCCCTGCCGACGTGAACTTGACCTACTTTCCGGGCCCTAAGCGTTACCTCATGAACTTCCCGCTTTTGGCCTTGATGGTCGTGCGCTGGTCTCTGCACCGACGTCGCTCGGTCCCAGCTTCTGCGTCGTACGAGACAGGATTCGCCTCTGCCGTCTACGCTGTCTTCTTGCGTCCTCTTCCGTTCTTCCTAGTCGGCCTCTTCTTCTCCCTCGACTGCTACCGGCGCCTCTGACTACGCCCACGTTGTGAAAATGTCCCTTGCACTTCCCCGAATACTCGTGCAAGTTCCTCGCTCGTTGCTACTTCTACTTTGTTAAACCAGAACTTTCAATGCTTTTCTCACAACGGGTAACTTTTACTTCCCGTGTTGTTAATTGAAGAAACACTTTACTAAATCTTCATTATCTCGCGGATGACTAACTAGAACGTCTGTTCGACGCCGAAAACTCCTACCTAGCAGTCGTTGCGGCGGCAAACAATATCTAAGCTGACGTTAACGAGCGGTGATCAAAATGCTGCTCACTCGGCGACGGCGACAATCAAAAGAGGGCTTCCGCTTGCGGGTTTGCGTATTTATTGTCCGATGCCTGGGGAAATTCTCAGTGGTGGGGCTACTTCCCCTCTCTCAACCCTTTCCAAGGAAAACGTTGCTCGCTAGTTCGCCTTTTGTTTAGTAGGGGCAACGGATACCAGGCTGCGCGTTTATGAACTTTTGCTTTGCGCCTGCTCTCCTCGCTGCCTGTGGGTGTTCATACATACGAGATGGTGGTGTTATGGGGTTGCATAATCCAATAACGCCACAATATATATATATATATATATATATATAGTATCATATATATACGTATCATATATATACGTACATATATTGTGGCGTTATGGGATTGTGCAACCCCATCACACCACCGTCTCGTATGTGTGAACACCCACAGGCAGCGAGGATAGCAGGCGCGGAAAGCAGAGGTTCTTAAACGCCCGGCCTGGTATCCGTTGCCCGTACTAAACGAAGGCGAACTAGCGAGCAACGTTTTCCTTGTGAAGGGTTGAGAGAGGGGAAGCAGCCCCCCACTGAGAATTTCCCCAAGCGTTGGACGATAAATACGCGAACCCGCAAGCAGAAGCTCTCTTTTCTTGCCACCACTCGTCGAGTAAGCAGCATTTTGATCACCGATCGTGGAGCCAGTAGCATTTCGTTAAACATTAGTTTAGATATTGTTTGCCGCTGCAACGACTACTAGGTAGGAGTGTTCGGCGTCGAACAGACGTTCTAGTCAGTCGTCCGCGAGATAGTGCAGATTAAGTAAAGTAGTCCTTCAATTAACGACACGGGAAGTAAGTTACCCGTTGTGAGAGAAGCATTAAAAGTTCTGGTTTAGCAAAGTAGAAGTAGCAACGAGCGAGGAACTTGCACGAGTATTCGGCGAAGTGCAAGGGACATTTTCGCAACGTGGGATTAGTCAGAGGCGCCGGTAGCAGACGAGGTGGAAGATAACGGACGGACCCAGGCGCACGAGGAAGAAGACGGAACGGCTGGGAGGAAGAACGGAAAAGGACGCGAGAAGACAACGTAGACGGCAGAGGCGAATCCCGTCTCTTTACGACGCAGAAGCTGGGACCGAGCGACGTCGACGCAGAGACCAGCGCACGACCATCAAGGCCGAAAGTGGGAAGTCCACGAGGTAACGGTTAGGGCGCGGACAGTAGGTCAAGTTCACGTCGGCAGGGAAAAACTAGTATAGGAAAGTGTTAAGAAATTGAGGACACGGGTGGCAACAAATTGCAGTATTATAGTAGGAGACATTTTGATGCGCTATTGCCTGCATAAAACATTCTAATTAGGACATTTATTATTCTGCTATTTTCAGACAGAGTTAAATTGTAAATGAGAGTAGTGCACTTGCACACATTTTGTTGTTTGCATGTAATATTTTGAAGCAGGAGATTGTAAATTGAAATTTTGGTTTCATGTGCAATGTAATTAGAATTGCATAAATTTAGATATAATTAATTTTCCAAGGGAATTCACAGTGCAGATTAGGGTCAATATTTCAGAGGATCAATTTTGGAGTAAATTATGTGTGTTCATTCATATGAGTGTTGTAAAGGTTTCTATTTGTGTTTTTGATCATTCTTTGTAAAAGTGTGATTCTATATTCTTGGTTTTTGTCATGAACTGATGCTACTAAAAGTTTATGGGTAAATTATACGCTCGTTTGTGTGCACTTTGTGTGATTTTATTGTGTCAAGGGTTCAAACCTTTCTCGCACCCTGAAGATCCTGCTCCCTAAATTTTTAAGCTCGCTTCACGAGCAAAATCTTGATAACCCGCTTACGGTTCATGCGTGCAACTGTGAAGGTGGCAGTTGAGGGAGAAGGTGGGTTAGTTAGAATATATATATATATATATATATATATATATATATATATATATATATATATATATATATATATAAATTCAGTATATACAAGAAAATAAAAAAATCCTCCCGTTAATACCTGGGAGATTTTCCCTCAGTGCGAGACACGACTGCTTAGTGGTAGCTTGCAAAGTGCTTATGGGAACCAAGTTAATATAATGTGCGCATTTTAGTACTACAATACAGAGCTAGAATATTTTGTATACAAATATTGCAAATAAATTTGAAACCCAATTACTGCATTTTATTCTTTAAATTATAAATAACTCTACATAAGTGCTTTTAAGCGTGAAATAAATTTAATCTACTGCAAATCTGTACAGAAAATATTTACCTCTTCTGCAATGGCTTCACTGTAATAACTCATACTTAAATTAATTGCCACCATGTAAGCAAGAGTAATGGTAAGTTCATAATATTGCACTCCTGCTGGGGCGGCCTATTACAAAAAATATTATATTTACACTCATAGAAGTGCACATCTGATTTAGTTCTATCAGTATGTTGAGAGTTAAAAAAAATTATTGGAGAGCTTACCACAAACATCAGTATAAGTAAGGTTCCAAACAGAACCAGAGACCAGCCCAACTGATTGATATTGTGGAATTGATAAATCTCTTCCATTTCATTCACGCACCTAAAAAAATGTTAAAAGATGGTTTGAAATCTATATAATTTTAATGAGTAAATTATAAATCAACGACAGATTTATTGTAAATATATTGACAAAAATTAAAAAATAATGAAACACAACAGAACAGTGTTAAACAATGCTCATGATGAATTTACAAACTTGGCAATCTTATTTTCAAAAAATATCTTCCGACTCTTATAACTAAATTATTGCTTATAATACAGGTAAACAATGAAAAATCAATAGAAATTAAACCATGTGCCGAATCTACTCTATAAGATGACATAAACACCATTTTGCTCTATTCTATTGTTTTTTGAAAAATTACAAAAATCTAATTTTTGCCTTTTTTATCATATTAATATTTATTTTAGCAGCAACTTGGTCACAATATTGTGTTTATGAGTAAATGTGCTGTAAATAATGTCATTCTCGAAACTCTACCGTTTTCTGTGAAAAGAAGCTCAGAATTCCCCATTTTTTGAAACGCTTAAAAGCCATTTTGTTAAAAACGGGTACAGTTTTTTATTCAAATTTTTCGAACGGATAGTGCTAATTCCTCTCTTTAATGTGACGTTAAGTTCATTCCGGTGTATTTTTTTGTCTTTGAAATTACAGAATTGTAATTATTTCAAAGATCTTTCACGCCGTTAAAATGCACATTTTTAGCAAATTGTAAATACTATTGTATGTGTGAGTTAAGGTACTGCAAATAAAGTGTAATGAAGTGTTTCGAAAACTCAAAAATGTTCTGTGAAAAAGAGTTTCAAATTTCGAATTTTCAGAAGTATTTAAACACCATTTTCTCAAAAACCGCTCCAAATTTGTTAATGAGAATCTCCATTTAGGGTGAGATGTTTCTGTTTTTTAATATTTGTAAAGTAATATTTTCGTTCTACTATTAGGAAACCGAAAACTTAAGAAAAATCCAAAAAATACGTACTTTGGGCGGAGATAGCAGCTGGAGAGAGTATGTAGCATGTGCGTATACCAAGCTGAGACCAAAATAAATACAAAATTTATATGGGAAACTCTGTGCCATTCTGTCTCTCTTTTCACTTTAAAACAATGCCTGTAGATGCATAAATGTAATGTTGTGGTAAAAGGAAATGACGCATTTTCGTACGTTATTTTTTTGCATTTTTCGTGAATTTCGTCTAATAACTCATTTTTAACCTTTTATGAAATTTTTAATGCATTTCGCTGATTTCATTGATTTTAATATCATTTTAATGGAAGTCGCTTCAAACAATATTTACGAGATGCAACAAATGCTCTCCACAGAATTCCTAAGAATTCCACAGACTTCAAGCCGATGTATGTAATTAAGGTTCCTGTGACGCCTATCGGTTCTAGTCGGTTTGGACGATTTCGGGGTAAAAAAAGAAGAGATAAAGAATAGTCCAAACCAGAAGTTTGCAAGCCGAGTTCACTGAACAAATGAAAGAAGCCTCGATTATTTCAGTATCATATCCAACATATTGACATGTTCATCCGAGCTAGTTTTGATCACATTTTAAAAACATTTTAAAAGCATATTATTGATCATTTTGGTAATGTTTTAGGTCACCAAAATCTCCCCTAGGTGTCATCATTCAGAAAGTTAAATCGCAATTTACTCACAATTCTTTAATAAAATATTAGTGTTTAAATAGGACATACTTTTTCGCCTATTTGGTGACGGATACCTAACTTCAGTCCGCAGAAGTGTTTTCAACTTTCAATAATTTTTGCCCTCGATGGGATTCAGACTGATGAACTTACGTTAAGAAAGCAATGACCACTCCACAGAACGCCTGAGTCTGCTTAGCAACCTTCTCTTTTAGAACTGCACATAAGGCTCTACTGATCCCAGCATCATTTCAAATTCACATCGAGTAGAAATTTCTGTTGACAGCCGCATAGGCCTTTACGTACATTTGAATTACACCGTTAGCGTATAGTCAAGCTACATACAGTCTCAGATGGTATTAATTGCGCAAGTTTTCTTGAACGATCTTGGTTCCCCCTCTCTGGCACAATAAACAGTTGAAGGCAAAAGCTCTCAGCGAGCACTGATGACAACGTTCCAAACACATCTTAATTGGCGCGAAATAAATACTGTTTTCTGTTGAAGACGACAAATTCCGTGATTTTCTCCAAAATTGTAAAGAAATGACCGAAGCAGGTGAAGATCCATCACAGGAGATATCTCGAACTCCTGTAATGGATCATAAATTATTGATTTAAAATTTCTAATGATTAACCCCTTTCCTGTTTCACCTCACACTTGAGCGAGTCAAAATCTGTAAACTAATAACAATTTATTACGTTACGCCAAGTTACGCTCCGACAGTACAAATTTATAAATTTTGTGTGAATTCCCAGAGTCGCCCAAGAACAGGAAACCGAAATATTATCATATTTATTTGAAACGTGACTATGTTCTTTCTCCTATCATTGGGTTTATATTACCTGCTAATATATAACACACACACACACAAATTTTAAGAATGCCATCAATATGAGCACCAATTATTTATTGACGAACACCAGATTTCGAAATACTACATGGCAAATTCTGCACTCCGCCGACTACACACCAGTTTTCTATAGTACCAAAACATTACATGATTTACCCTTTAAAAATTTACACTAAATTTCCCCTTTAAATACAACATATCTTGAAGATAACAAATTCAATAATACTCACTCATTCATATATATTCAAACTTCATTCACTCACGCGAGTGCACTCGTTTCAAAACTTAAAAAAAACAACTCTAATGACCATTACTAATAATTAGTTGATTGCAATCTTGTTCTTGTTGTAAGATTGTTTCAAAATTGCGTTCTCTCCATGGTTGCTGGACCCCGTAATATGGCGCCGTCTGCACAGCTGCGATTATTTGCGCCTTCTCGTCGCAGGTACCATCCTCTTCTTTTCAAACTTCAAATAGAAACACTCGCGGACTATATTTCTTACTATGGAGCACCATTGTACAACATCCTACCACCTTCCAACCACCATTTACATGAAAAACTTCAGATTTCACTTCTGCCACGATGTCAGCACAACCAGATATCCAATCCGTCAGTCTATATGCATTGTTGCACTCTTTCCTTCTCATCGTGCAGTTTAAACAAAGGACAGCTCTGTTCTTCTGTCAAAATCGCTGTACGTTTCTCTATTCCAAATGTAGATGTCTTTTGATTTCAAATGAAACTTAAAATAACAAATTTAAACACCCTTGCCCTATTACAAATTCCTGACATTTTATTGTCTAAACGTTTGTATAATCGCCCATTTCTTGTGTCCTTCCCTTGTCTTTTACAAATATACGAACATTCATTTATTTAATAAAATATTTTCGTTATTATACAAGTATAATAATCCAGAGTTCGAGTGAATGTTTATCCTTCCTAAACAATTCTTTATTTATTTATTCTTCCCAGGTCTGCTGCCAGCATAGTTCCTTGGATTTTTTTTAGAAGTAAGCAATTTGTATTTTCACCCTTGCGCCTTCGACTGTTTCTCTTTTTATTAATACATCAGTTTTAAGTTATCTTATTGAATCTCAAGTAATCGTGACGCGTCCGCATGGACCATCACACTCCTGAGAAAGTTGCGAAGGGAAGACTGATTCTCCAGAGACTGGTATTTCTTCATAAAATCTAGTGACCGATTTCGTAACCTTCGATACCTTCTCAATACACGCATTTCTTCAATCCATCATTCAAAAAAGTGGCGCGAGTAATACCAATACTTTATACGTCAAAGGTAGTAGTTAATTCGTCAGTGGTGTTACCACGGTCTACTGGAACCCAGTGTGTAGTTAATGATTGTTCTGCAAAATAATAATAATATAAAAAGAAATAGTATTCTTCCTACAACGCTTTCCAGATGTGGCAAAGGAAATTCACAAAATTTTTGTTTCCTCTGCATTGTTATATGACGTAATGTCAACGTGTATTTATAATCATTCTGTTAAAATCTGAAGAATGTTTCTACGTTAAAAATGATAAATATTACTTTTTATATTTGCATTTTTGTGTTTTTCTTGCTTTCATGCATTGTCAAATGAAAATAAAACACAATACTCTATAATCACACACATTTTTTTGAATCTTTTGTAGCAATAAATATCTTTGAGGTTCGTGAGACCTCATTGTGCAGTTTATGTAGCAAACAATAAATGTGTAGTTGTAGGATTAAAAATAAATTTGAACATCACGTTTAAATAATTTTTAAATATTCACAATTTTACTTGAAGTTTCGCAAAATCTATACATATTTTGAAAAAAATTCATGTCCGTATTTCAATATCGAGTGACTTTTAGTACAGGTCTTATTAAGAACAAAATATTTATATTTAGTATTGTAGTTGAAGGAAGTCGGCTCAAAAATTGCAAGGTTCTGAAATTACAAAAAAAATACTAAAATCGGACTTGAGCCATTTTTATTAAACTACTTTGATCACAAAAAAAAGAATAAAACAAATTGCGAGATAATTCAGAAAAAAAAGCTTTGACAATGTCCTTTATTCGTCATGTAAAGTACTACCAAAATCACAGCATTCAAATTCGCATTGCCTTGAGTAACGTCTGTTGGATTTGGGAATATCAATTTTGGAGAAAATGCTTTAAATGGCATAGATGCCGGTATTGTGAACAGATGAAAGACGTTTTGCTATTAACAAGTTTTTTCGTACAGGGAGAACAAGACTCCAAGTCTGAGTTTTGAAGATTTATTAATTTAATCGAAAATTTAAAATATTCTGCTCAGAATAAATAGGAAAAGTTTGCAGATTTGAGGAAATTTTGTTTACGTCACTTTTTGTCTTCACTGTTTTACTCGAAGTTTCCAGAAATCTACACATATTTTGAAAACAATGCTTGACCGATTTTCAAGATCTAGTAATTTTTTGTACAGATTTTATTAAGAAAATCAGTAACTCTCTAAGGACGTCGGCTCAAAATTTTAAATTTCTGAAATTCCAAATATTTTACCTCTTTTTATGGAAACAAGTTCTTCTGTAGAAAAATTGCCACCTTTAACTGTGGAATTATAATGTTTTCTCTCTGTACTACGTTTATTCGAGAAAGAATATAAGTGATCTCAATAATAGTTTACATTTATAGATAAATTGTTCTCAGAAGTTCAGTTAATTATTTTAAAATTGATGACTTACTTCTGATACTTGAGAAATATAAAATAGTATTATTCAAGGTGAAATATATCGAAATGTCACCACAGTTGTTTTATATCTCTGGCAAACTTTCATTACTTTATTAAACTGTATTAAATTAGATTATAAATATTAAACAAGTGTGATTAATAAACTCTGAAAATTAATTAAAATATCAGCTAACTAAATAAAAACAATGTTACCTTAGAATAAATTGATGGTGGCGGATACAAGACGGTAAATCTACTACTTTCGTTGCGGATTTTAATTTCTTTTGCAAAATGTACAGCTGGGCAATAATAGACGTACAGAGAAAGACGAATAAAACGTCATTGAGTAGCATCATTGGGAGATTAAGCATTTGATCAAGCACCTGCGGAATCAGAATTTGTGTGAAGAAAATGCGAAAAATTTTAGTTAGAAAATTGTTAATTCCCAAATAATAAATAAAAGTATAAATATCGTAGGAGTAATTTACTGTTCGTAAAATGTGTTATAAATAAGTACGTTACTGCAAAACTCTCTAATCGTCTTATGAACTAGTACTGATTTAACTAGTGAGACTAAAACTCCCATATTGTAAGATATAGCTTTAAGTACATGTTAACAAATACTGTCAGACAAATCTAGATTTACAATATAGTGTTTTTACTAGTAAATAAGAGTTTTTATTAAAGAACTTTGTTACGACTAGTTTTTACTAGGTAATTCTATTATTAGCCACCTTTATGTACGTCTCAGGGCCACACAGTTGATTACTGAAAGCTCTAGAAATGTATAACATATATCCCAATTTATCAGCTTCTGAAACATATTATTAATGGTTAATGTACACGTCTTGTAATCTCAGATGAAAATAATGTAACAAAATTGAAGATATCTATCAATTGTGGAATTTTTCAGAGAGAGTATTTGAAACCCATGTAGTTTCGTGTAGCTCTTAATCTCCTCTCTTCCACGAATTTCGCCACAATTAAAAACGCACTTCTCTATATCAACCATCAGAGATGTGCAAAGCTATTTCCATTTGTGACAAAGGGCACACTCCGCTTAATTTGGAGGATAAAGAATACTATCCGAATGTAACCACCATTAACGACAGAATACAATCATGGAAGTTCAAAGTCTCCACGGTATATATACCCATTACCTGGAAAATGCAGATAAAGACAGTTCGATGCCTTGGCTTTGGGATGGGTCTATCTGGGGAGACCCAGGAATTTATTTATCCATGTCAAGATAAGGTAATAGCTTCCAACAACTAAAAAAACATTGAAACGCAGACGTCCGAGATCAATGTATGGTATACCATCAAGAACCAGAAACAATGGACTTTAATGCACAAAATTGGCAAACACTGAATACGTAATCCGACTCAATCTTACAGCAAAGATCATCCATCAAACCATTTCAGTTAAATATGGTCGAATGGCGCCTGACACCATATCCCCGTACTATGTGTATCAAAGCCAAACCAATACTGGAAAACAAATTTACAAGAATTATTATGCTGTACACATACACACAGGCAAAACCATTATAGCTAATAGATCATATTTTAATACACGACTTCACTGACAAAAATATTTTCTTCGTTGATATCCTGCATCCATAATATCACAACATAGTTAAGTTATAAAAACCTGCATTCTGCAAATTCTGCATAAATAACATAGATACGAAAATCTGCAATTTCTGTACGAATTCGAGAAACAAAGTTACAGGAATTAAAACATGGGCTCTCTCAGCAGCAACAATAGATTTGGTGTTGTCAAGTGCTCTGAGACATCTTTGAAAGCTTTCGATAGAAAAGTTACAATACTTCTATCAAAATATCGGATGCATCATCCACGAAGTTCCGCCGAAAGGTTGTGTCATTCAAGACACTATGAAGGACGTGGACTATTAAAACTGGAAGTTATGTGTCGCCAGCAAGAAAAACAGCTAAGAACTTATTTCATCAACATGGAATACATGACGGCCATCTGTGCACAAAAGCACGGTTGTACATCTCTTAAACTCCTCCAAGAAGACCACAATCCAAGTTTGCTGAAATTTAAGAGCTGAATTGAGCATTAGAGATCACAGGAACTCCTTGGCAGACTTGCTACAGCGCTTCGAAGTAACTCCATCGACATGAAGAGATCGACTGAATGGTTGAGAACTGCTGAGCTTTTTTGAGAAATGGAAGGATTTGTGCTGGCCACTAAATGTTCTCAGTTGGCACAAACAGATCATTTACAACTTCATAATAAAGTGGGTAAAATCATCCACCAAGCTCTTGCAAACGATCAGACCTGATAAAGGAAAGCATGCCTTATCAAAAATATCTACTGGAGCAAGTACTGTTTAATGAGAGAATAATTATTTTGTGAAAGACTGCCATTGTTACAGACAGAACAATGGAAGCAAATTAGCCTAATATTGTCGTACTCGACAACACTACTCGTAGGATAATAATAATAACAATAAGAATAACATTAACAATAATAACAATAACAATAATAACAATAACAATAACAATAATAACAACAATAATACTAATACTACTAATAATAATAATAATAATAATATAAATAGATATCGCATTCCCATTAAATCATATTCTGCTGTCAACAATTGCAGAAAAGAAAATGGCAGCCACTCTCAATTGAACTGAAAAACCTATACAAATTAATAGAGGTAGATATTGTACCCGTTCTTATTTCATCTACTGGGCTTGTTTCTGACGACTGGAGGATTGTGAAAGAGGAACATCATCTACATGAATGGCACTTCAGAATCGTGCAGAAGGCGGTGTTGCTGGAAACCACCAATATTGTGCGTAAGGTTCTCTCTCTTAGTCATTGAACAGGAATCTAAGTACACTGGAGCAAGAACTTCTCACAATCTCTTTCATCATATGTGTCGACGTTTTGTCTTTGAGTCATATCAGGAAACTCCGGACGATCGAGAAACTTCGAAATACGATGTAATAATAATAATAATAATAATAATAATAATAATAATAATAATAATAATAATAATAATAATAATAATAATAATAATAATAATAATGTTAATAAAAATAATTTGAGGAACTTTACCTGATGGAGATAGACAATTTCATAAGCGGGAGACTTCTGTTCATCGAAAGGGAACCAGACTTCATACGAAAGAAGGCGATTTCCACCCTGACGTTTGAATATGTACGTGTCAGCTAAGGGTGACAGTGGTACTACAACAAGGGACACGGCATATATAATGCAGAGTGGTCTTGCGAATATGAGGTACTTGCGGTTGCAATCTTTGAAGATATCATCCCATTCAATGTTTCCTCTTTGAGTTTCCATCATTTCATCAATGTTGTTCATTAGTCTCACAATACGATTTGTTTTCATATTCATAACATAGAATTTCATCAGTGAGATCATGTTCAAGGTAGTTAGCCACACGACTTGTGACACCAAGAGAATGTCTGGAAAGAACATGATGATACTCTCCATCACCATGATGTTTGCCATGATTCTCGTATAAAATGCAATATAGAAAATTATTTTGAATAAAATCGTAAGACACTTGTTTTCAAATGGCATCAAGGCGTATAATTTGAATGCCATAACCATGTGAGGTAAATTATTCTTAACGGAGTCACGGAAGTCTACCCTCGCCATGTCGCATATCGCGAAGAGAAATGTTTGAAATGAATATCATAAAGAGAAAAGACGTTTCTCGTTGTAAGAGAAGTAAGCAGTATAACTAATTTATTGTATAATATCTGTAATTCCTTTTTGCTTTTATTAAATAAAAAGCAGAAAAAAAGAATCAGGGTGAACATAAAAAAGGGCTTTTAAAAACCGCGAGCGAGTAACATTTTTTGTGTCACAGTAATTGTCTCTCTTGTAGACTTCGTGGTACGTGAAGGTCATACTGAATATCTGGGTGAATTGTTTTGTTTTCTTCTCAGGCTAGAGCATATGGTGAATTTAGTATTCCATTTGAGGTTTTTCTTTGGAGAAGTGTCTATTAGGTGAATGATGACATATATTCCAAAATAAAGGAAACACAACCAATATATAATTTACAATAACGTTTGCGTGCACGGTCCTTTAAAAACCTTTCCTATCAATATAAAACATTTTCGATTTTTTCGACAATAGTTCTTTAAAAAAATATTACGCACAGCAAGATCAGTTAAGAAAGGTACTTATTAATTACAAAGGCAACAATGTGTTGCATTAGGTCGGATGGTGATGAAGAAAACCTATTATATATACTAAATTTATCTGAATCTGTTACGTGACTAAATAAGTGCCGACAAGAAATTAGTGGTGCTTCAAAGTGGCAACGGTATTCTTGTATTATTTTAAATGATTACGTTAATTGATAATAAAGGTATTGGAAGGTATATATTAATATTCAATCCGCGGCGTACAACTGTTTAAATTGCCTAAACTCCAAAACATTATCTGCCATCGTGAATCTTCAAGAGTACTCTTTACATGTGCACTAATAGTTCTTCAAATTTTCACAAACTTTCCCGTAGTAATAATTTCTCTTTTTCCTTAATCGGGGCTACCTTTTCCTTTTGGATTTACTCCGTTTCCCGCTGCCATCTATCGGCCAACATATAGCGATAGCCACCAGGGCACTGCGTAGATTATCCGGAATGAGTGACGTCTGTCGTGTCGGCTGACATTTCGGCCAACATATTGTGGCCTACCTCAGAGCGTACTGCGGTAGTCCATAGGCCTATCTCGTTCTATAGTTAGATAACTAGTGTCTGATTCAGCAGAAGCAGCCTGTAGAATTCTGGTGGTTGTTGCTCTGTTTCTGTATTTTCGAGTGTTTTTTTTTCGATCAATGCCAGGCGCATACCGGAGCGGAACAGCAGCGATTGGCCCACGGGCCGTGCGCGATCTTCCCTTCCCATTCCTTGTTATATCCTCGCTCTGTACATACACACTTACGTGCACTGCATTACCACACATGCCGGGAGACCGGTCGGGAGCTTAGTGCTTGTCCTGGCTGGGGCGGTGTCCCGCTGGTGGCAGACACCCTGGATAGAGCTGCATAAAGGAAAGTCCCGCTAGACGATGGTAGGACGACGCCCGATCTCATCATCAATCGCGCTCACATCACTCCGTCACCCTTCGATTAAAAACATGCACTACACTTACGTAACGAATGATAATAGTGGTTTACGCCTCCAGAAACACTCATTAATTAAAGAATCAATCACAACCACGCACTTAAACTATCGCTATCTTAAGAAATTTCTCACTTCAATTTTAGCTTTCCTAGGTGCATTTGCTTGGAATGTTCAAAAAATTTTTATATAAAAAATACTTTCATTCAATTCAGTTTTTAATACGATAAAATAACGCAAAAATATTTTTTTTTTAATTTGATTAAGAACTCGATAAATTTTCAAATAAATTATATTGCTATTGACTCTTAACAAACAATTTTTCACAAGTAAAAATTGGGATTAAAATGTTGATTCCTATTTTTTAGTAATGTTACAATTCGAAAGGAATAACCACTTTCTACCTCGTTTCACTTTTTATCACTTACAGTGGAGTGTCATTTTGAAAATATTAAATTGTGTTTTAAGGTGTCGCTTTCTAAAAGAATATTTGAAGAAAAACGTGACAAATTGAAAATAGACAATTGGATGGTAATTCTGAGACAACGGGGAGATACTAATGTAAGAGCGTTTAAGCGCCGAAGGAAATATGCTCACGAGGCACTATAGACTTTGCAAAAATTTATTCAATGTAACCTAATGTGCCTGGAGTGTCGGTTGAGAATTAATTACTCCAGTGCTGGCCTGCACAGCATTTTGCACTTGAACAACTTCGGGAGTATAAGTGCGAACCCGGGCCGCATGGGAGTGTGGAGATAGGCCACCAATGAGAATGCGCAATTAGAACAGTAGCGCGTAAATTGGAAGAGCAACTGCGATAATACAACGGAGTGTTATACACAGTTCAAGTCTCGTGAGTATACAAGTTCCTTGCACGACATTGGCAACAGTGATGTTGACACCTTTAAGTGAACAATTGAATCGCTAAGTAAAACGTACTGCAGATTGATTTGAATTTAGGTTTTGATTAACGTATAAGAAAATTGACAAAACCTACGAAAAGCACTGCCTCGGAAGTTATTAAAATTGAAGAATTGTAAGTGATTACGGAGAAAACAAAACTGTGAGTAATGCTATAGTATGATTGAACGTTATGTTAGTATTTTCAGTTTTACGTCCATATACGAGTACCGATTTTTAAATGAATGTGACCCACGACATATGTTTATTAAACTTGACTAAAACTATATTTACGTAATCTTACAAAACAGTCACCTTTTCTTGTTAGATTTGCATGCAACGTTAGTTTCGCATACAAAGTAATTAATAGAGCAGTTTCAGAAGTAGAAGAGAACAAACATTGACATAGTTTGTTAAGTTTCAATCTCTTCAAAAATTAGAGGAGAAAAATATGGAAGTGTGAAAGATATCCGGTGAAGAATCAAATGTAGATATAAAATATGTTGACAATGTTTGAAACTAATTGGAAATGAGCAACATTTGTGCATTTAGCGTTTGTGCTAATGCAAATGTGCTATGTGCATATATGAGCAAAAAGCTTAAAAATGTAGCTGTACTAAAATTCAGCGATTGGCTTCGCAAGTAATCATACAATAAAACAGTTCTTTACACATCAAAGATATCAAAATAGGGTTTCATATTGCGACACTTGAATAACAAATATTTCATCGCCTCTTCTTTGCAGCCTGTGTGTCACGTTACGTCAGCTGTCTCCTAAGTAGAAATTCATTGAGTTTGAGTATTCAATCTGTACAAGCAGCACAAGAAGAAACAAAATATCATAAATATTTGAAATTTTCAGAGAAATCTGACCTATTATATGTTATTTTTTAATTCTGAGTTTCTAAGAAAATCATTGACACTGTAACAATGTGACCGTACCTATGCAATAAGTGACTGTGAACGTCTTTAATTTTAATAATAAGTCCCCAACAGCTGCTGCTGTGATTTTTACTTAAGGAAACGCAGCTGGCAAACCTCCACGTCTTGTGAATACTTCTCGAACAACTAACACAAATTTCAACTTATCAATTTATGCTACATCGAAATTCATACGTAATGTTCGGCTACCAGCAACGAGATAACTGCGAATTTCCTCGTATTTTTTAATTCTATTCATTTGAACTTAAATAACGTATCTAAAACTTTCCTCATTCTGTAGTCAACCTCTTTCCGTCAGCATGGAGCTTTATAACGAGTTTTCCGGAATAATATATCAAATTAATCACAGACTGTTCATCAGTTCTCCACATTCGCCAACATTTTTTCTCAGACCTTACATCGCCAAGTTACCATGATCAACACTACTCTTTCCATGGCAAATAATTCATTACTCTATATTTACTTTTAATTCAGATCAATACATAAATCTGTCACCTGGTCTTAAGCCGCTTAGTTATGTCTCAATTTTTTCGCACATACAAAATGAGTAACATAGATTCTAATCAGGGCGATGAGGAGCAACCCGACAGCCATTTTTGGGTTGGCGAGCTTCGCTGATTATCCTGAACGATATTACATTTATTTGTATTTTTCGGTGTAAATCAAAACTCTTTCATAATTTTTGAATTTTTTTTCCGGAAAGTGTGGGAATCTAAGAAAACCATCTCTCACCTCACTGAAGGGTTCTCAGATTACTCAGAATTTTGCGCGCATACGAAATTACTACATCGATTCTAATCGGTGTCATGAGCTGCAACGCCCAAGCCACAATTGCCTATTCTATTGCAGTGCAATATCCTCACTAATATTTCATTTACTTGTGATTTTCTGAAGAAAAAATTAACATATTTTTGTTGTTGTTGTATTTTTCTGATGTCTTCGAACTACCTAGGAAACAATCGAAACGACCTACAAGCCTCACTTGGGTATGGGCTGGTTAGTTTTCATTCCGTTAATGCGCCCATATAAAGATCTGGATAATAGAATAGCTTTCATATTATTTTTTAAAATTTATAGCTCATGGTACAACAGAATGGCACAGGCTTTTGTTACCAGGTTCCGGCTATAAGAGTTTGTGCGTCGAAAATTCGCCGTTTTCCAGCGCACGATTACAATAGATTCTCTTCTTTCGTTAGTAAGTGCGAGAAAGTAATAAAAATAGAAACGGTATTCTTTCTATAACACGTACCATGTGTGACAAAGAAAATTCATTATAACTTTGTTTCCTCTGCATTGTTATGTGACATAACTTTAGGGTATATTTTTAATCATCCTGTTAGAATCTGAAGAAAGTTCATACGTTAAAAATGATAAATTTTACTTTTAAAATTCCGTTTTAGGGTTTTTCGTGTATTGATGTTTCCAAATGAAATTAAAATACAATACTTTTTAATTGCTCACAATATTGTGAATCCTTTATAATAATAAAACTCTTTGGGTTACGTAATTCCCCAATGTACAGTCAGTTTATGTTGCAAAAAATAAGATTGCATTTGCAAGATTCTAAAGAAAGTTGAGAATGTGTGATTTGTATTCAGTTATAAGTGTGAACGAAAATTAATGAGCCTTACTCAGAAAAAATAGAACAAGTTTGCAGGTTTGGGAAAATCTTGTGTACGTAACTTTTTTAAGTCTTCACTGTTTTACTCGAAGTTTGAAGAAATCAACACATAATTTGAAAATAATGCTTGACCGTATTTTAAGATCTAGTAACTTCCAGTACAGATTTTATAGAGAAAATATGTATTCAGTATTTTGATTGAAGAAAGTCAGCCCAAAAAATTGTAAATTTCTGAAATTTCAAAAAAGTCCCCTTTTTGTTATGAAAACGAGTTCTTCTGATGAAAAATCACCACGTTTAACTGTTGAAATACAATGTTTTACCTCTTTACTACATGTATGTGTCAAAGTAAAATAGTGATCTGAGTAATTGTATATATGTATAGATAAATTGTTCTCAAAATTGCATTTATTTATTTTCAAATTCTTGAGTTACCTCTGGTATTTTAAGAAAAATGGTGTTATTCTAGATGAAAATCATTGAAATATCAGTACAATAATTTCTTATCACTCGCAAACTTTAGGTAATTTGTTACAGTGCATAAAATTATATTAGCAATATTAAGCAAATGTGCTACATTTAAATATTTTTAAAAAATATTACTATCTAATTCACCATAAACGAATATCTTCAGACTTTAGGTTCTACACACTATTGAGAAAAGCATAATTGTATTGCAATAAACTATTCAAAATAATGAAAATATCAGCTAATGAAATAAAAACAATGTTACCTTAGAATAAATTGATGGTGGCGAATACAAGACGGCAAATCTTCTACTTTTGTTGCGGATTTTAATTTCTTTTGCAAAATGTACAGCTGCGCAAGAATAGCCGTACAGAGAAAGACGAATAAAACGTCGTTAAGTAGAACCATTGGGAGATTAAGTACTTGATCAAGCACCTGCGGGAAAATGGCGCAAAATTGTATTTATGAAATTGTTACTTTCCTAATACTAAATAAAAATATACATATCATATGAGTATTTTACTGTTCGAAGGATACGTTATAAATAAGTACATTGCTGTAAACCACAGAAATCGTATTGTGAGTTATTACTGATTTAACTAGTGAGACTAAAATCTCCCTATTGTAAAATTTGTCTTTACGTAATTATTAACAAATAGTCTCAGTGAAATCTTGATTTACAATGAAATCTTGCATAATTCTGTTTTTTCTTGTAAATAATAGTTTTCATGGAAGAGCTTAGTTACTACCAGTGTTCACTACGTAATACTATTATTAACTAGCTTCATGTACGTCATAGTACCATACAGGTGGTTACTGAAAGCTCTAGAAATGTACAATATACATCCAAATATTCTACTCTTCGAAGACATATTATGGAAGGTTTTTGTACAAGTCCTGTTATCTGGAAAGAAAATAATGTAACAAAGTCGAAGGTTATGTCAATAAAATTTTCCAGAGAGAGACTTTCAGCCCCATGTGTAGCTGTTAATTCCGTCTCCCCAACAAATTTCTCCACAACGTTGAACGAATTTGGTATGAGATTTAAAATGAAAAATACAAGAAAAACATTACACACTGTTAATTCTGTTCTACATGGACGACTTAAAACGCTAGTGTAGTCATAACAATGAACTGTCAACCATACTGAACATTACATCACCACTCAGTAAAAATATTAATATGTGTTTTGGTGTAGAAAAGTATTCTACACTTACTGTGGGGAGAGCCGTAGTCCATTAATAAACCTCAGTAGTGACAAGTTTGGATGGCATAACGATCCAACCAATGGGCTCTGAGCATATATAAAAATATTTGGGATTCCAGGAAATATTAATTGATAGAAAACAAAACAAACACACATAGAGAACGTTTCGCCTTCACAAAATCGTAAAAATAGAGCTCATTGCTAAAAAAATTATGGCAATCAACTCGTGGTGTATTCCACTAATAACGCAGTTCTTTGGCGTAATACATTGATCACACACTGACGTGGAAAATATAAATATCCTGGTGCGCACAATACTCTCTAAATACAGAATCCACAATCCGAAATATGCTATGGAAATACTGTTAATTTCCAAAAAAACACTGAAGAAGAGGTCCCTTACACCTTTAAAGCTTATGCGATAAACAATAACATCATTGAAAACCTACTTTCTATCTGAACCTTCAGGGAAGTTCAAAGCTATTTCCATTTGTGACAAAGGGTACACTATGCTTAATTTGGAGGATAAATACAACTATCCGAATATAACCACCATTGAAGACAGAATACAATCATGGAATTCCAGAAGTCTCCACGGTAGATATATCCATTACCTGGAAAATGCAGATAAAGACGGTTCCATGATTTGACATGGGAATAAATTTCTATTTGAGGAGACTGAGGGCTTGATACATGTCATTCAAGATCAGGTGATAGCTAGCAAAAACTACCCAAGTACATTGAAAAAAAAATAGACGACCGAAATGAATGCGTTGTATGCCAACAAGCACCAGAAACAATGGACCATATAATAACATCATGCACAAAGTTGGCAAACCCAAAATACCTATCCCGACTTAATCTAACAGTAAACATCATTTATCAAGCCACTGCAGTTAAATATGGTCTAATATTGCCTGACACCATATGCCCATACTATACGTAATAAAGCCAAGCCAGAAGTTGAAAACAAAAATTATTGGAATGGTTATGCTGTACACATACACACCAGCAAAACCACTTTAGCTAATAAGTAAGAAATTGTAATACAAGACTTTACAGAAAGAAAAAAAGATCTATATTAATATCACGCATCCAGTATATCACACCATAGAAAGAGGAGAAGCTATCAAACATACCCCCTTGGCCATAGAATACTGATAAATATATCGCCTTAATTTTACATATAATAATAATAATAATAATATTTATTGAGTCACATATACAATTACAATCGTGTATGACGAGTCAATATGATGCCTTGGGTGGAGAGAGCGAAGTTATATTACTGTTCAGGAGCAAACAAGGGACCATCTCAGCATTTGCTCAAAGGACCAGGGAAACTGAACAAAACCTGATCGAGATGGGGTCATTGGCCTAGAAATACAATACTTGTTACAGTTAGATTAAGATATTACACAGTAGATAAATTATCTGCTAATAATTAACATTAATAATAATAATTGCATTAACAATAATAATTACATTAGCAATAATAATTACATTAACAATAATAATAATTACATTAATAATACATATCAATTATGTTTGCAACTACATCAAATTTTACAATAGTAGTACATTCTATATTTATAACTTGAAATGGTGAGGAGGCAAGTTTTGACCAGTTTTTTTCTTCTTCTATTCTCCTTCTATTTCACAGGATCAGGATCATTTTCAGCTTGAAACAGTTCATATGAAACAGAAAGTCTAATGGAATAAGAAATTCTTATTTATTTATATTTTTTAAGGGAAATGTTGTAATTTGAAAATTCCTTTACACTGTAGAACATGTTGTTAAGCAGGAAAGCTTTCAATTTACTTTTAAATGTATGAATTGTGTTTATGTCTTTGATATCATTGCCTAATTTGTTGTAAAGTGTAATGCCCTCTATTAGGGTACTTTTTTGATAAAATGTAGTTTCAGAGTGGGGAACGTGTAGGTTATCCTTTTGACGGGTGTTGTAGTTATGTACATCAGAATTTAAAGTAAAAGTGTCTTTGTTTTCCATGAGAATTTTCTTTGTGAAGACCACTATTTCAAATATGTACATGCATGGTAGAGGAAGAATCCTTAGTTTATTAAACAAGGGTTTGCAAGACTCCAGCTTATGAGTGCTGGTCATTGTTCGCAGTATTCTTTTTTGGATAATAAATGTGCGAGTGCTTTCAGGGGCATTTCCCCAGAATATTATTCCATATTTTAGGTGTGAGTGCACATTTGCAAAATACATTGTTCGAAGTGTCTCAATGTTGGAGCTTGACCTGAGGGTGTATAGGGCATAGCAAGATTTGCTAAGCTTCTTGTTAAGATTTGATATGTGAGTGTTCCATTTTAGGTTTTCTTGAATTGTTAGTCCGAGGAAGGTAGTTTCATGACATATTGTTACAGGGTTATTGTTTATGAGCAAATGCTGTGAGAGTTTGTCTTTACATCGAGGATTCATGAAATTTAGAGAGACTGTCTTGCTGGTGTTTATGATGAGTTTGTTGTCTTGAAACCATTTTACTAGTGCTTGCAAAGTTTTGTGAGTTTCTTTTTCTAATGACTGCTGTGTTTTTGCTTTGATGATGATGTTTGTGTCATCTGCAAACAAAATTATTTTGTTGTTCCTTAAAGCCAAAGGCATGTCATTTATGTATATAAGGAATAGTATTGGCCCAAGGATGGATCCTTGCGGGACTCCACAATTTATTATTTGAGGACAGGAGTAGTATGAGGAGATTTTGTTTTCTTTAGTGTGTTGGAGGGCAACTATTTGTCTACGGTTTGATAAATATGATTTGATCCATTGGCCTGCAATGCCTCGAATCCCTAGCATTTCTAGTTTTCTTAAAAGTATAATAAATATAATATATAATATAATATATCATATAATAAATCGAATGCCTCTCCGAGGCGTAAGCCAATAATAATAATAATAATAATAATAATAATAATAATAATAATAATAATAATAATAATAATAATAATAATAATCTGAGCGAAGTGGCTCAACGCGTAGCTCGCTGTATTCGCAGTCGGAAGGCCCGAGATCGATCCCCGGCCGGAAATCCTGACCGGGATTTTCGTGGTTTTCCTTGGTCATACAGGCGAATGCTGGGATGGTTCAAAAAGCCCACGATCACCTCTCTTCATCATGCTGTGACTTCATAATTCAAGGCTTGACAACCTTATCTATTAAGTGAAAGAGCAGATATGCTTCTCCCTGTAATAAAGTCCCTAAAGCAAAAAAATTGAATCATGGATCGCGAAAACAGAAAATTGGTTACAATGCATCATGTCGCCCACCTTCGACCTGACTAGACTTTGTGTCACGTAAGGAAGGAGAAAGAGGCCGCAGAGAAACTGAAACCTCCAAGCACAATCCTATAGTCAGGATTAATACGTATGTAGGCAACAATCAAGATTATCCACTAATGAGGCCGGTCATGAATTCCGATCGAAGAATGGGACACAGGTATTGTAAGTGTAGCTAGAAGCATTGTGAAGAAGACTATCTAAAACACGCAGAGTGATACAGACAATGAAATTCTTATGCTACTTAATATGATATGTGAGACACAAGAAAGTTAGAAATTTTGGAGAGGCAAAATCCCTATGGGCAATAGTTAAAAAATAATAGAAAAGGTTCAGATCATTGAAGATGAATCATTTATGTGGATTAAAAGAGAAATAATGAGGCCAGAGTCGGAAGCAGTTCTATTAGCTGCCCATGATCAGGCGTTGGAAACACATTATGACAAGCGCTTCTCAAAATTTCCCAAGATGATAAATGCCGCATCATCCAAGAACAAGTTGAAAGCATTGAACATATCGTCTTACCTTGTCCAATTCCAGCAAACCCACAACTCACAGTACCCACAACCGGTGACGTCTGTTGGACTTTGTACAATACTGAACGATTAACAATGTCAAACTGATCACACTATATCGACAAACCAATATGATTTTGTTTTCCAGGATTTGGTAAAAAAACGTTTATACATATAGATGATACTGTGCCGTGCGATCAAAACGTAATGAAGAAGGCAGAGAAATGTTGTAAATACAAGAGTCTTAAATGCAAAGCTCTGGAATTTGTTTTGCAAAATGGAGGTAAGAACTTGGCCAATCTCCCAGATCTTTAAAAAGTGTGTGAAGTGCAAGACATTCCTGTATTGGGAAAATCTCACATTTTGCACAAAGTATCCAAAGCGCAAAACCCTAGAGCTGCTCCTTAGGAAACTGGTTGCAACCCGGAGTAGACTTTATAATCAACCTACTCATAACATATTCAATCGTGAATGAGCGGAATAAAAAGTATAATAATGACAATGACAATAATGTATATTGTATTTGGCCAATATCGAAACACAATATTTTGTTTTGTTTTCTTCTTTTAAACTTTTTTACATGTTTTATACGGGTACCAACGATTATGGATGTTTTTTTCTTATCAGGTTCTGAAGTAAATTACAAAAACATTTTTGGAAGTTATTAAATGTCAATATTCATTAAGTATTCTCAAGAAATAAATAAATGTCATTGAATTATTTTCTGTCAAGATTTGTTTTTTGCTACCCATTGAATTGAAGACAGAATGGAATTCCATGAAATTAATTTATATCCATTTATTGAACCTATTATTTGAATCTATTCATGACGTCAAAAGCTGTTCAAAGATGTTAAAAATCTCCAATAACAATTTTTTCCACGGATGCAGCGACACTTTTAAGAAACAAATACTGCTGGTTCCCTAGATTTTAATTTTCTAAATCGATATTGGCAATTCCAAAACTCTTCATGTTTAGTGAGATAAATTTCCAATCGTAGAAGTATCTCCAATATTTTTGAAATAACTGGCAAAAGAGAATTTGGCTGATAATTTTGAATTTCATTTTAAAAAGTGGCAATAATTTTTTCAGTTTTGAAAATACCTGGAAATATTCCTGTGTATAAATAAGCATTGAAAATGGGAGAGAACAGTTGTATGAAGACAGCTGCACGAGATTTTAATAAATAATTCGGAAATTCATCCAAAACAGATGAATATTATTTTTTTAGATTAATGACTATTTTGATGATTTCACTGTAGGCACATTTGGAAATAAAAATCGTGTGGAAATTTTTGGGAAAAAGTACAATGTTGAATTTTGTGATATTAGTCCCTTCGTGAGAGCAGCCGCAATTCTAAAGAAGTATTAGGTGAAAAGATTCCTCTAGTAAGTATCAAAATGATACTTTTCACAGCTTGTACGTTTGTTGCTAGGGTTCAAAATATCCTGATTATTTTTCATTATTTTTGTCTGAACTATTACTTTTCTTAAATTATTCTGTATTATTGGAAGTAGACAAGGAAACCAAAAGAGACATTATGTTGAGAAATAAAGTAAAGGGTATGTTTGTATTTATTTATACGATAGTCCAAGAGTGTTATCGATGTACTTATAGTAAATTCAGACCATAATAAATACTTTCCCCTGAAATGATTAATTGTCTCCTTTCAAGAGAGCAACACACGTTAAAGTGAAATAAAAGCTTTGAGAAAAATGAATTAAATTTTTCATTCCTGTCAAAAGCGTTATAAACTTCGCCCCATGATTCCTTCTGCAAGTGGTTCGTAAATAATTTTATGTTAGCTGTAGATGCATGTATACAGTGTCCATATTATTAGTAATGAAAATAATTTGTGAATCATTGTAACCAAGATGTTAATAAAAATCAATAATAATAATAATAATAATAATAATAATAATAATAATAATAATAATAATAATAATAATAATAATAATAATTTTAAGGAACTGTACCTGATGAAGATAGACAATTTCGTATGCGGGAGACTTCTGTTCATCAAAAGGGAACCAGGCTTCGTACGAAAGAAGGCGTTTTCCACCCTCACGTTTGAAAATGTATGTGTCAGCTAAGGGTGACAATGGTACTACAGCAATGGTCACGGCAATAATAATGCAGAGTGGTCTTGCGAATATTAGGTACTTGCGGTTGCAATCTTTGAAGATATCGTCCCACTCAATGTTTCCTCTTTGAGTTTCCATCATTTCATCAATGTTGTTCATTAGTCTCACAATACGATTTGTTTTCATATTCATAACATAGAATTTCATTAGAGAGATAAAGTTCAATGTAGTGAGCCACAGCACGTGTGACACCAAGAGAATATCAGGAAGGAACATGATAATACTCTGAATCACCATGATATTTGCCATGATTCTCATATAAAATGCAATATAGAAAATTATTTTGAATAAAACCGTGAGAAACTTGTTTTCAAATGGCAACAAGGCGTATATTTTGAATGCCATAACCACGTTAGGTAAATTGTTTTTAACGGATTCTCTGAACTCTACCCTCGCCATGTCGAATATTGTGAAGAGAAATGATATTTGAAATGAGTATCGTAAAGAGAAAAGACGTTTCTCGTTGTAAGAGTAGTAAGCAATATAACTAATGTATTGTGTAATATCTGTAATTCCTTTTTTCTTTTATTTACGCAAAAGTACAACAAAAGAATCAGGGTGAACGGAAAAAAGGGCTTTTAACAAACCGCGAGCGAGTAACATTTTTTGTGTCAGTAATTTTCTCTCTGGGGAACTTCATGTACTGATACGTGAAGGTCACTCTGAATATCTGGGTGAATGGTTTTGTTTTCTTCTCAGGCTGAAGCATATGGTGAATTTAGTATTCCATTTGAGGTTTTTCTTGGAGAAGTGTCTATTAGGTGAATGATGACATGTTTCAGAATAAAGCAGACACAATCAATATATAATGTACAATAACGTTCGCGAGCGCTTGTCCTTTAATATCCCTTCCTATCTATATAAAACATTTTCGAATTTTTCGACAAGTAGTTTATTCAAAAGATATTTTGCACAGCAAGGTCAGTTTAGAAAGGTACGTATTAATTTATAAGGGCAACAATGTGTTGCATTAGGTCTGATTGTGATAAAGATAATCTACTATACTTATCGCATATATGACTAAATTTATCTGAATCTGATACGTGACTAAATAAGTGCCGACAAGAAATTAATGGTGCTTCAAAGTGGCAACGATATTTTTGTATTATTTTAAATGATTACGTTAATAGATAATAAAGGTATTGGAAGTTATACTAATGAATGAAAGAATCAATTATACCCATGCATTTGAATTATCTAACGAAAATGGTTACTTTTGTTTTAACTTTCCTATATGTATAGGCTTGGAATGTTTAAAAAATGAACTTCCTAATATACGTTTATTTAATACAGGTTTTTAATAAGAAAAAATGCCAAGATTTTTTTGAACTCTTGAAAAACTCGAAAAATATTCAAGTAAATTCGAATGCTATCGTGTCTAAATGAACATTTGTTCATAAGTAAAAATTGGGATTAAAATGTTAATTTTTATTGTTTAGTAGTGGTGGCACGGTTCGGAAAAAAATAACCAGTTTCTACTTTGTTTAATATTTTACTTAAAATGGGGTGTTATCTTTAAAAATTAAATTTTATTATATAAATTATATTGCTGAAAAAAAATTGAAAAAAGATGCACAATAAAAATAGACAATTCAATGGTAAGTCTGAGACAACGAAGAGATACTAATGTAAGAGCTTTTATCCCCGAAGGAAATATACTCATAAGGCATTACATACTGTTCTCCAAAAAATTATTCAACGTAACCTAATGTGTGTGGAGTGTCGGTTGAGAATTGATTACTCTAATGCAGGTCTGCACGGTATTTTGCACTTAGACTGTGAGTAAAAAATTGTTTTCAATAAAATCGTGAAACACTTGTTTTCAAAAGGCAACAAGGCGTGTATTTTAAATGCAATAACCATGTGAGGTAAATTCTTCTTAAAGGAGTATCTGAAGTCAACATTCGCCATGTCTAGTATCGTAAAGAGAAATGATGTTTGAATTGTTTTTCGTTTTAAGAGATGTAAGCACAATAATTAATGTATTCTATAATATCTTTATTTTCTTTTTTCTTTTATTAACACAAATGCACAACAAAAGAAACAGAATCAACGAAAAAAACGTTGCTTTCACACCACGAGAGAGTAATAGTTTTTGTATCACAGTGATTGTCTCTCTCAATGACATTGTGGTACTGATACGTGAAGGTCTTACAGATTATCTGGGTGTATGGAAGATATGGTGAATTTTCTATTTTATTCGAGGTTTTTCTTGGAGAAGTGTCTATGAGATGAAATATGACATGTTTCAGAATAAGAGGAAACACAGTCTATGTATAATTTACAATAACGTGCGCCCTGGTAAGGAAAAGCGGATAAATCGAGTTGCTACGTATAGAAAAAAATTCTCTTACACTTGGTGTAGCCAGAATCCATGTGATGTGGGTTCTTCGTATCAAAAAATAGATAGGTTGATAGCAAAACGTCTGTCCGTCAGTTTGTGCACAACGCTATCGCATACACCGTTCAGTCGATTTTCCCAAAAATAATATTCCCCAAACTTTCTAGATGATTTCTCCGTTCCTGGAATTTGAAAAAATATGGGGGGGGGGAATTTCTGTAGTTGCTCGTGCATTATCTTGTTGGAATACCGCCCCCAAGGTGCTATGTCATAAAGGGTAGGTCGGGCCTATGCATAATGACTGTAACTTATAGCTGTGTCGTCAAAGTCTGCCGAAGCCCAATTAGAGGTGTTTTGAATGGTTTCCTACACCATGATGTCCGGCTTTACGCCTGCGTGTCTCATCGCATTTTGGCCAGTATATGCCCTGTGCCTTTTAGACCGATACACACGAACATGATGGCTATCGGAGGTGAAGCGAGACTTCTCTCTGAACATGATGCAACGCCTCAGTCCATGCCTCTTTGGCGCGGCACCAGTCCAAACACCGATGTCGGTGTTCTGATGACAATGGAAACCAATGCACGGGGCAATGGGACCTCAAACGGGCGGATGCAAGTCGTGGAGCCACAGTGCGGGAACTGACACGATGTTGTAGAGTCGCCAGTCGCCATCGCCGCTCGGGGAAGGCGGGTGCCAACGTTATGGGATTCCGCACTGCTTGGCGCACCATGCACTGATCCTCCGTGGGGGTTGTGTTTCTTGGTCGACCCAGGCATGTACAAAGTGCATGGGGGCCTTCATGTACCCATTGAATCCAACATCCGCCACTGTGACATCTGAATGGCCCACATGCCTTGCACGACCAACCAGCAGGACCAACGGTGAAGTACCACAAGGCCACCTCTGTCAAATGCAGTCAATTGGTAAAATAGGCTGTCAAACGCGTCTGATTGGCATCGCGGGAGCTTTTTACTGTAGGTAAACGTTGTTCTTAACTGTTGGACTCAAACTCATCAGTCGACTGATAACAATTGCGCAACAACAGGCGGTAACATTACGAATGCTCTCTGATGCGCATTCTACACATTACCGATACGTATTGTAGCGAAACCGATTTCATCATAATTTTATAAACGAAATACACCGGATCAAAATTTAAACACACAGACTCGGCCACCCAGGATTTCTGCCGAGAGATTACGCAGACGGTCACACGTGCGCGACTCCACTTATCGCGAGAGTCCCTTACGCCCCCGGCGCATTAACGAAGTCGTTTAGAGGGCTGGCGACGACAGATTCAATGGGCACACGTGTTCACTGAGCCGGCTACGCAATTTCGACATCGCCCGCTCGTTTCGGGGAATCCCAAACTCATAAATTTCTTTCACGCAAACGCGCCCCCCCGTTTACGCAAACATGGGGCGATGTTCTAGAAGGAATTGGAAAATTCTGGACGCTTGCAGCTGACGCGGGGAGCGGAAAGTTCTGTGGCTTCATGCGTGGCGATTGGCTGGAAATAGTTCACTGCGCCACAAATTTTGGCCAATAGCTACACGTCTATTACAAGGATCTGGGGCACATACGAGAATATTGGGTGGGGGGAAAAGTTTACCTTATAAGATTTCGACGGAGAGAAAATCAGAAGAGCTTGGGCATCAGACGGGGCCAGATCATTAGACGGGGGGGGGGGACAGTCGTCGGTCAGAGGCAAGCTCGCCTCTACCGGACTTATAAATTTTTCATTTAATCTGACGGGGCCAGAGTATTAGGCGTCGGGGAAAGACTATTGTGTCTCTGGGAAACTTCTTATTGTTTGAGCTTGAATATTGAACTGAGGACAGTTAAGAGAGGAACTTATATGGGGGTGGGAATTATTCGGGCGAATATGCCTATGTGGGGACTTATGTTATTTTACTGCGAGTTTTGAACTGTGAGCCGACTGCAGTGGAGAGAGAATTTTCTCTGGGGTGGGTTTTCGCCGTGAAGAGAGGCGAACGTTTCTCCAATCGAATTTTAAACTGTCCGAAGTTGTGTTCGACTTCTTATCATAAAAGTCAGAGAGAGACGCATAGTTGGTAACTCCGTTCCTGAGATCATCCGGCCAGCTCAGCTAGTACTGCCAGTTTCGACCAGAACTTCTAGTACTGCCAGTCACTTCCAGAACTTCTAGATCAGCCAGACTACAAAGGGCGCTGTCAACGAGCCACGCGTCGCCGCCTTTTGGTGACGTCACAGCCGACCGCCAGCTGTAGCTCGGAGGGTTACTGACCTCCGCTGCATTTTTTTTGAAGGACGCCCAGCCGCCGCCCTCGACCGAGCCACGGCCGACCCCGGCCGCACAAAGACATTTATTCACAGGCAATATCGTTCAGGGCTACCGCCCGTTTTTTTTGTAATTTTTTTTCATAATGCGGTGTCACGCTCTGACACACAGACCAGTGGCAATTTCACCCATTGTAATTGTTAGTTATAATTCTTCTTAGTTTTTTAAGCTTAACTCCTAAAACTAACTTTTCAATTTTTTTTTCTCTTCATCTAATTTTCCCACTATTCTTTTTATTCAATTTAAGAGTGTAACTTCCCTGGGGCATGTTAATCATATTGCCCAGGAATAAATGTGAATTTTTACCAGTGAACAAGTGTTTATTTTGTGTTTCCACCGTACTGTGTAACAATTCCTTCCATCACCGACTTGAGCTAGCATCAGGGCCGCTATCCGGTTCCCCAGGTAACCGGGAGTGTTACAGTATAAATCTATTCATTTACTCACACATCAATGGTATGGATGTATATCAAAATGGGATAATATTTTATCACTTCTTCTAGGTACATCACATGCTTTGACAGGCATGTAGATTCTAATCGCTGTTATGAGCTGCAACCCCCAAGCCACAGCAGCCAATTCGATTGCAGCGCAGTATCCTCAACGACATTTCATTTAGTTGTGTTTTTCTGAAGAAACAATATAGAAAATATTTATTTGTGTTTGTATTTGTAATATATATTCTCAGTGTTTGTCATGGGTCTTACTATCTACACGTCTAACTTGTCCATGAGCTACTTAGTTTACATTCATTTAATGCGCACATACGAAATTAATACATATTTGATTAATTCAATATGTTTCATATTTCTTCAAAGAAATAAATAACCACTGTTACAGAGGGTTTATGTTCTTCAGATAATTAGTTAGGGCAACCAATGATGTTAGATGTTTAAGGATTTTAAATTTAGTTTCATCGTCATTATCATCGTCCTCCAAGTGATACCAAGTATGCCGAATTACAATGAATGATAAATAAAAGAAATAAAGACTATAAGTCCACATTTCATAACATTTCATAATAGGAAATATTTTAAAGCTGATTTTCATTATTGATTTTAGGGCTCTTTATTCACTTTCATTTGAACCGAAGCATTTGAAGCAAATTGTAAATTTATATACGCTTATTAACTTTATTACTCTTGATTTTCATATGAATGGTCAAGAATTTTTATATGAATAATTTTTATATGAGTGGTACTCAGTAAACCTTATACTATTCCAATATTATAAGCCAGTGTTAATTTATTCTCTGAGCTTCATTCATTTGACCAAATGTTTGTATTATTTTTGTGAAGATATTTAGTTTCACATATAAGGAGTACAATTTATCATGGAAAAGAAGCTCACGTTTAAAATTCACCCTATTGCAGTTACATGCAGTAACATGTCACAAATGAACCTTGAACAATACTCTCTGGAACAATAAATTCCTCGAGATTCTGAAATGGAATGCAAATGAAATTCAATAATAATAATAATATATTCCCGTAGCAATATTGAACAGTCTGTTTTAAATAGAAACTAAGAATAAGCCTTGAAACCAAATAACATTTTAGGAAAGTTTTTTAATAAAATACGGGAACACTGCTGTTATGTCTAATATTGTGAGGGCAGCAAGTATTTTTCAACTGATTTTAGTTTGACAAAATATGTAGAGGTAGAGTTTTGTTCTAATTTCCAAGTTATCGTTGCTTTCATGGCAGGAGCAAAGATCTTTAAAGGTACTATCTCATATATACTATTTACGAAATGTTCGTTTAGTGTAATCCAAATTTTGGGGTGTGTCAGTTTCATACTTACTGCTAAATTGACGAATTGAATGTTTCTGAAGAATACATATATCATTGTGTAAGTGTTTTGCTGTAATTTACTGCATGTAAACGGAGTCATATTTATTTTACTTTCTTTCTCTCTCGAATCTAATTATAATTTTTTCTCGGTGACGAATATCTTCATTACTCTTAGTCATCTTTCAAAATGAAGGGAAATATTTATTAAAAGCTTTTATGTTAATTTATGCATCACATGTCATAAAAGTAATGAGTCCTTCGTTGCATTATTTAAGAGAGGAGAAAGAAAGCCTACAAACATAAAACGGAACACCTAAAAAGTTTGTTGTGGCATGCTTCCTCTGCTTATACGGTATTGCGTGCTGTCAGAAAGGACCCACATGTGTAATATTCAAACTGTCTACTCTGCTTCTTTTTTCAAGTATGGTGTTATGAAATGTTTATGTAGTCTCAGTAATATTTGTTTACAACTCTTGAAATATGTGTAGAGATAAATTTATGTGAGAAAAATTCCGTGGTGGTAGCAGATATCTTGTGGTAATCCATAATATGGTAAAGGAAATAATCGTCCACAAAAGGTTTAATAATTTTTATTAATTATTATCGAGAGTTAACTTTCGGGAAACACTTTTCCCATCCTCAGTGGGTCTCTAGCAAGGAGGAGAAAATGAAACATTAACACAAGAAGGCTTTGAGAAACTTTGGAGAACTTGGAAATTCTAAAACTTTCCAAAATTGTAATTTTTCTATCTTTAATGAACATTCCTTAATTAAAAGCAGTCCAATTTTAAACATTTTATTAACTAGCCCCTAATCATTCTTTTGACCTGATTTGTCCTCTTTTTTAAATCTCTTTATCTGTCAACTTGTTAAAAATTTGTTCTTTATATAATTTAAAATTCTAGAATCTTGCACATTCCTAATTTTCTGTTCTGTTTTACATTCCTGTATGAAAAGCAGTCATTTTTTTAAATCTGTTTATGACTACCCTTTCTAATCTTCCCCCCTCCCTTTTCCTCAATTGGTAGGCTTCCTCTTCTTCCATTCCAAAAGATGGCTGCCACCTAGCTGTATGCGTCCATTTAATGCCGATGTCCATGCGAACATTTCATAGTGATCCACTTTGCTTGGGCAGAAAGAATTTTCAATTTCATTTACTTGATATTATTTGTTTGTTTTTTTTCACTAAATTCGCTGTATTTCGTTTTTTGTATTCAACTTGTGTTAATGTTTTATTATTAAACCTTTTGTGGACGATTATTTCCTTTACCATATTTTATGTGAGAAAATGATTTCCAACGTTTACAAATGGAGAAACAAACTTCTTAATATCATTTTTTGACATTTAAAACTCCAGAAATATTAAGGTATTATATTGAATCATATTGACACATTTTGTGAAGGAATAATAAGTGGATTTAATTGCGGTTTGGATTCGTAAATTTTAGTATAAAACTCTAAATATTCTACATATTACTGAACACTAAATCATAATCCATTTTATACAATAGTTGTTTAGTACGATACGAGCGGTAAAAGCGACATTTTATTTTGCGAGCAGGAAAGGTTACGACACGAGAATGATAGTGCAGCAGAATAAAATATTTTACCACACGTTTCATACATTCATCTTAGACAGCCACTCTGACTTTCATTTTTTTAAATTCTAGTGAATAAATAACTTGCATTAATTAACTATTGCTTAACAAAAGCAATAACTGGTGCGTACATATGAAAGTATTATGTTTTCTTTGTTGCAGTCATGGGGCTAAGAAGATTGAGAGATAGTATGACGTCACAAACTTGAAGCCACTTGACGCAACGATAAACCATTTTGCTGTTCCCAAAGTACTTGTAGGAATCCACATGTTGAGGTCGGTTTTTTTATCATTTTTTAATATTTAAATCCTCAATCGAATTAACGAGCTTTCATAAGAGTTTGTCATGGTTATTTTTGTGGCTTACTGCAGTACGAATCGTTCGGGAAAAGCGTAAATTACTTTTCACAAGTAGTTACGTATGGTTTGGAAAACATAGTAACATTTTAAGTAAGGACTATGAGGCACGCATATTTCCAGTACAATGGCGGCCTTCAAATTATTCTGCGACTGCAGAGCTCTCTGTGAGTCTAGTTGAATTCCATTCCAACGTCTTTGATGGGAGCGTCGCAGCCGAGGGTTCGAATGAGGCGAAGCTTGTGCAGGAGGAGGAGGCAAGGGGTGGGCAGATGAAGGCGGGTCTCGGGGTAGAGTTATGGGAATACTTGTTGGGTTAACTTCAGCAACGATGACGAGAATGTTGGGATTTGCTGATTACGGCAGATTACATTCTTGGTATGCAGGTATGTGAATTGTTTTCAACTATAGTCTGTGCCAGTATATATTTTTAATTTCTAAAATACGAAAATGTGTTAGCGAATATTTGTTTTTTGGAAGGGCGATTAGGTGATGAGCGAAGTGCTATTTTGTTGTTATTCCATGCCTGTTTGTGTTAGCACATGAAGGTTGTGTTATGTAGAAGAATTGTGTTCTGGCACTTGTCAAAAGTTATCAAACATAGAATTAAAGGTGTATTTGTTAATAAAAACAACAATTTTTGTAATAACGATGTTTATAACATACTTTTATGCTAGAAATATTTATTCTTTTTTATGCTAAATTTAGTGCCGGTATTTAATATTTTTTAGCTCTTCACAACTTCTAGGCATAGGGATGGCATTCAATAAGTTATCTACCTGACCATGAATATGAATTTTTATATCGAAACTCACCATATTTCTTTTCAATGCAGTTCCCATTGACTTCACCACACTTGGTTTATTTTACCTCTTGTGATCGAATACGCTCTGAAAATATGGAAACATTTTGACTGTCCAGACACTCTATTTTCCTTTACTGTTTCGCCGCCAGGAAATCGTCACCCATGCACAATTTTTTCATGTTTCGAAACACAAAATGGGAGCCAGATCTAGACTACATGGAGAATGATTACGTTGTGCGCAGAGCCACAGTGTTCGAAATCTCCCATTTTCTCTGTTGACCCGCACGGCACTGCACGTGCCGCCTTCTCACATGAAGAGCTTAGACTGCCTTGTAACGGAGGATAAGCGTATCAAGACACGTCACAACTTGCCTGTGCACGCTCAGTTACCCAACAATGACGTAAGATACGAAGGTAGATGACTTATTGAACGACTCTTGTAAATCTTTTACTTGCACAGGCAGCCTTGAATGTGGGATATCTTCAATTGAATCTCTAAACTTAAATTGTTGGACCAAAATTTTACTTTATAGTATGAACGTGCATCATTGCCATACACAACATTCATCCTCTCATGGATTTCCTTAAGCTGCTTCTCTTCCTTTGTGAGGAATTTTATCACTGTGTGATGTCAGAAATCTCCCATTTTCTCTGTTGACCCGCACGGCACTGCACGTGCCATCTTCTCACATGAAGAGCTTAGACTGACTTGTAACGGAGGATAAGCGTAACAAGACACGTCCCAACTGTCCTGCGCACGCACAGTTATCCAACAATGACGTAAGATACGAAGCTATTACTCGCGCAACATTTCTTGAACGATGGATTGAAGAAATGTGGGTAGAGTGCGGGTATTAGTTACGAAATCTGCCTCTAGATTTTATGAAGCAATGCCAATCTCTGGAGAATCAGCCATGCTTTTGAAACTTTCTCAATAATTTGCGTTCTAACTTTCTCATGAGTTCGAGGTATCTCCTGTGATAGATCATTATCTGCCTCGGTAATTTCTTTAGATGTTTTGGAGAAAACAACAGTCAGAAATTCCCGTCTTCAACAGAAAATTGTTTTCATTTCGCGCCAGTGAAGATGTGTTTGGAATGTTGTCATCAGTGCTCGCTGCGAGCTTTTGCCTTCAACTATTTTTTGTGGCAGAGAGGGGGAAGCACGGTCATCGTTCAAGAAAATATGTACTTCTTTGTTTTATTTCTTGGTGCGTGAAGGCCTATCTTCACGATGGAATATGTCACGACATTTCGAATCTTTCTCGGCCGCTATGTCGCATGATCGCCAGCACTGCTGGATATGGTCGTGATAATGCGACATCTAGTGGCACGACCGAGAAAGACGCGAAATGCCATAAAATATTCTATCGTGAAGACTACCCCTCAAGCGTCGAAAAATAAAGATCCAAGTATAACTTATTGAACATTCCTTGTACTTCCTCATAACTGTCTGAAGAATCAGTGGTAAAGTGGAAGTGGTATAAGGGATATGGTTCTTAATATCGTCGTACTTTTGTGCACTAATGGGCAACAAAATATACATTTCGAAAGCAGGGAAGCGTGAGACATTCTGCGTTTCTCTTCTTGGAGGCTAAAAGGAATTTTATGAAATTATCTTTTTTTATACATTTCTGCTAAATGTACCAAAATTAGAAATCAGGAAACAGCTGGACTCCTTGAAATTTGAAGTGTTTCGTCCTCTGCAAAATTTATTTTCAGTCACAAACGTCAATGATGTACCCCAAAATAAAAATTCCGACTTCGTAATGTGTTTTTTAAATATATTACGCAGTCGCATGTTTTGTTAGTTCCGGAACGTTTTCTTCATTAAAGCTGTTCATTATTTCTTCATTCAAGTTTTCATCATTTCGATCCAGCAATCAGCGGTAAAAATGAACTGATGCTCGTCTTGTTTCAATTTGAATTACTGGATAAGCGTGGATAATGGTATTATGACGTCTGTAACTGTTTCGTATTGCTAAGTGATATAAAAAACAATTAGTTATAATATTTTCCTTGCGTCAGAATTGCAGAATTGTCTTTTAATATGTATAAGTTTGTACTGTAGCATTTCGATGCCTCGATGATATAAAATATTTTATTTTTACTCATACGTTATTGCTTGTTATTGCCTTCGATACGGAGCTCGATAAACATTACATAACTTATCTGGATAAAGAGGATTGTGTAATGAGAGAAATATGAAAACAGTTGTTTGATACCAGACAACACCTTTTATTTATTTAATTATTAGAAGGTATCTACCTCACCAGCGATCTTATTAAAAAAAATCGAATCGTTAAAATTATGGAATAAATAAAATAATGTATGTACCACTGAAATTAAAGGTTCCTTATGAAGCATGTTGCCGCTGCTGGATCATTAGAACACTTTTAATGCCCTTGGTAAAGAAATAAGTATTATTTTACGCTTAAAAATGTGATTTTGAAGCGTAAAATACGCGGCGCGCGCCCAGCGCAGTGAGAGCGTAGCGGGTCACCAGGGGTTTCTCCTCGCGTTTTCCTCTATTCCTTTTGGGAGAAGAGCTTTCTGAAGTATGATTTTTGTTTTGTGTTTTCTACGCTCTTTATCTTTCTTATGAAAGCCAAAAATTATCAAGCCTGCAACATAATATACTTTAGTGTTACCTATACTTTTATTTCCTGAACAAACTTAATAGAATAAATTCTGCTTCTATATACGTGTAATACATTATTTTGGGACCGACTTCACATCTATTTGAATGAGACCAGTCAAGAGTGTTCTGCGTATTAAAAGACTTCAAAAGCCGAAACATGGCTTGAAGTAGTATAGGATCATTGGAGAGCTGCAAAATTAATGAAATAAATAAATTTGAAACAATAAATTTGATCAACATTTTAAAATATTATAGCATGTATAAGATCTTTGTCATATTACCGCTAAACTTTACATATTCACTAATATATTCCATACAGCACATTCACTAATATATTCCATACAGTTTATTACTTCAGAGACATATTCTTCCTCTTGAGTAATGTTTGATGTGCATTAGAGCTTCTTATAACAACTTCTTAAGACATAACAAGATCACTTACAAATTCAATTCCACACCAAACACAAATTTCTTTTTTCTAGCAGCCATTTTCAAAACGAGAATGGCTCTTACGATTATCGTACTCAAAATGCAATTAAGATTGTTTTCTAGTGAGTTTAAAAAATGCCGAATAAGTAGTAGACACGACCAAACTGAGTATGTAGTTAGCAGAATAAGGGAAAATGTGATCAAAACTTGATTCAGAAAATGCTTTTACAATGTCGTACCTCTAGGGAAAGAAATTAATTATAAAATATTAATTAAATGAGAGATTTAGGTTAATAAACATATTATTGTTTCTTTTTGGCGATTTTTGGCTCCAATCCACGTGACTAATAGTAGAACATAAAAACAAAAAAGGGTAAACGTTTCTCAAAACAAAATCAAACATACGAAATTAAATGCAACTCTCTCATTTAATTGTATTATATTTGTATAAATATAGATCAGGAATACCGTAACTCTAAATGTTGTATGCAATTGTAAGTGAAACTTCTGTCAGAAGTACTATCTTCTGTATTTGAGTTGAACTTTCTCAGCCAGGTTATACTTTTCTTTGTTCTTGAATAAGAAGCGTGAAAGCGGAATATGCCAACTTCACAATCTGTAAAAGCAGTAAAACGGTATGTGACGAACGGCAGTAGAAGTATAATATGCGCACGTTTTCTTGAGTTCCAGAATGTCAACCTTTCTATTATTCGCAATTGAATAATGGATAAAGGTATGAACATAGTGTGGTAAGCAATCTCAGGAAACTGGAAATTATTCGCACCCAAGTACTACAACGTAGATTTACTTCGGATAAAGAACTATAGATTTCATTTTATTATATTGGTGACAAAAGAATATCTAAAACACCACTCCACCTGACCTCCACTCTTATCGCAATTGGTTAACAAGAACTTAACAAAACGTGTGCATAAGTTACATTATTTTGTCCACTAGAAAAAACAAGATGCCATATTATAATAAATTCAAGGCCGAAAATTGTCCCACTCCTCTCCTTTCTACACATAGGCTTGTGTATTAGCAGTGGCTTTCGCACGAGTAGAGTGAGAAATACAACGTTCAGACGACAGTAGTTGAGAAAGAGAACGGCCGAGCTCAGTTGTAAGTGACTTTTGATACGATGTAGCCACACGAGTCAATGTTACTTTTAAAACAATATTTTTTTTCGGCTATCCAAAATTTTTAATACTATCGAACTAAAAATGCCGTTCCATATCCGCGTAGTCACGTTTCCGGTTTATCCAGTAAACTGTGCAGTGGAAAATAGTCCGCTCTGATATTTTTCGGTGAAGGGAGTTTCCGCCTTATCCAGCTTCCACCTTAGACAGGTTTTGCTGTAGAATTTTGTCAACGAATAAAGAAAAACTGGACAAAATACAGATCGAGTTGGAGGTCATTGATTCTGAAGCTGAAGAACAATACTTGTTTCAGGCGTATATAACATGTTTGATTGAAAAGTACAAATTGTAATTTATTTATAATTATGTGAAAACTAGCTTAACCCGTGCGATTACGTGGCACAAAAGAAAGATCTGTAGTAAAGTTACTACATAAAACATGCATATGGCCTATGAGGAAAATTGAAAATCTCAAAAATATTGTTTCAAGTCATTTAGTACTTATTTTTGAATATTAGGAAAATAAAATATTTACAAATTCAGTAACAATACAATCAATATTCATTGCGAACACAGAATTAAGCTTGTTACTGATATTGGGAGATTCTGGAGTTCTATGCTAAGCCTACTAACATTACCTTTTTTCACTTCCTAATTGACTGATAAGTGCATTAGTCTGTAGTTGAAGTGTATTTTATACACATATTGACATTCTTTGTTTAACTATTTTGTGATGTGTGTAAGAAATAATTTTTGGATAATCATATGGGTAAAGTTTGTAGAATTGATTGCTCAAATGCGTAGAGTAATGTTTAAAAATTGAATGTTAAAAAACGCATTGCCAAAAAGTGCAAATGAATGTTAAAATTACCTTCAATTTTTCAATTAAATTGGTTATGTGGTTTCTGAAAAAAGTTACTTATATTGCAGAAAATGTACTTTGTGGAAAAAAGGAAAACAAGAATTTTAGTTTTTACCTTCTTCTGTTGCATTCAATTTTACATTGTATATTTTTTACAAAGTTGATGGCAGCAAAACAACAATAAACAAAATTCAGTACTTAAAACAATTCCCTGCCGTAACAGGACTCAAAATATTTATAACAAACTGAAAATGCTGCACAGCAAGGTGATAGCTAAGGAACATAAACATTTTGACACTGAACGTTTAAAATTTGTTTGTTTTGCAAGCTCAAACAAAACAAAACATGTATATTTCCTGACAGAGAAAAGGCAGGGCTATAGAGTAGAAGAAATAAATTTGCAAACAAAAGTTTTTTGAACTCCCGAGTCGCCTTCTTTTCTTACATTTAATTGTTACATTATTCAGTTGTTACAATGTTAATGGCAACCACAATACACACCACAATAAACATAAAATTCATTACTTAAAAAAACTCTGCCAAACAGGACTCAAAATATATCGAACTGAAAACCAGTACGGCAAGTGGGCAGATCGTAAGGAATACGAACATCCTGAGACTGAACATTTAAAAATTTATTTAAAAAAATTGAAATCTTAAACACGCGAAATAAGTATATTTCTCGACAGAGAAAAACATGGCTACAGTGTAGAAGGAAAAAAATCTTTGAACTCTCGGCTTTCCTTGAACACATGACGAAACGGGTGTACAATGGCAGGTGCACAGGTCTTCGATGAACACTTCGGAAATTAATGTAAATTAAACCACTATTTATTTTTAAATGCTGATTAACAGGATCTCATTGAAGCTAAGCGGATTTCATTGAAAGAAGTTTAGGAAACAAGCATCGATTCGAAAGTTTGGTATTATTGAATTTTGCAGCTTCGTTAGCTCAACCGCAATCTTTGTGAAGTGTTCAACGAAGAAACTAGTAAGTTTTGACGAATATTTTACTTGTTTTCCTTTAAAACATTCTGTAAAATTTTCTAGTTCACATTATCTTGATAATTTTTCTCGATATTTTGTTAATTAATAATCATTTCAGGAACACCCATATGTTTGTATCCAACAATAACCAGTAGTATTTTATAATTAGTCCCACTTTTAACAAATCAATTGTATCAATGTTTTTTTTGCTTTTGAATATTAATAACAGTGTTAAATTAAATTATCATAAAAATCTACACCGAGACACTGTTAATTCGTTAATTAAAAATATGCTTCACAGAGTTAATGTCTCAGAGTCTACATGTTAGGGTCAAGAGAGCTAGATAAAACAAGAAATGCGAAATCCAACATACGATACTGTACGATATCAGTTCAAAAAGTAAGGTAATGGGAGTTAGAGATGTTGTCGTACTTTCTGTGATATTTATTGGAGAATTTTTCAATGTGCCCAAATTGTAATAACATAAAATTTTACAAAGGTCTTCTTTGTTATTCATGACTCATTTATTCTTCGTTTTTTGCAATTATACAGCGCGGCAAATAACGCACCAGAACGAACAAACTGTATTGTCAAGTGAAAGTAGTTGCAGATTGAACACCGCATTGAAATTCGCGTGGGGCCTGCACTCTATAGATTGGAGTGTTTGCTTTGGGTGCTAAAGTTATAGTGTTGGCGGAACTGATGGGAAACAGGAAATCGTGTAACCTGTATGTGTTAGTTCGTCCGTGCGTCCGGATCCCCTTACTGACCTTTAGACCCCTTCCGTTTTGTTGTTTGATGCAAGCTAGGTGTCATTCGAGGCGTCACGGTCTCTGTTTGGAAACTCCCTATTATCTGCATTCTTTTATTCTAATTAAAAACAAAAAAAAGTCATTAATTTGAAAATATCTTTAAAACTGTTTAAAGCATGGAAGATACTATACCAATATAGTACTCCAGGTCAGCACAAAGCCAATCTTTTTTTTTCTTTTTTCATTCAACTTTTTGTATAAAGTAATTTCAGTTTTTTGCGTTTCCCTTGTTTTTGAGGTAAAATTGTAAGTATGTCAATTGATGTTTTTCAGTAGTAGTAACTCTTTTGTGAAAGTTTGTCAACACTATTTTCTATGACAACATTGGTCCTGCAAGAGGCAACGTTGTTTTTTTAATTGAAAACTTGGATAATTTTCCAGTAAAATATTTGTCTTTTTTGTAATAAGTGCGAGTTCTTTCAGCACCATTACCTATAATTTATTCTTTTATGTCAGATTTTCTTAATTTCATCGTTTTAGTTCCATACGTTTGTAATTATAATACCCTTTGTATAACTTTATAAATATTTATTGTTTTCTTGTAAATTTTGTTTGCTTTGTGATGAGGTCAACGAACCTGTCTCCAAAGGAAAAAAGGGAAATTAAGACATTAATAGAACTTGATCCCCTTTAACGTCGTTTCTCAAAAAGTTCGTTTCTGAGACACCAGTAGCAAATATTCCACAATGACGAAATACACAAAACGATGAGTAGTCACATTAATACGAACAGAGGCTGAATATATGGATAACACCACATCCAATCCCATATCCCCTTTATGAATACATGTAAAGAAAATATATTTTCTTTAATTTGAACATGCCGTGCTTCCCACCCTTGGCGCGTGATTAAGAGTGGTTGCGCGTGGATGAGACAAAGGACCGCTAGATGGAATGAGTGGTACGATTGTTGGAAGATATTTAAATACACATGAGTATAGCTTGAAAAGTTATAAGAAAGATACATTGTAATTGAAGTAAGTGGTGTAAACAGAGAAGCGGTTAGTTAGCTTTAATTGTCGTTTCTCTGTTTACAGGTAAGAGCAAAATGTTAATGTTAAATAGTTTTTGTAAATGAAATTGTAAGTAATAGTTCATAAAAGTGAATAAAACACCATTCTGTTTACAGGGAAACAAATTTAGCTAATCATTAACCTGCATAAATAATTGTCTTATATATATTGGCAGAGTTTGATGAGAAGTAAATTTTTTTTTGTAATTTAAAAATCTTTGTGGCTGTCTGGACTGTATTTGCCGCTCCAGAACTGAAGGACTCCCTCTGGCCGTCACTCACCGAGGCGAAGGTCTGCAGCGTCATGGGCACCACGCCCGCGCCGGTGAGGAAGGCCGGCTTGGAGGCGCGCAGCATGATGAAGAGTAGGGGGCGGCGGAAGGCGGTCGGCGCCGCGTACCACGGCGCGGCGTAGGCGGCCTCCTTCACGCGCGCGGACTGCGCACCCACACACACACGCTCGCGTGCGCACGCCCTTTATGTAGGGAGGGTCTAGGACTCGATGGGAGCGTAATTAACAGAGGTGGGCGGGCAGAGGTATGACCCCCACACGTCAAGCGTGTAGACTGCGCACTCACACACACACACACACACGCTCGCGTGCGCACGCTCTTTTTGTAGGGAGAGTCTAGGACTCGATGGGAGCGTAATTAACCGGGGACGACGGGCAGGGATATGAGCCACACACGTCAAGCGTGTACACTGCGCACACACGCACGCGTGCGCCCGCTCTTTTGTAGGTCGAGTCTAGAACTCAGTGGGAGCGTATTAACAGGGGAGGACGGGTAGGGATATGAGCCACGCCCTGGCACACGTCAAGCGTGTAGACTGCGCATCCACACACTCTCTCATGCACACGGCCTTTTTATAGAGAACTCGATGGGAGTGTATTAAATGAGGAAAGCCGGCAGGGACCTGTGCTGCCCACATTGCTTGTAAATTATGCGCCCACGTGTACTTATGTGTGCTTGCTCTCTTTATATGGGTCTTCGATAACTCGATAGGAACAATTAACAGCGGAATGTGTGAAGGAAACTATGCCAGGTCCGTCTCGTATAATATGTGTGAAGTCACTCGCGCACGCTCGCCTTTTAACTAGCTTTTACAATTTTATATGCACGTTTTGATACTATTAAATAAAAAGGAAAGAACGAGTTGTTTACTGCATGTCAATAAGTAGGAAGAAGAATATTTTTAGAACTCGCAATCCCGGTATTGCGAGTTCGATCGTGGCTGAGGTGTGCAAAGTTGTAAAAACGGAAAATCCAGGGTCCATGTACTAGCAAAAGAACCTTGCTGGCGTATGATTATACATTAAGAAACCCAATTTACGTCTGATTTGGAATTCCGAGTGCATGGGCGTGCTTCGCAATGCATGATTATCGCTTTACCTCTGAAAGTAGTTCTCGTTAGATGCCTCGCTAGAAGTCTTGCCATGGACCCTTGCATTTAAACTAAATTTTCTTATAGAAAATTTAAATATAAAAAATCTCATACATTCTTTTATCTGTGATAAAAAATAAAATTGCTCATATTTTTCAATTTGTTTTTCAGTTCTCAATACATTTTTCGTATTCTTTTAAGAAAAGAAATTTTAAATTTATTTTATTAAATTTATTTTTAATTTAGTACTCTCTGCGATGTTTAGGGAAGAAAAATATTCTAAACCCTAATAACGTATTACTTACTCCTAAACTGTATCATTAATGCAATTGTTTTTCATGAAAATTACAATAAGTACTTCATACTGTTGATTTCCAATAACGGTTGTATATAAGACTGTGTAGGTGTACGCCAAAAAAGGTATTAATATAATGGACTATTTACCTCTTCTGCAATCGTCTCACTATAATAGCACATGCTTAAGTCAATGGCCACTAGGTATCCCATGGAGGCACACAGTTCATGAAACTTGAAACCCATAGGTTTGTCCTAAAAGTAAAATATTTCTTATTCCATTATACAAATAACATTAACAGATAAAAATTTTAAGTGACTAACAGTGACAAATATATTTTGAGAGCGTTTCACAAAATACTTACCACGAACAGCATCACAAACAAAGACCCAAAAAGTCCGAGGGAGAAAAAAAGCTGATTAAAATGATGATATTGGTAAATACTTTCCATTTCATCCACACACCTGGGAAAATTAATTAAACGACACTTCTGAATGTGTATGTAAGACTGTGATGACTGTGAGGCTAAACATGAAATTAAACATAATTTTTTTCGATATAATGTATCGATTTCAAAATTGTAAATATTAAAAGTAAAGGCAATGTTGAATAAACTCAATATTATCGGCAGTTACCACAGAAATCTTGTGAAAATCCATATGGATGGGTATATAGACGTAATCTTCCCCAATATTTTTTTTTGGGGGGGGGCAGTGGGCGATTACCACTATTTACCCAACCACGGAGGAAATAAAATGAAATTTCATGAACGTTGATAATGAATTTAGAATAAAATAGGTGGAGTTTTGAAAATAATTCAAACTCATTAATTAGCCTTCTTTGTATAAATTATATGTTCCGTTATGGCTTTTCCCAATGCATTGTTTTGTTTTCATATTTATGTCAAAAATATTATACGACATTGATTGATGATCAATAATAATTTTTTTTTTTGGAGTGTAGATGCTGCAATATTATCGCGTGTGCGCAGATTGTGTAAGCAAATGACGTACCTCCGCCTCGAAAAGGACATCTCAGCAATAAAAGCCTTAGAACAGCTTGATCTCCGCGGGGCGTGGGGAGCGAATGCTACTCAATAAATATTTGGCTAACGGCGCTTTAGGCAAAGGTGCACAACGTTTCGGCATGTGCACGGAGTCTCCCGGACAGCCAGGTCTCCCTGACTCCGGTCTCAGAAGCCTCTCATGAATGATACTCGTTATGTCGCCGCTCGTGTGCACAGACCTTCCGCACCCCCGACGTCGGTTCAGATCTGCTCAAAGTGGCGCTGCCGACCTCCCTTCACACCACTTTCTTGTATTATTTATAATAGTTACACAAAATTTGAATATTGCTTTCTTTACTAATTCTTTAGCGCTCTCGTGGACTATTTACCAAACGAAAAAAACTCTTACCAATCGTGGCGAATTAGAGGCCAACATTTAATTCATTGATAGGTAATACATCAACACAAATTTAACAATCCAAAACTGTGTTCTAAACTTCCAAAATCTTGGTTCAATACACAGCCAATGACACACCAACAAGGAGAAGTTATTCTCAGAATTGTACACTGTCGTGTCGAGGTGATCCCTATGTTAAATTACAACGTGATTACTCCTAAACGATTCTAGCAAAAGAACTGATAAAAGTTCCTATTCGCAAATTGGCAAAATTACGTTTTAGCTACTCATATTTTCTTAAAATAGGACCTATTGTAAAGGACTATTTTTTACAGCATATTTCATTTGCGAGCTATGACAGAACGTACTTTCTCCAATTGTATCTAATTCTCCAATTTTCGAAAATTCAGATGATTCAATGAAATTGATTTCATTCATGGTTCATTACCGATCCTTTCTTGTCCATTATTTTTAGCGTCCATTGTTCTATCCGTGGAAATTATTTGAAGAAAACATTTTGAGCGATTTTTGAAAAAGAAATTAAACTGAATTTAACTACATTAACTTTAACAACATTTGTAATAATTTCAAATAGAAATATGGTGAAAGCTACTCGTTTTTTACTTTCTCGAGCTTGAGAAGGAACTTCTTAAGAAGAGAAAGTTATGAAATACTGCGCGAAAAACGGCGAATTTTCGGCAGAAAAAAACTTATTACAGGGCCCTGGCAAAGAAACATTGGATAAATCTAGTTGCTAAATTTAGAAAAAATTCTCTAACACATGGTGTAGCCAGAATTCTTGTTTTGTAGGTTCTTAATACCGAAAAATTGATTGACGGCCAAACGTCTGTCTGTCCGTCTGTGAACAACTCAACCATTCAGACGATTTTCATCAACATTGATATTCCCCACTCGATCTGGATGATGTCGCGATCCCTTGAATTTGAAACCGATATTTTAATTTTTGGGAGTACTTTACATGAAACCCTAGGGGCATTTTCAAAGTTTTAAAAAAATGGCGCCTTCGATTTTGATTAAATTTTGTTGTTAGATAGTCTAAAATGACGTTTAAGAGAATGGCGCAGATCAGCTGTTATTTAAAAACTCTGACTTTTCAAAAATTGAAAAAATTGAAAAAATTGAAAAATTTTGTTCGGCGCTCTCATACAACTAAAATAATGAAGATATACATTTTTCTCTGAATAAAATCTGTTTCTGGAAGATATATTTTGAAATAAGTTCATGTACAATTTTTCAAAGATTTGAGTATTTTGCGTGTAATTTTGCCTGAAATATAGGACATTTCAAATTTTTGTTGCAACAATGCTCTCTTTTGTGTAAAAATGGTCTCATGATGGTTGAAAACCCTTATTGTTCGAAAATTGAAAAAAATCAAACTTTTTTTGGCGTCTTCCTACAACTGCAATTATAAAGATACAATAATTTTTCCTAATAAAATGTGTTTATCAAAAACAGATCTTTAAATAAGGCCAGTTGAATTTTTCGGAAATACGAGTATTTTTGGAGTAATTGGGCACCAAAGTTAGTCGCCCGCTCTAAACATTCTACGCTTCGTGATCGTAATTTTAAAGGTGTTTTGTGGCAATTGGATGCCAAGTAAGTAAGAACATGTATATTATTTCATATTTATCTGTTTTTTCTTACATTAGATCTTTTCTTATGTTTACCAAATAATCTTTTAGAAATTATTTAAAACCTATTTGAAATGAATATGAAATTAAGATTGCTAGCCTTCAGCCACCCGCTCTCAGCTTACGCAGTTGGTTGCAGTAAGTTAGAATTTGTATATTATTTCATATTTCATTTTATTATTATTTATTATATTTATACTATATTTATATAATTTCATTTAAAATTGCATCCTTTAATGATGTTATGTGAAAACGAGTTGATGAACAGTCATTTTTGATTGCTGTAACTCATTGTTGTGGTAACTGATTACAGGAGACGGTGATTACAGCTGCCTTTCGTTTGAGGTAATAAAAACGTATACTTTTATGTATTTGTAGAATATTACAATACAATAGTGTTTAATAATTACTATTAAATATTGTTCAATCTATTTACATTTGTTTGCAAAAACTATCAGTATCCAATTATTTATTAACTTTAATTATTTTACTTTCTCGCATACTGCTTACTTTTCGACCAAATGTTCTACGATTTCAAATGAGCTTTACAAAACATGATGATTGAAATGTGTTAATTCGGAGATAAATTGTGGTATAAATAGTATTACATAACCATTACTCACGACGAGAAAGTATGTGCTGTTTTAGCACCACTAGATTAAAAATGTAAAATACAAAATTGTAGTTTTGCAATGTTGCCTTTTTACCAGTGTTGATAATTGGGATAGTTCACCGGACTAGTGCCACGTTTTTACGTTTTTTGATACATACTAGGAAACGATTTACAGAAAAAATTGAAGGCGTTTTAGAGAAGATCATCTTTTAAACGCGTTATTAAGAAAATCTTGCCCATATTTTACTGAAAATTGTAAAAATATGTTTCTAAAATATTACACGACTTTAATTACAGAATCCATTGTGAAAAACAAAATTTAATTTGAAGAAAAAACCCATATTTGAAATAATATGGTTGCAGGAAGAGTCCAAAAATGTTCAATTTTAGACAGTTTGCAGATAACAACGAAATGCGGACCCAAGCCATATATTTAGGTGCATATAACATTTTTAGAAGAAATTTGAAGAAAAAACAGCGTCATTTTTTAGATATATTTGATTTTATATCCATGTATCTAAAGTAAGAAAGGGTATTGTGGTGAGTTTTTATTAAATAATATTGTTTGGCAATGATGACTCATAAATATTTCATAAGAAAGAGTAACCAGATTGATTCTAAATAGTCATTAGCAGGAAAAGGCGGAATCTATTATGAAAATGACCGGTACAATAAAAACATATTCATAAAGTTTGAACTGTGGTTTGTCAATTATTACCTAAAAGGCAAACCAATTTCATATGAAAATTAATATATTTTTTCTCTAATTTATTCTAAAATCAAATCTACAGGTGTTTTCGGTACAAAATAGCTTCTGTTACTCAGGAGCAAACATTTCTGTTCAGGTTTTGACTGCAACACTCATTGCAATATTTTATAGTTAATTCAAGAAATAGCAAAAATAAGTAAAGATAGGAATTCCAAGGCACAATAAAACTTAGAGAATAAAATACCAAATGTATGGCATAATATTACAAAGTCAGTAACTGAATGACAAAATTAAAAATTAATGGTAATGTCTCATATTAGTTCTAGCTCATAAATGTTCTCATATTAGTTGGTTCACTGTTCACTTGCGTCTAGACTATCTGGGAAAGTTTATTTTTTTCCTTTTCCAAGCTGCCATCAATTGGCATCTTATTTTTATTAAAACATTTTTTCATTTGTTTGGTACACTACTAGTAATATTGAAAAGTGACTTTATAATTATTACAGAACAGTAAAACCTGGTCCTAAATGCAAATAATCATTTAAAACTTTGGGCCCTCTCTCATATCTGAAGTGTGCTTATAGGGCCACTTTTAATATTCTTCAATAATATTCCTAAAGTTATATTCAATTCTTCCATCAGGGTGCCAAAAAAATGAAAAAAATATTAAATATCTTTCAGGGGTCAATTGATGGCAGCTGGGAAGAAGGTGGGGCAAAATTGTAATTCTCGCCCAGACTAAAGAATGTAGAAAATTAACTAGTACGAAATATTCTATGCCAGTTTATAGGATTACTACTTATATTATTTCATTATATTTATTCACAAATAGTATTCATTGAAATATAATTATAGATCAAGGGAGAAATTTTTAAAGTAAATAAAATATTCTAATAAAGAATAGTGATACATAAAATTACCTGAGGATGAACTGGTGATGACGCACACAAGGCGGTAAATCATCAAGCGTGCTAGCAGATCTTAGATTCTTCTGCAGTATGTGAAATTGTCCCACAATATAAGTGCACAGAAACACAAAAACCGTGTCATTTAATAAGACAATTGGTAAATTCAAGGTAAGATCGAGCACCTAAATAAAAAATATGAACCTTTACATTTGAAAATCTCTTTAGTTAATGACTAAATATTTCAAATGAAAAACAATGATTTTTCTGATTTGTGTTGTAATATTAACTTATATTAAGTTGTTATTTTTCTTAAAAAACATTAATATTTTCTTACTGCCGTACCTGTTGAAGATAGATGATTTCGTAAGCAGGTGACTTTTCCACATCAAACGGCAACGATGTTTCGTAGGTGAGTAGTCGCTTTGAACCCTCTCGTTCAATCACATATGTGTCGAGCAACGGTATCACAGGGACGAGCGGCAAGACAATGATTATTATGGTTATGAGAGGTCGAGCGTACGCTTTAAACCTGCGATTGCAGTCGTTGAACACGTCTTGCCATTGGGGATTTTCTCTTTGTATTTCCATTCTCGTATCCAGCGTGTTCACGAGCTCGATAATCCGGTTGTATTTGAAATTCAATAACACGTATTTTGTTAAGGAGAACGTGTTCAACATTAAGATCCACACTGATTCCGACACAAGTATAACGTCAGGCATAAACGTAATAATATTAACTAATAGAATTATATTTGTAATGGTTCGTAAAAACAATGAAAAATAAAAAAGAATTTTGGAAGCATATCTTAGCAGAGCGTTTTCAAATGGAAGCAATGCAAACACTTTGAAACCAGAAACAATGTAAGGATAATTTTTCTTCACTGAGTCCCTGAAGTCCACGTGTGTCATGGTAGATGGTGGTGAAGAAATTGGGAGTAATTTGTGTGCACCATGGCGCTAGATAGCCGTTATATTTACACTTTTGACGAAATTCGATTCTGGTAAAAGTGAATTATTGGTTGCATACTTAGCCTGACATAAAACAGAATCCGTAAAGCTGTGTTTGTGCACATAGTTGTCGCAATGTCCTCAGTGCCATTATTTTCTCTTCCAGAGCATCAGTTTACAAAGATGCTCTTGATATTTTGATTTAATATTCATTTTTTAATCGGATAATAAATGACAAGATACACATAGATGTGATTTGAGAAATGAGGTATTATTCTTTTACTCAGGAAAAACAATCACGTTCTTATTTCTTATTCCCTGTCTGATATAACCCCTTATTTGTTGCCTTTAACATGTAATTTTCCACTTGAAGGAAAATGAAAACTAGTAGGTTCGAGTATAGGAAGGAGAGTTTAGAGTTCATTGGAAGAGGCGTATTAAATTTACTACCTGCCTCCTAGGTAGCATTTTGTTAACAGGAAGAAAGGTTTAAAAAAGTGTTTGTTTTTTCTACACAGAAAGTTACGAGAAATCTATTATATAAAATTATTTGAAACATTGATCTCGAAGGCTTATTGGCCCTACCTTAATCACTTATTTTATTTCTCTGGTATTTAAAGTTTAAAGTGAATGTTTCTCCAAATTCACTTTCAAAGTTTTTAAACCACACATACTTTTTTATTTTCTGAACGATATACGAAAAGGCCGAAGCATGTCATAGAAATTGTTGTTTTACCTATCGTGAGTGTTGTTTTACATGCTTCTTGTTTCAGTGGAGATATCACATACGAGGAACCAACAGACGTGTTGAGCATAAACTCTCTTAAGTAAATAACTTGAGCAGAAAAGGCTTAAGGTGTCAGTTATGTATATTTGATTACTTAAAAATTATATAAAGGAATTCCTTTATAAAACTCTCTAAAATTTCTCAAAGGTCAAAATCTTAAAAAAATCCTATTCACGTAATTTCTAACTCTATTCCAAACAAAACTTCAAATCCAATAATTTGATTTCATTGTTCTCTAACCTATTAGTGAACTCGTTTGATTGATGATTCCGGGCGCTATTAAGGTAGTTAATCCCGTAAGTGTAGTGAGTGTTTTTACTGTGGGGGGGGGGGAATGGATCATCCCTCGCTGTCGAGATCCGGCATCGCTGTACATCGGCTTCCGGGGATTTCCCCTACTATGTATCTCCTACCAGTGGGGCACCGCTCTAGAAGAGATATCACAAGCTCTAAGCTCCCGCCCGGTCTCTCGGCATGTGTGGGAGTGTACTGAATGTGAGTGCCAGTATGTGTAAGTAAGGGGTGAGGATAGGACATGTAAGAGGAAGGAAAGATAGCGCGCGGTCAGTGGCCGGTTTGTTAGGGTACTGCTCCGGCATTCCCCTGGTAATGGTTGGAGAAACCACAGAAACTTCCGATCAGAGCAGCCGGCCGCTAGAGCTCTTCTACAGAAAGCGGCTGAATTCGACCTGCTAAGTAGTTAGTGTCGAAAATCCTGCCACCATCGGGTTTCGAACCCTAGAACATCCGGTCAGAGGCACTGCAGGGACATAAGTTGATGCCCTGAGCCACCTTTGCCGGTAGTGAAATCGATTTTATCATTATGTTAATGTTAATAGCGTTAGATACGTACAACTGCACATATTAGCTCATTTATACATATCTCTAGAAATAACGAGTTTATATGCAAATGTTCCTGTAATAAGAATAAGTTTTAATATTATTTTTACTGAAAGTGTGTTTCATTTCCTGTACATGCTAGCGAGTTGTGGACATGAAATTTTAAAAACACGTTTCCTTGTTTTATCATATTGTTTTAGTGTAATATAAATGACCGCAACGATTTATAATTATTAAAAAAAATAGTGTCGTTGGCTTTTATTATTCTGTTCTCTGCCCATCAAAGTAAACCGATGTTGACGTAATGAATAATAGAGAAAAGAATATAAGGTCACAATACGTGTGCAATATATGGCCTTAAATAAAATCTGTTGATTAAATCGTGATATGAACAACTTTGTAATGTATCTTAATGACACGTCGATAACATTTTAATGCATTTCTTATGCTTTAGCTAAGAGTTTGGCCATCTTAACTGTCTAAAATATATTTACATAATGATTATATTGAAATTTTTCTTTTCGGAGTCATATTGAACGTTTCAAATGTGAAAGGTTGGAAAGAAATGAAATGGAATTCCCAAATGCTGTTCTAAGCTTCCAATAATTTCCTACATTATTTTCTCTATGATATTAGAAGAGGATCGTTTTTGAATTGGGAATTATTTGTTGTATTACTCGAACCTCAGGAACTTTTAAGTGAACCTAAACGTCCTAGCGATGGCGCAATTTTATTGCATGATTTATCTCTCACCAAGGGTGCGTTCCTTTATCAAGAACTCACAGTCACATCTTTTATTCTCTTTGAAATACGTACCTGGTTGTTTACGATATTTTCGAGAGCTTAATGTCTAGTGAGAATAAAATAAATACGAAAACAGTGTATTTCAACTTTGTAATTTCCACTTTTTCTTTTTACAGAAAAAGATCTCAAATGTTCGATTTCTGATATATATTCTTCAAAGAATATTATTGCTGCAAAATTCCACTTTTCAATTGAAAAGACTTATACAAAGTAAATATGTTTTAAAACAATGTATAAAGAATAAAAATTTAACAAACTAAGAAATCAAACAGTATATGTCACTAAATAAATTAGACACACTCTTACTATATTAATTTATTTCACTAAACTATTAATAATATTTTAGTAAAACTTAATACAAGAAAGACCATTGAATTCAACATACAATTTATTACGTACGTCTCAAACATATTACGTATTAGGTACGTCTCAAACGCAATTTCATGTAAGACTAATGCTGCAAGTACTTGAGCGTGTTCATTCTTTGTAGTTATTCAAGGAGAAAATCTATTTGTTAGAGAAATTACTAATTATTTTAATTTTAGAATCTATAAATATGCCATTCTTCATATTCTACAAATATAATTTCTTCAACTCCAAATCTAAAATGTTAAAATAGAGAATTCCACGGCGCGAACAACCTGATCGTGATGGTCCCACAGATTCTCGATTGCGTTTATATCTGTGGAGTTTGGAGGGTTCTATAATGTAAAGGGAGTCCACAGAAGTACTGTAAACTCACCCTCGTGCTCTTCGAACGACGCACGTACACTGCGAGCTGTATGATACGTTGCATTGTCCTGTTAGAAGATGCCATCTCGCTGAGTCAAAACGGTCTGCATAGGGGGAGGGGGAGTCATGGTTCCCATTGTTGACTGCATTCTTCTATTGATCTACTGTGCCTTCCAGAATAACGAAATCACCCTGGGAATTCCTAGAAAACGTTCCCCACACCATCACGCTCCCTCGTGCCGTCTGGACCCGTCCGGCGATTGTTGCAAGGGGTTTGCGTTAAGACGTTTCACGCCGTATCCACCAACGACCATCTATCCGTTGGAGCAAAAAACAATTCATCTGAAAGACCATCTGTCGCCATTCAGTGGATGTCCAGTTGCAGTATTGATGTGAAAATTCTATCCATTGTCGCCGATAAACAGCTGTCAGCATGGCTGCATGGATCCCGCGCCTTAGTTCATCTGGGCGGTCAGTTGCTCCACAGTCAGCCATCTTCAAATCGGATCTGCAAATGTTTCTAATAGTAATCCAAAGCTCAGCGCTATCCTAGGAACGTGTTGGACGAGCCGCATCATTCCCAGTCCTCCATCTCTGTTGGCCAGGTTGTTCTATTCGCCCGTACACACCTCCGCAGTCGTCCTTGTCCCCCACCATCTATGGCAAGTGGTGTACCACAGTTGCCTTGGCGATTTGGACATCGCCAGTTTGCCATGCAAGGTGAACTTTAACCAACGCGGTACGCGGACAGTTTACAAACATAGCCATTCCAGAAATGAGACCGCCCTTGGCCCGAAAGCCAATGATCATGAATTTTTGGACGTCCGATAACTCGCTCCGCGTCTGCATTGCGGCAACTATAATTTGTTCCGTTTCCATCCGGACCGCTTTAAATTCCCTCCACTTTTAGTGATGCCACCTGATGCTATTATGTTATGTAAACTAGCAGTGAATTTAGAGTTAGCTAGAAATAAATTGGAACTATGATATCGACCCCTAATTCTAGTAGTAAATCTAATTGTAAATGTTGAAAATGTTTAATAATTCTAATTCTAATTGGTATCATGTTTGCCACCGAGCATTAGCTCAAAGCGAACTTTAATAAATCTACCTAATCTATCTATTAATTTGAATGGACTATGTACTTGAATGCAATACACTACATACGTACCGGGAGACCAGTTGGAGCTCAGAGCTTCTCCTGTCTGGGGCAGTGCCCGCTGGTGGAAGTACCAGGTTGGGAAAAAGCCCGCAAGCCGACGGGTCGGTGCAGGATCCCGCCATCCAAGATTGAAGATCACCTCCACCCCTCGCGATAAAACAAATGCATTACCCTTAAGGTACTAATGACCTTAGCCGTTGACGTCCCAGAAATCCCTAGTCAGTCAATCAATCTCGGCACATAAGGACCTATTGAGCGTTCACGCAGTAGCTACTGCTTCCATGGGGACACTTCTCAGCGAAGCGCATCCCCGCGCTTCATAAACATCATTGCCAAATGTTCGTCAAGCATATTTCGATCCTGTACCATTTCATTTGTGGCAGTGGTAGCCCGTGATTTCATCTCATCGTTTGTGCCATTGTTCTGAGAGTAGTGAGTCAGTTCCTCAAATGCACACACAAACATGCTGCTCACAGATAACACACACACACACACACGCATAATTCCAGGTGAGGGCCAGTGATAATAAAGAAATTGAGATATTGTTGTGATACACGAAAGAGTGGGAATGCTCACCCACGCAACAAATGTCACTTAAAACATTTGTGCCGCACGCGGGTTTCGAATCCAAGGCTCTTAAATTTTTAAAAGTAAAGGTTAAACTTTGTACTCGTTGGTGCAGATGGAGAGGAGATAACGATAATCATAATTTTGTACCTGAAAATCGAAATGTCTGGATGGAGGGGTGTATCACGCAAAACTCTGTCTGATTTGAATTTTTTTGTTTTGAAACATGATAAATTCTATAGGAGTAAAAACCAGTTATAACATTCCGGAGATTATAAAGATATTTTAAATATTGGGTCAGTTTACTCGAAGCCCTCTTAAGGCACTTCCAAAATATCTGGAAAATACCAATTAAAAATGAAAGTGACAAATACATTTGAAACTTTTTCCTTGCAATTGCTTGTTCAAATGAAGGAAAAAACATTTGATATATTACTGATATGGATTACAACCTCTTACATTTAGAAAATTGCAAAAACCTGATATTTAAAACACTAAGGGTTTTCGTTTACAAATTAGTGTGTGCTTTGTTCTAAACCAAATTCCATGATTTTCACTTTAAATTCGAGGTAATGTTTGCAAGATATTTTATCTAATTACCAGTTTTATAGCATACATACTAACTTTAATCAAATTACAAAATTTAATTGTATCACCGCTTCAGAAGTATGTTCAAGTCTGTGTTCACATTAGTCAGTGATGGTGTTGTTCCAGAATTTGTAAATCTCCCTCAATTCATTAGCTTTTGAAACTTAATATTGTACGACGTGAAACAATTTTTTTGAGGTTTTCTATTTTATTGTTACTCGTAGTGAACATGCAGAACTTGCGTACATCTACGTTCTACCTAATTTTACGATACTCATCTTACCTAATTGTCGGCGTACTGCCCGAAATTTGAAGATATGCCCCTGCTTCCCAAGCTATTTTCAACCATATTGATTCTTGTGAAGTAATTTATCCATAACTTTATTCAATTGTTAATCTTTAAATGATGACATGCATTTTTTTAAAAATCTGAGTAACAGTTTAATAATGACATTAAGAAAAGGGAAATTTCATTAACCCGCGCATTCTCACTAGTTTTTACGATTTAGCATTCTCATATACACAGTCTTATTCTGCACCATGAATTACTTTTTGCAATAAACCTTGGCATTTGTATGTTCATGTATTGGCCTGTTGCAGTAAAACTGCTATCAAGATTGTAAAATATTGCCATGGAGGGATATAAATTGCTAGTTCTTAAAACCGCACAAGTGAAACAAAAGCTTATGTGTTCGTCGCATGTCAGTTCTGTCGTAAACTAGTGGTGAGAATACAGTCGGTATGCGCAGTGTGAGAAAAGGCGGAATAACACAATTACTTATTTACATTTTTCAGTCAAAATGGAAACTAATGTTTTTTGAATTTTTTCCGAGTTCCTGGGTATCTAACAAAACCATTGAATCCTCACATCTCACCTTGTCACTGGCTGTTTACTTTTCCTTCAGTTTATACGTATATTAGAAATTAATATTTAGATTAGCTTTGTAGATCTTCTCAGTGGTACCCAATAACGTATTGAGCCGACTGGCTAAGCTGGCCCGGAGGCAGATACACTGGTTGCGATGTTGTAGAGTCTGAGTCCTAGTGGTGACGGATATTCGACCCTAAATTCCTAGATTGAACTCAACCACTGTCCGACGGAGAATTTTAGTAGCCCGCTGCTCCGATTGGTAGGTTTTCGTGATTTATCCGTCATATAACAAGCGAATACGGGCTAGAGACCACGCTAGACATTTCCCTTTTTTATCCTTCTTCCCTTGTTTATCCTTATTCCTTTTCATCCTTCTTCCTTCCTCGTTTTCACACGCACACACACATTCACTTACATTGACTTTACATGCCGAGAGCCCAGTGGGGAGCTCAGAGCATGTTCCGGCCGTACTCTGTTTGTGGAGATACCTGGAGAAGAAAACAGCAAACCGACGTAAAGGTCGGTGCCATACAGTGGAGGAACCCCGCGTCCTCCGGAAAGATAACGCGCACTGCACTAACGACTCTAATGACCATAGCACGCGACGCGCCCGGAAACACTAACCAATCAACCAATCTTGAGCCGACCATAGCAGAGTCGGGCAAAAGGACTCACCGATCGAAGGAGATGCCCGTCAGCGTGAACACGCTCGCCGCTACCGACACGTTGGCGATGAAGTTGCTGACGCTGCAATACGGCCGCCCGAAGTACCAGTCGCTGCAACACACAGCAATAACGGTGATTTTTTGAGTAGTAACTGAGTGTGGCATGCCAGATGAATATTCTGCCAGCACACCATTAATTTCTTGGAAGTTTGACGAGCCAAAGAAGTAATTTTAAATAGTTAATTAGCAATTAAATAGTTATTATTGGTGGCATATTTGTATTTTGTTGTAACCGAATGTTGTAGTATCAGCGAAAGAAAGGCATAAACTACTACTGATCTCAATTTTTCTTTGAGTGATTTGCATACTTGAATTAAATTTAATTCAAGTCAGAAAAGCGATCTAAAATCAGTGTATGATACACGTGGTAAAAGTGTTTTTATTTTGCTCATAGGGTAGCGTCAGTCGGCCAACCATCTCGTGTCGCAACTCTATCCTACTTGCAAAATAAAATATTACTTTTACCAATTGTATCATAAATAACTATAAGTAAAGCGTCAAAATGAAATGACTGTGTTGTTATTGCTACGCTAAATATTTCCTGTCGTTAATTCATTAATGCTTGAAAACCCGTATAGGCAAAATTAACTCGCACGAAGACATACATTTTCTTGAAACCTCAAAAATCGTCACAGAAGGAGTGAATATTTATATGCCGGCCACTAATATATGAAAAATAAGCCAAAAAGAGATTGTAGAACGCTTTGAATATCAAAATATATCATATCTGCAGAATTTAACATGTAAATTCATTTTTGGGTGTCGGTATACACATATTCAAATAGGCATTGTGTTGAAATATGTATCTATTTGACAAAGATAATTTCTTTGTTCATAGGCCAACTCATTTAACATTTATAATATACTGACATGTAAACGATTTATTATCTCTTGAGTGTGTGTTTTATGCTTCTGTGTGTGTGCTCGTATGTATAGGTTTCGGCTGTTAGATTATATAAAACCAGATTACCATCAAACTGATTCTCTCATGCGATAATGGAATTCGTACGCTAGCGGAGATTTGCTAGGCACGTTTACGCCGGGTTAAATTAAATTACTGGGTTGTTTCATTACACGGACCAAAATACAAATTAAATAACGATCATAGAATTAATGGGCAAAGCAGACATTCTTCATTTCCAGAAATTATTTGAGGAATGTTTCTTCCTATAGTTTCAGTAATGATTTCCTATAACTGCTATATCTGCTATAATATCTTTCTTACTAATTTTGACCTGAGTGTTTATTTGAGAAATCCAAAATTAGGCATTTTATCAGAACTATTTCTCCAATTGTCGTTGAGATCCTAGGTTTGCGTCTCGACGGTGAAAGGATTTTCGTCACTAGCTTGCCAGCTAGGTCGAATTCAGTTACTGTCTGGAAGAGAATTCTAGCGGCCGGCTGTTCTCATCGGTAGTTTTCTGTGGTTCCTCCGATCAACTCTAGGCAAATGTCGGAGCAGTAACCTAACAAACGTACAACGGACCACGCGCTATCTCTCTTACCTCTGCCTTGTCCTATCCTCATCCTTTACACACACTTTCACTAACATGCACTACAATACTACACATTCCTAGAGTCCGATCGGAAGCTGAGAACCTATGCCGGCTGGATCGGTGCCCCGCTGGTGGGAGATACCTGGTTGGGGAAATCCCGCTAGGTGACAGTAAGTCGGTGCCGGATCTCGCCATATAGCAGGCGAAGACCACCGTTACCTCCCGAGCAAATCATGCTCTACACTTACGGCACTAATGACCCTAATAAATGACCCGAAATCACTAACATTCAATCAATCAATCGGGGCTTGCAGAGGTCCCAATAGAACATGAGATCCGGCGCCGACCTCTACGTGAGCTTACAAGGTTTCTGTTATGTTGAGTTGCACTTAATTTTCATTTATTAATCATATCATTTTCCCCCTCCAGACGTGTACTCCAGAGTAGCACCGTAGGCTCAAAGCACTAGACAGGTCTCCCAGTATGTGTGGAAGCAGATGCTCAGAGCATATATGTGTGAGTGTATATATGTGGCAAGGCAAGGATGAGGAAGGAACTGTTGCGCGCGTTCCGTTTGTTAAGTACTACTCCGGCATTCACCTGGCAGTGGTCGTAGACACCACGGAAACCTACCAATCAGAGCAGCCATCAACTAGAATTATCCTACATACAATATCCTTCATCCTACATACTGAATTGACCTAGCTACTTAGCTTGTGGTAAAACTTAGCCGGCGTCGGAACTCGAACTCTTGACCTGTCAGAGACGCTTCAGCGTAACATTACGGTTGCTCTTAATGTGTTAGCAATTAAATAATCATAAGCATAATAAATGAAATATTATGCTTAGCACCAATCATCTATACCTTGTTCCTCTTTCTAGGATCTTTCAGTCTTTGGAAGTAAAAGATGAGACATTGAAAGAAAAAGAGGCCTTCGGAGAAAAAATTCGAAAATTCAAAGAAATAAATATTCTCATTCGAATTGTTGCGAGTTGACAACTTAAATTAACAAAATTTGGGAAGAATGGCGTAAAGTAATTGAGCAACGTGTTAAGTTGACTATAAGAACCTACGTAGGAGTACAAAACGCATCCATATGATAGAGCGAAATCATTTCCGTTAACGGAGGTACGAACGACGGCTGTTATGCTGATAGCGTTACGGACGTAGCGGAGCGAAGGGCCCAAGCCCTTTGAAGTGGTTTTCGCCGCCCGCCAGGCTGAGCAGAGGCCTCTGCGAGCGCAGACGACTCGCAAACTTGCTTCCGAAACACATGGAATATTCACGCTTACAAACAACATAGTTGTGTGTGATACGAGCTCATTAGCTGCATTCGAGAAACTGTTTTCTCTACAGTGAAAATCAGGGGAGTAGGTTTCCATTAGTAGCTTGTAAACATTCAAATATTTACGACTGTAGGTTTTTCTTGCATCTCTTTTAGTGGCCTGATGAAAATTTGTGTTGTGTGTCAGCCCTCGCAGTAAATGGCGATTTATAAACTTTAAAGGAATGAAAAAATCGATACATTTTTGAGGTGTGGTATTAAATTTTATATAATATTTCTGGGAAATTCTCTTACAGAGTGAAAATATAACAATCATTAACGAAGTAAATATTTTAAAAAATAAAAATGTGAAAATAAAATATTTTTTTTCTTCTCTCTCAGAGTGGTTGTTAACTCGGGGCAGTTTTATCGTCACAACAAAGTTCGTATTGTCGACGGGGCCGGATTTTCCACACTAGCCAGATATCTAGGTCGAATTCAGCCCCGGTATGGAGGGGAACACACACATACACATATGTATGACACTACAACACATGTGTGCCTGTGTGGCTTCGGTAACATAACTAGCGAATCGGACTGATACAATCAAGTTGTTCAAACATGATACAAGCCGTAGATTTTTGAGGGCGAAAAAATCATTCGTTCGCCGTGCCTGTCTCATTTTGTGGAATTAATGGAAACTGGCATTAATGGAAATAGTTCAGGCAAAAGTAATGAAAAATAATCAGGATATTTTGAACGCTAGTAACAAAACTAAAGCAATGTGGAATCTCGTAAAATAGCGTCCCCATCATATCGATTCTCAATAGAGAATATTGTTTTTAAGGGTAATGAAAGAGAAGCAAGTAATCTGAAAAAAAGACAAATCTCTTAAACCAACACTTTTCTAGAATTGCGGCAGAACGCACGAAGAGATTAAAACCACAAAATTCGACATCATTCTCTTCCCAAAAATTTTCGACACGATGTTTATTTTCGAAACTTTCTCTAACCACATCCTGAGAATAGTGAGTAAACTAAAAAAATAAATATTTAACTGGTGTAGATGAATTTACCGATTGTTTATTGAAAACTTGTGTAGCTGCCTCTATACACCCAGTAACTCACATTTTTCAATGCTTCTTTACGCACAGGAATATTTCCAGATGTTTTCAAAACATCAACAATTAAGCCTCTTTTTAAAAAAGGGAACAAAAGTTAAATTCAAAATTACCGGCAAATTTCTCTCTTGTCAGTTTTCTCACAAATATTTGAGAGGCTTTTCTGAATGCGAATGAAAACTTTTATCAGAAAAAAACGAAGCGTTTTCAGACTCACAACACTATTTTGGAAAATCAAAATCTACTGAAGCTGCCATTTTTTTCTTTTCTTAAAGATGTTGCTTCATCAATGGACCAAAATGAAGCACCAATTGGAATATATTTACATCTTTCAAAAGCTTTTGATGTTAATGACTATAACATCTTGGTATCAAAATTACTTTCTTATGGAATTCGTGGTATCGCCCTACATTGCTAATCATGTACCTTACATCGATCTCAAAGAGTAGAAACACCGTACTGGTACGAAAGGAAATTATTTACTTATCTTTCTAATTCTTTACCAATCGAATATGGGGTTCTGCAAGGTTCGATCTTGGGTCCTATCCTCTTTCTGTTATACGTAAACGGTATGCCCTCATCTATTTAAAACGGAAGAACAGTTCTGTTTGCCAATGACACGAATATTTTTTGCAAAACAGAAACAATAAAGAGTACGATTTCAGACGTTTCAAAGTGGTTTTGGAATACCAAATTAATAGTTAACGAAGGAAAAACAGTGCATATTTGCATTTCAAATCAGCAATCGCATGCTCCGTTGAAAATGAAATATGCAATTAGCTGATGTTAAGGTAACAACATGTCTAGGTCTCGCAATTCAGTCAAACTTCAAATGGAATGTGTATATAACAGAATTAAACACTAAATGAAGTTTATTATGTTACGCATTCAGAATCCTTTCAAATGCTGTCAGCCTTCATGCTGCATTTTGCAAATGTGCATTCCGGACGAAGATATGGCATAATATTCTGGGGAAGCTCATCATGTAGAACACAGACCTTTAGAATGCAAAAAAAGGAAAAGAATGGAAAAATGAAAAAAATGCCATCCGGGTGATCCTTGCATGTCTATCTTCATTGAGCTTGAAATCTTTCCATTGCCTTGCCTTCTTTTTACGAATCTGTAATATTTGTCAAAAGTAACTTACTTAACGGTGAGAACATATTTTTAAGCAATACTGATATGTACAATTAGTACAACGCACGTCGTAAAAATCACGTTCACCAAGTGTCAGTATTAACATCTCACTATCAGAAATCCACTTGCAATACATGTACGTTACTTTACAACGCATTGCCAGATGACATTAAACAATTGAATTCGTTACACAAATTCAAGTTTAAAATAAAATCTTTTTTCTGCATAACTGCACAATTAGAGACTATATTGATCATCAAAAAGAAAAATAATGTTTATTTTATCAAAACAGTGATATATAATAAATTAGTTGACATTTGTAATGTATATTTTTTTTAAAATACTTAACATGCTTGTAAAAAATAATATACTTCAGCTTCCAGGTCAATGACCCCGTCTCTATCAGGTTTTTGTCCAGTTTCCCTGATACATTGATCAAATGCTGAGATGGCCCCTTGTTTTGCTTCTGGACGTAAATGTAGCTTCACTATGCGCACGTTTTGTTTAACTCTCATTTTGCTTGTAGAGGTAAGTGTAGAGGTAAGGGTGAGTTACTATATTTTTGTTAGCAATGCAGAAAAATCAAATCTGCAGTTCGTTTACTGTTGCAAACTAGTTTTCTATAATTTAGGAACGAAAATGTTTAGTTTTTTAAATATTTGCAAATCTGATGCTTTATTTATTTATTTTAAACTTTTACTCATCTTTCAATAGTTAAAATGATGGAAAGGGATTCTTGAACTCATGGAGACGTGCATAGATGATCTTCTCCCCCATACGTCATATACAGCTTTTACTGTTTTTTGACTAAATAAACCTAAATCTAAATGTAAATTACTGCATGTAAAAGATCAAGCCTAAAAGAATCCTATAAGCTTAATTTACATTGCCTGCTTCACCTCCCAAGTGATTCCTGTTTTCTTCGTTAGATAATGAAAGCGGGAAATTTGCGTGGTCTCACGGAAGAGCAGGTCACACGGAGGTGCCTGAGTTTCTGCACGTAAAAAAGGCTCAATTGAATTGACACAAGTCGGAAGAGTAGTCGGAGCTTACAGTCCCGGCTGGTGCGTGACCTGCTGGTGGGTAATACCTGGTTGGGGAAATCTCCACAAGCCTACGTGTAGGTCGGCAGCGGATCTTATAGTCCAGCAGGGAAGAACACCATCTCCGGAAATTAAAAAAAAAAATACTGTACACTTACGGAACTAGTTACAACACAGTTGAAGCACCCTATAACCTGTAAAAATCCATCAAATTGCTAGTAAAATATAATTTAATATTTTCTCATTAGTTAAGGCTGCCACCGTTTGCGTCTTAATTTCTTGTAATAAACTCATTGCCAGAACGCTTTGGCTCCCTCGCTCTCTCTGTTACATGGCTTTCGCCGGGATTTCTCCATATCCAATCCTTGTGAAAAAGAAAAGATATCAATTGTATGTAAACCGCGGTGTTTAAGAGTATTATTTTTAAAGTAATCTATTAAAATTTTAATAAAGTACTATACTTTTCTTTAATTATATTTCCCATTATATTGCCATTAAATTTTGACCTGTTCTACTTTCGTCAGGGTCTGTTTTCCTCACATTGTGTATTTAAATTGCCATACTGTTTGTAATATTTGAAAATTAAAAGAAAATGACAAATAAAAAACTGCAAAAAGTTAATAGTCTTCAGTTCTATTCTACATCAGTCTTTCAACGAAAAACGTCATGTAGTAGAAAACTACATTTTACACAAACATCAATCCTTCACAAATCAAAATATATTGAAAGCGCACTGCTTTTGTTCGCCAGACTTGCATGGATCGAAATACAAGAGATCACAATAGATGGCGCTGAGGATTGCGTGTACACCGCCTACGGAGATATTGTCTGAACGTCATTTTTATTTTAATGACTTGATAATTAGAATCCTAAGATACAGATAACTGTGATGTTGTGAATGAATACTATGATGTTAACAGAATTTTCATTTAATTGTTTTACTATTAGGCTTTTTTTTTATTTATCTTGCGCACTCCTACTGATCTCTAGCGAATCTATTATATACCAATTCAGCAGCTAGAAACCGTACTTGATTTTTATAATAATATTTACCAAACTATGGACGTAGATTGCGACACTCGTAAAGAAGAACCTGTAAAAATTTCATATGAATCCATACTACCCTTACTATTAATTTAAAAGTATCAACTAACATTAAAATAGTCTATTCGAAGGGATAAAAAATATAAACGAATGCCAGGGTGTATATTTCATTGCTCACCGAAGATTGAGGCCGCGTAACCCGAGAAGTCGAAGGCTTGGTCGTTCTGCGAATTAAAGAATATGCTATTTCGGCTCGAGAGCATTCATGGCATCTCTGAAACATATCCTGATTCTCTTTTCTGAAGCGTGGTTTCATCTGAATGGATGCAACAGCCAAAAAAATAGCTATTGGAGTGCAGAAAACCCTCATCTGTTTCACAAGGAACCACTTCACGACGTAAAAATCGATGTGGGGTGTGCGTTGAGTTTCTCAAGAATTATGAACCTACTTTTTCAACTTCTCTGTTACTGTTTATGTTAACATAAATCAGATATTGACACTATTCTTCGAGCAATTGACGTCAGAAAAAAGGCTCTATGGTTACATTCAATAGGATTCGGCAACTTCTCACACTGTTGTTCGATCAAGAACGTTTTAAATACTGTGTGTAGTGACGATCGATTATTTAGTCGTGGGTTAAGGCATGCTAGATCACCTCTTATGACTCCTTGTGACTTTTTTCCTTTGGGGGTACTTGAAAGATTGGGTTTATGCAGGAAGCCAGCATTCGGAGGAAGAGTTCCGACGCTCTATTGAAGAGAAACTCGCATAAATTCCTCGAGATTTATTTCAAAGGGTAAATCAGAATATATTTCGGAGATGCCAAGAATGATCTCGAGTTGAAGAACATCACTTTCAGCATCTTTAAGCGTAGCGTTAGTTTTCGAATGTAAGCACGGGAGTTGAGTCAGCACTTTGCTGGACTAGCCAACCCTCTACTCCCGGAGCGACGCGACCCAAATCATCGGCGAACGATAAAATGTACACCCGTTATTATTAACTTATATTAACCTCAATTATCATACAATTGATATAAACATAATATATTAATTATTTAACCCCTACGCCAACCAAGAGCTCGTTCAAAGAACATAATCGGAACTGCTTTTGATCAGAATCGCATGTTTAGAGCAAATACCTCAATGAATAGATATACTTCAGATTCATTGTGACACCTGCATGCACTGCAACTACGATGTACTGGAAAACTACTACCGTGTGAAGTTGTTTAATTTATTTTATTTGTTAACAACTTGAAAGGAATATTCAGCAGTGATGTTACAAAATGTTCATTATATAGTTTAACGATTAGAAATTAAAGAATCTTATAGCGTGATCTTATGTACCGATACCAATCTCTAGCGGAATATATTAGGAATCAACCTTCTCTTACCGACAGGCAAAAATATTGATCGTGGTGCTTCTACAAACATATTTAAATTATTTATTTTTGGCATTCGTGTTGCATTAATCTTTACCAAACTTTGAAGAACACTGTGACAATCCTCAAGAAGAGCCATTAAATATTTCGTTTCTATTCGTACGCTACTTTTTGTGATATCGATGTCACTTACAAGTCATTGAATTCACTTTTATTAATCTAATATATACATTTATACATACATATATACATTTATACATTTCAGCTGCCGTCTGGCTTAATGAAAATTCTTACTTCTATGAGTATTATACATATATACATATATTTTTTATAACACATAAATCTATTCGAGATCTACGCAGGGACTCCAGCTTGTCGTCTGGTGTTGTTGCAGATCGTTGTTGTCGTTGGTGTTGTTGTTCCGCAGCTAGCTTCCTGCGGCACGGGGTGGAGGAGGGCGCCTCTGCGGACTCTGTCCCGCGCTATCTGTTTGTACTCACGCGGGGCCAGGTGTATATTGCCGGTGTGCGTGTAGTAGCATGCCGCACTGCCATCAATGGCCTCAGTGACTATTTTTTCCCTTAAAGCTTTTAGTTTGAGGCCATCCGCAACTTTCTTTAGTGCGGCGTCACTACCCGCACACCATTCTCCCAGTGCCCCTATCACAAGCGGGAGTACTTCGGCGCTGTGGTAACCGACGGTAATGAGGTGGGCGCGGGTGGCTTCGTATTTTAGGCGCTTCTCTTCTAATTTCTTCTCAAGTTTGCCTTCTCGTGCGTCAGCCACCGTGAAGTCTACCACGAGTGCCATTCTGCCCCGCGCGAGTACGAGATCAGGGCGACTGCTGCCCACCACTGCCTGATTCTCCCGGAGCACCTGCCACCCCGCTGCAATGGCTGATTCTTTATAAATGGCCCCGATGTTGTTGTGTCGGGCGTTCCATAAAGGTGACAGGTAACGGCACCCCGTGGTAACGTGACCAATGTTCTCGGATGCTGGTTGCCCGTTGTTCCACGTACATTTCATTCTACAACCTTTTGGTCACGTTACCTGGGCAGCAGTTGAGAGCTGGAGAGGAGTTGATCCTGGCCGGAAAAAGAAACTTATACGTGGGAATTTTCATGTTCCTGCCAGACTGTAGGAAGTAAGTAGATTCCTTCCCCAACCCTTTGAGAGCGCTAGCATATATGCCTTGGGCGGGCTGTTCCAGCCAGCGCTGGGAGTGTGCCCTATGGAAAGCGTCACGTAGGCGTCTCACCAGCGATGACCGGTCCTTGGCGCTCAATGTCACTCTGTTCTCATCTCCATTCCCCTCCTCCGTGTTCGTCCCCAGTCGGCAGGTGACTGCATCACCGCAGGAAGTGGCGGAGTCTCTGAGGGCACCAGTATCCCCGGCGGTGCTGCTGCAGCCCGAACGGGTCGAGAAGGTTCGGGGATGGGACTCCACACCGGCGGCGCCGCCCGCACTTGCTCCTACGGTTGGTATCAGCTCCGGGTCGACGGCCCCGACAGGAGAGGGAGTGCTAGAGGTCGCTCCTCGCGGTTCCGCTATGCTGCGCCCAGTCGGGCCCAGCGGGGGTTTCGTCCGTTCGTACGCAGGTAGGGGGAAGGTGTGGGGAAGTGTGATGTCAGGAGTGTGGGTGTTCCCTGTTGCTGTGAAATTCCATTCTATTTTTAGGCGTTTGGATGCCTGCCTTGCCCGCGACCAGAATGTTAGCGGTCCATAGCTGCGTTTTGTTCTCTCATTGTTTAGATAGCGTAGGAGGGAAGGTATACCTGGCTCACTTTCAAGGCAGTACGCCGCTTCCTCAACTGCGTCTTGTAGAGCTGCTTCTCTAGTGTTAGTATCTCGGCAAGTCAATATTTTGAACGCAGAGTCGACTGCCCAGAAGTCTGCCTCCGCGCTCAAGCATTGCATTCCGATAGCTCCATCCTCCCTGTGGCCGTAGATAAAGGAGGTTGATGCGCGTTCAGGAAGGATAAACATCTTAGATAAACATCTTCAGATAAACATCTTATCTGATGCTGTTTACCATGTTTTGTGTATGCTGCCATTACCGTGCACACATTCTCTTATTAAACGTTATTGTATGAAACGTTGAACAGTTCCGCTGTTTTCGACACAGATGCTCCGATTGCGAAAATTCCCTAGTTATCTCCATTATAAAAATTATGTTATGTAAGTTCAATGCACGTAAGTAATTCTATTTTGTTCAACATTTATCAACAATATGTATTTGCATCTTTTGCGCAATAACAGGAAAATTCTGGATCTTTACAAATCTTATTTTGTATATAGACTTGCGAGTATCTGTGGTCATTAGGGTCCGTGATTACATCGGGTACGAAAACTAATAATACATAGTTTATTTCATAAGAATCGACTACAAATATCTGGTAAACAATTGTGTACACTGCTAACATAGAGTCGCGTCGCAGAGTTTACACTTCCAGAGTGGTGCCAACATGCAAAAAGATGTACTGTATTGAATAGTGTTTGTATTATTTTGTCCAACCCCTGTGTAAATTGTATTGGTGATTACAAATTATTGAACTTTACTTAAGTAATATTTCGAATTGCAATATTTACATTTAAAACACCAAGAATATTTGTTCAGAAAGTTTGAGCTTTGTGCTCAACAAAATTTCGTTACTTTTAATTTATATGAAAGAAAATTAATACAAGATATTATTATATCTTGCTATTACGAGCCGACTTGATACGATAAAAACAAAATTGTAATGGTTTCTTAAAATTAATAGCCTGAAGCCGACAGCCGATATTTGTTCATTACGTCGGTTGGTTGTGTGAAAGCAGTTGACATTTGTTTTTGAGAAAACATGCCACTTAGTAATCTATCGCGAGAAAATATGTGCGAGTGGTTATTGATGGGTTTATAGTTAAAGAAGCGAAGATATCGTTTTTTAAATTAAATATTGAGTGGTTTAAAGATAAAATATCAATGTATACTAATGCAATATTAAGTATTTGTTTGAAACATGTGTCCTTCCAAAAAAATTCGGTAATTATAATTATATGTGATGCATTGCATTTTTAAATTAGGGGGAAATCAAAATTTTCTGCTATATGGCTCAATCAAATTAGACATAAAAATTGTGATAGGAGGGAAAAAATCCGGAGTTATGAAAGTTGGCATGATTGTTGGTTCCTACTGCATAACATACTAAACATTTTTATGAAGTGTGGGGGTTTCACCGGTTTGGGCAGCCGTTTGAAGGTGCTTTTTCGTCGGTTTTTGCTTATATCTCCATCCCACAGAAAACTATGTTTTATACAAAACTAAAGTAGATGCTATATCGTTCGAAAATGGTCTTTAAGACTTTGTTTTAAAATTAACCATTTTAGTGTTACAAAGTTAAAAAGTCTCGTTTTTCTTTGGGACTATGCCCTAGTTATGTCGCTTATAAAAATTCAACACACGAAAGTAATTCTATCTTTGTTCAACATTTATCAAACATATGTATTTGCATATTTTATTCCAAAACAGGAATATTCTGGATCTTTACAAATCATATTTTGTATATAGACTTGTAAGTATCCGTGATCATTAGGGTACGAAAACTAATAATACACAGTTTATTTCATAAGAATCTACTACAAATATCTGGTAAAGAATTGTGTACACTGCCAACATACGAATCACATAAAACAATACAAATAGAATAATCACGATTAATATTAACAAGTTTTCTGGTAAGGTGGATAAAGTATAAAAACTTGTTATTTTAAGTTCAAATTGTAGTTCGTTAAATATTCTAATTACAATAGGTTCTTACAATTTATTTTTATTTTTCACTTTTTTCAGTAAACTCCAAAAAGAAAAACTACAATAATTAATAAAACAAAACCCAATTTTAAGAAAATAAGAAATTATTAAATTATTGTTATATTTATATTGAGCTGTCCGGTGCAAATTATAAGATTTAAATTTTGGAAAACTAGAGAATTTACGGGACTACAATTTGCATTTATCCCTTTTTATGATCTGCGTCAGAACATGAGATATTTTAAAAAACGAAGGAATAAAGCATTTTACCCGTTTTTTTGTTGATTGGAAGGGTCAAAATTGAACATAAACGCCTGAAAAAATTCTCGAAACTTCTTTACCCTTTATAGAAAATTGCATTGATAATTAAAGTCCACATCCGTCGGCGTAATGTGGATAAACAAATTTAATTTATATGAGAAGATAAAACACTTTTTACATTTGAACAAAGTACTCTGGGTAAATTATTTTAAATCCGGCGAAACACGTGCTTTTTACAATTCAATTACGATTTTCAACATAAAAAAATTTATCCACAGAGGCAGTTTTCCATATATTAATCCGCTTCCAGTTTTGTATTGTTTTATGTAATTTGTATAATGACGGTGTACACAATTCTTTACCAAATATTTGCACTCGATCCTTAGCAAATAAACTATGTATTATCAGTTAACAAACGAGGTAATCTCGGGGAAAATACAAAAACACTTGTATTACTAATTACAGTCCGCGCTGAAAATCAAGCCGAACTACGTCACCTCCAGAGAGGTACCTATGCGTTTGTTAGACATCCTCGAAACGGGTGAAAATCCACAAAGAATGAAACTATGTCGATTTTGATTGATAAATGAAAATTTTTGATCTTGCTATTCTGCATATTCTCGTATTGCCCTTAATAGACTGCATTCTCTTTCCCAGTGGTGATCTAAATATTTTTCAGAAAACAGATTCCACAGGTCTGAAATCTCAAATTGCTTAAACTGAACACGCCCTGACGCACTCGCAAGGAGAGGGATTCGAAAACACAAGAAGAGGCAATTTCACGTGATGGAATTCGAGAATGCCAGAGAAAGAAGGAAATAAACAGAAGCTCATACGTAATATTCTAGTAATAAATTCGTCAAAAAATAGTGGTCACTTTGAAGATAATTACAGTTCTAATTATGGAAATAATAATAATTTTCTTTTTGTTAAAATTTAGCATAAGGAATTTAAATAAGGTTAGTATGCTGGACTATATTTATAAAGCAGGTGCTTCTGATAGGAAATTACAAAAACACAATGAAGATATCTTTCGGCAAGAATGTTACCAGTCATATACAAGCTAAAATAAGGTTTATAACGAGTTATTTTACTTATTTAAGCATTATGACTTTTATTTATTGCATTGTTTTGAATCCTAACTTTAATAAATCGAATTCATAAAAATGTATTTGTTGTTTGTGTTGGTTTTAAGCTGGTATAAAGTATTCAAAGGGTCCGCGCGGGCATAAAGAACCAGGAAGGATCGCAAGTGTTTTGACAAAACGGTTACTTGCTTTTTTTCATGTTCATAAACACACAACAATGAACTAGTAAACCATAAAATTATTACAGGTGGGGGGGGGGGGCGATGAAGGACCCTAGGATAGTTTTCTCTCGCTTTGTTTAGGTCAGAAGTTTCTGTTTGCTAGTTTAAAACTTTTATTATTAGAACCTTTGTGAACTCTAGTCATAGTTTCAACTTTCAATGTTTATCGCACGATTACAAAGAAATTCGAACCCATCGCCATGTACCATCGCTTCAAGCAAACTCCGAGAGAAGGTAAATAAATCTTTGCAACCTGATTGCTTCAGAGCAGTCAGTACGTCACATCATGTACCATAACACGTGACAAGAGAACTGTCAGAGATGAATATACGCTGTCGACACTCTTTGCGGTATTCCTAACGTAACACTTGCCCCGGAAGATAATTCTTGCCCAATTCGGCTTTCTGTTTTCTGTCTCGCATAAACTCGCTAATCCACGCCACCACGCTGGGATAGATGTCTAAATTCATTATTTCCTGTACAAGCTGATCGTGTGGAACGACGTCGAACGCTATGTCAAAATATATAACTACTGCGTCTACTCTACCGCCCGCGTCAATTTCATCTGCTAGATCCTGAAATAGCGTGACTACTACTTTGTTTCGCATGAGTAACCATTACTGAACGCGTGTTGGCCATCATAGAGCCATTTTTTGATTTCCCATTCTTGCTTAACATAACTCGTAACTAGATGCTCCATAAGTTTGTAGACCATTGACGTAAGATTTAGCCTATGATTACATAATATAATTTTGGCACCAGTTTTAAAAATTGGTACGACAAAAACTTATTTTCAATCTTCAGGTACTTTTGAATTGTTCATGAGCACGTGAAATATTCTAATTATGTACGGTAATATTACCTCTAATCCTAGTTTAATTATATCCGAAGAAATGTCGTCTGGACCTCAATTTACCAATTGTTTGTAGATATTACTTTATTCCGGATATCGTTTACTTCAATATTAAACTGATATGTAATCAAATACCCTTGACTTGAATTAGTGGATTGCTTTTTAAATCCGAACTGAAATACTACTTATTAAATGCTTTAGCTTTTGCCCGATCGTTAGTAATGAGCGTGTTTCCGTTTCCACGAACAACTGGGATATCCTCTTTATTTCTCTTCCTTCTACGAACATATTTATAAAATACTGCTCATTTATTTCCCTTCCTAACAAGTACATTCTTTAAATATGCCTCCGGAGCATTTTTCTTTTCTCACTCCTCGTATCGGTTCTTCAATGTATTCGTATGCACTGACACACACAACCAATTCCTCAAAGTTTAGTAACTTTTCATAAAATATTATCAGGCACAATAATGAGAAAACATTTCCTTTAACAAAATGGTTTTCGTTTCTGTAAAATTGATATTTTATGTACTCTAATAAAAAAACACTTCTTTTTATTTTTAGCATATTTCTTTCAGAATATCCCAATAAATTAAAGATATTACGCTTTCGGGATTCCGGAGAGTAATGAACCCTTTCTTAAACAGACAAGCCACTTCTTTTAAGCCGCACAAAACATGTTTCTTATTATACTACGTATTTGAGAAAAAAGTAATCTACGACACATAGGAAAATAAGAATTTTTCTATACTAGGGGCCCTCAAAGCGAGCTTTTGTTGTCGACGAAAACGGGACTTCGCTGCTGCATAATAACACTTTCTCTCTAAAATGTTCAGCTCACACAATACCAGTGTAGACCGTTTTCCAACCTTCCCCGCACCGTTACTAGTAACAGTCCCAAGTGTGTGCTTGAGGTACTCGGTGGCGCGTGGCGAACAGCTGTATAGCTCGGTAGCATAGGAAATGAGGTGGACGTGTAAATTTGGCTTTGCGCTGCGGTCTCCGTGCCGGTTTGCGTCCGCTTCCCATCTCAGCGGCCGGCGACCGCCAATAACGCGACTCTCGACATCGCTGCGCTGAAATTGCTCTTCGACAAGTCCCCGCGGGCCACCCTGGGCGACGGGGAACAGTGGCAATAAATGGGACAAAGTACCCAACGCTAAATAAATAAATACATAAATAAATAAACTCTAAATGAATAAATAAACTATAAATGAATAAATAAACTATAAATGAATAAATAAACTCTTAATGAATAAATAAACTCTAAATGAATAAATAAATGAATAAATAAACTCTAAATGAATGGGTTAACACCAGAAGGTATAAGTGACATTTTATAAATTCTGAAAAAATGTTTATTCAAGTCAATATCACTGGTCAGTCGAGGTGCTTCGTTTCATCATTAAAACGTAAACATGGCATTTCAATTGTTCATTAAAACCACGAAAATTTGTTGCGAATGAAATATAGCGTAAAATAAACAAGTTTTTCTCGCAATTTATAAAACGTCACTTATACCGTTCTGGTTGTCACTCATTGAAATTAAGAAATATATATATATATATATATATATATATATATATATATATATATATATATATATATATATATATATAAAATGAATAAATAATAAATAAATGATTATATTCTAACCCACCTACACCCACAACTCGCCACCTTCACAGCAGCACGCATGAACCGTAAGCGGGTTATGAAGATTTTGCTCGTGAAGCGAGCTTAAAAATCTAGGGAGCAGGATCTTGAGGGTGCGAGAAGGGTTTGAACCCTTGACACAATAAAATCACACAAAGTGCACACAAACGAGCGTATAATTTACCCATAAACCTGTAGTGGCATCAGTTCATGACAAAAACCAAGAATATAGAATCACACTTTTACAAAGAATGATCAAAACACAAATAGAAACCTTTACAACACACACTCATGTGAACACATAATTTACTCCAAAATTGATACTCTGAAATAATTACCCTAATCTACACTGGGAATTCCCTTGGAAAATTAATTATATCTAAATTTATGCTATTCTAATTACATTGCACATGAAACCAAAAATTCAATTTACAATCTCCTGCTTCAAAATATTACATGCAAAGAACAAAATGTGTGCAAGTGCACTACTCTCATTTACAATTTAACTGTGTCTGAAAATAGCAGAATAATAAATGTCATAAGTAGAATGTTTTATGCAGGCAATAGCGCATCAAAATGTCTCCTACTATAATACTGCAATTTGTTGCCATTCGTGTCCTCAATTTCTTAACACTTTCGTATACTAGTTTTTCTCTGCCGACGTGAACTTGACCTATTTCCCGCGCCCTAACCGTTACCTCGTGGACTTCCCACTTTTGGCCTTGATGGTCGTGCGCTGGTCTCTGCGTCGACGTCGCTCGGTCCCAGCTTCTGCGTCGTAAAGAGACGGGATTCGCCTCTGCCGTCTACGTTGTCTTCTCGCGTCCTTTTCCGTTCTTCCTCCCAGCCGTTCCGTCTTCTTCCTCGTGCGCCTGGGTCCTTCCGTTATCTTCCACCTCGTCTGCTACCGGCGCCTCTGACTACGCCCACGTTGCGAAAATGTCCCTTGCACTTCGCCGAATACTCGTGCAAGTTCCTCGCTCGTTGCTACTTCTACCTTGCGAAGAAATAATATAATTTAATAAAATAATAAGAAGAAATAATTTCAAATAAAATAGGGTTTAACCATCATACTAATGTTCAAATTTGGCCAAAGTGGTGGGATACTCTTCAGTGCTGATCAGTTTGTGATGATGATGACGTATAAATTCGTTGTTTAAACATATAGAATAATAGGTGTTGCGTAAAACGGAGGGAGATTTATTCTTGTAGTATCCTTACTGTTATTTATAAAATATATTGTTTGTTGATTTTGTAAAAGATAAATCGTAGTCAAAGTACAAAATAAAAAAAACAAACAAGAAATGGAAAGATGTACGTGACAAACTTGTATAATCCCTCGTACGTCTTACGGAAATATGTAAAAATATTGACAATGTTTTTGAAATGGTTGGAGATAACTTAATCCTTGACAATTTTATATATTTTAGGCAGCTGTTAAAATAATTTCATAAAGTAAATGCAATGAATTGTTCATAAATATTACCGGAATAAATTAAATACTTTTTTAAAGATTTGAATAAATGTCAAAAGAGGTCATAATTTGAAAAGCATTATTTGTTGTACATTACGAGAGAGAATCGTATAATTTTTACTGCAGTCATTAGGAATTTTTTATTAATGTGCAGTGCAGTTTTTCATTAATAAATTGCGTTTTCCGTCTGTTAATTGTAGAAAAGATCAGCAACCTTTTTACGACATTTCGGCCCACAGAGCTACAGAGGCTGGACATTTGTGGCAGAGATCTGCGAGGCATAGAGGAGAAATGGCAGAGGGGGAGGTGTGTTTGTCGATTTCGCAACGTGGCCAAACATTACAAAATACAGGCTCTAATGGATTCATCTTTAGAGGAATTATTGTTCCACGTCCTCGAACAACAGTACAGGGATAACCTAATGCGTTCTTCACAGAGCAATACAAGAACACACTAACAATTAATACAGAAACGTTTAATACGGAAACAATTGACTTCAAATGGGTCGACATGGAAGAAGAGACATGTGAACGGTATATTAGATATATTCAGTGCAGATGATATCGAAAGAAGGGTCAAGTCTCGTAATCTATACGTATCATAAAAATGGATCAATTAGAATTCTTAGTGTACTTAGATATTTGAAAAAAGAATCACTTGTTTGATAGGATATGTTGGAGAAAGAATCCTCATATTGGTGGCAGAAATGGTAAAGAATACAGCTTGCTACAAACATTTCGAGTAGCAAATACAGCGTAGTTTTTATAAGTAATATGTAAACGCTACCCTCAAATTCTGCATCTCTCTCCCTAAATACACAATAATATGAAGTTCTTTTTATCTGAAAATTATTACTTTTCCATCCAACGTGCACGCATACTTTTGTAAGCAAATTTATTAAGTCATATTGGTTCGCCGAAAGAACGTTTCATTAAAAGTTTCTTATATACTAGAAAAAACTAAAATGAATCGTGAAAGAATTCAGCGGAAGCTTCTTTGTTGTTACGTGTTCAGGCCATCGGTTTATTGATTCTCCGTAGTTAGAAAACAAGACGGGAGACGGGAGACTTGTGAGACTTAAATAAACATTTATCTCTATCTTCGATCTGTTTTATTACACTAGCCTGCGAAATTAAACTCTTTGTTTGTTGCCTGAAATGTGATTTTATATAATGTCGGTATGCAGAATCCGAATTTTTAAACCGTTTACTAATATCGCGCAAGGTTTTCTCGCAAAATCACTTAAAATGTATTACGAATTTTAACACAAACTTTTTCATAATACTTTTTTATTTTGAAGAAAAAAAACAATATTTAATATACGCTTGTTGATATTAATACAAATAACTATAATACTAATACTACTAATATACTAATAATAATACTAATAACTTGTTGAAATTCATATGTATTCTTATTAATATATCTCACTAGTGTTTTTGCTTTATTTTGTCTTGTTTACTTCACTACTGGATATTTTCAAACAAATTTTAAAACCCATTGCTTCTTATTTGGAAGAGTCGTTATATTCTTTGTTCTTTTATGTTTGCTTTTAGATATTTCACGCTTTAACATCCAACAATAGTCTAAAAGCATACTTATTCTCCACCGTCCTTGGTACCTCCTTTCCACCTTCATAATATTTTATCTTATGAAATAGTTAACATAGTTCTTCGCTCAAACATCCTTGATTTTCAGGGAAATAATGTAAGTGAAAAACAAGAAATTAATTTTTATTCTCATGTTACATGCCAGTTCCTTGTGTTCTTCAAGCGTGTTAGACACAATGTTTCGGTTATTGAGATCCTTGTTATTACCGAGAAACATCGCTGAAAGTTATCAGCGTCATGCGGCATCAGTGTCGAAGACATGGTGCTTTCTCCTTTTCATCTTTTCTTTAAATGCTGCATCTGATCTCAATTTTCTTATATGAGAACCAATAAATATACTTTTATTACATTTTGCTATAGATATATTTAGATCTGTGTAAGATTTTCTGGTCGCACGGGGATTCGTATAGCAGACCCATGGGGGACAGGTAAAATAGCTGACCGGATAACTGGTTACACAATTTCTTTATATTTTTAGACGAACAAAAGTAGAAGTCATTACTATGATTTGACTGTCCTCTCCAAACTATATGTATTCCAAAAGATAACAATGGTCTTTTTTGCGTTTCCCCCTGATGAAGATCTTCAATGTATACTCTACATACTTTGTGGAGTGCCTAAGGTGTACTTTGATCTTAAAGTTTGATTCCAAAATAGGCAAGATATATTTTTTTAAATCTGTAATATTACGCATCTGCGTAGGCAGTCTGTATTTCCTACATATATAACAAAAGTGGTCTGTATAGTCAAGGAGTTGCTTTCTTCTGCTTAGGATAATGGTAACGGTGCACGTTATCTCGCTCTGAGGCGCTCGCTCACCGTATCAGATAAGAAACATTTGGTGCCCTCGGTATTTACTATAAACACGTTAAAACATTATAAATACATTTGTTTTTCAAAAACTGACATCATAAAACTACACATAGTAAAGTATTAGAGTTTATATAATTACTCTTTGGGCATACAAAAGTTCGGCTATAAAATGAAAATAAAATATATTTTTTACAAAAAGGGTACGTGATAGGAACTTTCTAGCCTTGAATTTGATTTTACCATGCTAAAAATACCTCCAAAGCATTAAAACTTTGGAGGCAGCAATTTCATCTCAGGTTAGTGTTATTATCAGTGCAAAACACATAAATCATTATTTCAGCAAGTTGATAAGGAATGGTTTAACTGAAATCACCCGCATCATGGTAGTTATTCGGAAATTTATTCAAATGCATTTGTGAAAACTGAATTTGGAATTTGTGGAAAAAATAAGTGTGAACTTCACATGTGACACTTTATTAATTTAAACATGAAATTATCATTTCTTCATATTCCATTTCTTGAGATTTCTCTAGAATTATTGTTTTGGAAAATTTCCGTAATATTATCAGGGTAGCTTAATAGAGTATTCGCATATAGGCGTGACGATTTCAAATGAATACAACTATCGTTGTTTCCATTTTGCTGATAAATTATTTGCTGACTATAAAGTGGAATCTGATGATGACTAGTCAACGAGTGTGGATGCTATACTTATCACTTATGCAGAGCGTGCAGTTTGAAAGTCCTGACGCCTAGTTACATCGTTTTTCCTTCCTCAATGTAACAGGGAGTGAAGTGGCGAAATAAAACACATCAAGCGCGTAAAACGGTACTTTGCGCACAGCCACAATTGCACTTGACTGCGTAGGGGTGACAATATGCTTCTCTCTCAAGAAGCGGGAAAAAATTCGTTTCGTTCGCTTGTGAAGCAATACTTGAAGCTAAAGGTGACCACGCCAGTCATTATTTTGTCTGCGAGTGCATGAACAAAAAAATACGAATATTTCTAATTAGGATGCACCTATAAGAAACATGCCATGGTGGCATCTCACAGGAATCTTTTCATAAATACCAGTTTGTAGCATCTTCGAAGTGCAGATACAACATAGCACAGATTTTCTCATATTATTTCGGTTGTTTGAAAAGATATTATATACTATATTTTTACTTTACCGTATCTACTGTGTACAGAAGGTTCAGGGCAGTAAACGATTAATCTGACAGCTTGTATAACAGATGAGCATCGCCTAAGACCGCATCGCTCTCCGCTAAATATTCTTCCGCCAGTCAGCTGAGTTGCATTCACAGCTGGTCGCGGTTGACTGAATTTTGTTGTTCAATGTAATTTTGATCGCGTGGATGTTAGAAACAGTTTTCACGCGAGATTCATTTAATTCCGTATCATTAATGATGAAAAATTATACTAAGTGACTCAAAACATTTCGAAATACTCTTGAGAACGTGTGTGATTGATTGAATTAAGTCATTACATACAAGAATGAAATGGAATATACTGCAATGCTCCCACGTAGGCCTTGTAAAAAACTACCGGAATTCTGCCGGTACTTTTCGATCTTGCGTGTTCAGAAGATTCAAATTAATGTGTGTTGTATAATGTTTTGCAGTTATGATATCTGGTGTTTGTAATTACGATTTCATTTTCACGTTGCTCATCTTATGACTGACAGCCAGTGTATCAATTATTGATCAGTGACTTACAGATATGGTTAGTTAATTGTGAATTTTTCTAATAATACTTAAATGCTATAATTTGTTCTGCGATTGACTGGTAAAATAAGGCTTAATTGACATGTTAGACATGTATAATTAATATAAAACTACCATTAATTTGCTCTTTTCTTAATTCTGGGTTCTCCTGATTATACAATCTTGGAAAATTTTCGCACTACATTCAAAGATTTCTGTGGGAAAAACAATACAAGTAGATATTCTCAGAGTACTGTGTGGCAGAATTCTCAGTTAATTCAATTGATCAGTAACTTCAGGTAAATTTCTTAAATATGGGAATCAAGTCGGTTCTTCAAAGTAAGATAAAAAAATGGGTTAAAAAGGGCTATGAATTATTGCACTCACCTGTCATTAAAAGGATATTAAATAATATATTAAAATTTATGAAAGATGAATGGTTTTAATGATCACTTTGCAAATTTTAGCCTAAGAAATAAAAATTGAAACATCTCATACCTTCAATAACTTTATTATCTATAAATAAAAGTCAATTAGAAGATGAGTATGAAGGTTACATAAAAAAACGAAACGTATAAGTGAAAAAACAAATCCCTTTATTTGCATTATTTATTTGAATGATACATTTCCATGAATCCATTTGAAGTTCAATCAATTTTATCCACTTAGATAATTTAAAGTCAAACTATCCAAAATCAAAATGAGTTTCCTGAGTCATTTTAGAAAAAATTCACAACCTACTAACATCTCCAGCCTCAGCCTACCACATTTACCAGGGTGAGGAGTAAAAACTTTTGAAATAAAAATTATACATTTGAATTTTAACAAAGGGGATAAAACAATGAACGATGTACGTATTGTATCATCTTATATGACAACACTTTATTGGTTATCAAAGCAGATCTAACAGCCTATTTTGATAATTTTAATCAAGTATTGCATTAAGATGTCTTACAATACGAGAAACTAACATACTTCTCAAAAGATAAAATTTTTCTTTTCATTAAATCTGCATTTCTAATTCCTTTTTATTAAAAGGATTAATTTTCCTATTACTTGAAGTTCATTTTTGATGATTATGAATGAATGTTATTAGAATATATTTTCAACGCATTCATTCACAATTAAAACTTTACTACACAAACTTGATTTACACATCATTTTACATACCTGTTTCATATACATAAAAAATTAACTTCATATAACTGAAAAACTTCTTTTGAATAAAAAAATTAAAATTGTACAATAATTACTAAAAAGAATTAACAAAGGAAGGTAACACGTGCAGACATAATGAAGTGTCTAGTTATATCTTTTGAGAAGTATACCTAAACAAAAAAACCTACCCATAAGGGAGGGGAAAAGCTACATTACTTCTGGGAAGCAAGCAAAGGACCATCCCGGCATCTGCCTTAAGCGACTAAGGGAAACCCAGATAAAACCTTGTCAGGATGGCGGCTTAAGGCCAAACCTATACAAGTGAATAAAACATGTAGTAATAGTAATAATAATAATAATAATAGAAGATAAAGACTACTTATCATGCGATACATAATAAAAAATACTCCTACATATTCTGTAGAAAAAAATTAAATTTCTCAGATTGTGTACATGAAATCTACAGTTAGAACTACTAAACATATGTCTCAACACCCCCACTCTACACCTTTAATCACAAGACTAACACATGTTTCGCTACAACTCCCATCACCAACAAACCATTACAATCCCACATGCTTTCTAACTACATCAACTATATGAAGAGTGAGACCCACCCAAAGAATACACCCAAAGAAAGAAAACACACCCAAAGAATTTGGCGGTGTTTTAGTCCTTTCAGAGGAATCTGTTCTGTAATTGATAATACACGATTGATATTTATTTTCAGAGAGAATTGAGAATACATTCAGTTCAAGTAATACAAATACACACATAGTTACAAGGCATAATAGATAAAAATATGAACACACCCCTTCCCCCCTCTTCAAACACGCACATAAACATAATTTTTGAGTTTTAACAGTGTTCTCAGTTCTAATGCTGTACATTGTTACTTTCTGAGCCCCATAAATATTCACTATTGCAAGAAAGTCACCATATGAAATTCATCTTTTAGTGTTTATCAGGATGTTGAAAGAGAATTTGTTTCTTTGATGTTAAAAATCTGAAATATAAAAATGTACATACATCTCATTTCATAAACATTTGTTGAAAATTAAATTCGGATATAATAATTATTAAAGTTTGTACCATTATAGTTAGTACATGGAAGATGCTGAGACATCTGTAAAGTACAAATAGTAGTAGTATTAGTAGTAGAAGTAATAATAATAATAATAATAATAATAATAATAATAATAATAATAATAATAATAATATATTTCAGTAAGCCAAAATCAGCCTAAAAAAATTAAGATTCACTATTTCACCTGGAATGTAACCACTTACTTGCCCTTGATGGAATAACACAAACTTCCAATTCTGCACCTGAGAAGAACAAAAGTTGTGTCAAATCTTTTTTCAAACCGATGAAACATACAGCATTAAACATGTAAAGATACTGACCATATCTCTATTAAGTAGAGACACCAGAGGGCCCAGGAATGGGAACAGCAAGAGGAACATCATCATCATCATCATCAGAGTCCTCCTGAATATTTACTATGACAGAAATCTCTGAAGCATCGTGCCTAACCTCAACTCTCCAATCTTCTTCTATAATTTTCTCTGTGTGTGCCACATAATTCTTCCAACTAAAGTAATGCACAGAATGAATGAGTACTTTATATTAACAAATTTTTTGCAAAAAAAAAATAACTCTAGACAATATATTGTTTTTCATTTTAATATTCACTTACTTCTCCACTGAAACCTGGTTTAATGCTTGCCTCCATTTTCTTGTCACTGCTTGGTGGTCAAAAGTGGTTCCGCGATGTCTGTGATAATATCTTTTGCACTGGCTCCATACCAACTCGATAGGATTGTAGTGACAATGGTAGGGGGGGAGGCGCAAAACTCTATGTCCAGCTTCTTGAATCATTTCATCTACAACATATCTGCACCCACATCAACTGATATGATTTTTCAAATAATGAAAACATTGGCAATCACATTGTGTCAAAATCTTGCAAAAAATAAATCTGCCTTATTCTACGATTCATTCAACAAAATGTATGCTTATGCTTAAGAGTACCTTTTCTGAACAACTATTTCAGAAGTTTTCAAAAGAAGACTCTTAAAGGTATGCTCGGGTCTAAAGGGTATATTGTGCTCAGTTAGAAACTGCTGCAGGTCACCCTTCCTCCATTTTGATGAAGGCTGTTTCACTTTCTAAAAAATTGGAAATAACAAAAGGAAGTTTAAATGTTTCAGTTATATTGAAAGATAACATGCATTTCTTTTCATTCTCTCTACAAATACATATAAAACATTTTACTGGCAAAGTTGATGTTCTCTAAGAAAAATTGTATTACTGATATAACTAAAATCACTGAACATCATTGAATGTAATCAATATTCTATTCCTCCCTTTTTAGTAATGGAAATAAAAGTTGAAACATTCACTTTCACCACTGTGTACTTTTAATAATCATTTTATAATCAGTTATTTTTATAAAGGAATAAATATATTATTTCAATGAATATTTTTAACATTTCTAAAAGAACAATTGATGCAATGTCGCTCACCAGTACAGAATGAACAGGTGCATTGTCCATTACAATAACTGATGGTTCTGCCAACCGAGGTAATAACATTTCTTTCATCCACTTTTGGAACATCTCTGCTGTCATGGTACCATGATATTCATCTACTTCTTTTGTCTTTGATGGAAACAACAGCTCTGCATCTTCGATGAAGCCATTTGTACCTCCTGCATGCAAGACTATATACCTTTTACCTTCATCTAAATTTTTGCTTGAGCAACTCTCCTTATTTTTATCTTGCCATGACCGAGAGGCATAGCCTAAAGGATAGATCGTTAAAAACAATTAGTAAAGATGTTCCAAAATAAAATCATATTAAACCACTATGTAGGTGCTTCAAACTGGACAAACAATATTCTTCATACACATAAGTCATTACACACACTGCTATTTCTCAAAAGATGCATTTCATTACATGCAAATCATGCCTTCTACATTCACTTATATCTAGAATTTCACAATTTTCAACACTACAAAATTTAGTAGATTTTTCGCTTGCCTTTTGAATAAAACCAAGTCTCATCCAAAAACACAAATTCATAACCTTCAGCCTTCAGTTTCATATATTCCATCAAAAAATCAGATCTTGCAATAACAATATCATTTCTTTCCATTAGTGACCTGCGATTATCCGTCTTTTTCCATTCAAACCCCATGGCACGAAGCAGATAAGACAAAGTAGTTCTCCCCCCTGTAAACCCTATATCACTATCATGTTTAACTGCAGTTAAAATTGAGTCCAGAGTAACACTTTGTCCTGTGAAAATTGTTGTAATATACAAAACAGAAGAACTCACTTACATGCACATATAAATAAATTACTTACCATTCTCATACATTGAATAAATAATACGCCTAATCAAACCCTGTCCAAAATCATCCACTACACATGTTTTATTCCCTTCTATTCCTCGGCACTTCCTTTTTGGAGTCTGAGCAGTATCAGGGTCTTGCTTCCAATATCTGTAAATATAAATTCAACATTATCCAAAACAATTTCACCTGACATATTTATTTTATTAATTAATTTATTATTATAATTTTACTTACTTTTGAACAATATGAGTTTTTAGCCTCAATGCATACGCAGTTTTATCAATAACTGAAGAAGTTTCTATGTTGCCTTGCATCATCAGCTCTTCTACAAATCTTGCAATAAAAAAGATGTCTTCTTGGCGCTGATGCTGCGTCACTTCTCCCTTCTGCGGTGGACTCATTGCTAAAGTTGCTTAAAAACTATTAATATTTATCATAAACTACATTAAATATTATTACAAGAATAAATATCTACTATAAGAAATAAAGTAATTAAAATGCAAGTAATTACAAATTAAATATTATATAAATAGCTATTATTAATGCTATTAAATTGTTAATTTAACTTATTAGTATATTAATGTTAAATCTAATATTTCAATGAATTAAATATAATATAAATATTAAATAAATAATGGAAATTCTCCGAAATATGTGGAGTGAAATCGTTCACGTCTGCAGTCTCCTGTGTCGACGATATCACAAAATCTTCGACCAGGGCTCGGCCAGCTCCCCTCTCTGGGGGTAGCAGGCAAAAAAAACCACACAAAACAGTCATAAACACGCAGGGTTCCTTGGGTCCAGGGGAAAAGGGTCCTTGAAACTCGAACGAAAGGCCCGCCCTGTGCCCGTCAACAAAAGAGAAGTCCCGTTAGCAGAACCTCTTTTCTGCAGTGAACTCTTCAAATTTTAAACTGAACACAGTACACGTAAATTTTTAACTATTAAAAATAGTTATCTTAAATATAGTTTCAGAATTCTTCAACAACATTTTATCACTATAATAAAATATTTTTCATTGAACTTTCTCCTTTGTCGGAATGACAATACATTACGTATGCGCCACGGCGCCACTACACGTTAGCCAACGTTCGTGAAATGAAATCGAATCATTTCTGCATGTTAAATCACTGGGCCACGCCTCCAGGCATGATCCATGTGGTATGGCATCAGTGGCTGTCAAAAAAACCGGTCACATGACTGAATGAACTGTAGCAAAGAAGTCTGAACCCAAAGGGAGTGCCAAGGGGATTCACCTGGATCACTCCCTCGAAATAACTTGGTTATTTACTTTAAAAAAAAACACTTTTTTATACCTCTGTATTTCACAAAAATATATTTCGAATGTGCGATAGTTAATTGTTGTTCAAAATAAATAATAAAATGCCATTGTTTATTACTAAAATTAATATTTTTCATAGTTATCTTTGATACCAACATGTTGGTAGCCAAAAAATAGAGATATGTGCCGGGTTTATAACGTGATTCTTAGAAGTCAATTCTAGACATTAACATCTTACATGATCTTGCTGAGTGTATTTGATGTGGCCTTTGGTCTATTGAAGATTATTTCATTATTTTGCTTACAGACTGCTTATAGGTTACTTTATACTGGTAAACAATTATAGGAGAATTTTAAAAACGAATAGTACATTATTAACATACGAAATGAACGCATTGGCCTTCATCTCCTCCACCACTCACTCTCCGCTTTCTCTCCTCCTCCCCATCCCCTTCACATCAACACCACTTCCACCACCGCCCGCCCATTCACACCCACTCACCCCGATCCCTGTTATCACCCTCTCCTCACACCCTCCTTTGACTTCTCTGCTCCCTTCCCCCTCCGCCAACCCTCTCCCACTTTGTCTCCATTCTCCATCCCCCTCAACGCACCCACTCCATCATATCCCCTATCATCCTCCTCCATTTTTCCTTTCAATCTCAACCTCCACCTTCGTCAATACCTTTGCTGCAGCCGTCTCCTCGGTTATCGCCTCTTGCCCTGACGCCGCCGCCTCCTCCGGCGCCATTTTCACCCTCTTCCACAACCACCACCTCCACCTCCGCCTCACCCTCCCCTTCTCCCCCTGCCTCGCCCTCCCCCTCCCCCTCTGCCTGCGCTTCCGCCTCCGCCTCTGCCTTTGCCTCTGCCTCTGCTTCCGCCACCGCCACCCCCACTGCAACCACCTCCTCCGTCACTGACAATGTCTCTGCCACCACCTCCGTCTCCGAATTTGCCACCTCCAACGCTTCTGCCCTTGCCTCTGACAATGCCTCCGCCTTCGCTTCCACTTCCACCCCCACCGCTGTTTCCGCCTCCCCCTCGTCCTCGCCCTCCACCTTCGCCTCCGCTTTCACATTTACCTCCACCTTCACTTTCACCTTCGCCATAGCCACCGACTTCGTCTTCGCCTCCTCCACCTTTGCCTCCGTCACCGCCTTCGCCTTCGCCTCCGCCTTCCCCTTCCCCTTCCCCTCCCTCTCGATCACCTCCACCGCCTCCACACACGGCAGCGCCCCGATCAACGCGCCACTACACCCAGTCTGTTCCGCAGTTCTAACCTGTCCCCGACCTGCCCTCCACGTCCGCCAGGGTCAACAAGGCCCACTCCGCATGCAAACATTCCGCCGGCGGGTTGGTGGCACGTCACAATGGCGGCGGAGGGTGACGTGGGAGCGCGGCGTGGGGAATGTTGCCCTCACGCCTCAAGAAGCGTTTGCGCTGAGGACGCTCGAGTGGGTGTGAGGAGGCTAGGACGATCCCTCGGCAGGGCACAGAGAGGGTGCAGAGATGATACTTGGCAAACAGCGCAGATACTCGTATAATCATCCACTGACCATCAAAATAAAATGTTTGATTGTAGATTAATTGGTATTAACTTTTCAAAATAATGACTCAGATTTACTCGCCTTTAATATTACATATTATTGCTGTTATTATTCTTGTAAAACTGATATTACATAAGAATTGTGATACTGTATAGTCATTGTGAGTTTTTCCCTCATTCTTATGTACCTTGGAAAATTGCAAATATACAATTTATAACATTTTAAGCAATCTAGACTTTATTACTTTACATTTGTGTTGCTTTAAGTAAAATAATGTTGGGAAATATTCGAACGAGTTTTTGCATGTACACACAAGTACATCTAGTAGGAACATGTTCTTGTAAAAGTCCTTCATTAATATTCATTTATTCTTTTGGAGATAATAGAATAGTAATTTCGGATTATTTGTAGTCTATGAATGGTTATTAAGGAGAAGTCGCATAGAGACATGGCTTTCTCACAACTGAATGACTTTCCCGTTCTTTCTTGAGTGGTCGTTCCTGAAGACTGTTTTACTCCACCACATTGCAAAGCCCTTGCAGCAAGATGTTTCAGTATTCTTGACGTATAGTAATCATAGACCAGTAGTGTTACAATATAACATAAGTTCTTGCACTATTTTTTACAGATGAAATTTTCCAGAATTCCGAGAGTTCTACAAAAATGAGACTAGCAACATACGCATGAAAAGTGCTCTTCTCACGAAAAATTGAAAGAAACTGCTATTTTAAAAAACAATGGCAGCTTGTTTTTAAAGATCTTATTTTTAGAGCACATTTCACTTAGAACAAAAATCCTTATATTTAATATTGTGTTTTTGCAATAATATTTTTTGTAATTTCAAAAATAGAGACCTATTGCCAAAAAATGGGACTCAAAAATTTTTTGAACCGTCCTTTTGTGCAAACGAGAAGAAAATGTAAAGAAAAAATTTGGAGCCGTTTTTGAGACAATATTAATTGCTAAAAAATGTATTTTAACGTAAAAAGCACACATATTTCTCCAAAAATATGACCTTATTTCAAAATATGTCAAGAGAACAGAAAAAAAATATGTAGTTCTATGGAGACACCGACAAAAACTGATCTTTTACATTTTTCGAATAATTACTTCTTTACGCTATCCAAAACTAAGTTTAGTTAATAATCAAGAATATGGAGCCAATTTTGAGAAAAAATTGTAAATTATGTTCAAGCTCTATGTAATGTATTCACCACAATAAGAAATATCCGTTTCAAACTCGCAAGGTCTGATGTTTGTTTCGATCGATCGGGAAAGATCGATCGAAAATTTTGGAGAAAATTGCTGAACGGTTTATAGGCCAAGGTGACAACAGACAGACGGAGAGTTTTATTGTCAAGAAATTTTTCGGTATCATAGGCCTACAAAAGATGGGTTCTGACTAGACGTCATGTTAGAGGAAGTAATTTACTACATGCTTTTTTGCTTCCCTTCACAAAAATACTAAATAGTCGCAATTCATACTTTTATTCTAGAAATAATTGTTTCAATGTTTTTGGCTGATAAGGCATTTGTAAGAGTTGCTCCTATTTGATATTATTTTAACATTATATCATGGAATAAATAAACTGTGTGTTTCACCTTAAAAAAAGTTCCGAAAACTAGAGTTTTCATACCCTTAACCAGACGTGTACAACGCCTACTTCTGCGGGCATCCGGCATTCAAGAGCTGGACGTCTTCCTGCGAGAGTGGCAAAAATACAAGAAGTAGAGGGTAGACAACTTTGTGGGGAGGGGAGCAGCCTACCATTGCAGTGAGGCGTAAAGATTGAATGCGTGAGTGACTAAAGCAATAATCCAGGCTACGAAATTATTTGTCCTCTTCTTGAAATGGATATCTGGTATTTCTAGGTACAAGAGACGTAATTCACTGTTTATGTTTTTCTGTGCACTGCTATGTATCGACATATTTGTCGTTTTTGACTTTTTTAGTTTATGCTCTTTGTGACTCGTAAACAAATTTTTAAAACAGTGACATTTTTATAAATTTATTATTTGATTCTAATAAAAAATTACAATTTAATATTTGATTTTTCACCCAGAATTTTCATATTCTCCAAATGATAGCAAAAGCTGAACGAGATACCAGGGAGCAAATGTATTTGACAATATGTCAGGTCAATCATGCAATTATTATGAGTCTTATTAAATATAATGCAAAGGTCTTAATCTTTTAATGTGACGTCGTAAACGATTATGAATATATAGTGTTCGTTGATTTAATATGAGAAGTACATAATGAACTCTTGTCAGAAATTACAGCAGAAAGTAAGCATGATTTTTTAAGAACAAGATTTTTTAGCATTGATTGAACTGTCTTATTCAATTAAACTTATTTAATGGAAAAATAGTTATTACTGTGATCTTGAAATCAAAACGACTCAATATTACAATATTTTAACTCCACACAGAATTTGTGATTTTATTGAAGCAAAGCAAATTACATTTTCAGCCCTAAAAGCATTTATAATATTTGGTGTCCAAATCAAAAAAGTATGTCTAATTCGTTTTAGGTACATATTTTACATTGTCTTCTATGAATAACAAAGATGTCCAACATAATACAAAAATCAGTATTACTTGAACTGTATGTAAACATTCCGTCATATTCTCGCCCTAACTCTTTCAATTTACGCGCTACGGTTTGAACTGTGTATTCTCATTGGTGGTCCCCACTGCAAGAATGAGGCTTGTCGCCACCCTTTCTTACCCTTCCGCATTTTCACTAGAGTGGCTCGCGCGTGGCCCCGGAGGTCAGCAAAAGTGCAACATGGTGTGCAGGCCTGCCTTAAATGGTAGAACGCGAGAAGCCGACAGCCATATACATGTTGAAATATCTATAGAATCGGACATTTTAGAAGAGTAGAGTGCAGAGCATGATGTAACTGAGCTACTGTTAAAAATAAAGTCACATTCCACTCTGAAGATGGCTCCTAATGATAGCCAATTGCCATTGCAAGCACTTCTTGCAAAGTGCGAAGAATCGCCCGGTAGCGCGTTGTCACATTCTGGCTACAGACGCGTCCGTCTATGCTTTTATTGGTCTCACCTTGACAAGTTCAGACCAATCCCAGTCGAAAACTACAATAATGTACGAAGGCTGGGACATACGTTATGGCAACAATTCTTTTTGTGAGAGTACAAGCACGGGAGGAAATTTGAAACACATGAAAAGACAAGGCATGAACACAGTGCATGGACATTTAACGACACACCAAAATTTTGTTACTCATATTCATTAACGTGTTTGAAATTACAGTACTGTTTTCATGTTCCAAAGCATTTTAGCATGTACGAGTTTCCAACATCACAAAATAATTACATAGCCGTACTAAGGGCCCAATTGCGCACGTACCACATCACTCCACACACACACACACACACACACACACACACACACACGTCGGGGTATGAGAGCTACTCGAAACATGTTGCATTAATCTCGCACGGCGGTAGTAAGACAACTGATTTTACGTTGCTCTCGGTGCTAATAGAAACAATCACTGAGCCAAATGTTGATGTAAACTCACTCTACTGCAGCAATCCTCGACTCTACAAATGAAATTCCGCGACCCGATAATATTTCTTTGAGAAAAAAAGTTGCCATCACTTCTGTCCCAACCCTCGTATTAAAATAGAGGAACCAAAAAGGCTCATATTCTACAATTAATCACTAAAATACAAAACTACTCGTTTCTGAAACCAATAGCTACTATGTGTTTCTCTAGCTACATTTTCTCTCTAAAACAAGAAGATTGAACATCTATTGCATTCTGTTGAAAATGTGAAAGTAATCAGTTTGTTATATTTACGTATACTTCTCGGATTAGTCCATTTGAACAAATCCCAATTAAATTTGAAACTATATTAAAGCAATTCACCTTTTCTGACCCTCTTTCTTTACAACAATAAACGAAAATCAATTATTACCTCAAATGTAACTTTTATGTCAACTGACGTAAATTTGTGCATTCAATAAAGGGAACACTGCGCCTTTTGAGTCGTCAATCTGCACATAAATAGGTAAGAGTAAACGATTGAAGAATCGAACGAACTGCTCATTAAGTATACGAGCATCGGATGTATACGTAAGCTTCCGCGGCTTGAATCCATGAATTCTCGGCTATCCGGGAGACGCCGCGTCGTTGGCTGGGGTGCCGACGTTTCGCCTGACATATCGCAGGCTTCCTCACTGCCCTGAGGAAGCCTGCGATATGTCAGGCGAAACGTCGGCACCCCAGCCAACGACGCGGCGTCTCCCGGATAGCCGAGAATTTATACGAGCATCGGTTCTTTAAGGCGTGCTGAACATATTGCACCCAACAATAAAGCTCGAGGCAAATTGGATGGCTCGTTCGCGCACCTGCTATCGACCGCACTTGGCGGGGCACGCGCTCCGAAGGCGTTGGTGGAGTGGGGCGCAGAGCTCGCGAAAATTGATGGGCCGTTTGGATCTGCCACAAACAGACCTCGCTTCGCTCGCGCGCGCGCGCCTGCATTTACGCCCACTATGATCGTGCAAAGCACCGGCAGGGGAACTTAGTGTGTTGCACAGAATGAGCGAGACTTGCTTGGAATTAGTTGGACTTGCTTCTCGCATTCTGATTGGTTATACTTATATTCTTCTGTGTTCGGTGAAAACGCTTTCTTCAATAGAGTAAAGTACCTATAAATATGATGCCTATTAATTTTCTGCTGAAACTCTGAAGTTTTGGAAATCTGAAAAGATTTAAATCTCTTTGAACCTCTTGTACACAACTATATAATTGAAGATAAGAGATTCATTTCTCAATATTATGTGTATCTCGAAACTATTTTTTAAAATATTTTTTGTACAATACAAATTTAAACCATATCATGCAAATGGCATCAAATATGAGTAATGTTGACGTTTTTTCGTGAACTTTCTGACATCTCAAAACGATCAGATAATTGACAGTGCATTCCAAGTTCTAGACGTATTCTAGTTGTAGACGTATCCCCGTTGGTAAAGCATGTGATGAAGATCTGGTCATGCGGTCGAATTCTGCTTCACTCATGACATTTTTTAATTTTTGTTTTTGTAAATAAGGAGCACAATACACAAAATAGAATTGCCAAATAAAATTTTCATTTCAGATTTTGAATTTTCAAAAATTAAAAGCTTGATTTTTTTATGTGTCTCACGCGTCGTTTAGTTAAGAATTTAACGCAGATTGAGTGATCGTTTCCGGACGTGGTAACTGCTATTGTGGTATGGCAATTGTCTCGTTAGTGGAGTGTACGTTTTATTTGAGAAAGTGGAGGCGATCGTACTCTGCTGAATAGTAAGATCCAACACCAAATTACACGTCCGCTTGTCGGATGACGGGGGTTTCCCTCTTCAGGTATCTTTCCCATCGCAGAACCATCCCATCAGGGACAAGCTCAACGCTTCCGTCTGATCTTCCAACATGCGTGGTAGTATAAGAGCGTTGAAGCAAGTGAGAGGACAGGGAAAGGAAGAGAAAGGAACGATCGCGCGAGGTCCGTGGCCAAATTTGTTAGGACACTTATCCAACATTCGACTGGGATTGATAGGAGAAACCATGTAGAAGTACCGGTCAGAGCAGCCGACCGCAAGAATTCTCCTCCAGACAGCCTCTGAATGCGACCTAGCTATTTTGATAGTGTAAAAAAACCCGCCAGCATCGAGACTCGAATCCTAGGTCTTCCCAGTTGGATTATTAGTCAGAAGTGAAAGGCCCTTGCACCCATGTTGGGCGATAACGTTGTGGGCCTAGCGCAATCACCCTGTCGGGGTCAATACCCTCTTACTGTAAAAATACTAGGTTAAGTTTAGATTTTTAGGAGCTTTTTTTTCTAAAATTCATAAATTCAAAGCCGTCCTAATGTGTTTCCCTGCCTTATGCAAAGTACAGATTGATATGACACGGTTTCATCTCCCCACCCCGAGCACCCTGACAAACTGCCAAGATAAATAATTCGGGGTTAGGAGTGGATCGCTCGAGTAATGAAAATATGTGCCGCAACCATATTGGTTGTGGCCCGTGAGGCCTTGCAAGTTGGACACCCCTGTTAAAGTCATTAACTTTGAACTTATTTCATTCTAAATAGGCGTTCACGTTCAATGAATAACATTTGATGTTAGTTTCTGCAAGAGTTGGCACGATATCTGAAATTGACAACGTATCTTGACATTTCAATTGTACCTTGTAAAGGCATAAACTCGAAAACTACAGTCAAGAACTGCAATTTCCGTCACGCAGCTATACATTGGAGGTTCCATGTGTGTTCAACAAGTCGGGAAAGAATGGAACAATAAACGGCGAAAAGAAATGCTTTTTCGAAAACTTTTTTAAACTTCGGACTTGTTTGGAGTCGATATTCGAAGACTCGTGTTGCAGATTCATAGAAAGTTCGTATTGAGGTCGTATTCGATCAATTTAGGTACTCACCCAACGAAGAAGACGAATGTCTTATTTTCTGACATGATCTATGATGATATAGATTCTGCAATGAAAGTTAGTAAATGAGAAATACAAAAACGTGAGAGACGCTGTTGGCTACATGTGCCTTCTACATTCGAAAGAATATATTGTAAACAAACCTAATGTGCAGGGGGGAGGGCGCCAGGTTCAGCTCCTGAAATGTAACTGAATGGAAGAGATGGGAGGTCAGGAATGAACACAGAGTCATTTGTAACGAATACCAGTTTATTTCTGGCACCAAAAGCTACCAGGGAAATTACAATGTCGCAATGGGCGACGCAAGTTTTTTACTAAAATTACTCTGTGAATTAATTACAAGTGGTTAATTCTGCTGGGCCTGAGCGCGGCCACTTGCAGTTTTTCGCTGTTATAATTGTTCAGTGAGACGGCATCGTCTCATAGTTATCACCAATGGCTGCTGGTCTTCGTGGGCGGGCCGAGGCGGCAGCCTCAAAGCAGAGGCGGCGGCGGCTCCGGGTTGCTGATCTTCTGCGGCGCGTCTTCTCTCGCTCAGGTAGCGGCGATTCCAGGTTGTCAGCTCCAGCAGGCTCAGAGGGGGCGAGTGGCCACGGGCGTTGACGTTGCGAAAAGGGCTGTCACTTAGCCCGGGACGAGAGGCGGCAAGGCTGGCGGGCCGAAGCGAAAACGGCGCGGGATCCGGTAGTTTCCCGCCCGAGTTTTCTCCGCAACAATTTACGAGTCGCGTCCTGACTAATTCGGCTGTGGGAAAGTCTTTTCCCAAACTCGCATCCCGATCGTGAATGACTGGATAACTTTTAGAAGTGAAGTTCTCAAGTAACGAAAATTTCGAAGTTCCACGAAGAAATTTTACAAGTCGAGACTGTCGAAGGAATTTACAAGTGAAGTTCGCCGGAAAATCTTAGAAGTAGTCTCTTCAAACAAATCTAAGAAGAAGTCTCGTTTCGAAGAAATTTTTAGAAGTGTTCCTCCGAAGAAATTTTACAAAGGTTGTTTTATTCCTACTCTGCATCGCGTTTATAAAAGAAGTTCCTTTCCCCTTCCCAAATTGTTCCTGGCACCAAATTTCTCCCTTCCCTCATGGCGAAGCTTCCCATTGGCCGAGGGTGGCTGCGTCGCAGGATTCTGATTAACCAATCTCGTGTCGATTTCTCTGTATTTTTCCGTAAATGTTCTCTGTCTGTCGCTGGCTTCGCTCTCTCACTCGCTTCCCTTTGTCAGTTACTCCGGGAGCTGATCGCAGCTGTCGGGACACGTGCACGCGTAAAAGCGCATTTCACGGATTCCCGATTCCCGGATTCCCGGATCGTCATGGGCTAATCGACACCCTACTGTATTTAGAAAGAAACAACTCCCGCGGGACTTCTGGTGCCCGTCGCGTGCCCCGACGCGTGCCAGAACGAATGTGAGGAGTTAGCATTGTCCGAGAAGGGATCAGTTTGATGGCCAAGAAAGGTTTCGCTCACGACGCGTCGTAAATGTGTCTTCCTCGCCTAATTGACACCCGGCCCAACTCCATCGGGGCTGGCATTCCCTGGTCGAGCGGCAACAGAAAGAACGCGAGGGTGGCGCTTTGTTCGGCCGGTCTTCGGCCTGGGCCTTTATGTCTGTTTATGAGGGGCAATAAACCAGTTGCCTCTGGAAAGAAGACCTGTGCGCGGTCGGGGGGTGGGCCTCCCTGTCTAGCGAAGGGAACCGTCGCGGTGGAGGCCGCGTCCCTTTGACCCACTTCTTTCTCGACGCCAGCTATTTCCAGCTGTAGGAATTACTTTGTTATTGGCGATGCCATAATAAAATTATATTAATTAATTGGTGACGCCACAATATGTTACCTGAAAATTAGTAAATTCACTTTCTTAAGAGTAAACATTCATTGACGGATGAGACAAATTAATTAATTAATTAAATTATCAATGAAACTTGATCATGAATATTTCAGTTTTTGATCTTCTATCGTACATCATCAATCCACCCTTTCCACCATCGTTCAGGTAAATTATCTGGTTATCGTTTTCTATGCTTTCAAACACATTGTAATAAATAATAAATAAAACATTAATGAAAGATAAATATATGAGTATATTGAACACACAAAGTGATTAGAGTAAATTAGGAGAATATATATATTTCACACAACTTACTGCAATTAATTTGGACTTTCATTTTGAGACTTTTAAGCAGCACTATTCGTAACTCACTAAATCCTAAAGTATGCAAAAAAATTGTTATTCAATAATTTCATGAAAAACAGTGATATTTTGTAACAGTGGTATTGTGGTGTTTTTATAATGCATAAAATTAGAGATACACCGCTCAACCATTTGCATTAGCTATGATATACTTACTTGTTGATCATGTAGACGAAATTAAAGATGCAATTGAAAATGGCCATGAAGAGATCAGCAACGCTGAGATTGACGAGGAAGTAGTTTGTAACTGTACGCATACGTCGGTGCGCTGAAACAGAATAATGTTTGACGATTAATATCTTCGAAAGTGATCATAAATATTAAACAAATTTAAAATCTTACATTCATAGTGAGAACAGTTTTTGGTCTAGAATTAAAAGTACTCATATAATATTCAAAAATTACTTCTAGTTTGTTTTAGATTTTATTTTATGGTATTCTAATTTTAATAAAATTGATATTAATAATTTAATATGAATATGAAAATTAAAACTATTACGTAATGGAAAATGAATCGAGAAACTGGATTTAAATATACCAAATTCATTAAATACAATCTCTGAACACAGTGAAGACATGTGTAATAACAATTAATGATATCAAATAAGCTTATATAATTGAAATGTATTACAGTTAATGCACAGTTAATTTGCAATAATTAAATTACAATGTAATTAAGTATTTTAAGTAATCAATTTACTGTCAATTTATTAATGGTATGAATCTTTAAGAGTGTGAGAAGACTTTTTGTAGATTTCGTTTTATTACTCCCTTCGTCGTATTCTTATTGAGAGTGATACCCAAAGGAACTGGACTCTCAGCGTCTTAATGTAAAGAAATAAAAGGGGTTTAACTGAGTGATATGAAGCTACAGCTGTACTAACGTAAAGGCTAGCGAGAAACACGTGTGGGGAGGCACATCAAAGCATATTTCATAATAGCGATAACCACACACTAGGTTTTCATTTTTGCAATTTTATCTGCAATTCATGAACATTCCAAATTGAAAAGATTTTTGATAACGCTTGACAACTGCTACTACAAATGGAGGCAAAGGAATTAAATGAAATTTGATATTAAAAATATTATAAATTAAACAATGGTACAATGATTACAATTTCAACCAAAGTTGTTACATATGTATGGGGGCATTTTCCACCCTTCGGTAAAATGAGAGGACTCAGCAAATCCCTCATTATATACGCCTAATCTGCAACTGACTGCCTGATTACATAACGTGTTGGCAATAACGCAACAAGTTATTTATTACATATTGAAGAATATTTAACCTTTGTATTAAAGCACTGGAATAGTTTTTCTATAGAAAAATCCCCTATTTTTGCCGCCGAATTACATTAATTTCTTACTTTGTTTATTACTCTATTTATACGTACGAATACGAGAAAGTACGAGAATACGAGACAGATAAATATTTTAGCACTAGAATGCCTTGTCAAGCCCATCCCTCTCTATGCAGCAATGAAGGAAGTTAGAGCATTTAATGATATTTTTAAGAGTAAATAATATTTCGTCGGATGTGAGAGGAACGTATTGATAGGAATACACAAATAAACGGAAAGAAGAAAATTATAACTTTAACTTTATTGGTGATGATATTCTAATAAAGCTTTTTTAATTTATGTAAATATCTAATTAAAACAACTACCAGAATTTGCATGTGGCAAAAATGCATTTTCTTAATGATGCATTCTCCATTTGCTACTGTTCCGTTATTCTAGCATACTCAATTTGGTGCATTTTTTACTAATTTTGGCTTAATACCAATAACCAGCTTATTGAACTTCATGAGTGTTTCATTGCCATATTTTGAAATTAACATCATCCGGCGTCTGAAATATGCTTTTCCTAGCTTCTACTCATATTTTCACCGAATATTTTCATTTAATATGGCTACACTCCTCATACACTACAAATATGTATAGTTTGAAGATCCGAAAAAGGAAAGAGCAGTACAGATGTTTGAAAACATTGTTTAGAATACTCCCCAGCCAATTAGGCAGAATTTCGTATTCTGTTGCGCGGGCTCATTGTACAAAAAGTTCATCTCATTAAAATGTTTATAAAAGTGTTCCATAAAAGGGAAAGGCTTTCAAACAAACATTTTTGTTAATATTCACTACTAGCCACAATTTTAAACACAAGTATACATACCACGAACTGTGTAAGGAGATAAATCTAATTTAGGGTAAATCTGCTTGTCAGTTGCATTCTCGTAACTTCAAATATTACAATTTTTGAACTTATAAATGTCTAGTACGTCTGATACTAAAATAAAATATTTTTTGAGGAAATCAGCCAAATTATTTCTCCTTAAAAATCACAAAAACAAGATAGTATATTTGGAAGAATTACGTTTTTCTCACCACTTCACTATCAAAATGCTAACCTACACATGGAATTTCTCGTCTAAGCTTAACGTCTTGTCTTATTTAAATTATCTGCAGAAATATTTTGTTGGAAAAGTTGCTAAAAACAAAATGTCTTTCCAAATACAGTGATATGTATACGGAAAAATGTTTAGTTCATGCAATTAATCAAGTAGTACATTCAACTAAACGGCATAGTACATTTTGAAATAACAAAGTGCTTAGTCACGTTCACAAAATTGTTGTTTAGTTAAACATACTAACGCACGAGGATCGGAAGTAAGTCTATCAAATGGGTTATTTGATAAAAGTCGATCAAATGAAGGGTCTAAAGCAAGTCGATCAGTGGGACAAGCTAAAGTAAGTCTTGCAAGTGAACTATGTAAAGCAAGGCGATCAAGTTGAGTATCTCCGCGTAATTTGATCAAGCGAAGGTTCTGAAGCAGGTCTAACAAGTGGGGAATCTCGGCGCAAGTCAAGTGAATTCTGAAGGAAGTCGATCAAGTGGAGGATTTGCGTCAAGTGCGTGAACTCCGCGCAAGGCGATCAAGTTCAATATCGCCGCGCAAGTCGATAAGTGGAGATTCTCTTTAGCAACAATCCAAATCAGCCGAAATCGCTATTACACAACCCCTCTAATAACCAGAAAATCCTTTCAGGCGAACGCAACAAATTTCAAAGCACACCAGAAACGAAAAAAAAACAAACAACAAACGATATTACGAAAACATCTGCTAAACGCTCGTCAGGCCTTAGTGACAAAAATATGCTTGCCGCAATATATGAACACAAAATACAAAAACATAAAAGAGAGATATTCGGTAGAGTAATTAAAAGTAATTTTAAGAAAAATACTTACACGCCTGAAGATATATGTACTATCATTTTACGACCATACAAAGATGGAAGTGAGTCCGTTAGACCCATCATAGGATTTCTAGAGTTGAATTCGAAAATACAAAATATACACTTAACTACGTAATATTTAACATACATAATTAGTCGACAATGTGTACACATTACTGCTAAAACGTACGTAATATGAATACTAAAAGTCAAAATTAAATGTAATTCAACTGTTTATATAAAATATTAACAAAAATGGGAATTTACACTAATTACATTAGAAACAATGCGTGTGCAGTTTGTCAAAAAAGCAATTAATTTGGCCGCCTCTGAGCAGAACACATTCGAGAGCAATTAGCTTTTCTTGCGCATCAGAGCACTCTGTCGGGGCAGGCTACAGCTGCCGTCAGGCGGAAGCTTCACTCGGGCCGTTTCGCGCGACGTCGTAAAGTGCGATAACTACGTCCTCCAACGACCGCGGCTCACGAGCATTCGAAATCCATGCCATCACTGCCACCTCCTCCGATGCCCACCCCAGCATCGTTCTCCCCCCGGTCTGTCGCCCCGGTCTGTCGCCCCGGTCTGTCGCTCCGCTCTCTCGCCTCGCTCTCTCGCTCCGCTCCCTCGCCCCCTCTCACTCACACTCTTGCGACCCAGTCACTTTCTGTCTCGCGCCGCTCTCTCGCCCCCACTCACGCTCCCTCCTCCTTTCTCTGCCCAATCTCGCTCACCCCGCCATCGCTTAATCTGCTCTGCTCCCCTGCCCCGAATCGTGAGCTCACGTCCGCGCCTCCGTATCCTTGGCTCGCAGCTCCCGCCTTCATTCCCTTTTTCATCGCAGATCCCGTTCTTCTCGGCCGTAGGCGCGCCGCTACCGATCGTTCCCCACACTCTTTGTTTCAGATTCCATTTCCCATCGGTATCAAATATGGCAGTCCTTTAATGTTCTACAAGATACCTTCCAGTACCAGCCCACTATTTTATAAATCGAGCTCACAGGTCAAAAGTGACCAGCAAACAGAAATATATATTATTATTATCCAAGTGTACTTACTACTTATGTAACGCAGAATGCGTGAAATTCTGTTTAGGAAATTCAACAATAGTTTTTCACATCTATAACTAAAATGCCAACTAGTGTATTTCCCATCAAATTAATTCCACTGAAGAGCAGAGTCTTTTCAGTATACCAGCATTATAAACAACCTGTTCTGTTGACAGACATCGTTCATAAAAGAGTATTTCACGGCACAAATGATAATGTATTAGTATTTACGGCACAAATGATCGCTTCATCATATATTCAGCCAATCACAGTCAGAGAATTGCGGGGAAGCAACGGTAAATGGAACGGCCAATCACAGTTTTCTCGCTCAGATGTAAAATACCCAAGACGTCGTAAAAATGTTTCGCAAAATTAAGTGTGATTCTTTTGTAAATTTATAACGCTGTTATAAATTTATTGCATATTTAAAATAGCAAATTCTACATGCTTATAATGTTGTATTATTGCATTGGTACAAATTTAAAAACATGGTTCTATCGTTGCTCGTTTTCAAAAATGTACTCGTACAATAAAGCTTAACATTATAAACTAATTGTATGAACTTCTATTAAAGTACCAACCGTAATGCATTGAAAAATACGACTTATAGAATTTGATGTCTTTCTTTTGGTTCACGTGCAGATTGAGTGTTCATCCGTACAAACGTAATCATTTGCGACGAACATTTCTGAGAGTTTGATTGCATTAATAAGATTATTTAGAACTACACTTTGTAGACGAAACTGTTTAAGTACTGAACATCTGTGAACAAAATAAAAAATCCAAAAATATTTAATACAAACTAGCGTTACGCTAAATTTATCTCGTAGAATGACGTCTGTCGGAGTCTGCTAGGTTATTACAAAACCAACTAAATTACAAAATGTTGCAGTTGTCTTGTTTATATTATTTCTGAAGCAGACAAAACTTGCTTATAATAAGGCAAATATCTGAATATAGAAAAAATACGTGAATCGCGATTGTGTAGTGGTTAGAAAATACGTGTGCTATCCTGAGGTTCTCAAACGTGTTATACTCTTGACTTTCAGAGGCATCCAGTTGGCATTGGGGCAAGATCCGCGCAAAATTGGGTTAAAAGATATCGAGAGATATGAGATTTTGGGATAAAGGAAGGTACGAAGTTTTGGCGTATTTATGATGATGACCAACGTGACGTTTATTCACAGCTGTGGAAAACGATTATTACTCTGTTTAGAATTAAGTGGAATTGTAGTATTTCCTGGATAGACCACCTCCATGTGCAGCAGACTTTCTGACTTTGATTTGCGATCCACGAATGGAGCATGAAAACCGAAGCCAACACGAAAAAATGGCAGATCTATCGGATGGTATTTATGAAGGAAAATGTATGAGACTGGTCTGCTGTCATATTCTCCGATGGGAGCATATTCTCCTCTATAATCGATAATTCCGTTCACATTTTCAGACACCCAGGATTCCGCCATGATTTCAAATACATACTGCAATTACCCCTGCCAGGTCCTTTCTTTGTAGTGGTTTGGGGATGGATGTCATTCCATGGATGTCATGAGATTGGATCTGTATCAGTATAAACTCTGTTCAGTCTTCTGCGTTTGTCTGCATAGTTTTCTTCATTAAAATGTTTCATCTAAGTAGACTGTCAATTACTTTGATTGAAAAAAATAGTTTTCCCGTTATCAATTTACGGCTTCGATAGTGTAAAGTTTAGCAAATCAAATTGATATTCCTAAGCTCCTCCATACACCTTCCTTTGCACGGAGAATAAAGCTGACGGTCCCATTTTGTAGATTTACTGCACGTACATGATCCTCAAGTCTGAAAGAAGTCTCTGCTAAAATCGCATGTTTTGTCGCTCAAGTGATACCTTCCTCTTCTTCTTCGTCCTCTTCTTTATTATTATTATTATTATTATTATTATTATTATTATTATTATTATTCTGCGAGATAGAGAAAGGTTCATAGCGAAATTAGTGTTGTTGGCAGGAAGAGCATGCCTGATGGACGGAACATCACCACTTAAAATAAGGCATCGTTTTCAGGTAGCATAAAGACATCTCATTCTGTTTTTTAACAATTATCTTGTTGAATGTTCCTCTATTGTGTTTTCATCATTTAAATTCGTTGGTATTCATTTAGAGAAGATTACTTGTGGAACATTCTCCGTCATATTATTGCTGTAGTTGACTTACGTGTCATACGACGCCAAGTGAAAATCGAAATGTCCTAGAGTTACGATGAGACGAAGTATTTGACGAAATATCGCAGTAGAAGCCTCTATGTGAAGAAGCAAGACCATCGCCGGAGCAGGAAAAGAAAGGAATGATGCTATATTGTTCCCGCTAATGAACATAACCCCAGAATTGTTGCTCTGTTGTAATTCTGTGAACAGAGAGCCTCACGTGAATTTCTAACTTTAAATAAGGTGCAGACTCAGTTACATGATTAATTAATGTCGTTTGTCATGACAAGTTACTGTACATTAGTTCGGTTTATTCATTTTCAAAATTTTAGTATACTTCTTTAATAAGTTTTAGCGAATGAATATCTCATATATCGTGCTATTGTTTCACAAATTTCTTTTTTAAATTTATTATGACTGCGGATTATTTCCTCGTTATTTTTATTTAGTTACATTTGCAGATATTAAATTATACAAATACAACAAATATATCCTTACATAAAAAGTTTTTTAGAAATTAACGAACAAAATTGTATAGATTTGCTCTTCTTAAGACAGTTTTTTTTAGCAATTCGCGTAATGTGTGTGAATAATATGCCAAGTACGATAAAAATATTGTAAAATATGTCTGAAGGTTTCTAACAGATATTATTAACAACTAACAGATAATCTAACAGATAATCTTGTGTATCCGTGCGTTGCATTGACTAATTAATCACGGTGGTATTGTTTTACGATACGAAAGAGAAACGGTCTAACTTACTCCGGAGTCAAAAGTTTTCCTTTGTAGATGGTTCCTTTGCAGATATTTCCTTCGCAGCATTTCTTTGCTTATCGCTAAAAAATAATCACTATCATATTGAAATTTCAATTTTCAATACCTAAGTATATGTGACATAACATTTTCTAATTTTTGTTTAATGTGAAGATTTTGTCCATAGTGACTTACGTATTTTTTACCTTTATTTACATTGTGATTGGTAGTTAAGATGTAATTGTGCACATGGAATAAATATAATAAAAAGGAACTATTGTTTGTAATCATAACAAGTATACTAGTATTTATTTTACGGAGCACTTGACGTAAATCAGCTGTTCACATTTTCATTCAATCAGAAGCTTGAATGTCCCCGTAGTAAAGTCACTGTTGCGACGTATAAGCTCTCGATTGGATGAAACCACAAAAGCTGATTTACAATTGCACGACTAAATAAATCATATTATAGATTTAATTTACCAAACGTAAACGTATGTGTAAAACACTCAAAAACAGTAAGAAATCATCCTCTTGATGGTCTAAATTTTCCAAACTGAAAAAAACTTTCAATATAAAATACTATTTTGACTTTTGTAATTATGTTAATGTAAAGGGGTGTTTGAAAGTAAAGTATCTTCATTATGAGAGCGGAAAATTGAAAGAAGTAAATATTAATTGAATTAATACATTTTTAATTAAAGCAGATGATGATAATATCATGTTTGAAATTAAGTACTTTTTGTCACTGCACGTTAGTAATAACTATTTAGTATGATTTACCTTAATCATTTTGTACTTTTACTATTGTAATTAATTTATTTTACGTCCTAGACCAAGCAATTTCGCAGCATAGGCTATAAATGTATAGTTTTACATTATATAAGTGTTTCGTGAAATCCAACTTCAGACACGAAGGTATATTATATCTTCGAGTCCTCTGATACTGTCTTTTCGACTGTCCCCTATTTCCTCTCTTATTTCGTTGTCTCCCTCTTTGTCTTTCTTTCTTCCTATTTTCCCTCCTCCCTCTCTCTCTGCTTTATCCATCTGAATGCCGGAATGTTTCGCCTGCGAGCCTTTTCCGGGACTGCATACTGTCCATTGCAACAAAGCTAGTCCCCTCGCTCACCGAAATTCTCTGACCCATTCAGGTTAAACGATGTTAGCAGTGAAGCGTCTTGCCATATTGGACCTGCTTTGGTAGGTATTGGACCTACCTTTTTAGGTATTTCAATTGCCAAGAGGGAAATACAAAAAGCACGCTTTGTGCTCGCACTTATTTTTGTCCACATTTTTTCTAAAAGGATGTAACACTGGCTGTAATGTTGTAGTCTAAATGAAAACATTTCCTGCTTGGCACCTCATGCAAACTCCAGGGTATGAATGTAATATATTGAAATTAATAAGAGTGAAGTGAAATGAAGTGAAGTAAAAGATGCGATTATGGGTAGTCTACAGTTAGAAAGTGTTGATCAGTTAATACATTGGTAATATGCGGTGCAGTGAAGTGAAGTGATTTCATTTCTTTCTGTTTGTTTTGCAAACATTTTTGCTACCAGATGAGAGAACTGTTGTACGCTTACTTACACTTGCGTAAAGGTAACAAAATATTATTTTTTATATCAAGGATTGCGACAGCTAACCGACGAGCTAAGGTATAACTCAAATTTACTATTCTCCATTTTTCATCTTTTATTTTTCGTATTATACATGATAAACTGAAAAGATCTTTCAATTAGTTCCCTTGCACGACAAGGTGTAACCACTGCAACGGACAATCTAGCGAAAGCTGTATTGCTTTGATGCATTTTTTGTGACTATAAGAATCGTATTTTCGAGATGTATTCTCACTTGTCGTGATTCCTACTTCTTTTGATGAAATTTGTCGGGAATTTTCTAATCAACGCAAAAATAATTGACCATTAAAAGTTCCTTTATTATTTTGTTTAACGTGTTTTGTATTTAAAATAGTATGCTAGGTAATAACTGTGAAAAGTACCTGGCGCACGTGTTGCGTGTATTGTTTTTTTTCCACACATTAGCTTTTACCACCGGCGGATAGATGGGCGGACGGAGGGACAGACATTTTGCCGTTAATTGATTTTTCGGTATCAATGACCCACAAAACATGAATTATGACTAAACATGTAGAGAATAAATTTACTATATACAGAAACACGATTTATCCACTTTTTCGTTACTATGGCCTTGCAGTAAGAGATTTTTTGTTGAAAATTCGCCGATTTTCGGTGCATGATTACAATAACGTCTTTTCTTACGAAGTCAGTGCGAGAAAGTTAAAATCAAAGGTGCGTGTATATCTCAAAACGTTAAAAAATCCTGTAATAAAGGGAACATTTTTTCCAACATTAGCAATCATTTGGTGTAAACTGCATCCGGTACCTCAAACCGTTTTGATGTTATACGCTGTGGCGAACCTAGGTTGCCACCTGTACATTATTATTTGGTTTTGTGTGAGAATATTCTGTCTTCATGCAAATATTTCTTATCGCACCAAAGATGACAGATATATTTAGGTATAAATTTTATTCTACAATTTGGCAGGTGTTGTCCGGTGGCAAAATGCAGAAACATGACAGTACAATTACAAATAGAAATGAAAAACAATATAAAAAATCAATATAAAAAATTATCTTAGTCATTACTTAGTACATGCAGATGGCATTTATATAAATACACGACAACTGAAAATATATATTCACATTTAGATAAACAAATCCACTTATTACACAAGAATACATACATACAAACATATACATGTAGATACAGAAACAGACAGAGGAACCTTCGAAAACACACAAGTCTGCACGTATTCACTCATAATCATATTGAGACAAATGTGGACAAATATTTTTACCTAACACCAAATATAACAATATAGTACAATAAGTATTACATTTCTAACACGTATACTCTCTTTACCATAAATCAATTAATACAAACGTAAGTCAGAATAGCCTAAAAATAACGTTTGAGGTTAGCAAAACAATCAGAAAGAAATGAAATCACTTCACTTCACTGCACCGCATATGCAACTGCTCAATATTTTTTATCTGTAGACTACCCATAATCGCACCTTCACTTCACTTCAATTCACTTCACTTCACTTCACTCTTAATTCATTTCAATATATTACATTCATACCCTGGAGTTTGCTTGAGGTACCAAACAGGATTTTTTTCATTTAGACTACATAACAATCCACTTGCGGTTGCGTAAGTGTCAGAGTGTCCAAAGGTGACACTCACTTTAACTGGTTCGCTTTGCACAGCTAACAAAAGGAAAAATAATCGAATTAGGTCCTACGACCGACTCGGCTGCAGGCACTGAGCAGCTTTCATGTTGAAGAGCAATGCTTCATTGTCACTTGCGTCGAAATTACGCTTATTCCCACTGACAGAGAAGCTATCTGTCGGTGAGGCTCCGAAACATAAAAGAATTTGAGGTTGGATTTTGAAAACGACGTATGACAGATGAAAGAGAAAGAATGGATAGGTATTTCTCATGTCTATTATATTTGGGTCCAGTCCGACTGTGTTTTCTATCTTTATTTCTGTAGATTTTTGGGTTAAATAGGACAGCAGTGATTGCTAGTAACGCATCTCTGACGCACATTATATTATATTTTCACTGGTATTTCCCCATTTTCTTCAATGTTTTAACATCTTCGTAGACTCGTGCAGTTGACGAGATCCTTTCATGTAAGGACTTTTTATCTGCTAAAACTTTCATTACCTTTATGCTTAAATCAGGGTTATTTTATATGATGGACTTTTCTTTTATTCCTTAACATCCACTTTCTAATCAGTACAATTTTATTAATATTGCTAGTTTTCATTTGAACGCAATATGCCACTGACTATTTTAATGCACGAATAATGAAATATCCTAGGTACACAAATAATGTTTCTGCGGTCTCAAGTTTAAAAAAGTTGAGACTTTGTATTGATATTTGAACCCAAACTGTTAGTTTCCATCTGTTTCCTCATTCAGAATATTTTCGTATACGGTAGTATAGGGAGGAAAGTATTGAAATTCCCTGAACAATACGTTGAGACATTATAGGTCAGATATTCGTTTTTAAGGTTTTTTCGACCAGTAACTTCTCACATACGTTAGGATTAAAGTCTATTAGTATTGTGTTAAAAAGGTGAAGAGTGGTGAAAAAGTCGAGGAGATTAAACAATTCTGTCCCCCAACATCGCAATGTCTATAGCTCTAAATGGATGGATATATCGATAGATGAAGAAATGGATGGATGGGTATTTCAAGCATAACTCTGTCACATTAGAAGCTTTTGAGCTTAAACTTGGAACATACATGAGGAGTAGGATCTTCGTAGGTGTGCCTTTGCGGCGATAGTTAAATTATTTTAATTTTTGACGATACTTTACACGACGGCTTGCGACGTTATCATGTAAATGGGTGCACGTTGAATTATTAGTGCATTTTTTGTTGGAATAGAAGAAAGTGCATTTATAAAAATGGGATAGTTTCGATTTTCATTAAATCTCTCAAATTTTGAAAATTGCCGAGTTCAAATTAATTTCCGAGTCTATCCTACACCTTCCAAATCCTGAAGATTCTATCTCAATTCAATTTGTCACTCAGTTTGAGATCCTTAAATGATGTCATTCCTTTTTAAAATATATGTCTTGAATAGCATTAAGAATAGGAAATATTTTGATTTCGTGCTAGTTCATAATAACCTTCATGTTTATGTGTTTGTTTATTTCATTCCCTTAATCTCATTACATTTATTTATACATTCTTCGCTCCATCTTTAACATAAAAATATCTCACCATCACAATGTGCATTCTTATAATGCAGTTTATCGTTCGAGCAAAAGCAATAAATGTCCGTAACAAATTTTAAGCCGCAGAAAGTATAACGAGCAGCTCTCTGATGCAGGCCGCTCGCGTGTTGGAGACGACTAGCCTTTCCGTCGCGACCTGTCGATACAGCGCCAACGCAGCGCAAACCCGGCTGGGAGCGAGGGCGTCGCGTCGCGGCTGACGAGCGCGGGGCGCAGCTGTGAAGTCGCGCGGAGGCGGCTCTGCCCCAGGGCCAGGGGGAGGGGAGAGGGGGGCGGTGGCGAGAGCGCCCCGAAAGGGCGGACGCGGATTTCTATAACGGGCGACGAGACGCGGACAGACGCCGGAGGTGCACTTCCTGGATATTGCACGCCGCGGCAGAGTGGATTAGGAAGGCTGGACTCGGGTTTCGATAGCGTGTCAATGATTAATGGATTCATCTTCCATGGCACAGTGAATGATACTGAAAATGTGATGTTTACATTTCTATTTACGTTTTCAGTTAAAAAAAAATAATTTTGATGTCATTTCTTATGATTTGTCTGTTTTTTCAATTCTGTCTTCGTGATATACAAGACGGGAACTGACAATCTGATTGATGGAATGGCTGACAGAACGTCGCAAAACTGAAACTACAGATGTTATAAACATTAATTTTGGAAGCGTATTTGCGATGTATGCTACCCTACAAAGGGTTTTTCAATATACTCGTATATTTCCTGAGGTCACTTTTTGTGGGAGGTGTTGAAATGGGATTTCTTGGAAATTCGAAATGAACTGCGGTGTGGTGGAATACGAGTAGAACAGCAGTAACGGAATGAGGGCGGCGTGCGGGCAGGGCATGATGAGGTTAGGACAGGAATGAAACATGAATGGGCGATGATTGCAATAGGGCAGGGTGGAGTCTAGTGAGGATAGAGGGACGGGCAGAATGTTTGAAAGAAAGTTGGTGGATGGGCGGGCGGAGCGAATTAAAAATATTTAACTGAAAATGGTTTTATTTGTTTATTGTCTTTAATATTATTTAAGAATCTGAAAAATATGTTATATTATGTTACGAGACACATTCTAGGGAAATCAGAGACAGTATTCCAACGTTATCATTCCGAAAATAAATTTCAAGAATGTATTTGTATTATTTTTCTATTTAAATTTGGCGTCATATTTGGTTGACAGAAACATTTAAATTTCACTATTCTTCCCCATCTCTGCATTTTTTAGTCTGATACAAGCAAAAAAAGCGGAGAAAAAATAAAACGTGAAAAACAAGTTTCTCATTGTATCTCTGCGACAAACAAAATTGTCCTAACATGCTGTTTTTGTGTTTCTTTGCTTGTTTCTTTTGGAAATTACGCCTTTTTATTCTGTGTTATATTTATTCTTTTTCTTCCTCCCTTCTTCTACACCCCCTTATTCGACTCAATCGTTTTGAGAAAAATACGTTTCGCAGGAAATAAAATTCATAATACGAAAAGAGCCAATAAGATGCTTATTTTCGTGAAGCAAAATGGGGAATGATATTTTATTTTCAAATTTAATGCCAAGAATATTGAAAGAAATGTTAAGGGAGATTTAACTCAAACAATGCAATGTTACCAATTTCCCAAGGAGTGTTAAGGTTAGCTTTAAGTGAAGCTGCTCTATCGATAGATGATGTAATAGAATATCAATTGCTATAAAATGAGATCTTTATATATTAGTGTTGAGGGTACATCGATCTTAAAAGCAAAATATATAGTAGGGAGTACAATGCAGTGCAGATATCTAACAGAACAAAGTTGTTTCAAAATCGAATGCTAAAAGTAATAGGAGCCTGCCTGTGACGCAGTCATGTCGGCGAGTTAGTAGAGTAAAACATGAAAAGAAGTAAGCATTCTTGGGAAACAATGAGTGCATAAGGAAGTTGAACCCCGCAGGGATTTCTATTAAAATTAAAATATCTAGAAAACATCCTTTACAAAATCGTATTTCGAGAACAACACAAACCTCAGGAGCCACCAAATTGCATCTTCTTAATAAATGTGAGTCTGCATATACACTTTGTGATCAAAAGTATCCGGACACATCCAAAATTGTGTTATGGTGTGATCATGTATTTCATGAAGGACCCCTTGGACCCCTTGTTGTTTTGTGTGGCACTATCACGGCACAAGCCTACGTTGATGTTTTAAACACTTTGCTTCCTACTGTTGAAGAGCAATTCGGGGATGGAGATTGCTTCTTTCAACACGATAGACCACCTTTTCATACTGCACGGCTTGTGTCGGAGTAGTTTCACGACAATATCATCCCTGTAATGCACTGGCCTGCACTTGAATCCTATCGAACACCTTTGGGATGTTTTGCAACGCCGACTTTGTTCGAGGCCTCCGAGAGTGGAAGCTGTCATCAAGGCTAAGGGTGGGCCATCATCTTATATATTACTGCATTATATATGAAGGACTCCACGAACTCGTAAGTCGTTTTCAGCCTCGTGACCGGATACTTTTGATCGCATAGTGTACGTGTTAAGGAATTTTGGCCTAGGTTGAGTAAATTGTCTGCGGAGCCAACACGCTCTACAAAACTGTATGGCAAATTGCCTATCCGTCAGGAGGCCGTTTGAATTATAATGATCTGTATCTACGAAACTGGCTAGTTAATATTGTCCTTTTAAGAACCTATAACAACTAGTAGTGCTAACGAATGACACAAAAAATCCCATATTAGTTTAATATTTTCCCATATTAGTCTCGGCTAGTTATATTGACTTGCCACATTCTCTTGCCAGTTGCTATCTATCGCAGCCCAAAGTAATTCTTGTTTTAAATTTTATTAATTTTTCTGTTTCCTAATAGTAGAACGGAAATATTATTTGAAGAATATTAAAGAATAATAAAACCTCGTTCCAAAGGGCAATTTTATTTTAAAAAATTTGAAACCATTTTAGGAAAATGGTCCTTAAGCGCTACTGTAAATTCGGAATATGAAGCTATTTTTCACAGAAAACTTTTGAGATTTCAAAAACGTTCTTTAGACATAATTTGAAGCAAATTAACTGACAAATACAATAGTGTTTACAAATTATTGCAAATGTGCATATTACTAGCGTTAGATATCTTTGACAAATAAAATTTTTCTAATTAAAAAAGAATGCAGCGAAATGTATTGTATATCATTTTAAACAGTATAGTTAGCACTATACGTTCGCAAAGTTTGAAGAAAAAAATTGGAGCGGTTTTTGAGAAAACGGTGTTTCAGTGTTTCTGGAGATGCAGAAATTACGCTAATTTTAATAGGAAACGGTTAAGTTTTCGAGAAACTTTATAAAACATTATTTTAAGCTCAGATACTCATAATGTGTTCTTTTATGTGTTAAGAACTCATAATGAAGTTCTTAATGTGAAAAAATTGCCTCAAATATAAATTTTAACGACGTGAGAAACAAGTAAATGATTTAATTTTTGTAATTAAAAAAACAATATCAATATGTCAACAATATGCAACAATATGTCGTTTATGCCATTTTATAGACTGAGTTTAGCACTATTCCTACTAAAAATTTAAAGAAAAACTGGATCCTTTTATTAAGAAAATTTTGAAAATGTCCCAGGGGCAACATGTAAAGTACCCCCAAACTGTGAAGAATGATTTTCAAAATCTCAAAGCTTCGGCTTGAGTTAGAGAGACAGGAGTTTCTTCAATTTGGAAAAAATCTCTACATGTGGTTTAGACGCTAGTGGTGTTCACAGACGGACGTGCAGATAGACGGACAGACAGGTAGGCGGACAGACGTATGTTTTGAAAACAACTACTTTTTCGGTATCAGGTGACTTCAAAACGTGTATTTCCGTTGAAATATCGAAATCAATTTTCCGCAGCATTACATAACTTTTCATATACTACGTATATTACTACTTATACACGTGCATATACAGGATAATAAAATTGGAACGTAATTTTATGTCATTGATTTTAGGTAGTCAAACTTTAAGGCGGTCACCTCTCTGTACTAAAAAAAATTAAGTCTAACATTGATCTCGGTTTTTTAAAACAAATAATTTTGGCAAACATTTATTTTTCTGACTAAATTTACAGAATTAATCCAGATTAAGTAGGTAACTTACTATGCTTACTATATTTTATTTGAATTTTTATTTTAGATAATAAATTAAAATGAAGTGATAGCTGGTAATAAAACTTTCAAAGTAGTATAAAATTGCAGAAGTGTTCTGAGCTCTGCTACAACTTCATCCTGTATAAACTGTACGAAAGTATTGTTATCTATATGCAATATTTTAAAACAGCACAATAAAATGTTTTATAAGTTCCTCTATCGACATATCTGTTGAAACAATAGACGTGCTTTTAAATTTTTGTCGATACAAACATTTCCTGCGTGCACACATTGTTTCGAAGTTTGTTCAACCCAATCTGAATGAGCTTATTCCCATCACCTTTTCCAAGAATAGCGTCATTACATCACAATGAAATTATACCCTACGTCCGGCACGGGCGTGCCATTATTATTGTGTAAATGTTGGTATAATTACTTCACACAGGAAAAGCGACGGCGTTATGAGAGTGGTGAGAAATTTATGTTTTCCATTTTTGGAGTGGGATTCATCGCCCTCCCCCACTTGTGTATGCTTGGAACAGATATTTGAGTGCATACAAGCAGAGAAGCGAAACGAAGCACAGATCACTCACCCTTTGTCTATGCAAGGCAAAATAGCGCGCAACTAAATGTCACAGGCAACGTACATCGGGTGGATGGGCAGTGGGCGATGGCGGAGGGTGGGGGGGGGAGTGAGTGGCAGGAGAGTCGGGTGGGGCGGAGGGTAGCGGGAGCGGGGGTAGCGAGACCGACGTCTGTCTGAAACATGGGAACTGGGAGAAGGCATCAACTGATGTCACTGCAGTACCGCTGACAAGGTGGTCCTGGGGTTCGAGTCCCGATAGTGGCAGGTGTTTCTACTCTGGCCAGATAGCTAAGTGGGTTTCTGTTACTGTCTGGAGGAGAACTCTAACGGCTGGCTGCTCTGGTCGGTAGTTTTACGTGGTTTATCTAATCAACACCACGCGAATACTACCCTAACGTACGGGCCACGGACCGCTTGCGGTCTTTCCTTCCCATTCCTTGTCATACCCATCCATCACGCACACACTTACAAGCACTACATTGCCACACGTGCCGGAAACCCGGTCGAGAGCTTAGAGCTTGCTCCGGCTGGGGCGGTGCCCGGCTCGTGGGAGATACGTTGTTGGAGAAAATCCACTAGCCGACTGTAGGTCGGCGCCGGATTCGCCATAGACCGGGGCAAGTTCACCGTCACCTCCCGAGCAAAAACACTTGCACTACAATTCCACGACTAATGATCTTAGCAGTTGTCGCACCCGGTTGCCGGGAGGGGAGCTACAACGGAGGGAGGTGTGGGCGGACGTGGGCCCGGAGCGGGACGAGCTGGGTGCGAGTTTGAGTGAGGCGTGGGTTGATTTCATTGCGGAGTCTAGGGTGGGTGCGGAGGAAAGGTCGGAGGTTAGGTGAACACGAGAGCGTCTGCAAAGGCGCGCGTCGTAAGCGCAGCGTGGCGGGTATCACTTCCACCGGAGTTGGCGCTAAGCGACCGTCCGCGGGACCGCGGGACGCGGCTGTTGCCGCAGCAGCTGGCGCAGATGGTCGGGCGGGACGGGGCGGGCTCTGCGAGGCAAAGGGCATGGCCGATGCGCGCCGCCTCGCGCTCTCCCGCCTCGCTGGCGCCTCCTCTGGCGGATATTGACGCTGACGCGACGCGGCTGGCGTGGGCGCGAGCGCGGCACAGCTGGCCTCTCGGGAGGATGCGTCGCCCTATAGTTACTCGCTTCAGAAGATGGGCGATTCAGCCAAGCGCAACTTTCATTGCCTCGGTTCACGCGCTGGCTGTTGATTCCCAACGGCCTCCCATGTTGTCCTCGGAGAGACCGTATGTTTTAGAGATTTTTATTGGATATTCTCACATACGGGAGTCGTGTACTTCTTTCAACCTATTTCAAAAATTAAAATTTGATTTCTTTCGGATGTACGAATAATTGTCGTAAAATAGAGATGTATGTTTTATAGATATAGCTTTACAGATAACTTACAGGCGTTTTCAGTAAATAGGTATGTAATACCACACATGAAACCATAAATGCATTTCGCATTTTAAATTGAACGCCAAGTCTCACGTCCACGAATTATAAATCCTCCATGGGCCTTATTGAATCTAAGCTCATGAGTTTTAATTTCCGAGAGTCTGAGATAGCTTTTAGTTTTCGTGAAATTTCGCGGCTTAACACGCAAAAGAATGTAGACCAATGAAGCAAACAAATGCAATATTTATGTTTCTTCACTTGGCAAACAGCAGCACGCAACAAAATAAGCTATGTCGTTATCCAAACTGTAAGAAATGTAGGTACGCCAAAGATCTTCTAGCGACTTTTTCAAGCAGATTGTTGAATCGTGCAAATACTAAGGGAATCGTTATACTTAATTTGCTGTAGAAGATGTTTTTCTCTGTGACAGCAAGTTTTCGCTCCGTCGGCGCTCGTAAAATTTCGTCTGGGTTATTAATTTCAGTTAGAGCGCCACCTTCTCTGTGCTGTAGAGGTCTGTATTCTCCGCGATTTTACTTGCCAGTTCTCCCTGAGCCCTCTTTCTCTTGAGACCATGTCCTCGACTGACCGTGGCAGCCGATTACAGGCTCCCCCCCCCCCCCCCGATCGCTGGTGATCGGCCGAGACCGCCGAATTAGGTCGGTTGCCGATAACCATCGGACTCCAATCCCTTGAAATTCTGCCACGTGGGAGTAAATATCGAATGCCGTGTTCCAGGAAAAGAAAGGGATATTGATTTGCCTTTAAAATAAGCGATCAGCAATTTTCATTTAAAAATTTAATTTTTGTATTGTATTGTAAAATATTTAATTTTTTTGATAATATTATCAATTGCAAAATTCATTTCGACTCCCCGACACCCGGAAGAACCTGATGTTTTTGGAACTACTAAGGTTCTCCCAAAGAATTGAAAGATAGGGTATTAAATTGTTTATATATTGGAATGACTAGATATAGTATGCTTTGAATTTTATTATAATGAACTTATTCACAGGCGTTTGGTAGTTTTGCAAGTGTTATAAAAACTTGAAAAATTGAAATGAACATTTATGACACATTTTTATTTTGCCTATTTTGAGAGATGTATTTTTAGGCATAATTTTATTTTTAAGCCATTTTTTCTTGGCATTTATTTCTATTTTCTTCTGGTCTTGATTAAAAATAAAGGTATAATCCATTTTGTCCCCATCCCTCTTTCCTGCTGCTAACCTTTCGGCGGAAAAAAATATTTCTTTGCAATTACCTAATCCTCTACTTGTAGAATAGAACTTGTGGGGCTTCAGCAGCACATTTTTACGATCTCGCGCTTAAGAAGGAATTTCTTAAGAAGAGAAAGTTTCGTAATGCTGCGCGAAAACAACGGCGAATTTTCGGCAGAAAACTCTTTATTACTGAGCCAGGGTAACAAAAAGGTGGATAAATCCATTTGCTAAATTCAGAAAAAAATTTTAGTCAGAATTCCTGTTTTGTGGTCCTTGATACTGAAAAATCGGTTGATGGCAAAATGCCCATCTGTGAACAACGCTAGAAGATTACAGCTTCAGCCGATTTTCTCTAAAATTGATATTCCCTAATCGTTCATATGCGGCGGCCCATTGAATTTGAAATTGATTCTTGAGATTAATTTTGGGGAACTTTACATGAAGCTCCTTGTCAAAATTTTCAAAAAAGTGGGTCTATAATTTTTCGAAAATTGGAAAAGTTTAATATTTTTTTTGGAGTCTACCGACAACTAAAATATTAAATATAGAGATTTGTCCCTTAATAAAATCTGTTTCTCAAAGATCGATTTTAAAATAAGTTCATGTTCAGTTTTTCGAAAATTCGAAAATTCGAGTATTTATCGCATATATTGCGTGAAATATAAGCAATTTTTAATATCTTTTAAAAATATTTATCTTAAAATTGCTCCATTGTTTGTGATGAAATTTTGGTGGTCGATAGTCCGAAGCACGAAGATAATGGTGTAGGTTTCATGTGTGTTGAAAACCCCGAGGTTTCGAAAATTGAAAAAAATCAATTTTTTGCGGCGTCTTCTTACAACTACAATTATCAAGATACAATTTTTTTCTAATTAAATCTGGTCACCAAAAAGAGTTCTTCAAATAAAGTAATGTTACATTTTACAAAAATATGAGTACTTTTTAGTAATTTGGCGTGAAATATAGACGCCCACTCTTTATTTTATGCGCTTCGTGAACGGTTTTTAGACAGATTTTGAAGCAGACCGATGCTACGTAAGTTCGAATTTGTATATTATTTCATATTTCTTTGTTTCTTCTTCGAGCTTCTGTTATAAGTTTTAAAATTAATCTTTCGGAAATTGTTTAAAACCTATTTTGAATTGCGTCCTTTAATTGAATTGAATGTGAAAAGGAATAAATGATTTCGTTCTGCTTAATAAGATGTAGGAGAAAAGTAACGCATAAAAATTGAGTAATTTTGATGAATATAAATATTGTATTCAATTATTATATTTTTTTCTATTTTCATTTTCTTGCTAGTGGTAGCAACAATGCTAATTGGCAAAATGTGTATCCCATACGAAATAGCAGTCATTGTTGTTTGTAACCCATTCTTTTAACGCCGCACCAATTACAGAAGATGATAATGGATGTAGTCTTTTCTTTTAAGTTAATAGAAACTAATACTATTATTTACGCCTGAAATACGCATGGCGCATCGTTAGTATGTTTATGTAGAACGTAAATACACTAAATTTAAAGGCAGAAAGATGTTTTCGTTTGAGCTTTTGAATTTGAAAAATATATGCATTTTTCACGACTCGTTTGTTTAAGAATTTTTTAAATGGTAGCTGAAGTGTAAGATAGAAATTGCCGTATTATAACCTTACATACCCATTAACAATATCGCGAGAAAGTGGGTGCTCTGTAGTAGCACCTAGTTTGCACTGAATTTATAACTCTTGAAATTTTCGGATATTTAGAGAATTGAACAAAATATTACTACGCCGTTTTTAAGTGTCCTTTGCTCTATCCGAAGAAAGAATGAAAGAAACATTTGGAGCGTGGTTTGAAAACACAAATTTAAATTGTTTTTACTTTAAGCACAAATTTCGCCTAATCTACTCGTTTATTGAGGCGTACGTGTAGTTAGCACATAGACACCCCTACGCCGTATTTTGGTCTTCTCAACCTGAGTAGTGAGCATTGTCATTGTCACACAGTAACATAAGCTGGGACATTGCAAGGAAAGCGCACACTATAATCTGCCCCGATTGGGAATAGAACCCGGGATTGTGCCATGGAAAGCAAATTCGCCGGCCAGTGAGCTCTATAGAAAATGAGTGATCACTGGTTGATCGTCACGCATTGCGATTCAAACGTCTATTTTAGAAAAATATGTCTAGAATCATTATTTACTGTTATTTAAAACTGCCTCTTGCAGGCCTTATCAAGAAAGATATAAACAAGAAAAACATTTCTAGATATCGACGTAATGCTCCCTTCCCAAGTAAAGCGCATTTCCTGAATAGTATATATCCTGACGAAAATGTACTACTCTTGTTTCACACTTTCTTACTTCCCTGTCAAATGGATAACTGCCAGCGTGACCACGCTGGTAAAGATCGTTGGCTACCTTCCAGTTACCGTCCTACCAGCTTCACAACCTTGTAAAACTCCTAGAGAAAATCCTAGTAAGTGCTTTGGTTCAATTTCACCTCCTACAAATAGTTTAATTTTATGTAATTTGCGACAGTGTTTCATAAAGTGAATTTTGTTTATCACAAAATGACTTTACACTAAATCTTCATAAAACTGAAAACAATCCACCAGCACCAACTGTCATTGCCACCACCAACAGTTTTCTGTAACTGTTTCTGTAACGATTTCTGTGTAAAACACAAAGTGAATTTCTACATTTTACAGATATTCCCTCTGTCAAAAACCCTGAAAGTCAACTTGTTGAAAGAGATTTAGGCTATATGCTGTGTCAAATTATTTACTTATGTTTTCGGATTACTAACAAAGACCATCTTTTGTTATTTGTTTCTTAAAATTCACCGTGATTGACCAATCACTCCTTCTGGGGTGACCTGCTGCAATACAAGTACTTTAAAAGCTTTTAGCGAGTTCTCTGAGACTTCAGAAGTCTGTCTGTTTGATGGCGTCTTTTATTTCATCTTCAGAAACGAGAAAAATAAGAAAACTTTCAAAGGAAACAAAAGCAGCAAGTAGAAACGAGGAAGTACAATCTATCTGAGGGTTTCGAATGGCCATTGTATCTGCAGATGTTACGTCAGTTGGTGAGCAATTTGTTGATTACGTAGTAACATTTGGTAAAACGATATCAAATTAAAGAAAGAATAATGTTGATAATTATAAATTATTAAATTTATTATTAATATACATAATATATTAATTATAAATATATAATATATTAATAATTTGTTATCAACTTACTCAAGGATATCTGCAGTGATGTCAATCAAAATTAACATCACTATAGAAAAAAATCAAAGGCAAAAAAGAAGTGTGTCAATTAAGAATCAAACGAACTTTTGAAATTGTTACAATCCGTAAATTTATTAAACGAAAATAATTTATTTATTTGCCTGTAATAAAGCAAAATGAATATTTCATCTCATATAAAGGGAAGAGACTATAACTTAAAAATAACTAAATAATTTAATTCAATAAATGCATTGCGCGTAAGAAAAAATATAATATTATTGTAAATGGTTCGTAATATTTAGCTCAGTTTATGATAGTATTAGTGTAGTATTATTTACTATAATAACATAAACTTTTGTTGTGTTGTGTGGACCAACTTGTAAAGGTAACAAACGTTCGCAATTTAGATTTTAACTCTTTTTATTTTAAGTTTCCTTTTATCAAAAGTCACTCTGGTAAAGTGTAATCAGGTTTCAGTAATAATAACGACTTTGGCTAATACAATACGAGCTTATTCCTGAAGTATTTATCAAATAAAGTGGTCATCATTATTGTTTCCTTCACTATTGCGTTGGTTTATCATTGTGAAGATAATATAATTAAATCATTGCAACAGGAATGTCTTAATTGTAGTTTAATGATATAAACCAAATTAATATAATTCCCTCAACATATAATATTTAAGATATTTGTTCGTGTTAATTCTGTGATGTTCATCAAAATGAACGATTGTGGGAAATATTAAATACTTAGTTTGCTAAAACGTTTACCACAGTAAACGTCTCCTATTAATTAGTACGTTGAAGTGAAATGTTTAAAAACCAAGTTGATAATTTTAACATTAAAAATTCAAAAGTAATATTTTTTTTTAGATTAAGCTTGTGATTTTTAGATATCATTGCGTGTTATGGAATTAATGAATAAGTAAGTATGACACTCACAAACCTTTTAAAAGCTTCCTCTGTTACAAGTTAAGAGCGCAAGTGTAAATCATTGATACGTAGAATCACTCTCAAGAGAGATTACAGTACTAATGCCATGTTTGGTCGGATGGACACGGTTGTACATGGTTGGTGTACGTTTGATTCCTCGTCTCTGCACGCACAAAATTCTCCAATGTTGTTCCACCAGCTTGGAGGATCAGCTAACCGTGTAAGCAGGGATTGCATCCCTATATTGGTCGACATTCTGTACGTATTTTTGAGTCCACTTTTAAGGACTGGGAAGAAGTTAGAAACAATGACCACAGAGCAATGTGAACTAGTCTCGTGAAACTAATGCCCTCTACTAGTGATGCACTACTCTACTAATACCCTGAACGATTACTGCACTACATTGCATATGTTGAATACGCACATTCGTAATGTTTCTTAGACTTTTTTGACTAGCTAAAAGTAGGAATGTGCAATAAGATGACATAAAACTAACGTTACTAAAACAGCCAAGATTTCTCTCATTATTTGTGCAACTATGCAATATTATTCTCGTAATAGTACATAAACCTACCAAAGTTTTTCCTTTCAAGAATGGCAAGATTCGAGATCAGGTCCTTAGAGTCAACGCAGCAAGCACGTTACCGCTTTACCACCACCGTCAATACTGTACTAAGTTTTTCTGTCAGAAGCTAGTAGATCTTTGTATAATTTCTAACTTATGCAATTTTCAAAAACTCAGAGTTCAACTAAAATGATAACTAATCTATTGTAGAAGCGTCCATTCTTCTGTCTGAGCAAGAATTGTTTTTAGGCGCTGACTTTTTTGGATTCTTTAAAAATTTGTTTTTTTAGCAGAAATTACGCGAAAAACTTCGTTTTTTCTTTTCTTTCTCGCCTACTGCTTTCGCATAAAATATTGTAATTGCGCGCCTGAAAATGGCGCGCAATTACAGACAGAAAAAACTCTTATTGCCAGGCCCTCGTAAAGAAAAAAATATAAATATTGTTCCTTTAAATGGCAAATTACTTCATCTAGGACGTTTAGTAATAATCAACGGTTAATGAGTCCTTGATACCGAAAAATCGATGGACGGCAAAATGTCTTTGTGAACGACGCTAGCGGCTGAGCCGTAGGTAGGATATTTCCCGAAATTGATATTCCCCAATCGATCTGGCTGATGATGGGCAATATATGTAGCTGATGACCTCACAAATTTGAAACGGATATTTTAAGTTTAGAGAGAACTTTGTATGAAGCTTCAAATTTTTCAAAATTCATTTTCAAATTTTTCTCAAAAAACGCTCCAATTTTTTATTAAATTTGGAGTTTTTTGAAAATGTTCTTAAATTTGGTTCCAGTTTTCTTCTTTTAATTCGTTCCTCTGATGAAGCAAACGACGTGAAAAGAAATGGCGAAAGATAGATTGACGGAAATACGTCGCTTGTTTATCCGTCCGTCCGTGACCAATACTAGCGCCTAAACCGTTCAGACGATTTCCTCCATAATTTATATTCTCTGATTGATCTAAGCGATCTCGAGATCCTGAGGGTTTGAAACGGATATTTTATTTTGGGGGTAATTTACACCTAGCCTTAACATTTTCAAACTTTTCTCAAAAAAGCTCCAAATTTTTATTAAAATGTATCCTCAGAAAGCGTAGAGAACGCTTTGAAAGTGGTCCAAATCTTATTTTCGTTGAAATATCTAAATTTTTGAAAAGTTCAAAACTTCGTCTGTGGCTTCCGAGAATTACAAAATTAACGATAGCAATTTTGTGAAATAACTATGAAACGCGAGATAATATGAATTTGCTGGTTTATTATTTTGCAATGAAATTGAAATATTTTCTATGATGTCATAACGGACGACGTATCACAATTAATATTGGCTAGGGGCTCTAGATAGCTAGGGGCCTAGATAGCTAGGGGCTCTCTTTTTCAAGTATTCAAGTAGTAGTACTAATTATGATACGTATTTAGAGATATATGATGTCTCGAAATTTTGAGATTCAATTGAAAAAACAAACAAATAAATACAGTCTATTTTTAAACTGGAGTAAATGTATGAAAATGTAACTCTTGCTATTCTACATATATTTGTTTCTTCTGTTTCAAAATGGAAAAAGTCAGATAATTAAATATTCCATTTTCAGGCCTTCTACGGGAACTGAAATTCAACTTGTTCCCTGAATTACTTTAATTGGACAATAGATGACAAAATAGTTCTCTCAACTACTTTCCCAGCACAGCTTGTCGCGTAAACTATCGCACTGCAACACAGGGGTTAGAAGATACCGACCGTCCTGTGTCGGCAGAAATGCTTAGTCACTCGACAGCACTCCGCAGATTGTTCTCCTGCATCCCGCCCCCTCACCCACGCCACCCTGTCCCTGCCCCCACCTCCCTTTGCCTTCCGCCTGCCCTGCATGCTTGCTCGATCAGTCGCAGCAATCAGACGCCCTTTGTTTGCAGCGGCACCGGAAGTGAGGCGTTTGCCTCTACCCAAAAACGCGGGTGGTCACAAGAAAGCGCCGTCCTCTCCTCGCCCGTCCTCGACGCACGCTTTGTCCGACTGGCCATCCCGCCCTCATTACTCGTCTTTTTGGCGGCGCTCGGCTAATTCGTACGCCTCTCCGCTCTGCTTAGAGCCGCTCCAGGAGGAGGTCTTGGACCTCGGTGAACTTTGGGCCCGCCATTGTTCATGTCTCAATGTGCCAACAGGGCCAGGTTTGCCTTCCGTTTGTGTATTTGTACCCGCCTTCAGGAATGGAAGCGTCTGTATCTTAACTCCGGGTCACGACAGAACAACAGAAATTCTAGACATTCGTTTTTAGGAATACAGATATTTCAATAGACATTTATTTATTTTTTAAAAAATTCTAAGAGATAATCAATAAATGAATGAATGGCAAAACGAAGAAACTAAAAATCCACGATAAGTGTGCAAAAACTCTTAATTCTTCAATATTACACTGTACTCTACAAGTTTTCTCTTCCCCTAAATATACCTACAAAGGGATGAATGGTTTTAAAAATTGTCGTTCAATTGTGTGTATATTTTGTTACAAAGTCATTTTTGTTCTTCTCATATATTTAATCTCCAAAAGAACTAATTGGTCTCACAGGAATATTTCACACTTTATAAATAATTGTTTTAAAGTGAAAATAGTTTCACACAAAATTCTAATAATCAACGGCCACGCCACTTTACTATTCACCATCTAGGCATTTATAATAATAACAGCACTCGTTAGGCGTTAGATAAATTTTGAATTGCATTATTTTAAAGGTTGATTATGCCAGCAATAACTATTGTAATCAGCTCCTGAGGCAATTACATTAATCTGGATGGAATTTGTATTGTGTTTATTTTTTATTACAGTTGCTCCCTAACGCTTACGCAGTAAGTTATGAAACGCTGGGCGAAAAACGGCGAATTTTTGACAGAAATACTTGTATTACAGGGCCCTAGTAATAGCAGAAAAGTAGTAGTAAGCCCCAGTAACCCAGAAAAAGTGGATATATCCATTTACTAACTTTAGAATAAAAATCCTCTAACACGTGGTGCAGCCAGAATCCATGTTTTATGAGTCATCAATACCGATAAATTCATGTACAGTTTTTCGAAGGTCATGTACAATTTTCTGAAACATTTGAGTACTTTTCCCATAATATTGCGTGAAAGTACGGGCGAGAAAGTACGTGCTGTTTTAGCACCATTGGTTTTCTTAAACAATTAAGGGCCAGTTTCACCAACTGCCGAGTAAAGTTGAGAGTAGTTACCCGAGAGTAAGCGTTTACTCTAAGATAGTAACTCTGGAGTAGAATGTAAGCGTTTCACCATGCTTCTACAGGGTTATTTTACTCTAGAGTACATACTCTCCGATTTACTCCGCGAATCAGCTGAACGCGCAATATTTGAGGGCGATTCAAGAGGCTGTTGGCGAGAGAGACGCTGCGAACCACTGCGGACCAACACGAACCTTTGATTAATTCCTTATATTCTATCATTCTATCAGTTTCGGAGTTCTTGGCGTTATTATCTTGTGCGGTGTTATCGTGATTTGAGTTGGAATAGTTTATTTCTTAGTTTTTGTATCTTTATTTCTTAATAAATATTCATTCTTCTTCTCTGGAGACGAGTTACTATTTTGTTAGCAATGCAGAAAAATCTAATTTGCAGTTCGTTTACCGATGGCGGTGTAAATGAATTTTCTGTAACTAGGGAACGAAAATGTTTAGTTTTTCAAATGTTGCTGATCATCTTTCAACTATTTGTATTTAAATTTTGGAAAGGGATTCTGGAACTCAAGAAAACGTGCGCAAATGATCTCCCCCATACGTCACATACAGTTTTTACTGAATAAATATATGAATATTTCTTAGTACTTGTAGTTTCTGAAGTTATTATTTTTCCTTTTGCTATCGTATTCGGTACGTACTACCTTTATTTCGTATCCACATGGGACAAAAAGAACTTTAGAAGTTCCCTACAGTTTACAATGTATCTGATGAAGTTAAACAGCTGATTTGGTCAAACATAACCTCATGACAAAAATCTCGATCGTCATAATTAAAACCAATCCATTCTCTCTCGCACCCTTTGTCTTCGCACTAGTGCATAATATTCCGAATCATTGCTGTAATCGTCTTCAAATACTATCATTCGTAATCGTCGAACCGTAACAACACTTCGGCGGCACATGCACGTTGAAAACTGAATTTACTCCGTACTTTACCCGACGGATTTTCGCGGTGTAAAGTTACTCTCGAATTTACTCTCGTGTAAGCGATTTACACTCGAGTAAAGTGTTGGTGAAACGCTCCAAGAAGTTACTCTCGAGTAAACACGATTTACTCCAGAGTAAACTCTTACTCTTTGTTTGGTGAAACCGGCCCTAAGGTGTGAGATAGCTCTTTGTTTTGCTTCTGTTCACTACATGAGTCTTCTATACTACACATTTTCCTCAAACGTTACATAAAGTATTAACTGCCATTTGTCGCAAAACATCGTTTGACATCTTTTGTAGTAATGATTTTGTGTGTGGGTAAAGTTAGAATACACAGACGTTTATTAACAAACAGAAAGACTCGATTCATGTTATTAAATTGCACTTAGTACTAAATTATTAAGTTAATTTTACATATCGCCGCTTTTGGAATAATGTTTAACTCACGATAACGGCGAATTTCTGTAATGGATTAATGTTGTAACTAGTAAGTCATCAGCGAACGGTGAAAATAAAAAGGCGCAGTTTTCCAGTAGTGCATTGTTTGTATTTATTGCGTTACATTTGTGATTAATATTATAAGAAACTAAGGAATTAGGCTTTACCTCGAACTGAGTTCCCGAAATGACTATCACACTTGTACCCAAATTAATAGGAGAGTTTGTAGAATAGTGTCCATTCATTTAGATTTTATTTTCATTCATTTACTCAAAAAGTCCTAATACTTTCTAACATAACCCATAAATTCAGTGCTTCAGCGATATTTCTAATATTACGTTATTGGTAAGCAAATAAAGTTGTGGGAAAATTAATTTAATCTCTCTTGAACAAAATAAGTTTTTTGAATTGTTGTTTAAATGTGGCAATATATTTTTCGATAATTTAAGAATCTGACCACCAATACAATGTAGAGGGGATACCCAGAAAAATGTATGTTCCAACATGTAATTGGAAGTCTTCAGAAAGTATTACTTTTTCTTGAAACATTCCTCGCATACGAACACTGTAAGGACCTACAGCACTCTGTTTGCAAGTTATGCATGATTATAACAAGCATTTTAGTTTTCGTATGTACCAGCTAAATTATTGGAAACATAAATATAAATTTATATTGTTCATCTAAAATCTTGATTATCCTTTTCATGCACTCAAGTCCACATCCTATAGTTGGAGCATTCATTTAAAGAGAGTAATGCCCACGTCATTCTTTACTGAAAAATATGAAGAACTGTAAGAATTTTTTTTAAAAATTACACTGTCTTTATGTAAATGAATAAATTACTTTGCTAAATATATCGTAAGAGTTTTTCATTTTTTTAAATACATTATTTGACAAAAACAACAGTGGAACTTAATACCAAGCAGACATGTCCCCTTTTGAGTACTTCTGCTCATTTTTATGATGTGTCGATTAATCGAGAGACTCTTATATATTGCATAAATCGTCATCTTCAGAGTATTATATTTAGAGAAGACACTGGTGATGCAGTACGTTTTCTCTCTTTTGCGTCTTATGCCTATTTACATACCCACCTGAGCATCTTCGTAAAACTTGTCTTTTCCTTTAAGATTTCCAGGTTTTTAGATGGAGTCTTAAGTCTCTCACACGGAAATGAAAAAATCATTATCTGTCCTTGAAAAACATCTCGGTTCCTTTCTGGTTTAATATCTCTCAACTGCTTAGAAATTAATACAGTGAAAAGTGTTATTAATGTAATATCTTTTTAAATGACTAACCATATTCCTTTTGTAAAAATGCATACATGAAAGTACAGTTGTAATTAAATTAAATATTTAATGTTTCATTTTCAACATTTATTACACTACCCAATTATTTATTTCCATTACATTTAATAATCTGTTGTTTTTCAAGTTTCCTTCCAAATTATGAAAATTATATGCTAACTTAATTTCAATATTTTTATTGTAGCATGTATCATCAGCAGCAGAAGCAGAAACCATGATATAATTTGACAATAATATCGCCTTTAAATTAGTTTCTCAGCTGGAGAAATTGTCAGGAATTTCGAATAAAATTTGTAATCAATATTCTGTGTCTCTGTCATTTTTCACCGAAATTAGGGCAGATGAAGCTCCCATTTGATAGTGCCTTCTATCTGCATCACCTCTTGGAGCAACCCTTCATCTTCATTTTGCCTCGGAACGTCCTCTCGTAGCACTTTGTCTTTGCTTAGGGTTCATTCCGCGATTATGAATGTAGTGCCAGGCATGGCGGCGGCATCGGCTTCCCATTTACCGAGAATAAAGGAGCCTACAGGCGGCTCATGGCGCTTTTGGTTGGGAAGAGGAGGGTGGGAGGGGAGGGGAGGGGAAGGAAAGGGAAGGGAGAGTCTACTCCATCGGCAAGTCGACGTTCTGAGCTGGTCTCTCCATCATCGATATCTGCTGCGTCTCGGAAATACTGTGGCCTCTCCTCGAAAAGTCTCTTGCGAGCCACCCTCGCCTCTCTCGCGGAAACACAAGGTGTCTTCAAAAGGCGGAGCGTGCATCAAGATTTGAAGAGACTCCTATCACAAAAATACAGGTATAGAACTGGCGAGACGAAGCGAGAAATTATCTTCTATATCTCACTTCTGAGCTTAACAAAGCATTGAAATATTTTTCAAACGAGTATAAAGCAAATATAGAGCTGAGGAAATACAGAATACGTGGAGAGAAGAAATGAACTCAGTACATAGAAAATTCAAGAGAGATCATAAATATCTGAATGGGAAGAACCTTCGACGTTTTGCAGTATAAACAACAACTACTCGAAAATAGAAGATGATTGAAGTGTGCTCGTATTTAGAATGCAGCTTGCACCAGCGATGTAAAGCACAGAACTAGCGCACCTTTAGAGAATAAACTCAACCGAGAACACCCACTTTTGAAGAATAACTCGGAACAGTTCTACACCATGTGGAAACGGGTAATGGAACAATGAATTTTATATGTTCCATTTTATTAGCAATGTTGGCAGTTTCTTTTGCACTTGTTGAAAACGTATTCAAAGATGCAAAGCTTGTTCGCGTTTTACTGGAAAGTAGTATGAGTACCAGAAATGGCATGAAAAAGCCTTTTCTACACCTACACTCATTCCTCCGTAGTACGGAATACAAAGCGATCAATGCATGTCACGGCAGGGCAGTCCCTTCTCGAAACTAGGGCTTCGAGTTTCAATGCCGTGAGACACACTCGTACTTCCCTACACAGAATACAAAGGAGATCATTAGCTACGAAACCAAACCGAAGATTTTCTATCCTGTCTTTCATATCAATTCACTAATTCACAAGCGTCCGTTAAGGCTGAGCAGAAATGTCGGAAATTTTATCCTCTAAGTTTAATGGTACAATTATAATCATAAAACTAGGGCAAATGCGCGCCGTATCGCAATATTTCCTCGCGTTAGTGTTACACAAGAGATGCTTATAGATTTTTACAGTGCATGGCACGATGTTAAGTTCTATAATTGAGGGATAAATTCCGTTGAACAATTCTGTAACTTGAATAGTAGAGGGAAAAGAGTGGTTCAAAAAGTATCTGAAATTTAACAATTTTCATAATTTTTTTGTTACAAAGCGGTTTTTATAAAAGTTTAAACTGTACCATATTCTGAAATGCAGTTTCCTCTTTTCAATCTAAGAATTAAAAAGAAAAGCGCAGTCAGTTTTTTAAAGTTTTGAATATATCACAAGGGTTTCATGTAAAGAGACCCCAAAAATTAATACACGAAAATATCAAATATCACCTGAACGGCACAGATCTTACTTCTGACCTGCTTTAACAAGAATGAGCTCGGAAGAGTCCAATTTGGACAGAGTTGTACGTGATACAAACATCCATCATCCATTCATTTATTCATTCATCCCTCCATTCAGACATCCCAATTTTCGGGTACAAAATTGTATATGTCTCCTTGCCATCTACACAAATTTCAATCACCATTGGAGCAGCACTAATTGACTAATACAGCTCAAAATTCTGCATTTTCAGAAACGTTCAAATACCATTTTCTCAAAAACGGGCCCAAATTATTTCTTCAAATTTTTCGAACGGATAGTGCTAATTTTACTCTTTAATATGACGTGAAGTTCATTTCAGGGTATTTTCTGTTTTTTTAAAAATTACTTAACTGTATATTTTTTAAAAACTCATGCCATTGAAATGCTCATTTCAAGTAATTTGTAAACGGTATTGTACTTGTGAGATAAAGTACTTCAAAAGACTCCAAATGAAAACTCCGAAACTCAAAAATTTTCTGTGAAAAAGAGCTTCAAATTTCGAATTTACGGTAACGCTTAACCCGCCATTACTGGCGCATATTTTTACAACACGATTACTCGCGCGTTAGATTTTATCTAACAATTATTTATGATGTATTTATTGTTTTATTATGAATCAAATTTGAGCATCAATATACCCAGATACTTGTTATTGAGTTCTACAACTTCCATAGATGTAATTATGAAGAAAGATGATATGCAGGCTCATAATTTTTAGTTATAATAATCACTGGAATCAAAATTTCAGTCGTGGAGTGAAGTATTATGCAAAACAAATTCATTTAAGATGTGCAACTCATAAAATACACTTTGTTTTGTTTTTTTCAAAAATTACACAAATATAATTTTTTGAAAGATCTCTCACTAATTAGCACATTCCAAACAAATTTTTGTATTGTAAGCCTTAACGACATACGAAATACTTAAAAAAATAAGTTCTTGTGAAAAAAGAAATAAATCAAAGTAACGTTTTTGTTAGTAATAGTCGTTTGGTGTTGTTTTGAAAAAAGAGAAATAAATTAAGCCAACTTAGATTCATGTTATTCAGGGTATCTTACACTATTCAAACATTTTTTTTAATGGAGCAATTTTCGGAAAAATGACGTATGAGCTTTTCGAGGGAAAAACTATTTTTGATCTTATTTGCAAGATAAGTTTGATTTTTCGAGAAACTTTACAAGACACCATTTGAAGAACTTGTACCCACCAATGTAATAATGTATACAAATAGCTGGTAATGTAAATAAAAACCCATGAGAAATATACAAAACTTCATTTCGATATTAACTGAATAAACGAAAAAATACTGAAAAATTAGGCTCATGTCATCTGTTACAATGCAATATCCGAACAGAAAGTTTAAAGAAAAAAGTTACGGCCGTTTTTGACTAAATCTTGTTTTTAACATTGCTCGTATTTCACTGACAATTACAGGAGTACTACTAATATTTTCAAAAACATGTCTGGAAATAATTAAGGAACTGACTGTAGGGAACAAATTTAATTTGAAAAAAATCGCGATCTTCAATTTTATACTTGAAAGAAGACATCAAAAAATTAAAACTTTTGCATTTTTTGAAAATTTTGAGTTAACAGTGAAAATCAGACTTATACCATCTGTAAAAGCGTATTTCACACTATTTTTAAAAGAAATTTAAAGTTTTTGAAAATGTCTCTGGGTCTCTGTAGTGTTTTTTTAAGAAAAATTTAAAGAATGTTTTTAAAAATAGTAGAACTTCGAGTCGCGCCATTGACCAGGAAATAATCAGTTTTTTTAAAAATAATGAATAGTTTAGGCTCTAATTTTGTTTACAACCCCACAGAAACAGACAGACGGACGGACGGAGGAATAGACTTAATAATAATGTCTATCAGCGAACCCCAAAACGTGTATTTCCGTTGAAGTCTGGAAATCGTATTTCAACAGCATTACGCAACACTCTCTAATCTACGTATATTTCTCTTTATATATACGTACGTATACGAGAAAGTAAAATTGAAAACATATGATTGCCTGATTGTAAACATTTCTCAGCCTCTTATGACAATCTTATTGTAAACACTGAATTTTCGGTTTTTCGTGCCTATAATTACGAAAATAATATTTAACGCAATTAAACGGAGCATCTTCAGTGTAAAGACTCCTCTTGCAGGGCTGAACAGCGTTGCAGTCACGCGCACGCGGTTCCCGACGGGATAGAGAAGGAAGCGGGGAGGGAAGGAGGAGGTACGTCTGTTCATGCCTGACTATCATTGTGAAAACAATATTTAACGCAATTAAACGGAGCATCTTCAGTGTAAAGACTCCTCTTGCAGTGCTGTACAGCGTTGCAGTCACGCGCACGCGGTCCCCGACGGGATAGAGAAGGAAGCGGGGAGGGAAGGAGGATGTACGTCTGCTCATGCCTGACTAACATTACGAAAACAATATTTAACGCAATTAAACGCAGCATGATCTTCAGTGCAAAGACGGTTCTCGCAGTGCTGTACAGCGTTGCAGTCACGCGCACTCGTTCCCCGAAGGGATAAAGAAGGAAGCGGGGAGGGAAGGAGGATGTACGTCTGCTCATGCCTGACTAACATTACGAAAACAATATTTAACGCAATTAAACGCAGCATGATCTTCAGTGCAAAGACGGTTCTCGCAGTGCTGTACAGCGTTGCAGTCACGCGCACTCGTTCCATGACGGGATAAAGAAGGAAGCGGGGAGGGAAGGAGGATGTACGTCTGTTCATGCCTGACTATCATTGCGAAAACAATATTTAACGCAATTAAATGCAGCATGATCTTCAGTGCAAAGACGATTCTCGCAGTGCTGCACAGCATTTCGGTCACGCGCACGCGCAATGGGAAGGGACGGGAAAGAGAAGGAAGCGGGAGGAGAAAGCCCGAGGAGAGAAATCACAGCTCGTGCGCGCGGGCATTTCCATTCTAATTGCATTATTCATGAATGAGATCGCACCCAGGGAGGGGTCGTCTTCCTGGAGAATACGGGGATCTCGCCTCGGGCAGGGTGGCTGGAAACGGGAAAGCCGACCTGAGCAGGTCGCAAAGAAGACAGAGTGAGTGAATACTATTTGCAATAAATTCTTTGAGTGTTTCGCAGAAGTGATCTTCGTAGACTTGTATTAATCCATTGAGTAAGAGTGGTATTTTAGTATTTGAAATTACATTTAATTTATATACGGTCAGTAAAATCTCCGACTCTGGAATAAATTTTATGACTTTCGGACCATTAACCTTTCCGAGTACGTGAAAAGAATGTTTATCAATAGTTTAAAGAAGTCTCATGCTTAATGTTCAGTTGTATTAATAAGAATAGAATGACTAGAATGGAATAGAAGTCTTTTGTGAATACTGGCTCTGGTTCGCTAGCGGGAGTATCTCTCTTACTTGGATCAAGAGAAACGAGGTTCCGATTTTGGGATTGAATTCAAACTCATACTTTTTTACATACATTTTTTAACTATTTTAAAACTAGGGAGATTTTGTCTTCTGGACATTGCTACGCCGTCTGTATTCGTAGTTTTCCGTCTGCAAGGAACTTTGCGTTTCAATCTATGTGAATTATGGTATACGAAATAAATGAATTTATATTTCCCGCAACTGCTGTTTATTTACATTCCTTACCGTAGCAACCCCTCTATGTTGCAGGTGTTGCAATTTTGTATTTACGAATAAATTGTAATGGATATTATTTTAACTGTTTGTATTACAGGAGGGTTTTTGCCTTATCATACTTAGAATATTACATAAAAGGAACGTTTTGAAAATATATCTGGTTTGTTACGTACACTTGGTTACAATGTTAATTGTAATTATGAACTGTGAATAAAATTGTATTTTCATAACGTATGGGACAAAAGAAGAAATTAACATGGCATTCCATTCACGATAATTAATGAATCGAATATTAAAGAGGGTTCTAATATTAGTGGAGTCAAAGTCTCACATTGAATTAAGAGTAAACTATCTCGACAGAATATGACTTACTATCGAGGAAAGATATTTCTGTCGAACTAAGATTTGTTGGCGATGTTGAGAGAACAATTTCTTTAAAACAATTGAATCAAAATTGTGAATAGTAAATTGCAACTATTTAAATATTTATAAATAAAAACATCAACATTGGCATTTTAGACTATTTGCTCATTGTATCGACGTGACTGTCCAGAAGGTATAGCAGCAACATAAGAAGAGAGGTGACAAACTTGACCACTTAGAATATCATGGGGGAATTACGTTTTCAATTTTATCAGGAAATGGAACTCCAAAAGGTGCAACTGCTGATCCGTCTAGAAGTGAGACGGTGGACACGAGATATGATCGTTTCTATGATTTTGTAACATCACAAGAGTCGAACACGATGCAGAATACAAAAAACTCCCAACAAAATGCATCAAGTGTAGTGTAGGTCTTCATGTAAATTGTTTCATTGCATATCATTCAAAATGAATAAATAATTTGAGAATTCTAAAAATACAATCTTTGATTTCGTATTTTCTCATGGTTATTTTTGTTTCTACGTAAAATTTATTATTACATAAAAATATCTTGCACAAGCCTTGCACGTTTTTTATATTACTTCCGTAGGTAACTAAACAATTTAAAACTTGTTTTTTATAAAATAAAATTATAATGATAAAATTGATCATTCGTTGTCCTGACATCCCACATATGGGACACCGTTTTTCCGCCCAAACCAAAATTGGTAAAATTTGTTTTTTACTTAAAATGTTACAATTAAACAAATAATAAGACTCGATTAATTATTTTCATATTTTATGACATCAGGTAAGTCTGGGTTAAAGCTATGAGAGATCACAGAGGATTGCCTAGTAATTCATAATTTTTAATGCTTAAAATTTTAGAATACTTTTAAAACAGTATGTGGCATGTATATAACTTCTAAAAATTTGAGGTGAATACATAATAAAACGCTCATTTCAAGTTTATCATAAAATAAAAATTTATTACTGTCCAAGAGAGAGGATACAATTTACATTTACTGTGCAGAAACAAAACAAGGGACCATTTTAACATTTTCCCCGTGAATGAAGGAAATCTGCACGAAAAACCTTATTGAAATGGAAATCTTACATCTAGAAGTTACAATTATATTAAAAAAATAATTATTTTTTATTGTGATAAATTAAAAATGATAAAATAACATAAATCAAGATTTAAATGGTATTCATTTGATGACAAACAATTTTTTTAACATCCAAAATGATTTAACCACGAGCATAACAAATATACACTGTAGCGATACCAATTTGATCATACAAAATTTCATAAGGCTGAGGGCAGTGGGAAATGAACAGACAGCGTTGCACGCGCAACCTCGCTTATCGCGACACTCGTTTGCGCCCCCGGCACATTAAGAAAGTCGTTACAAGGGTCAGTCGTCGAAAGATTCACTGCGAGACGCACGTGGCCGCCCCGGCCAGCTGCGAACCTTCTAGAACGCTCTTGAAATCGACATCCAGGGAATCCCAGAGCAATAAATTCTTTCACGGACAACGCCTGTCTTGTGCAAGCATGTTCTAGAAGGAATAGGAAAATTCTGGACGCTCACAGTGACGCAAAGAGTTGAAACTTACGTGGCTTCCCCGTCGCAATTGGCTGAAATAACATAATGCGCCATTTCTTTTGGCCAATAGCGACGCGACTATCATAGGAGCTTGAACACACGAAAAAATTGGGTGGGGGCAAAAGTTAACCTGATACATTTTCAACTTACAAAATTCAGAAGAGCTTGGGCATCAGACGGGGCCAGAAGGGAATTAGACGTAGGGCAGTCGGGAGAGAAACTTCTCCTGGGGAGTAATTGTTTCATCGGGGAGAGACCAGTGTGTCTCTGCAAGACTTAGAAAACTTCAGTGCGAGCCTGAGCTTTGGGGCTGATAACAATTGGGAGAGAATTTCTCTGGGGGGTGTTATTCGTTGAAGAGAGGCGAACGTATCTGAAGGATTTCAAGACTTTCCAAAATTATATTTGAGAAGGACACATAGTTATTTACTCCGTGCCTGAGGTCGGGAGAAAATCCCGACGATCTTCAAGTTCTACCAGAATCTACCAGAATCTACCAGACAGCGCGGTCAGACTCCGTTGAGCGCCGCAGACGCCGTCGCTCCACTGGTGACGTCACGAGAGGGCCACTCAGCTGTTGGAGAGGGGTGGCACCGCCACCGCTGCGTTCCTGCCAAGGCCGCAACCGCCCCCCTGGTCTCCGCCGGGTCCGTCCCGGCTGCATAAAAGAACCGTTCCCAAGGCAGTATAAACCCAGGGCATTCACCCCTGTCAGACTTATGTAACGCAATGCCGCGCTATGGCACACTGATTTGTAATTTTTTTTATTATTACCATTGTAATGTTAAGGATAATTCTTTCTAGTTTTTTAAGCTTTACTGTGATGTCTAACATCTAATTTTCTTTTCTTTCTAATTAACCTCTTCATTTCTTTTCTTTTTTTAATTTTTTCAATTTACAAGTGTAACTTCCCTGGGGCATTTTAAATTATTTTTGCCCAGGAATAAAAGTGATTTTTACCAGTGATCAAAGTGTTTGTCTCGTACTGCCTTTGTGTCTTGTCAACAATTCCTTCCATCACCGACTGAGCTACAACCGGCGCCGCTTACCGGGCGTTCTCTCACGAGACGACCGGGAGTGTTACAACACGAAACCATATAGAAAGTAAACAAGAAAACGTTGAAATGAGCTTATTGCAAGTGCGCTTTGCAGTAACATTCACGAACAATTTTGTTAACTCTTTGCCTTCTGCATCTTTAGGAAACCTAAAGAAGAATCCATTTAGCAAATTCTTTTGATTGTTGCTACAATTTATAGCCCTACAGGCATTTCCGTATGTTGTTAGCATTTTTAATCGTGCATTAGTGTATACAGAAAGAAAATTTGATCACACACAATTTAACAATGGCAAGTGAGCTATGAGCAGATAATAAATAATATTCAATTGATTCAACTCACTGCATCAAAATTGTATCCTATCACATACCACCAGGTAAACCATGTGTAAACGTGGTATTATGATGGTGGTATGGGATGTAAATATATATGTCACACCTCGACGAACTAATGCTGCCTCTTGCTCGCAACTTGGAGCGCTGAGGTCGCACCGGCTGAAAAGAATCATATGTATCTTTGCAACTCTTATACTAAACTGTAGTTCAACTTTAGTGGTGAAAGGATGAGTAAAAACAAGGACTATAAAGCGACAAGATGTGGAGATTTGGCACAGCCTGTCTTTCTAGGTCCTGGGACATGATCTTTCCGCTAGGCGCTGCCGAACCCGCGGTTCAAACCCGCAGATTTTTAAGGGCGAAAAAATTCCTTCGTTTGCCTTCCTTCGGAGGGGAAATAAAGCCGGCTGTCCCATGTTAGATCCTCAAGCCTAAATGATGTCTCTGAGCTAAATTCAAATCGCCTGTTTCTCACCCAAGAAATACCTCCTTTCTCAGCCAGAGGGTGAAAGTAGCGTAGCCAAATTTGCGTGGTCAGACGGAAGAGCGGGTCTGTTGGCCCGAGTCTCGCCACGTAAAATAAGGCACCAATTCAATTCAATTCAATTCCCTCACTGCCATGTGGAATTGAAAATTGAAAGAGGATATTCTCGATCTGCCTTGCAATGGTCAGACGACGCGTTCGTGAGGTGTACTTGGTCTTTGGTTGTGAAAATAAACGGTAACTTAGCGCGCCCGTGTGACAGATATATCGAGTGCAAGAAATTTGAAACATGAGAGTTTAAAGAATAAAGATGCAGTAATTTTTAAGAACATTTCTAAGTAGAAGGGTGATAAGTGGCTCAGATGTTAAAAAAATTCAGTGCATTTCGTTGTGCTTTTAGGATTTTGAACTTGGCAGTATGTAATACGAAACTCACTGAGGCAAACGTTAGAAAACGAAACGAGAACGTAACTGCCATTAGTTTGAACATTAAGCCTACTAATTTTTATTTGAGTGAACCATGAGTTCACGATGTCTGAGTAAAGGTTTAAATGAGTTACGTACGTAAATGATGCCTACTGATGACATTAACACGTAAAGCACCACTAGGGCTTACCTTAACAGTATCAGAGTTTCAAGTGGCCGGTAGTAGTGCATGCGTTCCGATTTACTTTCTCGCTCTTTCTTTGTAAGAAGAGAAAGTATTTGTAATCATGCGCCAGAAATGTCGGATTTTGTTCATATACAGACGTTTGCCAATATGTGTGTCCAAAAGCCCACGAAATATGTCGTGGATTCATTCAAACGTAGCGCCTCCAAATGAAGGAGTGACAGCAGTCATTAATAGAGCTCCATAGGAGACGGTGACCAAGCTTTTTAGGCGAACTTGTAGAGCAGTAAGAGGTCCAGAGTTCGACTTCTGAACAGATCAGGACGATCGTTTAGACCGTGAACGGGGATGACGCATAAATTCTCCGGCAGTGGTTGAGACGAAACTTCTGGTTTGAAATGTCGTGTGGTTAAGACCGGTGATTGCGAGACGAGTAGACGCGAGTAAGACACGTGGACAGAATTTACTGCGGTTCTACAGCTTAAGAGGAGAGTTGGATGCAACGCAAGTGCATCAGCCGTAATACACGGCATGAGAACCGTTAAACTGAGGCGTGAGAACTGTTACAATCTCGCGAGTTTATTGAACTGTACCAGTATTTGACGGGTACCGTAATCGCGTTGCCCGCATGTGCACGTACATCGCAAAAAATGCAAAGAACAAGGACGGCGGCCAGACTGATAAAATACTCACGTACATGTGGTGAAAGAACTATAGAAACTATTCAGTGATTAGACATTCTTGTAACTGGGCGCCGAATGCATATTTATTCAGGGTCACGAGCTAGTAACGAACACGTGCGTGGGAAAGAATCTCTGGGGAGCGTGCTTAATACTCTAATAGCCGGAAGAGCAAATTCACGGGCACGTGAAACAACTGAAAAGGGAAGTAGAAAACGCGTCGGAATCAAGTTGGAGAGGACTTCACGAGACCGGAAATGCAGATGAGAGGAACCTGATGGCCACCACCAGGGGTCACTAATGGCGGGAGCGGTGAGATCCAGAAGTTATTCTTGAAAGGTCGCCGTTAAGGTACGGCGTTAGCTTCAAAGTCAAAAAAATTGGGCATCCTCCTACAACTGCAATATTGAAGATAGTGATTTTTTCGTTAATAAAATATGTTAAAAGAATGGCGTAGTTCTAATTTTTAGTGGACCTTCTGAAATTTCGAAAATGGCAAATGTAGAAACGATGCGAGAAAGTATGTGCTTGTAGCGTTACTAGTTTCTTTGGTAATCACGCAGTCAATACTTAAAACATTTTTACTTTTTCCACTTTTTCGTTGCCATGGCCAGGCAATAACTTTTTCTGTAAAAAATCGCCATTTCTCGGTGCACGATTATAATACGTTCTTTTCTTACGAAGATAGGACGAGAAGTAAAAACTACGACAATTAGACGTGCAATTATAGCGTTTTCAAAGATTTTAAATTAAAATTATATGAAGTAAATCTCTTTGTATATGTTTTTAGTCAACCATTTTTCCAAGCTCTGAAACGAATCCTCAATCTACACCCTAGTTAGTATTGTCTGAGGGCGTCGAAGTTTAGAGAACCCTTCTGACCCTGACAGATTGTGAAGGGTAGAAAATCAATTTAAAAATTGGCCCGCTTCCCAATATTCAAAATTAACCCCTAACCACCTCCCTGTAGCCTTCGCAGTGAGTGCCAAACATTGAGTTCGTAGCTATTTATACAGAATGCGTCGGAATAAATATGACAAACTTCTCAGGTCAGTAGAGGAATCGAAGATATCTTTTTGAAAATGAACATGTGAAAAATTTCTTATAACGGCGTAAAAAATCTTACATTTACCTCTTATTATTTTGCAGGTTTCTTTACCCTAAGGTTCGGCAGATCACGTTTTGAGACAAAGAAATTTCTTGTACCAGCAGATGTGGAGTTGTGTAACAATCAGAGGCAAAATGAATTTGTGTAAATTTGTTGTATAAATGACCGATCACATGCTTATTGGCAAACTGTGGTCTTCGATTCCTGTACTTGCCGATGTTCGTAACATTTACTCTTAGACACCTGCTTCGGATTTAATTGATGTTATTTTAATATATGAAGCATTTGTTTTGAATATAAGATAGCCGGAGTGAAGGGTCTGTGAACTGGTCAGCCAACAATTACATCTTTCCGCGACATTCCTCGGGACAGAAATGCCAAGTTTTCTTTAACTATTTTGCTTCTGAAAAGAGAATTGACGAAAGGATAACTTATAACCTTAGAACGTAGAGTCACTCGAATAACCGAGAACAAACCATCAATATTTTCCAGCAAGCTGATCGCGAACTTATTAAACGACGATATTGGCGATATTATCGCGAAGTATACATTGGTCAATCATATTGACTCATTATAAAGTTAAATTCTACGAAGCATTTTTGGATACCATACAATTCATAAAACTGTTGAGCTATTGAAACTGCCTTTGCAATGCAACTCAAAAAGAAATTTCGGAAATGTGACGGAGGAACTGAAGCGATAACATCATGTCACTTTTATAACACAAGTAGTGTTCTCTGAGCAGGCATACCATTCTCTTGGACTCAAAAAATATGTCGCGAATTTGTAAATGGAATTTCCTTGGACCTCCAACCATTACCAGAGGCATCCATAAACTGGGGCCCCGCATTGATGCAGTCTGTTAGGAAACATTTTCTGTAAATGTCGAATCGTTTGAAGCATTTATGCAGACTCTCGAAAGCTACGCGATCTCATGTGTACTCACGCATTAATGCTAGCGGTATAAAATGAAGGAGCAGCATACTCTGTACGTATTGGAGTGTTTGTTTGACATGAACAATCTACTGAAAATGTCATTAATTTATTTTCAATATTTCCAAGCAATAACATTTATCAAGGTGACGTATTTTTTACTTCAAAAATTAAGAAATTTAACAAGTATTGACAATATATCTGTTACCCAACTGCGTATAAAATTAAAAATAATACAATGAGTGAAAATTCAAAAAAGTTATTAATGCTCTTAGCACTGTTTTATTATTCCGCCCTAATTTTTGCACTTTACTCATACCTTTGGCTAAAAGGTTATAGAGCAGAATTTCGTCGATCAATTTTTATGAAAGGGGTCGTGAAAGGCGTGCAGACATTGACATTAGGTGAAATTCGAGAGCATTACGCTGTCGGTGGAGAGACGTGCTTAAAAAGTCAACCGGGAATGCGTAATCAGGTAGATGGAATATTAATGAAATCGAACTCTTCTCTCCCAGGAACGAACAGGAAAATGAAAGCCGGCCTCCGAAAACCAAATGCGTTCCCGCGATGCGTCATTGATTTGAAAGCCTGGTACACTCTGTGCCGCAAGATTCCAATGATCGCGGGTGGAAATTGAGTGGAGATGTAACCTGTCTTGCTTGCCTGAGAAGAAAATTCGCGAGCTTCTGCATTCAGCGTGCGTACGGCCGAGATTTATATACACATGGATATAATTATGTTATATATATATATATATATATATATATATATATATATATTCTAACCAACGGGTAACAAGATTAACAACGGGTTAACAAGATTTTGCTCGTGAAGCGAGCTTAAAATCTAGGGAGCAGGATCTTCAGGGTGCGAGAAAGGTTTGAACCCTTGACACAATAAAATCACACAAATTGCACATAAACGAGCGTGTAATTTACCCAAAAATTTTGTGGCATGAGTTAATGACAAAAAAACAAGAATAGAATCACACTTTTACAAAGAATGATCAAAAACACAAATAGAAACCTTTACAGCACATTAAATGAATGAACACATAATTTACTCCAAAATTGATTCTCTGAAATAATTACCCTAATATACACTGGGAATTCCCTTGAAAATTAATTATATCTAAATTTATGCTATTCTAATTACATTGCACATGAAACCAAATTTCAATTTACAATCTCCTGCTTCAATAATAGTACATGCGAAGAACAAAATGTGAGCAAGTGCACTACTCTCATTTACAATTTAACTGTGACTGCTAATAGCAGAATAATAAATGTTCCAAATAGAATGTTTTAGGCAGGCAATAGCGCACCAAAAGTCTCCCACTACAATGCTGCAATTTGTTGCCACCCGTGTCCTCAATTTTCTAACACTTTCCTATACTAGTCTTTTTCCCTTCCGACGTGAACTTGGCCTAATTTCCGTGCCCTATGCGTTACCTCGTGAACTTCCCGCTTTTGGCCTTGATGGTCGTGCGCTGGTCTCTGCACCGACGTCGCTCGGTCCCAGCTTCTGCGTCGTACGAGACGGGATTCGCCTCTGCCGTCTACGCTGTCTTCTTGCGTCCTCTTCCGTTCTTCCTAGTCGGCCTCTTCTTCTCCCTCGACTGCTACCGGCGCCTCTGACTACGTCCACGTTGTGAAAATGTCCCTTGCACTTCCCCGAATACTCGTGCAAGTTCCTCGCTCGTTACTACTTCTAATTTGTTAAACCAGAACTTTCAATGCTTTTCTCACAACGGGTAACTTGTACTTCCCGTGTTGTTAATTGAAGAAACACTTTACTAAATCTTCACTATCTCGCGGACGACTAACTAGAACGTCTGTTCGACGCCGAAAACTCCTACCTAGCAGTCGTTGCGGCGGCAAACAATATCTAAGCTGACGTTAACGAGCGGTGATCAAAGTGCTGCTTACTCGACGGACGGCGACAATCAAAAGAGGGCTTCCGCTTGCGGGTTTGCGTATTTATTGTCCGACGCCTGGGGAAATTCTCAGTGGTGGGGCTACTTCCCCTCTCTCAACCTTTCACAAGGAAAACGTTGCATGCTAGTTTGCTTTTGATTAGTACGGGCAACGGATACCAGGCTGCGCGTTTAGGCACCTCTGATTTACGCCTGCTATCCTCGCTGCCTGTGGGTGTTCATACATACGAGATGGTGGTGTTATGGGGTTGCACAATCCCATAACGCCACAATATATATATATATATATATATATATATATATATATATATATATATATATATATATTACTCAATAAAAAGAAATGAAAATTCTCTTATTGGCCTTTTACTACTGAAATATCCCTAGAAATAGTAACAATAATGATATTAATAGTAATAATAAAATTAAAGATAATAATAAGTAGTGGTGCTAGAACAGTACATATTTGCTCGCATTATTTATAAATTTGCAATTTTCGAGAATCAGAGAGTTCATCAAAAATAGGACATGCGACGTTCTTTTTAACATAGCCTGTTCCGTCTGTGAAACAAAATCGACGAAAATATTTGGGACGTTTTTTGAGAATTTTTTTATGAATTACGTAAATTGTAAACAAAAATTTCGTGAAAACTTCTCGGTTTTTCAAAACATTTTACATTACATTTTTCAAAAAGCTGCTTTTTTAGAACAGTCTTGTTTAAAACAAAAAATTGTCTTCAATTTTGTAGTTTTTAGTTAATTTTAAATGTTAATTTTGTTGCAATTTTTTAAAATTAGCCTGTTTTGTCGGGAGTGAGAATAATATCATTTTTACCGTCCTTGCATACAGACGAAGTAAAAATTTAAAGAAAATATTCGAAGCCGTTTTTGAAAAAAACATTGTTTATACATTTAAAATTACGTATATTTTGGACAAATTTGCAAAAACTACTCAAATTTTCGAAAAATTGAATATGGCCTTATTTCATGACGTCTTTAACGAACATTTCATTAAGGAGAAATATTTTATCTTCAATACTATGGTTTTAGAAAGACGCCAGTAATAGAATTTCAAACTTGTCCAATTCTCGAAAATCAGCATTTCAACGAAAATAAGTGAAATTCTCTTAAATTACTGACAAACTTATTTACAAATTCCAAAGTTTAATTTACAAACTGGAGCCATTTTGGGGAACATTTTGAAAATGATTGAGGCTTTATATAAAGAATCCACAAAATCAAAATATCCCAGAGGACCGTTTCAAACCCAAAGGGCTTCGAGTTCATTTAAATTGATCTAGGTATATCAATTTTGGATAAAATCGGCTGAACGGTTTACGCTCTAGCGTTGAGCACAGACGGACAGAGAGACGTTTTACGTCAATCGATTTTTCGGTGTCAAAGACCCACAAAGTATGGATACTGACTACACAATGTGTTAGAGGAAGTAATGTACAGTATATAGAAACAAGATTTATCCCCTTTTTCGTTACCATTCATTAACATTTTAGTGGGTTAGTAATTCCCGGACCTGAAGTTTTTAATTTTTGATATTGCAGTATTAATTGCAGATAATCATTCTTCTTACTCTTTTGAATTAGTAAATGTTTAACTATTTTTGATAGTTTTATTCCTTTGGCTTGTTGGTTTCTTTAATTCTGTAACTTTCTATCATAATATCAATATTGTGATATTGTATTTGCTTCAACATATCTTCATTATTTTTGTTTTGTTGAATATTATTTTTTTCATGCACTTCTATAAGGGTTAAAGTACTTGTCAGAACAAGTGAACAACATTCCCTCCAACAAATTGCACCCTACAAAATCAGTGGTCCGGGAGCGGGTCTTACGTATATAGAAAATCACTTGTATTGTACAGGAAACGTTATGTGTGGGAGAGTTTTTCAGAATGGTCAAATCATTTAAGGAAATGTTCCTAAATATCCATAATGATGAATAGCTTCCGACTACTTGCACACATAACTTCGTGAACATCCACGGAAACTGAATGCATCTTGTCTTATTCAGACAGAGGTAAGGATTTGTCTGATTTAATTTGATTTATTTTCGTCAGAGAACTGTGAAAACTTTATGCGCATGCGCACGTTTTCTTGAGCTTTTTACGTTTTCACCGCAAATAGGTGAATGATGAATAAAGGTAGCAACAAAGCGAGGTTGATAAAATTTAAAAACAGACACTTTCCCTCCCAGCGCAAGGGATATTTGATTTAAGTGCATGAATTATTTGATTTTCATTAATTTGGATCTTCGAAAGGTGTACGAGTAGACCACTTGAAGAGAATACGGCAGTTCTGTATTCATGTGTAAATTTTCATTTCACGCGAACACAGACACGTTTTTTCCCCCACTGAATTAGAACAATTTTTGGCAGATTTCACTATTTGGTGAGACTATATTCCTTAAGAAATGTTTTATTTTTTATATTCCTAATTTATTTTCAAAATCCTTGCAATCATCGTATATTTAAAAACGTTCGTCCCATAATTTGAAAATTCTATTCCTGTGTTGCTCTGCTATCAGAAAATAAGTGTTTCTTGAGTAACTCTCATTAAAAGTATATTGAATCTTAATTAAAATAAATTCTAGTGGCAGTGAAATAAAAGGACTGAACTTACAATGATATTTCTACATCCTTTTAATTTGTAAATGGAAAACTTAATTAATTTATTCTTTCATTGTTCTTGTTATAAATCTATATTTGGGAAACACGATATAATTTCCGTGAAAGATTCCATGAGTGAATTTCTCTCACGGAATCTTGCACGTAAATATTGTCGTGTTTCCCAAATATACATTTTTCTGTAGGATGATCAGAAAATGTAATTTAATGTCATGAAGAATCTGTGAAACGCAGAGGGGACAACAGATAAACACAAATAGAGATGACAGAGATAAACAACGGATTTATACACGGTACTCATCTTCAGAATATAAGAACAAGCAAGACCAGTGCTCTAATAGTAGTTTTTATTTTCATTTACTAGATTTCAACGTAAGTAGTTAACGAAGATTTTGGTTAGGTTATCGGAATTACTGGATAATATAATTATTGTTTCTAAGTCCGAATTAATGTTCATCGTTCAAAAATAAGCACTCGTATTTCAAGCTCGTAGTGCGATACTTTGCCATTTCCATTCAACTAGTTCAAGTTATCAACTTTCAGAATTAAGTCGTCAAATACAGTTGCACAGGAATCAGTCTGGAAAGTTTAGGGAAATCAATTTAACTTACGTTACTGGGAGTTTACACTGTTCAAACTAACCTTTCACAAATCTTTTGCGAAGTCATATGTCAGAGGCAACTGCACAAGTTTATATCATTCACTTTATTAAAACGTACATATAAGTTATACAAAGTGGCACAGACAATCTCGTACTAAATAATTTTATAATAGTTTTTACGTCTGAGGCAACTCTACGGTGTTTTCACTCACACCCTCTTTCCATAATCTTGAACACAGAAAATGTAGGCAATTTTATAGTGGAGTAAACAAGGAATGTGTACGCTATAATCATTTCCAGAACGTCAGAACATGCAAAACCAGTCCTCTAATAGTTGTCGGATAATTCCCGTTCTACATGAGTTTTGCTTGTATTACTAAATTTCACAGCGCTCTCACGGCTGAACCATTAATTGGAGGAAAGAAGCTTGATGGCATTAAATGAAAGTAATTTTATTTTCATTTATCTCATTAGGACTATTATTTACGAGAAAATGAAGACTTTTGAATTATTTTGAAAAAATAAAAATGTCATGACTCTTACACATTTTTTGCTTAAAAGGCATGTTTCCGAACACAGTTGTTGGTATCCCTGATATTCGTATTCAAAAACCCAAAAACACACTTAGAAACCTAATTTAAAAACTTTCCCTTATTTTCTACGATTTTACTGGCCGACTGAACCTTTGGCAGTTAAGAACATCGCCCTCGATGCACGTATCGTGCCGCGAGGAGTGAGGGGTGTTATCTTTAGAGGAGACACCGAAGCGATTCTGTCACCGTGACAGCCATCTTCCGGGGATAGAGGCCTCGTGTCACTGGGCTGTATCTCCGTTAGCAGCGTCACTCTGTTCGTCAGCGATATTGTACTTTCACCGCCCATCGTCCAAGATAAGCGTGGAATCGCCCACCGAGAACATTATAGCATTACGATAAATTTTACATCAGTGAAAAAAGGCTCAAAGAGAATTCGGATGAGCCAAAACGAATGTGCTTTCTAACACCCGAAAATGCCGGAATCTTTAGTTGTTTATAATTTTTGAAACATTTAAGTTTTCGCATTACGTTCTTTCCATTCTTGTTACTCAAAATTAACTTTTATTTTACTAAATCATTTATGTTACATTCTATAATATCCACAGTTAAAATTAAACGGCTCCTTGTCTAGTCGGATGGGGGTCAACAGCTTTCAAGAAGCCCTCTGTCATCTAAATTACGAAATAGAAGCGTACTTAATGATATGTTCTGTTGCATAGCTTATGCTCTTTGTAAATACCCGTTGTCTTGCTTGTGTTCTGTTCAATTTGGCACGAGAAAAATCATGCACTGAATGCGACCCAAAGTGTCACTCCGTGCATCATTGTTCAACTGAACAATTCGAAAGGCACTAACCCTCATAACTAACAAAATATAGACATAAGTATAATGTCTATAAAGTCACAGATCTATTGTGACTCTTTTGGTGATTTATGGTTCTTCTTAGCAGAAATCACAGAGTGATTGCAGGGATAGGTTTTGTTTCACCACTTATGCTCTTCGTAAAGAGCCGTTGTCTGGTTTGTATTCTATTGAATACAATGAGGCGCTCAACTCAAATATTGAGAACTGACGGGAACATTGATACAAGGAAGACTCTGTAGCGTTAAAAAATGGCACCCAAAGTGTCATTCAGTGCATCATTGTTCAACTCAACAATTCGAAAGGGCACTAACCCCCATAACTTACAAAATGAAGACATAAGTATGATGTTTATAAAGCAACAGATCTATTGTGGACTTTTTGGTGATTTATGACACCCCTTAGCAGAAATCGCAGAGAGAATGCTGCGACGTTCTTCACTGGCGGGTAGTTACTCCGCCGGCGCGCCAGGGTGAGGTGTGGGGGGGGGGTGGAGGTGGGTGCTGTGCGAGTGCAAGTGACACCTTCTCGCTCAGCCGTCAATCAACGTAAATGCGCGGAGCAACGGAGGAGGACAGTTCTCTTCGTCCGTTCATCAATCACAGGGGTATCACGGCGCGGGAGGTCGCTTACGCACGCCTGAAGCGCCGTCCTCCCTGCCCCCAGGCGCCAAACTCTGGCCGCGCTCTCCCAATAGGTGCGCAGGAGGGGAGGTCATTTTGAAACACTTTCCGTTAGTGCGGTGGGTGACATTAGAGGATTAATATACCCAAGTAATAGGCATATACCTTATAAGTTACAAATTTTCATCAAATGCTATTTTGGTGGGTGTACAAATGTAAACTAGTAGATTTTTCGAAACTATTTTTATATTTTAAATGAATCATTTATCGTTTTTAAGGTATATCAGAATTTGGAGAGATTATCTACGCTGTATATTTTCTATCACTACAACATATTAAAAAATATTTTACGTAGTACTTTTACAGAAATAATGCAGATCGGTTACTTCTCGACCACATCTTACATTTCTAATGAACATACTGAGAATGCGCTTCGTACTGAAACTTTTCCTCCTCTTAGTATTCCTTCTCAACAACTATTCTATTTTTTTAGAATTTTCTCTTTTTTTAGGGAAAAATTAATGAAAAAATGTGCAACCCCTTTTAAGAATTATTTTAAATTATCACAGGGGCTTCATGTAACGTACCCCTCAAAACTTAAATACCTTAATAATCTTCGGGACGGAATAATAAGATCTTACTCCGGAAGAATTTCCCAAGTTTAAGTTAAATTTTTTTTCACAGTTAATTATGATATATTCCATCCATTCGTCCATTTATAGAGATATTCCTATTTTTGGATGCAATATCTATGTGTACCTCCTCGCCAACTGCACCAAACTTATCCGTTTGTATCAGCACTAATAGACGAAAATATTGAAATGAGTACGAAGTTACTGCATTAAAGAATCATAAACACGGTTTTCAGAATCGAAAATGTGAAATTGTATTCTTGAGGTGATTTCTATACTACAGTTAAGGGAGAAAATCTAAAAAGTTTGTAATACCAATTTTCTTAATAACCATTTCACAACAGCGTATTTATCGAAAACTCGCAGTTCTTTTATTCTGGATACAAGAACTTTCAATCGATCGGCAATGTTTACATTTGAAAACTTTACAAGTTTCTTTCTATCCAGGCTTCTTTTTTTACACATATTGTTCAACCTAAAACTCGTTGCTTTTCTACTTCACACTTTTTCACTCTCAGATATGTAGGTCATTCTTTAAAATACTAAAAGAACAAAGTACGCAACTCTGAGTAACGTGGCTGTAATGCAAAAACGCTTACTTGAGTTGTAGAGTTTTCCATTGGATGATCCCAGCCTAGAGCAGGGCAAAGTTATCATTGTTTCGCAACAGTGTTGTCCTACACGAGTGAAAGGCAATCACGAATGAAGCAGACTCCCGTACGGAACAAGTGAATGTAAAGAGAAATTAGATAACCGTTCTTGATCGACGGAATCGAAAAATAGGAAGTTTGAAGAATGATCATTGTCTTAATTTGTATTATTATAATAAATCATTATTATAAGTTGTTGTTGTTATAATAATAATAATAATAATAATAATTATTATTATTATTATTATTATTGTTGTTGTTGTTGTTGTTAACAGGTGTATGAACGTTTTGGCAATTCTTACTCCGTAATTCATGAAATATTAACGTTTGATTTCTGCATTTAAAAGCTAGCAAAAACTAAATTTTTCAGCGTTCCGGATAAATTTCATTTTTCGAGATTTGCCAGTGATCAATATAGTTTACTAGATTTTGAACGGAACCCTCTCTGCACATTTGTTTGGTTGGTTAACCATTTGCGAACCATAAAAATATTCCTTACGCGTGAGAGATGTAGTGGCAGATATATTTAAATTTTTTAAGACCACCATTCACTGTTTTTATTTTGTTCTTTATTATCTTTTAGAAAAATAGAGAACTATATCCACATTTTGGTTACTTCATGACACTATATTAGTTAAACTACATTCAATTATTCAGTGTTGAAATTTACGTATTATTTTCAAAGGATATCACCATATCATGTAAAACTAATTAACACCATCAAGCCTTTTAAAAGTGATAAATTCATTGTTCATGAGGTTAAAGCTGCAGATGTTTTAGACTAAACTTGTTTGTGTAACGCTATATAAAATCATCAATTTATCTTGAAAAATTGAATAAACCTCTACAACAGAAGCCTTTTCATAAGCAACTTTTTGTTATTTATGTGAAGAAGAAGGCGTACATTGATACACACACAACCATAAATGTGCAAATGTATTTTATCTTTATGGTACATACTCATCCAAATAAGGTGTTTCCTAAGGTCTAGAGCAGGGCTTTCCATCTGGCAGCCCGGGTCTTTTTGTGGCGCCCGCAACTGCTATGAAAAAGTATACCAACCAAATACACTGTTCTTTTAATAATAAATTACAACGTAAAGGTCAGAATCTAGATATGCAGTAGTCTGACTGTCTTTTAAATATCCAAACAATTGTTGAAAAAATGGACACTAGGTGTAACGAAATTAAAGATTTATAGTCAAACATTCGTCTCTTTAGCAATCCTCTTGGTTTTATTATTGAAGAGCAAGAAACTCGCCTTCAACTGGAACTATGTGATCTACAAGCGGATCCTTGCTTTCAGACAAACGAAGAAAAGTGACCTGATTTTTTGCATGCTCTTGCATTAAGAAAGATTTCCTAACCTGTGAGACTTTGAGTTGAGGATGACATCAATGTTTGGCAGCACATACATTTGTGAAAGTGTTTTTTCAGCTATGAATTTTATTAAAAATAAAAATAGAAGTAGCCTCACTGATTCTACACATAGTCACTTGATGAGACTGACTCCTGAAAGTGGTCATAAATTCGTTGGTGAATGAAAATGAACGCCCACAATCTTCTCACTGAACAATTTCATAATTCATCTTATTTTTATTTAATATTATATTTTCTCGTTGTATGTACATTAGTCATTCAGTATGTTCATTAAATAGCGTATCTAGTACATGTTTGTTTCAGTACAAACTCAGTAGTTAGGGTAAAATCCAACTTAAATTACGGTGCGGTCAGCAGCGTAACTAGAATTTGAATTGTAGTCCATAAGCCCTTCTAAGTTGGATAGCTCTGGTCTATAGTCTAAGAGTTAAGAAAAGTTTCTGTAGAAGGAAGCAAACTGAGGATATTGCTAAAGCAAAGTTGAAATTTACAGAAGATCACATTCAGCTTCACAGAGATATTTTTAATTGGATAGTAACAAAAAAAGAGCGTAATTGAATGTTTTTTGCTTCAAATTTCTTTTTATTTCTTATTCAAGTTATTTTAAGAATTTAGTTCTTCAAATTAGTTACCTGTTGTCGTGCTACAAAAGCTTTTTATAAAGATAAACCACCATTTACTTATTTTCTAACTTTAAATGATTGAGAGTTCAGTTATTTTCAGTGTGTTGGATGTTGACGTGTATATACTTTCAATAAAAGGTATATGAAAACTGGAAAATTAAAAACAAATGCTGCATAAATAAGTGCAGTTATTCATAAAAGATCTTCATTCTACAAAATAGAAAATGCCATAAAATTCACATTATCACTCTAAACAGATTAATATAAAAATTTCCTACAATCTATGTAACATGGTGAAACTACTAACACTTTCATATTCATAATAGAAAATAGTTTAATTTATGTACTTTTTCAATGCCACCACCATCGTTCGTAAGACTCACGCTTCAAAAAATATTCTACTCTTTGATTCTTTTCTAACTCGTTAAGGTTCAGTTGTTTAGAGTGTTTAATGTTCTGCATTCAATACAAAGCATGAGTGAAATCATTAAGTGCAGTAATTTCTGAAAGTACACCACTCGCCAATATTGATATTATAGGATTCACATTTTCACTTTAAAAATCATACAATTTTGATTTATTCCCTACAATGTTAATAATAAGGTACAACTACTATTGTTAATGATAAGATAAAGACATAAAACACAAACTTATACTCAAGCCACAATAATTGTTTCAATAGATTTCTTGTTTCAGCTTATGAAGTAGTTTGAAGTGTTGCTAGTCGCATAGAAGCGCCAGAAGATTCTCAATTGCTTATACAGTTTTACCACGAATTCATATGAATATTCATAACTTACGCTATCGTAACAATCCGTACCTAACCTCAAAACGCCCCGGTGCACTGGGTTGCACTAACGTGGTTCTCAGTACATGTTAGTGCGCCCTAGTTCCTCACTTCTTTCCGCTGCTGCGCCCTAGCGGTCAAACGGAACACGAGAGCTTCTCTGAGAGCGCACCGATGCGGCAAAGGCTAATAGATTTTAAATGCAGCGAACTTTTACTCCATATAGTTGCACATATTGTGTGAAAACTACCTCAGATTCTGCTTTTTTTACTTTTACTCCATACAGTTCAACATATTGTGTGAAAAGTACCTCATATTCTGCTGTTGTATATTTTAATTACTATTTTGTCATTTGTAAAATTGTAATATCACTTCCATAAGTGACAAGTTTCACAATTTGCAGATATTTTTTTGCGTGAGATCTATTGCGTAAGTAGCTGTAAAGTGAACAAGTTTAAGCTCTCTACATATAACGTACAGCTAATATAATTGAAACATTTATATATTTACCCTTCAGTGTTTTTAATATTGACAGAAAAGTTCAGTATAATTCTAGTTATATACATTGTTTCTGAAATTATTGTACTTCACCTAAAATCTCTTTGTAGCATTTATTGGCACGCAGTATGCCGAATATTTCTTCGTCTGTACTTATTTATTTTTTTGTTAACTTTTGTGCTTTGGTTACTTGTTTTCCGACATGCTCTACTCGCTCCTTCATTATTTTATGCCCTAATCTGAGCACACGGTTGGATGGGGACTCAAAGTACACTTGCAGACAAAATGTTGTAATTTTTCTACACATGACTTTCCTGATAATTTTTAAACCAAATTCATTGTTATTGTAATTTGGAAAGAGAGCATATTTACTTCCATAAAGACTTAGAGACAAGTATACTGATGTTATCTTAAAATATAACCACGATAATTTATAACAATTCGAAGATAATTTTTTAAATAGTAAGAAACACTTCCTTTCGATGTCTTGAGAAACAACAAACGAGAACATTAGAAATAGACATTCTGAATTTTGTCTCGATCTTTTTGTGATAAGGCTAATCGTCATCTTCCTAATCACAAGAGAAAAGGGATTTGTTCTTTTCAGACATATGTCTGATATCCTGTTTAAAAAATCAGATATATGTACTGAAAATATTCCTGCATTTATTGATTATTCCTTGCTGCTTTTCTTTCTCACCTAGCTTTGCCTCCAACAACTCCTAATTTACTTTCAATATTTAATTTGCGTCACGTTCTCCAATGGTGCTATTGAGTTGGTCTTTATTCACATGTAGATTAGCCAAAAACGCAACAATTGTCGCGTGAGAGAGGGCATTAATGCATTAAAACTTAATTTGGTTTATGAAAGGCAGCGATATGGGAGATGTTGGTAACACAGGAATCCATTTCGTTTTGTGGATCGTAACATAACAAAAGAACCCTTTTAACTCAAAAATACCATAAATCCTCGCGCCATCGTCGAAGCCACGTGGAACCTCAATAGCTAATTTATGCATTTATATCTGAAACGAAATACATATTGCAACTTTTGTATCGTCCATGCAGCTGTTGATTTTCGTTTAGACTTTTGGATTGAAAACAGGTTGGACTGGAGCATTAGTAAAAAGAATATCGCAAATCCGCATTCCATTTCCACTCCAGCCAACACTCAAACAAATGGAGCATTTTTCTCTTCTCCCCGAACAATATTTTATGCATGACTTATACATTTTCAATTTAATGTACTTCGCCCATTGTAGGATAAGTTACATTTACTACTGAACGAACCGAGAATCGATTGTCGGTATCATAAATTCTGCCGGAGAAGATGTGTAAATAAAAGGAAGAACTAAAAGTCCAGAGGGGAAACGATCGACTACAATTCTTGTTTTAAGAAAATATTTGAAAATAAAATGCTTAATAATGAAGGCTACAAAAGATCGTTTAAACCATCTAAAAATAGTTTTCAATGTTTAATTAATGTCATTACAGTAAAAATATTTTCAGCAATTCGTATCATTAGCCATTATATTCTGCTTTCGGTTAATTGTTTCGCTTCCAATTGCAATTGTCTATTTCTGCTTCATGTCCACAGTAACCACCTTTATTTGGTTCGCTAATATTTCGTTACCTTTCATTGGCCACCCATTTTCAATAGTTTCTATTGTGATTGTTGTGCGACCAATATTTAGTCCATAATATGGCACCCTCACAATATTCTCTACTTTATATAAAGAGTTTTTCTCCATACAAGGTTTGTCCACTAAAAATTTGAGAGTAACAACTAAAGGATACCGATATACAAAGTGAATGAAGGGGCAAAGCGGCATAGCAAATGTATAGGAAACGAAGACGGCGAGAGGATGAAGATGACGAGGGGACAAAGATGACGAAGGGATGAATATGACGAGGGGATGACTATGACGAGAGGTTGAAGTTGACGAGTAGACGAATATGACGAGGGAACCACGGTGACGAGGGAACGAAGATGAGGCGATAAAGATAAGAGGACGAAGGGAACGAGTGGACAGAAATATTGAGTGGACGGAACAATCTGTATAGTTCCATCCTCACAGTTAAAAAAAGTAATTGTTTCTATTGCTGTGTCTCTCGTTCAGCTAATAAAAAGAACACAGTCACAGAAAATATGATTTATATAACATGCAGTATTTTTTTCCTCAGACATCACAGTCGTGTACAACAGATTACAATGTTCACCCTCTCATAAACACGCGGCATGCGACTGTATTATTCATTTATTTTTGTGTATTTCTCTCTCCCCAGAACATAAAAATAAGTAATTCACACCGTATAGCAAAGAGCTCTTAACAATAGTTAAAAGAAGATATTGATAAGCAAGTTCCAAAATTTTACTTCCAACATTCCCAAGTACATACACTATCTTTTGGAACATTTTTTGAGAAAGTCACTTAATAACTCAAAACAACGTGGCCTACGTATTACTGTCTTATATTGTAATGGCCCGAACCGTCCATCACCTTTAGATACCGCAGATAGCACACATCATGTGCTCGATACAGCAATGAATTTCAGGCCGCGCACGCTGAATTTTTATTAATGGGCGCCAAGTGTATATGAACCGAGAACCTGCTCCTACGTTGAGAATCTCAAAGGTGAACAATTCTGGGTCGAAGGAACGCAAATGCTTACTATCTACTTGAAATGATAGGTTCATGGTTCTATTGTGTCACCAGTGTCCTCAAGTAGCGAGACACGTTTATTTAAAACTAAAAAGAATTTTTACAAAACGAAGTTGCCACTTATCGAATCAAACTTCCTCTGTGCGAAAAATAAACAGTTCGGTGACTAGGGACAGATCGTACAGTAATTGGTGTGGCCCTACCTCACTTTGGATAACTGCGTGTTCGCAGGGCCGTAAAAGGTGCTGTCCGGGTTGCTCAGCGCAGGCGACACCCCGTGCAAGGGAGACGCGCGCTCGCCAAGGAGGCAGCCACGTCCCCGCGTCACTCGGGTGAGGGGCCGCGACCATTCTCTCGGCGAGGTCCCTCTTTCGCGGCGATGACGATGTTTCAAGAAACGCGCCGGCCATCGAACGACTCCTCTTCGCGCCCGTGCTGCCGATAAAGGCAAGCCGCGCACCTCTGTAGGTAGCTTTCGGACTTTGAATGTAATTGGCCACGATTTTCTTTGGCGTGTTTTTCTCTTCATGTGTTTTCGCTCAGAAAACGTGATCTACTTTAAGACGTGGTGGCTTGAGAAATCCGTAACTAGTGTTGCTAAAACGTGCCCGTATTTTCACGCAAAATTGAGCGAAAAGTTCACAAATTTTCGAAAAAATTGTAAACGACCTTGCTTAAAAATCTATCTTAAAGAAAAAGGTTTTATTAAAATTATTTGTTAAATATCTGTCTGCATAATTGTACTTATAGGAAGACGCCTAAATTTTTTTTCAATTTTTGAAATTTTCCATAAATTTGGGTTTTCAACGAATAAGAGAACTGCACCATTCTCTTAAACGTCGTTCATACTATCCAACAAAAAAATTTAATCAAAAACTTTGGAGAACTGCATGTTGGCGGGGCCGTAAAAGGTGCTGTCCGGGTTGCTCAGCGCAGGGGACACCCTCTCAAATAGGGCGTGCGCTCGTCAAGGAGCCACGTCCCCACGTCACTTAGGTGAAGTGATCATTCTCTTAGCGAGGTCCCACCTTATTTTGCGATGACGATGTTTAAAGAAACGCGCCAGCCGTCGAACGACCCCTCTTCGCGGTCGTGCTGCCGATAATGGCAAGCCGCGCACTTCTGTAGGTGCCATTCGGACTTTGAATGCGATTCGCTCGTAAATCGGAATTTATTCCGAGTAAAATTGCCACATGATCATTCAGTTCAGACGGGAGATACGGGCTAGTTGTATTCTGCTGAATGAGCGTTGATTAGTGCTTGATAATTGCGACCTAAATTAGTATGTTTAGGTGGTGATGGTATGATACATTGAAATATTCCTAATATTATTATACTAATAATATTATTATACAAAGCTCCTTGTATTATTATATTCAAGATTTTTTCAAATTTTGTTGTTAACATCATATTTTGATATTTTTCAGGTTGACGTGTAGCAATGAGAACAAGTTACAACAAAGATAATATTTGATAATTGCCAAAATGTTCCGGTGACTGAGGCCGCTCTTGGCAGAGCAACTTCTGATGTCTCTGCTTAGCAGAGGCCAGCAGTGTTGTTGCCTCCTACGTCTCATGAACAAATGTTGCGTCCGCTGCCGATTAATAAAGTGTTGCTAGAGCCTAGTTATCAAATCCCTTTTACTCTTCCCTACTTGCAGCTTTCTCGCCATGCTCGTCCCCACCCTTTCAATAAGCCGTTGCTCGATCACGTGGGTGCTCTCTGGCATAGTATTGGCTGTGCTAGCGTATTCTGGAAGCTTCAATAGCTAATAGTTTGTGGATTGGCCAGCGGTGATCCCTTCCCTAATGACATAATTTTTCGGTGGCTTTTGATTGGCCGTTATTATGCAGTCATGGCCGTCAAGTGTAAACATTTAGGGGCGGGGGCGTCAGCCGCCTATTGTCACTGAGATCTAGTTATGGCACGACCTAAGGAATTAGGGAACGAGCTACTAGATTCCATAATGTGTCTTTTCACGGTGCTGTAAATGTCGTTTATGGAGGACAAGGGGGAGAGAGGGTGCGGGGTGGCTTCCTTCGGCTTTGAAAAGCGGCTCGCGGGGTTCCCGCGGAAATTTCTTTTGTGAACTTTCTTTTTCAAGGGATGGATGGCGTCGGGCTGAACCACCGATACCCACGTGTTGTGACCCGCGTGCGGGCTGCACGTGTGCGCAGCGAAGTGCCACAAGGGGACGCCGGGGCGTAATTAGCGCGACAGCTCGGTTTTAGCACGCGAAGGTGCGATATCGTATATTGTATTATCAACACCACCTAGGTTAAAGACCACCTAGATTAGTATGTCTAGATGGTGCTGGTATGATACATTGCAATACCTAGCTCGTAATATTATTATATTCAAATTTTGTTGTTTACATCATATTTTGATATTTTTCAGGAGGAGGACGTGTAGCAATGACAACAAATTACAAGATAATACGTAAGTATTTGAACATTTAATGTTCATTAATTTATTAATATATAATATATATAATATCTGCACGTGGAATACTTTGAAGTGCCACGAGCATCTGCACGTGCAAAGTAGAAGTCTAAGGATAGTTTATTGATTTTTTTATTTATAATGTGTATAGTTTCATATTCCTGTATTCTGTCTTTGAGCAACATCAGCCCAACCGCAGATTAAGTTTGTATCTATCTAAACATAATTTTTTGCAATAATTTAACCTGTAAATATGAATAGTTTTCAAGAAAAAAAACATCAAATGAAATCATCACCACCTACTGAACTTGATGAATATCCTCATTCAGATTAATATTGCAATTTTTAATAGTCTCACATCTTCTCTTTCACCCCTCGTTCCATTTGCACAGTTGCATTATATTTGTTTGCATTTTTCACCCCTTCATTGTATTGTCACCCAACATTCCAGGAAATGGCGAACGGGTTGAGAAATAAACGACGTTTCTACGGAAGTAAACGGTTGCTGCGTGAAGGAGTGGTTGGCGTTTGTGCGAACTGACGGTGAAAACGCCTCTTTCCGAGGGTCTCAAGTCCCCAGATTAGAGCGTAGGAGAAGTAAAGAACGGAGAAAAGAGATTACAGGAATTAAAGTTGAAGGAGCGAAGAAAAGATATTCCTTTAGAAAAGCAGTCATTATTCAAACAGATAATTGTCTCCGAAAGGATAGAAACGATTGCCAAAGAACGGAAAATAAAGTGATCTCGAAAATCGTGCAGATTAGCTTATCGGTATTATCACTTTTTATTTACTTCAGGTCGCTTTATATCTACCTGGTCATTAGCGACCTCCGTTACATTAACCAAAAGATAATCATAATAAGGATTGGTTTGAACTTATTAACAATAATTTGATTTAAATATATCAAGAAACATTACGTTTATATTGATTTTATCTGTACATTACAAGAGTTTGATTTAAACATATTTTGACATTAAATTAATTTTTAAGTAGGTAATCTCGTAACAGATGGATAATTTGGGTTCATTTTGATTTTGGAAAGAGATAAAAAATCTTGGTTAGTTTTTAATTTTTTTGTAAGTTCAAATCACTAATGAGATATGGGTCGGGGATTAAATTTTTGCGCAGATGACTGTGGCTGAGGTTAAAGTGACCGATGCGTAGTCTGATTAGCATGACGTGCCTTCTGTTAATTTTTTGTTTGACAGAGGATTTTACAATGTATTTATTCTCGCTAGGTGGAATTGTAAGAAAGAAATCTTTCATTTGCAGCCCCAGAAGGTCCTTGTCGATGATAGGAAACCTTTATTTAAGTCATCTACAGTACCACCTGCCCCTATTTAAATTTGTGAGGGTGTAGTTGCTGTTTTAGCAGCTGAGTCTCTCTCTTCATTTTCTGAGATATCTTTGTAGGATGGGAGCCTAGAAACTGTGACTTTAAAATTTTATATTAGCTAGATAGGAGAGGTGTTCTTGAACCAGTTAAAATATACGGTACCTAGAATGTATGTTTTGAATAGACATTCTAGATAGTTGATAGCTAATCAGTGAAGTCGATTTAAAGGTTAGTAGAGTTCTAGGTACTTAAATCCAGGGTTTTAAATATAGCCCAAACTTCACATGAGGAAAATGAAAATTGTCTGGGATACGGAAATGTTTGTCAATATTTTGTTCGTAATGCTACAGATGATAACTAGAATAGATACAGTCGACTTCGTTTATAGTGAATCTATGAGGAAAAACATTTTAGTTTTACTTTATCAGGGGTTCACTGTATCTAATAATTCCAGGATATAATAAGTTATAATCTTTATTAGTGATTTTATTGTCTTCATGCTCTTCGTCTTCACCTAGTTTTCTTCTATTATTAAAGATCATTTAATGCATTTATGAAGCCTTAGCTAGATTACATCTGAGTTTTTAAATAGCTGTCCACGCTGAGAAAGTCTTTTACTAGGACAAAACTGTCATATAAAAGCTGAATCAATTCCCTCATAACAAGGTTCCTTCCCTTTCATTCACCATAAATGTTACAAAGCAACTCACGAGTTTTCTACTTACAAACCCTTCGCGTTATATGAATTCGTGATTAAAGGTAAATTGCTTCCCATGGACTTATTTACAACATTCTCTATAACCGATGTTGAGACTTCTCTATAAGCGAATCTTCTAGTGCAAATTTGTTATGTATGAGAATCGAGGCTAGTGATTTCAGTCCATTATAACCGAAAGTTCACTATATCCGAGTTCACTACATCCAAAGTCGACTGAAATTATCTTTCTTACATGTGCAGGAAGTGCGAAGTGTTTCTACATTACGTACAACATAAAAGACTTCAGTTCCTTGAACTGTGAAGTCACCTAATGTGCGCTAAATGCTAATCGTTCCACAAGAGAAACATCGTTAACAGTAGCACCACATTCTCGCCTCAACGACTGCGAAGCTTCTTTTTACTCGAAAGAGCTTTAGCTCCGTTCTAATTACGGAAACAATAAGCTTGCTCCCTTGTGGAGCAATAGCTGGAAAAATATTATATTTTCCAGGGAACAATGCCTTCAATTTGTGAGAATAGTTTAAACTTTGGGAAGCCATATGATAAAAATACCCCCAACTTTGACAAATACGCACAAATGTGTAAAAAATATGGATATTAAAGTTATGGATATAATATGATGCAAATTACGAGTATAAGAGGCATTTTATTCAAAGTATAAGTGCAACTAATAAATTTCGTCGCAGGTTATTTTAAATCAATTAAGTTAAAAAGGATGCAATACGAGTAAAGATCATAAATATTCCCTGGTGAAAGAGAAAGAAAATATACTTACTTTTATTATTTGAGGAAATGAATATTACATTCATACATTAAATCTACCTTACTACGAATAATTCACCTTATATAGTATAATTAACCTTATATCGCATAATTAACCTTATATCGCATAATTAATCTTATATTACCTTACCTTAAAGAACTTCGTGATACAATGTTCTGTGTGGAAGCATCAGTACCATTTCGGAATTCATCTAATACACTTTCGTAGTACACAAATATTATTTACTTTGAAAAATGTTATTTATAAATTAAGTCTTGAAATACATATATTTCTTAATTTCTTTCTTCAGAAAGTATGTATCAGTTTAACAAAATGGCATACTATCTTTAATTAGAAAGAACCAATCCATTAAGCGAAATAGGCATATAAATATATTAATTAAAATGTGTGGTTTTTGTGCAAGATCTACTGCTAATCATTTCTTAACAATGAAAATGTAGTTTTATTCACACCATTGTCTATTTTCACAGATATTCAAATATTGTTTGTGTTGAAACAACGGTTATTTCAACATTTTTGACAAAATATTCCAGTTATTTTACAATAAAATTTTAAAATAGTCCAAAACAATTATTATTTGGTCGAGACTATTTCAGTGTTGATGTGAGTATAATTTTAGTATTTTACATAATATGTAATCTGCAGTGGACATCGTCATGTACGAGCTTAAGAATTCTACTTTAAAAACCCAGAAAAAATTCAATGGAATTAATTAAATAAAGGTTGAAAGTGCAAGAAATTCAATATAAATTTTACAACATAAAATTGTAACAATTTACCATTATTAACCAACATTCCGTTCACACAATGAAAATACAGAAAGTTGAAGGTGTAAAAATATTTCGTAAGAATCCAGAAGAATAATTGTTTTGCTTGAGAAGTTTAATAAATATTTTACCGTTGTCTCAATTAAATTTGCATTGCGCAAATAAAAATCACTGAAGCAATGTATGTGTTGTGCAATTCTAGTATATTTACTTTTTTACTTTTGGTGGATTTCTTAAATTAAAACGAAAATATTCGAGTTTTAGTGAACTTCATATCAATGCATTTTCTACAAACTACAGATTGTATATAGAAAAGTGCACTTATTCCACTGAATCGAAAAGAACTGACATGAGCAATTACAGTATTAAAAACGTATACTCCCCATGGTTAGTGGAAACGATTATCCATGGTAGTACATAGAACATTGAAATGTCTAACTACAACCCTTTCAAACAAACGAAAAAATAACGTAATTTCGACATTATACCGGTAGCTTGGTAATTTAAATTCTTCCACTACTGGTCTAGTTTTATTTACATTCCTTCCGTTTTATTTGTGATGTTGTTTTTGTTTCTTGACGACAAACCATTTTAATTCACATTGAGAAACCTACAACAAAATTTACTGGAAGTTGTCTGAGTATGAAACAACAACCTGGTCTTTCATTTCGCAGAATCATAGCGAATCGTGCGAGTCCTTATGATAACGACTCTGCCCCGTCCTCCGTTTCCATTTGGAAGTTCCTGAGGCAAACGGTCTTCCGGAAGCAAAATCTTCTTCTACCTACGCCTGTTCCTCTCTCCCGAGCCGACAACGTCCCGCGTGATCTTTGCACGAATCCTGCCAGCGCGACGGAGACGGTGGCGCGTCGGCGGCGGCGGGGGGAAGTTCGCGGGCGGCAATTTGTGCGTGTCGGGTGCCACGTACCTTCCCCTCGGCTTCCCGCCAGAGCGAAGTTTTTGCGAACACGTGCCTTTGCTTGCAAGAGTGTGCAGTGCTTGGCCACGATTTTCTTTGGCGTGTTTTTGTCTTTATGTTTTTTCGCTCAGAAAACGTGATCTACTTTAAAACGTGGTGGCTTGGGAAATCCGTAACTAGTGTAGCTAAAACGTGCCGTACTTTCTCACCTTTATTTTCACGCAAAATTACGCAAAAAGTTCTCAAGTTTTCGAAAAAATTGTGCATGACCTAATTTAAAAATCTATCTTTATGGAACAGATTTTATTCAAAGAAAAAATATATCTTCAAAATTGTACTTATAGAAAGACGATTAAAAAATTTTCATTTATTGAAATTTTCCAAAAATTAGGGTTCAAATAATATGAGACATACACTATTTTCTTAAATGTCCTTCACATCCTATCCAACAAAAAAAATTAATCAATAACGATGGAGCCATTTTTTAATATAGGAATTGTCTCATGCAAAGTATCTCCCAAAATTAAAATATCGGTTTCACATTCAGGGAGCCACGACAACAGATCGTTTGGGGAATATCAATTTTGAAGAAAATTGCCTGAACGGTTTAGCCGCTAGCGTTGTTCACAGACAGACGGAGAGATACGTTTTACTGTCATTCGATTTTTCGGTACCAAGGACCCACAAAACATGGATTATGACCGCAATACGAATTAGAGAATTTTTGTTTCTAAATTTAGCTACTGATTTTATTCACTTTGTAGTTACCAGGGTCCTGTAATAAGAGTTTTTCTGCCAAAATATTCACCTTTTTTTTTGCGCTTTACACAATTTTCTCTCTACTGCGTCAGCGATAGCGAGAATGTAAAAATTTTATAAACTTTTCATGATATTAGCAGGGCTGTGTAAAACGATGATATGGGTATCAATCTTGATTTGGAAATTACCCATTTTTTATGTTGCCACTGTGGGGTGGAAACTGTTCGTGACTTTTCATAAAAACCACCCCAAACTATTTATTTGAAGTTCTCTCTCAAATAGAGCAAAGTGCACTTATAAATAATAGTATAAAAGTCCGTTTTTCTTTAATATAATTGCATTGGAATTTGAATTTTGGAAAATTTGCTGAACATGATGTTGTTAACCCGTCTCGAATTGTTCCAATTTTCTGAAACATTTACATTCAATCTAAATAGGAACGAAAATGTGGATGAATCTTCGTTGACCAGAAAGTTTGGGTGAAAAATATGCAAACAATTTGTTGCTCAATTTCTTGATATCGTTTTAAATTTCCTCAAGTATTAATGGGTTTTTGAATTTCTGCTTATTTCTCAAACAATTTTCAGATGCATTACTAGGCTTACACGGGAAATAACTATAGCATGACATATTGATACCAATGTTTAATCATTAAATAAATTATAAACATTGGCTGAAATAGGACCGAAACGAACAGGAAGAGATGGCTAAGTGCATCGACTGATGTCACTGCAGTGTCTCTGACCGGGAGGTCCTACGTTCGAGTTCCGACGATGGCTGGATTTTCGACCCTGCCTTGTCGGTTATGTCGAATTCACTCGCTGTCTGGAGGATAATTCTGGCGGGTGGCTGCTCTGATCGGTAAATTTCCGTGTTTTTTTTTTCGATCAACACCAGGGAAATAGCCGAGCAGTTCCCTAACAAACGGGCTATGGACTACGTGCAATCTTTCCTTCCTCTTCCTTGTCCTATCTTCACCCCTTATTTACAAATACATTAACACGCACTACACTACCACACGAGCCGGGAGACCAGTTGACAGCTTAGACCTTGTCCCGGCTGGGGCGGTGGCCTGCTGTCTGGTAGGAGATACCTCTTTGAGGGTAACCCCGCCAGCTGATGGTTGGTCGGCATCGGATCTCGACACATAGCGGCGAAATATCAGAGACACCTCCCGAGTGAAGAAACATGCACTACACTTACGTGACTAACGACCTTAGCAGAATCAGTCACGACAGAAACCTGGCGAACTTCGCATTTACGAAGTGTGTTAAAAGTGAAAGCAATAAATTTTGGAGAAAATGTTCTAGAAAGTTTATAATGTGTTTGACAAAGGTTTCAAACAGTTCTCGAAATATTGAAGGTTTATTGTAACTCGTCATAATTAGTGTGCGTACACACAAATATTCCATTTTCTGATTTTATATAGGGTAAAACTTTGGCTTCCAGCCACGTTGCTTGCGAGAGGATAATTTAAATTAATGGTGTGCAATGACGGACATTTATTCTTCTTTGAAATCGATGTCAGTGTCAGCTAAATAAAACCCCATCAGAGAGAGATTGCGCGACGCTTTTCCTTTCTCTGCTGTTCAGAGATAACGCGCGTACCGTTAAGGCAAAGCAGGAGTTTCAAAATATTTCAAGTCGAATTTAAGGTGAGTAAAAGTGAGTTAAAAAAGTAAAGAGTGATTTAAGGTGAATAAAAGTGAGTTAAAGGTGTTAAAAAGTAATTCCTCTCCAATTTATCGTTTTAGGGATTTGGCAAGTTTTCTACCTTATTTTAAAACTGTTTTATTTATTGCAAAACTTATGATTATTAGCCCTTGCAATTCCTTATAATTTTTAATGTTGAGAATTCCCTGGACTGACAAAGTGCATAGTGACTACATACTAGAAATACATATATGCCGATAGACATAAAACGTGATTAAAATTAGAAGAACAATGTATCGTGGTCATTTACTTAGAACCCGAAATATGAACTTTTGCAACTGATAGTGTTGGGGAAAGTTCAAGGTACCCGGGGAGTTGGCAGGAAGAATATGTGCTGACTAGCAAACATCCGCAAATGAATCGGTATTTCGAGTGAATCTGAGTTGTTTCATCTGGCACAAAGAGAAAGTTTAGGGATGTGGTCACCAACCTTCAGTAATGGAGACGGCACTTCAGGAAGAAGATAATTTGTGTACAGTACTTATCAAACCAATGAATTCAACAGAAATTCAAAGAGTCTGTACATATTAATAGAGTCGCATATTTATTTCCGAAATTATTTATAAAAATATGGAAATAAGTTCAACTCAAAAATTAAAACATGTTTTTTCCTAAAATATATATTCCTGAATAGTACTCGAAATATTACACTAAGTAATGTTTCAGGTACTATTAGGAAACATTAAATTAAATAATTAGGAAACATTAAATTAAGTAATATTTCCTAATAAACCTAAAACATTAAATTAAGTAATATTTCCTGATACTTATTCCGCCAAACGATAAAATTAACATCATTGATATCAAACATAATGACTCTGTATTATTTTATTATTGTAATGGAAATAAATTTTTATCACGATAAGAACATTCGTTGACATCTACGTCACACGTGATGGCAAATTCTGAAAGATTTGGTTGATTTCTTGTTAATATTTTTAATGGAAATTTTATGAGAAAATTATCATTAGCTTTCTTTAAAATTTAAGTTACTCATTAGTTCACAACTAATACAAACATTCTACTAGAAAGATGAGCATTTGAGGAGTTATGTTACAAGAGTGAAACTCGTGTAGCTATGGGGCAAATTTCACTATTGATGAGAATGTGGGACCTAAAATTTTAAAATTACAATTTCTCACAGGTGTAATGTATCTTTGACAACTGTGATTTAGTTACCATCACTTTTTTAGACAATGAGAGGATAGGTTTTCTTCAGTAAATACCTTCTCATACATTCTTAATGATTCCGTATAATGCTAAAGCAGGCAACAATGTTTCGACTGTTTTGAATAACGTTTTAAATACAGTAATAAACCATCCATTTTTGTATACATCACCTTTAAAGCTTTTTAACCAGGGGAAGAGTTTTAAACAGGATAAATATAATGAACCAGTAATCTCGACAAAATGTATTTTTGAGTTTGCATATTAATTCTGTGTATTGTGCTTGAAGCAATACATAAAAAGCATTGTTTGCAGTCATTGGCGCGCCCAAGGGGGAGGGGAAGGCTCATGGGATTTTACCCACTCTCCCCAAAACCAATAACACGCATTCAAAATGTAGTGTTTCTCTTCTAGTAAATGTCATTCAATTTATCAAATGTTAACGTTACAAAATATTAGCTATAAGTCAACAAATAAAAAAAAATGTTCAGCATAAATAAAAACTGAACCCTAAACGTCAAGCCCGCACCCCCGGGGAAATTCCTGGGTGCACCTGAGCTGTAAAACACACACGGAGTAAATGAACCGATAAGCGAATCACAGAATGTGCTTGTTAAGGCATATTGTAGGAAAAAATATGTATGTACTTTCACATGGGTTCTCATACCTGCAAATTAAATTAGTTGTGTCGCAAGAACACGTAACTTCTGGCCATTAGTAATGATTATGTAATACTATTTATACCTCAATTCCGAATTAACACATCTCCGCCATGATTTTTTGTAAAACTCATTTTAAACCGTAGAACATGTGATGATAAAAATATGCAGTATGCGAGAAAGTAAAATAATTAAAAGTTAGTAAATAATACGAAACTGATGGCGTTAGTAAACAAACGCAAATAGATAGAAAATATATAATAGTAAATATTAAACACTGTGGTATTGTAATATTGTACAAATATATAACAGTTGTCATGTATTACTACGAAAGAAAGGCAGCCGTCATTATCACCTGTTATCAGTGCAGCGTTACAACAATGGATTACAACAATGACCGCTCATCTATTCGTTTTCACAATTAACACAATTAAAGGACGCAATTAAAAATGAAATATAATATAATACAAACAATAATAATAATAACGAAATATGAAATTTAGATTTTAGATTTATTTAGTCAAAAAACAAAAACTGTATGTGACGTATGGTGGAGAAGACTATCTGCGCACGTTTTCTTGAGTTCCAGAACACTTTCCCGACATTTTAACTATAAATAGTTGAAAGATGAGTAAAATTTTAAAATAAATAAAAATAAATTTTTAAAAATCGCAAGATTAGCAACATTTGGAAAAAATAGACATTGTCGTTTCCGAACTATAGAAAACTTATTTGCATCGGTAAATGAATTGCAAATATGATTTTTCTGCATTGCTAACAAATTAGAAACTCGCCCTTACCTCTACTATTACCATTACAAGCAAAAGGAGAGTTCAACAAAACGTGTGCATAGTGAAGCTACATTTACGTCAAGAAGCAAAACAAAGAACCATCTCAGCATTTTCTCAATGGATCAGGGAAACTGAACAAAAACCTGATCGAGATGGGGGACATTGACCCGTAAGCTGAAGTACATTATTTCTTCCCAACATATTAGATCTTTAAAAAAATGTACAATATACATGTAAACTTTTTTATTATATATCACAGTTTTGTAAAAATAAAAAATTATATTTATTTTTGATGATCAGTATAGTCTCAAATTGCATAGAAACAGTTATGAAGCTGAAAATATTTTACTTTTAACTGAAATTTGTGTACCGTCTCTAATTATTTAATGTCATCTAACATGTGAAGTGAAGTGTGGTGAAGTGGAATTCTATGAAAGATTGCACGGTGAAATGTTGACGTGATTTTGTAAATTTCGTAGGTTTTGTATAGTTGTTAAGTTCTTTAATGTTAAGTTAGTGTATTCTGCTACCAAGTTCTCACACTTAATTGCAGAATTATTAATAAATCTAATCTAATCTAATCTAACAATGCTTTGTAAATTAACGTAGTGTATTGTATGAGGATTTCTGACAGTGAGATGTTGATACTGACACTTGATGAACGTGAATTTTACGACGTGTGTTGCAATTATAAATATTAGTTTGCATAAAAATATGTTTCCACCGTTAAGTAAGTCACTTTTGATAAATATTACAGATTCGTAAATATATAGGTAAGACAGTGGTAAGATTCCAAACTCAATGAAGAGAGGCTTGTAAGGGTAACGCGAATGGAATTTTTTCATTATTCTAATAATTTTCTTTTACAATCTAAATGTCTGAGTTCTACATGATGAGTTTCCCCAGAATTTTATGCCATACCTGAGGCAGGAATGTACATTTGAAAAATACACGCAATGAGCTGCATGAAGGCTGACAGAATTTGAAAGAATTCTGAATTCGTAATATAATAAACTTAATTATAATTAATTAATAATATACAAATTCTAACTTAAAGAGCATCAAGTTGCGTAAATAGGGAGCGGGTGACTGAACTCTATCAATCTTTATTTCATATTTATTTCAAATATGTTTTAAATAATTTTTAAAATATTAATTTGTATAACAAAAGCTCTAATGTAAGAAACAAACGAAGAAATATGAAATAATATACAAATTCTAACTTACGTATCATCCAACTGCCTCGAAACACTTCTAAAATTACGATCACGAAGCGCAGAATTTTCTGAGCGGGCGACTAACTTTGACACCCAATTACTCCAAAATACTCATTATTTCGAAAACTTCAACATGACCACATTTGAAGATGTTTTTGATTACCACATTTCATAAAGAAAACATTATATCTACATAATTGTAGCTTTAGGAAGACGCCGCGAAAAGTTTTTTTTTTTAATTTTCGAAAAACAGTTTTCAACCAACTTGAGACCTGCGCCACTCTCTTAAACGTTCTTTAGACTACCCATCAACAAAATCAATAGCGCCATTTGTTTGAAAATGTCCCAGGGATTTAATGTAAAGAATCCTCCAAAATTAAAATATCTGTTCCAAATTTAAGGAGCCGTGACATCAGCCAGAAAATTTACAGAATGGTTGAAGGCGAAATGTACCGGCACTAGTACAATTTGTAGCCACCACGTGGCAGCACCAAAATAAGTAAAAATTACTTTAACGGTTACGTCTGAACCAATGGTCCGATTTTCGATCTGTAAACGGCATTTGGAGCCTTTTTAAAATGTAATTTACACTACGAAGCCCTTTTTTCAAAAATCCAAGAAAAACTCAAATTTTACATTGGTTCTCAAACTTTGGAGAAAAAAAATTAAAAATGTGGGCTTATAGAGTGATGGCAACATACTTTCTGAATCCACTGCCGTGACAATCATGCAAATCGAACGAATAGGAGCGTCGTAAAGTGAAATTTGGGAAAATATCTTGCCCTCCTCCCCCTTTCGACCCGTTCGTCACCCACCAGCCCGTTGTGGGCCCTCTGTCGGCGCGGCGGCAAGGCCAGGCCCGGCGGTATGCGGTCAGCCCGGGCGGAGGAGGCGAGACTTGCGGGACAGGCAAGCCACACAGCCGGTTTATTATTTCGTCACTTTGCATCTCAATCTATTTTTCCACAGATATCAAACTAGAGATGCTATACTACTGTTACAGACAGAGGCAAACGGTCCGTAAGAGTAGTACATAACTACTTTTCACATATTTCCGTCTTAGCGGAAGGCGATAACACAGACCCTCGTATGTCATCGGAAGAGACCGCAGATACTGCACAGATCTGGCGTCTCCCACGGCAACGCTTCAGGGAGAGAGGCGAAGCAATGAGGGGGGAGACTTGAATTTTCATGATGCGAGCTACAATTACTGGTAACATTGGGGAGAGTTTTATTTCGTTAACTAAAAGTAAATTATAATTTTTAATTTCTTGGTACTTTTTATGACTGAAGCCGCAGTTATGTAGTGTATTTTTTGTTTATTATTATTATTATTATTATTATTATTATTATTATTATTATTTCTACTCACATTTATTCAAAAGTACCAAAATGCAGGGTAGACCTGTGAGATCGAAGTCGCTAGGGCAGATATGCAATACTGTCACAATCTCTGTTGTACAGACTATCAGGCATACACAAGAGAGAGAACACAAATCTTTTGTGACTGATCAACGAAATTCTAAAAGTTTGTATGTCTTATGTTTGTAATATGAAAAAAAGTAAATTCTGAAAAATGAATGCATTTGCTGTCTCTGCAACTTAATGCACATAAGAGTTGTGCAGTTTTCGAATTATGTTTTGGTTGGATCACTCACCGTCTCTTGTTTTCCATTTTCCAAGTCATGAGATTAGCAGGCAACAATCTCCTTTTCCTCTTTCGAGATGGCGGCAGTAATTTTTTTGTTGGTGGTATTGTAAGCAATTCTGAAGCAGAAGCACCGTTGGAATTCTGATTTTCGCAGTGATCATTGGAAGATATAAAATATTATTCAAAATAAATGTTTTCAAACACTCACTTTTTGACTGTATTTGAACTGTACTTGTACTGTACTGAACTGTACTTGAACTACAGTGCAGTATACTCCTCTATAAATCGAAGTTTTTAGTACCTGAGATAGTAAAGTCTAAAAGCCACTTTCACACTTTGCGGTCTCATCAAATTACTTTTGACGTTAGAAACCTGAAAAGTGTTCACACTAGTGTAACGATTTTTGACGCCTCATCTTTCGCAAGGCGGCAATTTGACTATAATCTTTCTTGAACGGTGAGGGAAATTCAATTACATTGGACAAATAAATACATTTCAAAAACTTTAATAAACCACATATTTAAATATTACTGTCACGAGGTTGAACTAACGAATTTGCCGAAGACCTAAAGTGTAAGTATTGCTCCTTCGGCATATTGACGCGTTTGGCAATTTGCCACCTACGCGAGCAGTCCAGGAAATAGTATATCTGCTTTGACAGCATTGTATGAGGATCAATATCACTTCATCTAATATAGAATGTGTCCTGTTCTGAGAAGACATGAACTCAATGAGTAACATGAACTGCATTTATGTTTTTTCTATGAGTATTGACGTTCAGAAAAAAATATTTACCGTGGTAAACTGAATACCTTTCCTCCTATTTTCCTTCGTTTTGTTGAAAGTCGAAGTTGTTTCTTGTATTTTGAAGTAATTCTACAAGAAGGCTTCTCTTCGACTTTGACATGCTTGCATTTGTTTTCCTCCAATACCACAAGGGTTCACAAGTACCTCCACGAAAAACTCACACTCAAATTCGTTTGGAACTCGAGTCCACAAAGACTATGGTCGGGAGCTGCCTTGTTTGCGCGCGGGGGGTACGCGGGGAGCGGGGTGTCTGTCGCCTTATCTTGTGCATGTCACCATTACTTTGACAAGCGAGCTTTGTGAATCACAGACCAGGCTCGGTCCATGTTTCTACACCACGTGTTTTCTGTTGTTAGAGTTTGCTTATTGTTCGTAACACAAGTGTATAGCGTACTCGTATTCATTTTAAATTTGTTTGCGACGTTACGTGGAACGGTATGGTTTCTGTTCGTAGTAAAGGCCAAACAATACACAGTGACGCTAGGAATTATTATTATTATTATTATTATTATTATTATTATTATTATTATTATTATTATTATTATTATTATTATTATTATTATTATTATTATTATTATTATTATTATTATTATTATTATTATTTATTATTATTATTATTATTAAAAGATAAATAATACTTTTGAAATGTGGGAATTTTCTTTTGATCCGACGATACATTCAACGAATCGAATTGAACGGAAATTACTTTTATTTGTTCTCTTGAAAATGTCAGATATTTTATTGCAGACACCCAACATATTGAATATTATTCTCATTTGATATTAGAAAAACACAATATTGAGCTCCTAATTGTTGAAGTTTATAGAAAAAAATATGTGGATTAACAAAAAATTAAAAAATGCTATTTCAAATTCAAACACCGGAAGAGAAGGCTCCGAGCATAAACTGATGCCACTGCAGTTTCTCTGATCGGGAGATCCTTGGTTCGAGTCCCGACGGTGTCAGGATTTTCGACATTAGCTTGTCAGCTTTGTCGAATTCAGTCTCTGTCTAGAGGAGAACTCTAGCGATCGGCTGCTCTCATTGGTAGTTTTCCGTAGCTTCTCCTAGCAACACCAGGCGAATGGCGGAGCAGTAACCTAACAAACGGGCTAAGGACCGCGCGCGATCTTTCTTACCTCTTCCTTGTCATATCCTCATCCTTTACACACACCCACTAACATGCACTACACTACCACACATGCCGGGAGACCGGTCGGAAACTTAGAGCTTGTCACTGTTGCGGCGGTGCCTCACTGGTGGAAGATACCTGGTTGGGGAAAACGCTGCTAGCCAACGGTAGGTCGGCGCCGAATCTCGCCATACAGAGGAGGAGGACCACCGCCACCTTGTGGTCAAAACCATGCACTGCACGTACGGGACTCATGACCCTGGTAATTGACGCGGCCGGAATCACTAACAATCAATCAATACATTTCGAACACAAGTTTATTATTCTCGGTTGTCAACTCCAGTGTAAGATATTGTACAATAACATATAGAATTGAATTGAATATAAATACTGTGACGTACCTTGTTTGCGGTACTTTTCACTACATTTATTTTTTGAAAGGACAGGTGTCTTGGTTCGTGAATGGGTCTCGTAAGGTTTGACAAGAACATTGGAAAAGCTCAATTATAATCTTCTTTGAACAGACAAGCAATTTATTACCGAAATCACACATTTAGTACATCAATTTCAATCTAATTACTCCCTGTTTTGGTACCAAAACTATACCCATGATCCTAGATCTTACAATACCTTGAATACCAAAAATAGTTCGTTTCTTCTCGGATATTTCCCAACGGCTGCGACGATCGGCGGCCTTCGGCGCGACTCGGTGCCCTTCGGACGGTTGACTGCGTGGACGCCCGTGGCACCGGCCCTCTGCGGCGGTTACACGATACCTCTGCTTCAACTCCGACCGTTGCACGTGTCTTTCAAATCGAGTAGGCACTACTTCTATATTACTGTCCACCTATTCCTTGCAGTTTATCTCGATGCTTTCTTGCGGCACAATCCACCAGTTCTCCTTCGCTTTCCTTTTACAATAACGCAGGCACGTAGCCACTACCCATGCCGTTACCAGCCACGCGGCTTACAGTTCTTGCCTTTTTCACCACTGTTCCTGACACCAATTCCACGATCACCAGCTTGCGCTATTTAACATTTGCCACTGTCGCTCTTAACTCAATTTTTGATAGCTTCCCTTACATTATTTAACTTCATTTTGTCTTTTTTTCACCGCGCGCACCAACATCGCTCCGCTCTCCTTCGAGTTCTGTTCCACACTGCTACTGCCGTCGTCTCGCCCCGTCTCGCCGCCTTATCGCGCCTGACCCGTTCCCTGATCACGTCCGTTACTCGCCGCCGTTGCCGCGCAATTCAAAATAGGCGTAATTGGAAGAAAATGCCCTGCGTTTCGAAGTAATTAAAGAAACGCTCCGCGTTTCAATACATATTGACATAATAAATAACATATTGAATTGAACATATTATATACCTTCTCCATGCATTCTCCTCCATGTAAACCCTTCAAAAACATATTTCAACCTTACACTTGCAAATCCACTCCGCCATTACCGAGAGCCATATTCTGCACGTCGTGGGTGGCAGATCGGCCGATAATCCCACCTACCAGATATACGGGCGTGAGATTACCGGCGACGCAAATGGATGGGAGCGCTCGCACCGCGGGCGAGGGGCGGGCGGAGGTTGAGCCGGGTCCGGCGCGGGATCCCTGGGGCACACCCTCTTAAGGCGCCGGCCTCTGCCCCGAGGCAAATCGGCCCGCGCGCCTCCCGCTGCGCGCGCCTCCCGGAGACGCGAAGAGGCTCTGGAGCTCCGCTCAAAGCCGGTCGGCCGGCGAATCGATAAGCGCCCGCGAAGAGAACGACGGGCGCGCAGCGAGATCGCGGCGCTCCGCGCTGCGACCACATTGGGGGAGTTTCAGGGCTGTCGAGAGATGACGGGTGAAATCGATCGGAAGTATTGATAGGTTAGAAGTGTATTAAAAAAGTTGTGGGGATGTAAGATCTATTCCGTGCGCTGTAAATGCTGTAAAGAAAATCTTTTGAGATTCATTATTAATGTTTTTACTAATTTTTTTAGAAAATAAATATAGAATATATTATTTTTATCTTCTGAACAAAGACGCTCCTTTTTATTTTAATTGGATACAATGTTCTATGTCTTCGTGCGAACCACTTATCCTATGGCCGAGAGGTTGAATCTCCGCTGGTTGTTCAAGGCCCGTAGAGGGCTGTCGAGCCATAGTACAGGACAGGAAAGGACAGGACAGGATACAATATTCAGTGAAACCTGGTCAAATAGGCCTCTCAATTATGCGGTCACCTCCACTAACAAATTTGTTCGTGGAACAGAATGGTTTTAACAAAGACACACGTAAATATATCATCTTATCAGCTGACACCTGATTTAGCGACCTTCTGGGTACAATTCATCTTCGACATTCTATCGACCTTATGGGTATCATTTATCTGATAGCGGAAACCTCACGAGGTTTTGAACTTTATTATAACATGAAACAGAAAAGTGGTGAAGATTACTGTTGATTTAATTTCTTCCTACAACGGGTCGCATTGTCATTTTACGTTCACACAATGACGTCCGTATCTCGCAGGGGATTTTTTTGTGTTTCAGGTAACGAGAGATGATTTTAGTAACTGTATCCTAACGAAAAAATATGTCTTTGTTTCTCTCGTTTCAAAAAAATTATTGATTTGGTAACTCGTATTTTCCTTATACGGAAGTTATGGATTAGCGGATCATTTCGGGTGTGAGAAGCCAATCTAAAAGTCATTCGCAAACTCCTTCGTCCGACAGCTCTGCTGTAAAGTTTCTACAGGAGTTATGAATTGCATCTGCAAGTGGACTTTGCTTGTTTGATTGTGCGAGGACGGAAAGAGTTTCTCGAGAAAGAACGATTTACAATACACGGGTTTCTTTTCACATTAGTCGAGAGGAAGCAAATTACCTTAAATACTTCGTATTAATTGTAGTTTCTTATTTAGAGTAAAACAATGTTAAGGGGAACGTTCATTTCACAGCATCAGCACAATTACATATTACCTTCGCTTCTAGCAATGTCATTATTTTTATTAAGCGTTCACGTCAATAACATGCCAATTTTTCCCGACACGGGGAAAGTTCGGTGGCAGCTTAAATTAAATATCACTGTATGAAAAAATACTCGATGTACGAGAATATTCTTAGAAACTTTATATTTATTTAATTAATTTAATTTTTATTTAATGTTCTATTTAATAAAGTTCCTAATTAATTTAAGTTTTATTTAAATTTATATTTATTTAATTAATTTAACTTTTATTTAAATTCTATTTTTATCATATTTAATAGGTAATTATTAGACATAAATTATATAAACTGATACTAAGTTGCTAGTCTAAAGGTCTTTCAATACCTATATCCTAACGCGTTCTAACCTTTCGAATTCTGGCATTATCCCCAAATGGTTTCTCCTTTGCATGAAAGCTGCGAAGAGACCATTAAGTACCACTGAGGATAAAAAACCTAAAGGAGAAAATACAGCCATCAGCAGCCGACTACCAGTTAATTCACCCAACTTTTACTAAACTATTTATTTATTTCCTAGTGCGGACGTCACATATTCTCCTTCCGGTCTTTGGCAGTATTTTCCATATCACGTTCACGTAGTATTTCACGATACTATTTGACACTGGTATCTATCCCAGCAGGAACATTTCTACGACACATGGATGAATGTTTCCTCCACCTGTGAAACTTGCCGATTTTTGACATGACACGGATTTTTCTGAAAAAAAAAGGATCCTAGAACGCAAATTGAATGCGAATACAGTGGTGATGCCCATATTTTCATTCGAATCATTCTTTTCCAGAAATGTGCGAAAATTACGCTACAGACGTACTTTTCTTCACAATAGCCATGTAGGATATTGCAATTTCAAGCAAACTCTTTTATTACCAAAACCTTTGTTTATTATTCAAAACAGAGGGTAGAATACATATAATCCGTGCTAATCTCACCGCTCACCATGCCATCTCACATTTCTATCAAAATAGGAATGTAGGAGTGATGTAATTTCCATCAAGTTCTTTAATAAGCAAAAATATTATTTAATACTCAAAAAGAACTTATTGCATTCCTTAATCGCGATCGCGAATTTTGCAAAGCATTGTCAAGAGTAATGTAGGTTGTTGTTTATTGGATTTTATGACACTGTAGAATGGATGTAGAGGGATCCACGTAGACTGGGAATCGAATTTGCTACTCCCCGAGTTTTAGAACAACACGTTGACATTGAGTCATTCTTTCGCTATTGTAACACTTTACTAATAACAACACATTTTTTATGAACGATACTTGAAATCAATTATGTTTACAAATGTCAATGTCAATTCAGTTACACGGACAGGAATCACGGAAGTCTTTTTCCTCTATACTTCTACCAAATAGCTCTAAATGGACGTTAAAGTATTGTACACTCTCTCCAATAAATTAAATTTATTCTTCATAGTTCGATCTTCAGAACCACGTTTCGAAAATAAAGTTTGATAGCGCTGTCGGCAAGTAGGATGTCCAGCGCCTTCAACCTGGCTGGCTCAGCTATTTTTTACGCGAAACGTAATGTTTCCATGAATGTACATAGTCTGTTCCAAAAATACGCGGACCGTTTGCATTGCACGCGTCCATATGGTACCAGGGGAATCCCCTTCATGTCGCCTGCGTTGCTCAGATCTGCTGATTATGGTGCCATTTTCTGATTGTTAATATCCTCATTTGTTTATTAGCTGCGTGGTTTTTAGTAAAGTGCGATTCTTTTCGTTAAGCGAATTTCACAATGAATTACCAGAAAGAGCTTCGAGTTGCTGCGAAATTTTGTTATACTAGGACAACCTGCGACGTACACTTTTGATATGCTTAACACGGCTTACGGAGATATTGCTATTAACGTACGGCATGCTGTAAGTAGCATGAACGTTTTAAAGATGTTCGACAGTCATTTGAAGATTATGTGTGTCCCGGACGTCCTTCCACAAAATGAACATTATGGCGCGGCAAAATTTACGCCTGACTGTCAGGGAGCTTTCTGAGGAGAATGGGATATCAGTTGAATCTCGACAAGTGATTTTTACAACATAGCGCTCTCTCTCTCTCTTTCTCTTTCTCTCTCTTTCTCTTTCTCTTTCTCTCTCTTTCTCTTTCTCTCTCTCTCTCACACTCTTTCTCTCTCTTTCTCTCTCTCTTTTTCTCTCCCTCTTTCTGTCTCTCTTTCTCTCTCTTTCTCTCTCTTTTCTCTCTCTCTCTTTCTCTCTCTCTTTCTCTCGGGTCACGCGGGCATTCAACAAGGCGAGTTTGGCGATAACAAAAAACTGATGAGTGAGAAAGTTTAGACAAAAGACAGTTTATATGTTTCTTTAGTACTGGTTGTCCAATCAATCAGCAGAAAATAAGCCGTGTCTGGAAGAAGGGTTTTAGTAATAAGATAATGAGATAGGCTTACACATGATGAGTTCCGTCATTTTTTGACACTCTTGGACGTGCGAGTTCCTCTTCTGGCGATGTGCGATCTCTTAGTCGACTTTGTTTGCCGCCTCCGCGCTTCCTAATAGCAGAGGGGAATTCGCAGCTGCCGCAGGGTGAGACAAGCCTCTTAAGATTTCACGAACGAAATTTTTTGTCGGTGAAACAACTAAGATTGTTAACTGTTACGCGGAGTAGTGGGGAGCAAGTTTTCATATTGCCAGCGTCGGACGTGCGATAGAAATATTAGGATATCCTAGCGGACAAAATACGAAAAAAGAAGTTCTTTGTGGCGACTTGAAGACGAGAAGATAAAGAGCGCGCGACGATCGGTGACGATTATGAACGTATAATGACGTATAATGAATACAAAGATTTATCTTTAACAATTTTAGAAAATATTAAAAAAATATCATGAATGATTTAGGAAAAGTACGAGCTCAATTGAATTATATATAGCAATTGAAATGAAATACAAAATATTGATTGAAATACTGATTATTAATAATTAGTGTAATTTTAATAGTATATATTAAACAAAGATAATTTCCAGAAACAAATTTTCCCATTCACACGAATCTAATTGCAGCGGCGGCGGGGTAAGTAAAAATTGCGAATCGAACCCGCGTGAATTGAGCTAGTGGAGCTGGCAGGGCATAATTTGGAACAAATAAAATCAGAAAACATCACAACGTCCGCCTCGATAGTATTTTGCGACGGGTACAGCTTTAGAATTTTGATTTAGAAATGCATGTGAAATTATATGTTGCATAGTTCCAAGTTTGTTTTACGCAAAACGCGAAGGCCGATGGTTGGAGCACCGTCGACAACGTCGCTTAGCGCAGCGTTGACAAGGACGCCTTCACATGGCGCCAGTGGGCGGGGCCGCCGACCAGTGGTGGAGCTATTTACAAGCAGCCTCTGTCCAGCGCCACTCAGCGTGGGAATGGAAGGATTCCTGATTCTCCGCCGGTGGCCGCAAGGTAGACCACTTGACGCAGATAAATAGGCATAGCGCTCTTCCTTCAATCTGATGCACGATGGAGTCTTGCGAAGAAAATGCCATTTTCCTCTCCTAGGACTTTTACTCAGCTAAGAGCCGGTTACCCTTTACGTCCCGATGGGACGCATATTTGACTGTACACTACACACAAACACATTTGGAGGCTCTTCTAACCTGGGTTCAGGAGAACGTGAAGCCCTGCGCGAGTACATATACATGGGACAAACAACCATGCCCAAGGCGGAACACGTACCCGCCACTCTTTGGACGAAAGCACTGAGTCGGTACATGCTCTTACCCACTTTGTCTATCCAGGTCGGCGAAAATGCTTTTCTATTTCTTTTATTAGTAAAAAAGGAAGGTACATATTTCGAGATTAGAACTTCTCATTATTTTTAAGTTCGTTCGAATGCTCTTCACATTTGCTATTCCTCCTTCATGCCTATGTTTTTCTATCTCTATAATAAAATACTCAGTATTCACTTCTATAACGCTCAGAAACTATGCAAACCACCTGAACGCGAATGACCTATCCACTCGACTTCCTGCTGTTAAAGCATCTTACCGGCAGCTCTTTGTTGCGTGCGAGTGGCCTTGTGTGAGTTTTGAAACTGTGTTCTGCTGGCGGTGGTGCGGACGCGCGCCCTTGCTGCTGATGGCGGGAGTTTGCCACGGAGCGCCACAGCAGTGCGATTACGCCACGCGTGTGAATACCTCCAATTAAACCAATGCTTCGCCAGCAGACGTGTCACTTGAAAGGGCTCCTGAGTGGCGCCGTATGAAGGGGTCTTAAGGTGTAGAGTGATTAGAGTTGGTGATTGTGTGTAAATTGAAATTTGCGTCTGGCAAGTGGAACTGGAAAATACACTCCTTGTCTCTAACTAGCCTTAGAAACACCGAGTAACCTTCACCTTCCCTATCAAACTCGTGTTGGATAACGCGAACATAACCGGCTAATTCGAGAATTAGTCAGATTTGCACTTAATCCATAATACTTACCTGGTCATAATACCATGATTATTTCTATTGTTTGGAGAGTTGAAGAGGTCAGCCGAACAATGAGCTAACCCACATTGATCTACTTTTTAGATTTTGAGGAGTTTACTAGAACGTTCAAGATAACTCAGTATACTTTCAAACTTATAAAAACGCTAGACTTGCGCATAAGTCCATATTGGATTTAAATAATATTACTCTAAAATAATATATGAAGTTATATTTAATTCTAATAGCTCAATTTCACAAAACATTGGAATAGACCCTTATTTTACTGAACTCTTAAGTGGTACATTGAATTTCAAGTTTTGGTTGTAAACATTCTTTGTTACACAGTTCAATTACTGTTTTTTGCAAGATGTTTTGAAAAAAGTATTCGTTTTATCTTCCAGCTGTTTAAAGAAATAACATTAAATCACAATTGAAAGTGGCGACTTATATAATGTCTTGAAAAGAAGATTTGCAATTATCTAGTTCACACTATCAATTTACTCTCCTAACCATTTCCATTCATTACACTGCAATAATTATAGTATATATTTTGTTGTATTGGAAACCTCGACAGTTTATGACTCTATGTAGCTTTCAAAATCTTATTTTCGAGTAATGAGCAGAGAGATGCTGTCAGTGCTCGACATGTTGAAAGGAACCAGCTAAACGAATTATCAAAGTTAAGTGGATTCGCGCCAGACTTTCTGAATTAACTTAAAAATCACGAGTCGTACTGAATTTTAGAATGCAGGGCAAGGTCTTGATTTCTAGATGGAAAACTCCTTTGGCTGACACATAAAGAGCCAAGAACGCTTTTCAATGAGATGCTAGGTGTTCACCAACTTCTATGCTAAAGCGGATTAATTGTGAGGCTTCTCATATTGCATAGTTACAGAGAGACTCTTGAATATTGGAAAGTTTATAAGGAACTAAATCTATAAGTACTTTATAAGAAATGGAATAACGTCAATTTTGGGTAAAGTATTCAATATGGTGGTGACAGACAAATATTTCGAGAAATTATTGAATGCAAATAACCCAACCTCTGCTTTTCCATAAAAATTATTATGTGATTGAGTCTGAAAAGGTCCAGTCCTATCACGAACTAATTAATACTGAACGTTGAAATTGTCAGTCGTATATACTATGAGTTATGATAGTGGGTAAAAAATTGCTGTACCTGTTGATAGTAGTGACGGTCATTTTATTGGACAATAGGGTAGTTAGTGATTTACACCAGATAATATAAAGGGACAAAGAAAGTATGATTGGCGTGGATAACAAAAAAATGAAATATGCAGGCGAAAGGTGGAAGAAAACCTGCTTAAAGTATTGAATAGACAGTAAGAAGGATATAAATGTTAAATGAAGAACAGAAGACGGGGTTACGTAGTTGAAGTAGAATAGTTAGATTTTAGCCCGGCAGAGCTCGCCCTTATTTGAGAACACGAATGCTCGCACAGGTCTATGAGACCGACGGACAATTTTTATTTTAATGGGAATCCATGGGAATTGTTTTATCGTAAATGAATACAAATCATTTATATATTTGGAGTGCATTTATTTCCTATAAACATGGAGCTTATATATATATATATATATATATATATATATATATATATATATATATATATTAGCCTATTGCTAAAAGTATAAATATAGGATTCTTTAAGGTTATTTATTATTGAGGCCTTATATATCTTTGCTCAGACATCCCGGCCAAAGAACAGAATTAATGTGCTCGTAGAAATAAAAATTGAACAAACATTCTTGCACTGGGAGCAAAATATTAGTTTTTTCTGCCTTTTCCTTCAAATTATTGACGCCAGCCACTTTACTGTATTATCCGACTGGAATTATCACATTCACGGTTCTATAAAAGGTGAGAAGAAATTAATTAAAAATACCGGAGAGTAAAGAAAGACTGTATTTTTGTCTATGTTTAGTAGCTTGGAGGTTATTGTCACCCTACAGAGACTCTTCGTCAATAATAGACGGAGTTCCAGGAAGTATTTGTTAAGGTGAACTGGTTCGCTTGGAAGAAAAAGGTTTGGGAATGTACAACTAGGATGATGATCCCCTTGTATTCACAATAGCAAACAAGACTTCATGGGTTTCACCCACATTTAATTCCTCTTACTCATTACAATGAGCACGACCCTTCAGACTAAACGGGCGGAACCTTCACCAATGGCCTTGCAGATTACTCGTGTCAATATACCAGATAGTCTGCGTTACTCTTCTTAAGATGGCCGAAAGTCATGGGGAGACCGACAATGATTCAAACTCAGAATTTCTAGGGGCCATAGATTTTAGGGCTCTCTCAACCTACATATGGCGGGGCTTATTAGCGAGAACTCTTGGGCGCACTTTCATCCTGCATGGTAAAGAGCCATCCAGCGCTGTGTCTTGAAAACCAGCTCGGCTTTACCATAATTCAGTGATGGATAATGAATAATAATAAAATACGATAGCTACAGGGAAATTTATGATTAACATATATTCAGGAGCAATAATATAAAACAAAGTGAAATAAAATTGGTTGAATTAAGTATTATTCACGCAATTAACAACTATGTGTTATTACACATTATTAACTATGTTATTAGTCACGCGAGGAAGCTAATACAAATTTATTAAACAAATTGATAACTAATAGTTTTAGTTATTATTCACGGATTTCAAGTAACTAATAAATTAAAAGTTATTAGCTTTTATTTAAAAATACTTTTTGTCCAACTCTGTCTGAGATCATAGCTATACATTGACTGCAAGCAGCTAAGAAATAGTCTTGGAGCTCTTGTCGCGCGTTTTCGTGGCCATCCCACGTACAAGTTGGCATTGCAATATTTCCACGCCGCAGCGCCAGCGCAACTCAAGAGTATTGCCATAAAACGCATTTCCATGCTGTTATGATAGAATGTTAATGGTTATGTGTGGTCGTAAAAGCTCTAAATTTTTCAAAAATATTGTTATGTAACGTAGGATAATATGCATAGGTCTCTTCTCTTCATTCTCATCATGGACTAAAGAAACCTGTAGCATTCCATGTAAAAAACCCTGTAAGTCCATGTAAAAAAAGTTTTGCCAATGTATCTCTATTTAAAACATAGTTTAATATTATACTTCATATTATGTTACCTCGCCTAGGGTCGTTTCAGTCAAAACCAACATTTCAATATCTGCAAAGGTGTAGGATATATTCAAAAGTGACACCTTAAGTAACCACTCTGCGCCATAACTTCATTTCACGTACTATAAAAGTAATATTGAGTTCAGATAAAGTTGTAATATTTTTCTCATGTTCTTGAAAATGTGGTGACATGAGAATTACGAAACATCTGCAAATCTTTTTGGATCTTGCAAATAAATTCAACCAAAAAGGTAATTGGCATTATTATTATTCCTATCGTGTTTCGCCAGGAATAGTTTCTTCTAATAATTATATCTCATATGTTTTATGGTTTACTGAAGATACTGCACTAAAATGAGATAATACAGCATTGTAGGCTTTCACGGCCGGAGTCAATATTCTTCATGTCTTCCGGGCTGATGGGCCGTGGTCCAATTGGCTTTGAGATACCAAACGTTTCGCCCACGACTGCGGTGGGCATCTTCAGTGGCGAGGTCTCGGGCGAAGTGTCCGGGACGGCGTCAGTCGCCAGTCAGCCGCCGTCCCGGACACTTCGCCCGAGACCTCGCCACTGAAGATGCCCACCGCAGTCGTGGGCGAAACGTTTGGTATCTCAAAGCCAATTGGACCACGGCCCATCAGCCCGGAAGACATGAAGAATAAAATGAGAGAATTAGGCTATAAATTAGTAGTGACAATAATCAAATAAAACATAATAAAACTAACGTGACACTTAAAATGCCTGCACCTAGAATTATCTTAAAGACAAACATTATCACTGCTTTAATTTTATGCCATCAAATTCAAATTTCTTAATTGCAAAGAGTATTTGTATTTAAGGTTGGGGAACAATTTCGTCTGTAAAACTTTTGATATTTGAAACATTGAAGGAAAAATATTCAACTTGATTATTTTCTTCCGATCTTGCTTTGAAATGAAATGAGTTTGGACCGTTCAATTATTTCATTTCAGAGAATTCCCGGAAACTATTTTGTGTTGTATAATAAAACAACAAATATTCACGCGCTTTTAGTAAATTAACCAATCATTATTCTCCACAATGAAATAACTGTTTGTAAGAAGTGCTAACTAGTTTTCTTTTTCTCTGTTTTATAAATTCCACATGTCATATTTTTCTCCTCCAAATATTGTCTTCCCGAAACATTGATTCATTTATGAATGGATTAGTAATATGCCTGCCAAGTAATAATTGTTTCACATTATAAGTAAATTATGCAAGTTATATTATGAGTGTGAGACCTGCTCGCCATCAACCCTGAATGTGTCGTGGGTTAAAGTTTCTTTCTAATTAAGTATTATTACTGGTTTGATTAGCACTGATTTCATTTGTTGGGAACTTGTTGAGAACGAATTATCAAGCAACCGACTCAACCCACCGTCTTTAAGATAAAAAGTAATCACATATTTTATAGATACCATATCTGTAATAAAACCTTTATGGTGTATTAAAAGTTTTCAGATTACTTTCATTACGTATTGAACCTTGTAAGTAAACCTTGACATATGTTTTCACACCCTCCTTACACTACGTGTCACAAGGCATATTTCAGGCCCAAAACATGTTTGTTCCTGAGAAACCTCTGCATTTTACACATCAAGTATGACACAGTAACAAATCCTGTCCTGTCCTTTGGCTTGACAGCCCAATACGGGCCTTGGCCGACCAGTGGTGGCCCAGTCTCTCGGCCATGGGATAAGGAGTTCATGAGGTTATCACACGAAGATATCCCTCTACCGTACTTACTGGTATTCAGAACCATAGAGTGGGCTTTCTCATCGTCACACAGCAATTTATACTGGGACATTTGTAAGGAAAATGCACAGTTATAATGTTGTGATGGCAGGGAATCAGTGGCAAATTGCAGCAGTATTGTGCATTATATGCCTTGCATGTAACAATATGAACATTTTATGAACAACTACCAGTTCTTGTGTACGTACATGAGTAAATTATCATAAATATAATATAAAAATTGATTGCGTCAGTTAGCACAAACTTTCACTGTATTTGAATTTGTTTAAAACCAGTATTCAGTTTGTACAAACATACATTATACTTGAATTTGTTTAAAAACAGTATTTTTCAGTATGCTTACCAAACGTTTGTTTCTTCACCATCTTAGCCTTCAAAACCTTAATCCTTCCCAAACTTTTCTTTCTGTGAAAATCCAAATATCCTTAGTCCTCCGTTAGCACTTTTAGTGAAGAAGCTACACCCTCATGGGCGCTCTTCTCTTGTTGAATAGCGTGCGCCCTAATGTTTTCGTGGGAATAAAAACACAGGAAGTGCGAGAGCCCCTCCCTTGCGGCGATGTGTTTCCGAGGTGGATGGCGTCGCGGCGACACCTCCTCCGCCCCTCCTCGTTAAAGAAGATAGATCTCTGGTCCCACGCGGAAGCAGGGTTGCCAGAAGCTCCGTACAAACATTCGCCGTTAGATGGATGCAAAACCGCCCAAATCCGCCCAATAAGAAAAATTGGACATTCCAAGCGGGAAATTTGAATTTGCATTAAAATAATATTAGAAGTTACTTTTAAGAAAGTGACGAAATACTTGATTAGTTTTATTTTTCGTTTGGGAACATTGTAATTAATAATAATAGTTATGTATACATTTTGGTAATAATGTGTTATATCTTAAAATTTATAAATTAGTTACGACTATTCTTATGACTACAGCAGATGAGAGGAATACATTAAGGGATAAAATAATTTCCACACTTTCCCATTTTCACTCTCCTTGCTCTTCTTAAATATCCGCACATAGAAAGATTACCAAAGAAATGCTTATGCTTAATCCATGTGTCATAACTGAAAATGCTCGCAGTGAAACTACACGTCCAAAGATGAGTAATTTTAAATGGTGTGTTCTAAAATTAACTCCAAGTACTGCCAACGTGATATATTACATAATTATGTTGTGCACGACAAATGAGTATCCCTTTTAGAACATCCTATACTAGAGGTCTAAAAATTAACTACTCACTTCTCAAAATAATTTGAACGAATTAACAAATGCTAGTGAAAAATTATGTATAATGTAAAAAACAAAAATCCAACTCACTGTCAACGTCGTTGTGGTTTTCTGAAAACTCGCCTAAAACCGCTCATGTTTTGATGCATTTCCGCCCGTTGGATGGTATTCGTGAAATCAATTTTTGGCCCTCGAGAGAGAGAGCCGTTTTCTAGCCTCAAAAGCGGAATTCCGCCCAAGCTGGCAACCCTGCGCGGAAGAACGCAGTTTTGGAGTGTAGACCTGGCTGCGACTTCAATCTTCGTTCCGCGGGGGCTCGTCTGTGTTTTGTCACAACTGTTCGCACAAACTGCTTGTTTTTTTGTTTCTTTTGTCGAGTGATATATTTGTGGATATATCTCGATTTCTTTTACAACAAGACTTCTATGATTCTGTAGTCTCAGACTTTGCGGGTGGAAAAAGGTTTGAGCTGCAGTCCTTCATGTTCAATCATTGCGATAGAAAAATACAACAGATATGTTATATAGTTTTTGAATTGATGTTGATATGAAACGTTTTGTCTTAGATTAACCGTATTGCTGTTAGACACTTTGTGCACTTTCGGCTCTTCTTCTGTTTCAGATGCCGCTTACTCTTTCTTTCCAAATAATTCATCTTTCTAACTAAGCGTTTAGCAAATTCATTTCTATTTACTTGATTTACATATAGTAGGAGCTCTTGTTCTTTTAGTTAGGGTGTGCAAGGTCTTTCTCCTCTTTTATATCTCATCTTTACACCCTCTCTTTATTCCTTTCTCACATTCTCTTTTTCTCTCTTTCTCATTCTCTTATTCGTCCACACATGCTTTTATATTTACTGCAATATATTAATTTTGTGGCAGTCTGACGTTAATTGTGATGTTTCTCATTGATTCCAAGAAATTTCATGCATAGTTTTCATTATTATATTTTCATATTTGACACAAAAATAATCTTCCAAATTAAATTTTGCAAAACGCATGTAAACGTATAAAATGTACCTTAGACAAATTTGTAACAAGCATTTGAGTTTTTATGACACTAGATTAGACTTATAAGTTTAATTAACTCCCAAATTCAAAAATATGCGCATACACTCATAAGTTAACAGAAGGATCTATACAAATTTGAGCGTCCGTCTTTATTTTCAATAATCTTATATTTTTATAATTGAATGTGGTTATTTACATAACAAGAAACATTAGTTCGCTTTTACAATTTTTGTCTGTCTGTTCAGGCTTACATCTGGAATGGCTAATTTGCATTCGATGTATTCTTTTCACTGCGAGGCAGAGCATTCTGTCGTGCATACTTTAGGCTAAATTTTATTAAGATGATTTTATATTAAATAGAAAATTATATAATTTATATAATAATAATTTATATATATGTATACAGTTTTATTGCAACATAATAACATTTTATTCACGCCCCTTTCAAAATGGGAAAGTTACTGTTTATTTGGGATTTCGTAAACATTACCTCCGTCAACCTTCCCTATCTCTTCAAAAAAGATATCGAATGTGCACGAAACATTAAAATAAAATGACATTTAAATCTAACAACGTGCATAAAATGTTTCTAAAAAAATCAGAAAACTATCTACTAAATGCATTTTCATTAATTCTGTTCGCGCAATTAAACTTTGAAACAATTCAAAATCACAATTGTTTCTGGGAGTTTCCCGGGAGTGTCTGCAGCTTCTAGTAGCAAAAATGATGTAGCAACGATGATCGCAGAAATTTCTGCTTTGTTCAGTGTGGGTCATGGAAGGGTAAGAATACTCTCTTTGTAGATATCAATTCTTTTACTGTCTAATAGTTGATAGTGACTAAAAAAAATACTGGGGCTAAGCGGTGCACTTCCGCTAGGTAATAATGCAACACATTGCACAGGAAACACTTGCACGCAATGGCATATAAGTACTGATTTGGGAGGATAAAAGAACTGTTAGTGGGCACAGATTACCGAATTTTTCGATCAATGCTTCCATTATTTGATAATCTTGCGCTCACCGATCGGAGTATTAAACATTCGAGATGTCGAGGCAGTCAAAGCGACAATCACTGCGCCTGCGAATGCTCCACAATCCACGACCTACCTTTATTTGAATTGAATTGAATTAATGCCTTATTTTACGTGGCGAGACTCGGGTCATCAGGCCCGCTCTTCCGTCTGACCACGCAAATTTCGCTACGCTCCTTTCACCTACGCTCCATTTCTTGGGCGACGAAACAGGCGATTTTGAATTTAGCCCCTTTTTATTTACCCTTCAGCCTCACGCCTGCTATCGAAGTTCTTTTATATTCGCATTTCCCGATTATGCTCCCGCTTTCGCGAAGGCCGTTGGTGAAGAGCTGAGTAACGCGGCTTCTTAGCGACTTTTTCGCAAACGGTCTGAGGTGAGTTTTATTGTTTGTTAAGATATATAAATATGTCGTAACTTATTATATATTTTATAATAACTAATACAATTACTCATATACAAAATAAATTACACCAAATTAATTTCAGTGAGCACATACAAATGTGTAAATACCCAGAAGACGCCATTCTTTGTACATAAATCTCCGTAATTAACAAGTAAACAATGTATATAATCACTCGTCGTCTCCAGAACTTAGCAGTCTTTTACACAGGAAATGGCAACTGGGGGTGGATTCTAAAATTTAGAGGTGTGGGGTATTTTTAGGTTTTTATCTATTTTTGCAAGAACACATGCTATATTATTATAAAAGAGAATTACATTATTTAATTAGAAGTAACCCGCAACTACGTTTATCATTTTGTGATGGTACATATCATATTTTCATGATAATAAAAACTCGTAGAAAAGAGGCGCGAAGAAATGGGGGGAAGGTATTTCGGCACTGGAACAAATAAGGGATAGAAACTGTTTTTTCATGTCAGGGAGTTGAAAGGATGGACCTGAGCGGCGAGAAGGAGAAGTATTTTACGGCATTTCATCAAAGAAAGCCCGCCAACTTACTTGAAGCCACGTAGGAAGGGGGTGTTTTGCTGCGATCGACTGCAATGAAAGAAACTCAAACAACGAGGAAGTGTGGGCCACTAGAGAATATAGGTATATTAAATATAACGGGGACAAGACAAAGGAGCGAGACTGACCTTTCGTTTAAAGAGAGTATAACATTGATCAACACGCGAATGCAATTGCTCGCTTGATGGACCAGTGAAACTTGCAACAAGACCTACGAACGAACGTAGCAGATTAATGAGGCGAGTTATGTTTTTGGACGTGAGCGATTATAACCTCCGCCAATTACATCACACGAGTAGGAGAAGGGAGTATAATGGGAAGTGATGGTGAGATATACAGACGTGAAACTAGCTCTGATTGACACGCAAGAAGGCATTCACAGTGAGACTCGCAAACATACGCTCGTGAGAATAAGTATAGAACGCCAGAAAAGCTTTTCCGCAGTGGCACCTTGCTGGTTAGAGTGCTTGCAAGAATAATTATGTTGGTAGCTCGAGTTGCAGCTTGTAACAAAAGAAAACGGTATATTGCGTACTCTTCACAATCATAATATATGCTGGAAGTGTTATCCACTTCATTTGTATACCAGTGATCTGATTGCTTCCAACACAAATGCAATTTTTAATAAGAGGACCTGATTCGGCTCGGTACGGAGAGATATTTCTGGTGCCCTGCTTCACGAGCAGTTTCCGGACTCAAGTCTCTGGCATATCTTGTGACGCTGCAGAGCACAGTGATATATCGGCGAGAATATTGCGCGGCTACCTTCTAAATTGCATAACCGATGAATAATATCGGAGTCAAGGACGTGTGACTCGCTGTTTCAGAAATGTGTATCGGATGTTAAAGAACCGTGCGTTCCAAGAGAGACTATATTAATGAGAGTGACCACGAAAGTAAATAGCAACATTGACATCAGCAGTGCAAGTTAGTAGAAGGGTGCATCCATGGGCAGTGAGCGGCGTCTGCGACTGACAGAAGGGAGGAGGTCATCCGCTTTGAACTAAGCACCGCCTCTGCGATGTTGCACTGTTAGTCCACCCCACTGTATCATTCCCTCTACCTCTCTTTGTCCCTTTTTTCTCCTTCTCCATCTCTTTCTCCCTCTCTCTTTCTTCATCTCTCTCTTTTTCCGCTCACTTTACCCTTCTCTCACTTTATTCCTCTCTCCCTTTATCCCTTTCTCCATTTATCCATCTCTCTTTATACCACTCCCTCTCTTTATCTTTCTCTCTCTTTCTCCCTCTCTCTGTCTCTCCCTCTCTCTGTCTCTCCCTCTCTCTGTCTCTCCCTCTCTCTGTCTCTCCCTCTCTCTGTCTCTCCCTCTCTGTCTCTCCCTCTCTGTCTCACCCTCTCTTTCTCCCTACCTCCGTCTTTCGTCCCCTCTCTCTTTCTCCCTCCATCTTTGTTCGTCTCTGTTACTCTCTTTCTCCCTCTCTGTATTCCTCTCTCTTTATCCATCCCTCTCTTTTTTCCTCTCTCTATCCCTCTCTCTCTATCCCTTTCTCTTTATCCCTCTTTCTTTTTTCTCCCTCTCTCTTTTTTTCATCTTCTCTCTTTCTCCCTCTCACTTTTCTCTCTCTCTTTTTTATCCATCTCTTTTCTCTCTCTCTCCCTCTCTTACTTCCTCTCCCTATATTTTCACTCTTTCTCCCTCTCTCTCCCTTTCTTCCTCTCTCTTTCTCCATGACATTCTCTATGTTGTGGACATCGTGGCGGTCTGAATGCTGGTGATAAAGACGTTCCGGGGAAAAGTCGAAATCTTTGGCGTAGAACATATAAAGGTGATTTAGACTATTAATCCAAATAACAACGAAATATTATAATAAAGGAGTTCTTCGCAAATTAGCAAAAGTAACTGAAGAAATCTACAATGAATCATGCGCTATGCGAATCGGACCTCTTTAATAATGAATCAAAATTTAATAGTAATTAGAATGAACTTACTTGTTTGTAAAAAAATTCAAATCACGTATTATTTAACTTTTCTGCTCTCCCGAAGTCTAACAAGTGGTGTGGGGTACAGTAATCCACAATAAGCGTTGCAGGTGATGTCGCCTTCAACCAGCTTTATCGAAACTTCTCGCGAAATATTGTGAGAGTTTTATGGTTACCACGGTTTAAAAGAAAGGGATTGACTTGATCTGCGGTCAGTAGTAAGCCCGAAGCACCACAGTGTGTAGATGTAAATGGATGTACATTTATTGCTATAGTGTATTTACTGCCGCACCTTTAATAAGATTATAAGATGAGTTTAAAACATCAGCGAGTGTGCTATTTTAAACTTCTCTGTGGTGTGGCTGTTAAAAATGAATCGGGCTGAGGGAGCACCCCCTACGAGTGCTATAAAACCGTGAACGTATAGTTCACTGCCGCCTCCGGGTCAAAAGCAAGGGACGCGCAGGCTATTTTGGGCGCAACCCAACTCTGCAGTCAAAGCCTTGTCCAGACTAGTTTCCTTTGAGATGCGCCCAGTGAAAGGATTTTCCATTTGCACACGGGGAGAACCCACGTCGGTGAAAGTTAGGACGGGTCACTACTAAAGGACACATCGGACCACTTCGAGTTTGATATTGGCCCGGAAATAAACAACCACTGCTTCAAAAATTTCAATGATCCAAATTCGTTGAAATAAAAGGTATGATTAAGAGTTTAAATTCTCACCTCCTTCAACAGAAAGACGTTCTCACGCTGTTCATTGACAGAAGTTGTTTCTAAACTAGACAGTCATGTTAACATCAACAGTAACGTGGACGTAGAGTTTTTAAATTCTCTGACAGAACGAACTTTGGCGAATAAGCTTCTCTCTCGACTGCAACCTTTTTGTGCACGAAATAACTCTTCATAATTGTAGGTTTAATTTAACTTTTAATTCAAACATTTATTTGTACGAGTAATTTATTTTTAACTTTAAAAAATCAAACTCCTCCATCTAACTGTTTGAAACAGAACCCAAGCTCAGGATGTAAATGTAAATGGAATGCGTTTTGAATATAATTGTCTTTACAATAAATAATTTCGGTATCTATTCCGTTATATTATTGATGTAACTGAATTCTCTATCTATTAGCAGTTTTGATATTTAACTACAAATAACTACTAGGTGTATATCCGATCTCAAACATTTCAAATTATCGTTTTTGAAATATAATTAATTATCAGCTTTCCTTCTTTCCCCCAACGCGAACTACATTTCAAGGAACCATATTTTTCATTTCACTCGCTACTGGTCACGTAATTGTTAATCACTTTTTTATGCTATGGTTTCCAAAAATTCGAATAGATCGAAGATTTTCTCACGAGTATTGGTTCTATGTCCTTGTTTGAATATGATTGTCAAGTATCTTGTTGTTAAAACGTTCTCCCTCATGTTTGAGTATGCATTCGCTACGAGGACTCTGTCTTGGAGAGAATTTTTGTACATGTCTAAGATAACCTTCAAATACTAATTCAGGCCAATATTTTACGATCGTAAGGGATGACTATGCAATGAAGACGCGCTTAATAATTGAGGGTGTGTTGGGTTGCGTAAAGCTTCTGTTCAGGGGAGTCAACATAAAGTCATCAACAAAGCCCTCATCTTGTGACAGGCTTACGCACATTCCCATTGCACTATGCCTATATTCTTTGCGAAAGTGCAAGGAATTAAATCAGAAAGTGTTATTGCAATTGGATGAACGGTACGGCAACCCATAAAAAACGAACAAACAAAAAAACAAACATTATTATATTTACAAGGCCTTTGGCCAGTTAAGGCCTTGGCAGCAGAGGACGAGCAACGAGGGAGCGCGTTGCGAACGCGAACTCACCGAGCACGATCCACATGACGATGGCGTTGCCTCCGATGGCCACGACGAGCATCAGGGCGAACAGGGTGGTCCAGGCCAGCTGTTGCCACCAGGCCATGAGGGGGTGCGGCCGGCCGCGGCGCCCGCTGCCGCCGCCGCCACCACCGCCAGCGGTGGCAGCGGTTGCGGGCGGCGCCGAGGTGGACCAGGGCGGCGGGGGCGGCGCGGCGGAGGCGGGCGAGGAAGCGGCGACGGCGGCGGCGGCGGCGGAAGCGCACAGCCCCGAGGTGGCCGCCTCGGGCCAGGCGCCCGCCGCCGCCGCCGCCGCGGCCGTCGTGGCGTTGAGCGCGCACTCGTGCAGCAGTGGCAGCAGCGGCAGCAGCGTGCTGTTGGCGGCGTCCGGCGCCTCGCTCAGCGCCGCCGCCTCCTCCGGCGACAGCATCTGCACGCCAACACGCACCTCTGGTCAAACACAGCTTTGGCTCTGGTAGGGATTTAGGTTTTATTTTTCGTCGTATTGTAATGTCGTATCGACTTAAGACAACCAAACACAGCAATGAAAAGCCACTCTTAACGGCCGGAGTCCGTTAAGAGTTTAACAGTACGCCGGCCGTTAAGGACAATAGAAACAAATGAGTTAGAGGTCAAGATGGCGTAGGCCTATAAGTACATTTGAGGGTTTCTTACAAGAATCACACATCCATGTTTAAGATTTTTTAGATACATCAAATACGTATTAGCGAAAACGTTCATACTCGTTATACATTTATGATTTTTCACCACCGTGTATCACTGTGTAATGTGTTTGGCACTCGCCAAAAGGAAAGGTCCCAGCGAATGGCGTCAGTTGTAGGGAAGTAATTAATGAAATATCTCAAAATATGGAATTTTGGACGTGTTTAGTTCTTGTAAGAAAACCCTCATTTATTCCAAGAAACTGAGTTTCTTTTTTACGTGCTTTTGTCTTATAAGAAGGCGGTATGAATAAAAGTAATGAACGACAAGTCAGGAAACACAAGTAACAGAGTGGTTTGGTTACTTGCTGTTTAGCGGTTTAATGGTATTAAGAACTAAAAAACTCTATTTTGACAATGCATTATTAACTTAACCTGTCGTCTGCAACGTACGGGTCTATATGACCCGAATCCACGAAAAACGCACATGCGTGACAGGATAGTGCTGAGCATTTATTTGGAGAAATGAGAATTTATCATTCGCTGAAATGATGAAAAGGTTGTATTTTGAAAACAAAAAATTATTTTATTGATTCCTGGAATGTTAAAATTGACTGATTTCACAAAAATGCGAGTTGGGTCCAAATGAACCGACGTTTTAGTTTACGTCGCGGCGTTTCACGTTGTAGGCCAAGGGTGAACATCAAATATTTAAATTATCATGTTGAATTTATCAGATTTCGTGGTCGTTAATATCTCCAAATACAACACATAATTACGTTGCCAGTGTGTCATCCATGAGTCTACCAACAAGCAATTTTATATTTATCTAAAAATTAAAACAACAATAATCTAATTACATTGAACTGAAAACGTATGTGATGTTGGTAACAGTACCTCTCTATGATGCTTCAATACAATTTTCATAGAATCTCAAAATTTTCATATTTACAACGTAGATAATTTTAGTGATTTGCTAAAAGTTTTGCGTTTTTTCCCTGCACAACCATGAATGTAAATTGGGGTAAAAACTGTTTATTAAATGTAATTTTTAATTAATAAAAACAATTATATAATTATTTAAATACCTCTCACGTTTCGGTGTCATTTCAAAACATCGTCTCACGCAAATTTCAAATTTGTATTTTATATTAATAAAATTATAGTGGTTGTATCTGATTTCAAATTAACTTAAGTTTGATAAACTCTTATGGCGATTTTCGTGATATAAAGCTCATTTAAGAGTTTTTAAAACGTGTTTCTCTCTGTTAGTTCATCTTTGGAAATGCTCTAATCCAATAACTGACGAGGTTTCATTAGAAAGTTGAGTATTTTGATCCTGTGGTTTACTAATCATATCGTTTTGTCGCACCTGCTCACTACGGTGACTACAAGTCCTCTCCTCGCTTCAGACAACTCACGTATATTTGCTAAACAAATGTAGGCAACATGAACTCTCAAAAATACTGTACATATTTATCTTTGTAATATTTTTTGCGTTGTGAAGGGCTGCAAATGACAATTCAAACACTTGAAAGTTGCTATGAACAGCAACGTGAAAAAGTAGTCATATAATGCATTTGGAGTGGCGATAAACATCCGTAAATTTACCACAAGATCATTAAATTTGTATAATTTATTGTATTCTTCGTATAAGTTATTAGATAAAAGCACGTGGTATAAGGTGATATAAGGTAGATATCTATATTTGTGAATTCAGTTAAAGTAAAAAAAATAATGAGCGTACTTAATTTTGACCACTCATTTTACTCCTCCTTTCCATTCTTGTCATACACAAATAAATTTTGATATGGATTTCGACCGTTTCTATAACATTGTGAGCTATCAGAGAGCACAAGACGCGTGCATCCAGCGAAAATGTCAGGCATTGACTGTTTTTTATCATTATCATATATCAAAAATAATCTTCGTTTGAATACAAATTTTCAAGTTTAATCCTACCTTGATGAAATATTACACACGTGACTTCCAAAACAAGGCCTCTGTTAACATGCAGTTTCGATTGCTTCATTGGTGTTTCCGCACACGATCAGGTCTAAGACCATTATGCCCGAAAATGTAGTTCATTTTTTTGCGTGGGTGGCGGTGATCTTCCCCCTTTGGATAGTTAAATCCGGAGCCGATCTACACGTTGACTTGCGGGGTTTTCCCCAACCAGGTGTTTCACTAGAGGGGCCTCTCGGCTATATTATAGTGTCGTAAAGCATGTGAGTGAATGTGTGTGAGATGTGAAGATAGGACAAGGGAGAGAAAGGAAAGATCACGGGCGGTCCGTGGTCCGTTTCTTAGGCACTGTTTCGGCATTCGCCTCGTGTTGATAGGAGAAAATACGGAATCAGAGGAGCCGAGCTCTCCTCCAGACAGCGGTATGATATTTCGAAAAAATATGTTCTGAAAACTTTCTTATCCCGTTCATTAAAGCTGAATTTTAGTGCGCATTTGTACAAATTTGCGCTGTCACGAAAACAAAAAAAATGTCGATATATTGGAAATATGAAGAAGCTCATACAATTCCCTACTAATTGCGTTATAATTCATACCTATTGTTCAATTAAACTTAGAGTAAGTCAAGCGCGGGGCGCCGCGAGGCAACGGTTTTATAGGGAGTTGAGAGAACAGTAATTAGAAGATGAATGTGGAAGATAATTGTCGTTGAGATAGAGAGAAATATCAGTAAAGAAAGAGACTGAGAAAGAGAATGCTGCTGAGAAAAAGAAAGAAGGAAAGAAAGAATGCGTGAGTGAGAGAAAGAACAAGAGAGAGGAAGAGCGAAACAGAGAGGGAGATAAAGAGAGCGAGAGAGAACAAGAGAAGATGGAGAAAGAAAATGGGGAAAAAAGAGGGACGACGAGGGAACAGAAACAAAGAAACATGGAGAACAGGAAAAGAAAGGAGGAAGTGGAATGAAAGTGTACTTGTATGTTCCATTCTTTAATTCCTTTCTTCCCTTGTTCATTAAGAAAATCTGCATTCCATTCTTTTCATTGACGAAGTTTCCAACTATTGATTTATTTTGTACGTGTTGTGTTGTATTTTGGTTACAGTGGTTTAATAATGTTTGCTGTTTAAAAAATAAATATCACAAAAACTGGGAGACCGTTCTGTATCCAACACATTTTAATACATCGGCAATGTGAATATCGCACTTACGCTGCGACGCACATCTTGAAAAACATACATTTAAAATTATGTTCATTATGTTATACCTTTTTAAATGAGACCAATGCTTGCTATGTAAAGTTTTCGATTATTCTGACCCATTTTCTGAGAAATTGCACAGGGTTATTCCATTACACATTATGGAATTGAAACCAAATAAAACCAGCAGGGATAGAGGAAGCTTTTCTTTTGCAATTCATCACAGTTCCAAAATATAATATTAAACAACCGAAAACAAAAAAAAAAATTTTCTCACACAATGACTGCAACAGCACTCACTTTTTCTCAGTATTTGTAACTGCTTGAATTATTTGCAGTATGTTATACATACAAGCAAAGATAATTTCACATATAAATTGAACATTCAGAACTAAATGCTATCCAATATATTACTTCATGAATGGATACGAAACTACGATATCATTTCGTAATGCCCAATTTATTCATATATGAATGTATGTATGTATGTATGTATGTATGTATATATATATATATATATATATATATATATATATATATATATATATATATATATATATATTCTTCCCCACTTTATTGAAATTGAAAGAACCATTTTATTGAGCATAGAGACATCGCAACATTACCGTTACGTAAGTAAAGCCGCCTTTTCTTAACTCTCTCCAAACCATGTCGCCGCCCAACAATGCAATTTTCGAAATAACTTTTCAAATATCCGTCGTTACATGGCAACGCCGCGTATGGTAGTAACGTCATTTATCGAATAAAAGTTCGTACAAAGTTATCGTACTCAATTAATTTTTTTTTTCATGTTACATTCAAATCGTATTTTTAAGATAGAAACCCTAATTGGGCAAACTTCAATTAAGGTTTACGGATTGCTTGAAAGAATTTTCCATAAATTGTTAATACAAATTGTAAAATAGAGTAAAAATCTAACCAATATTGCAATTATCAATTGTAAATTTTAATTAAAATAACATTAATTATTTTTATATATCCTTTTGATCCATTCCTCCGAGAATTTTTCTCGGGGCAATAAATTGTGATGGATGGAAATTAGTATGCTCTCTGACCCTGAATAAAACACTCAATTCAATAAGTATTCCAAATTAAAATCTTCTATATTATATTATTCGAGTATATGAGAAATAACATACCTAGCAATATTTGTAACCCGGGTATAATATGCATTTACAATAAAAACTTAATATACATATAGGTTTTTGAATCTAATGCTCTACAATGTGTAATATTAAGTTAATTAATATCAAGTTAATAATAAAACAAGGATCACTGTAACACCATAATAGTATCAATGAGAAGGGATTTTTAGAATATCCAACTACCTTGATGCACTTCTCAAATAAGTCTCTGGAAGCGAAGGAAATCTGTATTTAATATTTCGAATTGTATGAGAATGGCCCAAAGACGTGGGACAGATGAGCCCAACACAAAGCTTAAGGTTTCAAAAGTCATTTAAGGTATGAAGTAAGAATTAAGAAGTAATTAAGGTACGAATGATTTCAGTTCCGTTTGTGACTTGGATGGCATCTTATCAGAAAACGTGGCCCCGACTCAAAAGGGAAGAAGCTAGTATGAGAAAGTATGCCCATTCAGTAGCCCCATTAGTTTGGGTTAAACTAATATTTCACCCATTGATCGTATTCATTTAGTGGGTAATTTAGTCAACTCACTCTACTACTGGACGTGTTATGGAGGTACAACTGAGTAATACAGCCCTCGCTATCGCACTGTTGCACAAGAATAGTGTGAATGCTTAAGTATTTGTTGTATAGATAAAATGAAAATCACGCATATGTCCGTAGTTACCAAATGCCAGTTATGTAATCCCCAACTATTTCACTTTTTTATACAGTCCGTTAATAGTGACTGCTGAAGCGTAAGTATACAGTGTTGGTTTGGAGGAAACTGTGTATTCCTGAGTTTTTAATTGTCTACCTATTAACAAAATTGCCGCAACGTTGTGGAACTTTATTTCAAATAATTCCACACAAATTGAATTAATATTTTTAATCCATCAAAGTAATATTTCAATATTGCCTTTGTTCAGTTCTACGTTTTCTCATAATTAACGTGTACTATTAAATCCGCAACATTCGTTGAAAGCTACTTGTAAATATGTAATTTTTAGTCTAAAATGCATTAAAGACGTCGTCGTATGTGCTGAATCGAGCTTCTCATAATCATACGTACGAAAGAAACAACGAAATAAAAAAACAAAATATAAGTGACAAATAATAGCTGTTTTCTAAGTAAGCATTTTTACAGTCAGGATTTTCTGATTACGAACACAAGTAAAATGCAAACACGTGTCAGCGTGGGGCCAAATGCGGACTAGGCACCACAAGCCCGTTCCGAAGAGCTGTGTTCGTGTTGCACAGCCGGGGAAGTGCAAATGTCTGTCCTGGGGGGAGGCCGGTAGGCGTTACCAACGTGTTCGTTCCTGTGCTGCCGGGAGAGGCACTACATAGCGCCACGAAGCTGGAATGTTCCTGCAGTTCTGCTGCAGATTATTCACGTGCTAGTTTGAATAATATCATGTTTTAAATACTTTCGTATTATTAATAAATTAAGAATATTTACAAAAAATCTGTTTTTAAATATCTTAACTTTTGTCAATTACTCTTTTATGAAAGTTGCTAATGTTGATTAAGTACAAACACCAATCAAGTTTTGAGTATAAAAAATTACCAAGTTTGTATATTTGCCCTACCAGGTGTTAATAGAAGATATTAAGGGTGTTTTTTTGAAAAAAATAGCAAATGAAACGGGACAACGTTTACTGTAGAGTCAAACAACATATTGTAGCAAAAACATATTGTATTAAATTAAAATTTCACTGATTTTTGTTTATCTGGCACTGATTGAAGTATTTCATGGCAAAGTTGAAGTTTTTTTCATATTTTATTTATTACAAATTTATAAGGATTTTAATTTTGGATTTCTTACGTTAACTTATATGAACAAATTTTGAAGTTTTTGTAAAAAAGTAATACTGTATTTAGTTTCTGACTCTGACATACGTGCTGCCGTCTATGGTTGAATTTTCTTCTAAAGTATCCTGCAATCTTTCTTCTAAAGTATCGATGGTTGCTATATAGGTATTACAAAGCTGTTTTCTCTGCTATAAATCGTAACTATTTGAGAAATATTGTTAATTATGTTTTTAAAAATAACTATCTAGATGTGTGTTTATGGGTGGCATGTTAGTATTCTTTATGCCTATTTCATGAGTTATCTTTTGTCTGGTAAGCAATAGCAAAAGCCAAAACCAAAAAACGTGGCTGGAATGTAATGCCAGACAAATAAATAGCGTACGAGAGAAAATCAACAAAATGAAAAATATTTGAAGGAAACTGGCGGAAGGTGAGGAGGAGGTTGCCAGATTGGACACAGAAGAACTAAAAAATCTAGCAGCCAAAACAAATAGCTCCAAAAATACTGTAGCTGCACTGCACAGCCCTACACTCCTACATTTTTCTATGCGAAAAAATGTTCACATTTCATTAAAACTATTTAAAGTAAAACTAAACATACAGCTGTCTTTTCTGCGTGCATTATAGAGCTTTGCTATTTTGCTTTGTCTTAATTTGTCGTATTACTTCGAATGCCAGAGCAGTCTATACTATAAAGCCAAAAAAAAATTATCATTTATGGTCGAAAATCTCGAGTTTGTGATCTCCAGTTTGGAGAAAAAATCTTGAGTCTCTTCCGATGTTTGTGACAGAAGCCTTTTCGTTCCCGGAATTGAAAAGTGTTGGCTTTACAACGAAAGTGTATTAATGTTTCTTTCCAGGAATTCCGCGGGTTTACTGACGGTTTTACTGGTAGAGGAAGGGATTTTCGACACTACGTAATTACTCCGTTTTAATGAAGCCGCCAAAAGAGAACCAGACAGTCTGTGTTACGTATTTTGCTCCAGTTTCAAACAAACCACTCAAAAGAGTAGCAAGAAACCACCTCTCGTAATCAACCTCCCTTGATGTTCTGTGTGCTTTGACCTACAAGAGAGTCAATTGGAGACATTTTTTTTGAGATTATGTATTTAAACTGTTTGCTTCCTTATTTGTCTGTTTATATATTTGTTAATTTACTTATTTTAATAATAATAATAGTAATAATAATAAAAAATTAAAAAATAAAAATATTCACAACTTATACGTCTTTTTTCATGATGTGTTGATTTTCTGAAAATTATATGGGACTTATGTCGGAATTTTATTCATTGGTAGCAAAACTTTGTGCTTTATTAAACTGTTTTTCTTGCCTGAAATATTACTGAGTTTAAGTTCGTTCTTACAAGCTTACACAAGGTAATTTTTTAACATAATTTTGTTTTGTTTTTCACAAAATCTTAATAATTTGGGTTTCATGTTGAAATACATTCAGTACACTTTTTCATACTGTTTACTTACAATACTTTTTTTTTTGTTATTTAAGGTCGCATCAACTTCTAAGTCATTAGCGACCACTATTGCGTGTAACGGTATGGTAACTACGAGGATGATACGATATGATGATGATAGGGGGTGAAAAGACGAACACATTACAACCATGCTCGAGGCGGGATTCGAAACCGCGATCCTTCGGTCCGAGATCGCTACGGCACTACTGCTTAGCGATCTCGGCCATCCGGACCGGCACATATTTCTTTGTTTATTCAATTAAAAATATTGCAGGTCATTAAAGTCATTAATAAATATGTTTTTCTCTTTTAATTTGGGTATTAATAATGTATAAGATTTGGATAAGATGGTGAAATAAATAGATTACAGCACAACCTCACCATCTCTGTTTGCGTGCTAGGTGAATTCAGCAAGTAATTGATACAGATTTATTTGCTTTGAACGAGAGAATCTCGAGAGCTGTTTTAATTTTCAACATGAAATCCTTTGAAAACGAGTCCTTACAATCTACTTTATGTATTAATTTTTTTGCTGATATCTGCGCAATTCAAACAGCAGAGCGTAGTTTTTTAAGCATTCCAGAAGCTTTTGTTTTGGCCCTCGTGTTTTTATAATTTTGCTGAAGCATGCATTGGAGATTGGTAGACTGTGTTTCGGATTTATCGTGTGAGAAACAAGGTTGTAATTCTTTTTTAAATTTTCTCTTAATTTTTCTAACGTATTTTTTCAAAATTTTACTCTTCTTTGTTTCTGTGATCTGCGATATTATATTATATCTACAATAAATAATTAGCAATATGGAAACTTCCAATAATAAATTGATATGTTATAACTGGAAAATATTGTTATATAGTCACAGCTGTGAGAAACATACCCAGAGAAAGTACTGTAATGCTCCACCGCAAAGTGGGGATTTGTCGACAGGAAACTTGTATAGAGGGTCTCGATGTCGAAAAAATGTATAAATCTTGCATCTTTATTCCGTTAATTACTTCTTCTAACACTATTTTAAGTGATAATCCACATTTTGTTGGATTTGGATTTAAAAAAATTAAATTGTGGCGAAACGTTTCTGTGTGTGTGGTCACAATCAATGGTGTGGTGCCTAAATCATTCAGACAATTTTCTCCAAAATTGACTTTTTCCCATCGATCTGGCCGAACTCCTTGCTATGCAAATTTTAATCGGTTATTTTGATTCTGGGGACGTATTTTACATAAAATCGAAACTTTTCAATTTTTTCTTCAAAAAAATCCCGAAATTTTTCACTATTTTTTTTCTCGGATAGTACAAAGTAGGCTTAAAAACAGAGTAGATCCCATATTTGTTGAGCTCTCTAAATTTGCCGAAGTTACAAATACTTCGAAAAGGTGTATGCTTCTGTAGCATCATCAGTTATAATATGACTTCGGTGAGGCTAAGGCATTAGGTGAGGCTAAGGCATTTGCTTGTTCAGAGAATCCTTTCCTGGCAGCAGTATAATAGAACCATTCTTTATCGCTGATAGTTTTTATTACGAACGTAATGATACGTTCGCATATTAGCAAAGAATCCATATAAATATATCTCTCGGTTACAAAAATAAAATGGCTCAGAAAATTATAAATTTTCTTATTTTGTTTCAGTAATTCATTGGATATAATCAAATAATACTGAGAAGCACGAATAAATGAACGAAAATCAGTGTGTATCCAGTTAATTTTCTCAAAAATTTTATTTCTGTTGAGTCAATTCTGTCCATTTGATATTTAGTTAGTGTCCAACATTCTCTTCTACATAGCAAGATGGGAGATCTCATCGCGTTTGCTTCATTCAAAATCCAATTTGTCTTTGAGAGTTTTCTTTTGACCCGTTCTGCCAAGAGGAGCGCTGTCCATCCGCGACAGTTGAACGCGAGGACGCAGCACGCGTGATTGGACGCCGGCCCATTGCAGTCATCATCTCATGGACAGCAATCGCTGCTCTAAACGACCGCCTGCCCGCCCGCGAAGGTCTCGCCGGCGCGGTCGTCCACTTCCCGATCGCCGTCTGCACGCGTCAGCCGCCGCGATGCCGTGCTTCAGCTGCATCACCGTCGCCTACCTGCTGTGCGTCGCGTCCTCAAAGAGCCACGCGGAAAAGGTCCCGCGCGGAGAGGACAGGCAGAATATTATGTTCGGTTTGAATGCAAACGTCATAGAAATTGATATGCGTTTTGAAGGGCTAACTCAGCTACCAAACGCGTCACTTCTGAACCCGCGGACAAAAGTTTTACTTTTAGCGGCGAATAATATTTCGTCAACAACAAGTGAATTGAGGACGTTAGCTTCATTGGAAGTGCTGAACGTAAGCAGGAATCGCTTGAGGTCTCTGAGATTCCTGCCGGAACCGTGTTCGCTTCGTGTGTTGGACGCGTCGGAAAATGTCATAGCAGACCTCACGGGGCCTCTCCAGACCTGCACAGAACTGGAGCTGTTGAACTTGACCCGCAACGAAGTGTCCTCCCTCGACGGGGAGCTGTTGGCGCGGACGGCCTCGCTCAAGTCGCTGTACCTGTCGTACAACAAGCTGCGCAGCGTGTCACGCGACGCGTTCGCCACGCTGTCCCAGCTGGAGGACCTCTACCTGAACGGCAACGAGCTGCGCGAGCTGCCCGACGGGCTGTTCCGCGGGCTGCACGCGCTCAAGCGCCTCTGGATGAACGGCAACCGCCTGAGCGCGCTGCCGCTGCTGGACGCGTGCTGCGCGCACCTCAAGTGGGCGCTCTTCAACAACAACGCCATCGCCACGCCCAGCGCCGCGGCGCTGCGCGCGCTCATGGCTAGCGACGCCGGTGTCAACGTGGGCCTGTACAACAACCCCATCCGGCCCGCCGCGCTGCGATGGGTGCTGGCCGCGCGCGACGTGGAGCGCGTGGTGGACGAGGCCAACTGCGCGTGCGGACGCCTGCGCAGGGCCTCCGCCACCGTCTACATCTGCGTGGCCACCGCGTGTGGCGTCGGCGCGGACGTCGACGACTGGGTGGTGGCCGTGCGGGAGGCTGCGGCCGCGGTGTAGGCACGCGAGATAATCATAAGCCGCGCTCACGCAGGTTTGAGGTACAGCGATTGGTTTTCGCCGAGTTCTGTAAGGGGACACGGAATGCCCTATCTTCAGTGGAGTAACGTTTGTGCCCGCAAGGCCCACAATGCAGGTGGGCCCAAGTATTTTAGTTAGGGGGTATTTTTATTATTTAAAGTACTACATTGTGTTTGTTATACAGTTTCATAAAGGGATCCGAATAAAAGTTTTTCGGGCGGACCTGCACTCATTTCCTTACTCTACTGCCTATCCTGGCAATGGTAAATATTTGAGTCAAATTCTCATAATCTATAGAAGTTAGACTTCTGAAATGTTTACAAGATACAGATATATCACTCACAATAACATTATGGAAAATGTTTACTATATTTGTAGATAAAAATATTTTCTCATAATGCCATTTTTGACTATGTTTTCTAGTAAATAAAGTTCTGAAGAATGTATTATAGTAACTAAATTAGAAAGAAGTTTCATTAAATGTACGAGACCTTTATTAACAACTAAAAATTTCAGTTTCCAATTAGAATGTAAGTTGAAGAAAAACTACAAAACTTGTATTAAAAATATCAACGTTCTGGAAATGGGTTTTAAAGTTTCAATTATCTGAACACGCTGGCTCATTTTTTGGCTTCAGACTGCATTCATTTTTATGCTGGTTATTTTCACAACGTGAAGTTTTCAATAAACTTTTTGCTTTGTCTACGTCTTTCAGCACGTGTACGCTCCAATCTGAAGCAGTATCTAAAAGTATTGGAACCAGCACCTAAACCCAAGGAGAGCAGGACATCACATATAAATAATAAATAAAATACTGTTAACAGTGATATCAACATAATTCAAACGCCAATTTAAAGGGAAAATTATGGAGATTTTTAAAAATAGTTTACCTAAAATCAATCGTTCCGTGTTCCCTTAAAGAGGGAAATTGGTAGATGGTTTTCGAAAAATTATGAAAACTTACTATGTTAACGTATGAAAAGGGAGTTGGTCAGATACCCTCGTGGTATGCTGCACTCTTACCGCATACTACTTCAACACTGTGGCTTATGACTATTCTCACTGACCCTTTGTTATAAGCAATGACAGTGGATCATTTGCAACACCTCTGTAGGGTATACTGTGAAACTTAGAAATGAATACTTGTAGATAAGATTATAAGTCCGGTAATAGTACATATGAGTATTCAATTCAAATGTGTAATTATAACCTCAAATTTATGTTGAATATGTTCTACATTAATTTGAAAATATGTCAAGTATATAAAATAAGGATTATATTATGTATATCATTTCTGCCAATGCACTGACTGTAAATTATACTTCCTAAATACCTCACAAACGATTCTCATACAGCAGAAGGTCTGAAACGTCTGTCCTCCAATAAATATTGAGATTAAAAATGCTTTCATTAGCTCAGTTAAATTATTTTTAAACAATACTCCTTTTAAAAGAAAATTAACTAATATTTTAAAGTTATTATTGAAATGTTTACAATACTTTTTTCATGAGAATAACAAATACAATGGAATCAGAATGAATTATTGAAAGTAACATGTAAGGTGATGATGATTAATTCCTATTATTACAAAAAAATCACTTAAGAGCAATAAAAATCACTTCTATTTTCCAATCATTTTTCAAAATATTTTGAAAGTTTCTTCTCACTTCAAATATTTGAATGTAGATATGCAATTCGAAATTATCTAATTCATAATGAATTTTAATTAAGTTTTCTTCATTACAACCCATGAACATAATAACAACATAATAAATGCTACATTTGCGAGGGAAGTGTTCTCCCAGAGCAATAATATCATTAAACTTAAATTTCTTGCAACAGAATGTGACTTTATTAATAGAATTTGTCAGAAGTTATTTTACAAATGTAAAAATTTACGCCACTCCCTATTCTTATAATCCTTCTAAATATGTTTCAGTGCCGCGCGTTAATTTTTTCCACAGAGCTTCTTCAACGAACAGTTACTCAACATCCATTGAAGAATTTAAAATTCAAATTCTGTACGCAATCTTCAACCATGTATATTTTTTGGGAAATTCATGTAAACCACGTACATGTTCAGTTCTGAATCCTATCGCCAATATAACTCGACGATTGTATGAATGTGGAATGCTATTCAAAATTATATGCACTGGCAGAGAACAACTGGATGTGTAATTAATTTTCGTTGCACTTGTCTGATCTCACGTAAAATGCACATGGCGTGATGTGATGGAGAATGTTATCAATAACGAGGCAACGAGCTTTCATTAAAATGCCAGAATGCAAATTTAATTGCAATAATGAAGGTGGATATGAGGTGAATTTTATAGTCAAGGTGGCCGTTCAGAAGTTTTGTTGCAGTTGAATATTCCAAGACATCCACTCCGAACTTGTTTACTCCAAAACGAAATGAAAAATGGAATACACAGATTGGCCTTTGAAGTTTTAAATATATCAATATTATGATTAAATGTATATTTATTTTTTCATATTTTTATTTTTCCTGGAAATGATTTTTCTTTTTTGAACGCTTATTTCACAGTAAAAAAGTGACTAACCTCTGCTGAAGGTAAGAAACCCTAGGGGTATTTTTAATACACATCACATCACCGTCCAACCTTCTGTCCTCCGATAAACTTATAATTATCATATATAAACATTCAATTTTCTTTGCAATTTGTGGATAAAAATATTATGAAAAAAATCACGCATTGCAACTCTACGACTTGTGACTGTTTCTTTCTGGTTTATTTCGTTCGATTATATTCAGACACACATCTCTATAAGATAATTTTTTGGATTTTCTAAATAGTTAAACATATTGAAATGCAGCTTGCGCCAAAGATTGTGGGGAAATAAGGACTTTTAGGACACGATATTATTTTCTTACCACTTGTATTTTGTTTTAGAAATTACTGGAGCTTAATTGCGAGGGAGCAAGAAAATTAGGAAAACGATTTTTCTCTTAATTCCCTCAAAGAAACAGCGTGAATGGCTCGGAGGCGACATTAAGCTCTTCTCTCCAGGTTAGATATTTGAGGAACATTACACGAAAATTAAACTCTGAATCTTCTTTGGAAATTTAATTACCATTTTTACCAAGGAACTCTGAAATATCTTTTCTTAAAGCTTTTGAATAATGTTTTGAAACATTTTTTGAAAATAACATTTTCAATTTTTTATTTAATAAATATACTTCAAAAGGCGTATAATATCCTCATTTTTAGTGTATAAACATATTTTAATAGTCAATAATCAGATATCTGATGCTTGTGTTCTCTATTAAAATTACACTGCGTGATTTAATGTTATAATTTTAGCAACCCTGCAAGCACACGGTATACCAAATTGTTCTATTCATCTCCAAATAATATCAATAAGTAATATTTAAAATAGTGTCGTTTTCAAAGTCAATGTTTTTGTATATCAGTTCTAGGTGAAAGAATTATTTATTGAATTTTACGTAATTTTCGCATAAATAATTTTGAATATATTTAACCTACTGGTTAGAACGAAGTATTTTTTGTCTTGAATTAGTTTTCGCAAATGTGAACAATATCAAATTTGTTGCGCTCATATTTGACTACATTATTTTCTTGGACTATGAAAAATCTTAATCTTAAATTGAAAGCATTTTTTTCTCTTTTTCAGTAAATTTCCATACTTCAATATTTCTTCAATCGATACACGATATTAGGTACATGCGTACAGTTGAGTAATCAGAGTTGTAAGACAAATTTGTGATCAATTTTAACCAGTAAAGAGATGCAGAATCTACCCTGAAAATAAGCTTAATTTACCCGATTTAGTTTTGCTGGAGACTAGGAAGCAGAATATTCGACTCGCTTTTCTTTTTTATGATGTCATAAAGCAGACAACTAATATGTGTTTTGTCGGTATTATAGGAGCTGCTCGAGCTTTAAATTTATGGCATCCACTTTTGTGACAGAGCCTCACTTTATATCTCCCTTTTTATTCAAAGTTCATTCATATGTAGAACCCGCCACAGAAATCTGAAGCGAGCATATGAAATTTTTCTTCACTTCGAGATACTGGGAAATGTAATTCTTGTGAATAATGCACAATTTGCAGATAAATAACTTCCCAAGATATAAAAAACAATTGAATCTTGTTGATGTCGGGCTAACAATTTATGGAAAAAAACTCTTCTTAGTAGTCCTTACTTCCTCATACCGTGATTGAAATACGGCATAAATGTGTTAATAATAACGTATTTTTAAATATTTTTGTAGAAATTCCAATTACAAACCATTATCTTAAGAAGATCTAGTTTTTTACTAAACCCTGTGAATGTCTTTCTTGTAGAAACTGATTTACTGGTCTAATATTAATAGAGTTGTATCAAATAACATCTGCTAACACTTTAAACTTCATAAGTTTAAATAAAGGGGTGTTAACGCCGCATTCCCCCAAAAAAGACCTTTGAGATGCTGAAATGAATTAAAATTATATAAAAGGTTTTAATTGTCCTTTGCATTTGCTTTTCCGTAAGTTTACCCATGATGTTCACAACCATAGGTTCTGTTGGTTTACCTTACGCTGATACACAGGTTGAAACATTTACGACGCGAATTTGCGATGTAATTTGGATGGTAGGATGATATTTAGGTGTCACCGACTTTGCTTAGTGTAGATTATTCTGGTCAACATCATTGTTGTAACAAAGAAGATGAATGGTGTTTGGATAAAACTTGAACCCTGAATTCGAATTTCAAATTATTTTTTGTCTCTCGGGCTCCGTTTTCTTGTTACACGCTACTTCGTATTTACGGAAATGCTTGAAAACGCTCCATATTAGGTAATTTACTGAATCTTCATTTAGTTATACTGCAGATCTAACTGTTCAGGAAAAATCTAAAAGTGAACAAGGAATTCCTATTCATTATATTTGAATGCATAAAATTCATCTCTAGGGAATGAAAACGGTTTGGTAACATTGCTGATAAGTCATGCTCGAAAGATAGAATCACGTTGTGCTTCTTGTCTGCTTCAACCCAGCATTGAGAGATCTCAAAATGTGCTTGGATGTGACTGCTTGTTGTTCTGTTCGTGAAGTTTTGTGCTTTGTATTAATTTACACGACGAAAGCCTCGAAACTGTGTAAATAGCCCAAATTGATTTTTTTGTGTCTATGAAAAATAAACTCTGAAATCGCTGAAACTAATCGTTCATGCTCTAAAAAGGAATTGTTATGAAATTTATTTCGAGTCTTGGTTGGCACCCTGAACCTGAAATGGGCCCCCGAATATGCTGTGTGTCGTGTATTATGCTCCTCACATGAAGGGTTAAGAAGTACACGTCACACAGCGTGTTTTGTTGCTGTTTCAGAAAAAAAGTTTTTTGTAGATCAGTGTTATAAACATGCACTCATGATGCATATTATCTCACGGTGAAATGATCATACTGTATTAAGACAGAGACATCTCATGCGTCAAAAACCACCCATGTTCATTTTCGAGTTGTCAATGAATAATGAATTATTTTCGACCATAGAGACACGGAAAAATTGGAAAGTGTTATGGGCAGTGTTCGTATTTCGTCGAAGTGTATCAATCATAGCAGTTAAGCAATTCTCGAAGACACGAAATGTCGTTGCCAAACATGGAAGGTACGGTGCCGCAAAGAGAGGCTGCTGTTCGTGAACGTCGGCCGCAGGAGATGTCAGAGAGTTTTAGCACAGCATGAAGCACCATTGCGAACCTGTTTTCGAGCCTCTGAGTTGGTAACAGTTGTGAGTTCTAGCTGCAAACGCAACACCACCCGAATTACCGAATGTAATCACATAACATTATACCCGTGACGTGATCACGATATATGGAATTTGTTCCCAACTGAAGCGGCAGTGTGTGCTGTTAGCTCTATATCCCTCTAATGCAACATCGTGAGATTGGTTGTAAATACGATTCGTACACTATAATTATCGTACGAGTAAATATGATCTGTTTATTAACAGATCAATGAATGTTGAGCAGTTTTATCCAAACAAATGCTCGTCTTTTAAAATATTTTTACACTCCACATCATGCAGGTCACGTGACTGCGTAAAAATGTTTTATGCTAAGATTACCAAAACCCCACTGAATGAGGCTGTATCGCATTAATTGTATGCATTATGAATCTCATCGTTGTCTAGTGGTTGGTTAATTTGTGATCCCGGGCCCGTCAGCTGCTAAGGTCATTAGTAGGTGTAGTGAATGTATTTGTCCTTGAGAGGAGGCGGTGATCTTTCCCCCAAGATGGTGAGAACCGGCGTCGACCAGGCATTATGCATTATCGCATTTTCTTCAACCTGGTATTTTCCACCAGCAGGGCACCGCCCCAGCCGGGACAAGCTCTAAGCTCCCGACCGGTTTCCTGGCATGTAAGATGTATGTTAGTGTAAGTGTGTGTTAAGAGGCTGCGATAGCTGGATACTGCTGGATATAGCAGGTAGTTTTCCGATGTTTCTCCAATCAACACGAGGCGAGTGACAAGGCAGTACCCTAACAAACGGGCCACGGACCGCGCGCGATCTTTCCTTCCTCTTCCCCTTCGTGTCCTCTTTCCTGTCCCTGACTAACACACACTTACACTCACATGCCTTGCAACTACACACATGTTGGGAGACCGTTTGAGAGCTTAGACCTTGTCTTGGCTGAGACGGTGGTCCACTGGTGGGAGATACGTGGTGGTGGAAAATCACTTTAAACTGACGTAGGTGGGCGTCGGATCTCGCCATGCAGCGGGCGAGGATCACCGCTACCTCCCGCGATGAAAACATGGACTACCCATACGGAAGAAATTACCTTACTATTTGGCGTGGCGTACCAGCCCTGAGGAAGACCACGACAAGATGGTCGAAACGTCGGCCACACAGGCTTCGACGCGGCGTCACCCGGACAGCCAAGATCACGCACAAGACTCTGGCCGCGGAAGCCTACGACTTTACCTTACTATTTGTAGCGCTCGTAATCACCAATCAATCAAACGTATCGTATCACATCAGAGGTGGGCGCGTCAGGAAGCAATGGCAAGGTTTGAGTGCGGGGCAATGGGACATATAGGCACGCGGGCATCGGCGACGGAAGAGGACGGAGACACCTGGCCAAGCGACATTTGGCGGGAACTGCCGAAGCTGCAACCTGCTAACTGCCTTACGACTGCTTCATATCATCAAAGTCTTGTAGGCAAGATTTTCCACTCCCAACGTCAATCAGGACAATCTGTAGATGAAGTTTTATAAATCTGCCACTTTAGTAGTCATCAATGTAGTAGATAACAATTTTCAGTTTATAGTTATTTGACCTCAGGTGTTAGAGATAACGCAGTTGCATTGTGTCCCACACACTTATTAAGTTTCTATATAAATTTCCCGCTGGCACGCTTTACGCGTTGTGTTGCAAACATTGTAATATGTATATTCACTTGCCTTTTTATCTTACTTTGTATTTATTAGGTATTTTATTTATATTTTATTTTGTTTATATTTGCAGACTGCTGACGGCAATGTCGTCGAAAGCCGACTCTCTAAATAAACATATTAATTTGAAGGAGATGACATCATTTATTTCTTCACACAATTTTAAATGTTCTCCCCTTCTTGGAACTAATTCTGTTGTTGCAATATAGACGAAGTCGTAATGTAAAATGGGGCTACGTGATATATTGAACTTTTCACATTTCGAATCTGGCATCCTACCTAAGAAGCTAAACAGCTCTACAGTTTCCCTTCAATCCCAGGTCAACTAAGCTCTCCTCGAACCATTGTGTACGCTAGAAGCTATCTTCTCCAATGTTGTTCATGTGCACTGAAAGCCGTGTGTAATATCTTCAGCCTGTGCCTTGCATCTTTTCCAACACATCTTAACAAATACTATAGACTTGTAAACAAGAAAGGCCCTTCACACTCGAACAAGTTTCTTACTTTAGCCAGCACGCTGTGACAGACATCATTAGCCGGATGAAGTCTGAAATGACTCCTTAATTTTCATTCACACATTTATAATACATCAGACTAACGTACAATTTAGTCGGGCTCTCCCACCAGTAGCCACGTTTCATTCTTCAGCCGGGACATATACACTATGATATGCCCTATGGAAATTTCTGTCGCACAACGTCCCGACGGCGGCAGGATATTCGACACTAGCTGAATTGCTAGTTCGAATTCATCAGTTGACTGAAAAAGAATTCTAGCAGCCTGCTGCTCTGATAGATAGTTTCCCATGGTTTCTCCGATCAATACCAGGTGAATATGGGAGCAGTACGTAACAAATAGACCATGGACCGCGCGTGATCTTTTCTTCACCTTCCTTTTCCAATCCTCTCTTCTTACTTACACCTTCATGCACTGCACTACCACACATGGCGGGAGACCAGTCGGAGGCTTAGAGTTTGTCCCGGCTGGGGCGGTGCTCTGCTGATAGAAAATACCTAGTCGGGAAAAAAGAAACCGACAAGGCGGCGGATAGGTCGGCGCCGGGTTCGTAGACTTCCGCGGCCTGAGTCATTACATTCTTGGCTCTCCGGGATGAGCCGCGTCTCGGTCAATTGTACTGACGTTTCGGCCATCTTGCTGTGGCCTTCTTCAGAGCTATACTGCTGCCAAGAGGTTGGCGTGTCTCATCTTATAGGAAAGGCGCGTGGGCCGACTGGATGCATCGGCGGCCAATAGGAGGAGGACGAGTGTCCCGTGATTGGCGGAGAAGGAAAAGGGCGGCGCAGGATCTCGCCATCCAGTGGGGAAAGATAATCGCCATCTCCCAACGTAAACACATGCACTACACTTACAGGAGTAAAGACTTTAACGGTTGACGCGCCCACAATCATCAATTAGGCAGCAGCCATAACATATTAAGGTCCATTCACTATGCAAACGTAATCATAAGTTTAGCTCATAGACATAAACATTAACATAAGTGATAGACTGAAGTATTCACAATGTTTAATATAAACGTAAGCAAAATAAGAGTTTCTATTGGCTGTGAGACATTTTAGTTTACTATTGGTTGAATGTGATAATCGATTTCGAGGTGTCGATTGTGATCCTGGCCCATGTGGCGTTAGTTCATCTATAGACTTCGCTATTTCGATTCTCGATTTTGATTTACCGTGCTGTGATTGGTTTATTTCTTATGTCTTATTTAAGCACAGAAGCTTGCAAGCTCTTAGATTAACGTCTTACGTGTTATACTTGTGCGAACGCTTTGTGAATGAGTCCGTTTATGGACGTAATCCTAATTTTTATGTTAACACCATGATTACGTTTACGTTTGCATTGTGAATGGTCTTCACCAAACTTCTGCGCAGGCACCTCCAAGAGTAAAAAAATCCCTGTCTGGCAGGCGCAGTCAGCCTCCCGCTCCCCAAGTGGAACATCCTTCCGATGGGCGGGGGGGGGGGGAGGGGGCGGCGGGCTTCCACGCAACGTCTGTTGCCTCGGAAATAGTACGCGCTGAGTGAGCGGCAGAACGGCGCAGGTGATATTTCCGGGGCACCTCTCTTCCCAAACACTCCCCAAGAGCAGTTGGTTTATAATAGTTCCCGCGCACTACATGCAGCCGTTGAAATGTAGCAGCCTCTATCCCGTATTTTTGCGTCACTCAAATTGAGTGGCTTGAGGAACCTAATGGACGTAGTCCTAACTTTTATGTTAACGCCATGCTTATGTTTGTGTTTGCATTGTGAATGGGCCTTTACACTATCTACGATATGTCTTACGGAAACTTCTGACGGACAGCGTGAGGATACATCGGCCATTCGAGGCGTTGTTATTACTCGCGCAACTTTTCTTGAACAATGACCTTGCTCCCCCCTCTTTGGCACAAAAAACAGATGAAGGTAGAAGCTCGCAGCGAGCACTAATGACAACATTCCAAACATATCTTCACTGGCGCGAAATAGAAACAATTTTCTTTTGAAGACGAGAACTTCTATCCGTGATTTTCTCCAAAAATCTAAAGAAATGACCAAAGCAGGTAAAGATCAATTACAGGAGATACATCAAACACCTGAGAAAGTTATAACGCAAATTATTGAGAACGTTGCGAAGGCATGACTGATTCTTTAGAGATTGGCATTGCTTTATAAAATCTAGTGGCCAATTTCGTAACTAATACCCTCACTCTACCCGCATTTCTTCAATCCATCGTTCAATAAATGTTGTATGAGTAATATAGGTATTGTAGTGAGTTGTCGTTGGCATTTCTAATGAAATAATTATATGCGTGAGTAATACCTTCGTGGCGGTTCGTGACGGCTGCCAACTCGCGTTGCGCGGAGAGGGGGAAGGGCGGCCTCCTTCGAATCCCTTCCCCCACCCCACCCCACCCACCTCGCGGAGAATGCGCGCCCAGCTGCGTAATTCGCCTTTGTGCCTCCCCGGGGGCCTCCCCCGCCGGCGGCGCCGCGCAGGCACTCGCGAGGATGTGGCCGATGAATGTTTCAGCGGCGCTGCCTCCGCGGGCGAATCCCCGAAGGCACCGGAGCTTATTCGGCCAGGTCAATACTTAAACGAGCGATGTTTCTTTGTCTTCTGTCTCGATTTTCTAGTCTATCTATAATGTGCGATAAATTCGTACTTTTTGGTCGTATTTGTTGGCATTTCGCTCTCACGTCCTATACTTTACTTACATCATATAGAGCTCTCTGAAATTCGAAGAGTCTAAATTCAGTATAGCACCAGTCTTCACAGGAATTTTTCGTGTTTAGTTTTAGAGTACTGAGAGATAAAATTTATTGCATCTTTGAAATCGTTAAGATATTTGACAGTCATTTGTTATAGTTAGTTATAAAAAATTTTGTATGCATTTAAAGTTGCTTACTTCAGTCTATATCCCTGTTCTGTGATTTTTACTGAATTAAACACCATTTTTATGATCTTACATCTTCTTTAATAATGCAAATTAATTTGTGTAATACCCATATCGGAAATGTAAAAGGCACGCCCTTTTATTGCGGTTTTTGCGGTCAAATATTTCAAACGGAATTAAATTCGATATGAATGTAAATAAATGTTTAAAATGTTTTTATATCTGGCGGTATTATTTATCCCTTTTCAAAATAATTTGCCCTTGTTTTATGTAAATAATGCTTTTGTGTAAAATAGCTTTTGAAGTACCTAAGTAAATATATTTTTAGTACAAGCAACACATTCGTTTAGTTTGACAATAAATATCAATTCAGCGTATAATAGAATTAATTAAATTTTATGAATAGTAAACATGTATCTTGACCAATAAATTTTCAATTTCCAATAAATTTCTAATCTGCAAATTTGAATACCTAATAAACTTAATACAACACTTATCTTTTTAGAAATAACTCATTTAAAACAGTCTAAGTTGAAACGAAGGCATTTTTTTTCACAGCGAAGCAATGAAAGCGCAGTATTTCACGCCGTCAGCTCCATGAAGTGGGTAAGAGAGTAAACAAAAAGAGAAATGGCTTTGTGGAAGTTGAACAGAAAAGGCGACAGTCCAACCACAGAAGACAAGCTGAGAAGCGAACAAACACCTTCTACTCAACTGCCGCCCACGAGCTTTTGCTGCGGTTAGATGCTAGTGGTTAACGACGAGGAGAAAATAAAAAAAAACACGACCGGCAACGAAACCTCCCTCGCTGAGACTCGCTGTAATTTTTCGCGTCGCTTCCCGCTCCCTAAACTTGCGCCTCCACCCCACCCCCCATCCACCTCGGTGGAGAGACGGTGGGCTCCTCTGGTGCACCGACTTTTGCTCGTTCTGCGCACCACCAGTTTGCGTCACGAACCACGTGACCACCACACGGGCACTTCGTTTGAAAAGCCGGACAAGACGCCGGCCGCCATGTTGTATGGGAAGCGAAAACTGTTCATAAACATTTTGAAAATGGCCTAAAGTAACAATTTTTGAAGGTGGCCAACCAAACATAACACATTGGAGGAGTACAAGATGCCAAATTTAAAATAAATGCTTCATATACCTGTTGTAACAAGGTGATAATTTGCGGATGGATTTTGATGATTGAAACATCGCCAAAAACGATCATTAAAATGCTCTTAGAATGTTTTTAAAACGCCCTAAAAGCAAAGAAAATGACGTAAAAAATGTGATTAAAACCAGTTCGGATGAACAACTCAAGATAGTTACATTACTTATATAATTGAGGCTTCTAATCATTCAAGAGCACTCAGCTTGCAAAATTTTGGTTTGGACTGTCCTTTATTTCGAACCAACAATTGCGCTGATAAGCAACACAGGAACCTTTTCATACAACGGATGATATTACTAAGGAATTCTGAGGGAACATTTGTTCAATCTCGTGAATATTATTTGAAGCAATTTGATGAAATCAGTGAAACAATGCATTAAAAATGACGGGAAAAGTTAAAAATTGACTTATTAGTCGAAATTTGAAAAAATGCAAAAAGATGGCATATCAAAATGGGACATTTCGATACTAAACGACATTGTTTTAAAGTGGAAAAAATGACGTTTTGTTAAAATCCTCCCATAGTGATAATTTTGGTATCTGTCTGCATTTAAAATTCCCGCTAATATTGTGACGCAAACTGGTGCGTGAAGCGTATTGGCTGAAGTTGGATACGATGCGCAAATAGCTCACTCAATCTTTCCCCCACGCGCGCCGCCCCCCCCTCCTCTGCCCCCTCGCAGTCCCGCGCAGACACGTGGAGAGCGCCCCCGCCGCGGCATCCCTCTTCCCGCAATGACGTCACGCCCCGCGACCGCACCGGCTGCGGAGCAGGTCGCCAGCGGCGCGGCGCGGAGGGCGACTGCGGCGGAAGCCAAACAAAGGGGGGCGGAGATGCCAAGCGTCTAATCTCGGTCGGATTGGTGGGAGTTTGCGACTATGCCCCTGTTGACGGTGACTGACACCTGCGGCGTATTGGTCACAACGCTCGCCTTCCCTCTGGTCGAATATGTCAACCTGACGAGATGGCTCAGTTGATGTCGCTGCAGTGTCTCTGACTGGGAGGTCCTATGTTGATTGATTAAGTGAGATTTCGAGCTCGCCCACTACTATGCCCCGTCCTACTATGCTAGTCCCGTAAATGTAGTGTATGTTTTGCTCGGCCGGTGGCGGTGGTTTTCCCCCGCTGAGTGGCAAGATCCTACCGTCGGCTAGCGGGGTTTTCCCTAACCAGGTATCTCCCATCAGCGGGGAACCGCTCCAGCAGGGACAAGCTCTCAGCTCCCGACTATCTGTCTGTCTCGGTGTGGTTGGTTGTGAATGCCTGCCATCGTTTTTTCGCGGCTCATCATTCTGTTTCTTTTATTGTGTTGTTTTTGTTTTAGTATTTAAATTAACATTCACCCATACGATGACGGGGATTAGGTTGTGGGGTAAGTGTTTGGGTTACCTGGGTTGTTTTGTTTTGGGGTAGACGGATGTTTATGGAGGGAAAAATGGTGGAGCTAGGAAGACGGGTTTTCAGTTTTTTCAGGTGTAAAATTCCCGACAGGTTTCTCCCGACTGGTTTCCCGTCATGTGTGGTGCAGTCCATGTTATATCAAGTGTGTGTAAGGATAGGATAAGGAAGAGGTAGGAAAGATCGCGCACAGTTCGTGGTCCATTTTGTAAGATACTGCTCCATCATTCGCCTGATATTGATCGGAGAAATTACGGAAAAGTACCGATCAGAGCAGCCGGCCGGAAGAATTCTTTTCCAGTCAGCGTCTAGATTCGGGGTGATCCTAGGGTTTGAGTCTCCATGGTTGGTAGGATTTTCGTCGCTAGCTGTTTCGCTAGGTCAAGTTTAACCGCTGTCTGGAGGAGATTTCTGACTGGTTACTCCGATCTGCATCAGGCCAATGCAGGAAGCCTGCCGTAACAAACGGGCCTCGGTGGAAGTGACCCAATCCATACAAGCACAGTATGTGCAAAGAGAAATAAAGTTCATTTCGCACATTATCATCTTTTCCATTTATTTTAAATAGGTAAAAGAAATTAGATAAGCTGATGTACCTGACGAGGCAGACCCATTGGTCTGTGAAACGTGAATTTTGAATTCTGAAATGAAATCAAGATATTCCCATAATTTAGTACACCGCGAGTGTCCGTCAGTCCATTACTATGCAGCCCTTCCAGTCCACTTTTGGACACGCTTCAGCTCGCCAGGGTCTGCTGTTTTGTTTTTGCAGTATTTTTCAATAACATGATCATTCAGATCAGTATTATTATTATTATTATTATTATTATTATTATCATCATTATTATTTCTGTTATTATTGCAACTATTGTAGCTATTCTTATTGTTATTGCACGGGGCAGAGCAAGACAGTGCGGGATCCATGCGGGGTGTCACCAAAAAAATACATATTCGCAACAGTTTGAGATATCAAGCCAAAACAAAAAGAAAGTTGGTCCAATGGGTGGTATTTACAACGAGTTTAAATTTCATTTTGAGATATTTAGGTTTTAAGTTAAATCGGTTAGTACGGACGGACGGATTTGACGTGAGATATAATCGAATAATGAAGTTGAAAAAGTATTCAAAAGCTGAAAATTGAAAAACCACAGACTGACACTTCAAATGTATTTATCTGTATTGATGAATTGATTGATTTCATTCATTCTAATGTCAATCTATCTAAAGACAATATTTTTAATTGTTTGAACTGAGCTTACCCGCCAGGTTTCAAATAATCCAAATTAATAAAAGCATCAAGTAATTGAATCACATATGACTCCACTTTTTATTCGATTCAACCTTCTAATAGGCAATGAGAAAAAAGTGAAGAACTAACATAGTGGTTTATAACATTAACTTTCCTCTTGTCAACCATCTTATTGAACATTTTAGTTTCATTGCTTCTTGTAATTATAAATAGATAATATGAAGTGGGTTCTTCATTACATTTTTATCCAATATTGCTATATTCAAGTATGTTCGCCTGTTGTCGTTTCCAGCTGCAAGAGCCTCAAATTGTCGGACTCGGTTGGAAGAGGTGAAGCAGCGGCTACAGGGCCCCGCTGTTCCCCTTTAAAGTTCATTTGATGAAGGGGATTTATAGAACCGCGAGATTCAGGCAGCCATCCGTATAACTTACCATTTTCTCCACAACTCTTTCGAATCCCTCGTTGAATTCCTTAGTGGTTTCAGATTTTTTCACATCGCAAATTGTTTTTTTACCAAGCATTTTTTTTGAACGTTCAAATAATGAATTTGTTTATCAGAGTCAAAATTTTGGGAAAATTTAACTTTTATTTTCAGTTATCATTGTGTAATAAATTAATTTCATTCTTTCAGAGAATTTTCTAAAATATGTTAATAAAATTGAAGCGTCTGCCTGTGACTTCAAAACAACTGTCTTTATAAGCTCGTATGGTTACTAATATTCATTGCACGAATACAATTATTGATTCTACCTTTTTCTGCTTTTCTAACATCCGTTCATCTGTGTGTTTGCTCTGAATAATTTCGGAAACGACTATACCAATTTCAAACTGAACGTAGTCGTGATATCTTCTTTTGCAGTCCTTTATTGGAAGTAAGCAGCTTTTAGGAAATCTAACGGTTTGGTAAGATGTAAAACACATCGTAGACCTAGAGTCCTGTGAGTTTGGTGCTTGGATTTGGGAAATTATTTTCTCCTAATAGTGCATCAAACGTGCAAATATAACGAACGCACAGAATGTTGTTTATCTTCGTATATTGTGCTAAACGTCCAATAGGTGCACATCTACAATAATTACACTGTTCTGTGCATTAATCATGGTTTATCCGCCTTCTTTGGAGAGTTCGTCTTTCTTAATATGCCCCCTACCTTCCATCGCACGGCAGAGGGCTAAAAGGCAAATCTAAGTATAACAAGACATTGCCCCCCAACACTTTAAAATCGACCTTTTTAATTAGTAAATTTGACAGTATAGCGAAACTAAATTTTTATTCAGCGGCGCAGGATTCAAAACGTCCCTCTACCTAAATTGGTGTGCTGAATCCATATCTGCTTACCATTTTCTCGTAATTCGGAATTCTTGCCATGCAGAAGATATATAATATTTAAGTTTTAATTATTTATTGTTGGTGATCACATTTTGAAATGCGTAAAACATTGTAAAATATCTTAACAAATGAATTGCACTGATATAATAGTTTAAAATGAGTAGTGATATTTCAAACTCACCCGAGGAAAACAACTTTCTCCTTCTTTTTGCTGGAAACAAGCTGAGCTGACTGACATTTATGGTCCAGTGTTAAACACCAACAGTAGTCTGCAATTATTAAACACCAACAGTATCCTGACGTCATGAAGACGTCCCATCGATCTGATACATCATTTCCATCTGTTTCACATCCTAATTAAATGTGTCTCCGCTTTCATCACTTACAGCTCTTAAGTTTTCCGGGAAGTATTCAAGATCGGAATAGATAAAATGTAACTTCAAGCTCATGTTTCATCCGAGTGCCTTAAACTTGTCAAGCATAGTTATCACAATCTTTTCATATTGTATATCTTTCACATCACCTAGAAAACTGTTGGTTACATCCTTGAATGAGTCTCATGCTTGAAATTCTACATCAGTTATTGTGCTTTTAAAACCGGCATCTTTAATTAGTTGGCGAATCTGTGGGCCATTGAAAACGCCTTCTCTCACTTTTCTTGCTGACAATGGAAACATTTGCTCAAGATATTGAAAGCAAGAACCTGCATTGTCCAAACCTTTTACAAATTCCTTCAATATTCCTAATTTGATATGCAAGGGAGGTAGCAATTATTTTTGCGAGTTAATAAGTGGACAATTAATTGTATTATTTTCTGATTACGCTATAGGCTCAAAAGCATTCAATGATTTCACCTTAAGAACAGCAAAACTGATTTAAGTAATTTACCAATGGTATTATATGCTTCAGTCCGTTCAAAACGTTTTCATTTGTGGAGAAAATATTATTTAATACGCCGTATTTGCAATCAGACCAGTACCCCTTAAAGTCCAGGAAGAAAGACATAAAGATGTGGGAGAATACAGATTGGCATGCTAGAAATATTCCCATAGGGGAACCGCATATTCTCCTAGTAAATCATGATCCACAGTTCCCACAGATAAAAAAAAAATTCCAAACTACAACAATTTCAACAAAGTTAAGATTATTTTCGGAGTCATGGTATACAAACCGGAGAATAAGGATTCATTAGATTATTCTGAATGTGTGCATCACAATATTCTGACTGGGAACAATTTTGAAAAATAAATAAATAGCCCGTTAAGATACTGCGCATGGTATAATGAGCTATAGATAACGAATTTTAATTAAAGTTCCTTTATTGGTAATCTTGGTACTAAGTAATTTTGCGTTCAGTGTATATATTATTAAATTTTAAAACTCATATTCTTTAATAAAGGCCATGAACGGGTAAAAATGAAGTATGCATATTTAATACGAATCAGTTCTTAACACTAACATACCATTACCTAATAAAAGTAAAACAAATGATTTGTGGTTAGATCCGAACGGATTCGTCATTTATCTCACTACAGAGTGACCCGAAAAGCGTAGAATATCGAAATATATGTAAAATGAAATTGACTATTTGCTGTCATTAGGTGCAATTTAATAGAATATTTTATGTAATAATGTTATGACAATATTATATACTTCAATTTCCGCATACGCATAGTACCGGACTTTTTTTGACACTGTACTTCTGCGAAAATGTTACCTTGCAGTATTTTTGAACGTGAGGTCGTAGGGTTTGAGCACATTTCCGTCTCCTGATGGATAGCAGGCAATTTTTCTAGTGAACTTAGAATTTAAAATTTTTAAGAACTCGTATATTGGAAACAATGTTATAGAATATTACGGCATTATAAAAATTAAAATTAAGCATTCTGTAGCTTTTTAACAAATTATTAAGGGAGTATTACTTCAGATAAAATTATTTTAATGTTTATTAGATTTTTCCATTAAAATCAGAAAATAAGGGCCACTAATTTAATCTTCACCATTTGTGAACAAACACGTAAGAAGTAACGAGTGTGCTTGTATAGTATGCATAGGGCCTTCCTCTGCCTGTTATCTTCTCCGAAGAGCGAACTCAGGAAGCTGAGGGCCGCCAAGGTGGCCCTGAGCGTTCACGCATTCAGAATCAGTTTTTTCAATGTTATTATTTTTTACTTTGTTTTGTCAGTTAAAGCTTAATTATAAATTAATAAATATGGCCACTCCCAAATTACGTGTTTTCAAATATAGAGGTGTGTTGTCGATATCGCATCCCTTGTTAGAGTTTGAAAACGAGGGAAACCATAAAATGCAATTTAGCAATTATATCGCAGATTCACGATCATTTCGCACTTTGTATGTGATTTCGCATTTTGTGATCGATTTCGCATTTTATCGCACATTGAAAACCTTCGGAAATATACTGCACCGACCCTCAAACATAGTATTACCAATTTTTTCAACGTTTGGTAACATTTCGCATTTTATCAATTGCTAAAATCTACCTTCTATAAATATATGCTTCCTCGTCCTTGTTCCATCCTCTCCCCTTTCACACACACACACACTTCCACTTTCACAGACTTCACTACCACCCATGTTGGAAGGCCAGTCGGAAATTTATTTGTAGAATTTGTTTCGGTTGGGGCGTTGCCTCACTAAGAGAAGTGACTGGAGGAGGATTCCCTGTAAAATGACGTGTATGTTGGCGTCGGATTTCCCATTCTAGCGAAAAAATGGAACACCGCTACCTCTCGTGGTATAACATGCGTTAAACCTACGGCCCTAATGACAGAAGCAGTTGACACGTCTAGAAACATAAAACATTCAATTAAAAACGCACACTTCCATGTCTGCCTGTTCAAGGCAAGTAAAACATACGTCGTGCATTTGTAAGTGCATGGTACGAATAAATATTATTTCTTATATTCACAGATAAAGTCAAGGATTTTCTCAATAAGGTGCCATGTGGCTGTGCATTTTCCCTCTCTTTCTATACGAGGTAACGTAATTCATACATTCTAAATGTATTGTTCATGTATTAATTTTACTTGAAACTTTCGGAAATTGTGTAAATAAGCAAATATCTACATAAACAATTTCTGTCCGCATATACACATGTATACAACATAAATATCGTTGACTCATTTAAGAAACACTTCAAATCAAGAATCAAAGAAGGTTTGTTTCAATAAACGAATATTTCAATTTGGCAAACAGCGACAGAATAACAAGTTGTATATTTTTCCCGCAAATATTCAAGCCCCGAGTTTCGAAATAGGAGTCTTTGATATTTTAGACAGAGAAACAAATGAAACGAAATACGCAGCAAAAAGGTCCTTGATTTATGACGGCACAATATTGATCAGCTGCAGTGTTCTACTTTTGTAAAACCGCAGGTTGAGCTTACACTGCGGGTCATCAGTCTTCTTTTTTTCCTATTTCCACGAACATATGTTTCAGAATATCCTAGAAGTAATACCCCAAGTAATTCACGTTAAAGAGCTCTTCTGTTTCCAAGGTTTCCTCGTCCAGACACAATTCCCCACCCTCACTGTCATCACCAGCGTTACTTGGCTTCCCTGCCTGAAGACATCGCATTTTGCGCAGAAACCACATGGCCGTCGTCATCCTACGCGCGTGTGTACGTGCAAGCTATAGCCTCGTGCTTATGGTCCACCCCCCACCTTTCTACCCTCCCCCCCCCCACTTTCATCACTCACCCCAGTCCTCGGCGTGCTTTGCTCCGGCTTCGAGCTTATTTCGCGTGCCGGTGAAAACCACGGCCGTCATGACACCGCTTCGTCCCAAGAGGAGCTGCAACCACAAGCTTCGCAAGTAGCTCCACGGCCCCCTGTAATAGGGTCACGGCCTCGCAAGAGATGAAACATTTACATGCACCTAGTTTTGGCGCTCGCTTTCGGCGAACTGGAATTGGTTGTGTATGCGTGTGTGTGTGTGAGTGTGTGGATCTATCAAGTAGTAATTTGTCGTATGACAGCGTTTCTTGTGACGGAGGATTTTATTTTGAAAAAGTATGAAAAAACCTTACTTCATAAATATTTCGTATCTTCACAATTCTCACTAAAAGGTTGGAGGCAGAACTAACGACCTTTTCAAATAAATGAAAAGCATTTTTATTTTCTATTGAAGTGCTAGAGCATAAAGAAGAGATTTAAATGTATCTGCGGCAAAATTATGATAGAAGATTCAAGTTGGTCCGATAAATAAAATGTCTGCGAAATGAAATGGACCTGATCTAAAGCATATTTTGCAGCAACTTTTCATTCTCAATTTAAATATAATTATTTTCCGTTTCCTCGACATTTTATAATGAGAAATTTGTTTTTCCTGTGCTGCGTTTGTTAAAGTAAATAATTCATTGATTGCTTAAGCGAACGTTCTAGGAAAAACAAATGCTAGAAATGTGTAGTATGTGCATATGAGATTCTATTTATATAATTTAATAATCACTATAATATAAGAAATGATATTTATAATTACGAATGAGAATTTCTCACTTCAGTGAATTTCACGTTTATATTCAGATTCGTAAACCTCTTTCAAGAACTACGTTCTTATAATGTTCGTACAATCATTGTCATACGTAGTTTTTACTGAGTGTATGGATGTTAATCGGCTTTAATTTTGTGATTAGATCAAATTTCCCATGATTTTAATAACAATATAAGAAATAAAGCATTAAACGTTTCATGAATAGTTCAATTCAGAATACATCGAATGAAGGAAAGCGTTTGTTACGGAATCTCTCAAGTACCTGGCACTCTCCGGAATTGCTGTCCTGTTCCGCGGATGGGAGCCCTTTGTCTGCGAGTGGGCGCCAGCGACATCGCGTGACCTCTCCCTTCACCCTTCGCCCTTACGACCGTGCCGGCCGCCGCAAAGCGCCGCGTCGCATGGCGTGAGTGAATATCGGTTCTGGAAGCATCTACTACTCGTACTTACACGATTAGTGGCTTCGGTGGTCTAAAGGTTAGCGCATCGGACCCAAGTTCGCGGGTTCATGCCAGATCGAAGCCGTAGATTTTTATGGTCGAACAAATTCTTCATACGCCTTCCTCCGGAAAGTAAAGCCGACTATCCCATGTTGCAGATTGCAGATTTACAGCATGTAAAAGATATTCATGCCTAAATGCAGCCTCTGAGCAAAATTTAAATCGCTTCTTTCGTCGCCCGATTGATACCTCCGTTCTCTGCGCGATGGTGAGCGGAATTTTCGTGGTGAGATGGAAGAGCAGGTCTCAAGGCCTGAGCCTCCCCACAGAAGATGAGGCATTCTTGAACTGCATTAAATCGGTCCTGTAAGAAGGGTGCATGTTATTTCCCGAGAGGTGGCGGAGGATCCTCCCCCTCTGCAAGGGATTGTGCGGCGCTGACCTACACCTCTCGGGATTTCCTTCTCCAGGTATCTATTTCAGTGTTACATCGCCCCAGCCGGATAAACGTGTGTGTAGTAAGTGTGTGTATAAAAAAGGGGTGGCTCGAGGGTCAAATAAGTTTAAAAATTGAAATCCAAATTAGTATAAAATAATTTTTGTCAGAAAATAAACATTTTCGAATTACTTGCTTTTGAACTGTTATTGACATTATGTAACTTAATAAATAAATACATGAAATAAATTTAAGTACGACAGGGAGGATTTATAATGTAAAATATTTACAATAGGAGAGGATATTTAATGGAAGGGATAAGTTTTGATGAACTATGATAAATCGAAAACGAAGCGGATGTATGATGGAGGAAGTCGGTGGCGGAGGTTGGGTCAAGGATAAGAAAGAACCATTCCGAGAAGTCCTTGTCCCGTTTGATAACGTACTGCTCCGGTATTCGCCTGGTATCAGTCAAATAAACCACAAAAAACTACTGGTCAGAGCAGACAGCCGCTAGAAATCTCCTTCAGATAGCGGCCAAATTCCACATCGTTGGCAGCTAGTGTCCGCTGGCAGCTAGTGCCAATCCGTCGGCGGTGGCATTTGAAATCTACAGTCCGGCATTTAAACACAGTGGCTCTTCAAAGTCAAGAGCTGGACGCCGAAAAGGGCACTGTCAATCGGGAGCTCCAGTACCAAAACTTCAAATCCAAACGAAACCTCGTAATGAACCTTACTCTCCGTTCAGGTGTATAGACTTTAAAACCATTATTGAATTTAATTCCTATATATCTGCCTTAGATAATGTAAGGTCATTTCGTCGTGTAGATGTTGATAATCGAACTATTTTACCAATAAATATACAAATCGGAACATTACTAACAGCCGCTGATGTCATTCAATCCTGCACTATTTCCACCCTATTAAAATAGCCACTACGTTTAAATCAGAGTACAGAACCTCTCGGTCAACGATGCTGCCGAGAAATCGCTATCACCGTTGAGCTACGACAGTCGGCCCGCGGCGCGTCGCTTTGTCCGGTTGTCCTGCGTCCGCTGGTGGGGCGGTCGTGTGAAGTATGCGGCGTCGCTCGGCACGCGTCGCCTCGACGCCTCGGGCGCCGCGAGGCGACGCGCCGGGAACCCGGACCCCGGACGCCCGGAGCGGGGCGCCGCCACATTAAACGTCGCACGATGACAGCGTTTCCTCGCCCCGCTCGCCTCGCCCCGCGGGCCGAAATGACAGCGAATAAAATAAATTAACCTGCGCCAGGGGGTTTCATAGTGTGATATATTTATAATGGGAGATGTTATGTAATGAAGGGGATATGTTACGAGGGACTATGACAGTTGGAATCTATAGCTGACATGTGATGACGGCGGTGGTGAAGGTTGGCTCAAGGATGAGTAAGGAAAAATCGCCTGCGGTCCTTCTTCAGTTTGCCAAGGTACTTTTGTCGTATTCGCCTGGTATCAATCGGTGAAAACTACCGATTAGAGCATTCAGACGATAGAAATCTCCGTCAGACAGCGGCTGAATTCCACGTGGCTATTAGCAAGTGTCGAAAATCCGTTGGTGGCGGGATTTGAAACCTATAGTCCGATTTAAACGTGGTGACACTTCAAAGTTAAGAGCTGGGCGGAGAAAGGGGCACTGTCTTCCAATCGGGAGCTCCTAAAATTTACATCCAAACGAAACCTCCGATTGCATGATAGTTTTCCTCTTTCTATCCATTTTGTGACCTTAAAGCAGCCACCAAGCTGCAATAATAGAATAGAACCTCTCGGTCAACGATGCTGCAGATAAATCGCTGTTGCTGTTGAGCTACGTCTGCCAGACCGCGTACCGCCTCGACGCGTCACGTTGATTCCGGACTCGTCAACTCGTCCAGTAAGTGTAGTGCATGCTATTTTGCTCTGAAATTGGCGGTGTTCTTACCCCACTGGATGGCGAAATCCGGCGCCGACCTACCTACGGGTAGCGGAATTTCCCCAACCCGGTTTGTCTCAGCAGCAGGGACCCCTCCCCCAGCCGGGACAAACTCTAAGCCCCCGACCTTTCTCCCGCCATGTGTGATAGTGTAGTGCATGAAGGTTTAAGTGTGCACAAAGGAGGGGTGAGCATAGTACATGGTGTGAAAGGAAAGATTGCATGTGGTCCGTAGCCCGTTTGTTATGGTACTGCTCCGGCATTGGGCTGGTGTCGATGAGAGAAATCGTGGAAAACTATAAAAGAGAAGCTGGTCGTTATAATTCTTCTTCAGACAGCGACAGAACTCGACCTAGCTATGTAGCTATTGTCTAAAAGCCTGTCACCACCGTCCGGACTCGAACCTAGGGCCTCCCGGCCAAAGGTTCTGCTGCGACATCAGTTGATGCCGCGAACCACATCTCCCGGTGGCGTCACGTTGCCCGGGGCTGTCGCGCGTGGGACGATCGACGGCGGCGGTCGCGTGACATATGCGGCGTCGCTCGGAGCGCGTCGCTTCGGCGCCTCGGATGCCTCGACGCCTCAGGCCGGGAACGGGGACCCCTGGGGGGTGGACGACAGGAGCGGAGACCACGGGAACGGTGACACCGGGAGCGGGGGCGCCGGCAGCGGGGACGCCAGGAACGGGGACGCTTGGGACGGGGACGCAGTGAGCGGGGGCGCAGGGAGCGGGGGCGCAGGGAGCGGGGACGCCGCGAGCGGGGACGCCGCGAGCGGGGACTCCGGGAGCGGGGACGCCTGGGGCGTGGACGCCGGGAGCGGAGACTCCAGGAGCGGGGACGCCAGGGCGGGGACGCCGGGAGCTGGGATGACGGGAGCTGGGACGCTGGGAGCTGGGACGCCGGGAGCTGTGGCGCCGGGAGCTGGGACGCTGGGTGCTGGGACGCCGGGAGCTCGGACGCCGGGAGCTGGGACGCCGGGAGCGGGGACGCCTGGGGCGTGGACACCGGGAGCGGGGCGCCGACGCATTAAGCGTCGCGCGACGACAGCGCTTCCGCGCCCCGCTCCGCCGCGCACCGGGACAGCCGCGAAGCGGAGACGGACGCGCGCAAAGAGCTGCTAGGGCGAGTGCGAAAAAGATGAATGGTGGGGGTGATCGTGCCGGGAGAGGGCAGACGGGGTAGAATGGATGACAGTGCCGTGCCAGTGGCAAAAATTCGGTAACGGATTTTCGGAGAGGGAACAAATGACGGGTTATTAGAGCGCTGATCATTTTGATAATGATAAACGAGTCTGTGATCTTACCGTCTGAAATTCGTTTGGAAGAAAAACAAATATAGGAATATAATACCAGGAACTGAATAAATAAATATACATATCGCTCATGAAACTGTAAAATGCTTAACATACACTAATTTATGAAATAAATTATGCAATCCATTGCATAATTAACAAATTATGCAATCCAGAATTTATGTTAAGAAATAATTTATTAAATAAAGGTTTTGACATCAATAGATTCACTGTCTAAGAAAACACCTCCTTTTAAAATATATTCTCAAAATAATATTTTCCTGCTGAATTTTATAAAAACAAAATATTTGTTACCAATAATATGTAATATTCAGGTCAAATGTTGTATGCCACATACTTTAATAACAATTGAAAAGTATAAAATTATGTTAATTGTAATGATAAAGTATGAAAATAACCACATAATATAAGTTTAAATCCAAAGTCTAATTTGAAACTTCGAAAGCTTATCCAGCTTTTTAGCTCTCCTGTACAATTTTGTTCTTGTTTATTACATTTTGCAGATTCATGATCGATATGTTATAAAGCACTTTATAAGAATAGATGGTAAAGAAGAAAAAGCGGAAATGGCAATGGGATACAAATTTTAAGAAATTATGAAACGTTCATTGAATTAATGACTTATAAATAAAGAAGTCAAAAGTCGAACTGTTTTCGTGTATCGATGTGACGTAAATAGAGAATACGCTTGTCTGGAGAGTCTACATGCTTAAAACCCTGCCCTGAGGCGTGGAAGCAGGGGAGACTTTGGAGAGGAAAGATTGGCGGAGCGTATTCCTAGAGTGGCAGTCCGAGCCTTTGCTCCTGTCTGCGCTGAGCCTTCTTGCCCGCTTGTTTGTTGAAGTCCTTAGAGAGAGAAGTCACAGGTACTCCCCCGAGCAAGGAATACTCCCTTGTTTTCGCAAGAGTCGTTGAAACGAACCTGATTGCGTTGTGTCAGAGAGAGACTTCATAGGGCGATGCGCTCGGTAACGAGATGAGGTATTAGAGTACTTTCTTACACCTGTGAATGAGTTGCTAACTCGTGAGGACTGAATTTTACAGGAGAGCAATTATCTAAACTTATGCTTAATATTTAAAATGAGTAGCGTCAATAAACAGGCAACTCTTATTTGATGTGAATCAATGACTTAAAACATTGTTATAGCCTCCATAACCAGACAAAAGAATATATGTTGTTGGTGTTTTTTTATTTTACATTTGTGTTATATTCGTAAATACATGTGGTTTCATTATTTAGCAGCAAGAAGGAATTTAACTTATCTCATTACACTAGGATTATAGATTTATTTCGAGAAAACAGTAGTATGCTTTACTCACTAGAAGGAAAACGTCGACTTATCAGATCATTAAGCGTGGACAAAACACTCGTAAAACAACAATTTTATTTATTTTTTGATAATGTTGCTCCTTTGCCTTTGAATTCACACTGTTTCTCTTCGCAATTTTTCATATTGTTTTCTTAATTTGTTATTGTAATCTGTGGTCATAATTTCATATGAGCCTTCTTTTATTAATTCGATACGAATTTGGAGTTTAGTGGCATACTTTGAAGTGAACGAGAAGCGAAGAGAACTCAGTGACAGGAGTATCGGTATTATGTAACAGCTGGTATCAATAGTGTATCGCAAAGTGCTTTTAGATTTGTAACTCGGACTCTTCAACGCCGCGGAGGAACTGTGCAAGTGACATACGCGACGAGAGTGTGCGGAAAGAAGACTGTCGTGAATTCTGGCTCGCAGAGTGGCAACGCTCGATGTCTGCCCGTACGGCGTGCTTCACTCGCAGGTCTGTGGCGAAAAGTCTGTGACGATATACGACGTGGAATATGGCGGGTCTTCGACGTTCACGAGCTTAAGCGGATTACGACGGGAGCCTTCTGAGGATGGGACCTCAGAGCGTAGTCTACGACGCCTGTTCTGCAGAGACTGACCCTGAAGGGATAAACGGCTGGAGAGTAGCACGAATCTGATGTATGGTGATTCGCAACACGCATGTCAACTAAGTAGTGTCTATCTGTAAAGGAAAAGAAGAAATAGATGCGAGTTTTGAACTACAATTTTTAATCATCGCTTTGCGTGCGTCCATAATTTCTGAAAAAAGCGAAGTAACAAACAGGAAACCGTTACAAGTATTCAGTACGATACCGCACTACCTAGCGCGGCTCGGTGCGACGCCGGTCAAAATGTTTTGCAAGGAATTCAGATAAACTTGTATTCACAGCCTGAAGGTATGGAGCCCCATAAATAATTTATAGACGTACTGGCATGAAATATTTTATGTCATGAGTATCGTCTTTTTATTCGTAACAATTTGGGGTTTTATTGTCCCCATCACCAAGCAAAATTGAGAGAGCTGATATTATGAAATAAAGTCATACACAAGCAAGAACCCGTATCAGTCTCAGTGAACATTGGCAGTAGAGCGGAATCATTTCCCTCTACTGCCAGTGTTAACGAGACTCATGAACTAAAGAATTGTTTATGTCAAAATTACTTATGAGACTCCTTAACTTCAAAAAAGACCTTACACAAATACTAAGACAGGTTAATTCCAACTCTACAAAATCAGATTCACATAACTCGGTATCAAAGTTCAGCACGTCCCGCCTTGCACCGCGGGCAATGTTTCTCACCACCGCCAGGAATGTTTTCCCAAGAATTGAATCCGCTCACGTTGAACGACCTGCACGTCATGATATTTTCACGCGAATGACCAGTGGATCCGTTTGCCACAGAATTTCGCGTGACAATGACTATGTTCTCAGAGAGGGAATCGTTAGAAAGGTACGAATTGGGTGTAACAAAGTTGTTGGCATTTCACGAAGATTTATTACATTGTATGAACATGATATCAATTTGTGTGTGAATAGTAAACGTACAAACATAATTGGTTTTTAAATCATTTTTCCATCTTGCAAAATGTCTGGAATTGAAGAGAAAAAATGAAATAATGTAAAATGTTTTTGAAAAGAATTCTGATTAAAAATAAAATAAGTACTGCTAAAATAGCTTACACATTCAGTCATTATTTGCAGCTTGTGCAATTTTCAAAAAATTAGAGAATTCATAGAAAATGGAATCTGCGCCATTTTTATAGGCGTACATTTCTCTATTCGAGAAACAATTTAAAGAAAAAATTGTAGTTCTTGTTCCGATTTTTTATAAATAGCTTTTGTTTAAAGCGAAAATTCTAAGAAAATTACTCGCATGTTCAAAAAATATTAGTAGAACCTGTTTGAAGCACTGTCTTCATATTTAATGAACAGATTTCATTCTAAAAAATATCTTTAGTACCGTTTTAGATCAGTCGAAATTGAAATATCAAAAATTTTCAACTTTTGAAATATCTGAAAATTCAGATCGCTGAAAGGAAAAGCGTCCTTTACTCTCTCGAAAATACAAAATGAAAAACGTACAGGTATTTTTGAAAAAAATGAAAAAGGTTTTAAGCTTTCATGTTAAGTACCCCCAAAATAAAACTATCGGTGTCCATAGTGGAGGGTTGTTCTAGGCAGAGAACCCATGGTGGGGGTCCATGGCGGATAGAAGACCGAGGCAGAGGAGGTCTACGGTGGAGTATTTCCATAACGAAGGGCGTCCATTGTCGGGGTTCCATGGCAGAGGGGAGTCCTTGATGTGGGGTCCATGGTGGAGGGTTGTTCTTGGCAGGGTGAGTCTATGTCGGATGGTAGTCGATGACGGAATGAGTCCGTGGCGGGTGGGGAGTGGCATGGCGAAGGGAATCCATTGCGGAGGAAGTCCAAGGCGGTGGTCCATAGCTGGAGTTCATGGCTGGAGTCCATGGCCGACGGGAGTCTTTGATGTGAGGTTCATGGTGGAGGGTTGTCCTTGGCAGAGAACCCATGGTGAGGGGTCCATGACGGATAGAAGACCGCGTCATATGAGGTCTACGGTGGAGTGTTTCCTTGGCGGAGGGAGTCCATGGTAGGGGTTCTATGGCAGAAGGGAGTCCTTGACGTGGGGTCCATGGTGGAGGATTGTTCTTGGCAGAGAGAGAGAGAGTCCATGTCGGATGGGAATCGATGGCGGAATGAGTCCGTGACGAAGGACCCATGGCGGAGGGAGACCATGGCGAGAGTCCATGGTGGAGGGAGTCGATGGCGGAGGGAGTCCATGGCTAGGATCCATGGCGGAGGGAGTCCATGACGGAAGGAGTCCGTGGCAGAATGTATCCAAGGCAGAGAGTACCTCGTTGGGCCGAGTTAAAGTACGCGGGGGCCGGTGGCGAGACAAGCGAGGAGCCGTTAAACGGCGCAGTCGGCCAGTTGTCGGGGGAGACGTGGCAGGCGGAGATAGCTCCTCCGTCCGGCGCGCGAGGCGGCGCGAGGTGGCGCGTCGCCGGGCGTAGGGCGGGGGGGGGAGGGCGGAGCCTCGAGGGAGACGTCGCCTTACGACGCTCCTCGGAAATTGCCCGCCGCTCACCCGCGACCTGCCGACGCGTCGCTCTGTCCCCGCGACGCCAACTAAGCCTCCGGCGCGCGTAGCCTCCAATTTCCCAAGGCGCGGGGAATCTGAGAAGAAGCTGCCTACTCGGGGGATTAGATTTGGCTTTACTGCCACTTAACAAAAGTAAAATGACCGTTGCTTATAAGAAAATGGATTTCCAGGATTATGATGTTGTTTCAGACTGTTTTTCGAAAGCTTATGCGGAATTGTCGTGGATGCAGATGAACATTCGAGAAAAAAGCCCGAAAGGAAACTGAATCTATCTTGTATCAATATACACTTCAAAATAACGTGAGTGGATATATATATATATATATATATATATATATATATATATATATATATATATATATATATATATATATATATATATATATATATATATATATATATATATATATATATATATATAACCGAGCGAAGTGGCTCAGTGCGTAGCGCACTGACTTCGTAATCGGGAGGTCCGGGTTCGATTCCCGGGCCGGCCATCCTGACCGGGGTTTTCGTGGTTTCTCTCGGTCATAAAGGCGAATGCTGGGATGGTTCCAAAAGTCCACGATCACCTATCGCCTCCTAATTAATTCCTATCATCTTTCATCTTCCATACCCCCGGGCTAACAACCATGGGGGATAAAAATCGGATCCAGCTAAATGCTGGTCCCCCCAAAGAATTGTTGCAAGCACCTGCTACCGCGATAATAAATAAAAACTGAGCCACGGTAAATGCATGATGCTTGCTTGCGTGGTCCTAGTCGGCTGATTAACGAAATATATATATATATATATATATATATATATATATATATATATATATATATATATATATATATTCTAACCGAATGGTAGATGCATGGGGGCGGAAATCTCATCCGGTTAGGAAACAAGTATTGGTGGAAGTGACAATTAGAGGAAAAATGTTCGATATAATTTGTTTGGTGGTGAAAAAATTAATTTACCTATTAATTATCGGAGTGGATTTTTTGGCGGAACATGGCGCTGTTATCGACATAGGAGAAAAGCAAGTTTTGATCAACGGAGAAAATGTTTGGGAGGAAGATGAAAGTGAAGAGGCGCGAAATGCACATGTAGATGAGGGAGACGAATCAGAAGAATTCGCAGAAATCGAAATGTGTAGCGTAGAAATAGAGGAGAATGAAATAGAGGAAGAAATAAGGAAGAAAATAATGGAGCAAGATAAATTAAGGGTTGATCAGAAAGATGCGTTGTTCAAAATGTTGATAAGCGTCAAGGATGTTTTTAAAAATCATAACGAACCGGTAAAAGGGTATGAGTTTCGAATCGAGCTAACGGATTCGCGACCATTTAAAGCGAAGAATTATCCTATCCCCGTGGCCTACCGTGACGAAGTAAGAAGACTGATAAACGAGATGATCCAGGAGGGAGTTATTAGGAAAACGATTACAGTGTACATCAACCCAATTCCGGTAGAAGAAGTAAGGGCAGCAGGAGTAGGGAAAGCGGTAGAAGCAAGGAAAGCGGTAGAAGAAGTAAGGAAAACGGCAGAAGAAGTAAGAAAAGCGGAAGTAGTAACGAAAGCGGTAGAAGCAAGGAAAGCGGTAGAAGAAGTAAGGAAAATGGCAGAAGAAGTAAGAAAAGCGGAAGTAGTAACGAAAGCGGAAGAAGTAGGGGAAGCAGCAGAAGTAAGGAAAGCGGCTGAAGCAACTTAAGATTTTATTTCGACGGAGAAAAAAATCTTAAGAAGAGAAGGAGGGGGCAATGTGGCGATATGGGATTATACAACCCCATAACACCACCGTTTCATCGGCATGAACGCTCACAGGCAGCGAGAAGAGCAGCCAAAAACTAGAGTAGCAAAACGCGCAGCCTGGTATCCGTTGCTCGCACTAGTCACCACGAACTATCAAGCAATGCTTTTACTGGTGAAGGGTTGAAGGAGGAGAAGTTACCCCCGCTACCGAGAACTTCCCCAGGCAACGCCAATAAATAGGCGAGCGCACAGGCGGAAGCTCTCTTTTTCCTATCAGCGTTCGCCGAAGAAGCAGCTCTCCTGCTAATCACCGCTCGGCAAGTAAGAAGATTTTCGTCAACCCTCGTCAGGTCAGATAGTATTCGCCGCCGTAACGACTTTTTAGATAGGAGTTTCCGGCGTTGCAAAGACGTCTAGTTAGTCGTCCGCGCAGTAGTGAGGAATACTAAAGTATTCTTTTATTAACGAGTACGGGAAGTGAAAAGTTGCCCGTTGTCAGGAAAGCTCGGAAAGTTCTTGATTAACAGAATAAAAGTTAGGAACGAGCGAAGTACTTGCACTAGCAGTCAGGGAAGTGCAAGGGACATTTTCTACAAATTGGGCGTAATCGAAGGCGGTAGCAGCCGTGGGAGGAGAAGAAACCGATTAGTGGAGACGGAAGAATACGCGAGTCGACCGGGAGAAGACGCCGTTCAGGAAGATAGAAGAAAACGCAAGAGGACAGCGCAGGCAACGCAGATCTTCGGAATCGAGCAACGCGGTGCGGAACCCAGCACGCGACTTCAAGGTTGAAAAGTGGACAGTTTCGAGGTAACCTGTAGAACTACAAAATTAGGTCAAGTTCACGTCGGCAGGGAAAAGACTAGTTCCAGAAGTATTAGAAAATTGAGGACACGGGTGGTAATAATTTGCAGCTTTGCAGTGGGAGATTTGGACGCGTAATTGCTTGCCTTTAACCATTATATTGGATCAGTCATTATTCTGTTATTAGCAGATAAAATTGAGAGTAGTACACTTGCCCACATATTATTCATTGTATGTTATATTTTTAAAGAAAGGCAAGAGATTGTAAATTAAGTTTAATTTCACGTGCAATTGTAACTAGTATAATTTAAATTTAGGCGTATTGAGTTTTCAAAGGGAATTCCCAGTACTGGCTAAAGAAATTGTTTCAGAAAATAGTTCTGAAGAAAATTAAGTGTTCATTTATTGAATAGGCTGTAAAGGTTGCTTATTTGTATTTATTTGATCATTTTTGGAAGTGTAATTCTATTTTTTTGATTTGTTTTTCGTTGTTATCAATTCATGCCACAGAATTTTGAGTGAATTATATACTCGTTTATGTGTGATTTGTGTGTCTTTTATTGTGTCGAGGGTTCAGACCTTTCTCGTACCCGAAAGATCCTGCTTCCTGAGATTCTAAGCTCGCTTCACGAGCATAATATCTTAACGACCTGCTTACAGTGCATGCGGCTGTGTGTGCAGAAGGTACAAGTTGTGTGGTGTAGGTAAGGCGGTTAGAATATATATATATATATATATATATATATATATATATATATATATATATAAGTGTAGGTAAGGCGGTTAGAATATATATATATATATATATATATATATATATATATATATATATTCTAACCGCCTTACCTACACCACACAACTTGTACCTTCTGCACACACAGCCGCATGCACTGTAAGCAGGTCGTTAAGATATTATGCTCGTGAAGCGAGCTTAGAATCTCAGGAAGCAGGATCTTTCGGGTACGAGAAAGGTCTGAACCCTCGACACAATAAAAGACACACAAATCACACATAAACGAGCATATAATTCACTCAAAATTCTGTGGCATGAATTGATAACAACGAAAAACAAATCAAAAAAATAGAATTACACTTCCAAAAATGATCAAATAAATACAAATAAGCAACCTTTACAGCCTATTCAATAAATGAACACTTAATTTTCTTCAGAACTATTTTCTGAAACAATTTCTTTAGCCAGTACTGGGAATTCCCTTTGAAAACTCAATACGCCTAAATTTAAATTACACTAGTTACAATTGCACGTGAAATTAAACTTAATTTACAATCTCTTGCCTTTCTTTAAAAATATAACATACAATGAATAATATGTGGGCAAGTGTACTACTCTCAATTTTATCTGCTAATAACAGAATAATGACTGATCCAATATAATGGTTAAAGGCAAGCAATTACGCGTCCAAATCTCCCACTGCAAAGCTGCAAATTATTACCACCCGTGTCCTCAATTTTCTAATACTTCTGGAACTAGTCTTTTCCCTGCCGACGTGAACTTGACCTAATTTCGTAGTTCTACAGGTTACCTCGAAACTGTCCACTTTTCAACCTTGAAGTCGCGTGCTGGGTTCCGCACCGCGTTGCTCGATTCCGAAGATCTGCGTTGCCTGCGCTGTCCTCTTGCGTTTTCTTCTATCTTCCTGAACGGCGTCTTCTCCCGGTCGACTCGCGTATTCTTCCGTCTCCACTAATCGGTTTCTTCTCCTCCCACGGCTGCTACCGCCTTCGATTACGCCCAATTTGTAGAAAATGTCCCTTGCACTTCCCTGACTGCTAGTGCAAGTACTTCGCTCGTTCCTAACTTTTATTCTGTTAATCAAGAACTTTCCGAGCTTTCCTGACAACGGGCAACTTTTCACTTCCCGTACTCGTTAATAAAAGAATACTTTAGTATTCCTCACTACTGCGCGGACGACTAACTAGACGTCTTTGCAACGCCGGAAACTCCTATCTAAAAAGTCGTTACGGCGGCGAATACTATCTGACCTGACGAGGGTTGACGAAAATCTTCTTACTTGCCGAGCGGTGATTAGCAGGAGAGCTGCTTCTTCGGCGAACGCTGATAGGAAAAAGAGAGCTTCCGCCTGTGCGCTCGCCTATTTATTGGCGTTGCCTGGGGAAGTTCTCGGTAGCGGGGGTAACTTCTCCTCCTTCAACCCTTCACCAGTAAAAGCATTGCTTGATAGTTCGTGGTGACTAGTGCGAGCAACGGATACCAGGCTGCGCGTTTTGCTACTCTAGTTTTTGGCTGCTCTTCTCGCTGCCTGTGAGCGTTCATGCCGATGAAACGGTGGTGTTATGGGGTTGTATAATCCCATATCGCCACAATATATATATGTATATATATTGTGTGTATATATGTATACATATATATATGTATACATATATATATATGTATATATATATGTATATCTTAATATATATAAATCTCGTGTTACAATGTTTGTCCTCAATGGACTCCTAAACCACTTAACCGATTATAATAAAATTCGCACACCATGTGCAGTTCGATCCAACTTGAAAGATAGGATAGTTTAAATCTCAAATTATAGTCGCAATTTTAATTTATTGCTAATTATTTGTCTGAATAATTGCTAATTAATTGTTGTAATAATTGTAGATAATTGTGACTGTCAAATAATAACAGACAAATAATTAGCAATAAATTAAAATTGCGACTATAATTTGAGATTTAAACTATCCTATCTTTCAAGTTGGATCGAACTGCACATGGTGTGCGAATTTTATCATAATCGGTTAAGTGGTTTAGGAGTCCATTGAGGACAAACATTGTGACACGAGATTTATATATATTAAAGAAAGATTACAACAATCAGCTAGCTGACCCGGCCACGCGTTGCTGTGGCTTTCACCACGAAAGAGACCCTGCGAAAGATACCCCAGAGAATCTGATGGTATCATCGTCAATTATTTGTCTGTTATTATTTGACAGTCACAATTATCTGTTAACTCCAAATGATTCTAACAGATGTCGACACCTTTCGACTGGGTTGAGTAAGTAATCAATAGATGGCGCTGCTATGGTAAAAAATCAGCTCCAAGAATCAGGACAGCAGAAGGTCATGCACAAGAATCTCAAGAACAGTGTAACGAACGTATTCAAGAGAATATCATAAGAACATTGTGACACGAGATTTATATATATTAAGATTATTTAACCTCCATTTAAAATTATTTTGCACTTATTATTTCAATGTGCTATGATAACATGTTTTTCAGTTCCTCTTTCTAATATTTAAACGATTATTATTATTTTCAGTCAAATGCCACCGAAAAAATCTAACCTCAACAACGCGAGCAGCAAAGGGTCACGACGCAAACGTGTTGAAAGAGCTCAGCAATTACCAGAACAAATCGAAACAAGAAATGCAGCTCAAAGAATCAGGACTGCAGAAAGTCGTACACAAGAATCTCAAGAACAGCGTGACGAACGTCTGCAACAGAATATTACGAGAACAAGAGCGGCACGAGAACGAAACATTCGAACGTACGTATTCAAGAGAATATCATAAGAACATTGTGACACGAGATTTATATATATTAAGATTATTTAACCTCCATTTAAAATTATTTTGCACTTATTATTTCAATGTGCTATGATAACTTGTTTTTCATTTCCTCTTTCTAATATTTAAACGATTATTATTATTTTCAGTCAAATGCCACCGAAAAAATCTAACCTCAACAACGCGAGCAGCAAAGGGTCACGACACAAACGTGTTGAAAGAGCTCAGCAATTACCAGAACAAATCGAAACAAGAAATGCAGCTCAAAGAATGAGGACTGCAGAAAGTCGTACACAAGAATCTCAAGAACAGCGTGACGAACGTCTGCAACAGAATATTACGAGAACAAGAGCGGCACGAGAACGAAACATAGCTACAATACGAGGACTAGATCGACAAAGGCAACGGATCAGCCGCTCATTAACACGTGCATCATTCGTTCGGCTTGCCTTCGAATATGCACCAGATATTAACTACTCGGCGCATTCAAAAATTGCTATCGGTGGAATGGATAAAGTATGTCAATATTGTCAGGCATTGAAATTTCGGAATGAAGCAGCCGGCATGTGCTGCGCATCAGGAAAAGTTGTGCTGTCACCTCTACCCGCTCCGCCGGAGCCTTTATTATCCCTTCTTACTGGCAATTCAGATGATTCCAAATTATTTTTGCGTAAGATACGCAAATTTAATTCTTGCTTCCAAATGACGTCATTTGGGGCAACTAAAATTTGCGATCGTGCATCCGATGGACGTAATTTTGAAACTACATTCAAAATTCAAGGCCAGGTGTACCATTTGGCCATATTTGAAGTACAAAACATAAATAAAAATGACGAAATAGCACGATACCAAATGGGCAGATACATTAGCAGCAATGAAGCTATTTGGCATATTCTCAGCTTTCCCATCCACGAAAGAGATCCTGCTGTCCAACATCTGGCAATACATCTTGAAAACGGTCAACGTGTATACTTCACTGAAAAAAATGTTCTCCAAAGAGCGTTCGAAGCTCCGAAAACGACTCTAACTGAATTTTTTACATTGTGTCAAAAACCTGATGTTTTTGGCCAATTCGCGAAGACATTGGTGTTTGGTGATGTTCCACGTTATTTCACATGGAACAAATCCAGTAAAAAATGGGAGCCACGGAAACATGGAAAACCACATCCTTCCATTACAGGCATATTCAAAGCTAAGACATTGGGGAGACTTTACACGGTACATCCAAAGCAACGTGAGTGCTTCTATTTACGTTTGTTATTGGTGAATGTTCCCGGACCAATGTCTTTTGAATTTTTACGAACAGTTAATGGTCGAGTATTCAATACATACCAGGATGCATGTCGTGAACTGCAATTGCTAGAATACGATAACCATTGGGACTTAACGCTTGCTGATGCTGCGTTGACATCAACACCGAATAACATTCGTCAGTTGTTTGCAATTATTTTGACGACATGTTATCCCTCGCAAGCACAAACTTTGTGGGAAAAATATAAATATTGTATGACAGAAGACATATTGCACCGAATTAGACAAACAAATCAATGGCAAAACATAGATTATACACCAGAGATGTACAATGAAGCATTGGTCTTGATCGAGGATTTATGTGTTCTTATTTCAAATTTACCACTTAATCATTATGGTATGCCATCACCTAATCGTCCAGCCACCTACTTAGTCAATACCGATTTACAACGAGAAAATCAATATGACCATGAAAGTTTAGCAACAATTATCATGAACAGTGAACCATTACTGACAGCAGAACAAAAAATTATTTATGATCGGATTATGCTGGCTGTTGCTGCTGAACAAGGCGGTTTTTTTTCTTGGATGTACCCGGTAAGACATTTTTAATATCGTTGATTCTTGCCAAAATACGGTCGCAACAAAAAATCGCATTAGCAGTAGCATCGTCAGGCATTGCGGCTACTTTACTGGATGGTGGGCAAACAGCACATTCAACATTCAAGCTGCCATTGGACGTTCATAATAAACCAGATGCAATGTGTAACATCAAAAAGAATAGTGGAATAGCTGCAGTGTTGCGGAAGAGTTCTATAATAATTTGGGATGAGTGCACAATGGCACACAAATATTCACTTGAAGCATTAAACAGAACTATGCAAGATTTAAACAGCAATAATAAACTTTTCGGTGGTGCTAACTTACTTTTGTCTGGTGACTTCCGGCAGACCTTACCGGTTATACCTCGCTCTACTTTCGCGGATGAGATTAATGCATGTTTGAAACAATCATTCTTATGGAGAAGTGTTGAAACACTTCGATTGACCATAAATATGCGAGTACAATTGCAAAATGATCCATCAGCACAAATATTTTCCGAACAACTACTAGATATTGGGAACGGTAAAATAGAAATGCAACCAAATACGCAATGCATTAAACTACCAGACAATTTTTGCACTGTTGTTCAGGATAAAAATGAATTGATTCAGAGTATTTTCCCGGATATACAGAATAATTATTTGAATCATGAATGGCTTAGTCAACGGGCGATTTTGGCAGCCAAAAACGTTGATGTTGACGAAATTAACTTCCAGATACAACAGTTATTACCAGGCGATATGATGTCTTTTAAATCAATCGATACTGTTGTTGATGAAAATGAAAGTGTAAATTTTCCGATTGAATTTTTAAATTCATTAGATATCCCTGGAATGCCACCACATAATCTTCGATTAAAGATTGGTTCCCCTATTATTCTCCTCCGTAATTTGAATCCACCTCAATTATGTAACGGTACGCGTTTGGTCATCAAAAAGATCACCGGAAACATTCTTGAAGCAACCATTTTGGCTGGGAAGTTTAAAGGAAAAGTGGTCCTGCTGCCACGTATTCCGATGATACCATCAGATTCTACCATACCCTTCAAAAGGCTACAGTTTCCAATTCGTTTAGCTTTCGTCATTTCTATAAATAAATCTCAAGGTCAAACAATGTCCATTTGTGGTTTAGATTTGGAAAATCCATGTTTTTCTCATGGGCAACTATATGTTGCGTGTTCACGTGTTGGGAAACCGTCTAATCTATTTGTGTTAGCTAAAGACAGGTTAACCAAAAACATTGTGCACCGATTGGTGTTAAATTAAATTGAATTTGAAAGTATTTATAATTGAATAGTACTTATATTTGTTATACAAATTAAATGGAAATAAAATGGAAATAATTTCATTGTACTAAAGGGTTATAGTAGTAGAAAGTCAAATAAGGAGATAACCATATATTTTTACAAATACCATCTGTGTGAAAAAGCATAATGGACTCCGTGACTGATGTTCTCTTATTGTTCCTCTTAGATTGTTTACTATAATGTAATATAACAAAAACTTTAGCCACAGCAACGCGTGGCCGGGTCAGCTAGTATATATATATATATATATATATATATATATATATATATATATATATATATTGAAACGCGGAGCGTTTCTCTAATTAATTCGAAACGCAGGGCATTTTCTTCCAATTACGCCCATTTTGAATAGCGCGGCAACGGTGGCGAGTAACGGACGTGACAAAGGAACGAGTCAGGCGCGAGAAGGCGGCGAGACGGGGCGAGACGACGGCAGTTGCAGTGTAGAGCAGAACTCTAAGGAGAGCGGAGCGATGTTGGTGCGCGCGGTAAAAGAAGGACAAAATTAAGTTAAATAATGTAAGGGAAGTTATCACGAAGTGAGTTAAGTGTGACAGTAGCAAATGTTAAATAGCGCAAGCTGGTGATCGTGGTATTGATGTCAGGAACAGTGATAAAAAAGGCAAGAACTGTGAGCCGCGTGGCTGATAACGGCGAGGGTAGAGGCCACGTGCCGGCGTTATTGCAAAAAAAAGGAAGGCGAAGGAGAATTGGTGGATTGTGCCGCGAGAAAGCATCGAGATAAACTGCAAGGGATAGGTGGACAGTAATATAGAAGCAGTGCCTATTCGATTTGAAAAACACGTGCAACGGTCGGAGTTGAAGCAGAGATATTGTGCAACCGTCCGAAGGGGCACCGAGTCGCGCCGAAGGCCGCCGATCGTGGCAGCCGTTGGAAATCATCTGAGAAGAAACGAACTATTTTGGTATTCAAGGTATTGTAAGATCTAGATCATGGGTATAGTTTTGGTACCAAAACAGGGAGGAATGAGATCGAAATGGATGTACTAAATGTGTGATTTCAGCAATAAATTGCTTGTTTGTTTAAAGAAATTATAATTGAGTTTTTCTAATGTTATTTTCAAACCTTACGAGACCCATTCACGAACAACGACCCCTGTCCTTTCTAAAATAAATGTAGTGAAAAGTACCGCAAACAAAGGTACGTCACAATATATATACATATATATATATATATATATATATATATATATATATATATATATATATATATACTTGTTGGTCTCTTCAAAATAATAGTATTTCTTGTGTATGGGTATTGTTAGCGAATGCCAAATTCATCGAAACGTGTCAAAATTATTGAGCACAATTATAAAATTTGTATGTTTGTGGTACAGAATTTAAGATTTAGTCACAATCTCATCTTCTATTATAGTGCGGAGTGTGTCCGAATATTTAAAAATATTCTGAATATCTCGAGGGAATGCGTCAATCTGCTAGTTTCAGGCTGGCTACTTTAATTGAGAGCCAGCGTTCGTGCAGCGACTCTGACCAGCTGGGTCGAATTCAGCCGCTACGTGAAGCAGAATTCTAGCGGTGAGCTGATTTGATGGAGGTTTCCCGTAGTTTCTTGGATCGATACTAGGCAAATGCCGGAGGAGTACCCAAAGGAATGGGTCAAGATCAATACGCGATCTTTCCTTCCTCTTCCTTACCCTATTCTCATTCCTTACTTACACACACTTACATGTAATACGCAACCACACATCAATAGCCAGTTTGAGAGCTCAGAGTTTGCCACGACTGGCAGTGTACCGTTGGAGAGGGAAATATTCCGCAAACCAACGTGTAAGTCGGCGCTGGATCTCACCTTCCAGCAGGTGGTAGGAATACTGCCACCTTCCGAGATTAAACATTTATTGTACTAATGGTATTAAAGACGAGAGCGGGGCCATTGCGTAAGTGAGAGCGTAGGCTTCCGCGGCCGGAGTCTGTATTTACAAGGCTGTCCGGGTGTCGCCGTCGTCCATGGCGAAGGTGCCGACGTTTCGGTCGCCATTCTGCGACCTTCCTCAGGGCGTAATCTGTAAATGATCTTGACCTATTTGAACCTTACTCTATTCCGGACGCTCAAAAAATGACAATCTCACGTCTCACAACATTTACTTGTTTTCATATATTTTTAGACGCCTACAGGGCTCATTACGCCCTGAGGAAGGTTGCAGAATGGCGACCGAAACGTCGGCACCTTCGCCATGGACGCGGCGTCACCCGGACAGCCTAGTAAATAAGGTATTAAAGACGACAGCAAGTGGCGAAACCATAAACATCAATCCTTGCATAAATAGTTACGTATTATCAAGAAATCTTTCGCAGTTTTCTCTAAAATATCATTATCTCACTAGGATATTTTTAATAAAAACTTTCTTCTAAAAATGTATATTTGTATGTTACGCCCATTAATGGTAATAAATACGTTATAGGTCTTTTACCAATAATTATAGAATTTACTAGAAAACATGATAACACTAGTCCAGAGGAATGATAAATACAAAAAAAACTAAAAATATTTAAGTTAACCTTTTATACTAACGAGAATGGATAAACGTCTCAGCTACAAATGATGTTTGAAATCGAATCGAGAACAATCTCCATCCCTAGGAGAGGTAAGATCCATCGATCTAAAAAGAATAACGAGCAGGAAAAAAACCCTCTGAGACGTCTGACGGATCTTCCCGCGAAGACAAATCATTTATATCTGTGACCGACATTTGCTCTGCGAAGAATAGGAGCGGAGGTCACTACGTCCTTGAGTTTCCGGAAACTGGGCTTCCTGCCAGGAAGAGATTGAAGATCGGGATGCGGTTTCGTGATACTCGAGACCTCGTTTAACTTCCTAATGGTGTTTGAGTAACTTAATGAACGTCATCGCCAAACCACGTGATTTGATGCCGCGCAAAAACGCGTGTTTCCCGAGTACCCCCACGCAACTACATGATTGAAGTCTTCTCCAAGTAGTTAACTTTGAAGTCTTTATAGGATCACCAAACAGTAATTCCGTTGAACCAGATTTACTCAGTTGTTCGAGAAGATGCTTAGAAAGGGGGAGATCAAGCATGATTACTAATTACTGCACATAATATGTGCGCTTGCGGGTTTTTATCTGGACGCCTCTGCGTGTATAACTCACGAAGAAATATCAAAACTATTTCAACGAAAGGTAATAATATTTTATAAAGCATAAAAAAGCATCAAAAGAAAAATGCGCAATAAGTATTTACATTATCCATTACGTATTGGTAGGCTGTTTGCTCGGTTGAGTTATGATTAGTAAACACTGTCACATAGTATTTTAATTTTTGTAATTTTATTGTCAATGACAAAATAATACCTGATTTTAAAACCAAGAATTGAACTTTGAAATCCACAGAATGCCTTTTAGATTGAATTGCATTTAGTCAATATAAAGAGTGATTGAAAATTTGTATTTAACTGAAGGACAGGTTTAAGGATTTGTACATATCTTTAATACTTTTCATTGAAGATGGTTTATAGTTTATTTTCCTAGTAAGTTTGAATGCTTGTTATTTCAATTATGAATCATTTTATTAATGTTTACGGTGTATTACGCCATTATGATATATTCTAGAAATGCCAAAAATGTAATGCATATCTGACAATAAGCAACAAATAATACAAATGACATTTGAATATACAGGATGTCCCACCATCTATGGGCCATCCCCATAAATTCTAAACGGTTAGAGAAGTGCAGTTTTCACTCAACAGTACAGAATCATAGGGCATGTAATATTCTGTCCAGATATTATTTGTAATATTTCGTCTTCGAGAAATTTAAACATTTGTAATTTTTTCATTGACCAGTCTATTTGTCGTATCAGCAATAGATAGATCATAAAAAGAGAAATTGTTGCGATGGAGAGGCCATTTGGGGTGAATACCAGAATTCGAAAGATTAGAACGCGAAAGGATGTAGGTATTGTAATGGCTTAAAGGCCTTCGGCCTAGCCACATAGGATCAAGTAAGCCAATTTGTAAGAATTACCTATTAAATTAATAAATAAATAAAAAGAGAAATACAATGATGTATTTTTAATGTATGATATGAGATATGTCAGTATTTTGATAGTAATTTGAGTATAAAATTAGACTTTAAAAGTTATAGGGGTGGCCCCTAGTTAGTGGAACATTCTGTATATTCTGCAGACTCATAAATTTTTTATTTACTCAGACTTCCAGAATTTTGAGCAAGCTAGTGTTGGTGCTTTTCTATGCTTCAGATCACAAATGTGAATTGAGTATCTGCTTCGGTATTCCAACCGCAGCGCTGTTCTTTCGTCTGCATTTTCTTGCTGATATCTCGTGCCCAACGCGTCCCGCGCATAAACAAATCGAGAGAGCTACGAGAAAGATTCGAGAGAACCGGAGATCGCTGCAGGATGCGAAAAATCGAACTCGGATACATGACTACGTGTCCTGCCGCCTCTGTCATGTGTAATGTATTCAATGTAATGAATCCAATGTTTTTCGCCAGCGCTGGAATTTTCCACGCCAGAACAAGGGTATGTACTCACATTGTTTTTATGAAATTGTACAAAATAATTTTTTTAGGCATATCATTGACGCTCCTTGTTACATTTGGAATAAACAAATCTGAAATGAAGTGCAAATAAAAACTTTTATATTAAGAGCTTATCTAAACATTTTTTGAAGACTTAGTAAATGTGAATTTTGAGAAAAACTCAAAAATCAATTCATGGTACCCTAAGGACAAACTACGAACACCAGTCACACTCTTCAATAAACATAAAAATTAAAGGTAAAAAATTAAACCAAAAACATGTCATTCAACCATAGCATTTTACAATTTGAGAATCCAAAATTTTAAAATTCTTAATTAAGACAACCCTTTCAAAAGTAAGAGGTAGTTTCCCAAAAAATAAACTCCCCACCTGTTTATGCCCTACCCCAGTTCATGTTGTATTGCATTGCAAACTCTATAAACTCTCTATGATCGACCAGATTGTAAATGATGATGTTAAAATACTCGTAGTTATTTATGATACAAGTGGTAAAATTGACATTTTGTTGTACGAGAAGGTAATGTTGCGACACGAGGCCTATAAGCCGAGTGGCGCAATCCTAAGAGCAAAATAAAATCCCTTTTACCACGTTTGTCATGCACTATTTTTTAGATAGCCTTACTGACTTTCATTTTATTTTAACTCATGTGTACAAATCATATTTTAAAGTCAATAGTAGCTGTTGCAACCAAACAAAAGTATTTTGTTTTCTATATTGCTTTCACTGTTTTTTCTGAATACTTGAGCAATAATGCTAAAATCGGAACATTTGGCATGTTATGCATGCCCTGAAATGCCCGCCATGCTTTTATAGTTTTCTGTCTAATACTTTTTCTTCGATGAGAACACTTTCTTCTACTGACAGTATAATACTCTGTCCTCCATGACATCATCCAAGGACATCTCGTTTTCGCGAGAGAGGGCAAGCCCTCCTTCCGCTTCTACAGTTCTTTGTAGTCAGTGTCAGTTTAGGACCCACCCCTCTCATCGGCGTTCGGAGTCACCCCATAGAGGAGGACAGTTAGGGCAGAGAGCACCTTTGTTTTTATTCTCGGGCTTTGGGAGATGCGGAGATCGAGGTGGGGTCATTTCAGCTGAGCTAGACTATATCGGGTAGTTGGCCTCTCTGTTAGAGGCTTGCAGCCCGATGCATTACCCCCAATAACGTCACAACGCAATTGCAACGCGTACTGGCTTCGTGGACATGGTCCCGATTCATTGAGACGAGCCGGGAATGAAAGGTTATTGTTAGAAAGGTGGTACACTGTAGGAGTGATAGGAAACTTTGAAACAACAAAATATTCAATCTTTATCAGGACTTGGTTTCCCCACGTTCCCCACGTGCACCACGATCACAACTACACCACACCTTAGCGACCGGATGTCATTACCAATTTTACGGCGAACAAGGTCTTTTGGTATGTAAGAAACCGAGCGACACTTATTTTTAAATAATAACACAAACTGCAAGAAATTACAAACGATTAAAATGGTCAGGTTTCAAGAGAAAAAGGTAGAAACTCTTCGTGAAATAAATGAATTAAATGAAATAATTGAAATAAATGAAATAAATGCAATAAAATAAAAAAGTTACAGCAAACCCTCTTTACTACCGAAAATGCATGTTATGCTCGTTTTCCCTTTTAGATGTAAAAAGCAGACTTTTTGAGGGTTTTACAAAATGTAGATAACACTCATAATAGCTTTCATCATAACTTTCTTAATCAATTATAACTTTCTTTGATTACATGAAACAATTAAATGAAGTTTAATTTTACATATTTCGAATTGTGTACCTTCATCTTGTAAAATTCAATATAACTAGTCACCATTTTATCATTACATACATGAATCAATTTAGTAGTAAATTCTCTACGCAGTACGTTAAACAATTTTCGTTACACCGTTTAATTACTGCCAGCAATTTTAAATGCAAATGTACATGAACCTTCTGAACATTTTGCAGCCATCCCACAGCGCTTAGTATATGTTTTGAATGAACGTTGGTCAGTAGCGATTAAGTAATACTTCCTTATTATCGTTGTGCTTTTTTAGTAGTGCTCATGTTGTTGGAGGATCGTGGAGGTGCAGTCTGGAATCGTGATAGAAACTTCGCAAACATTGCTTGTGATAGGAAACGTTGGGCTTTACAAGCCAATTGGAAAATAATAAAATAGTTCCAAAACGAAATGGTATCGTGTACATTCTAGAAATGAAATAGAACACGCACAGGTATTCAAGATTTTTATTGCGATGGAAACACGACCGTTGTAAAATACATGGAATGTACAGATAAGCTGTATCTACTAACAGTACAAATTGGTAATTTTCCTCTTGGTGGTGCTTCTCGTAAGCTATACTCTTGGCAACAGATGGCAACTGCTGCGCTACTGAGGCGGCCAATTTGCTTTAGTGTCAGCAGCGACTACAGCGACCGCTGCGCTAATCTGATCTCACGCGAGGCCGGCGCGCGGCGCTCGGAAATACGCGTGTGATACAACCAAGCCCCAGAGAGTGATAAAAGTTCAAAGGTAAGGATCAACGATGGCCCTAGGAATGGCGATGAAACATCGCTTCGTTTTAAAGCTGTATTTTTTTTAGTACGTCGGTGAATTGCTATCGATTTTGTTTTCGAAATAAGGCCATAAAGATATAAACAACTGCGTTTTAAATAACGATGCATTAAATAAAATAAATTTAAAGGAAATTCGGAGTTAAATGAATAAATAACAACTCATTTCAGTACACAGTATATCTTTCCAGACACATAGGCTTTCAGTGCTGAAACTTTGATGATATCTACTGTAGATTGATGGCAGACATTCCGGGAGATAATTTACTTCAGTTCCTTTGTCTACACATTCTCTCGTTGATGGATTTGTTACTTATTTTGTGTTGTCTGACTCAATTGGTACGGTCATTAGGATGTTACAACTTGATATGTGGCTGTGCTCTTCCCTCGCTGTATCATGAGGTCCGGCGCTGACACGTCGTATGGCGGGAATCCAGGTCTTCCTTCCCCCAGCGCGGCACCGGTCCAGCCAGGCAAAGCTCGCGACATGTGTGCTATGTATAAATAGCGAACTTCACGGAGATTTTATTTTCTAATGGATCCAAAGCGTAGGCATGGTCGTGTTTTTCATGGTGTTATGGTATGGTCGTGTTTTTCATGAAGGGGGCATGCACCCCGTTGTTGTTTCGTATGGCACTATCACGGCCGACTCAGGCTTACGTTGATGTTTTAAACACCTTCTTGCTTCCCACTGCTGAAGAGCTATTCGGGGATGGCGATTGCATTTTTCAACCATCTGTTCATACTTCTCGGCCTGTAGCGGTGTAGTTACACGACAATAACATTACTGTAATGGACTGGACTTCAGTGTCTTGACTTGAATCCTATCGAACACCTTTGGGATGTTTTGGAACACCGACTTCGTGCCAGGCCTCACCGACCTACATCGATACCTCTCCTCAGTGCAGCACTCCACGTAGAATGGGCTGCCATTGCCCAAGACACCTTCCAGCACCTGATTGAAAGTATTCCTGCGACAGTGGACACTGTCGTCAGTTTAAAGATGGGCCAACACCCTATTGAATTCCAACACTATCGATGGAGGGTACCAAGAACTGGTTAGTCATTTTCAACCACGTGTCGGAATAATTTTGATCACGTAGTTTAGTTCTCATTTATTAAAATAATAAGTAATTTAAACAATCAATAAATAATGAAAGTAATTTAAAATTTGGTTTCTATACGATTAATTTTTCTAGTGTTGTTCTCTAACAAATATTAAGTCTAGTTAAAAGAAAGTGAAATTTAATGATACATTTGCCTGAAAGAGTATCTTACTAGAGCGAATGTATGTAATTTTCCTTCTTACTAAACTTTTAAGTAAAATCTTTGATAAATAATGTTCTTATGCATATTTTCCAACCGGTACAAAGAAATATCGATATCCTGACAGTTTGAAAAGTATGTTTTGATTTTCAAATGTAATTAAGACTTCATATTAAGTAAAGAATTGAAAGGAAGAGAGAGAACGACAAATAAGAAGAGAGAAATTGTTGTCTTAAATAAAATATGATCCTGAAAACATGTTATATACATTTTTTTAGTACGAGTAGATTTTGTACAATTTCTGTTTGAAATTAATGCAAATTAAACAAACATTTTCTCCAAAACAATTCCAAATTTGTTCATCAAATGTTTTCCATCGGTAGGACATGGAAAACATAAAAAATGACGCATGTCTAATTTTAGTTTTACTTTGAATTTTCGAAAATTGCAAAAGTTAAAAATAATGCGAGAGAGCATATGCTGTTGTAGCTCTATAAGGTTTCTATAATTAAGGATATATTCGTATTTAAAAAAATAATTTATCTGAAACAAGCAAACGACGAAAAAGTGCAACGTAAATACTGACCTACAAACTGACTTAAATGATCTACTCACCTACGCTACCTGCAAATTTGTCTCTCCACGTAGAATAAGATGTTTAGTAGAAAATTTTCGTCGTGTATTTCGCACCTCGAAGTTTTACTATTCCACCATCAGAGGGACGTAGTATGCGATGCACGTACAAGGAGCCTCCTGGTATTTCCGGGATGTGGGCGGACGCCTGCTTGAGAATGCGGCCAGCGCGGCAGAATTCCGATTTCGTTACAAGGGAGCTCCCACGCAGCCCTCGTTTATTTCAAACGAAGTTGAGTGAGGAAACTCCATCAGATCCGCCGGTGTTGTTATGCATTTCTACACGACTCGACGTGCTCCAAAATGGTACAATGAGGCACGAAAAAACACGTGTAAAACACGAAATATTGCGTAGCAGTGTATGTTGGATGCATTAAAAATTGAGTTAAATGTTATAAGTTTAACAAAAGCTAAGATGTAAATTCAAAGAACTTTAGAAAACTGGCACTTCATATTATACATTTTGAAATACTTCAAATTCAACTCAGACTTGTCATTTTCATTTGTATTAACCAAATTATTCGGAGCACAAATTTAATATCTTCCGACAAATATTTTTCCAGCTTTTTTTTATGATATTATGAATGATGGCGTAATTTTGTTCATTCAATCCAGCTTGATTACTTTATGTTATTTGTTAGTGAGCATTTGCCAATAGCATGTTACTCTTTATATCTCTGTCATTCCATACTATTCTCTCTTTCTTGATATCTTCTTTCTCTCTTTGTTCTATTCATTATGTTAAAGACAATCATTCCAGAAGATTATCTACTATTATCGACTATCAAAATGTGTATCTAAAGTTCTATCGTAAAGCTGGCTGCAGAGATTACGGAAATCTATCAAAATAACCGGTACGTTATTCCTGGCATTTCTACTTTAATATTTCCTCGGTCATCAGTTTTCATTAAATTTAAAAACACTGTCCCCCATTATACATGTAATATTTTAAGAGTGGCCATTACTTCGCAAGTATTTTCGTCATAAAAGCTGCCAAGTGGGTTTAGTTTACCGTGTCATCTCCGTTTATTTTTCTTTTAAACTCGCATAGAGAGAATTTATGGCCGCTCTTATTGTTTTCACAACAGAGGACAGATATATAGTATTTTCTTTATGCCCGAACTCCAGAAATATTAGAAAATATTACTTTATTGTATTACTGTATCTTACTCTCTGTATACCTTAATTAATTCCAAATGATGTGGGATTATATCTTAATATTAAAACGCTTCAAATTTGATAGCGTTTTTTATAACGATTAATTCCAATAGAATGAAAGATGCTCAATAAATTATTTTACTTATACTACATTGGATTGTAATGCAAGACATCACACAATGTTAGACGAGATGAAAGATGGTGGGCTGGAACGAGAATGTCCTTGGCGGGGCAGGGCGGGGCGGGGCGGGGCGGGGAGGGACGTAAGGTGACGTGATGTGTCGTAGAGAGCGAGGGTGGGAATAAATAGCCGGAGGAGCGAGGCAAGGTAAAGAGGAATGGAGCGGGTCCGAACAGTGGGAAGAGATGCGGGACGGAACGAGATGGAGCTTGGCGTGAGCAGCATGGGAGGGAATATAAGGAAAGATACCTGCGTTTTACACTTTAGAAACACCATGAATTATTAATTCGACCAATGACACTTCTAATAATCACGTGTATTGTATCAGTTTTATAAAAATACGTATGATTATTAGAAGAGTAGTTCGTGCGTTCGTTATCAATAAACAGTCAAATCTAACATCGTTTTGTGTATAACAGAGCATTGTGAAAAATAATACAGGGCAACACCCAGTACTTAAGCTAGTATGTACTGTTTTGTTGAACTTTAAAACAAAGAGTAAAATTATGATTGATATATCTCTGAAAATGCAACATATTTTCTCTTTTAGAAATGTTTTTTTTTAAATAACTCGAATTTCAGTGAACCACATCCATTCATATTTCATTTTTTCTTCCATTACCCAGAATTCCTCTAAATTAATATACAATGCTACATTTTGCAACAATACTATTCATTTTAATACAAAAATAAAAATAGTTTATATGGTATATTTTATTATTACGATGTATTTGACTTATAATCGACATGTAAATAAACGTGTCACTCAAGAAAATACAGTAAAGTTACACGAGTGGCTTTTTTTTCAGTCGATCATTCATCCCTTTAACAGATGATTATTCAAGAACTGAATGTATAATTCAAATTTTCGAGTGCCTATCGTTTGTCTCAAACTTGAACAGTTCCATTATTGCGGTTCTGTAGTGCCTTCTGGAGCTCCAGCCAGCGCTTGCCCGCCTGCTGGCCGCGGTACTCCTTCATCTTGGACGTGTCCAGTTGCGCCCGGAAGTCCCCTCCGCCGCCCATCTCCTGCTGCGCTTCGTCCGACAAGCTCTTCTTGAGCGACGAGGGCAGCAACGGAGCCTCGCGCAGGGTCAAGAGCTCGTCCGGGAACGAGTCCGCGACGACGTTGGACGAGTTGTACGTCGGCGTCGAGAACTGCATTTTCATCTCCTTGACAACAGGGGCGCCGGGAGGTTTCGCTGTGACACCAGACGCGCCCTTGTACGAAGGACCTTTAACGCTTTTGATGAGAGATTGTCCGTTTTCATCGCGTTTTACGAAGGGCAGTGTTTCTTTATTTCTTTTTACTTTGAATGCTTCCTTATTGTCAGATATGGCTGCTGTAATTTTGTCACTTTGCTGCAACAGTTTTCCTTCCGTGGGGAAATGCAGCGGGTCTGAATGTTCTTGCAATTTACTTGTACTTGTCTTTTTAGGCAGAGAGGTTAAGTTGTTCACACTTTTATTAATTGCTCTCCTTTGTGTAGATGTCACCGTCTTGGTGTTTTTCTTTGGTTTATTTGTGCTTTTTGTACCCCCAACAACAGTTGCACTTTTAGTGAGCCAGTTCTCTGTCCCTTTCTTTTCCGGAGAATACACCTTTCTACCATGTGATGACTCTCTAAAGAGACCCTGTGTACAGGGAGTGCGACGAGTGCATAATCTGAAATTCAAAGGTTTCACTCCGAGGCACTTTTTGTTCTCGATGTGAATTGGGTCCTCATTCGGGTTTGGATTATCTTCCATACACCATACCTTTCGCATCTGAACCCCCGTACGGTAGAGGCATCCGGAACAGTTGGACCATGCGCCGGTGTGCCACTTGATTTTGCAAGCTTGCGGGTTGCACTTTCTGCTCTTCGGCATGGGTTTGGAGAACGGATCACACAGCTCGTCGTTTACTTTCCCGGCGGTTTTTTCAACGCAGTCGGGATTTGAGATTTGTGTACCGCCTCCACATACTACTGGGCACGAAGACCACACAACGAAATCCCAAACATATTGCAGTGTACGCGTCTCGTTTGTGCGAAAGTTATATTTTACGGTCACACCTGGGTTCAAAGGAGAAAGGCCGGTGAATGAGTAGAAGACACCCAGCTCGTCCATGGTGGGGCCACGAATGACTATCATCTCACGGTCTTTGTCCGGGGTTGTAAACATCCCAATTACGCTTCCAAATTTGGTTTCTCCAATTTCGTCGGTGGTGTTCTTCCCGTTGAGATACCATTTCGACATGTCAGGGGAACCAATTGCCACGTCATTTGTGCTAGGTTCCATTTCCTCTATCGTCACTTTGTAGCTGCCTTCTGGAATGGTGGTTAAGTGCTTAATACCGATGGTCTTCTGGGATTCGTTATAAAACTCATTGACTTCTCTGCAATGAACGCCGTTTCCATTACAAATTCCACAGGGATCTTCAATACTCTTTCCTCCGATCACCCATTCACAGTCCACCGGCATGCACTCGCAATCCACACACATGTCGCGGGTACCTTTCCGACACGGGGTGCCGTCTTGCGCGCATTTGGCCAACGTGGAGAACACCTCGTCGTTCCCCAAGCACACCAGCTCACACGGCAGCTTCTCGGCGGCCGCGAACTCCTTCCACTTGTAGCGGATCCCTTCAAACACGCGGGCGTCGTAGGCGGAGCACTGCACGTTGCGGTACGAGGGCCGCTTTGGGTCGCACGGCCGCATGTTGCACACGCGGTACTGCTTGTGCGCGCCCTGGCAGTAGAAGCCTCCGCGGGACGGCTTCGGGTTGTCGCAGGCGCGCGCCTGCGTCTGCGCCCCGCCGCCGCACGAGCGCGAGCACTCGCTCCAGTCGCTCCACGCGCTCCACCCGCCGTCGACGGCGTGCGGCCGCCGGCCGCGCTCCACGCACTCGGCCGCGTAGCACCACTTGCCGGCCCCGCAGGGCGTGCCGTCTGCCGCCGCCCGCCCCCGCAGCGACACGCACGACGTCCCCGCCACCAGGCACCACAGCTCCTCGCACGACTTCTCCTCCCAGATGGGGCACTTCTCCGCGGCCGACGTCTCCAGCATGTCCGCGCACTGGTAGTCGGCGTCGTACATGCTGCCCGGCAGCATGTCGTACAGCTTCTTCTCGTACGGTGTGGCGCGCGGTTCGTCCGTCAGACAGTAGCCCAGCCCTCGGGTCATGAATTGCTCCAACATCGTTCGGCTGCACTTGGACCAGGTCGTGACGTGGCCGGAAGGCGGCGCCATCACCACCGGCGAGCCATCGGGCAGTTTCGAGTCGCACCCGGAGTCTCCGGGGGCCACGGAGTCGTGCGCGCAGCCCATCAGGTGGCCGATGAGGTGAGCTATGGTGGTTCCGGTGAGCAGGCCGGCGTCTTCGGCGATGCAGCCTGACTTGGCCGGATTGCACCCCTGAGCCGTCATGGCCACGCCCACCGCGCTGCACCGCTGCGGGGTTTCGTCGCGCACCTTGCACAAGTTGTGCTTCGTGAGGAGTACCGCCACGTCGTGATGGTTCGGATGGTCCTCCGATGGGTTCACGCGCTGCGCCCACTTGTTAAAGCTCTTCAAGCTGTTTTCAGCATCACTTGTAATATTCAGCTCTTTCTCCTCGTCTTCGTTATCAAGGTACATAATTCGAACCAGCACCAGGTGAATAGGTCGTCCAATGGACTCGTCGTGCCAGATGTTGGCGGCGACGTTAAACAGCGTCAGAAGGTACGTGTCGGTGTCCTTCCCCGCGTGATACTCCACGAAGCTCTTGTCGCATATGAAGGCCACCTCGATCCACCGAATCCGGTCGGACGGGGACTCGGAGGTGGCGCCGCGCGCGAACTGTCGACGGCGCGCCACGTCGTCGCGGAAGCGCTGCTGCCACGCCGTCCGCCAATCGCCGTCCATCGAGCAGTCCCCGGATGGAGGATTTGTGGTGGCGCGGCGGCGCCGGCGGCTCGGGACGTCGATGTCGAAGCCAGGGTTGAACGCGCATCCGCGATAAGCCACGTGCACGTGCCGTCCGTCCTCGTCGGGCGTCTGGCCGTCCGCGGGCTCCACGAAGAAGTGGTTGTCGCCGGTGAACACGTAGCCGAATAACCCATCAGCGCAAGCGGACAGCGCGGCGCGCGAGTGTCTGCAGGAGAAACGTATTATTTCGTAACCGCGCGGAAAAAAACAGGTTAATGTTTTTTTTCAGTTCTTTGTGTGACGCAGATTTTTTTTTATTCTTCTTTTATATTTGTAACAATATGATATACCAAGCGTTAGAAATTTCTGAAGTCTGTGCATTTACATATGTTGACTCATTAACATATTTAATTTATTACTTGTAAATTTATTTTGCGTCCACAGATGATAGTGCTTGAAGAAGTGAACGCATTAGTTCACGAAACGTCATACTTTACAAATAAAATGCGTTGTTCCACTGTTTAAAAATACCTGTACATATTCTGTCTTGAGTTAGACTCTGAACGGGTTATTTTTAATCTTAAGATACCTTTAATTCAGAAAATTTAATATCATGCAGTGCTTTAAACATCTATTTATAATTGTCGAATTGATCTGAAAATCTCAAGTAAATCTAACTGTAAGGAGTCAATTTAAAACGACTATTTATTATCATTTCCAAAAGTACCTCGGTTTGCCTATATTGTTACTAAAGGTTTCGAGTATAGTTGAAACTCATCTGCGATAAACGACGTAGCACATGCTCACTTCCCCTCCAATATTAGCTTTATATCTATGAGTAGAACACAGAAACTCTCCAATTTTATAACGACCAATATATTGTGCAAATGATTATATAGGATGCCAATTTTCTGCTGGAAGTTAATTATTGATTTTTATGAATGATAATAATATTACTTATTTGAAAAAATGTCTTTTTAACTTTTCAAATTTTAAAATAAAAATCGGTATCTCAGAAAAATTGTTCACTGTTAAACATAAAACGCAAGTTCCTTACGCATTAGAATCTCTGAATGTGACTCTTCGGAATACAAAGAACACTCGCAGACAGAATCGAAGTAACCAACAAAGTTTATTAGCTTCCTGACATATCTCGGATATCGCTTCGGAAAATCTGGGTAAACAATTGCTGTTTTTGTCTTCGAAGTTTCGCCACGACGTATTTAACTTCTCCATCTAGGGACGCCGAGAGACTGTTCTTTGTTTGCTTCGAACATTTTATGTTCTCTCCAACCGCTCGGTTATTCCATCTCTTTCACAAATGATGAATGTCTATTCTCGAGTCCAAAGTAACTCTTCAGATTTATTAGTAACCGGCTTACATTGTAAGGAAGTTGATGAAATGTTTTCAAGAATGAATTCTATGAATTCGCAATATTTCTTTCAATATTCTAGATTATTGGTAATAAACATAACTGAATGTTTGCAACCTTTTGTTTTAGATGTGGTAAAAAATAATCTAAAAGATAGTATTATGCAATTTAACATAATAGTGCTATTCTTATGTTTTGCCTTCAATTGTTTTTGCATGATAAAGGATTTTGAATTTTCTGCCAACACAAAAAAATCTACGAGAAACAATTATTCCACTCACGAAATACAATTTTTTTAACGATGTTACCTAAATTATTATATTATAAATCTTATTTTTTCATCTTCGGGCTGCGTATTTTCTATCAAAAAAACGTCACCTTGGCGAATTATGATACAAATAGGTTTCAAAGTGTAATATATAAACAATATATTAAAATATTCCAGTAAATTGACAGAATAACTTATTTGGGGTGAGAGTATTGGTAATAAAAGTACCACGTGCACAAAACATTTTAAGTTTTATCGTAAATAAATAATGTGTTTAAGAACTTCATAATACTTGTTGGATTATTATTTAGAAGTTTAACTTTTTTTCTTCTAATTTAAGTGGTATGAGCTCTTTAAGTTGGAATAAAACCCTCGTTGAATTAGTTTAATTAGATAATTTCGCCGTCGATGTGCGTTTTATTTAAGTAATTTTTTGTTGCACGAAAGGCGTTTGTCTATAGTGACGTCAGTTTTTTAATGTCTTAATTGCTTATTTGGTACGTACTAATACATTCTTAGTTTTCTTCGTTTTACATACTTCGTTCAGAAATATACATTCTTATTGTAACATTATAAAAGTGATTGAAGAAGAGAAAAATATGTATCTCACTTACCATTTCAAATAGTTTTTATTAGAGAAAATCTGTAAGTTATTAGGCGTTGCAACTAGTTTTTATTACACGATGAAAACGCTTGTTGTTACCTGTATTAATTATTCCACTTAATACAGTATGTGTTTTACTAGGGTAAGGATCTCAGTGGTCTTCTAATCTAGAGTACACACACGGTTTTTAATTATTTTTAAGGGTGTGAAATAATTGACAAATAATGAAGTGAATGTCAGAAATATCGGAAATATGTGTCAATGGCACAAAGTCATGTTGTAAGCCGCAGTCAATGTACAAACCGTTCGTGAACCGTTTGCGCTGACCCCTGCTAGTGACCGTGCCGAGACAGTCGTTTATTTTCACGCGGCCCAGCTCGATGGCTTTTGTGGCAAAGAGGGCAGTGCTTAAATAACTAACTTATAACTTATGCATCTTAACTTATGGCAGTAGCCGGCGCTTTGTCCGGCAACCTAAGGTTCAGCGCATGCTTATTATATTTTCTATTCTGTTAATTTTTTTGTTATTAAAGGTCGCATCAACTTCAAGGCCATTAGCGACCACTATTGCTTGTAACGGTATGGTAACTGTGAGGATGTCACGATATGATGATAAGGAGTGAAAGGTCGAACACAGTACAACCATACCCGAGGCGGGACTCGAACCCGCGATCCTTCGGTCCGAGATCGCTACGGCACTACGATCACGGCACTACGGCACTACGGCACTACGGCACTTAGCGATCTCGGCCACCGGATCGGCAAAGTGTTTTTTCTTTCTTTCTATAGTCTTGTTGCATTTCTCATTCATTCGCACATCGACCTGCGTCCTAGCACGCGCCCCTCGTAGTGACACTGGTCGAGCGGCGGGCGGCGGAAGGAGGCGCGGCGTACGTCGCGGCGCCGGCGCTCCACGACGGGGGCGGGGCCGGCGAGGGCGCGGCTGGGCCACAGCGCCACCACGTGCTCGCGCCCCGCCAGCGCCACCCGGAAGCGCACCGCCGGCCGCGCCCCTGCGCACCCACGCCCCCACGCTCGAAACAGAAAGTACCTACTCGTACTACAGTAGCGCCGCCCGGAAGCGCACCGCCGGCCGCGCCCCTGCGCACCGACGCCCCCACGCTCGAAACAGAAGGTACCTACTCGTACTACAGTAGCGTCACCCGGAAGCGCACCGCCGGCCGCGCCCCTACGCACCAACGCCCCCACGCTTGCACAGCGCAGCTGAGTCGCGCAACTTTTCTTGAACGACAACCTTGCTTGCCTCTCTCTGGCACAAGAAACAGTTGAAGGCAAAAGCTCGCAGCGAGCACTGATGACATTACAAATCCATCGTCACTGGAACTAGAAACTATTTTCTGTTGAAGATGAGAACGTCTTTCTAATACTTTCTCCACAAAATCTGAAGAAATGACCAAAGATCTATCACAGGAGATACCTTAAACTTCTGAGAAAGCTAGAACGCAAATATTGAGAAAGTTGCCAAGGCATATCTGCTTCTCCCATCTCTTCATAAAATCTAGGGGCCGATTTCGTACCTAATACCCCCACCCTACCCGCATTTTTTCAATCCATTATTCAAAAAAAATGCGCGAGTATTATCTACTCGTACTACAGAAGCGCCACCCGGAAGCGCACCGCCGGCCGTGCCCCTGCGCACCAACACCTCAACGCTCGCACCGCGTAAGAGAAGCTACTCGTAGTGTTTTTCGATTTTTTAACGCGGCTAAACTGAAGGCCACGCACGAAAAAAAGGGAGAGGGAAGGCAGACTTCAATAGCGAGCAGCAACGTTCCTACTACTCCCACTTTTACAGTTCCCAATTGGAGTCTTCCCTCCTCGCCTTGCCTTTCTCGTTTTCGCGCATGACCTTGAGATGCCATACTAAAAAATCGAACTGTGCAGTACAGTCACGGTAATCCGAGCTCTAATAATGCGAGATTCCATGCCAGATGCACTATGTGCATCAAAGGACATAACAAGCAGTCAACCAGCGATATGCAAGAGCTGGCTATTGAGGGGTTGGCAGAACTATGTCGAAGGTCACGTGTACGGCGATTGGTGCCAATGTCAGCCTGTCTGCTACATTGTAGTGACCGGTTCGCACTCATTTATGTATGTATCTGTAATGTTTATGGACATGTACATCAAATTTGTCTTCATTATATATTGTAGTTTGCAAATTCCGTTATGTATTTCCCTTTTCGCCGTGTCATCCGAGTTATTTGTAATCCAAGGTACCACCAGTCCCAATTACCTCGGAGTATCGCGACTCGGTATGCCAAGATAAAAATTGACGATGTGCCTATTCCCTTAATCTCTCATTTGATTTGACAAGACGCCAAGTCAGGCTCTAGCAGAAAGAGCGTACTAAAGCTCCAATTTTGCAAGTCTTGGGAAATATTATTTGATTTCTTTAGTCAAAGAACAGTAAAAAAATTTTGAGGGAGAAGAACCATCTGTGCACATTTTCATGAGCTCCATAATGTCCTTCCAACATTTAAACCATAAATAGTTAAATGATGATTAAAATATTAAAATAAGATAAGTTATCAACATTTAAAAACTATACATTTTTTCGCTCCCGAGTTACAGAAAACGTATTTGCATCTATAAACGAACTGCAATTTGATTTTTTTGGTGTTGCTAACCAAATAGTAACACATCCCCTGTTATACTCCTACCACTACTAGAAAATGAAGAGCTCAACAAAACGTGAGCATAGGGAAGCTACAGTTATGTCTAAAAGCAAAACAAAGGGCCATCTTAGTATTTGCGCAACAGATAAGGAAAATTGGGCAAAGAAACGGATTTGTTGATTGGTTCCGGGCCCGTTTTCTGCCATGGTCATTATTCTCGTTGTGAATGTTTTGTTCTGGATTGTGGTGGTGTTCCTCTCCCGCTGAATGGAGACGTCGCCTTGCTGGCTGGTTCCCCCCACCTGGTATTGCAACCGCTCACTCAAATTCGCGGAGAGATTGAAATAATTATAAACGTTGTCATTGGCAACAATAGTATTTAATATAAGAGCAGCTTTCGATGGCTTAGCCATCATCATCAGTTGTCTGCTGGATGGAAGCCACAAAACGACTACCATCCAGCATACTGGCTTCCATCCAGCAGACAACTGATGATGATGGCTAAGCCATCGAAAGCTGCTCTTATATTAAATACTATTGTTGGCAATGACAACGTTTATAATTATTTCATGACAAATGCCAACGATAACGCATCACAACACGTGGAGAGATTGCCTGTTCCAGAAATCTTGGAAATGGCTACTGGCTAACGTAGTGTCATGAATGAATTCGATGCTATCACTAGTAAGGCAAAAGAATCGTTACGTCGAAGAGCAACAAAAATCGAGCGGCACTCTGCTGGAAGGAATATAAGTTATTCATTCCACTGGTTGTTTACTGGAGTAGACAGACGTGCGTACGATGTTAGTCTTTAGGTCCAGCAGGTGCGAAATTTTTCTTTGTAAGCGAGATTGCAGTCGTTGAATCGAATTACAACTTCTTATAAAAAACACACAAAGTTCTTGAAGTGAAGTAAATATTCCCCCATAAACTCTATTCCATGAAGAAAATAGTTTAAATTATGACGAATTTTGTTTCTAAATTTTTTTCGCGCGTGAAATTGGCACGTTGTGTTTGACCGTTTAAATGAGTTATCTTACGAGAATTTTCTACAGTCTTATCTTTTATTACTTATTTATTATTAATTCTTTGTAATTCATATTACTTGGATTTGATATTACAATTGTCCTGATTCTTTTGAATCATTACCTGATATTATTGGGTAACTGCGCAAACTAGAAGGAAATGTATGTTGGTCTGAGCTAGCACTCGGGAAAAAAAGTACTTTTTAGTAAGGTCAATTTCATTAAAAATTTGTTCTGAGCTAATACTCAGCGGCAAACATTAGAATTACAATTAAATGAAGCAAATAAATTACGTATTAAATCTTATAACCATCTAATCTGTTACATAGTTACCGCTAATATTTGACATACATCGTATCTAATACATTACTCCACATTACTTCTATTCTATTCAGATGGCTCCAAACATAAACAGAAATTAAAGAAAGAAAAATACATGTTCCCACAACCACTAACAATTAAGTAAGTAAACTACGGCCTCTAAGCTAAACGAAATTAAACTAAAACTAAATAAACTACAATTTGAGACTAACAAATGTAATTTCTCCATTTTTAATGTAAAGTAATATACATATCTCTAATTGAAAAAAGCGTCACTATAAAGGCTGACCATTCTCATATGTATCTGAAAAGCGTTATTTTTCATTTGGAATGATATTTTTATGTACAATATTGAAAATATCCGGATGGTTTGGATATTATTTAAATCATCCCTTACCGACAACCAATATTGTTTTGTGTATAATGCAAATTCGCACATGAATTAAAAGGGAGTAAATTTTTCATTTTATCATTTAATGATCATATTGTGAAATATTTTGGTATTGTAATTATTCGTCGTTAAGCGTCTTTTAAAGTATTCAGTGATTTTGTTTCCATGACAAACAAATTTTAGTATCGTTTTAGTTTTAGTATCGCTTTCAGCTCGACCGCCAAGCGTTCCACGCACTAGTAATTCCCATTAAAGCAGGCAACACATGGCATTTCTGTCGAAAGGTTAATGCAATTGTGGAATAAAGTAATGACTACGACCAGTGGCGCACCCAAAGGGTGGGGGGGGCAATGAAGCCAATGATACAAATTCAAAAAAATATAGCTTTTACAAATTTCCTATTCTAACAAAAGACGCTTAATATATCTTTTTATATTATGAATATTAAACATGAATCAAATAAAATACATTTTATGCTCAGCATTAATGAACATTATTTGAAGAAAATATAAAATAAACTGACACTACATACAGCCCCCCCCCCCCCGCACGCCTGCGTCTCCTTACAAAACTACTGGGCGCTCCTCTCTTTATAACGAAGCATAATGTAATGTACCGTAGCATTTTCAATAACGATTTTCTACGTTCTAATTCTTTTTAGTCTGTTTGGACTATGCTCATACAAGTGTTGCAGTTCCACTAATTAGAGAATTCCATCATTGAGAGAAAAGTCCGTCTAGAAAATCTCCATCACATTCAGGGCTGGGTTGTCAGTCCTTTGGAGATGTTATCAATCGATTCGGAATTTCGCAGTCTGTCAAAATCGCTGTTGCTTCCTGATTAGCAGCCAAGCTGATTTTTATTTAATCAATTTCTTCTTTATGAAAGCAGTGTAAATGTTGTTCGTTTATCAGTAATTACCTCAATTCTTTATTAATATAAGGCATTGCAAGCGTCTTTTTCGCCAATCCGCCTGTCAACGCTGTTTGCTACGTTCAATGTTGCTATGGGCAGCTGTAAACTGGTGCATTGTTGCATAATCCCGGCAAATTTCCAGAAATAATCAGGTCATTTTAGAATATACCATTTTATTAATACGTACAAAGATCATTTTTTAAATTGATGTCATTACGATACTAGCACAAAGAAAATATATTTTATTAAAATTCAGTCTTCTGAGCCTGAAGAAAAATTATCGAGTACATCCATTTGCACGCACACACACACACACACACACACACACACACACACACATACGGACACACACACATACACACGCGCATGCGTGAAAACCCACGGGCACTTACAGTCGGGCATGTGCGCGCATGCATACTCACAAACGGACGTAAACCCAAAGCTTGTGGAAAAGAAGGTTTGAGAATATCACATACGCCAACCCTAGTGCTGGGCCCACGCAGGCCCCGAAAGGGACCGGCCGACATATTTGCCTTGAAAAAAGATGATGTGTGATTCACCTCCAGGAGCCCCATCTCGCATCGACTACTTGGTTGAAAATGAGGGAGCATATACTCATGGCAAGAGGCCTGGTGTGAATAATTTAGAGGACGACCAAAAATAGCATACATAAACCCCACGGCAGGGATAGAGGAACCAGAACTTCTCTCTGCTCTATTAGGGCAGTTTTTATGACATTAATAGATAATAATCATGGCTCGAGGCAAAATTTTAAAATATCATCGAAGGTGAAGTTTAGAAAATACGCAATCGATGACACACAATTGCCATGGGCGAATATATTGAAAATTAAAATGAGTAAAAATATTCTTTAAATGAAAACGTAGTCTTTTTCGACTGCAGTCAATAGATTCTTTGCTGTTGAGGGAGATTCCGCGGCCGTGTCCTAGTTACAGATTTCAATGTTTAGGTCGTCACACTGCGACCATACTGCGAAACGACGCATTTCGCCCTCAGAAAGGTCACAATATTAAACACAAGAGCTACAACATTGGGAACTGTACCTAGAACATGGGGGCTCTCAGACTCTCGTGTCTCAATAGTCTTCGGAGTCCAAACGCATCCAATGAAACCAAACCAATGCCACTGACCCCTGCATTCGAAATTTCATGAGCATTTTTTCGAAATGTGAAGAAGTAGATATTTCATTCTAATTTTCACGTACAACCATTGTCTTGAAAGCTCCTTCCAGCCTTCTGATTCTCATTTTTGTGCCCACGCGCTCCACAAACATAAATTCCGATATTTCGTTAGACTTTTTTTCAGAGGAAAACTTTTCTTATTTTTTATAGTAACGAGACAAATTTTATACGTGAAACAAGTTGTCAAATAATAATCTTCTGTTTGATACAGGCTAATATGTAATTACAGTATAGCAATTACTAATTTGTAATTACTAGAAAGTAACTGATGTGTATAAGCGCCATTTGACATTCAAGAGCATTATTCGGTGATGTTTTATTATGTGTCGTGATATACCATCGTGTTTTGCACTATTAAATAAATTAGTTTCGTGAATGAATTTACTACCACTAATGTTAAAGAATACCGAGTGCTTGAGTTGAACCTGCTTTAAAAATTGCTCACCGTAAATCTAACATGTTCGTAAAGGCCGAATGTATTACCAGCTCTCTAAACTTGAAAAGAGGAAACAATTTCTGTACTGAAGCTTAAAAAATTTATCTCGATACGTAAATACACACTATTAGTCTATAAACAGATACACATCTATCCATTGAGACATAAAATCAAAACATAATTAAAGCAAAATACGTCATCCGCGCAAGCTAAATAAAAAGGTTCAGCATGGAACACAAGTACGCTAAAAGTGTGTATACTTCACCACGCATTTACGTATCTTGCCTGTTGGTTGATAAGTCAATATATGCTAAATGTTCAATGCAAGTTTTGAGTTATGTGCAATGCACAAAAATGTTTTCATTGTAAAAAAATCTACAAATTGTGTGACAAGTAATAATAGTTAAATTCATTCTAAGTTAGTATTAATTGGCAAAACCACGAAACTACTAAAATCCAAAGCACTAAAATCTGATGTAGTGATGCCTGAAGTTATCCGTTCCCAGACAAATGAATTTATATACCTCTAGTTAACTCACAGAGAACGCATATGGCAAATGCTAGTGGATCCCGATCATATTTCATTGCTTATAGCGTCAACGTTTGTTGCATTTGTTAGTGTGCGTGGTTTCGAAATGAAATTCTCACTCCCCAATTCGTAATTGAAATCCTTGTTTCCTACCAGGAACCGTACGGTAAAATTGTACCGTAAAATGCAGGCAAACTCAGACTGTTCGAACTCAGCCTTTAAGGGCGAGAGCGCCCGCGGGCAAACGCTCTGTGGGCTGTGGAGGGGGCAGCTGCGTATCTGGTTTCGCCAGACTGATCGAAGAAAGCGCGCTTCTCGTTTTCGCTTTGCTGTTCCAGAAAACAAGAGCGCGAGAATTTGTCGCGGTGGTATCAGAATACACAAGGGGGTAGCCTTCCCTAATCCTCATAACAATGCAGCGTGTATGTTGGGGGCAACATGTTGCGAACATGGTAATGCACTTTGTGTTATATTGTAATCTCGGCGATGCACTCTAATGAAAATAATAAAAAAGTAACCCAAATTCAGGTCCAGGCATTGAAGAGCAATCTATGCATCACAACATTCCAAGAACTAGCTCTAGATAGTTTCTCTTGTTCAGTAAAAGAGAAGTCAAATCTCACATTAATGAAATGTTTTTAATTGAAGTAAGTTGTAGGTTTTCTATTAAACCATATGATTTCTTTCTGCGTTCCGGTATGCTGGCCACTTCCTCACCCAACCGCTCTCTGCTTCCGCTATCTGCGGCATTTTGTTGGCTTCTCGCAGCCTGAAGGCTTGGATTTAGGGTTGGATTTCGCCAGACGCCGGTAGAGAGCGATGTAATCAGTTTCGTAAACAGCCTGGCTACACCATGTGTATTCATTCAGCCTGTCATTACTTTCTCATCTCAGTTTACTGTATTATTTACAGGCTGAATAGCAGTTTGTGGTACAATTCGTTCACGCACGATACTTGGAGGAAAAGAGAATTGAAGCTTTCGTAGAAAGCTTTTCAGAAAGTACACAGGCCAAATTATTATGAAAGTCTATTCGCATAACATGCGTTGCTACTTATGCTTTGTACAGACTCAAGAAAATTTTATATTAACGCGAGGGCCAATGATTCGAGCGTCGTCCTCAATTTGGAATTCCGTAGCGAAGTGTCACTTTGCGCGGCAAAGTGCGTGGGTCGTGAACACTGAGGCCGCGCCATGAGTGACTCATTCTCGGAATCGAGAACGCGCGTGAATGAATCGTATCACAAACTGCATTTGTGTCAAACACTCCCACGCCCATTTTCTACTTGTTCGCACTCCCTTCATCGTTCTCTCCTTCCCTCTTTTGCTCTCCCGTGATGGCGGCGTCAGGTATCATAGTTTTATTTGTATACAACGTGGCTGAAAGATTCATTTAAACGAAGTATATTCGGCGGCAATGCAGTTTGCGATACGATTCGTTCACGCGCGAATACACGTACAATTCGTTCACGCGCGAGTAGACATGGGCGAAAAAACTTGAGACAAACAGGAAGCAAGGGAATGGAGGATTTCCTGAAAAAATTAAGAAAATACGCATGATTTTTAAGGTGTACGCGGGAAAGTTCCGCGGGAAAGTGTGTCGGTTGCGCACACCATGACCTTGCCCATGACAGCGCACACTATGGCGAGTGATTCGTTCTGGGAATCGACCGCGCACGTGAACAAATCTTATATCAAACAACATTTCTACCGGGTTTCAATTTTTATTTCTAGTGTTCTAAAATGAACTACAGAATCATAAAATTAATTGATTATTGTAGCATCTGTAAAAACCTTATTTAAGCTCATTTCTCAAGATTGTGATTAGTGTACGACCTTTAATATCGTACAAAGATACGTATTTTATGTTTGTTATCGTTTAAGCCTATTTTCTAACAAATGGTCATAAATAGATGTAAATATTCAAACTGCCTGCGACTTGTAACAAATATCCAACTCCTTATTCGTATATCTTTCAACTGTTTCTCAAAGTTTGGGACGCGCTATTTTTTTTTTCGTCTACTCTACTTTCCTATTACGTCCTTTTTTCAACTCCTCTCTAAAAGAAACAAGTCTTGCAGGAAAGTCTGTTGACATTTTGACGTCCGTTACATCTAGTTATTACATCTAATGTCCTGTTTTCTTTCTCAGAGCGAGTTTATTCCCAGCGAGCGAAAATGGAATAATATGCTCTAGTTTTTAATTTTACTAACAGTCACGGACAAAGTAAGCAAGGTTGTTACTACGAAATGCGCTCAAATGTGCTACCTATAAATCTTAACAACGCAGAGAAAGTAAGTAAAGAAAGCAAAAAGCATGACTTCTGAATCGTAAGGCCATTACACACGTAGACATACTACTCAATGGAGCATCATCTTACATCTTGTTTTACCTTAAGAAAATCAACTCAGATATCGTTATGATATACACTAGTGTTTATGTTTTCTGTGAATAATAATGTTCATCAACATTGGAAAAAATCTAATCAAAACCGTTACAATAGTGAAAGAAAGGAATACAAATGTATTCATTAAATTGCAAACACACCCACAAAAAACTCGATAGAAAATGTGTTAAAAACCGCGAAAATTTCGTATATTGCATACTGTTCTTATTTAATTTTGGACGCACTCTTTTCACGTGATGATTTCGTCTCCGTGTGCAACAGTCTTTCGATTGCTGTTCACCCGGTTCTCCAGGCGATGTGGCTCTTCGCACTCGCATCTGCTCGGCGTCGTAGAAGTGGGGCACCACGTGGGACACGAAGAATCCCTCGTCGTCCACTTTCTGCGGGACGAACGCCTCATATTGGTGCGCATCTCGCATGTAGCGCCCGCGGTATGCGATCGTGTCGCCCGTCGGGCCCAGCACAATGGAGAGCGCGCATATGATAAATGTATTGACAAGATGGCCGCTGCGCAGATCGGGATGACACATGGGTCACGTGTCATAAACGACCGCGATGGTTATCTGGAGACTGGCGGCATGGCGAATATTCACAATGTGTTGCATCGATGTGCCGTCGTAAGGCAGATGTTATAAAAGTTGCCCATCGCGTTTTTTTCGTTACATTGTTAATAAACGCTTTGGTGCTATTCATTTATCAATACAGGACGTACCAGCACATGATACGCGATTAATCTTGTACTATCTTTTATACTGGTTAAGAGTTGAAAACGCAGAGAAACTTTAGTAAGTCTTGTATTTTCGAGGATCTGTTTCATTTTTCGTGATTTTTCTTGACGTTGCCTCAGTTTCAATTGCCTCTTTACTGGCGTCATGAATGAACTTTCCAGGTTCCTTTATGCTTTCCTATGCTATTAAGGAGAAGTACATTTTTTGAAGCTTTAGTATTCTCAGGCGCTCTGACTAACGAAAACAAATTAATTTAACATTCCAATTTCGTGAAAGTTCACTGCCGTTGAAAATGCAGTACTAGTAGGCGATTCTCTTAATCTGTAGGAAGCTTTTTCTCAATTTATTTGCACTTTCGTCTTTTCGTTTATTGTGCTAAATTATCTGCGAAAAATATTTCAGCAGTTACTAGTGTCACAATAATGAAAGTAAATGTATCTAGGATCATTTATTGTTAAAAATTTCTCCCTTTTATTTAATGCGCTAATAAAGGATGGGATTTTTACCATTTAAACGAAATATTTTACAGTTAATACCGTATGTGTCTGCTATCGGTTACAAAATTACCGATGAGCCCTGCATCAAACAAATTAAAGACAAAACTATTGGGAATGCACAGTTTACTGAAACTTTTCTACGTCTTAATGATATTATTAAATAATTACTACGAGTTTTTTAAAGTGCAACACATAATTTAAATATCTACGATTGAATGAAGTTATTTTCAGAAAACATTATAGTGTAACACTACCGGTTACCTGTGGAACCGAATAGCGGCCCTGACGTTAGCTCAGCCGGTGATGGAAGGAATTGTTACACAGTACAATGGAAATATAAAATAAACACTTGTTCACTGGTAAAATGATTAACTTTATTCCTGGGCAAGAAATAAAAAAATTGCACCAGGGAAATTACAGTTTTAAACTAAAATTGAAAAAAAAATTGAAGAGATTGATTAGAGAGAAAAGAAAATTAGAGGTTAGTAATCACAGTAAAGCTTATAATTAGGAAGAAAGCAAACTTATTACAACTAATATTACATTTGGTGACAAACTGACAATTTGACGTGCCTATGCGCGGCACTGCGCTTATATGAGTCTCGCAGGGGTGAATGCCCTGAGTTAAATTGCCTTGGTCGGTTCTGTTGTGTGGCCGGGATAGACCCGGCGCGGAGAGCAGGGGGGCGGGCGAGGCGGTTGCGACCTTGAGAAGGAGGGCAGCCACGGCGGCGCCCTCGCACCCTCTCTGTTGCGCCCGTCAGAGGCCAATGCCTCCCCTCGCCGGCAGCTGAGCGGTGTCCCGTGACGTCATCAAAGGAACGGCGGCGTCGGCGGCGTCTGCGGCGCTGTCTGGTAGACTCGGTGGCGACCAGGATTCGCTCTCAATCTCGATAGCGTCAGCGGCGTCTGGCAGCGATGTCTGGTAGATCTTGGAGGCGGTCATCGGGAATTTCTCCCGATTTCAGGAGCGGAGTAATCGGCCACGCGTCTCTTCCGATTCTTATGACAGTCGTTCTCAAGTCCGATTTCAAAAAGATTAAGAAATCCTTAACGATTAATTCAAACTCCAGAGAAGTTTCTCTGTCTACTGGTTGGCCCAATGCTCAAACCTGCACTGTAAAACTCTAAGTCCTTTGTAGACGAAATTGCCTCTGACTGACTAATAGCTTCCCCCCGGAGCAGCTTCTCCCCTGACTGCCCTGCGTCTCCTCCTGCTCTGGCCCTTCTGAAATTTTCTAAGTTGAAATAGGGGCGCTCTTGCCTCTGACCGAAGAATACCCCCCCCCCGTCTAATGATCTGGCCCCGTCTGATGCCCAAGCTCTTCTGATTTTCTCTCCGTCGAAATTGTATAAGGTTAACTTTGCCCCCCACCCTAATATTCTCGTATGCCCGAGTCCCTTGTAATAGTCGTGTAGCTATTGGCTAAAAGTAGCGGCGCAGTGAACTTTTTTCAGCCAATCGCCACGCGAGAAGCCATGGAACTTTCCGCCATCTGCGCCACTGCAAGCATACAGTATGTTCTTGTTCCTTCTCAAATACATCGGGCGTTCCCGCACGAGGGCTCTCCGGTGAAGGAATTATCGATTTGGGGTTTCCCTGGAAACGAGCGGGCGATCCAGAAATTTACCAGATGCTCGAGAGCTCGGAAGCGAGTTTCCGAGTGCTGCTCAGTTAAGCTCTTAACACTGGCCCAAATAAAAATTCCGGTAATGGGCCGGAGGCGCAAGGGACGGTCATTAAAGCGGTGGGCGGGCGTCTGACGCCGTCTGTCTATTCTTTCAGAACAAATTCCTTTGGCCTGGTTCATTTTATTTAACTTGTCTGAGGAATTCTGTACCGCTACAATACAGTGTTCTATTGTTCCATCTCGACAGGCGTCCCAAAGAGAACCCAGACGTGGCTGCGTTCGAGTGCATTACAATTAATTTTCTAACACCAGCCCTAACCTTCGTAATGGGCCGAGGGCGTGAATAGCTGCCGCGACAGCGAGGCCGCACGTGCAACGCTGTCTGCTTATTCTCCCAGTATGGCGCACTAGCCTCTGGTCCGGATTATTATATTTTAATTGCGTGCTGAAATCTGTATCGCTACAATAGCCTCAAGAGTCAATAAGGTTAAAAAGTTAGAACATGTCTTAAAATTTCGAGTAGCAAGGATGAACGCCAAAGATTACATATGTGTCGATACAAAGGTTAGAAATGTTCTGCATATTCATTACAATGAAAACAGAAAATCTCGAATACATTGTTTCATGTCGTTCAGTATGAAGTCTCGAAGAGTTATGAAATGAGAGACGTAAACAAATTCTGAAACAACATAATCACTGAATCACCCAGAGGTCAACATGTTTCTGAAAAAGTTTAAATATTTACTAAGGTCTATCCTTTCATATAGCAGGGAACAATATCTTAATGCCCTTCTCTACAAAATGAGACATTTGTAGAAGTATTAATACATTTTTCGTAGTAAAATATGGTTTCCAGAGTGAAACGTTTACCTCTTTAAAAGGATATTTGCAATGTGCGTAGTCACACGGGACTGAATAGATGTATCTGCAGTGAGATCTTTCATAGAAAAATCTCTTGAACCCTTTGTGTATTACATTTATGGAGGTTTCATTCTCCTTGGAATTCCAGCTATTTAGAATTTTCAGTTTCCTACTACGTGTGCTGCTGCACTAATCTGCCGCCGTAAGATTCAGAAAAGAATTTTGTTACTTGGAAAAAAGGACCTAATATATAAAGTTCTGAATTGCCCGTTTTATTCCTACATTAACATATGGGGGAACATGTGCTGAACAAGTTGGGGTTTAAGGAGTGATATGTGGGAATATGAGGGAAATAAATGAGAGGACAGGTGAGACCGGAGTTGATTTTGATACAGTATTCTACAAAGATCTTTTTAAACTTTCTGATACATTTTTGGAGATGTTACTCTTCTTGTTACTCCCACATTCTATCATGTGTGGTGAGAAATTAACAAAAACTTCAAATCTACATTGTCTTACGCGATAAAATGAAGTGATTATTTGATTTTCTGTGCACTTTAATCGCAGTGCTTATTAAAACGATCACTCATTCCTACTTTGCCAAAGATTATCTAATTTACAGTTCAGATGATGTCTGTTCAAAGTTGGAATCCAGGAAGATGCGTGGATGTCATGCAATGTATCATACTATCGCTCTCGATTATCCAGGTGGCCAAATTTGCATTCATTCCGTTCATAGAGTTTCTTCAATGCAGACTTTAGGCGACTTCCCCAAACACAATATTAATCAGTGAGATGAATTCTGCCGCCCATGCTTCGCGAAGTTTTCTATCAACCACTTCGAACGTTTCTTGTTAATTTTCTCTGTAATGCTGTGCAAATGAAATTTTCGACACGAGCGCGTCGTCGCGTTTTCCATTCCGGAGTTCCGAATTAATTAATTTTTCTCGCTAGCATGGACTTTTTTTCACCATCAGACCCACTGAGTAGAGCAACAGTTGTTGCTACTACAGTGACTCCGATCGAGATGTTCCAGGGTTCGTACCACGATGGTAATGGATTTTCTGTTCTGGGGTAGCTTGGTCGTATTCAGCCGTTGTACAGAGATTGATTGATTGGTGATTTTAAGTGCGTCAACGGCTAAGGTCGATAGTGACGTAAGTATAGTGCATGTTTTCTTGGAGAGTTGGCGGTGATCTTCCCCCACTGGATAGGGAGTTCCTGCACTGACCTTCAAGTTAGATTGCTAGTTTTCTCCAACCTTTTATCTCCTACCAGCGGGGTACCAGGCATTAGCCTAGTGTTGATCGGAGGAACCACAGAAACTGCCGCCGCCCGCTGAAAGTCTCCTCCGTACAGCACCTGAATTCCATCTAGCTGGTGTCGAAAATACTGCACCGTTTGGAGTCAAACACTAGGACCTCCCAGTCCGAGGCATTGCAGTGACATTCATTGGAAGCTCTGAGCCACTTAGACCGCTCTCTAGAGATGAATTCAGGCAAGTGGCTGGTTAAATCGTTTTTTCATGGTTTTGCTGATCAACACCAAAATAATGTCGGAGCACTACCCTAACAAACGGGTCATGGACCGCACGCGATCTTTCCCTTAAATTTATTCTTCCCTTGTGCCTCTTTTATACACACGCACTTGCAGAGCTTATCTCTTCTTTCGGAAATACCTGGGGATAGAAACTTTGCAAGTGTCTTTGCAACCGGAATCGGTTCTTAGATTGTGGAAAACACATCTGCCTCCCGCTGTATAGCATGCACCATTCAGGAATAATAACCATAATAGCTTCATCCTGCCCAGAAACAAATGAATCAATCAATCAACCAGACTGTACGTTTCACACGCCGGGGCCGGACACATGTCGGTAAACCAGTCGGGAGCTTAGAGCTAATCCCGACTGGGGCTGTGAGCCGCGGGTGAGAGATACCTGGTGGTTGGAAAATTCCCGCTAGACGACAGTCAGTCGTCCCCGGATATCACAATCCAGCCTCCTCCCGAGTCTAAAAACCTGCATTACACTTACGGGACTAATGACCTTAACAGTTGACGCGCCCGGATTATCTAATCTATCATTCAGTCATTCGAAGTTTCCCACGCACAGAAAAGCAAACAAATCAATCAATCATTCAACCACTCCGTACGTTTCTTGATACTGTTCATTGTGAGACTGTAAAATTAAAATTGTATACAAGTGATGAGTTCCATTTCGGAAATTCCTACCCCTGTCCCTCGGTAGCCTCAGTGCATCAACTGATGTCACAGCACTGTCTCTTACCGGGTTCAAATCCCGACGGTTGCAGGATTTTCGACTCTAGCTAGATAGCTAGGTCGAATTCAGTCGCTGTCTGGAGGAGAATTCTAGCGGCCTGCTGCTCTGTTCGATAGTTTTCCTTGGTTCCTCCCATCAACACTACGCGAATGTCGGAGCAGTACCATATCAAACAGACCATGGACCGCGTGCGATGTTTATTTACTCTTCCTTGTCCAATCTTCACCTCTTTCTTACACACATATATTTACGTGCACTACACAAGCCGGAAGACCGATCAGGAACCTAGAGCTTATTCGAGCTGAGGGGCGTGCCCCGCTGGTGGGAGATACCTGGTTGCTGAAAAACCCACTAGCTGACAGGTGGATCTCACCATCCAGGGGGAGAGATCTCCACCACCTCCACCACCAACACCGCCACCACCACCACCACCACCTCCTCCCCCCGAAATCAAACATGCACTGCACATACAGGGCTACTGACCTTAGCAGTTGACTCTCCCGGAATTACTAATCCATCAATCAATAAATCAAAGAGGTTGTAAAATTGAAATATCAGACAAGAGCACGTGGTCGCGGGTTTCCGTTCGTGAAATCGAAACCAATTTCCCAGGGCGGCTTGGGGCTGTTTGTCCCCATCAGAGGCCGCGCCGTCGCCTCCGCGCCCGCGAGCAGCCCCGGCACGTGCGTCCCCCGAGCGCCGCCGCGCCCGTGCGATTGGGATAATGAATTAGCGCTAAGATTAATTGCCATTAAAAGGGCATAACGCGGCCCTGCGAGAGGCGCCGCGATTGGGCAAACGCGCGCCTAGGTTCCGCGCCGTAGGCGGCGCGCCGCGGCAGCCCACGCCGCACGGGGCCATAAATTCGGCGCGGCCGCCGTGAGGGGAGGTGGGGAGTCACTGGGGAAGGAGATGGCAACGGAGCACATAACTACGAAGTGAACCACAAACTGCACAAAAATCAACGAATAAAATCTACTTACTTAACATTACATGCGCCGTTATATGAAATAAAGTTGGACAATATTCTGTTTTTGCAAGTTAGGGCTGTTAATTACAATAGACTATTCCACTTATACGATGTGAATATGTGAAGTAGAATTTTCTGCGGTAGAAGTCCGTATCTTCATACCTAAATAATGTATTACATATTTTTCGTGCTCTTCACTATTTTTTTTACTTTCTCGCCTTACTATGTATGTGTACATGGTAAAGATAAAGTTTTTTAATATTGCAGCTGAAATCGTCGATTATTGCACAGAAAAATTAGTGTGGCGCCGTGGTAACGAAAAGGGGGATAAATCTTGTTGATACATATAGTAAATTCCTTCCTCAAACACGTTATGGATTCAGCCGTTTTGTGAGTCTTTAGTACCGAAAAAGGGCAAAAGTCTGCCTCAGTGCTACCTTCTGAACTGTTCAGACGATAGTCCGCAAAACTGAGATTTCCCAATTGACCTGAAAAAACTCTAGGCCCTACAGTTTGAAACGGATATTTGATTTTTGAAACTATTTTACATGGAACCTCAACGTTTTCAAAATTTTCTGAAATATGGCACCAACTTTTCTTAATAAACTTAGTCCTCAGATAGTGAAAAGAACGTTTAAATGAAATAGAGTAGATCTCAAGTTCGTTGCAATCTCTGAATTGTCGAAAATTGCAAAAGTTCAAAAAAATTGGCATCTTCCAACAACTACAATATTGAAGAATTTTTCATTAATGAAATCTGGCTTTTGAATGACTGATCTTTAAATATGATCTTGTTCAATTTTTCAATTGTTCTCGCGAAATCTCTGCTTGAACCTCAAAATTTACATTTTATAAGCTTTACTTTTATTCATGAATGTAGGAAATTAAGGGGAAGTTACCATTGCTATATTACAGGAAATATTGGAATGATGGTGTGGAGACGGAAGTAAGATTGACGAGCACGTGAACGTTCTACTGCCAGGGGACGGGCATGCCAAGATCAATGTAGATAGGAAAAAGAGGATACTAACAGTAAAATATAATGTCGAAGCCGGCAGGCATGCCAGCGAGCAGGAAAGAAAAGAGATGAGGAAACTTTCAAGATAAAGGCTTCCAGTGGTAATGATGTAAGAAGTGCTAGGGGGGAAAAGCACAGGCGAGTGACACAAAAAAGGAGGGATCTGAGTAAAGTCAGGGTAACAAGCGGGGACGACCAGTGGCAGGCGAAGTTAGGAGCGAGATAGGAGGATGAGGAGGGGGAGGGGGAGGGGGAGGGGGAGGGGGAGGTGATCCCGCGGAGTCGGAGGCGGCCGGCGACTTCCGGCCGAAGGAGCTTTAGTCGGGAGAAGGATCGTCGTCCAAAGGAGCGCGAACAATGAGCGCTGAGGGTCGGGAGGTGGGCGTGTGGGCGGTGCAGGGAGAGACTGCAGCCATCGCCGCATACGCAGCGTGTCAAGGGAGCTTGCGGTGGCTGCGGCTAAAAGCCCGGCCATGCCCCGGAGGGGTCGCATGAAAATTTTACCGCGAGTTTTCCGATGCGAAGCAGGCGTTTGATTAATGTTGGTGAGGTCAGGTTCATTGGTTCGACCGCGTTATAGCTGCCGCCTGAGCAATCTCATAAATGATTATGCTCCATATGTTCGAAAGATTAATTGCATGTTGACACTTGGCCTCCTAATTCCAGGATGGTTGTTCAATGAAAATTGTGTACTAATGTTTCGTGAACTTGTCTGTGGCTTCTTATCTAGTGCAATTTTCTCACAAATATATTACTTTTAGAAATCTAAGAGGATTATCAATTGAGATATTTAAACATTAGGGTTATCGTGTTAGGGTACTTAATACAAACTTTGAAATTGTGTGAGCTTTATACAACTGATACTAATATACAAAATAGATACATTTGATGCTCTCATATTACGCATTCCGATCATTTATCTTAGTTTGTACAAAACATTTTCATTATGCAGTAGCCGAGAAATGGTAGTAGTTGAGTAGGATTTTGTAATAAATACTTGTACTTTGGCAAAAGTAGTCTAATATTAGTACCGACTCAGTACATAGCTGTAGTAATTACTATCGTCTACTACTATCGTTACTACTATCGTTACTAATGAGATGAGCTTAATGTAATTCTCTAAAAAGTAGAAAAAATTGCATTAACCATTTATTTACTGTTCATACAGGTTTATATTGTATCACAAAACGATTTTTCAGATAATATAGATTTCATTCGACAATATTGTAAAGCTAAGAAAACTTTTAACATTACATACGGCTAAGGAAACTTAATATTAAACTTAATATTACATACGTTTCGATTAGTACCTGTGAAAGTACTGCATATTTAGTACATCAAAGAGTCCAAACGTTTTAGAATATACTTTTATCTTATCATGCTATTCGTGGCCTGCGCTAAAAATCCTCCCTTAATTTCACTGTTGCTTTATGTGCTCTAAAATAAAGTTCTTCATTAGAAGCATGCTGTTTCCTGCGGCCGTGTGAGACCCAACTCATCCACTCAAAGTGCTACCGCCTCATGTCTCATATTATGGAAGCTTTGCGAGAAAGTGTTATTCTTTGAAACAAAACTTTTAGGTATTAAAATATGGGTGCACCGCTTTACTGAAATAGCCAAACAAAATATACCAAGCGCGATGTTTAATTACTATTCGGTAGATATGTATTTTAAACATCAATGTTGCGTCAGGGATGTGGGTTTGAATCTTGGTTAATCCATGTGGAATTGCTTGCACAAGAGGCAGGTTTTCCGCGATATTCCCATTTTCCCAACCTCTCATTCCACATTTTCATCATCACCAGTCCTACATGTAAATTTATGCATCTCACAAGAAGGGTCCCTAATTCGAAACCTAAAAGAATAAATACAATCCGCTATTGCACGATTTTTCTCGATAAGAATTTGGTACAATTAAACATATTTTATTAATTAAATAAATAAATATAATAAAGCTCCAAAGTTTCTCTACAGACAGTAAAACAATTTATTAAAATAGGAATGATCATTTTACATATTGATAACACTTCATAACTTCATTGGCAACGTTTCGACGGCTGATATGCCTTAATCATCATGCTGTTTTCAATTTATCAGCTTCAACACAAAGAAAAAGGAAACAATTACTATAAGTTGAATTTACAGCAATTACAGAAAAAAATGTTCTTTATACATTGCAATGGATACTTGTCGTCATAATATGATGCAAAAGAGTAAGACGTATTACATACTACATTTAACAATTAATTAGCTAATAAATATTTACAATAAAAATAATCTGTTCTGAAATACAATAATAGTGACAAATGGACTAATCTGAAGTCCCAAAATAAAAAAAGTAATGAAAAAACACATACTTGTCACCATATTCAGATACCAGAGTAAAACGTATTATGTAACTGTTATTGAGATGATAAAACTATGCAGGAATGAATTTCCTATGAAAACATTGAACAATAAATTAGATTATACAATATAATTAAAACAAAATTATAATCTGGTATGCAATGCAGAAAAAAGTTATAGGCAAGGTCAGGCTGATTATAAGTACTAAACTACAAAACCAGTGTAAGTCCACAATACGAGAAGCACATACTCATGTAAAGGTTGAATTAGTTGAGTGTTATTCGCAGAATGTATGTAATGAAATTTCGTATAGATGCGATGATGTGCTCGTGAATTGCATCTTTGAATTTAAGTTGTTACAACCAACAAAGAGTCTATGAAATTTTTCTGTGCCTTTTGGTGCCATATCTCATTAGCCTCTCATTCTTTTGTAATTTTCTTTTTCAATCAGTTATTTAAAAAATCATTGAGAGTTTGAGTGGCTTTCTATATTTCCCGAGTATGGTTGTGCTGACCTCTTACAGGAGGACCGGGTAATTTTCGTTTAAGGTTTTCTTCCCTTAGATTGAGGGTCTTCCAGAACTACGGAGTTCAATCTACCCCCGTTTGTAGAACTTCTGCTCCTGAACAGGAAAAAAGGAGTGGGAAGGCTGCAGCTAAGAATAGTAAACGGAAGCCTCCGAACTACTCTATGCATCCATTGTTTTCCGGAATTCAGGGAAGGATTTTAGGCAAGAAGGATATCTTACTATTATGGTCAGCCACTCCTTTCTGCGCAGGAGAAACCAAGCCAACTGCTGCATTCCCCAGCCACCGGTAAGGGCGTGCAGGACGATGGGGTCGCTACATACCTACACCTAATCAGGTCACTACATCCCTACAAGACAAAACACGTATCTTAAGCTCCTTCATAGTGAGGACAAGACTCTATGCGGCTGAAGTCTGGACACTAGCAAAACATATTAGACAAACTTCAAGCAACTAAAATTATGTTCTGACGAAGATGATGTAAACTTCCTCTGTTAGACAAAATAACAAATGATGCAATTAGAAGTAAAATGAAAGTGCAAACATCCTTGAACGAGACGATCGAAATGAAACAACTAAAATGGTATGGACATTTGAGAAGGTTGAAATCAGTTAGACTTCCACAAAAAGTTTGGGAATGGATACCCATCGAAGAAAATACAGGGGAAGGCCAAGAATAACATGATACATGGCAATAACTGAAGCCATGGAAAAAAAGAATTGAGGAAAAAGACGTATAGGATAAAGAGGCATGGACATATGAATGTGGAAAATAGCCAAGGATGTAAAAATCGTTTAATAAATAGATAGATATTCAGAAAATACGGTAGTTTACGGTTGTCATTAAGTAAATGTTCAGTGTTCAATTGATTGTAATTGAATATTAGTATATTAGAAGGCCAACACAAAGGAGGTAGGATGGAAGAGGAGATAGTATCTCAATCGGTTGTATTGCAAACTCATAATTCTTCAAATGTATTTTTAAACAGCTTATAAGTGTAGTGGAGCAGTTGGCTTTGATTAGTCTATAGTGTTTGATATTCTTCGCGCCGAGTTTCCTTTTTTCATACTACTTTGCATAGATTGGTTGGTTTTAGTGATTCCGGGCGCTTCAACTTCTGAGGTCATTAGTTCCGTAAGTGTATTGCCAGTTGTTGCCTCGAGAGGTGGCGGTGAATATTCCCCGCTGGATGGCGAGATCTACCGTAAGCTAACTGGATTTTTCCCAGCCGAGTATCTCCCACCAAGGGAGCACCATCCCATTCGGGACAAGTTCTAAGCTCCCGACCGGTCTCCCGGCATGTGTGGTAGTGTAGTGTATGTTAGTGAAAGTGTGTGTAAGAGGTGAGGGAAGGACAAGGAAGAGGAAGGAAAGATTGCGCGCTGTCCTTTTGTTTTGGCACTGCTTGGCATTCCCCTGGTGGTGATCGGAGAAACCACAGAAAAATTCGCAGCGGCTGAATTCAATCACCTGACAAGCTAGTGTGAAAAATCTTACCATTGCCGGGACTCGAAACTAGAACCTCTCGGACAGAGGCACAAGTAACATCAGACGATTCACTGAGACACTTCTCCTGGTACTCTGTATAGTATATCCTGTATCGTAATCCATTTTAAATGTTGTAACAATGTCTTTGTATGCAACCCAAGAAGTTTTAATATTTTATTTTAATATACAATAGAGATCCATTTACACAAGTGTTTCGGCATCGCAGATGTTAGCTCTATGCGTTAAGAAGCTGCCTATGTGACTTAAGTGTCCTTCAAGCGAGCCTCCCAGCCCTGCCAAATTTGTTTGCTGGTTGGAAGCACATTCGCCGATTCCACAAATATTATACTACCTAACAGTTACAAATTCGACGAGAATGTCTGTGGTTTGTAGCATTATTAATTGCATAAGTTATGTAAAATAAGATGTATCAGCTGTATTTAAGTTTTTTTTCCTCTTTGAATTTGTAGCATGAATATAAAATAATCTCTCTCTTTTCACCAGCCTAAAGTAAACTGCATTTTCCGCTCTCACTTTTTCACAAAATTTGTAATCCTTTTATAGACGTTTCTGCTTCCCGACATCTTTAACTTTCTTTTACATCTGAAATCATAACTCAACCGGAGGAGTTACTAGACCGGAGCTCCAGGCAGCAGCGTAGAAAGTATACAGAATAGAAACTTCTCTACATTCCGCGGACCAAATGCACGCTGTGTCCGCAAAATTGAAACCAATTTCACCGCTGGCCCAGCGTCCCTTGGATCACCTGTACTGTAGGTGGCATCGGCGGGCTGCTGCTTTTGCTGTCTCTCCGTTGCTTTTTTCTGATTTCATGGCATTTTTTTTGCCCTTGTTAGTTCGTGAATTTTGTGTTACTGGTTGTTCTTCATAGTCATTTTTGTGTCGTTGTGGACATTAAATTTGTAAATATTTGGTAGATAATAATGAGAGTTAGTAATAAGAAAGGTGTACGACGACGTATTTATTATTTCCTGTACATTGGTTTCCATATTATTTCCTGGTCTAATATACCACTAACTTTTCTCATTAAAATATATTTTTAGTGCTTCCTTCCACTGCTCCACTGCTTTCACTGCAATACTATTAACCTTTTTCGTTAAAACTTTAATAGTGAAACACGTTTCAAGGAGGTAGAGTATTTGCTATCTATTGCTAGGTGCCTGTATTGTGATCACTCGGTTTCAATATGGCAACCGGCGCAATCTCGCCGCTTCTTTATAGACCAAAGGAATCGCCGCGAAGTTTCCTTTCTGTACACTTTCTATTCTGTGAACAGGCACTCAGTTTCCTCTGCAGCGCATTTTCCGTTTGATCGTCGAGGCGACTTGAATCCCCTTGTAGTGAGCTGCTATTTAACGGATGTTGTATTACCTGCATTGCCACTCAGGATATTGTCTCTTACACGAGTCTTAAAGAAAAAAAATTGTAAATAATGTTTTTAAGTCTAAATTTCCGTGAAGTAATGAAGCAGAATTGACGCATGAAAAAATATTATTGACTCACACAGACCATACATCATGTCTGATCCACAGTGCTCTCTAAATCACACTATTTTTTGCTCTCATCGAAATTCCCTTGCTGCTTTGAGTCCTTTTTGCGGGAGTGCGCCCGTCAGAAACAAAGAGAAACGAGCCGTTTTTGTGGGGAACTTTCGGAATTCGCTCCGTGCGTATCGTGAATCGCCGGTCGTTATTTGCTCTGTGTCGATAGAATGAAGAGAACGCGGTGCCCTGACTTTCCCCGGTGTTTGACTTCTTATATTCTTTAATAAAATATGTTGAGTGTAAAAGAACAGTAGATTATGAAGTGTTCAGCGGTCAATTTCCAACTTTATGTAAACTTATTACTTAAGATTTACCAAATGTAAAAAACTCCCAAATAGCTTTATGAGTTGATGAAACTACACTTTTTAACAAACATCATCTTAGTTAGTAATAACCTTCAGGAGTATCGTAATATATTTCCTAATTGGGCTGATCATTGGAATATCAAAATTAATCAGAGGAAATCTCTTTAGGCAGACAGGCTGCGACCTGGTCTCTTTACTTCTAAAAACTGACACAATTTGGCCATTAAAGATATTATATTATTTTTGTATTAAAGACAATTGGTTAAGAACGACTAGTTAGGAAAACTAAAATATCCCAGGTATATGAAAAGAAAACACTTCAAAGGCAAAATGAAAGAGGCTTCTTCAGCAAACTGCATTTATATAAACCCAATAAGTTTAATAAATTATTAGTTACTTTGATCTTATTATAAGTAAATTGTTTCCGCATAAAAAGCTAATAAAATTAGCGATAACAATTTAATTAAATTTACACCATTTCTAACAAATTAATCCTGCACAATGTACTCATATAACCAATAGAAGTGCTTACAAATCCTCTTAGTTCTGAGGCAAATGAATAGGACGTGAACATTTAGAGTACGTCTGTGGAACACGAGCTCATTTAGCGACGCTCTGTTCTCTCTGCTTCAGCAGATAAATGGCTTCCGCTCTAGCACGAAGTAAAGGGAAGTCGCAGACAGGGCTGCGAGCGGGAGGGCGTCTGGCGTGCGGTCTCGCGCGGGCCCTTTGCGGCCTGCTCTTTCCCGCGTGATGCAAAAGCCAGAGCGGACACTTGCCTACAATTTAACCCTCCTTTGTCACGCCACGAAGGTTTTCTATGGGTCTTTTTTTATATACAGCCGTAAGCATACCCATCTTAAAATAAGAGGGGGGCATTTTTTTAAATTTACAAATTTATTGGATACATTAATAAATAAATTTTATGTTGAGTCGTTTGTAGGCTTGCTAGGTCGTTTAGAGACCTTCTTTCTTAAATGTCGTGTATTAATTCTCCAAATTACCAGCTTAAAGAGGGAAGAAATCAGAAATTGATCGTATTTACGGAAATTAGTGCTAAAAGTGCCCCGTTCGAAATGTTCAAAGCGTCACGCTTATCTTTTCCTCTTTGTGTACGTTCGCAAGTGTGATCCTTAATACTTGCACACGCTAGGTGCCATCGAAAGCATCATGTGTATAAAAATGTTGCTATCCCTCAACGCAACACGTGAATTGCAAATATTTAATGGTGGGCGGTCTCTTTCTTGGAGCCTTGCTATCGCATGACGACAGCACCGTAGTAATCAGTGACGCAGTGAGTATGAGAATTCTGTTGTGTGCGCATTTGTGTGTGTAGTACAAGAATACGCCAAATAATACAATAAAATATTTGCATTTTCAGTCAAAATTGAAACTGTTTCATTGTTAATGGTTTTCGGATTTTTTTCTAGTTCTTGGATATTTGAGGAAGTCATTGACAGTTACAGAGCCGCAGGCTGCATATTTTTCTGTCAATTTGTGCGCGTATAGGAAAATAACAAATATAACACTAGTAGCCTGCAACACAAATGCTGTTGTGAGTGGTAAATGGGGTACTGGTTCGCAAAAATTGGCTGTTAAAAACGGGACGTGAATTCCTCTTCTTCCTCAATTTCTTCTTTCTTCTTCGACACATAACGTAGAGTCTTCGAGAGTGAGAATATATAAATTGCGAATAACAATATTTTTTTGCATTTTCAGTCTAAATCAAAACTGATTCATTGCTTTTGGATCCTTCCCGCTTTCTTGTGTATTTAGATGGACCACAAGCCCGAGAGTGGCATAGTTTTTTTCGAATTTCTGCGTGAGTTGTAAATCAGTAAAATAATAATAATAATAATAATAATAATAATAATAATAATACTATTAATAATAATAATAATTAATAATAAACATACAGTAATAATAAACAGACAAAATTTGTACAATATTTAATGTAAAAAATTCTAAATGTGGAGGGCGAAACCAATCTTTAAGATTTTCTTGACATTTTACGACTCTTAATTATTTGGTTATTACTAACTTTGGTGCTAGGTAAACTTGGAAGAATAGAGAAAAAATTTTGAACCTGATTTATTACAATTAAGTTGAGATTTGTAATTCATGATTAAGTGTCATAAATGAACCAAAGGCACTTTAATATTTTTGGTAAAATATAATTTTGTGTGATTTGTAAATGATGTAAGTAATTGAAGATCGTATTATCGGCGTCCAAAACATTTTCTAGCATTTATTTTTATTTTTTATTAATTAATGGATAAAGTAAAATTTTAATTTAGTTTTGTTCACTGGCGCACCTAAAGTGGGGGGACTCATTAGGTTTCACCCCTCCCCCCGAACCCAACAATACATATTAAAAATATAGCTTTTACTAATTTCATAAACTAAAGAAAGTTATTCAATACATGCATTGTTTACTTTATAAATATTAACTATAATTTAGCAAATAAAAGTACATTTTATATTCAGCATAAATGAAATATTATTTTTAACAAAACATGTTTGTCGTTTGGACTCCTGTACTCCCTTCCCCAGAGAAACATCATAAATGTGTATCTTATTTTGTTGATTATAATTTGTGTTACTGCCTTCTAAGATTAGTATCAAGAAGAAGAAATAAATATTTAACAGATAAGGAAATATATAATCATGATAGATAAATAATATTTATTGAGAATTAGAATTAATTTGATTTAATGCAATTTTTTTTGCTTGGTTGTCGTCGTGTTCCTTCTATTGAATGGAGGGTGGGGAAAGGGAGGAGGCTGATAGCTGGCCACAATCAATATGCATATCTGACTTGGAACGGTATATTACCTGATATGGATGGCGAATGTGGGGCGGGGGGGTCTTGAGACAGCGTAGCCACAAGCGCGTGTGGAGGTAGAGAGAGTGAGGGAGGGAGGGAGAGAGACATACAGAGAGAGGGACAGTGGGACAGAGACAGACAGACAGACAGAGAGAGACAGACAGAGAGAGACAGACTGAGAGAGAGGGAGGGAGAGGGGCAGGCAGACAGCAGGCAGGCGGCAGACAGGCGGCAGACAGACAGACAGATAGACAGACAGACCTCGTCTCGATGACGACAACCTGCAACTCTTTTTCAGCCACAACATTACAAATAATGATAAGTATTTATGTAATGTTAAAATATACGTTAAGTAGTAACTTAATAATGCACTTATATACTTTTATATTTAGAAAAACATTTTGGAAACAAGCCATTTGGTTCAAATGCAATGTGCATATTTCCCATCTACCTCTGAGGCACAGTGTTTCATACCCGCGTCATCTGCTTCAACGTTACCAGATGCAAATATTCTGCCATCCACATCTACGACAAAACGTCAGACACGTCACATCTACGTCAGACACATTGAAGAGCGTATATTAGTTGATTGTTAATCATCTAGTTCCATATAGCAAGATTCAGAAAGCTGTGAGAAGCAGAAATGCCTGTCGAAACTGTCAGAATCTCTGTCAATATCAGAACCATCATCTCAATCAAGTTACCTCATTAAAGTGCCTTTTCAGAGAACCGTTGCTATAGAAAAATATTGTTTCTTGTGACTGAACCAATTAATGTTCCTCCCGCAGCTAATTTTCGATTTTGTGCGTTGTGTGCGACGCAAGTTTTTATACCAAAAGGAAATCGCTTACACACTTAATTCGAAAACTGTTGTTTATTAAACATTTGCACAATTTCAGAGCATTTTTATATACATGGCAAGTAGAAAAAAGTTAGCGTTATTATTAAATAATCTCAAATTAAAGCAATGAGAGTATTCTGGATAAAGTATAAAAACTCATTATTTTAATTAAAAATCTTAATTCGTTCAATATTCAAATTACAATAGGTTATAATATTATTCTTCCCATTTTGTTTTCATTATTTATCCTATCTAATGAAAATAAAATAAAAAATTACGAAAATGATAAAACAAACCTAATTTTGAGAAAATAAACTATTAAATCACTTGAGCCGTCAGATGCAAGTTAGAAGATAAAAAGTTGAAATTTTGGGAAACTGAAGAAAATATACAGGGTTTCATTTTGTTTTTATTTCTTTTTATGATCTGCATCAGAAGATGAGATATTCTTAAGCTAGTGGTGCCAAAACAGCACGTACTTTCTCGGAAAGGGGATGGCTCTCCCCTTTCACGGAAAGGGGATGGCTGACAGACGGTCAGACAGGGTAGGCAATTTTTTTATCTTATTCTCCTACCCGCTTTACATATCTACCTGCTCAATTCGCATTCTTGTGTGAACCCCATGCATTTCATTTTTGCCTATGTGACAAAAAGCTCACCAGAGAGATAATTCTGTAAAGAAATGTATATCTCCATGCTTTCAAATAAATTATCAATCATCTTTCTAGGTTGTCTGGGGGTTTCATAATTTGTACCAAATATTGTGGAAGCCCCGTTGCCTCCCGGCAGATGGTACTGGGTAAGGAACAAATTTAAATGTTCACTTGCTATCCAAACTTTTAAAGGAGCCTTCAACCACTAAAGATGGGCTGGTAGCTTCACAATCGAAGGAAAACTTCTTGCATTTAGCTATTTCTATAAAATATGCTATTTTACAGTGTGGATTATAACCGAATGTGTTCCCTCTGTTTTTGATAAATTATTTGTATAGTATTTGCATTGTCGCAATATTTTCTGTGGATTTAATTTTACTTATAGACAAAAAATTATTTCATTAACCTAAATGTAGCCTTTTTATTGTTAGTAGTGTTTCTATTTAAAATAGGTGTTTCTTGTGTAGTGATTTTAGTATACTTACTTATTTCTTATGTTAATGAACAGTAATTATACTTCGTAAGAGTTAGTTAGTTCCCATTTTCACGGAAAAAGAGAGTTCTCAAGTTTGCCTTACAAAAAGTTAATTGGAAGAAGACGAAAGGAGAGAAAGAGTGAAGAAGATTCTCTCATTGTAACATGAATGGGTTCATGACCTCTCCAAAGTGAAGTGGAATTTGTGAAGTCATCACGACTCTGAGGTATTTATTTTAACATCGAAGTTAACAACCGCATAATTGCGTCGCTCTTCTGGAGAAATTCATGCGAAATTTGTTAACTTGTCGATTGTTTGAAGTGGATCTACTAACAAGAGTATTGACTTCAGAAGAAAATAATTCATGGTGTTGGAAAATCTTGAACCAGAAAATGTTAATTTCAGTAGAGAAATATGGTAAGGGTATTTATGAGGGGTTAGGCATTTCCAGCAACTATAGACCATTTCCAAAAACTTCGAAACTGACTTGCAATTACAAAATGCCATTTTTCCCATCAAAACTGAATCATGAGGAAATTAATATGCCCTAGAGCTATTGATATTTTTATTATTATAGAAATTGAATAATCTTTTATGAAACTATACAGGTTAGTCAATAACTCCATTCATCCCGAATATTCTAAATTGTAAAAATAATGTAACTCTTTAAGATATTGAGATGGTGCCTTAAAAAACTTTATTGAACGCAGTGGTTTTATATATATATATATATATATATATATATATATATATATATTCTAATTATGTTTATTTAATTCAACTCAAATACTTATTTACGACAGAATTTTAAAAAATATTTGCATCAAACTTCCATTTTATGAATCATATTTTTCATGGCAATTGATCCCGATTCGAATAAATATTAAACTGTTGTCAAGTTTTGAAATCTCAGAAATGTAAAGTAATATCGGACTTTGATCATACTTGTAAGTACAGTATTCTCTCGAGGAAAGCGTATAAGAAAAGGTGGAGGTAGTTTCAGAAAATTTTGAAAAAGTCCTTTCATAAGAAGTTCTCTCATGAACTGAATATATCTTAAAGATAATTTAAATGTCATTGACAAGCTCATCACGTAAGTAGAATGTACCAATTTAGGTCCTAAAACCTTCTAAATGGAACACATACACTCATCACACACCGTGGTCTTAGAATGTCAAATTTCTATCAGACATTAAGCAAATTATCCAGGAGAGTATTTCGAGGTGTCAGAATAATGTTTTATCTAACATTTTTACTACAGTATGTACTCGGCTTCTGACGGCAGGTTTAAAGACTATTAAAGACTGTCTATTGATGTCCATTTCTATTAAAATACAAATGGTTCTGTCATTTTATTCTCAGACGGTTTTTTACAAGTCTGATTTGAAAACGATTTTAACATGCTAAAAACAGGTCAACAGAAAAATGGATCATGTAAAAAATTATTATTTTATTTAATAGGTAATTATTACAAACAAATTAGCTTACATGGTCCTATGTGGCTAGGCCGAAGGCCTTTAAGCCATTACAATACCTACATCCTTTCGCGTTCTAATCTTTCGAATTCTGGTATTCACCCCAAATGGTCTCTCCATCGCATCAACGCCGCTGAAAAGAGACCATAAAGTACGGCTCAGGAAAAAAGCCCTAAAGGGGGAAAAACCTGCCGTCAGAAGCCGAGTGCATACTGTAGTAAAAAATGTTAGATAAAACATTATTCTGACATACATTCACACTTGACCTTTTTCTATCCATTCGGACATCGTGTTAAAAAAGACATTTTCTTCGTCTCCCGGACCTCAAAACGGAGTTTTCATCAAAATCTAGGCCACGAATGTTTGACCCGAATCCAATATTTTTTCCCTTCAAGACGATACGTGTAGGCAAGAGAAAGTAATAAAGTTTGTTCCAAATTCTCTAGCCTAAGAATCAGTGACCAATATCAATGCGCGCTTTAGGTCGCGTTTTGCAGAGAAGTCGGAATATAACGTCTTTCTCTATTTCTTCTTTCTTTTTCCGACATCTACTACGCTGCTCAAGCGGAGACAACAAGCTCTACGTGCTTCTGTACGGACGGCACCGACTTCAAAGACGCAGCCACGGCTTGCTGCACCGCGCAGTGGGAGCTTTCTTGGGCTATGAAGCATACACACAAGAGAGCTCATAAGCATCGTGGAATTCGGTGAGGAAGAGAAAAAGTGGATTCGGGATGTAATGGATAATATCCGAGGGCTTTACATACTGCTGCTTTTATTCAAGGAAGCTGCAGTGTCAATTGTCGTTTAGAGCAGGCTGTTGTAAATCAACTGCCTGCGGGCGAGCTCGCGGGCAATTGCGAGCTGAGGGGCGAATGGAAAGCGTAGAAACATCCCAAGGTCGACGTCTAAGAGAAGGCATTTATTGTGTGGAATTAAAATAATATTAATAACAACGATATAATAATAATAATAATAATAATAATAATAATAATAATAATAATAATAATAGTATAATAATAATAATAATAATAATAATAATATAATAATAATAATAATAATAATAATAATAGTATAATAATAATAATAATAATAATAATAATAATAATAATAATAATAATAATAATAATAAGACAGAAATGTAGTAATTAGACCGAAATACAGTTGCCTCTGTTGCGAGAAGAAGCGAAAATATCAGGCCTTGGATATTGAACTGAGCAACACGTGGGTGTTAGTATCTGTTGAAGTACTGTCTGTGGTCGTCTCCGCAGATGTGCTGATATCTGAAGAATTAATTTCATCGTATGCAAGTCTTGGCCTTAAGAACTGACACATTCAATACAAAAATCTTTTATCCTGAGCACTACACGCACCGTGAGGTTGTTTTTATTATTATAACTACATTGAATCCTGACCGCCCGAGGTTGCAAGCAAAACAGGCACCTTGGTTCTATAAAGGTCCCGGTGTCTGCTGTAGGCACCTCGCTAAGCGTGAGACATAAAAGATAATAATAATAATAATAATAATAATAATAATAATAATAATAATAATAATAATAATAATAATAATAATAATAATAATAATAATAATAATAAAACCGGAATCAGCGCCATTTCATTCTTCAGAAAAACTAGTATGTCATTTTGTAAAATTTGTTCAACTCAGGGAGATTGCGTTCATGAGATACAAAACACATATTGAGAAAACTTAAAAACTCGGTAGCTCCTTAAAAACACTAATTTTAAGCAGTAACTGACCTCAAATCTCGCAAACTTGGCTTCCGCACTACCTTGAGTAGTTTTCAACGCTCTTTGCAGACCTTACGCTGAAGGCAGAGAAAACTTCTGTGAGTAGCGTGCTTTCGTTTCACTCGTATGAAAGTTTGTGCCAGAGACATGCTCAAGTAATACGACGCTCTTTTCGTTAACAAAAGTTATAAAACTTATTAAAATTCTAAAATAGAATAACTGAAAATACTTTTTTTAAATCATGTAATTTGTAAGTTCTGTATTGGACATAATATCCAGCAAAGCTATAAATACAATGGACATCCGTTAAAATTAACATTTCAATTAATTAAACAAAATATTGCCGGCGTGGATCGACCTGGCCGTTAAGATTGTAGGACCGTAGCTGCCTCAGCTCGAATGTTCTCGGTTTCGAATTTCGCCTCGGGCATGTATGTTTGTGTGTGTTTCTGTTGTCTTTGTGTTTGTCCTGTGTTTGTGTGTGTCTGTTCTCCCAAAAGTTCTCTCTAGAGTGTGAAAATGACAGTGGTCGCTATAAGACCATCATGTGACCCAAACGTGACCTTGAGATAAAAAACATCCTTCACTGCATGGTTTCTTACTATCTATGAACATTCAATTTCATTTTTCGATAATGTAAACTTATATAATCTTATTTGTAAAACTAATATTGGAATAATACTTTCCGATAAATATGGAACTTAAAAGTACTCGGAAGAATAATATTAACAAACCATTTTAAGGGTATTTTAGCTGCTAGGAAAGTTAACGCACATTAAACGTAATAATATTGTCGTGAATCGAACAAAATGAACTTTAGTGAAAATGAGTTGCAGAAACGATACTTTACAACAAACCACAAGCATCAAAACTGTTTAGCCCACCTTCCAGAGTGAATAATAGATTATTTTTCACATCCATGACGTACTAATTTCAAGTTTCTGAAATAATAGTAGATTTTTTCAAAATATTCTGCTTCTCTTGGCGAGTGTTTGGCCAGTATCCATCAGTAACGAGGCGATGTTTAGAATGTTGGAGAAAGGAATTGTTGAAACCCAAGAGAGGACAGTTAAGATATTGTCGCGGTACGCTGTTGGAAAATATATATCTTCATCTATACATCTGCCTGAAAAAAGATATAGTATTTTTCTAAATTATTTTTGTTCGAGAGAAATTCAATATACGTAAAAAAGAGCGGTATCTTCACATCATAACATGCCTAGTGCGAGAGTGTAAACTCTAAAAATTTATCACTCCGAAGTTATTTAAGCACCAAAAGGTTTTAAGGATTATTAAGATCCAGCAAGACGACAAGAAGCTCGAGGGGCTCTGACTTGAGGATATTTTGTCGCCCGATATGGTTAGAACAAATTAACGCCCGTAGTATATACGATATTTTTTGCGTACTTTTAATGATTCAGATTTACTTATTTACTAATAAACTAGATGTTAACTTTACTTGTTTTTTTATATTTTCCTCCCACAATTTCTTTCCATAATCCTCTCTCATAACTTCCTCCATAAGAGAACGTGTACCAAAATTAACCTGTTTCTATATTTCCCTCGTTACCATGGTCCTCCCTATACAAGTAAATAATCGATACCTGTCGAAGGCAATAAAAAGCAAAAACGAATCAGTAAAAAATAAATATTTTTTTTCGGTCTACGAAATCTTCAGCGCAGGGGCAGGGGCGAGGGCGGAGACGAGGGGCAAGCGCATTGTAACAAGGCCATGGCGGTGTTGGCAGCGGTAAAGCACGCGCCGATAAAGTCTTTCTCATGGCAAAACTACAACCTTCGGCGCTGTTATTGGTATCAGATTAGCATTTTTAAAAGGCAGTATCTATTGAACGCGGTCTGCGTGAGTAGTAAACTATTGAAAAATGTCATAGTTATTTTTCTGAAGAATACAATTTTTTTTAACATCTGCTTTATTTGCAATTTGTTCTACACGAACATTCGGCAAATACAATTGTACATATATTATTGACATGTAAAGAAACCATACAATTCTGGTTCTTTCTAAAAATGGTTTTAAACTAATTGTCCAGTTCAGAGAGAGAAAAAAAGACAAACAAACAAAAGCAACAATAAACAATATCACATTGAAATAACAAAAAGCACAATAACAAAAAAACACACAATAGTGCAAGCATTGTGACAAAAAAATATATCTACAGTAACAATTATTTTAAAAGAAAAATATTATTTATATCTGTGGTCCAGATCAAGAGGATGTACTCTTTTCAATCTTCTTGTCGTTGTGCTGTTATCTAAGATGTTTATGGCCAGATGATTAATATGATTTTCGAGTCTGTGTTGGTATTTGTGAGATTTGAGAGTGATTTCCTCTTTAACAGTGGTGATATTGAGATCTTTATGTAGAGTGGCGTTTGATACAAACCAGGGAGCATTGCTTAATAGTCTGAGACATTTGGATTGAAATCTTTGAATTATTTCTATATTTGAATGTGATGGTGTTCCCCAGAGTTCAATTCCATAAGACCAGATAGGTTTGAGTATTGTTTTGTAAAGTAAAATTTTGTTTCCTAGACTTAAACTAGATTTTCTTCCTATTAACCATATCATTTGTCTACTTTTCAGTTCTGCTTCCTTTCTTTTGATCGAAATATGTTTCTTCCAGGTTAGCTTTTTGTCTAGATGTAGGCCGAGATATTTGACGGTGTCTACGTTTTCAATTAGTTTTCCGTTTATTTCTATTCTTGTATTTCTTGTTCGTCTGAGGGTAAATGTTATACATTTGGACTTTGTTTCATTCATTCTTATACTCCAGAGTTTACACCATTTGTTTATAAGCTCGAGGTGCTCTTTCAATGTTCTTGTTGCCGTTTCTTGGTTTTCGTGCGAAGCTAGCAGGGCTGTGTCATCTGCATATGTTGCAGTGGTGACGTCTGGGGACTGAGGTAAGTCAGCGGTGTACAGCGTGTACAGCACTGGTCCAAGGATGCTCCCCTGTGGCACTCCTGATAATACTGGATGAAACGGTGTTATTTCATCTCCGAATTTTATTTGAAAAAATCGATCTGAAATAAAGGATCGAAGTATATTATAGTATGGATGCGGCAGACATTTCTTGATTTTATATAGCAAGCCTTGATGCCACACTTTGTCGAACGCTTGCGCGATATCTGGAAACAAGACGGAACAATACATTTTATTTTCTAGAGCTCCGTTGATGGTGTCGACTACTCTATGAATTTGTTCTATTGTAGAATGACGATTTCTAAAACCGAACTGATGGTCTGGAATTGTGTCATTTTCTTTAAGTAATGGATATATGCGAAATAGTAGTAGTTTTTCGAATACCTTAGACAAAGAAGGTAATAAACTTATTGGTCTGTACGAGGAAACATCTTGTAGCTGTTTTCCTGGATTTGCGATTACAATTAATTGTGCCAGTTTCCACTGCGAAGGATAGTGTCCGATGCGTATTATTCCATTAAAAATGGATGTTACAAGGGCAATGAGTTTCTTAGGCAGTTTTTTAAGCATTTCCCCTGTAATACGATCATGTCCAGGAGCCTTATGATTTGGTAGTAGTTTCAGCCCTGCTGTGACTTCTTTTGTTGAGAAGAATTTAATTTGTGGCGACATTTGATGGGGACATTCCAAGAATTCTATGATTTCTTTTTCTTCTGTGAGTAGTGCTGAGGGGTGTGGTTGAAATGTTTTTGCAAAATATTTTGCAAATTCGTCTGCCTTATCGTTTTCCGTTCTAGCCCAGTTTCCATCGGTTTTACGAAGAGGGGGGACATGTTTTGTAGGCCTTTTTAATTTTTTAGTAATTTTCCATAAGGAGTAATCTGTAGCTTTTGAGGGTGACAACTTTTCTATTCTTTCCTTCATTTCCTCCGAATGAATTTCTTGTAATTTTCTTGATAAGAGGCGGGAAGTTCTGTTGAGTATTCGTTTGTCGTCCGGGTGATGAGTGCGTTGCCAGGTCATCTTCATCTGTCTTTTCTCTTTAATCATTTTTAGTATTTCTGATGGGTATTTATTTTTTTCAAACACTCTCATTTCTGGAGATGCATATACGGCTGCCTGTTGAATGTGTTGTATTAAGTATTCAACAGCATCGTCGATATCTTCTGGACATTTTAGACAGACCTTGGCAGTGGTGTTATGGTAAAGCCAGTTGCTGTATTCTTCCCAGTTCGTTTTTCTGTTTGTAAGGTATATGCTTTCTTTCTTTTTGATTTCAGAAGAACTGATTGTCAGTATTTCTGGAGAATGATCAGATGAAAGATCAAAAGACGGTTCTATTGTGTGATAGGTCTGTGCCATTCCCTTTGTGACGAAGAAATCCAAGACATCAGGTACCTTGTTACCATCCGTTGGCCAGTATGTGGGATTTCCTGATGAAATTGTTTGGAGTTTTAGTGTAGAGATGGCTCCTTCTAAAGCGCGACCTCTTGTAGTTACCAGTCTTGATCCCCATAGTTGGTTTTTAGCATTGTAGTCTCCTCCAGCAATGAACCTTGTGCCGAGCGTTCTAAAAAACTTGATATACTGATCGGTGGTTATCTTGTGTTTTGGAGGGGAGTATATAGCTGAAATAACGAGCGGTCCGAACTTATCGTATACTTGTATAGCGGTTGCTTGCAGATAGTCTTTAGCATTATCTTTGTACATATTGTGTCTGATTTTTGTTTTAATTATTACTGCTGTGCCTCCATGAGCTGTCCCATCTGGATGATTTGTGCAATATACTTCGTAGTCAGATATACGTAGATAGCTTCTTTCGGTAAAATGTGTTTCAGACACTAGGAGTATGTCAATATTTTCTTGATGTAGAAACACTTCTAACTCTCTTCGATGTTGAAGTATTCCGTTGGCATTCCAGGAGACAATTCGCAGTGAATTACTCATAGTTTCTTCATTATTGCAGTCATGATATTAATTAGGCTGGAGATTTGTTCAGCTTGCTTTGCTAAGATGGACTCGAATTTTTTAAATGATTCTTGCATTATGGAAATCAGATTATTTTCATACGACACATTTTGATTATTGATTTGCGATTGTTGGGCCATTTGTGCATATGTGAACTGTCTACCTGTTCCTATGGTTTGATTACTTGTTAGTGAACTTGAATTGTTGCCTTCAGTTATGTTTTGCGTAGCATTTCTACGGTGTTGACTTTGACTAGGATACTTGCTGTTACGAATTTTTTGACATACTTCGCAGCCTTTATAATTTGCTGGATGGTCACGGCTACATAGAGCACATGTAGCTGGTGTGTCTCTCGTTTTAGTACAGGTTCGACTATCGTGATTCTTTCCACATTTGACGCAGCTATACGGAAGCGTACAATACCGAAAACTGTGCTCGTAGGACTGACATCGCTTGCATTGTACTATTTCTCGTTTTTTACGCGGTGGTTCAAAACTTATTTTTGCATGTAGTAAGTATTCGACGTCATATATTTTTTTGTTGTTACTTTGAGGTTCTAAGTCCACAAAAAACAATGGTAGGGGTGCTTTTGTTAAACGATGCTTGATATTATGAATTTGTCTTACTTTGTGGCCTTGTGCTTCTATAGCTTCTTTCAGTTCCGTTACGTCTGCTGTTGGGTGCATATTTTTTAATACTACCCGAAAGGCTCTTTCTTGTTTTAACTGAAATGTATAATGAGCAATATTTTTTAAATTCAGATGTTTAACAAGCTTTCGATAAACCTCCGGTGTTTGAGGTACGATTTTCACATTGTTCATAGTAATTTTGGCTTCATCTTGGTAGGTTTTGACAAGTTTATATGAAAAGTCTTCATCTTTAATGACTTCTTTAATAGATCTGATCATATCAGATATTACTCTGACGCCTGGTATGAAAATAGGCGGTGTTCGATATTTGTCTTGTTCTTGTATGCTGCCCTTGGTTGTTGTATCATTGATTTTCTCAGAATTCGAGGTTTCTTCCAAATTTTCATCACAAGAGAGATGTTCATACCTGTTTTTTGATGATACGGGGTCGTGTTCACTGTTAGTCTTCTTAGAGGGTTGTATAGAGTTGTCATCATTGCGCCTTTTTTGTCGACGCAGCGGGATTGTTTGCCATGAGTTGCACAAGGTTGAGGCCGTTTCCTGCGTTGTAGATGCTTGGCCGTTAGTTGCTGTAGCTTCTAGGACGGTGGCTGGGGTTTCTTTTTCACGCACATATTGCTGTATTTGAAATTGTAACTGTTGGTTCTGTTGCACTAATTGTTGTAAGTGTTGTTTTAGCTGTTGATGTTCATGCAATAAAAATTGGTGCTGGAAGAATACAATGGTGTGGATATCGAATTAAAAAATAAATTGTACATGTGAATCTGTGTTTGTAAGCCGTCAGTCCGCAAGATGGCGTGTAAAATGTTACTGATAGCTGAAGCAGGGAGCAGTTAGGTTTTGGAAGACGCTGCCATACCGGTGCTCAGAAATAAAACATAGCTTATTAATAGTAATATTTTAATAGTAAACTTAGACCTCAAGTCAACATTTTATTAATATGAGACGACACATTTTTCTTAAGAAGAGAAGATTGTATTGCCTCGGTCTGTTGCAATGCATAGAACGCTCTTCGATGTGTGGAAGTTAGATTCTTGCTATTTAATTATTTTCTCGTATACGAATATAAGCAGAAACACAGGGAGGAATATACGAATTATAGACAAATTTACGAGTTTTATGAAAGTTTTTATAATTGCACAAAACTAACAAAAACAAAATTTTCTTAAAAACGGATCCAATGTTTTCTTTAAACTTTCGGTAGAGATAGTGTACCCTATGAGAGGAAATAACCGCCATATTGCTCTATGTCAAAAAAAAACACAAAAATGTAATGTTTGACTTGTCTCTCACGTTGTTAATATTTACATTAGCGGCAATTTGCTCACAATATTGTATTTATAAGCACATGCGCTTTAAATAATGTAATGTAAATTTTCTCGAAAACTCAAAACTTTTCTGTGAAAACGAAGTTAAATTTCTGCATTTTCAGAAACGATCAATCATCGTTTTCTCAAAAACGTTGGGAATTCTTTTCCTCAAACTTTTTGTGCATATAGTTATAATTGCATTTTTTGAGATGACTAAGGATTAATTTTGGTTTATAATTTAGTTTTTTTCTAAAATTACACAAATGTAATTTTTTTAATATGTCTCACGTCGAGCAATTTATAAACACTATTGCATTTGTGGATAGAAGTGTTGCAAATGGCTTTCAATAAAGTTTTTCAAAAACTAAAATATTTTGTGTGAAAAGAGGTTGAAATTTCATGTTTACAGTAATGCTTAAATGCTATTTCCTTAAAAACTACTCCAAATATTTCAATGAAATTTACCATTTCTTACGATGTTTTACCTTTCTTTAATATTATTAAAGTAACATTTTGATTCCACCCTAAGCAAACCGAAAAATTGAGAAAATAAAAAAAGCGGCGATAAAGTGCTTTAGTCAGCTGGAAAAAATATGTGGTAAGACAGAAACGCCAAGCCAGACAAAAAAATTAGATATGTCACTAGTGCAAGAAAGTCTGTGCCATTCTGTGTCACTACTAGCTTTATTCCTCGTTTCATAATGTCATTATTTTAACATGCATTATTTTAATAATCTAAATTTGTGAATCCTATGACATACTGATATGAATACTATGAAATCCTAAAAACTGATAAAATATTTGGATTATTGATATATTTACGTATCTCTTGACATTAGCCGTGTAATGCTACACGATTGATGGAACTGAAATCATTTAAAATGAAAATGAAAGTTAGCCTTCATTAGCTGACACCGCTTCTCGCTGTAATACGACTATGCTCTTTTAACTACAAATTACATTTTGTTTGTTTTAGAGCAGAACTAGGATCATTTTTGTAATTAATAATACCAAGAATAAGAGCACGAGTCATGCGCTCTGCATTTTCATTGGCTCTTGAAAATTTCCCCTCCAGCAGGTAGTCAAACGGTCTGCTGTGCCATTTTTTCTGTGAACGTGAACGGGCGTAGTTGATTTCGAGTGGTAGATTGTGCGTGTAGTATTGAGTGTAGCTAGCTATTTTGTGTTATTGGAACTTTTTGTTGATTGCGATGTGACATTTCGGACAGTGTATTAAAAGGAACGTTCCACATCACGTGATGAAAGCTACGCCAACAGATGACATACTACAAATAGTTGGTAAGTGAGATCGCATGATTTCCTTGTAGAATTTTATAACATTATTGTCTGTTAAGGTGAAATAGTTTTCTTGGGAATTATTATTTTATTTGTCTGATGAGATATAGAAGTGTGCGTTGCTATATTAAAACTTTTATTTATATTACCTTACTACGCTCTTTTAACTACATATTCCGTATTTATTGCTTTTAGAGCAGAACTCGAAGCATTTTTGTAGTTAATACCAAAAATATAATGTTCAAATTTAATATTGCACTGAAAATATTCATTGAATGCTTTGTTAATAACTACTTATTTCGGTTTTATTAATAACGGTAATAATTTTATCTAAACACTAGTGTAATAAAGGTCATATAAGGTTTTCCACCTAATACTTTCCCCAAAATATTTTCAAATCTGATTCAGATCTTAAAATTCAGTTTTCACTAAAATAAATGTATAAATATTTACGGGGCTGATAATAACATTATATAGCCGTTTTTATTGCAGAGGTATTGTTGCAATTTCAATTATTTTAAATAGAGCCCTAGATCTTTAGTTAAGGATAACCAGCTAGAAGTTACAAGTTTATAAATATTCATATTATCTTTCGTTTCGTTGCAAAATGTTTGAGAAATGTAGTTTTCGCGTGAAAACCGTAGTGCCACGCTGCAAGGTTATTGCATGCCGTTGCGTGGGCCCCGAGGAGCGAAACAGAAAAGCACGAGGCACGACGGGTTGTGGAATGAGTTTCTACTGGATGTTCTTTCTCGCATTTGTATCAGTTATATAACACAACTTGATCCCGCAAAAATGCTTCCAACCCGCAAAAAGGTTTTGTAGATAGACTCAAGACGTCTAAAATGTTACAAAAATCGATCGCAAGTTTACAGTTTCTGTTAATGATATTGTTGATGTCGTATTTGGATCTATAAAATTTAATGCTAAACAATATTTGATTTCTGATAAATCTCTTCGGAGTACAGAATAAAACATTAGATATTTCACTACAATGAAAATGGTTGCTAATGACATTGTACAAAAATAACAAGTCATTATAGTCTTTCTGAAGAATAATGAAGGAATATCGAATATGTTGCGGACCCGACCATAGTCGTCGTAGGACCTAGACATGGGGGTGTTGTTTATATGCGCAATCTGAAGACAGAGTCTGTTTGAACCTCTCTCAATAATATCAATACAAAATTGTATATAAGGGGACCAGATCACGGACGCACATTCCAAAAGAGGTCTGATGTAGGAAACATACAAGATCTTGAAGGTTCTAATGTCGTTTAAGTCACGAATTTTCTCATAATGAAACAGAGTTCTCATTGCATTGTTCGCGGTCGTCGAATCATGTAAATTAAAGTTCAGTTTGATGTCAAATACTACTTCAAGATCTTTGGTGATATCTACAGTTGTCAACGGACAATCGTTCAAGGAATACTGATAACGTATAGGATTCCTAAGACGAGAAAAAATAATGGCAAAAATTAGCTGTGTGTAGTTGCATCACATTAGCGGTGCACCAAAGATTCATGTTATAGAAAACGTGCTGCAAATGCCGAGCATTTGAAATCCTGGACTTGACATCCTTGACAGATGCTAAGCCATTATAAATATAATGAAGAGAATAGGACCCAAATGAGAACGCTGAGGGACCCCCGATACCACAAGACGAAAGCCATTTATAGACACATACTGTATTCTACCGGTCAAATAAAAACTTATCCAGGATTGAAGAAGTTTGTCCATGCCTTCCTGGACAATTTGCGAATGAAAATGATGTGATTAACTCTGTCGAAGGCTTCAGTAAAGTCAATATAAATTGCGTCTACTTGGTACCCATCCTCAAATAAACCGGTGATAAAGCTTCTAAAAACTGTCAAGTTTGTAATAGTTGTTCTGTGGCTTCTAAACCCATGCTGACTTTCAGAAAACAAATTCTTGAAATTCAGCATGAAGAATTTAGTTACCAGCTTGTCAAACTATTTTGGGATAGCATTGAGGATAGGGATTGGACGGTAATTCGCAATGTCTAATTTGTTGCCCCTTTTTATGAATGGAGAATCAGTCTACTTGATTTCCACGACGTAGGACCAGAGCGCAAAGATTGATTGAAAATTCCAAAGCTGTCGTGAAAGTGAATACTTACATTCAAGTAAGATGTTCGATATTAGGTATTGTTTTGTATTTTGAAACATATATTCATACGTATTTAATTTCACGGTACAGCATAATTCGTTGTTAATACGAATCTGAAACTTTCGTGACGACATCAGAGAATATTGTAATGCAGCAAAGATTATCTAATAGTTTCAATAATTATCTGTAAATTATTACTTTGTTTTTTAGTACAATAAATATTTTGTCATATTGATGAACCACTAGGACAACAGACACTTCATTAGTGGCAGGTTCATTATGACACTCATTGCTTTCAAATTGTGGATTTTGATACCATTAATAACGATTTGGTAGAAACTATTGAGACATTTTTACTGTATCTATGACACAGATGTAAGCGTTTTATTCGTTTATATGAGCTCAATTCCCGTTGTATTGATTTATCACATCTAAGATTCGTGTATCCCTTTTGGTGTTCTGTAATGTGTGACTCATGTAAACGTTCTGGAGACTATGGCACGTTACTAAACTCTTTTGCCATAATATTTGTTTACTCGTTTCAACTATTTACCATTATAGTCAGGGATGAGCGAAAATCCATTTCATTCTGATAATAATCGATGTAAATATTTTCGGAATATTAAAATAAAATTCGACAATTAATTTCTCCGGCTGATTTTTGTACTTATATTTTCTTACGTAGGTCGACAAATCGTCTGTACGGCGATAAATTATTTTGAAATTTTATATTTGAAATTGGGATGCTTAATTAGATTTATTAGGCATGCAGATATTCAGTAATCAAATTAACAACAATTATTAAAATACGTAATGAAGATTGCCATACGTCGAATTTCTGTTACCCTTTTCAAATACATAAGTATTCATTTGTTTGTTATATCTTTGGAGTTTTACTGCTACTAATACAGTACTACGTTTTTTACATTCTCCGTAATCATTTTAATTATAAATTTAAATGTTAAGATCTAAATCAAACCTGAATTTGTGAACTTTAACTTTCAGAGCTCTTTTAATTAATCCTGCTTGACCTTTACCAAATAATTATACAATTAGACATGTCTTTTCAAATGATCATGACGTTATTATATCAAATCTTGATCAAAAATTGGTTTCGTTATCGCTGATCTTACGCTTCGATGTCTTGAAGTTTTCAAGCTAAGTCGACGTCTTGGAATCTTGGCGTGTGAGAATCCGTGTTCTGTAAGAAATCTTCTCTCTTATCACTCCCGATAAAATTACCAAGTCGACTTACTCGACTCAAATGTAATTTTCATACCGCGTGTCCAAACATTAATTAGACGTATTATAATTTTCCTGTATTTCTTAATCTAACTTAACCTACTTTAAATTGAATTGAAATTCTATTAGTTACATTTTGACTATCCTTTAACTGTCCTCTGTTGTCACGGATGGACCTTTCAATCGCATAATTTGTCTCGCGTTTTCTATGCGTTCTGTTTCCATGTTAATGAAACAGAAATATGATATTTAATACATCTATCATCCACTATCTAATACATCATAGTACATCTGTAGCACTACACTAGAACATATCTAATATTCACTGAACTCGCTCAACAAACCTTTTTTTTGTGTAGGGTGGGAGTTGGAAAAGTTTAACACTTTTCGGCTGTTACTGACATTTCATTTTCAAGATTGAGATTTTTATGTATAAAAATTGTTGTTTAAAATTAGATTTAAAAATGTATTTTTTTAAAACTAAAAGTATTTTTCGCGGAATCTTTAGTTAAGTAATGAAAACTTTCAAAAATTGCTTAAACAAGATTTTCTGATCTCCTCAAATGTTGTCTTAATTGTTTCAGTCTAACTCGTACAATTTTATTAAAACCACTGAAGTTTTGAAAACTGTATTTCACAGTACTAACCAGCTTTCTTTTATTTAATTTCACAAAACTCTTATACTAAATAAATAATAGCACCTTTAAAAACCCGGCAATCAATTCAATGTGTTGGCTTGTTTTATTTATACTTATCCATTTATGTGATTCAAGAAAAACAAAATACCGCTCATTCCATAACTCGGCTGGGAAATTATTATATTGGAGAGAATCTGTATATTTTACTGTCCTGTTCTTTGGCTCGACAGCCCGCTACGGGTTTTGCCCGACGAGCTGTGATCCAGCATCTCGACCACGGAATAAGGAGTTCGTGTGGTTACCACGACAGATTCTACTTCTGAAAATAAATACATGCTATTCAAATATAAGTAACACAGCTCAATAGGATCGTGCTATTTATGTATATATTTTTCCTGACTTCATCTGTGAAAACATTGCTTATTGAAACCATCAGAATACCAAGAAAATAATACTCTTTCTTAAAAAAATATTTACCATAAATAAATAAAAATACGCCGCAAAAATTACGTCTGTGACGTAATAGTAGTTAATGCAATTAGTTTATAATGTTAAGCTTTATTTCATGAGTATGTCTTGAAAACGAGCGACTTTAGAAGCGAGTTTTAAAATTTGTACGAGTGTAATAAAGCATCATTATAAACGAGTTGCATACTATATTTTTTGTATAACAGCATTATACATTTATAAGAGAATCAAACTTAATATTGCGAAACAACTTCCCTGTGACGACTCGGGTATTTGACATAATACGTGTAAACGGCTGTTCCGTTTAGCTCTACCTCCCCCCGATTCTCTCGCTACGACTGGCTGAATGTGTGATGGCACGATCATTCGTAACATAAAATCTAATACGTCATCATTTGTGCTGTAAAATGCCCGATTATGAATGATTTCTTGCTACAGAAAAGATTATTTTATAGTGCTGGAATACAAAAAAAAGTATCAATCTAATTCGGTCATATTTCAAATTAGGTTATATTGTACTAAAAGATGGTGTTTTTGAGCGTGTAGGAACAGATGTAGTTTAGTATTCAGGACTGTAGTTATTTGGCTCTCTGTTCACAGCTGTGTTTGCAAATAGCATCTAGCTAAAAGTGCAATATATCTTTAGGGATATTACTTCTCCCGATACAGTCTTTAACTATTTTATGTTAAATAGCAATAAATAAGTAAATAAATAAATAATATATGATTAAATAATAAAAGTAGGCATATTTTATGCCATGATTTACGTCATTCAACAAAGCCGTATCAAATACCACTTCAAAATTCTGCAAAAAATCAACAAAAAACGATATACAACTAGATAATAAGAAAGTTTGGAAGTTTAATTTCCGTAACGGCCTTTGAACTTTTTCCGTTACCGTCTCTACAGGGAAGATCACCTCGCGAGGGGAGCCGACCCGCAGTCGGCACTGAAACTTTAATTACGTTGCGGCCCGCTAGGCGCGCAGGGGTGCCAGGGGCCGGGGTCGAGAAGGGCGCGATACAGTTCCACCGCGGAGGGCGGTGGTTGCTCATCGGAAATTTACTTGCGAGGGATATTAATTTTTAGCGGCCGCTGAAGTTGGATTACCACCGCACACTCGATAGTCCGGAAACATCCCAACTTCGCAATATAACTCCCTACCACGAGAAACTTCGAACGAAACAATAAATTTTCAAACTCGGTTTCATGGGTAGGGGTTTTACGATGTTGGTATGAATGTACTGATGTGCATTATCGTGATCTTGGGATCCCTTATGTTTCAAATGATATCAGAAGATTCTCTAACAAACATGAAATGCGCGTTCGTAGGCTTCCGCGGCCGGAGTCTATACATTCTTGGCTATCCAGGATGAGCCTGCTGCGCAGTATAGCTCTAAAGAAGGTCACAGCAACATGGCCAAAACGTCAGCACAATTGACGGAGACGCGGCTCATCCCGAATAGCCTCATGACGTGCCTCATGACGTTTTATCCAAATGAAATACTTTAGATCTTATTGAGTGCATATGTAAATAGTATTTTAATATAAATTTAATAATCACTGAATGTGAATTGCTGATTGATCATCCTTGACTAATCTGAATGTCTGAAGCTTCGTCGTAAAAACAAATAATTTGTATAGGACAAGGAAGTGCATTTTCGTGGAAATAGGAACTTTAGTATTAATGCGTGAACAGGTCTTCAACAATTGATTTAATAAATTACACGTTAACGTTCATTGTCGCAAGTAAATAGTTTTATTGGACCTGGAACTATTTTTTAAATATTTTTTATTAGTCAACTGCACTTTCCATTAAGGGCAAGGGCCTCCTGCTCGCGCAGGGAATTATTAATTCCTCTTTAATAAAGTGATAGAATGATGAAGGATAAAGGGCCGATCCGAAATACATCCATGACCGAGGCGGGATTCGAATCCGCGATCCTTCGATCGCCACGACACTACTGCCTTAGCTGTCTCTGCTATCCGAATCGACGTGAAACTAATTAGTAACAGTACCAAATAACTTATTTTTTGCGTTTGGTTAATAGGACTGCCATGCACTTTCTATATCCTGCTACCGGCGACGTTGAGATATTACAGTTGTGTAATTGGATCCAAATAAGCCAGAGCTTCCATATGACTCCTTGCTCATACACGTGAATATTGTACTGTACACATACAAGCGATCAACCCGTCATAGACACAATCTCGCATGATGGGTCTAACGCATACAGAGGATAACCAAAGCAAAGCCTACACAGAGATATGTCCATATCCGTTGTATTGCTCATTTCATACAAGAGTGCCTTCTCCACATTGACATAGATTGTAACAGCTTCTACCATGCAATCCAAGTAATATTTCAACTTACCATTATCTTTTTACTTCTTATTTTAATTAACTTACTTTATTTTCTTTCGATTTCCTTGCTAATTGTTTTGAGTATGAAAATGTATTCATTAGTCTTAAATGTTTAGATATACTACATTCATATGAATGGTTTCTAAAACCTATGAAACTTGTCATTAATTTTGTTAGTTTTTCTGATTTCCACGATTTAATTAAATTTACTCTTATTGCTTGTAACACAGATATACATTTTCTTTTGAACGTTCCATTTATATTGATTGCTATTTTGTCCATTATGGTTTGTTTATTTATTAATAGTGCTAATTTTACCAACAATTTGTATCCTAGTGAGATGTCACATGAAACTAGCGTCGATGTAGTAAAGAAAAGTCGGATTTAGGTTATAGCAGTTTTAGACTATGTCACTTTCTCATCCCATGCTCAAGTTGTCTTGGGAACGTGAACCTTTAAGTACGTATTATACTCACCCTTTTGACATTCTTGTGTCTTTTATACCATCTCTGTTAGATGTGCCCACGAACACAAGCGGTGAACAAGGTCAACAGATTTCCTGCGGGCGAAAGCTATGAGCGCACAGACATTCTGCATCGGCTAGAAACGGGGCGACGAGTACGCAACGTGCTAAAATACGCTCAAAAACGGTACCATAAGTATAAGTATGTGTAGAAGTAGGTATATAAGTGCATTTAGGTCTCTGAATTAGAATATGGTAATGAAATTTTAGAATTCAACATGACGCACAGACTCATTTAAGTCAAATTACATTAAGAATAGCATTATTGATATCTATCTGAGAGTTTTGGTTGAGAGATTTGAAGGTTTCCCTTGTAAAATTTGTGTTGATGTATTTGCTTTAAATGTATTAATTTCGTGCAAAATGTTCTATGGCGTTGTTTTATATAATGATAAACGAATCTTAATTTTTATGCATGAGAAATTTCGAATGTTTGGATCTTAATGTTTATGCGTTCAGAAGGCGGTGTTGCGCTTCTGAACCGGCATTTAATTAATACACTTAATTTACTTCAAAAATGTTTTACCGCCAGTTATGGGATAATCATTCAAAAGTTGAAAGTAGTCAAAAAAGCTTGTGTGAATTATCCTTGATTGACTGAATAGGCGTTTGGAGCGAATACTGCTACAGTTGATGTAACTTCGAATAGTGTAATCATGTTTGTTTTGTTTAGTAGGGGGGTTAGAAATGATAACTGTTAATAAAAGCCCGAATTAATAACTACTGGCGCTGCATTCCATTGAGGAGTTGTTCACAGAACTGTACATTTCGATTTACCTGACGTTCTTGAAAGCCTTGTTAGTAACTGTACTTGTAGAGATTATCTTAACTTTTAGATTAACTTAACTTTTTTAAGTTGTACAATGCGCTCCGGCCGGCTGGTAATCGATCCAATCTACACGATCTCTATGGTCTGGTTGTGAAATATCAGTATGAAGTAAGCGCTGTTGCAGACCACAAGTTTTTATTATTGCCAGTTTCTCGTTCTGTAAAAATAGCTTCTGTTAATGTATTTGCATAATCACTTATCAACTGTTGTTCTCCAATTCCTTGTTAGTTTGGCATACAGATAATTGAATTTGGCAAGCGTGATTGATAGAATTCATTTTCTACATTCTAAATATTTTAGTAAAAAAATAATTTTGAACGTGAATCACTCAACAGTTGCAATACGAAATTCCTGCTCATTTTCCTTTTATCGGAAATATATATTCAGTCTGCAGTTTGGCTCGACAACGTTAATTTCACTGCTAGGCATTTTTGAGTTTGACGAGGGATATGGCTCAATTAAACTGGATGGGAGTGAAGATTACCTTTCCGATGAGTTTTCAGACGTTTAATGAGTTGGTCTCGGCTCGTTAGCCAACTAGACGTCACACTATAATTCGTCTCTCTCGTCGATAAATAGAATCTACCTCCGGAGCTGATTCAGTCCTCCCGCCAAAGAAACATCAGCGGGAATTTGTGTAATTTTGCCAACTTCCTCTGCTCTCCACCAGCAAAAAAAGCTGTTGAGTAGGCAGGTTTGCGTGAGGGGCTCAGAGGAGGCCCATTTCCTGTAACATGCTAATCAACACGTGCCACCAAATAACCAATCAATTTTTCCTCTCGCTTTACTTCACTCGGGAACCGTTCGCGTCGGATTCGTTCGATTGAGCTTCGTTCATTATTTTTCTCTTCCTTGCATTTCACTTCTGCCTCATTTAATGATTTGAAATGTTATCGTTCTGGTTCTCGTTCTCTGTATTTCTTATGATTTTTTTATTTCGAGCACACCATTTTTTTTATTTTGACAATACGAGGGAGATTTGAAGAGGAAAGAACTTAAGTGGTGTTGCAAAAGGGCACATACATTTTTCTGTAAGTTAGTTTCCTATTCTCTTGATTCGTGGCTAGCATTACCGTGTGGCCACCCTCTTGTGAGCTGGACTCTATAGGCGCCTAAACGACGTACAGGAGTCTCGGTTCCAATCGGTTCCAAACGATCTCCTTGAGACATACGCAGTGAAGCGCACCCTGCCCTTCACTAGATCTATATCGATCTTGTACTATTCCATATTTTCTCGTGACTCCATTTCCTCATGACATCCCGTTTTATGATTTGATCGCCATGCCTTAGCTTACTTTAGTTCTAATATTTTACTTTATGTTTTAACTCCTTACATTCTGAACAATCTCACAAAAAATTGTATTAATCTCCAGACTCAAGTGCATAAATATTATTGTTTATGCTCGATAAAGGAAAAAGGAATTCCTAAAGCTCTTGCAAATTTTATAATGGTAAATACAACATTCCCCTTAAAAACTGAACATTGATTGCAGCAATATCGAAAAGGATACTTTTGTCAACTTATTAGTAACATTGCAAAAGAACAATATTCATGATATTTTTTTAAAAATGAAATTTCCACTAAAAATTAGATATTTTAATGTGGTTAAGCATATTAAAAAAAGAGAAGGATTCACCTAATTCATTCACATAATTTCAGTTTGAAGTTAATAAAAATAGTAAAAAAAAACAATTTCTCAAAAAGGCTTCCATTTTTTTCTTTAAAGTTTTCACAGATTGAAGAACGAAGTAAAAGAAATGGCGCAAGTTTCATTTTGTGTGAACCCTCTAAATTTTCGGAAATAGTAATAGTATACATTCTGGCTTCAAGTAGTGTTACCACAACATCACACATTCTTACAAGAATATAATATTAATTAAATTATTATTTTATAAAAATCGCATATCAATATCTATCAAGGGTTTTGCATTTATTCGAAGGCAACATTTTAAGTGAGCCATTCTGAATGTAGGCATGGATCACCTTACAAACATTTAAAACATTTTTAGTCTTACAGAATTAAGTGTGTCTTTACGAGGTAAGCTTTTTTTTCTTGTATTTGTAAAAAGTAACGTTTGCTCTGAAGAGGCCGTGACTTCAAAAGGTGACTAGTTTTCAAGGATTATCTACACATAAATAGTTAAGTGAATAGAAAAGGCTATTAATCTGGTAAAGTGAAATCTAATGACTCATTCCACCCGGTGCTAATTACCTTCCTGCCAATCAATGCAGCTGAATATTTGGGTCAGGCTGTATCTCGACTGTCAATAAAAAAAGTCCCATCCTCCTTCACAGATTTCCTTCAGGCATCCAGGGCTTATTAATTGAGGGCCCTCGTCGCTGTGAATTTTAAAACTGCTTTACACAGTTCAGCTTTCATCTCAACTCCCACCCTAGTTCGTTATTCAGATCCCTTTCATGCAGGTCACGTTATCACTCTCTTCTTCTGGGAACAATGAATGCAGAAGTATTAATGGCGAAGAAACGCTAGTTTTTTTCAACAGAAAATACGAGTAAGTATTGAAAAGAAAAAAATATTCCTTAAAAAAGGGAAAAAAAATTAAGTAATAATCAAATTCGATACTACAATATCACAAAATTTCTTTCATGTATTTGTAACTTTTGTAATTTTCAAAAATTCAGAGTTGGCCGAAACAGATCTGCGTCATTCTTTTAAATGCCCTTTGTTCTATTCTTGGAAAAAAATAAAAGAAACAACTTGGAGGAGTTGTTGAGGATTTTGTTTATAAATAATGCATTAATTTGCATTAATTTGAGCAGACATCACCTGAAACTTACTCCTATTTTCAATTTAAAAAAGGATTTACTAATTTTCAAACAATTGTACATGACCTTTTTTAAATACCTGATATTTTTTTAAAGATTTCATTTGAAAAAAAATATCTCGATCATTTTATTTATAGTTTTGCAATGTTAACTTTTTTAGTTTTGGACGAAAAGAGAGTACTTTGCACCAGCCATATTCCTATATCAATTAAATTAAAAACTCTTTTTCACATTTATTGCAGATCGGACCCAATTTCACCCTTCTGATCCGGGGCATCCAAGAACCTAGTGACGCAACTGCTTAGATTGTTTAACTCAACAAATTACAATAGGACTTCAACTTTTTTTGCCGTTCTTTTATACATACGGCGAGAAAATTTAAAGAACAATTTGTAGACGGTTTTGATGAAATAGTTTCTTTGTTTTTTCGTCGAATATAATTCCATTAAATTACACAAAAATACTCATAGTTCCGAAAAATTGTACTGATATTACTCTAAGACCTGCAGAATCTATAGAAGGAACCAAGAACTTAAGCTGTAAATACTCGTTTAAATATGAGTAGGTGAAGCGTAAAGTTGAGGTAGAAAATGTGTTCTTTCAAATAACACACGACTATTTTTTCTAGGAAATAGAGTGGCTCGAAGAAAACATTTTTCTACTTTCAAAATTTAAAGTATCCTACCTACGAAAGAGACACCTTAACCCACGGTTGCAAGGCCATGACGCCGTTGGTAGGCCTTGGCCCCGTCAGGAGCTGTTGTCTCAGTAAAAACTGACTGACCGGACTGACCGGACTGACCGGACTGACCGGACTGACCGGACGGACCGGACGGACCGGACGGACCGGACGGACCGGACGGACCGGACGGACCGGACGGACCGGACGGACCGGACGGACCGGACGGACCGGACGGACCGGACGGACCGGACGGACCGGACGGACCGGACGGACCGGACGGACCGGACGGACCGGACGGACCGGACGGACCGGACGGACCGGACGGACCGGACGGACCGGACGGACCGGACGGACCGGACCGGACCGGACCGGACCGGACCGGACCGGACCGGACCGGACCGGACCGGACCGGACCGGACCGGACCGGACCGGACCGGACCGGACCGGACCGGACCGGACCGGACCGGACCGGACCGGACCGGACCGGACCGACCGACCGACCTCCTAAAGTCTTTGAGACTATTCTGCAGAGCAGGGATTCTGCAACAGGATTGGTAGCGATCCCCTGGGGGGGGGGTCGATATAATTTTGAATGGGGATAATGATTAACAAGGAGTCGATTGGGAGCCTGTAGCAAAATGTGAAAAGTAGATTGATAGGAATAATTAGGGTCGAATTACAAAAACGATTAAATGAATTTAATAATTATTTTTAAAATATAATGCAACAACACAACAATAAATTACAAATGGGCTCCTCTTCTTTTGTAACGTTAATTCATCATTTGAATCAGTGGTGCAGCTAGGCTGATGCAACTGTTGCACTGAAGCGGTGCCCCGAAGGAAACGGTTCTTAATAAGAATATCACTGGCATACATTGGCAAACAATGAAAACAAACGCTTCAATAATAAAATGTACATGGTTATTTTGTACTTTGCACCAGCCATATTCCTATATCAATTAAATTAAAAACTCTTTTTCACATTTATTGCAGATCGGACCCAATTTCACCCTTCTGATCCGGGGCATCCAAGAACCTAGTGACGCAACTGCTTAGATTGTTTACAAAACTCAACAAATTACAATATAACTGTACTTCGATTAAAACACGAAGTTCTTTAAAGGTCAAGACCTGGCAGGAGACAGACCCTATCATCCAATCACGAGGTTCGTCAAAACTTCCTTTTTTTGTGGTATTGAAGCTCCCGAATGGTTGATGGTGGTCTCCTCTCCTCCCAGCTCGTGACCTTGAAAGGACTTCCTGTTTTAATTTATGAGACTATTCCCACCAATACATTACCGCGGGGAAAATACTCTGCAACACGCACTGGAGAACGTTTTGAGTCATTTAAAAAAAACTGTGACCACTGAAGATAAGGAAACTGAAGATCTGAAACCCAGATACTCAGAAAGATTCAATAATTGAAAATTTAGAAATTTACCAAAATATTGGTTTATCAATATCTTCCCTTGAGACACTTATGCGCAATTAGTTGTGTTATGATAATGTATGCTGTGTAATATAGAGGAAACGCAAGGGGGTCGATTGAGCAATACGCTGGGGTATACTACTGTAGAGTATTTGGAACAAATTTTTGGGGGAGAAAATAAAAAAAAAATATTAGAAACTGCATTATTTTATGGAAATATATATCGCAATCCAGACCACTAGAGATTATTTACAAAAATAATTATTTTTCGTACGAACTAACCACTTATTTGCATTTTCCTCAACTTTTCTGTTTATTGTTATTCATTCGATCTACTTCTATTTCCCTGTCGCAATTTTTTCTTGAAAATGCTAGTCATCTGCAACTACAGCTGCTATTTTTATTTCTTGATTTTACAGCATAAAAAATAACTGCCTAGTTGGAACGTTTTCAAATGCAAAAGCTTTCGAAGCGAACGATAAGCGAACTTTCTGTTGGCGCGATTGCAGCTCTTTTAGATGTTCAACATGAACATAAGCATACGCTTGCACTGCTCTACAACAGTTCCCTGCGCACCAAAGACAATTTGAAAACATTTATTACTTCACTTACTCCCCTCCTTAAGTTCTAGGTATAACCTGCGATAAAATATGAAAATACTAATTTAGTAAAAAGTGGCATTTTACCACCCTAAGTAATTTGTCATCTTTTCCAAGTATTGAAGTAAGACGTCTAGTGAAATAATGTAGTATGAGATGACAAAAGAAAATTTGAGGTTGTTAACTACCTAAATTTCAGAACGTTTACAACATCAATATATAAATAATGTTTTGCAGTATTAACAAATTGAAAATTAAATCAGTTCTAAAATACTTTTGCGATTATTTTACACCATATAAAATGTGCTCCATTTCTTCTTATCACATTCAGAATATGTAACAGCTGGAATTAACTATACAATAATATTCGTCTCCCCTCGATCCACACTACTTCAATTCAGGGGTCAGAAAGTTCAAATGTCAGAGAACTTCCAAACATCCAATAGGAAGTCCCGAAAATACTTGTCGATATTGGCAAGGAATATCACCCTGGTGTCATGGAATATACAAAGTGACTCATGTATCTTTATCACGTCATGGAATTTTTGAACTGTTGAAGTGACTGCAATGCAGTTTTACGGAAGTGCATGAGGAAATGAGGATAACTGATGTATATATTCGTTTCCATTTTACCACTTGTATTTTACGAGATATTTAGATAATTTTGTTTTATTCAAATGGACCAATCCATAGTCTGTTCAAAAAATGCGCGGACTGTTTGAAGTGCGCGTCTTGAGTTGATCCCAGAAGAATTCGCTTGATCTCCTTAGGTTTGCTAAGATATGCTGATTATGACGCTATTTCTCCGATTGTTTGTATCTTCATTTGTTTACTTACTACGTGTTTTGTAGTGAAGTGCGATTTGTTTTTGTTTGGCGAATTTCAAAAAGAATGACCAGAAAGTCAACGAAATTTTGTGCTAAACTATAAAAATCTGCAACAGAAACTATCGCTATGCTTAACACGGCTTATGAAGATGTTGCTATGAAACGTACGGCATGTTTCAAGTGGAATGAACTTTTAAAAATGGTCGATAATTTTTTAACAGCCCTCGTACATACATTTTTAGTCTATCACGATGTCCAAAAGGACGAATCCAATGATAATGTCATATCTTCGATAGTTTTGAGAAATTTAGATTTTTTCGGGCACGTTTTTAACGGATATTGTAAATTGTAATTCCTTGAACGTTAGCAGGGCGAGCGCTGCCTGACTTTGGGCGGCGGACAGTTACATTCAAAATATCCATTAAATACTTGTCGCAATATATCAATATTACTCAAAAAATGCTTTTATAACATACTACAATATGTATATCATTATATTGTCTTTTTACGCTCGTCATAATAGACTGAAAAAATGTATAGTTTCATTTAAAACGCACAGTTACCTCAATATCTCGTAAAATACTAGTACAATGGAAACGAATACATACATCAATTAGCCCCTTTACCTCATGCATTTCCGTGAAAACTGCAATTCAATATTCAGTAAGCAAGTCTTTTAAAAATGACAGAAGGTGATAAAGTTACGTGACTCACTTCTATATTAAAGTACAATGTTACAAATAAAATACATCAATTAAACACTATAAAAAGTTTTGATTGCAGCCATATCCTAAAATTTATGCGGCTAATTAAACTTGTGAAATGGAAGAGTCATTTCGCTCTCTACGTTCATCTAAGTTGGTAATTATACTTTCAACTAGCACATTGAAAGTAGGAATTGTTCCCAGATAACTTTTACTTTCTCGTCTTCACTTGGTAAGAAGAGAAGGTACTAAATTCGTCCACCGGAAAACGGTGCACAATATCTTATTACTGGGCTCAAGTAACGACAAAGTTGATAACTCGTGTTCTATATACAGAAAATGACTTCCTGTAACACGTTGTGTAGTCGAATTCACGTTATGTGGGTTCTTGATACCGAAAATTCGACTGACGGCAAAAAATTCGTCTATTGTTCCTACATATAGTAAATGACTTCCTGTAACACATTGTGTGGTAGGAATTCACGTTATGTGGATTCTTGATTTCGAAAAATCCATTGACGGCAAAACATTTGTAATATGGTCGAACGCGCACCTTTGAAGTTGCCGCCGGAAAGTAGTTCCGGCGCCGCACAAGAGAGGGTGCCGTTTACTGACACCGCGGCACCGTCACGCTCCGCCAAGCCCCGGAGCCAGAGAACCGACCCTTATCGGGCAGCTGGCCGGCGGACCTTCAGCCCGGGCGGGCTATAAGAGCGGTGCCCGGCGAGTGGTAGGCAGTGTGAAGTGCCTGCCTGAGTGTTTATAGTGTTAAGCGAAGTGTATTGCAGAACGGCTACGAACTCGGACTCTTCCTACAGCGAAACAGTGAACATCGCAACGTCTACGGTATATCTCCCGGAACATTGTTCGATCTATCATGTATTGGTGAATCTCTTGTTGGCTTGTGGTAATAAAAAACAGTTTTAGAAATCGCTGTTTTTTTATATAACAATTTGTATGTCCGTCCGTCCGTCCATCCGTCCGTCCGTCCGTCCGTCCGTCCATCTGTCCGTCTGGCCATCAGTACATCGGAAAGTCGAGTGTGTGTGAGTGTGTGTGTGTGTGTACGTGTGTGTGTATGTCCGAACGTCCGTCTGCTCCGGGTAAACTGTAAACAGGATATTCACCACAATTTATATTCTCCGGTTTACGTGCCTGATGTCTCGGCTCATTAAATTTGAACCACATATTTTAATTTTGTGAACAGTTTAGATGTCTCAAGGACGTATTAATTTTTTCCAAAAATTGTTGCGAATGTTTGGCTTATGTTTTTAAAGGAATAGAGAGACGTGTATAAAAGTGTAACAGGTTTTATTTTGTTCAACTCTCTCAATGTTCAAAAATTGCAACAGATTAAATTTTTTGGCGTTTTCCACGACTGCAATATTGAAGATTTTTTTTCTTTTTTTATTGAGGTCGTACATAATTTTGAGTACGTAAGAACATTTTTAGTTCATGCACGAACATGCGTACAACCTTTTTAAAATATGAGTAGTTTCCACGTAATGTTGCGTTAAATAAAGAATTTTTTAAAAACGCGATTTTCTCTTAAGTGGCTCCAATTTTTTTTTTTACAAACGTCATTTTGATGCATATTTTGGATTTTTTTTTAAATTACTCAACTGTAATGATTTTTTTCAAAATATCTCTTATATCGATAATATTTCTACTAAGTGTATTTATACATTATTGCGCTTTCAAACCCAAGTGACTCAAATGCCTACTTACGATATTTCTCGGGAAATCAATATTTTTAGCTCAAATTCGCGCAGTTTCAAAAACGTTCAAATTATTTTTTTTCCTAGGGCTTCAAATGTTTTAATACAATTTTCATGTAGAACATGTTTTTTTTTATAATGTACCCTTAGAGTCATATTTTAATTCCATTAATAGGGGAACGGAGAAAACATGAAAAGGGGACGAAAAATTAAGAAATCCGACAGTTACAGGCTGGTAACAGTGTGAGGCAATACCAAAAAGCGAGTACCTACTAAAAATGTTGCAAAACTATTTAGTGCGAGAATGTCTATGCCATTGTGTTGCACCACTTGTTATCTCAATATTCGAATTGTATTTGCAACCCCGCCAACTAATTGTATTTTAAATCCGATTCACAGTTTTTGAGAACTTTAAATCAACAAGTGATCTGCACGGTGCTCCATCGTTTAATAGTCAGTTTATATGTATTTAAACAAAATATTTTTAATTAAAGAACATCGGATCAATGGATTTACAATAACTCACATGCTCTGCACGAACAACGAGCGATTATAAACGGAGATAGGGGAATTGATCTCCACCACAGCAAGGTGTTGATGTTTTGTCGCAAATTTGAATTGCAAATGAGTAATAATTCTGGTCTCGCCTTTGTAGAGTACAAAACTACCATTTTCCCTTTGGGAACATTCATCACGTGAAGTTTGTCATAACTAAGTCAAAACTTGAACTGCAATTTGAAGCATTATTGGCCGTTCATGACAGGGCTATTAACAAGTCAATATAATTTTAAGCAGATTTCTGGTATCTGGCCACCCTGCTTCGGAGAAGAGGTCACCACAAAGGCAAAATAGTTACGCAATATATCGCCCCCCCCAGATTCCCTCTTGTTTCTCCAAAAGCTCCCTGACGTATTCCCGTAGAATGTTCATTCCGTGTTCCACGATTGTTATCTTAAGTTCACCGGATGTTCCCTAGCATGTTACCGCATGGTTTATCTCGTATTACCACATGTTCACTACATGATCTCTCTCGTTTCCACTATATGATCTCTCTCGTTTCCACCATTTGATCTCTCTCGTTTCCACCATTTGATCTCTCTCGTTTCCACCATTTGATCTCTCTCGTTTCCACCATTTGATCTCTCTCGTTTCCACCATTTGATCTCTCTCGTTTCCACCATTTGATCTCTCTCGTTTCCACGACATGATCTCTCTCGTGTTCACCACATGATCTCTCTCATGTTCACCACATGATCTCTCTCGTGTTAACCGCAGGATGTCTCGCGTATTCGACACATGATAGCTCGCGTGTTCGACACATGCTGTCTCGCGTGTTCGACACATGATGGCTCGCGTGTCGCAGGACGCCTCGAACATTGAAGCTGCGAAGTTAAGTTGCACAATGTAAATAATGCCATTAGTGTTCGCTGATAGACCTCGACATGTAAATAATTAGAATAAGTTAGGAAGTAAGACAAAGTAGATTTAGAATAGTTCGTAGGTATTTAGTTTTAAGATAGGCCGCAAGCGTTCAGTTTAAATAGTATTTAAGAATAAAAATGATTGTACTCTCGCATGTACTTCACACGCTTCCCATTATATCGTCCCTACATGCTCTCTCCATCTCCCTCCCGGCTACTTAATCACCAACCGCAGCGGTCCAGTCGCCAGCGGTTCGCGGCCACAAGCATGCCGACAACCTTCACCCCCCTTCTCCAAAACGATCGCGCATGTGATCTCGGAGTCCCACACGTCGATCTGGCGCCTGCGTTACCACAGAATAGTAGAACACAAAGCGGCCGCAATCGCAGTGGGTGGACGGTGCCCCCCGAAGACCAAGCGATCGGAGGATGGAACCGTCCGAACCTCGCCTTAGACGAGTACACGGGAGCGTATACATCTAGACAATACCTCTGTGCGCGAGGGAGAGGAAGGGCTGCAGAAGGTTTAAACGAGACGGCGTAGCGAGAAATGGAGGAAACAGTGTTGACATGAGTTTCAATCTGGTGTTTATAAGGGTATGTTTTCTTAGGAGTCTAAATGTAAACCAAGAGAGGCAGAAGCACCCCGAACATTCGAACGGTAAAGTTGAAATTGTACAGAGAAATAATGTAAGTAATGAGATCTTGGCTTTTCGTGGACGGTGCCTTGTTGGTTTCCGTGTGGTTTCCGTGTGGTTTCCGTGTGGTTTCCGTGTGGTTTCCGTGTGGTTTCCGTGTGGTTTCCGTGTGGTTTCCGTGTGGTTTCCGTGTGGTTTCCGTGTGGTTTCCGTGTGGTTTCCGGGTGGTTTCCGGGTGGTTTCCGGGTGGTTTCCGGGTGGTTTCCGGGTAGATGATACCGTGTTGAAGGCTCGGTTGCCAGGTAAACCAGCCTTCAACGCGGCATCACACGAACAGCCGAGATCTCAAGTCCGGCCACGGAAGCTTACGGCTTCACACAATGTAAATAGTGTTCGGTGTAAGACCAGGAAATATAAATAAATAAGGAAAAGTAAAAGTAAGGAAGTAAGACAAACTGGATTTAGATAAGTTCGTTAGTAGGTAGTTTATAAGCTAGACTGTACGTTTCCGTACAAATGGCATTTAAGAATAAATAAGATATTCTTCCAGATGTCCTCACAAATATTCTCCAAATTTCTCCCAGTTATTCTCCTAACGGATATACAAATATTATCTTAAATGTTTCACACTTTTGCACAAATGTTTACATACATTTTCCCATCAAACGTAGTCCCAATTGTATCATTTTTCTTCTCAAAAATATGCTCATTGTTTTCTCCAATGTTTCCCAATGTTCTCACGAATGTTTTCCAATTTTTTTTCAAATTTTCTGCCAACTGTTTTTCCAAAGTTTTCCCAAACGTTTTCGAAATGTTTCCGCGAACGTTTACCCGATTGTCCTCACGCATGATGTCTTGCATGTTTCCCCGTATGTTCTTCCAAATGTTCCCTAATGTTTCCCTTAAGTTTCCCTTAAAGTTGCCTCTGATTTACCCCAAAGGTAGTGGAATGCGTATATTTTCAGTCACAAGGGAAGGGAACAGACCCCTTTCCATGGCTGTGCCCCTGAAACCACTCTATCTGATAGCGTCGGCTGTCTTACACGTCTGGTGGTATTGACGGTCTAATGAATTCTTTCTGTTCACTTTCAATTTAGAATCCTCATAAATGTAGTTGTTCGAAAGAATCAGGTATTCAGAATTAAGATGCCCTCAATATTATTAATGCATATTAAGATTTTATCATAATTATAAATATTGTAATAATGCTCCTTTAATATTACTCAGATGATTTCGACATCTGTCCGTGACTGAAGGAGAGTAGAGACATACGAACGAACACACAGAGGAACATTCCGAGATGTCAACAGAGCGAATACAGGAGCGCAGCTCGTATAATGGTGAACATTCAATCAGATCGACGTCAAAGGGGTCATAGAGACTCCGTTGGAACTGCCAGGGGGTAGTCCCCTTCTCACCTTACGCGACCTACAGAGAAAGCGTTTCGCTAAAGTCAGCGCTAATTGGACAGCGCTGGGACATCTGGCCTGTGAGGCAGCTGCTATTCCCGAGCGGGAGTCCTCAGAAAGGAGGCTCGAGACCGGTAGCTCTTTATTCACAATCGAGCGAACTCCAGGGAATTCGAACCCGCAACACTAGAATACCCAGAGACGTCATTTCTGACCCTCTTTATGTCTTTGCATCTTCTTTGTTTTTATTGATGGAAGTTTCTGATTTCGAGGCTTTTCGCCATTTTTACTTTCTCGTGGTTCTTCGTAAGAAGCGAAAGTATAAAATCGTGAGTCAGAAAATGGCGATTTTTCTGCAGAAAAACTTACTGTCAAAGTCATGGTAATGAAAAAGTGGATAAACGTTGTTCGTATATCGAGTAAATTACTTTCTCTAACTCGTTGTGTAGCCGAAATCCTCGTTTTGTGGGTTCTTGAAACGAAAAAGTCGATTGACGGGAAAAGGTTTGTTGGTCTGTCTGTGGTCAACATGCCTAAACCGATCAAACGATTTTCTTCAAACCCGATATTCTCCTAATCCATCTGAACTAAGTTGAGGTCCTGCGAGTTTGAAACGGATTTTTCGATTTCGGTTCTTTACATAAGCCTAAATAACATTTTCAAAATTGTCTCAACAATGACTTCAAGTTTTTTTATTAAACTTTGTTCTCAGATAGAGTACAATGTGCTTGAAAGAATTGCGCAGATCGCATTGTCATTGACTTTCCGAAAATTGCCAAAGTTCAATTTTTTTCGCGTCTTCTTACAACTACAATATTGAATATGTTTAAATATAGACTTTGAAATAAGGTTATGTACAATTTTTCGAAAATATGAGTAGATATCGCGTACATTTGCGTGAATTTTAGACAATTTTTGAACTTTTCTCTTAAAAAGAGCTACAATATTTTTAAATTCTCGTGTGAATCAAACAATGGTAAACAAATGCTTCCGGTCCCATTTAAGGCAAATTTTCTGTAATTTCTAAAATTTCAGAAATTTCTTTGTAATGATACAATATTGAAGATAAATATGCTAGTCTTAAATGCAATATGTCCTAAAATATTAGATATTTAAAAAAGATCCTATACTGTTTTTTTTTTGAAAATGCGAGTATTTTTCAAGCAATGACTTCTTGAAGTTGACGCAAATTATAAAAAAAGATGGTCTAAAAACGCGCTCCAATATTTGCCAGGTGTATAGCAAGGAATGTTTAAAACAATGAGAAAACACTAATTTTCGTACAATTCTCTGAATTTTTCAAAATGGCAAAAGTTAGAAATAGGACGAAAAATTATTTTGTGTTGTAGCACCACTAGATGTTTATTACCTTTGTGTTAAAATCTGAAGCTATGTTTCGTGAAAAATAATCGAATTTACATAGAACTCTCGGAAGGCGCGTTTCGACTCCTTGGGTACTGACCCAGTTCTGTAGCTTTCACTTTATGAACGCAGACAATTTTCAAATTTATCTCTTAATATTTAGGATAAATTCTGATCAAATATGTCAACATTCCTTTCAGTTTTCATTGTTTTCTGGTCTTCTCGTACAAGACGTGCCAGTTGAAGAATTAGATTTATGAATCAGGTTGACTCATGACGTTACATCAAACGTATCACTAACTTTCAAAAAGCAATTAGTTATCCATAAAAGTTGAGTGAAAATATTTCTTCAAATCATTCAGATAGAAATACAATATTTTAGAAAAAAGAACTATTGTGAACAGAACGATATTTAGAACTCTAGATGTTGATGATGTGTTCATAGATACTTGTTGATTTTTTAGTCACTGTCTCTTTCATGATTATGGAATTAATAATCAAGGATTAAAGAGGAATCATTTTCATCTTAAAAATAGTTTGTTTTAATAAGAAGTGTTACATTTATAAACTGTAAGACGTGACTTGTCAGAGAGATAGAGTAGATTTTATTCTACCAAAGTCGAAGCATTTACACAGTACACCACATTAAAACTAGACAAATACTGCATTTAATTGTGACTTTTTGTGACTGATCACTAAAAATGTGTATCGCAATGTTTTTTCATACAGTAAATATTAGGGATGTATTGTGAAAGGCAAATACAAGAAATACCTCTTCTCCCCCTTTCTTTACATACAAATGAAATGATTTTCTCTCCCATACGTCACCTACAGTTTTTACTGTTATTTGACTAAATAAATCTAACCTAATCTACCTAGAGAATATAGCTATGTATGAAATACACAACAAGATTCGAAGTGGATCTCGATTAAACTGCAGGGTTGTATTCTACAAAATGTACTTGAAATGTCTGGTGTGTTACGGTTTTACGTACTATTACAGTTTTGTAATAGTACGTTAAAACGGTTTGGATATTCCAACAAGACATATTTACACTGTAATCCTGGTAGAGTAATATCAATGTAAATACAATGAAAACCCAAACGATAACTGAGAAGTACCATTTCAAACACGATGCTATTTTCTTATTGAATTCCGTTTGGTAACACACATCAAGTTCCCATTGGTGTGAAACAAAAAATGAAATCTTGAAAGACAGTAATAAATGGGAAGTCCAGTGCGAATGAAGTATATTTTTAGGACACATTTGGAATTGCTATTATTTAGAACTAGCGTACCAGAAAAAACTACCGCAAGTAAAACTCCACCCTCTTCTCTATCCTTTCATTTCTACATTAAGGGGAAGTTGTTAACGAAACGTATTTTTTATTTAAACTAGTGGTGCTAAAATAGCACGTACGTTCTCGCCATTAATAATGGTTATGTAACACAATTTCGCTCCAATTTCAATATGCATAAGATGTGGCATAATACTTTCATTATGCAATAAAAAACTATATAATCTATAATTTTGCATTATTTTCTCTTACGAAGTAACATTGAAAGCTCGGAGAGGAACCGGTTCGTCTGGAGGTTCTAGAGAATAGTATCGGTTGTGTTAATTCGATACTTCGTCACTACATATTTGTGAATTGAAATGGACACACGGCATACATACGAATTAGAAATGCATATTTTCAAGATAAATGTGAAAGTTTCATAAAATATTTTGACTGAATTAATAATAATAACAAAAACACATTAATTTGTAATGCAATATATTCATTAATTTCCATTTCAAATCATTAATTAATCGATTAATTATCAAGACTTCAGTATCACTGTAGCTATGTGATCGAAGCAAGTCAAATCGAGCCTGTATTTTAACGAATATATTTAAAAAATAAAAACGAACCGGGAGTATTGTAACTTTTAAACGCGTTGGGACTAATATGATATTTGCAGATTCAGTTGTTTTGTGATTTGCGAAGGATTAATCTGGAGCCTTTACGTTAACTATGTTACGCGGTAGAGGCGTACATTAGTAAGACTTTAGATTGGAATATTAAGAAACCAAATGATTTGATACTGGTTGTACTAGTTTATTTGTGGTCTTACTGCAGGTTTATCCCATTCAAGCGCTGTGTCGTCCACCATTGCGCACTGTCTTTTGTCCGCAGCTTTGATGCTATGGGGAGACCATTTTTGGTGTAAGTATCAAAAGTGTATAGCTTATAATTGTAGATTGTAGGCTCTGTTATACCACAAATGGTTTTAGCCTATCGACGGTGCATGAAATAATGGATTTTTTGTTAGTAATCAATGGCCACATAATTGCAAATAATGGCATATATTATTAATATACTCACAGATTGTCTACATACATTTTATTCGTATTTAATGTAACAGGACATCATGAATTCTCAGTCATCTTTATCACTGAATCAAAAGCTTAATGAGTAAAATATTATCAGAGTAAAGATTTAGTCAATGAGAGTCGTACATTAAGTAACTGCAGTTAAGGTTTGAAAATTATAGATAAACTCGTGAGTCACATAGCAACGAGGGGACTTATCTGAGAAGTTTCAAACACGAGTGGAAATCGGTTAGACTATTTTACGAATAAAAGTCATAAATCGATTAAATAATGTTACTAAAAAGTTAAAAATAATGAAACATATTTTTTGTGGGTTGCTTCATACGCTGTATTTATTTCTGCAGTTTTCGTTACCGAAAGAATTGAATTGAATTGAAGCCTTATTTTACGTGGCGAGACACGGGGCATCAGGCCCGCTCTTCCGTCTGACCATGCAAATTGCGCTACGCTCCTTTCACCAATTAGCAGAGATAGGAGGTATTTCTTGGGCGAGAAACAGGCGATTTGGAATTGAGCTCAGAGGCGTTATTTAGTCTTGAGGATCTTTTACATGCAAGTAAATCTACTAACATGGGACAGCCGGTTTTACTTCCCCTCTGAAGGAAGGCGTACGAAGGATTTTTTTGCCCTTAAATCGAGTTTGGATCCGCCAACTTGGGTATAACAGTCCAGTACGCTAACCGTTACACCATCGCCGCGCGCAGAATACTTATTTGTTTTCCAAAACAGCGGAACATCATCTGCGATAAGACGATAGCGAATCGTACACATATGAACTTCTCGATTTCAGCCACCTGTGATTGTTTTATAACCATCTTGTTATAAAATGCTGGTAGGCGGATTGAAAATAATAACTACTAAGTGGTATACTCCCTCTAAATTTTTCAGTTTTCCAGTTAAATTTATTTTCACAAATGAATTAGTGATTTGAAAAACGCAAAATTGTCTCATGGGACCGTGAATATCACAATTCTACGCACGATTACTTGTATGCTTTAAAATAGCATTTCTTAAGTAATACTACACCTCTTATCATACCACCTTATCGAATAATAATAGCAGTATTAGTATTCCTAGTTGTTTTCATTTTATACACCTTTTAATTGTGAAGGCTGTATAATGACACTTTACAGGTAATAAGGTCACAGATTACCAGTGAACGAAATCAGTTTTCTAAAATCAACGAAGTTTTCTTTATATCTATAATCTATAACCTCGATAGCACTTTTCTACCTAAATTATTTTTTTAAATGTTTTCTTGACACTATTTAGTACTTTTAAAGGAAAAGTACCCTCAGAGTGCTAAAAAGCGTATAAAAACTACTAATAAAAATGTTAACGTAAGAACTAAAAACTTGTTAACAAATAGCCGAGCGCAACAGTCGACTAAAGTATGCCGACTAAAGTATGTCGAGAGCATACTTTTCTCTCAATAGTAAACCCGTAACATATGTTTTCATGAAAGTAAATTCTCTTCTTTTCGATTTTTGATCTCAAAATACAGTTATTAAAGTAGTAATCAATAAACAAGACTAGGATACCTTCCTTGCTTTGCAAACTCTACCTGCACACCGAAAAGTTTACCTATAAGTGTAGTGTGTGGTGAACAAAGTTGATAAATTTGAAATTATATAATTTTTTTTAAGAAGCGTTGTTTGAAAACTTACGGAAAAAACTTCAATGTGTTATTGTATACTACCACTTCTTATTAATTTTCACATTAATTAGTTACATGGAAGGAAAATGTTGACATTGAGTTAACTTACGTATAGAGAACATTTCTTTCAAGTACTTGGGAAGAGCTTTCGCATCAGAATATCATTAAACATTTAGCTTTATTGGTAATGTTATTAAATGTCTAATGAATTCGCTGGTTTAACAAGGAAGCGGGGTTAACAGACCTTTATTACACTTTGGCTAGCTTCACCAAGTCTTCCTTAATTGAAACTTTGAGGTTCATGGAGATGAAGTTGCTTCTATAACTAAAGCCTAATTTGTGGAGTCTTTTGTCATGATATAGTGTGAAAAGATCAAAGATCTAGTTTCCAAACTTACGGAAAGTATAAATTGTTAGTTAAAACGTGTACAATGTTTTCATTTTCTGATGTGAAAGAATTAGTTGCTCTCGGCAGAAATTAATTATGGGGAACTTTATAATGCTTTAACAAAATAATTTTATGCTTTACAATTTCGCTACTCATATACGCATTTACACAATTCACATATACTATTCACCCTTTTTACATTTACGTATTTACATTTGTATTCGACTGCAAAATGCAGAACTGTTAATTCGTTGAAATTTTACATATCATTCATGCAGTTGATCTGTTTCAGAGGGAATCACTTGCAATAAAACAAACTGAATTAAATATAATATTGTGAGGTGCAATGCAGAACAGCTGTGCACGACTCCCAGGCGGTCGGTGTATTTTCTGTGGTCCGCGACCGGTTACCTTTACGTCCCGATGGGTCCTATATTCGACCATGCACTAGACACCAACACCCTTGAGGACTCTGATCTGGAGTCAGCAAAACGCGAGGACCTCCGCGACATCACATACATGAGAGATCAGGGACAAACAACCATTTGCCCAAGGCGGGATTCGAACCCCCGATCCTTCCGACCGAAGCGCCGAGTATGTATATGTTCTTAACCACTTCGGACATGCAGGTCGGCAAATATTTTTAAAAATTAATTTTATTTTGCCTCCCATTAATATCAAGGTCATTTACTCAGACTTTCAACATTACAGCAGATCTTTTGATTTCCACATTTCTCCAGAGGATGTTCTAGAACGTCTGACATTGTTCTGTGATAGAAACGTTTATGAATGTAACGCTCAGTAAGATGTCGATCAATGGGCGACCGCTGGCGACTTATGTTTCATTGAGTGAAATCTGATTCCACCATCATAAATAGGGAGAGGATTTGTATTCCCGCTGGCGACTTATGTTTCATTGAATGAAATCTGATTCCACCATCGTAAATAGGGAGAGGATTTGTATGCCCTACAAATCTTGAAAAATGCGTTTTTAAAAATATGCATTTTTGACCTAAAAATTCTGAAATATGCCCTTGAATATGCAATTAAAATTAACAATATTTCATTTCCTCTGTAAAAATTTCTTGATAAAATTCAGGAGAAGCATGCTTGGAATGAAAAGATATATTTTTATGAAAATAATATAATCTACCATACTTCGCAAGAAATAATTGAAGAATAAAGGATCCTTTCTGAAGTACAGTGTGTGTCTTGTTGAATTTCTTCTAACTGGTTTAAAAAAATGTTCTCCGGAAATATCCTACGCTTGCAAAATTAGTTTATCATCTATGGAAAACAAACAAAAAACATTAAACTGTGACATGGTCTTTCCAATCAATAAACGCTCACGAATAAATAGATTCTATGAAAAGATGGAGTGTTTTATACACTGCCTCTAACGAAATGTGCAAAATATGCGCCTATAATTACACGTATATGCACCAACAAGAAAAATTGGCCAAAAATGCACAAATATGTGCTAACATATTAATCTATAAAGCATCATATTGTAACCAAATGTCAAGAAATTTCACTTAGATATGCACTGAAGCAACGGAAAAAAATATGCAAAACCATAGAAATCCGCTCCCTAATAATAAGATAAATTGTACCATGCACGACTTACCACCATAACTACCTACATATTCAGAAGATGGCTCTGAAGTACTTGTATAATGCGTATGTAAAATACTAGTTTCGAAGTATTCGCAATGTATAAATACCGGCTGAGTTTGTTCAGGCTAACAAATATCACTGCAGTGGCCCTGACCAGCAAGTCCTCGGGCTAGAACTCTAACAATACTAAATTTCAATGCTAATTTGATCAAATTCAACCGCTTTCTGGAGGATAAGTCTAGCGGTCCGCTGCTTTGAACGTAAGTTTTACATGTATTCTCTGATTAATAGCAGGTGAATGCAATGCCGGAGCAGTAACCTAGCAAATGGGCCAAGGACCGTGCCAAGGGTCAAGGACCGATCTTTCCTTCCTCTTCCTTGTCCTCTCATCACCCCTTACCATTTGCAAACAAAACTGTTTACCCATTTTGAATGGTCAAAGGCATATCATTTTCATATTAGAAAAGGAAGATGATATGGCCTAATTTTGAACCTTGCGTGGTCCCAAGCTCAGTTTGCAAGGATTTGGAAAGAAGAATAAATAATGTTCTTCCCTGCTAGAACTGTATATCTATTGGATGTTTAAGGTACAAGGATATATAATCTAGGGCAATACCTAGAATTCCATATGAGGATAATTTTGAAAGCAAGATGTTTCAAATCTTGAATGTATAGTCACAAAGTACAGGATAAGATAGGGCAGAAAATAATTTCCCTAAGCGCCTCATCAACTTCAACGCACTACCATCAACCCTCGTTTCCTAACCAACGGAGTGCGAATATCTTACAAAGTCTATTCACTTTGCAAAATTCCATTGTTTTTTGTTTATTTTTAAATGCAAAGATACGTGTATATATGTATCTTTGCATTTAATATTTATACGTTATAAACGCGTTATCTAGCTATAGAAACATGTCATTTAATAAAAAAATCACAATGTAACAATGTTACAACTATGTACCTTTTATCGAAAAAGAAAATAATATAAATATATTACGGGGCAGAGAAGGAGAGACACCTTTGAATTCTACACGTTTGTCATCAACACAAGAAAGTTAAACCCTTGCTTCATTGTTATGTATGTATGTATGTATGTATGTATGTATGTATGTATCTATGTACTTGGCACGACAGCCTGTGAACGGGCTCAGGCCTACCGGCGACGTCCCTGCCTCCCGGCCATGGGTTCATGGGGTACGTCTGGTTAGCACGTAGATAACCCCACGCCGTATTCTGATCTTCTCAACCTGAGAAGAGAATTTCCGCATCGTCACACAGTAACATATTCGTATACTGGGACATTGTAATGAAAACGCATACTATAATCTTGTCTCACCGGGAATCGAACCCGGGGCTGCGTAGTGGAAAGCTTCATTGTTATACCATTACTATTTCTACAGCACTTGAAACATAATGTTGTTTTACATGCGAACGCTTTCACTTGGTTAATTATAACTTGAGCTTGAAGGCTGTGATCGGTACTGCGTAATGATGGCGAGTGTATTGCCATGTACGCTAACTTACTTATAGGAACCGTTGCGATATTCTGAAGGAACATCTGGCAATTAACGTAGTAGTCTACCCGAGTTTTAAAATTATTTATTTATTTGAGACATATATCTAAATTTAATCGTGAATACTCGTTGGATTAAATATTAACAAAATCAAAAATATTTTTTTAAAGTTTATTTTAATTATTTTAGCCGACATGCCTGTTTTCCTTCCCAAAACAGAGTAATATTTGAAACATATCTAATAAACTGTTAAAGATGGTTTTGGTGATTCCGTATTAAGATTGTTACTTGGAGTATACGTTAGTGCCTGAACCTAAATATGAAGATTCATAAGGGACTTGTATGTACTTTGAATTGGAAGTCTTAAAAATCACTTGAAACAATAATAGTTCACAGAATCATTTATTATAGTTAAATATGGTTAATTAAAGGTGTTTTCTGGTATCAAAAATTTATTTTGCTAATGACCGTTTCGATCGCATAGCGATCATTCTCAGAGCTTGCAGCTTCCGAACTTTGTTTTCGACCCGGAAGCTGCAAGCTCTGTAGATGATCGCTACGCGATCGAAAATATCATTATCAAAATAAATTTTTGATACCGGACAAAACCTTTAATTAACCATATTTAATTATTAGAAGGTATCTACCTCACCAGCGATCTAATTAATCATTATGGTTAATTTACATTTTCTATAACAAATTCAGGTTTAGGCTCAAGGATTGACTTTCAACTAATAAATAAAAAATAAGTCATAAAAATATCTTTAAAGTTAGATAAGTTATGATATTTCGAGTGGAACTAAACAATAGAGAAAATAACTTTAGCGAAATGCCAGATGAAGATTCATTCCCTTATAGTGGTCGTATGTGAACTGTAGTTCCTTAACTACAAAAAAGAATTTGTCCAAACGGATATTCTTTTGATGTGGTGACATAAGGACTTTATATTAGTTTCAATTGCACTTTTAAAATTTCTCACGAAATAGCTTTTTTTTTGCGATTATGACCATTTGAACTGCAAATGGTAGTAGGACGTGGCATATTCGGACGCATTCTAAAAAGTAAAAATAAATAAAAAAACTAACAAACGGAGTTAAGCGTTAAAAAGTACATATCAATGCACAAAAAACTATAAAAATAAAAAATTCCAATTTTCCACAAAAAAACATTAGTTTGAGGAAGAGGTTTTAAAGAATGTTTGTGCCAACTAATAAAAATAATTAATAGTAGAAGAACTTTAACCCTTCCAGTACATTCTGTCCCTTCAGTTAAAAAAGAACCTTACATATTTACTGTTATTGAGTTTTATCGCAACATATCACTTTAAAATTACACCTCCCTATGTCTACTTTAAAGAACATTTTTATTGAGCGAATTTGTGAACCATTACTGCAGTTTAGTAGTGATTTTCATCATTGTATTTATTTACTTACGCCGATCACTCAGAGGAAAAAGTTAAAATATCCATTACTTCTAATTAGCTTTCCAGTTTTTCGATCCATCTCTATCTCTTTATTTTGATCTACTTTCGTGAATAGTTCGTTTTTACGGAGTGTACGTAGTAAATAGAAAGTTATATAATTCTGCTGAAAATTCATTTCGAGATTTTAACAAAAATTCACTTTTAGGAGTCCCTTGTTACAAAATGATTGTTTTTCTTTCAAAATATCTGACATTCCGTCCACCCATCAGTCTATGTGGACTTGCGCCTAAAGTATTCATAACATTTTTTTCAAAAACGAATATTCGCCCGTTAATCTGGCCGACTCTGCCCTGCGGATGTGAAATGAACGGGTACATCATATGAATACAATAAGTTATGTATTAGCTTAATAAGTTTATGTAGTTGCAGATTAGTTTTTATGGGTACTTTGTATGAGGCCACTGAAACATTTTCAATTAGACATTTTCATGAAAAACATTTTTTTTCGAGTGTTTTAATGAAAATTTGGATATAAAAACAGCGTATACTTTTCCACGGTATTCTTAATTATTTTTCAATTCTACAATTTGGGATCAAAAATTGAGAAAATGTGATAATTTTGTTTGTTTTATAAAATACACGGTTCTCAAAATAATTATCACAGAAAATAAAACTAAACTGTTACGGTAATAAATTAGTAAATATGTTGTACAACTATTTTTTGTATAGTTCATTTTAAATAAAAATATAATTTACTAGGAGTGCCTGTGATGGACTTTAGTGCTAAAGATACGTGGTTTGCAACGTTTCTATAGAAAATTTTCATGTGTTAAATTTACCCAGACACATAACATTTAGCAATATTACAGAGCCCATTAAAGACCGGGTATTCACAAAAATGTCAGTTGCAGTTATTTTATGGGTTTTATCTAATTACGTTACTAAGTCCTTACACGTTTACTAAGGACAAATTGTTCGGTGTTACGAGCCGGGGATTTTGAGCAGCCCAAGTACATAGTCATCAAGGTTGTGGATTTTAAATCCACATAGAGCGAGATTGTTTTTCGTTGTGTTCGTGCCGTAGGGGGGGTGACATTCCGAATGTATTATATCTATACCTTAATCCCTTCACTATCTCTTGGCATGGTTGGTAATTATGTGTTGGATGTGTGCAGTCCGTGGGCGTATAATTTTGGAACTGAATCCTTACATCCAGCACAACGGTACAAATTCCGAATTTAGGACCGGGAAAGGAGGCTCAGGGGGTCAATTGCTGCCATTGCAATGCCTCTGACCGGGAGGTCCTAGGTTTGAGTTTCGACGGTGGCAGGATTTTCGACACTATCTTGTCAGCTAGATTGAATTTAGTCTCTGACGAGAAGAATTGTAGGCGTCGGCTGCTCTGACCCGTAATATTCCGTGGTTTCTCCGATCAATACCAGGCGAAGTCGAAGGACCGCGCGCGATCTTTCTTTCCCCTTCCGTGTTCTATTCTGACCCCTTACTTACACGCACTTGCACTAACACGCACTACGAGTTCGCTACCTCACACGCCGGGAGACCTGTCGAGAGCTAAGTTGTTGTCCCTGCTGCGGCGGTACTCCGCTGGTGGGAGTTACCTGGTTTGGGGAATATCCTGCTAACGGAATCTCGCCGAATCTCGCCATCCAGCGGTGGATCCACTTCTCGTGTAAAAACATGCGCTACAACTACGGGACTAATGACCTTAGCTGTTGACGCGCCAGGAATCTCTATTAATCAGTCAGTCAATCCGAGTTAGTCACGGGACACTTTGTGCTTATATTTAAAGGTACACGGCCGAGTGAGGCTTACATAACGTAGCGGGATAGCTGGGCGTTGTTGACAAGAAGTTTTCTCAAGGAAGTGGTAGACCTGGTGGATCTTCTAAACACCCTTAGTTGTTGGGACAAAATCGAAAAGTTAGTCCTGACGCAAATGAAAAGGGGAAAAAATAGCCCGCGAAAGTCTATCTGCTAATTTGTCTAATTGACTGTACTCATAGTGGTTGATCAATAGTTTGGATTACTAAATTCATGAATGAGCTGTTTAGAAAATAACAATTAATTACTCTATTCAACTGTTAAATATTCGCTCATGTGTACTTTGTTACACCAATGTAACGACATATTTGATAACTCGTGATAGTTGTTAAGTATCTTCAGGGCGTTTGGATTGTGTCGTTTTCTTGTGTATCTTCTCTCTGGACTTTCTGGTGACCTAAATCTGTTTCACGTTGAATCAATTAATTTTAATAATTGAAATTACTGTAAATATTAAGTGCGGCGCTACTGGTATTCAGCAATACCACGTGACTAATTGCATGTCTAATGTCTTAGAAAAGAATGAACGCGACATATCACGACGAAACGAAACAAGAAATACATTACCATTATTTTGTGTTCAAAAAGAAATATTATTAATACTTAAAATGGATTGTCACGAAGTGCAAATATTAATTCCACAGACCAACGGAGCTATGGATTGAAACATTCGTGATAATTTAACAATCGTATATTGCGGAAAAATTTCATTGTCTTACTTTTGCACTGACTGTATATATCTGGAAGAGCTCGTCTTCTCTAAAAGTCGCCGTCTGACAGAATTGTAGCGATTGACTGTTATGAACGAAGGCTTTCCGATCAATGTCAAACAAATGATCCAGTGGTACGTGCCACGGAAAGCGCCAGATCACTGTGGCATCTTTGTCCCCACCTTTCCCCTTACACGCATTTTCCATTTACTACATACTACACGTACTTCTCTTCCACTTGTCGCGCCACCAGACGGGGGCTTAGAAATGGTCTCGCCTGAAGCGACGCCCAGCTGGAGAAAATATTTGAAGTAAGGAACCCTGGAAGCTGACGTGTAGGTTATCGGCAGATTTCGTGTTCCAGTGAGTAGAGGATACGATATATTCCAGAGTTATGACATGCACTACACTGACGGGTAATGACCATAGATGTTCACGTGCCCAGAAACACTAAATTCTCCCTAATACTCTCACCTTATTGTGTGTTTCTGCGGATACGGAAACGCATAAAACAGCCATAATACATTTCTGTAATGCAACCAAAAAGAAAATAAAACCTACTGTAGTATAATAAGACCTACTAAGTACACGTGTTGACTGATACCAGTGTAAATCCATGTTTTTGTTGTGGTCAGTAATACCCGTGAATGTTAGTTGAAAAGTTGTATATTCAGTACTCCGCGCTTTGACGCACATTACACCTACAGCAGTGTCTATATTCGTGACATTCGTAAATGCAAGCAACACATTTGAGGTAACATACGAAATGACGTTTTGAAAGTCAACTGATTGAGGATGACCAATCTCATTTTTTGAACAAGTTTTCTTTTGGTTAGCAATAATGAAATAAATAACATTATAAGGATATATTGTAACTAATTTTATTTTTTCATCAATGCATGTTTGAGATACGAAAGTATATTATGAGTGAAAAATATACAATTTGTCAATAAAATTGAAAATTGTAACAAAAAACGTGTAGCATGCAACATTTTTATCTGTTTTTCTTTTTCTTTTATTTTTGACACATGCTTTACTTCTGTTACAAAAACAGATTGAATATAGTTTGCATACTTAAAAGAATTGGAAGAGGAGGGGGAAGGTAGGTTGTCTTTTGGGAAAGTGTTCTTCTAAGAAGACACACATTTTGTTTAAAGAAAGTTTCTGTGAATTTATGATGAGAGAGAAAGCATCTTTTGCACCCTTATGTCAACAGTTCTTAAAAGTTTTGCCGAGACTGTTTTTCTTAACGGAATGCAAATAATAGGAAAATTTGCATCTTATATTTGAATATTCATTGACTAACAATCATCAAACTTCGTATTATCTTTAAAACGCGTTGTTAGTTGAAATCAATGGGAGTAATCCTGCTCGAGACTCACGGAGAAGAAAATATCTGACATTTGAAAGTCCTAATTATTAGTTATCGTATAATAAACAGTTTTAGGCTCTTTTCTTTCACCCGTTCATTATAAATAACAGAAGTCTAAAACTGAACTGAAACTTCTTATATCCGTTGATGAATCAAAAACATATGAGATATGCAAGAAATATGTTTATCCAAACAAAAAATTAAATATTTTATGAAAAAATGGTCTACGTACACCCATACATTACTACACATACGTACACGTATGTATAACATACATATACGTACATATTTACTATATATACATATAAATTGGAAAGACGCTGAAAAGGAAGTGGCAAGTTGATTGGTTACATTTGTGTGGATTTTCTCCTAAAAATAAATTATGGGCACTAAAATGAGAGACATTAAGAATACTTCTGATAAAGAAATTATTTTAATGCTCCTACGTCAGTATTAGGTTTTGCATGTTTTTTAAATAAGTACGATCTCGACAACGAAAACACAATTTAATAATTTGAGTTAAAAATAAGTTTTCGAACTTTTCTATAGAACATCTCATAAATCTTCCAAACACAATTATTTTTTCCCTAAAAATCAGAAGTGGGAATAAAAAGTTTGATAATAAATTAAATAGTTGTCTAATGAATGCTATTGTAGATAAATATTAATTGTTAAAACAGAAAGAAATGAAATAAAAAATTGTTGGGATCATTTCAATAGTCAGATGACTACTACTTAAAATTTGATGTTATTATTCAACATTATCGAATAGGAGCAAGCACCATTCTTGATCATTTTTAAAACAAAGCACGTTTAATCTCGGTTAAATAATATCCAATAAGATGAATGTAATGTACGCGAACGTTTTCTTGAGCCCCGAAATATCTACCCTTACTCCTTTCCGAACATTCGTTGAATTAAGAATAAATAATAACAACGAACGTTGTAGACAAAATCTGATAACCATAAATGTTCTGTCACGCAATAGAAACTATTTTCATGGAAAAACGAACGAGTTTGATATAAAATTCCTTTTGTCAACATAATTAAACTCCCCACTCCTCTCGCAACAAGCGCAACGAGGGCTCAAGAAAATGTGCGCGGATAATAATATATGCAATGTAAATAGTATGGAATGCAAAATTTAAAACGTGTTTTACCAAGTTATATTCTTCTTGTAGTATTCACGAAAGAAACCGTTTCTTATTTAACCCAATTTCAGTAAGACTGGCATAATTTCACGTAAGTAGGTACTTTGTGTGGTTAGTATTTTTACGGTTAAGTTTTGCAAACAAGTTATTTTCAAAGCAACCATTGATCTTTTACGTTGATTTAAATCCGAGCTGATGAAACATTTATTTTTCAATTATAGTGTTTTTTGCATTTTACAACTTTATTTTGTATATATTCGTAATTCATGCGCTAATAGTTTCAAAATGCTTTCTGTAAGTTTTTAAGTGACGTTTGGTTGGCATTTGAATAATATAACTTTAAGAAGTTTTCTTCACCTGCATTTTTATTGACATGAACAGAAATCGTTACTCTAATGTTACTCGCAATACTAAAATTGTTAAAGAAAATACATTTTAATGCTATTATTTGAAATGTGAGACATAAATAACTGAGAATTATACTTGCTAAGTTTTTATCTGGGTGAGAACATCGGAGTCTACGAATGAATTTCTTCAAACCGAACATTCTATTTTCATTAGCATTTACGTCGTGTTTTCACATATGTCTACATTTTGGACTACCTTTTTTTTACACTGCTACTAAATAATACGTTAATGAATATTGTTTCTTACAATTAACTTTCATGTGTCAGGAATCTTGATTTAAACAAAATTGCAAGCCTACAAGAAATATTTAGATTGTCACCAATATTCACTGTGATGTTTTTCTTTTCACATGTGTATCCCTTCTGTAGTATTTCAACCTTTAATTTTAATAAGCAACTCGTTTCATTCAGTTCTTAGAAAATTAGCGTGTAATGGTTAATAAAACGTCATTTTTCATGTCAACAACTTTATCAAAATATGTCAACGTTTTGAGAAATATTTTTGGCGAATATTTAACTGGTGTCAGGAATGATTTTTACGGAGGATGGAAGTTTCTTTTATTGCAGAAAAAGTTCTGGAGTGGAAAAATGTTGAAGGCCGGTGCTGTAAAACACATTACTTGCAGATGACAACACTCAAGAGACACATCAAAAGTTTTTACCTTTCGCTTCTCGCCGGTCACTCGAAGACTTTTATTGCGCTCGAGTGTGTTTCTAATACACAGCTACTCGCCACCGGACACCAACCGGCCGAAACACCTCTACTCGGAACTTTGCGTCTGCTACCGTTCTCTCGCCAAACACAACAACTTCTTCCGCACTGGAAACTGCGTTCGACCGGAGCCAACGGAAACGTCAAACGACGAAACGGACGTAATAGAGGGGCAGCGACACGGGGGCGGTGCGGGTGGAGGCGATCGGACCTCGCGCGGCGGACGGCGAGGACGACACTTGACGACGCGGCGACGGAGCGACGGAGAGCGCGCGCGAGCGGCGGTCCAGCGGACGAGCGAGCGGCAGCGCGGCGGCCGACGAACTGCGGCGGTCCAGGCGTTCGCGCGCGCCCAGCTTCCGACGCGGCCGCCGCCGCCTCCGCCGCCGCCGCCGCCGCCGCCGCCTCCGTCGGCCCTGCGCACATTGATCAACCCCCGCCCCTGCCCTTGCCCTCCGCCCTCCGCCCTCCCCTCCCCCCCGAAACACAGTCTTCGTCTTTCTTCGCCCCGCCCCCCGCTGCGCGACGAAGCAACAGGCCAGGCGCGACGTGTCTGGGGAGGCCGCGTTGTTTCCCGGTGAAGGCGTTTCCCAGGGATGGTTCTGAGATGCGGGATTTTTTTCTCACTTTTTTATTCACGCTATGTTCGAGTAACTTGGTGAGAAGTTTGGCCTCGGCGTTTAAAAGAAGTACTAGGGGAGGGATTCAAGTGTCACAGAATTTAATGAGCCAGTGGAGTAATTAAATCTCTATGCGCTACGAGAGCAAAAAAATAACAACTGTTTCTGTGAAAGGGCGAAGTGATAGCGTTCATAATAGAGAGTGGCACCGACCGGGAGTTGCTCACAGTTGTTTTGCAGAAATTCGCTTGGAGGCAAGACGCTACATCTTTTTGACGAAAGATGTAATAATTCTCTTCGACTAAACAAAGCGTGTCAAACTGCGCCCGCACAAGCTACTTGCCCATCTGGGATGCCCAGCTTTCCAGCGGAAATTTTGCAATTTCCCCTAACGATTATCCCTATATTTCCCCTCCAAATTTATGAAGTGGAATAAACGCCCAAGTTGTAAAGGGGAATGTACGCGCAAAGCGCACAAGAAGTTTAACATATTTTCTATGAAACAACCAAGATTTGAATTTTCTTGATATACTTTACTACGTATTTCACGTTTGTTTTCTGTTTAAATTCTTCCCTGCATACTAAGTTTTTTTCTAATGGACCGGAATATGTTTGAATAGCGGATTATTTACTTTCATTTTGTGTTTGTTTAATTAAATAATTCCCTTATCGGATGTATATAGCAATAAAGTGAAACAAATTAACAGGTCTCTCGTACCTGCGGACAGCTACTTTAATGGGCAAGATCTTCTACTCTGAAATCTTCTACTAGGAAATTATTGCACCCTTAAGTAAACGCGATTACGAAGCCAAGATCCTTTCAATTCAAAATGTTTAATTTTAATCTCAAATGGCAATTTAAAATATGACTGATGTTTTTCATTTAATGGATCATTTCTTTATTTTAGTATATTAAATGGGAATTATTGTTTTGGGAGCAATAACTGTCAACTAGATTCTCTAAAGAATTCTCCAAAAGACTTACGGCCGGGTATCAAGTGATATAACGCTTCCCGGGAGCATTTTGAACAGTACTTTAAACTACGCGCCACTTGCACTCGTTGCACTGCCAGCGAACTATACAATGAAAGTTACCTTTTCCACTATTTGAATATATCTGCATTAAACATTTTAGTAACCTTTACTATGGAACTCACAAAGCAATGACTTGTTAAACTTCCTCTTGCCTGAGACGTTTTCTTCTTTATAATTTCTGCTTTCCTTCAGAATAATTTATTTTTTCAGGCCTTTCATTTCCTTTAGATTGTAAAGAACTTCAAACAGTAACTAACAATAGAAACAAAATGATTTGTTTTGCATCTATTACGTTGTATCTACTCAGTCGCCGTGACAAAAGGAAAATAAACTAAAAGTTTCAGTAGACGGAGTATCGGGTAGTTTTATTCCTTCATTGTTTTGACAATGTTATTTGTTTGAAATTGCCCCTAACTTGGAGCATACGGTGAATATGCATTTCGTGAACTGAACATGGTTTCGTCAATATCGCATAATTTATCAACGAATTATTTCATTACAATTTAAATAGTCAATATTTTTAAAAAATGACACTTTTAACCAGTGTAAATCATAATTTTATTCGTAGCCCGAACTAATGGGAACCAGTTAATCACAAGCAATTATATTTTGGTGAATGACACACACATTTCTCTTTTCCGCCATATTGTCATTCGGTTTGGAAAAAGAAAATAGAAACTGCTACCCAGTTAGTAACGGTTTCTGCTATTTTTTCACGATTCAGGTATTTTATTTTCATTAAAACTCACACGAAATGATAATTTGTTAAACAGAAAAAAAAACTTCAACATTATCTGGATTATCCCATAGCTGCATATCCGTTACTTAGCATGTTAGGTTTTTGTACAAATGTGATCACTAAACTATTCTGAACAATTTCCATGATTAATTATGTTGACTTGTACGTACAGTGACTCTTTGTGACATCTAACGGGTGAGTTTCACGCCAAAGCAAGAGAAAAGGTAACTGCTTGATGTGAACTTTGACATAAGGCACGTGTCAAGCACGTGACATAAGGCAAGTGCAAGCAGCCAGCATCGCACGTGTGTGTTGCGGGTTGCGTCATTGCCTGACCAGCTATGAAATAAGTTTTCTAATTGAATTAATGTGGTACCGCGCATTGTCATACCATTATTGAAATTAGGTTATAAAATTTCATCAAAATTACTTATGATATAATGAAGTATATGATATAATGAAGTACTAATGATCAAGTGATTTATCTTCGATTGCAATTTCTGTCGCCTACTTGCATGTTGTCCCTGAATTCACATTATTGTTGTTTATTTTAGGTATCGAATGTTACACTAAGAACAGACGTCGTCTCAACAACTATAAATGGGCATTGTTTCACTAGCCTGATGATCCCAAACAACTGCCGTGGTCATCTTATACGTTCACAGAATTACTTCCGCTCCAGGTAGTCTGTAGCTGTTCGTATGTAGTAGCATCCAAATGGCCGATATTATTTTGGTGGCGCTTTCTCCTCTCCTGGGCCACACCGCATTGAGGCGCCGCGACGGTATGATCACAAATAGGGTCACCTCTGAGGTTCACTCGAACTGAGGCAAGTTTCTCTCTGAACTGAATTTGCTCTCCAATGAAGCGCTTATGGACGTATTCAGACGTACCAGCCACAACACCGTTTGCATTATCTGGTGACATACAAGAATATACAATATGTTCATGCAAAACCTTAAGCAAAACATAGAAAACACTCTTTACTTACAATAAATAGTTTACATATTATTTACCCAGGTCTTTACCGTGCTCGGGCGCCGGTGAAATATTGTTGCCGGTGGCGCGACTCGCGCTAATTGCTGCATACTACGTAGCTCCCGTGTATGGCCTTCCACTTACCTGCATTGGTGGTTGCATAGCATTTAACAGCCACACAGTACGGTATTACAAGTAAAAGTACGTCAACGTAAGGGACTGCAAAGTAAACGCAATCCCTAGGCTACTGTTTTTACTACAGGCATTTATTTTAACTTGACCGAAACAAAGCAAAGCTGTTTCTTTTTTCTTTTCTAATAGAATTATATATGCTTCCACCACCCTCATTCACGATGTAGAGCCATCAGTTTTGTATCCTTATAGGAGGCAGAGGCTTACTGCTTCAGCGTCGACTGACAGCCTCCGCAACCGGTGGTACAGAGCGCAGCAACAGAAGAGAGAATCTACCCACTCGGCGACACATATTTACATGCGGAATAACACTCAATGGATGTAGGATGTCTGCCTCTTGCGTAATGCATTAAGTGAGTTTTGTGCAAGATTTATAGCTAAGAAATTGTAAATTCTATACTAGCGTGTACAATTTTTAAATATTTTATATATAAAAAAGACTATTGGCGTAATTGATTACAATCTTCACAACTCGTGCTTTCAATTTTCTGCCAATACGTCTGGTTCTTTTAAACGTCTGTCGCCAGAGAATAGCTCCACCTTGCTTGCGCCAGGGCTGGGGCAGGACGCAAACCTCCTTCACAGATCATTCGTTCGCAGCCAACTCCCGGCGCCAATCCAATGGCGCTGGGTTCAGTGCCACATTACTGTGACTCTACATCGTGAATGCGGGTGGTGGAAGCTTATACAATTCTATTAGAAAAGAAAAAAGAAACAGCATTGCTTTATTTCAGTCATGTTAAAATAAATGCCAGTAGTAAAAAACAGTAGCCTGGGTATTGCGTTTACTTTGCAGACCCTTACGTTCACGTATATTTACTTGTAGTACCTAATGACTTCCGCTTACGTGTTCTCAAAATGTATAGTTGTGGTTGTAAAGAGGGTAATAAGCACTAGGAAACTTATAACAAAATATATTTTCTCACCATTCTTACCATACTTCTACACCATTATTTAGAATTCACTTTCAATATTTGTGGTTATGTTTCTTGCGAGTTGACAAAAATATTTCAAATTCCCAATGGCCTTTCAATTCAAAAAAAAGGGTTTTACCAAACACGAGATTTAATGAAAGCCTTTTAGACAGTGGTTGTTTTCTTTCTGATTTTATTTTTATCGCTGTAAAAACTGCATACCCTTCGGCGTGTGTTGGTACTACTGTTGTACTTGTCATGCAGTGTCATTCATTCGCGGTTTGCACCGAGAACTCACAATTGTTTAGTGTGGATTTTTCAGTGTGTTTCGTAGAAGGCTCCATCTCATGATTTATCTCAAAATACGACTAAAGGGAAAATTGCTGCAGTTGCGATAATCTCCGGATAAAGCATGCCCTGCCGCAATATTCCACGCGACCACTCGTGCTGCCGTTGTTGACGCAGGATGTTGAGCGTGATCGAGGATTTCGTGAGTTATAAGGGGTTTTAATTTGAGATGGTGGTTATCAAGGGGCATTTAGGCGGCGCGATGGTGTAACGGTTAGCGAATCGGACTGTTGTACCGAAGTTGGCGGGTTCAAACCCGATCGAAGCCGTGGATTTTCAAGGGCGAAAAAATCCTTCGTACGCCTTCCTTCGGAGGGAAAGTAAAGCCGACTGTCCCATGTTAGTAGATTTACTTGCATGTAAAAGATCCTCAAGTCTAAATGACGCCTCTGAGCTAAATTCTAATCGCCTCTTTCTCGCCCAAGAAATACATCCTTTCTCTGCTACTTGGTGAAAGGAGCGTAGTGAAATTTGCGTGGTCAGACAGAAGAGCGGGCCTGATGGCCTGAGTCTCGCCACGTAAAATAAGGCATATTCAATTCAATTCAATTTAATCAAATTCACAATATTGATCGATTAGTGATTTCGGGTAGCATCAAATGCTAAGGTCATTTGTACTGTGATGTGTTGCGTGTGTATATCGCGGAATGTGACGGAAATCTTCTCCCGCTAGATGGAGAGATCCGGCGTCTGCCTCTATATCCGCTCGTGGGGCTTTCCCCAACCAGGAATTTACCTCCAGCTGGACACCACCCACACATTTGTAGTAGTGCAGTGCATTTAAGTGTGTGTGTGTGTGTGTGTGTGTGTAAGTAAGGAGTGAGAATAGAGCAAAGAACAGGAAAGAAAGATTGCAAGCACAGATGATATGATGCATTACTTCTTCCAGTTGTTTTTACTTTTCGTTTTCTGTTGTGTTACCAGTAATAATGTGAGCTATCTGAGTCTTTAGAGTCTGTTCTTTACTGCTAGAATAGGCCATCAGCCTCATTCTTAAGGGTGATAGTCAGCCCCAAAGTAGAGAGTCGTCCATCTTTCTTTCGATGGCCCGTGCGTACTGTTCATGAAGTCAGTTGGCCGCCCCATTTGGTTTAGAACTCCTGTTGTTTCTTCTCGCTTGTTGATTAAGCAGTTGCGTCTCAATGTGAGGATTCTCTGAATTTGCTTGGACGAGTCACATCTTTCGTGAGTTTTTAATGTGTTTCGTCACTTCCTGTTTTTCTTTTTTCAATGGTCTTTTTATCTTTTAAGTTCACTGCTACTAGATTCAAGGCAGAGATAGTTCAAGTATGTCGAATTGACATTATCTCTTTGACTTGGCAATCCACATTATTCACACCTCCTTGCGATGAGCTGTGTACATGTTCACCGGTGCAGCAGAGATTGATACTTAGGATGAGAGTTCCATCAATGATTGGGGTTCTGAAAAGTTCACATACCCGTCATTTGTTATCAAATGAGGTGATCTTAACATGTTAGTTGCGCATATTTGAAAGGCTTCTGAAAGCCGAAGTATGGTAGACCTCCAGCACAAAAAAAGCCACTTACAGGTACGTACACCATCTTATAGGTTTTAAGATATTTTGTGATCTTTTGATTAACACTTAAAACTTGAAATCCCATTATTAATTCAACTATGTGTAAGAGTTGTATGCATTCTAGCAGCCTATCCATGTAACAGGCTACATCGACTGTCGTCTTCTTGCGTTCTGAAAATAATTTCATCAATAACGAGGTTTCGTTCCTCTGGATCGTCTGCGATTGCCTTTTTGTTCTTGAGACAGACGATTGGCAGACTAAAGAGGACCTTTCGATATTCATCTGTTATTAAGCTTCTCAAAAGCTTCATTGTCGTTGGAAGGCTTATAAGGGGCAGATAGATGCCAATTCAGTAACATTCTTTTAGTCTTAGTCAACGTCATCTCTCCAGCATTCAACCCTCACTGTAAAATGTCTGTTTGGAAAAGGTCACCCACCTGCTGACGGTTGAGTATATGGCGAACGCTTATAATTTGTTTGAGCCAGATACTATAAGTGATCTGGATACGGTGAAGACCAATGACTCAATTTTTTCCCGTTTTTTACCATGCCTGACGTTATTTTGAAGGCTTCCTTGAAAGTCAGTCTGTATAAAGATTTGAGTGTTTCAACTCATAATACTTGTCATGTTTTACTGAAGATCTTGTGCCAGTACTCCTCTCTTTCTGGAAGTACTCTCTCTGGGTTGTGGTAGAATTGGCTCTGGTTGTTTATAACTAACGGTTCTGGTGTTGCTGTTTGTCTAGGAAAGTGTAATGTGTCAGAGTTTCAACGTCAACGTGACAGTTAAAACTTGTTTCAAAGTCTTGATGACTTCAGTCTTTAGAGATGGTATCACGCAACAGGTGAGGCTCTCGTTCTTTTAGAGACTCATTTTACTGTCTACAGTATTAATACCTCATAAGAGTTCCATAATCTTCCTCTCCAAACGAACCTTCCCCGATGGGAGGCGATTGAAATTATCCTTCTCTTTAAGGCTGAGACCATCAATTCATTAGAAATAATATAATAATAATAATAATAATAATAATAATAATAATAATAATAATAATATTTTTATTTGGCTGCAATTGGCTGATTGCCAGGTGGTAGCCATAACCCTACAGTTTTACAATATATGAGCATTTACAATTCAAAAACAATTTACCATATAAAAACAATTTACAATACACTCCTTTCGAGCATATACACTCAATATATAAACATACACAGACCTGTATACATATATACACCCATACACACACATATATACATACATACATATATATATATACATATATATATATATACATATATATATATATATATATATATATATATATATATATATATATATATACACATACATACACACACATACATACATGCACATTCCTATACATGAATGCTCACTCTCACGTTCACACATAACACGAACACACACACACTTGCCCTACATATTATACATGCCTACTTTTAAATGAAGAACATATATTTAGTTACACCTAGTAAACATGCACATATATACATATACATAAAATTAACCAGTTACACAATTTGTTTTTTAAATATAAACACAATGTGGATTTTTAAAGTTAGCTCTTTAAGCATTTAGATTTGCTTCCCACCTACTGTCGCACTTCACTTCACTACATTACACTACACTACACTACACTACACTTTCACTACATCTTTCTTTGGTTATGCCATATAACTAATTAAAGTGGCTTTCCACTGCACTGCACTGCACTACACTACACTACACTTTATAATAATTTACAAATTGTGTATTCTGAACTGTGCGGTAAAATACATCCTCTACAAGTATTTATTTAGTCGTCTTCTAAAAACACCAACAGAGCCAGGAAAAGGCTCTACGACCGCTGCAGGGATTTCATTCCAATTTTTAACCGTACGGTTTACAAATGAATATTTCCCTATGTCGGATCTCTGACATCTACTTTTTATTTTACATTTGTGATCGTTTCTCCCAACTCTTAAAGGGGAGTCCAGTCTTTTCGTTATTTCTGCCCATGCAGGTGACTTACTGTACGCCTTGAAGAGGCAGCACAATCTGGCTTTTTTTCTTCGTACACTGAGGGCCTCTATAGGTTTTGGTGGATTTGAACTACTCGAAGATCCCTTATTTATGAATTTGATTGCTTTCTTTTGAATTTTTTCTAACTCTTCAATCTGACCTAATCTGTATGGGTCCCATCCAGCTGATGCGTATTCAAGAATCGGCCTAACTAAAGATGTGTATCCTATTTTTCGACTCTCCATGTTTCCCTTTCTAAGTGTTCTCATTACAAAGTGTAGTGACTTCCACGCTTTTCGGGCAATAGAAGTAACGTGTTCCCCCCATCCCAAGAAATGATGTTGATTGAACTTACCATAAGGATGTTTGTTCCTCACACATTCGCAGCTCCGGTGGTAGTGATAGCTCTGCTGGTTGAAGCTACGAGATTTTTCGGGATCCTCTGTGACTCTATCTTTAGTACCGGTAGTCTGTTGCTTCCTCTTCCGCCGCTTTTTGACTCTACCTACATAGTAGGTTACATTCAGCCGCTGTCTTGAGAAGAATTCTAGCAGATGGCTGCTCTGAATAATAGTTTTTCCTATCGTTTCTTAGGATATGAGGCAGCTCAGAAGAAGTATTGAATGTACGGAATGCCAGAGTAGTACCTTAACAAACGGGCCTCGTATCGCGCGAACATTCCATAATCTTCATTGTCCTACCATCTCCCCTCACACACTTTCACATCTCCTCTTGTACACAAAGCGGGAGACGTGTCGAAAGCCTCGAGCTTGTCGAAGCCGGAGCGGCGTCCCGCAGGGGAGAGACACCTTGAGGAAATATGCCTCGCAAATTTACGTATACGTCGCACCTTATTTCACTATTCAGTAGGGATGGAACCCTGCCACATCCAGGATTATCAACATTTATTACTCTTACGACTATAAGATAACGACCATAAACTAATTAGCACAGCAGGTCACGTGACCGGAGACATCAATCAATCAATTAATTAATCGAGAGGTGATGCATTGCCATTACGCTTACCACCACTGCCGCTGTCATGATATCATCCAAAATTTGATAGAGTAAGGGAAAAAACATATCAGTTGTGTGAAATTTTACCCTGCAAATATATCTAGCGTCCTTATATTATAGTACACTTCTTTAAAATATTCAATTTTCTGGTTTGTGTCGTCTTTATTCCGCAGATTACAAACATATACAAAGCACTAAGGTTGCTTCTGACGCGGTGTTAATTAACATTCTCCTGGATGAGAATTTTTCTCCTTTTTTCCCCTGTTGCTCATATTTTTTGAAACATTGACCTTAAACGGAGAAAACTAAAGATGTCTAACTTTAATAAAAGAATTTAAAATTCACTTTTAAATGAATTAAGTTAATGGTTTTTGCAGCCATTGAAAGTGTTTAATGTGTTTTGATATTTTTAATTTCTACATCACACATTTATTTCTCATGATTATTTATGATTGTCATGTAAGATCTTCTCATCAGACCACTGAAACAAGACCGCAATTCTTTACGTAATCTTGAGTTTGTAAATGAGTATTGTAAACGAGATCACAAGCAAATTGTTATGTATTACTGTACTAGCTTCGCTGAAACAAGACCGCAATTCTTTACGTAATCTTGAGTTTGTAAATGAGTATTGTAAACGAGATCACAAGCAAATTGTTATGTATTACTGTACTAGCTTCAAAAGCAAATTTATTGATGAGACCGCAACTAAATCTTCGTGTGCCAGAAGGTTGACATTATGAGGATTTTCGACTCCAGCTAAATAGATTGAATTCAGTTTCTTTGTGAGATGTGTTTCTAGAAGTTAGCTTCTCCTATTGTAAATTGTTTTTTTTTCCTCAGATTAACTTTAGTCACAATTCGGAGCACATTAACGAGACTTTTCTATGGACGTAGGGAGGAAAATTATTGACATCACCTAAAATTCTATCTTAAAGTTTTGGATGTAAAATCCGTCTTAAAGTTTGTTTCGTTAAATAACTTCGCTCACGTATCTGTAGTAAGGTTTATTAGTTTTGTTACAAAAATGGTTAAATTATTTGTCGGTGGCAACGAGTTACCTAAACACAATTTTGTAGCCGAAAATTGGGATGTCTGGATAAATATTAATTTACGACACGCATATCTGTCAGATTAGATTTTGAGCTCAAACTTGGTAACATGAGGATTGTGATTGTAATTGTGCCGTTCTGGAGATCACTAAGAATTATTAGGTGTATTTCACATGTTGACCCTGTGATATTTTCAATTTTTTTTAAAATTGTAGCAATTTTCTTTGTTTCCTGCTGGAATAGAAGAAAATTATATAGTACTGATTTTCATGAAAACTTCTGTTATCTTGAACATTTCTAAAAAACAAATTTATTTTTGAACCTGTTCTACACCTCCAATAGTCAGATTCATTCTCAATGCAATGCATCATTCAATTGTAGATCTTTAAATTGCATTATACACTTTTTCAGAAATATTTAAGTTGTTGTTGAATAAAAACTGATCACTTAAAGAAGAGGGCAAGCTTCGGTATGCTACCCATTCTCGCTAGTTTAATGTTTTATAAAGCAACTCAGTCATGTAGGGCAGGCGCATGAAAAATAGGACAAATTATAGACTTGAAAATGAGGATCACTCATTCTGTACTTATCGCAGATTTTTTGTTAATTATATAATACTAGATACTATTACTAGCTAGAACCGTGAAAACATACCGCACTTAGAAAACATTGTTACGAAAATGAAAATAGTTTCATACTGAATCACTGCGTCGAACGGCGAGCTTCTCAACTGTGTGGTAAAGGATTGCAGCCCTGTTTTGACGACTCTATTGACGTGTCAATTTCATTTTACCTAGATTTTATGGTTCGTCTGAATTCTATGTATACTGCGGTGTTGGAATACTCAGAAGAGCTAATTCTCAAAACAGAAAATTAAAAATAAAGAGCCTCATATTGTATGATATAACTTATCAAAACTGAACACAGTTTTAACTAGCCCGCCGAATGTTTCTCTACATGAAACCCTCTCATATTCCCCGAGCGTTCTTGGCATGTTCCGTGCCAGTTCCTCGCATGTACCTCAAATGTCACCTCCCATTCTCTTGGCATTTTTTCTACAGGTTTTCATACATATTTCCCTCCATGTTCCCAGAATATACAATAGCATCTTTTCCGCAAAATCGTACATTCCACATCCACACGATTACCATACTTTTCTACATGTTCCTACTTAAATTCTTCAAATATTAATTGGATTGTTGGTGATGTAGATACCTTTTTATTTTTATTAGGCAGAACTTTGTTTTCGGCCCAGAAGCTGTAGGCTCTGATGATGATCGCAACGCGATCGAAATGATCATAAGTTGATTAAAAAGTTTTGATACCGGACAATATCTTTAGTCATTTATCTTCAAATATTCTCTATATGTTCAGCACATTTTCTTCTCGCATCTTAATCTGGAAATTAAACTTAAAATTTAAGTGGTTTTGGCAACAAAATACTTTTATATAAACTATCATCGTGGTCGATGATCATTGAAAACAATACTCTGATTAGAGCTCAAGAGAGTCTAATTTTAAAAATTCCGTTATTTTTTTGGGGTGCCTCCCATAGTGTGTACACCCACAACTTGTATAGCGCATTTCTCATTTCTATAATCTACGATAAATCGCCTCGTTTGTAGGTTCTAAGAACGTAGGTTAGCATATTTTTTATACAAATTATATGCGTTGAATGGAAGTCTTTGGGTATTACAAACATTCTATTTTTGGTGTTGCTTAGTGGAACTAGCACTCGTTGTTTGTAGTTTCTATGTCAATCGTCAAAAACACACGTTCGTCTCATCGATATACCCTAAAAATATCCAAAATTATAATAACTTTTTTAAGTATCCATTTGCTTCCAGTAAAAATATTTTTATGTGCTTTTACCATTGGCCTTCTTGTAACTGCGCGTCTGAAGTATCAATCGTATCGAATTGAAATGGAAGATGGCTATGCATTTCTACGAATTAAAAGCAAAGGTGTTTCTTATTTATGTTATTTTTTCTTATAAGAAGATGGTATTACGAAAAATATTGAAGGACACACTGCCGATAACACAAATAACAGACTTGGTTGGTTATAAACCTCGGCTATCGCCACGGTATACAAACTTCAACCGCCTCTGTTAGTTGAAGTTTGTTGTTTAGTGATTATCGGCCTAATGGCATTAATAACTATTCCGAGAATAAGTAAAATACTTTTTAAATCTATAACTTGCGACCAATTTCGTATTTGATCCATGATACAATAAATCTCTGATAAGCCTCGAAGATATAAGATGGTTCGACGACATGCCAGACCCTCTGAGAATCAGGTGGGGTAACCTACAAGCAGTGGCGACTTGTACCCCCCAACCAACTGGGGGTTGCAGCTCTATCGAATGACGGAAACGTAATTTCCTAAATTCATAACAGTTATACAGTGGGCCAGGAAGGTTTCTCGGCAGTGGCACCACACTGATAAAGAGTGCTATGAACAAAAATTAGGTTGGCACCACATCACCAGGTAGCATTTCACATTCCGGTGGGTGGCGCAAAAGCAGTGGATGAACGGGGGGGGGCGGGGTGACGGAACGCTTGGGACACTAGCGCCCCGCGGGGCGGAGAGGATGAGGGCGAAAGAGGCGGCGGGGCCAGACCTTGACTCGGCTCGGTGCGGAGAGACTTTCCTGGCATCCTGTATATGACGTAAGCAAAAAAATATAAATTAAACGTAAGCCATACATATACGTTAATTAAAACTAAGTTTAATAAAACCCAATATTCAAAAAGTCAACATTCAAGAGGCAGTCAATATAATCCAAAGTCAATATTGGTTTTACCTTCGGAGACAGCGCTCTGCTGACAGTTCCTGCGCTGTAAGTCGGTGGCTGGTGGCGGTGCAAAACCAACGAACACTCGGTGTTGAAGCTCTGCAATGCACGGTCAAAGAGTAAACGCAGTAAAAGAGCTTAAGAGCATGACATGGTGCACTGTATGGGAGCGCAAGAAATGTAGGAGGCAGCGCTCATCGGTCTCTCTTTGATTTCAAGGTGATTTCATATACAAGGATATTGCTGGAAAATATTGAATATTACATGGCATTAATAGGAAAATGTAGGTTTTTAATATATTATAGGATTTTTATATTATCTGGGGGTTAGGTGACCGTGCAATTTAATCGTGAACCGCCACTGTCTACTAGTAGAATAATACAACTTCGGTGTTCATAATGAAAACGTTAGTTCATGTAATATTCTCATTATGACTTGAATGACGTTGACGTTTGAAGGGTCTCAGATAAAATTCGTAGCATGTAACCTACAGACTTTTTATTGAAAATATACACATTAATACAGCACAAAAATCAATCACAAAATTACTCTCATAAATTAATACGAACAACTATTAACATTGGAGAACATTCTAGTGAACTGAAAGAATGAATTACAGTTGAAAGAAAAAATGATTTTACTTATGTACACAATTCTGTCGTACTATGTATATACACTAAGCAATTATGTATTTGCCTGTACAAACATAGTTTGAATAATTGTAAAAACATATTGATGATAGAACTTTTCTAGAAATGATTCTAGTTTTCAATTAAATGCTAAAATGTATTTTTCTACACTTACATTTAATTTGGTGAACTATTATTGACAATAACAAAATCGTATAGTTGACTTTTTACATGTAACTTAGGCAATACAAATAGATGATAAAAGTAACAAATAAAACAAAATATGAATTTATAAATCAATATACACATAAGAAACATTATAAGAGGACTTAATTTATCGTTATTATTTACATTATTCATAAATTATGACTTGATTTGTCAGTAGAGTCCATAGCTGCACAATATATATTAAAAAAATATTTCTTCTCTAGCTGAGTGCCTGAGTTAAAAGAATACACAGTGAAATTAACCCCTTTTCAGGTAACTTTGCTGCAATTTTAAAATAATAACGTACATCCACATACAAGGTACTTCACCATTCACAGTTAAAAGGCACAATCTAAATGTCTTCCAGCATAGATTGTAAATCTAGGAATAAGTAATATACGTATAAATGACTGCTCATTTTAATGAAAATATCTCGAAATATGTGCTCTCATTGGCTCTCATAGCACTGATCTAGTGAAAGATATTAACCATTCTTTTAAACTTCAAACAACAAATTCGCATTATGTTCATATTTTACAGTTCACCCAAGTGGCGGACATCTTCCTTGTTGGTTCAACAATTGCATTTCTTCCTTTTAAATATATTTGGGAAGGAAATGAAAACACCTCAATATTTTGCTCATCTTACCGCGTATTTAATGTTTAAAATATACCTTTAATGGATTGCAAAATTCCACTGGAAATGCAAGTGTCTCTTAATGCACCAAATTAACTCTGTATTACCAACCTGGAGTCTAACAGAACATAAGATGAAGCCTGTAATCTTTGCATTGAATGAATATTTCAACCTGAATATTATAGCTTTGCCTTCGAAGTAATAAAGCACCAATTTGCAAACCAAATACTAATTAATGTGAAAATTAGAGCGGGAGTTAAACATACAAATGGAAATTTGTTCACTCTTTCTTATTGCATCTGAGATTATCTTGTCATTCAGGGTCCACTCATATGGATGGCTAGAGATTGTAATGATTCCGAATTCAAGTAATACATAAATTGAATGTAATTACCTAAAATGATACTGTTTATGTTATGGAAAACTTGTAAATGCAAAAAAACATAACCAAGCCGGCATTAAAATACTCTCTTTTGTAAAGTATTATTTCATGCGGCAAAGCTAGCATTCTACTACAATGGAATTGCAATGACAATTTACTAAAATCCCATTACATTTTAAAAAATAAAAACTGCCAGGAACACGGGCTTTTACATATCCAAAACTCTTGCTTCATTGATTTTACATCCTTCGCTGACATTGTATGAAAATTAATTGACCGTTATGACGTAACAGAAAACAACAAATGGCTCGGTTTCTTGTTTCGCTTTCCCATTAATGTCAATCTCGCAAAATGTTCAGTCGCATTCCATTGGGAATTTTCGGTATGCGATTTCTCACTAGGTCGACATTTTGAGTTTGCGTCCTTTGGTTAATATTCGAAGTCACTCGCTCATTCATTGTGGTTCGCGAATCCACAAAGCATCTCTCCTCAAAGTGCTCCATTGAAACAGAAAACAGTAAACGATATGACATACTCATGTTTGTCTTTCCATTTAAAACTTCAAGAACTTTTCCTGACCGAAAGAAATTTTGTCGCCAGATGGAAGTCTAACTGGAACGGGTACACGAACGCAAGTGGCATTGCTGAGTAGAAGGCAGGGCGTCAAAAACAAAAAAATTAAAAATAAAAGCCGCCGCCGTTTGTTGTCACCCTAAGCACCTGTCACCGTCTAGGTTACACTTCCCTCATACCCACGTTCTGTCCCAGACTCACACCCTGGAAATCGCTCATGCGCCTCGACAAGGACACTTTCCCTTCCCTTAGTTGTCACTCGGATGTCAGCCTCAGCAGGCTATCTCACACCTTCTGGGTTGCACTGCCCCACTTCCACATCTCCTTCCACACGGCCCCAGCAGGTGGCCGTGCGTGCCGGGCCTCGCCCCCCGCGGCGCTACAGCTTCTCGCCGCTGAGGCTGACCATGTTGTAATAGGAGTGGTCGGGGAAGCGCTCGAGCTCGATGTAGTCGGTCTCCGTCATGAGCAGCGGCTCGAGCAGCGCCACCAGCTCGCGGAAGGACGGGCGCTCCTGCGGGTCCTTGTCCCAGCAGTAGTACATGATGTTGTAGAGCTCCCGGCGGCAGTGCTCGGGCTTGTCCAGGCGGTAGCCGTCGCGCACGCGCCGCATCACCTCGGCCGCCGCCAGCCCCGGGTACGGCGTCGAGCCCAGCGTCACCACCTGCGCACCGCGCAACGCGCACATTAGCAACTAATGTGAGGGCATACATAATCAAAGTGACACTTCTCAACAATCATTTTTGGGACTATGCTATGGAGTAGGTTTAGTTTATTAATTGATTCTTAATTACTACGAGATCCTACATTTGCCATATAAGTAACTGTGTGTAAGAAAAGTGTATAAGAAAAGTAACAGTTCTCAAAAATCCGCCAATTGAGGGTTATAGAATGTAGTAGGTTTCGTTGATTGATGGATTCTTGTTTAACACGAGGCCATACATTTGCGGTGATTAAGGGAAGCGACAGTTCTCAAAAATCGCCATTTGTGGTATGTACTAGAATAGAGTAGGTTTAGTTAAATTGAATTAAATTGAATTGATGCCTTATTTTACGTGGCGAGACTCAGGCCCGCTCTTCCGTCTGACCACGAAAATTTTGCTACGTTCCTTTCACCCACTAGTGGAGAAAGGAGGAATTTCTTGGGCGACAAAACAGGTTAGCTCAGAGGCGTCATTGAGGATCTTTCAGATGCAAGACAATCTACTGACGTGGGTCAGCCGGCTTTACTTACCCTCCGAAGGAAGGCGTACGAAGGATTTTTTCGGTGGATAAAAAAAGTGACAGTTCCTAAAAATCGCCATTTGAGGGATATGGAATACAGTAGGTTTAGTTGATTGGTTGATTCTTATTTCCTACAAGACCCTACATTTGCAGTGCATTAGAAAAGTGACACTTATCAAAAATCATCACTTTGGGAGTCATATATGAGATAAATTTAGTTGATTGGTTGGTTTATCTGTGATAGTGTAGTGTAAATGTACATGTAAGGGGTGAGGATACGACAAGGAAGAGGAAGGAAAGACTGCGCGCAGTCCGAGGTTCGTTTGTTAGGGTACGGCATTCGCTTGGTGTTGACCCGAGAAACCACAGAAAACTACCGATCGGAGCAGCCGGTCTCTAGAATTCTCATCGTGACGGAGGCTGAATTTGACCTTAGGTAGCTCTATAACTACCCGCCACTGTCGAGAAGTGAGCCCAAGTACCTCCCAGTCCCTTCGTTGCAGACACAATAGAAATGTTGACTCTGAACTAACTCAGTCGGTAGTTTGTTTAAAAAGAAGTATGGGTAGACGAAACATCGACAAAGAATTCACCTTGCTAAAACTCTCCTGTGTTCACAAATTAAGCGGCATGTTCAGATTTCCATCAATTTCCAATGGTAGAAACTGTATTTTACTCCGTAAAATGTAGGTGTACTTCGATTCAAAAACTTCTTTACTTTACCTTAAAAAATACGTTTCTGACTTCATTATGGTGTGGTGGAAAACTTTCTGGGTGGAAAACCTTTGATTTCGATCTGTTTAGTGCATTACGGACGTCTTTCATTTCATTACATTGAGATCACATTACTCACATACAGTTGTTTCTGGCGGCTTTTTCATTTTCTCAGAAAAGACATTGATATCTTACGAAAGGAAAGGAATGCATTTTCATAAGCAGATACATATTTCAATTCAATTGAATGAAAAAGAAAAAGTACTATATTTACATCTAAATTAATTTAATCAAACCAAACAGTGTTATCAGAGTTTTATCTCACCGCCTACCGACATCGTCATTTAATTACCTACGGCACACTAGACGCCAAAACCCAATCAAAATGTTTTTACTACGAAAAAAGCCTTCGTGAGAGTTAGAAGATCAGTATACTACTGTGTGAAACACTTCTTTATGGGCAAAAAATAAACGACTTCTCTGAGGTTAAAAACTTTCTGCAAAATTACATTTCTGGTTCGCCTTCTATATCTAAGCTTCCTCTTATATTGCTTTACCGCGAAATCGGAAGATGTCGGCTGATGTTTATCTTATCTTTAAATCTACCGTTCTATGCAGCAATAAATTCATTGACTGGATCTGTTTATTTGCTGATGTCTCCACACCGCAGCGGGCAGCTATTGATGCGACATTTGAACATCCTGATAGGGGAAGTCAACACTAACAGACCGGTGGCAAAAGGGCACCAGGCGTTGAGAAATCGGATAACGCGGTGCTCATAAAATGGCTAGTGCGGTCTGAAGCGACATGAAAACGTGAAGGTAGTAGGTAAAAGCTGCCGGCGTTGCTGTGAGCTCCATAGGTTGGGGGAAGTTAGCATTAGCCAAAACTACGACGTCCATAGTGCAGTGTCTGCAATGGACAGCCAAAAGGGCGATGGGTTCAGGAAAGGAGAGCTTACGTCCTCTAAAGTTTTTAAGGGACAGCAGAGAAGATTTGAAGAACCCTTCGTAGTCCCAGTAGGAATACATTCCCCCAGGACTGGCCGCTCAGAGTATTACTACTCTGTGTAGGTTTAGAGCTTACATTTTCTTAGGACGAAAAACATAGTTCACTCTTTGCCTTTGAATCCAACTCTACTTTGTAGCCTCTGGTGTAATCAGACGACATTCGGCTTAAGGTAGCTTTTTTATTTCCTCGCGGAAAATGAGAACAAATGAGATGTGAATATTTGACAGAATGCTGTAAAACGTTAACAATGAACTATTACATGAGCACCTGTGTAATAATGGGAAACTAACAATAAGGCACAAACATAAAGCCAAAGCTCTTTCATCCAGGAAGGAAATATTCACTTGGCGGAGTGCCCTTTGTTATGACAAAGGAGCACACGCATGTGACGTCCAAATAATTTCTCATACCCTCATTGAACAAGATGCCATGGATGCTGAATTTTCTACGTTTCAATAAATGCCGATAATAGGTTCATGTCATATTTGACAGCTATGTAATTTTCTATTATTCCCAAAATAATCAATGTTTCATATGGTTCAAGAGTGTTTGAATTATGAATGCAGATTCTACAGTACAATGAATACAATGATTAGTGATTAATCAATGAAAACGAATGACAATTTGGTTACATTTTTGAACTAATTTATTAATTCACAGAAAATATCTTTCACAGAAAATGTCTGTCAAAATTACATGAATTTTTAAATTTAATTTCACTGAATTATTTTTTTCGGAAGGAACTTCTCCTAAAACAACAAATGGAATTCAATGTGTATTAATTGTAAATAGAACGTTAAAATATGAAAAAAGTGACACAATAGATACTGGATATTTTTTCATGAAGATTAGATTCAAGTATGGAGAAATAGTATGTACTGTATATAGGGAATATGAACATGTACCTACATAGTATAATTTAGTAATATTTGAAAAAATTTGCTTAGTAAATTTACATAACATAACTCTCGAATAAAATGATTTTATTTTGAAAATGCTCAGCAAAGTTTATTACAAAAATATAAATTCTACAGTACGATAGTCCCAGGTTTTCGCGATTTTTATTCACACAGCTGGCACATAACGAACATTTTTTTGGGTGTCGATAATTACAATTATCTGCCCTGCACAAATGAAAAAATATTAAATAAAACTCGATAGATAGAAATATCAGATGAAGCATGGAAAAAATGTTTCCACGATGGGAAAAAATGAGATTACGGTTCTCGTAAAGTATGTCAAAGCTAATGTTTGTAAAAACACACAAAGTTTGCGTATTCGTGGGACTAAAACTGACACAGTAGGGAGATTTAAACGGTTGTATTAAATTTTGAGGTCTGGCGTACGATTTCACGCCAATGGTAGGTTCATATATGTTCTACGCTGTCAGAAATGTCTGCATTACTTTAATGAAATGTACATTAATTAAAATGAACACACATTAAATTTAATGATGTTCATTAGCATGCAATAGTCAAAGCTTTATACTCAAATCTGGAATGAATGAATGATTTGAATGAATGAATGATTTGAATGAATGAATGAATGATTTGAATGAATGAATGAATGATTTGAATGAATGAATGAATGATTTGAATGAATGAATGAATGATTTGAATGAATGAATGAATGAATGAATGACTTGAGTGAATGAATGATTTGAATGAATGCGTGATTTGAATGAATGCATGATTTGAATGGGCTGGTGATTATGAATTTATTATATTAATGATAAGAGGCAGAGTAAAACGTATAACCTCTACATTAAATCCACTCTGGTTTTATTTGAAGCATTACATTTAATGTATAAATATATTAAGGGATAAGATTATATTAAGATATATTAAGAGATGAGATTAATATATTAAAATAATACAAATATATCTTTGTAATTTCACTTTCTGCACAATACAGAAATCTACGTTAGATTTAATGACATTCCTGAAAGTGTACTGTTCTGTTCCAAAGCTCAGTGAACATGAAGGTGAGTAGAACTGGGAGCACTTATAAAAGATCAAAGATCGGGAAATAGACCTATTGAGATTTCGACCTCTCGTTCTTTTGTCCGTATCCTTGCGTATTCGAGATATTCCGAGAACAGCGCTGAAAAATTTTAATACCGCTTACTCTCTTTGTTCACATTATTTCATTTCTGATCTTTGGGACCTTTTCATGAAACCGTTACTTTTTCGGACATTTTTTCTTTTTGAAATCTATATTTCTCCTTTTCTGGTTATCTTTCTTTGACTGTATAAGCATCGGATCCTCTTCATTATCTTCTAGGGTTCATTAACAATTTTCTCTGGTACCACCATTTTACCATTTCAGTATCCTTCTTCAGTCATTATTGTTTTTCAATTTTGATCATGAGTCATTGTTCGCCTGATTCTGATTTCTTGAACATTTCATTCTATTCTTTAATATAAAAGTACTAATTTCTTATATACATTTCGGCAACTTGTTCTGTGATTGTAGGAGTGCGGAAGAAAATTATTGTTACGCGAGTTAGATACGTAATTTTTATGAATATAAGAATCCCATAAGACAAAATCTATAGACAAGTTCATAAAAATAATTTATGTAATAATTTATTAATAAAAATTAACCATATACTTCCAAAAGCAATATAAATTATGTTTATATATTTATACTAGTTAACATTAATTCAGGGGTGACAACCGTGAATAATATTGACGAGTAAAGTATTCACGAGTTTTTAGCATGGCACCTTTTAAATTTCATGGCTCTTCATTTGGCTATTGACAAGACGCACAAGGTATTCTGTTAACTAATCCGGTTAAGTGGCGAGGTTAAATTTTCTTTTTTGTTATTTAAGATCGCATTAACATCTAGGCCATTGCATTATTATTGCACTAATAGTATGATAACTCTGAAGATGATATGATATGGTCATGATAAGGGATGAAAGGACGAAGACAAGAACAAAGAGGCGGCAAGGAGGAACAAGCCCGAGGCGGGACTCGAACCCGCGATCCTTCGATTCGAAATAGCTACTATTGCCTTAACGATCTCGACCATTCGGATCGGCGAGATTAAGTATTTGTAGTTCGCAACGTCTCCCTTAATTAGATGAAAGAATAGCTGCTCAGGAACCACTGGTGGTTCTGGTGTAAATGACGTTGACAGATGAAATGGCAGGGTACGTACAAAATTCAAGAGATCTAGAACCGCAAGAACCCTGGCAAAATTTGGGTGTTCTAAGAGAGGAGTATTCTCAGAATTTATTAAGAAAGTAATAGGCCATCATCGTCGTAGATGACATTAAATAATGCCAAAAGATGGTCACATGTGAGGGTGTCCCGTCGCAAATGGGGAGTCCCATGTCTTCAGGATTTATAATCTGCCTTGTGCACTGTCATTCAGCAAGTTGCTGCATCTTCTACTAAGCTACTACTGCTAGTAATATAAATGATAATGATAATAATGGTAATAATAATAATAATAATAATAATAATAATAATAATAAATAATGCAGCGGATATTTTGTGTAATGACAGTATTCTACCTCGTTCTGCTTAATTTTAGATCCGTATAACATTCTATTTTGATTGTCCTTATCAGATACATCTGTTTTCATAAAATATTTTTTTTAAAGATTTTAATTAATTTTGAGTAAAATATTTTAGTGAAAATCTCCAGTCTCAAAAATGTTGAAGTAGAGAATGAAAAGGGGGGCCTGAAATATATTTTAGCGTGAGGTCTCAAAAATTGTAAATTCGCCTCATCACATTACATTTTTCACTGTTGCCTCTGGCCATCAAAGTGCACATTAATTAAAACCAGATTCGTGCCAGAGTGAGTTTGAGGTAGTATATTGGCTTGTTGGTAAAGTGTTGTTGCCATTCAAAAGTTTTTTAATAAGTATTGATTTAACCATTTTATTTATATCAAGAGTTGCTTTCCACGGCTTAGCAATCATCATCTTTAGATCTTGTACAAATATTTAAAAACAATATAAAACAAACAAAAATTTATAATTTTATATTTTATTTCATTATTTTTAAATGTGGAAATGAACATAATAGAGACAAATAAATAGAAATTTTATTTCGTAACAGTTTTAAGACCTTGAAGAATGGCAATCTTTAAAGTAATCGTGAGCAAAGTAAAGGCCCATTGACAATGCAAACGTAAACATAAGAATAATGCATTGACATAAACATTAACATAAGTGATAAACTCAAGTATTCACAATGTCGAACATAAACGTAAGTAAAATAAGTGTTTATATTGGCTTACGTTTCTATTGAGACATTCTGATTTACTACTAGTTGGATGTGAGAATCGATTTCAAGGTATCTGTGTCCATGACCCATATGGCGTTAGCTCTTCTATCGACTTCGCTCAGATTTCGATTCTCGATTTTGAGTTACCGTTTTGTGATTGCTTCATTTCTTATGTATAACTTAAGCATAAGCACAGAAGCTTGAAGCTTTTTAGTTAACGTCGTACGTGTTATGCATATGCGAACGCATTGTGAATGAGTCAGCTTATGGACGTAGTCCTAACTTTAACGTTAACGTTAACGTTAATAACGTTGACGTTAACGTTAATAACTTTAACGTTAACGTTAAAAACGTTAATAACTTTAACGTTAACGTTAAAAACGTTAATAACTTTAACGTTAACGTTAATAACTTTAACGTTAACGTTAATAACTTTAACGTTAACGTTAATAACTTTAACGTTAACGTTAATAACTTTAACGTTAACGTTAATAACGTTAATAACTTTAACGTTAACCTTAATAACGTTAATAACTTTAACGTTAACGCCATTCTTATGTTTGTTTGCATTGTGAATGAACCTTAAAGCGTAAATCGCGAGTGGAACACGTACCTCCCACATGAGTACGCCGAAGCTCCAGACGTCGGACTTGACGGAGAAGATGTTGTCGTAGAGCGACTCCGGTGCCATCCAGCGTATGGGCAGGCGGCCCTCCGACTTCCGCTCGTACACGTGGCTGGCGATGACGTCACGCGCGAAGCCGAAGTCGGCCACCTTGCACACGTGGCCCTCGCCCACCAGCACGTTGCGCGCCGCCAGGTCGCGGTGAATGATCTGTGGATGAAACGAGGCACGCTCCAGACACTGCGACGGAAAATAGTTGTTTACGCACCAAGGGCATTATAAGGCTTCTAACGATCGTGCGGCGACAAAAAGGCAGAGGACCTCTGAAATGGTTGCGTAGGCTTCCGCGGCCGGAGTTTGTATTATCTAGGCAATCCGGGACGAGCCGCGTCACTGACATGGTGGCTAACGTTTCGGCTAGCGAATTGTGGCCTACTTCAGAGCGTGCTGCTGACGCTCACCAGTCTCAGGAAGGCCACAATACGCTGGCCGAAACGTTAGCCACTATGTCAATGATGCGGATCGGCCCGGATAGCCTAGATAATACACAGGGCGTTTGGTTCGAGGGCTATTTGTCGCCCAAAATCATTAGAACCAGTTAACTTCCGGGATATATACAATTTTTTTTTTCAATTTTAATGATTCATATTTACTTATTTACTAATTAACTACACAGTACTCGCCTGACCGCTGTGGTGTGCGGATCGTTCCCGCAGCTCCGTAGTGTCTTACCTTGCTCGCCCGCGAGGGCGCCAAGATAAGGAAAAGTCTAGCGATAACAACCAGTGCGCACTAGCTCTAAGTGAACAGTTACAGTTGTGAAGCATAACGGTGTTTCATCCTATTCATATTCAAATCAACGTAACAAAAGATAACATATACTAAAACTCAGTTGATTACCGAAGTATTTTCGGGTAGGATCAGTAGCATGTAGTGCGATTGCATGCTACTGACACCCGGGAAGCTGTTTACTTCAAGAAATGTCATCCGAAGAATCAACAGGCAGCGACAGCAACGCCATGGATCATGATTCATCTGCTCCCGTCAACCTGACGCAGAATGTATGGCAAATATACACACCAGCTCGGTCAAAAAGGCCGAACCCTGACGTCCTCGACCCTGATGCTAATAGAAGGGTAAGGCAAAAGACAGCGTCTTGCGATAGTAATACTAGTGTATATACAGTTCCCACCAAGAATCAATTCAGTGCTCTTGATATAGAAGGTACAACAGAAAACAATGAGGAAACCTTTTCAAAAACCACTGTACCTCCAATATTCGTGCCAAATGTGAATAATGTTCCAGCTATGATAAAGTTTTTAAAGGAAGCCTTAAAAACAGAAGATTTCGAAATAAAATCTCTAGCAAACGACAAAATTAAAATAGCGCCGAAAACTCCTAATACCTACAGGGAAATAATAAAACATTTATCAGCCAACAGTCACGTATACTATACATACCAGTTGAAACAAGAACTTGCGTATAGAGTTGTCTTGCGACATATACATCATACGGTAGATGTAAAAGATATCAAGGCTGCGCTTCTGGAAAAAGACCACAAAGTTAGAAACATTATAAATGTTCGCCACAGACTAACTAAAACACCTCTGCCTCTATTTTTTGTAGACCTTGAGCCCAAACCTAACAACAAAGAAGTGTTCAAAATTAACCGGCTGTTAAATTGTGTTGTTGCTTTCGAACCACCACGTCTGAAACGCGAGATAGTACAATGCAAAAACTGTCAGAGATATGAACATACCAGATCGTACTGTGCATACCCGTATAGGTGTGTTAAATGTGGAAAAGAACACGACCCAGATAAGTGTTTAAAAGAAAAGCAAAGTCAACCAACTTGTGCTCTGTGTGAAGGCAATCATCCCGCCAACTACAAAGGTTGCAAAGTATACCAAGAAATACTAAAAAGGAAAGGGTACAGCAACTCAAGTAAACACAGAATGTTTCAACAAGAGACGCATGTGCAGACACAAAACAGCAACATTGAAACTACTTATTCTCACGAAAACTCAAGAAGCAGACATGTAAATGCAGGAACATGGGCCGATGTTGCGCGATCAAAGCCTGTAGAAAGACATGAACACAACGACAATAGCCATTCCATTATGAATATTATACAGCACTCCTTTGAGAGATTTGAAAACATACTAATGCAGCAAAGTCAACAAATAAACTCTCTCATCAACCTCATAACGTCGCTTGTCTCCAAACTATCTAATGCCTAAATTCCTTCGCATTGCAGCTTGGAACGCCAACGGCTTGGCAAATCATCGCCAAGAAATCGAAATATTTCTCAACGAAAACAAAATAGACATGCTACTCATCTCTGAATCTCACTTCACAGAAAGAAGCTACTTTAAACTGAAGAACTACACTTTATACGATACTAAACACCCCAGTGGCAATGCTCATGGTGGCACAGCAATATTAATAAAAAGCACTATAAAACATCAAGAACAGGAAGCTGTACAGGAACAGGATATTAAGCAACAACTGTACAAATTATGGACTGGAGTGGACCAATTACCATCAGTGCCATTTACTGCCCTCCAAGATTCAAAATAGACAAACAACGATTTGAAACCTATTTTAAGTCTCTAGGAAATAGGTACATGGTGGGAGGAGACTACAATGCCAAACACACGCAATGGGGATCCAGGCTCATCACCCCAAGAGGGAGAGAACTGCTGAAAGCAGTTACCTCACTTCAGCTAGAAACCATTTCTACAGGAGAACCTACCTACTGGCCTACCGACCTAACCAAAACCCCAGATGTAATTGATATATTCATAACAAAAGGAATCCCATCCACTAACTGTATCATAGAATCTTCCCACGAACTGTCCTCTGACCACACTCCAATAATTATCACAGTCGGCAACAAAATTATTCTACAATCCCCTCCCGCGTCACTAACGAACAGAAAGACAAACTGGAACTTGTATAGAAAACAGATATCTATGAAAACAAACATCCGATTCCCACTAAAATCAGCTGACCACATAGACGAAGCGACTGAGTATTTAATACAAAATATTCAAGAAGCAGCTTGGACCGCTACACCGCAACTTCACTACACCCAAGGCTGCGTGAAATATCCAAAAGTTCTTTTGAACAAAATAGCCGAGAAAAGAAGACTAAGAAGAATCTGGCATACTTCAAAATATCCTGAAGACCGTACCAACTACAACAGAGCAACTAGGCAACTAAAACGCCTCCTAAACGAATTCAACAACAACAGGTTTCAAGACTTCATAACCAACCTTACCCCAACAGAAGATACCAATTACTCCTTATTTAAAGCCACAGGGAAGCTAAAAAAACCGACCAAATCAAATCCCCCAATCAGGGACGAAAACAAGTGTTGGGCAAGAAACCCCACAGAAAAAGTGTCTACCTTTGCCAAATTCTTTGCTAATGTATTCCAGACTCATCCCATTATAAATACTAACCAAGAGCAACAAATCAGAGATTATCTTAACTCCCCAAACCAAATGACTCTTCCAATCCCGCACTTCACTCCCAGAGAAATTACCAAAACCATAAACGCCTTATCAAACAAAAAAGCTCCTGGCTATGACTTAATTACAACACCTCTTCTCAAAGAACTACCACGAAAAGGCAAGACTATAATTACTGCATTGTTCAACAGCATTATAAGAACAGGGCACTACCCGGAGCAATGGAAAGTAGCCCAAATTCAAGTTTTTCTCAAGCCTGGGAAACCTCCACATGAACCCTCATCCTACCGTCCCATCAGTATACTTCCCATTCTATCTAAAGTATTTGAGAAACTTCTTCTATCAAGATTACGTCCTCACATTGTAACCAATAACCTAGTCCCTGATCATCAATTTGGTTTTAGACAACAGCATTCTACCGTCGAACAAGTTAATAGAATCACCAACTACATTGAGAATTGCTTCCAAGAAAAGAAATACTGTTCAGCCGCCTTTCTAGACATTGCCCAAGCATTTGATAAAGTCTGGCACGATGGACTCTTATTTAAACTCAAGAATTTTCTACCGTATCCCTTCTTCAACATTATCAGATCTTTTCTATCCCACCGCACCTTCCAAATCAAATATCAAAATGAATTATCTGAATTCCATCCAATCAAGGCCGGAGTACCACAAGGTAGTGTACTCGGCCCTATCCTATACCAGCTCTATACTACTGATATACCAAAATCAGATAAAACAACCATAGCCACTTTTGCAGATGATGCGTCATTAGGGTCGTCATCCGAAGCTAATATGGCCGTATCAAGACATTTACAAGAACATCTCACAATGATTGAAGATTGGGCCAAAAAGTGGAAAATAAAAATCAACGAAAATAAATCAGTCCATATAACCTTTACCCTGAGAAAAAACAAATGTCCTATTGTCCACATCAACAACAATCCAATAGTACAGGTGGAAAGTGTAAAATACTTGGGAATACATCTAGACAAACGGCTAACGTGGAAGCATCACATCTTAGCCAAAAAAAAGCATCTTCAACTTCAAACAAGAAAACTATACTGGTTACTAGGATACCACTCAAAACTATCACTGGAAAATAAACTGTTGATTTATAAAGCTATCATAATTCCAATATGGACCTACGGCATCCAAATCTGGGGCACAGCAAGCAAGAGTAATCTCTCGATCATACAGAGATTTCAATCCAAGACCCTAAGAATGATCGCGGCAGCACCATGGTTCATCACAAATGCAGCACTGCACAAGGACTTAAAAATGCCCACTGTCTTGGAAAGAATAGAATTTATCAGCTCAAACTATCTCCAGCGCCTTGAAAACCATCCAAACCACTTAGCCCTCAACATCCTAGACAATAGTGCAGATATCCATCGACTAACCAGAACCTCACCCCTACAACTCCCATATAGATTTTCAACAAATAACTGAAACATTACCCTCAGCTAATAAACTATCCCACTTGCAGCCAACCCAAAATAATACTTGCTTTTTGTTATAGTATGAAGAAATAGATGAAGAGTACCGATGGGATACCTTCACTGGAAATCAATCATTGTCATAACAAGTCTACAACAACATATTTACTTATTATTTTGTAAAAAATAGATTGTAAATTTTTTGTAATAAAAAAAAAAAAAACTAATTAACTAGACGTTAACTTGACTGGGTCTGTTTTTTCATATTTCTCCCCCATAATTCCCCAATCATAATTGCCTCCATAAGAGAACGTGTAACGTCATTCAACTGTTTTTATATTTCCCTCCTAACCATTATCCTCTCGATTCAGATAAGCTATGTAGCGTGTATATCAAGCTCCGCAGGGAAGGCAATAACAAGCAATAAAGTATCAGTAAAAAATAAATTTAATTTTTGTTTCATCAGTATGTTTTTCTGTTTAATTTAATTTAACTTTGCTTTGCTGTATTTTGAGTGTAAATATCCCTTTTTCGTGCAAGAACCCCGTTTTCTTGAGTTGCACAATGACAACGTACTTAGTACAACACACAACAGCTTTATTCATTTCTTCAAAAGTGCTTATACTGACTAACACACACCGTAAAAAACATGGTTACTTCATACAGGACAAGACGGCTTAGCAATAAACTTCTGTGTCAAGAGAGATTCCTTGTTTAATTGTTAAAGTTCCTCAAATATATATCGATAATACAGAAACCTATTTTGAAATTTATTATTTACATATGATTATTAATTACATATGATTTATTATAAATTATTGATTAAAATATGTAAATCGATAAATATAGTTTCGCAAAAACGTTAGAAAAAATGATATTATTATTAACATTTATTTGTATGGTCATTTTTATTATATTTGGAAAGAAACAATAAATATATATTTTTAGGATAAAAGGGACTTTCTCAGTATATCTTGTACTCTTTGTTATAACACATTCATAATATTTCGCCATCTATAAACGTGGATGTTCATAAAACTATAATTACTTTTTTATTGAATTTCACATAAGTACAGTATGTATTAGATCTAAATGTGTTTATTTTCTTCATTTCGGATTCATTTCTACAACAAAATGGAACGTTTCAGGGCATCCTAAATACTTTACGATCATTGCACAACGACATATTTTTGCACTAAAACCTTCTAGTAGAGAGTCTTGCTCCTTTACGGTGTTTTCACGGCCTCTAAAACTCGCCTTCACAATACGTATCATGGGTGAAGTAGTATAACCTAATTTGGTGATAAATAGGTCTTAAAATATAAAAATTGGTAATAACTGAGGAGAGAAGACTGGATATAATATCACTCATGTAAGTAGTTTATTTGTCATCAGATGGTAACATCCGGTGATGAAAAATATTTGAAATAGAATAAAACGATAGAATACTTCCTATTTATTAAATGATACTGCAATCAATCGATTAATACTGCAATCAATCGATTAACACTGCAATCAATCGATTAATACTGCATTCAATCGATTAATACTGCATTCAATCGATTAATACCGGAATCAATCGATTAATACCGGAATCAATCGATTAATACCGGAATCAATCGATTAATACCGGAATCAATCGATTAATACCGGAATCAATCGATTAATACCGGAATCAATCGATTAATACCGGAATCAATCAATCGATTTATAATTTCGATCATGGGATTAATTAAGTTGGCCGTGGCTACTTACGCCCTTGGAGGAGAGGAAGTCCATGCCGCGCGCCACCTGGTAGGCGCAGGAGGTGAGGTCGCGCGAGGTGAGCGAGGCGCTGGCGCCGTGCAGGTTGCCGTAGCAACGCTCGGCGCGCGAGCTGCGCAGGAAGCTCTGCAGCTTACCCAGCGCCACGAACTCCATGATCACGAACAGCGGGTCTGCAACACGTCGAACGCGTCAGCGGTTGCGACACGGGCAGGCAACACACTTCGTACTCCTTTCTGTGGCTTCGGGTAAATTAATAAACACAACCTATTTCATTTTACTGTTGCTAGAAATGTAATGGTTACAAGTAAAAAAAATTGAATTGTAAGAAACATTATTTCTTCTTTATTTCTGTTTAAAAAATTCAGTTACATATGGAAGGAAAGCAAGAGTGGGCAAAATGAAATATTGAATAGGGGTTTAAAAGCATCTCAGATGATGTATTCGGGGCGTTGTAAAGACTCACAATTTTTTAGCGCAATACTTCTGGAATTTGCAACACTGACGTAATATTATTATACCGCAACTTCTTAGTTTTTATTAACACATCTCAGCCATCACTTGTAAAAACTGATTACTATTATGTGCGAAAACAATTTTTTAAGCTTATTCAGCAACATAAATTTCACTATCCAAATCTGCGTTCTATACAGCGACAAACATTGAAAAGTAATTTTACAAATTTCGAACTCTCGTGTCATGGCGTTGCCAGTTCTAAACGTACTCTGCTCTATCCGGTAAAAAGTAATCCAAAAAATTTGAAGCCATTTTTGAGAAAAATTTGAAAATGCTGTTTACGCTTCATTTAAAATTCCCTCAAAAATCAAAATCTTCGTTTCACATTTTCAGGACCTTGAGATTGTTGAGATTGATCGGGAAATGTAATTTTTGAAAGAAATATCGTATCTTTTTATGTTAGTTTTGAGCAGAGGCACAAGCAGACGGACACACGTTTTGTCGTCAACCAATTTTTTGATATCAAGGACCCGCAAAACGTAGAATTTTAACACATAACATGATAAATGAAGTAAATACATAAAGAAACAAGATTTTACAACTTTTTCCATATGAGGGCTGGATAGTAAGAATTTTTCTGTCGAATGATTGTTTATTTCCGTCACACAATTCCAATACTGTCTCTTTACTACATATGTTGTAAGGTAAAAAAGTAAAAGCGGATTCCTTCGACCCCCCAAATGTGTACTCGGCTAGGTCATTATTGACAGTCTTGGGCGTTGCTTAAACGCGGGAAAAGTAAATAATTCACTCGTCATTTTAGAACAATATACTATGTCAGTGCATTGCTGTAGAATGTAACCGGTAAAAGCTTCATTATAAAAACGACCCAATAATCCTTCAAAAGGTATTAGCATAGATGCACTCCGTGCTAACAACATTGGTATTATCTGTCTGTCGTTTCATTTTATGAAATTACTTTGTTATAAATGCTCGATAGTTATGTTCCTTCTCGGAGAACACTTCAAAGAAACACTTTCTCTAAATATTAAAAATAAATATGTCTTGAACTTTTCAGTTGGTCTGTTATTTCTTGTACGGTTAAACTGATGTGTAAATTTCTTATCACTGACATTGTTTAAGGGCTTATCAGCTTCGTGTCGCGTTTATCACTCGTATCGTAAAGAAATATTTTTACAGTGTACAGAGTAAGATCATTCATTGTTCGTTTTGTGTTTCGACGACCTTGACTTTTCATTATTTTTTTGTGAAAGACCTTTAAATTTCCAGCTACCTTGCACAAAGGACGACAAATGAAAGTGGCGACCTCTACGTGAGTGTGATGGAAAACATACACAAGAACAAACCTCGATATTTTACTTGCTGGGTACAAATGTGAAACTAGCGTTTTTTGCCACACAAGTTTGTTGCTAATTTTCAAAGCGCTCAGAAATTGAAAGAAAACAATGCAGACTCTGTCCATGTGAGAGATAACTACAATTAATAAGATATTGAGAAACTTGAGAAAACACCGACAGCAATGAAAGAGTTTCAAATTTGATCGCTTAATTCAAATATTTGATTGTATTATTCCGCCTATCCTCATACTGCGCGTTCAGAATGAGTTATCATACTATCAGTCATTGCTTCTGACACAGTGGAGGTCACGCGACAGCAAGGTTTCAAGGAAAGGCCACTTTTATTAATTATTTATTATTCACGGGTTGCGACATTGAACAGCAACTTTAAAAAACATATTTTGGGCATTTAAAGGACTAATTCAGTGAACATCCAAATACTCGCTGTTTGGATGAGAATTGTAGCCGCCGCCTGCTCTGAGAGGTAGTTTTACGAGGTTTGGCCAATCAATACCAGGTGAATACCACCGGAGTAGTGCCCTAACAAATGAACCACGGATCGCGAGCGATATTTTCTTCCCATTCCTTCTACTATCCTACCCCTTCCTTTCACTCTGACACATGCACTACACTATCACACATGCCAGGAGCCTGGTCAGCAGCTTACTGTTTGTCCCGGCTGTGGCGGTGCCCCGCTGATGGGAAATATCTGATTAAGGAAAACCCCGCTAGCCGACGATAGGTCGGCGCCGGATCTCGCAGTGCAGCCAGACAAGATCACCGTTACGTCTCGAGCACCCGGAATCACTAGTAATCAATCAAATACTCTATACCATGTTATTGTAGTATTCGTGAATATTGTTTTTTTTAATTCTCAACTTTTTGCTATTTTATACGAAATAATTTTATTTGTTGTTCTTGGGTAGGGTGCGTTCCACGTATTGGAAAACCATTTTGTATGGTTTTATTCAGCAGCATAGTGCAGTTGGAGGCCTCTAGTAGCTTAATGATTCCATGTGGAAGGCTTTTCCATTCGTATTTTTTTTTCAGTTGTTTCAGGCGACAAAATCTAGATGTAGCAATTTCACTCCCCGGCGCGTCCGTATGACGTTATCCAAATCACATTTTATATCCCGTAAAATTCATCATTACTAAAATTATTTACGAACTGTGACGTCACAATGTGCACTCTACTAGAAAATGGAGCAAACAGCATTCGCGATCACGGTCCGTTACGGAGTGCACAAACAGTGGACGGTAACGTAATGAATTTTGAAGATTACTTGATGTAGAGATGAGGAGCATAGATACTGAATTGTGAAGATTAATATGGAAGAAAATTACGATTTCTAAGAAAGTATTACGAAGAGATAAGTTAATACTCAGAATACTAACAATAAATTAGTTAAAATTAATACTTAATTCCATGACTATTAATGATAAAATGAAAGTGAATGGAGAGATATTTGTATACCTTACAAAGACTTAATCTGATTTCGAATAATTCAACAGAACTTCCACATTATTAATGTATTAAATTTTTACGTCACAAGAGAAAACCTTTTGATTTCTTCCCAAATCCCTATTTCTTACCAAGTTTATGAAATTATAATCGCCTATTCCACCGTAAAATACGTTCACTGAGAAATAATTCCAGGAATCGTGGTTTTTATTAATTCAAAATGATCTTTCGTTAACTTTATAGTGGAGATCCCAAAATAAACTGAATAGTAAGGATAGCTATATAGTAACATTACGTCGTATTTTATTTTATATGATAGCCAGTTATGAGACATAAAATAAACACCTTTGTTATTATTGATATAATTTTCCCGTTTCGGGAACACTTCTTTCCATCATCAAATGTGCACTAAAAATCAATTACACATTACTAACATTGGTTCATCTTTAATTTATATAATATACTTTTGTAAAACATTAATTTGTTTTTACTCAATTGAATTAGAAATTTGTCATTTTATAACCTGACGATGAGGAAAAAGAGAGTTCCCTAAACGTTGAGTTGTGAAAATTATATTAATAAATGCCTTAAAATAAAAAAGGTGTTTATTTTATAACTCATGTTACTATGTAAAATAATATATATATATATATATATATATATATATATATATATATATATATATATATATATATATATATATATATATAGTGGTTGATTTGTTGATGTGTGTGTGTGTGTGAAAGTGCAGGTACAAAAACAAATTTTAATCAAACATGTTAAGGATAGATACTTTAATTTACTAATTATAAACTACTTTCGTTGTTGGGCCAACTGTTAAAAAATAAAATTTCAAAATCCTTTTTGCCGATAGTTTTCGATAGGAATCATAGTCATGATAAGTACACATTTTCATATAAATTAACTTGTTAAATAAAAAGCTCCGTAAATTCGCTTTTAGTTAATATTTAACGAATGAACTTTTAAGTTATATTTTACGAATAACTATTAATTATTTTTTTATCACAAATATTTTATTATGATAATCCTGACCATTCACTGAAGATCTGTAATCATTCCACGCACTATAAAAATGCATATTATTTGGATGTCTTACATCTTCCGGTGCCAGAAAAATATTACTTAATATTCAGAATGCGATTTGGCCACAATATATTTCATTCTAATTCAAGAGAAGATGAAAATATTATTTAAAATGTACGACCTACGCTATCTTCGGAGTTTTCGAACTGATTACAAACAAATATAAGATATGTTGTACGCATTTGTAATTGTGATGTTTGTTGAACCGTTTGTCGATTCAAGTTTTTATATATTAAATATCCTTACACATATTTCCCACGTATTTTTTTTCAAGAAAACCTGTAACATTTGATTTATTTATCGCTGGAAGGAGAAGGAGAGAGAGAGACAGAGAGAGACAGAAAGAGACAGAGAGAGACAGAAAGAGACAGAGAGAGACAGAAAGAGACAGAGAGAGAGAGACAGAGAGAGAGAGACAGAGAGAGAAAAGTCTAAATTGCCTTTTGGTTCACTCATTCATATGCCCAGGCATTAACCAGAATAAGTCGTTGAAATATTAGTACATCCCCTTTAATTTCACGAAACCACCCGCTTTGATAAGTCCGGGTGGTGAGGTGTGCTCGAGGAAATTGTGGCTTCGGGGCAATTCATCTGCTTCAGTTTTGTTCCTGACAGGCGAGGGAGAAGGGCGGGAGAGAGGAAATAGACGTTCGGTTCAAGACGAAACCGAACATAACGGAGAATATATATAACCAGGGAAGGCGATGGCTTTAATTAAATTAATTTCTTCGAAAACCGTAAAAGTAGTTGAGCTTTTTCAGCAAAGGGAGTGAAATGTTGGAGATAGTATTAAAAGCAATTATTCATACCGCCAGGAGTAAAAAGTCTACAAAACTGACAGATACATAAAGAACAAAAATTCTCGAGCGTTAAAAATTATATTATTGTGTTTTCCACATTTATTCCAACTTGTTACTTTCATTATATTCTCATTGGAATTGTCATGAGAATAATAAATTTTCACTGAAAGTAAAGTTCTAAAAAGCGGAACACCGGTATTAGGTAATTTTCTTCGTGTTTATCACGTATGTACGCACAACTGAGCTGTATCGCTTTCTAATACAACCTAACATGAATATAAAAAATCCAATGGTACTTTGTAATCAACTTGAAGTCTCGTAGTTGACAATAAATAGATATCGTTAATAAGAAAATGTAGCTGCACTAAAGGAAAAATGACCAGAAGTTTAATGTCGTGTTGTGCTATAAAGACATAGATGAAGTATAGCGCTCAGTACAAGAGACTACAAACCCACCTACATTTTGTCACTAAAATCAGTATTAATGGTTTGATACTGAAGTTTTTTAAATTTATTAATGTAATAACTGTAATTTAGATTCTACATTCTTCTATTAATGGAATCACACACTGATGACCTTATGCATTTTGTAACTACGTAATCATTTTGCTCCAGTGTAAATACTGTCTTTAGACTGATGATAGAGACAATTGACCTCCGAAACGTTGCCAATAATGTATGTTTTAGAAGAACGATGTTGTAATGTAATTAGAAGTACGATATTGATGCAATAAACTTTGACATTGTGTAAGCAACATATGGAACTTATTGTATAATTTTGTGACCGTTAAGACAGCCTTTCGGTTGATGATTAATGCCTAATGGTTATTAAATTCCTGACAATTAGATGTTCAACTAGCTGAGATCACTAATCATTGTACGATACTGGTCAGGGTATTCATGAATTGTGATGATTCGAATCTTCTAAAACCTTACGTAGCTCCTATATTCCTCTGTTAAATCGGTAGGAGATGCCGATCTAAAACAAATGGTGGTTTGTTTGCATTAAAGGTAAAGGGAGAAATGCAGCGAACATAAACGTGTTTTGTTTAAATTTGCAATTTCTGAATATTTTTATTCAGATTTAGACAGATTTTAAAATATATTATTAATATGCAAAAAATTTTGTTCAATGAACAAAAGCGTATTGTAAGCGATGAAGAAGGAACCCAGGTTGCACCCAGGGTGCATGAGCAAACGCTCATGGACCTGTGTTGACGCTGCGGTTCGCCGCCGCTTGAGGCATAATGTACTTTTTTGGGTTGATAAATAAATACTTCTATAAATTTGCAATTAGAACGCATCCATTAATTCATAGAACAATCGTGATTTATTTTTAGTACCTCCCGCATCAATTATTCCCGTTGATTTAATGAATAATATACGTTCTGACTTGCAATTACGGAAACTAATTCACACGGAAATCACTTAAAGGCTAAATAAAACAGAATGTAAGTGCTATTTGTGTTAAATTTACGTTTTTTAAAGAATAATGATTAATGAATCAAGCCCTATAACGTAAATATGAACCAAGACTAGACGCATTTATTGATAGTTGCGGGGTGATTATAAACGGCAGGAGTTGGATGTGCTAATACGTTTAACGAGTGTGTGTATAATATATATTATTCTAAATATAAACGTATTTTAATAAGTTGATTATTGATATGTAACAAATTGTGTTAAATTAACAGAACCATATTGTAAGCAACGAAGGCACCCAGGTTGGAGTGCGTTTTAATTTATTATTATTTAATTTTATTATAATTTATTTTATATTTTAATTTCCACGAATATATAATATAATTTTCTGGAAAATGTGAAAATAACATTTCCATCCCTTTTTATTTCAAGTCTTTGAATACGGAAACCCTTCTCTCATTCAAACCATTCCATTCTAATGCCATCTCCTCGCTTACGACAACCACAAGACGCGAAGTGGCGCTCAAGTAGCTCAGCCCAGGCTTCGCACGGCGCACGTCAAGCGCCTCACACGCCGTGACGGACGCGGCAGATTGCAGCGCCCCCGCGGCTGCGGGCGGCGGAAACACAAATCCCCGCTCCCCCCCCCAACCACCACCACCTGACGACCCGTCCGCCCGCGCGCTCTCGCGGCAGACGCACGCGAGGCGCCGATCTCCCGAGATGAATGATGAGCGCGGCGAGCGCCCGTGCGCCCTTCGAGGCGGCCGCGAACCCGTCCGATCGAGACACCCCATATTCGCGCTGGGAAACAGACAGGCTCACGTACTTCTAAGCACGTTGTGAATGATGCATGTCTCATATCATTCCGTGTGATATGTAAAATGCTATCAAAGTTCGTGAATGCACAATTATTAATTATTCCTTTGGATAATTAGTATTGTTTAAAGTCTTACTTTCGCAGCCTAGCCTGTTAACTTTTTATTAAGATTTGTGATCAGAATTGAGGTCACGTGACTTTTCTGTAGTAAAGCTTCCGTTTCTATCTCGTATGCCATTAAGTCGAAGTGATGTATTGTAAAATATTTTAATACAATTAAACACATTTCTGCAACAAACGATTAAAAACAATAAAACGTGTTCTTTTCTTTCTTTGAATGTTTAAACAGTAGAAAAACGGGAATTCAGCATCACTGTATTTAAATATTTTTGTTATTCCAATTTTTGGGAATGATATTATGTCTGCACATTTAATATTATTTGTTCTGAAACATCAGCTTCCTTAGACAACAAATTAGTTCAATAATAGAATACGAAAATACTCTAGACGATCAGACTGATCAGGCTAAAATACTTCGACAAATCATAAGAGCTTTCAAAGATGTTTTTTTATTTGATTACCTATTGAATTATGTTCGAACTTTTGAAATTTTATTACGTTCTTGGCATTATCTGGACCATTTACTCGGCTATTGCGTAGAAAATAGGCCATGAAATATATCATTGCGGTGTCACTTCTCTCCTTGAGTTATTGACGTAACTCCTGTCGTTGCAAATCTCATTGATATTTAAATCGGTGAAAATACCTCATTTTTACGTAAAGCACTCGCAACGAATGTGCAATTTAATGTTATTCAACACAACCAAAGGGGAACCAAATAATGAAATCACGCCAAAAAAAAAGAGTATTGATTTAGTGGATAGCTAATTGAATCGTCCGAGCGGACAAATAGTAAAGCAGTTCCGATTACAAAAATACCATTCTCGTTTCTAAATTACCTCTGGCATCTCGGATATTTAAAAAATACTAAGAGAGAATAATTTGAAATTAATATGATGATACCGTCTCACAATTTTCATTCATATGCGATTTATTTTTTGTAGTGTTCTTTCAGTTTATACCGTTCACATTTCTACGTTCTCATCTCGTATATACACCGAGTAATAGTATATGTAGTATAAAGAATATCATGTAACGCTCCGGAAAATCAATTTCATCATTTCATCGGAAATAAACATTTTGGGAGCCCTTTAAATAGAAAAAGAGTTTTTTTAACTTTCTTGGTCTGTTCGTTCGTGAGCAACACTAGCACCTGAATTATTCGAAAAAACTTTTTTCCAAAATGAATAGTTCTTGGTCGATCTGGCTCGACTCGAATCTCTGTGATTTTTAAAATAATGCTTTAAATTATTTGAATTGTTGTTATTACTTATATTTTAATTGTTTAGATGCGTAAACTACTAAATTGCATACCGCAGCGGTCATGGGTAGCCAGGGTTAGCCACTGTAAAGCACTGAATAATTGCATTGAAGGGTTATATTGTGATTTCACCTCCTCAGAAGAATTTCACTTCCTCTCCTCACCAGAATCTCTTTCCCCTTCATCTACAGAGTACGCACGGAGGAAGCTTCTTTGAACTTAATTGCAGAACTAGATAGACCACAATGCGAGTACAAATGATTTTAAATGAAGAATAATTATTACCTCTGAAATAGAGAATATCAATCTTCAATTATACACTTTTTCTTAATGATAGTGTAATTTGTTAAATATTTGGATGGGCTAGACTTCTTAAACGGTTTGTTACTGATATTTGTTGGAAGCAAACACTTTGTCGGTTTGTGTCTTTATTAATAATAAATTATGGACGTAGCTAAGTACTAGGCTCTTAATTTCGCACCAAGTTGTGCTATAAATATTGAAACCGTGTGAGTCTACAAAATGAGCTGCTCTGTAAGAAAATCAATTAGGGTTGATTGCAGCCTCCTTACTATCGGCCGTGAACTATTTCAGCAATTAATTCATCAGTATGGAGTTACGTAGCAAGAACTGTATAACTGTCATGTAAGCCACCAAATATGAAGTTCTTCACGTAAATTTATAAAGTGAGTGTAGTATATAATTGCGCTATATTTCGTTTCAAGCACCTCGATATGATTTCACTTTCCGCAAGCAACGTTGGCGCGAGTGCTTACCTTTCTCAGTACAGCAGCCCAGCAAGCGCACCACGTTGGGGTGCGGGTCGAGCATCTTCATGACCTGCAGCTCCTGCTGCAGATCCGCGCGCTCCTTCTCCGTCGCGTTCTCCTTCAGGGTCTTCACCGCCACCACCGTCGGCCCCTCTTGGCCTGCGGACAAACAAACAAAAGAGTTTACAAACTCTTCACGAGAAATTGTGAAACTATCCGTCAGCGATACGTCAGCGATACTCGCGACTCCAATAAAACTACTGGTGCGCTAAACAGCACGTGCTTTCTCGACCGTATTTTCACGCTAAATTACGCGAAAAGTATTCAAATTTTCAAAAACATAGTACATGACCTTATTTCATAATCAATCTTTAAGGAACAGATTTCATTAGCGGAAAAATCTCTGCCTTCAATATTTTAGTTGTAGGAAGACGTCTAAATAACTTGAACTTTTGCAATTTTCTAAAGATCAGTTTTCAACGAACATGAAACCTGCACCGTTCTCTTAAACGTTCTTCACACTAACAACAAAATTTAATCAAAGACAAGATTGTTTTGAAAATTTTGAAAATGTTACACTGGCTTCATGTACCCCTTAAATTTAAAATATCGCGTTCAAATTCTACGAGCCGCGACATCAGCTAGGTCGATTTGAGAATAATTTTGGGAGAAAAGCGACTAAACGGTTTAGCCACTAGCGTTGTTCACATATCGACAGAAGGATATTGTGCCGGCATTCTATTTTTAGGCATCAAGGACCAAAAAAACAAGAATTCTGGCTAAACTACGTGTTAGAAGATTTTTTCTAAATTTAGCAACTGTATTTATTCTCTTTTTCCGTACCAAGGCCCTGTAATAAGTGTTTCTCAGCCAAAGGTTCGCTGATTTTTCGAGCAGCACTACATAACTTTCTCTCTACTCCGTAGCGATTAAGTACATGTTATAACTTAATTGAGTGTGTTCTTTATAATTTGCATACCTATTTAACGAAAATGCGAAATGATTCGAACCCAAAACATGAGACTGATTCAAGCTCCAATACATCTAGATACGATCGCGTGAGAACAAATTATATAGAAAGTATTGCGTAAGTTTTAAATACGGCTATAATGAAATTCTAATAGATATGACAACTGTCGGATATAATTTAACCAAATGGCAAATAAATAAAGATGTCTGGTATCAATACTTTTTATTCACATTATGATCGTTTCGATCGCATAGCGATCATCCTCAGAGCTTGCAGCTTCTGGGCCGAAAACAAAGTTCGATGGTTCGAGAAAACAAAGTTCAGGGGCAGAACTTTGTTTTCGGCCCAGAAGCTGCAAGTTCTGAGGATGATCGCTATGCGATCGAAACGATCATAAGCTGAATAAAAAGTATTGATACCAGACAACATCTTTATTTATTTGTCATAATAAAAAGGTATCTACCTCACCAGCGATCTAATTAATTATCCAAATGGGTAGTACGTAGGTATTTTCGTATAGTAATCTGAAAGTTGATTGAAATTGTGCCTTCATTAATTAGACCTTCCCCTCAGCGAAATTCGTCACGGCACTCCTTGCGTCGAATTTGCAGGTTCGCGGAATGAGAGCAGGGAAATTAATTTTTCCTGGAAGTCGTGCACGAGGAGCCACTTTCGGTCTCCCTCTTTCTTCGAAATGACATATCAAAGATCCTGAGCATCTACAAGTTCTCAGAGTTTATATTTGAATATTCTATTCCAGGCGTCCCTTTTCACTTTCGCTGTAAGCCATGAACAAAAAATTCATATATTCTCTACTGTGATGTAGTATTTGTCTTTAATTAGGGTATCAAAGACATTTACAACTGTTAAAAGAGACGATAAAATAATTCTTCGTTCGTAAAAGTACATTTTTCTCTACTATGATGTAATGTTATTCTTTAATTAGGGTATCACTAGGGTATCTTATGGTGTGTGTGTGTGTGTGTGTGTGTATCGAAGAGTCGTTTTTAAAAATTCATTGAGTTGTTTTAATGCACGACATATCCTGTGAAAAATAAAATATAAGTATCTTTTATTTATAACGTTTATTTTTTGGGGGGAATGAAATACGTTTTTTAGTTTAAAGAATGACATTTTTTGGAGAGGTGTGATAAAAAGTAAGCACATTACTTATCTAAGGTCTCATAATTTAGGCAATTATTCTTTGTCACAAGTGTACTTGTATCTTTTTAAATATAACTACACGAGTTCTGTCGATCATTTTAAAATGGGTAGGTAAGAAGTGCGTCTAGTTAGGGTCTCTATAGCCGAATTACCAACCGACCAAGTCCTCCCCGTCGTGTAAGATCAGCCATCCAAAATGCTTTCTATTTGCATGCAGAGTGCGTGCGACTCGGAAAGGAATAGGCACACTAGTGTTGGGTGTACCGCCGCCCGCCGGGAGGTTCCGCATCCGATCACGAGGCGGCGCCCGCAGCGGGGGCTGGGAAGGCGTTTGTGATGAAGCGTGCGAGGCGGGAAAGGCAATGAACGTCGGGAAGGAGGGAAGGACGGCGAAGGCAGCGGTTTCCAGCTGAGTGATTTGCCTTTGCGTTGACGCCATCTCCCCGACTGTTTCGGGTCCGCCACCGCGCCGTCAATACTGCATACAAAGCGACTCCATCTGTGCGAGCGAGGGCGGCCACGCCCCCCCCCCCATTCCACCCCCACATCCCTCGCATGCCCGTCGCCGCGGCACGGCTCACTCTCTCACATTGGCACGCCCCCCCCCCCTCTCCCCGCTTCGAATCGACCTCCAGACTCGCCCACGATTTTTTACCTGCCGTATCGGAAAGGGTGTACTCATGACTTGCGTGGGTTCGAATTGTTACGTATCTAGTGACGTATGGCTCGCAAAAGTTCATTCTCCCTTAGGCGCCGCGATCGTGCGTATTTCCAATATAATTTTTAGCTGCCGCTGCTTTCCATTTACCCAACACTACTGTCCGTTCTACTCACTCCTGAGGATTGTGAAATAAATAACTCGAAGTTCCAACGAAAGAAAATATATTGTTCGAAAGTTCTGGATGGCAAATCAGCGGCAAACTGTTATATGCTCCGCGTTCGCAAATATCTTGTTCTGTATTCTTGAACCGCCGATTAATTATATCTAATATATTCCGCGAAGATTCGCCAATCTTCAATCTTGTAATCACTTGACACTTCCAATTGGGTATTTTAAACAAGAATTTTACTTTGAATATCCCGAGTTAATCGTCAATCATCTCCCAAAACAAATCTGCCTCCATTTAAACCCATTACATTACTCAAATTTTCGCTCCCTTACGAGTTGATACACTCGTATCAAGTTCTATTTTCATTTTGTAACAACAATCTTCATCTAAAATTGTGCTTAGCAAATGTATAAGTCACTAGAACCACAGTCTCAATAGCAATATTGTTGCACCGCATAAACCAGTTTTACAAAAAATCGGGAATTAGTGGATTTCATCTCTTGATTCGCGTATGAGTCGTACGTTTTACAAGCATAAATAGGGCGTAAAATGTAAATAGTTTGGATACAAAGTAAGTTTATTTATGTGCAAGATTTTCATTATTGGAATTAGATTATTGGAAGTTCCAACCATCCAAGCGTTTTTCAATCATTTTATTCTTGTGTCTTGGATGATCTCTCCTTAACTTCATCCAATTGTATATCTTTAAAATATATCAACCTTTTTAAAAAATCTGAGAAATTACATTAACAGGAGGAAAAGTCCAAATGGCACGCATTTTCACTAGATTAAAAATTTGTATTCAATATGATACCCGCAATTTTCTTGTTTAATACCAACGTCAACAAAGAACCCCGCACAAATATTCTGGAAATGAGATATTGGTCAAATGGTCTGAAATTTAGTTTGTTGTTCCTTAGATCATACTAATCAAAAGTCGTTATGTCCGTTAAGCAAAAAAAGTTGTTGTTTTTGATCTAATGTACATTTTAAAATGGGGATCATTTCGATTAGTCGAATGATATAAATGCATATATCTGCTCTCAAAACATATTCAAATGAAACAACCTCAGTTGCTTAGACTTGTGAATTATGTTATTTCATTTTCCAGTTCTCAGTTCAATTAGTCAAGGCGTCCATACTTAAACCATCGCAACTGTGCTTTAGTGGCTCTTTTCACGAGCAATCGGATAGATGCGCGGGCTCTGGGTTTTCAAAATGTGTCAACAGGTTTTCGCCGCATCTTTTAATACTTATTTTTACTTCGCTATAAAATTGTAATTTTTCAACATTTTCAATTTTGTTGAAACTTTTTTTAAAGTTATTTTTTGTCGTCCAATCTATAAATTCTTGACATTAATACTTGAACTTACAGTAAAGCTATAGACAGAATCTTCCAATAATGTTGACAGGAAATCGAGAAATAATTATATTGTATTTTGAGGAAGTGTATTGGTTTTAAAGTAAGATTTCCCTTCGATAACCATAATTATTAATTAAATATGATGCCAACATATTTAAAATATATTCAAATTTAAACACACATAACATCAAAATGCTCCGCCATACGAAGTTTTGTATTTGTTCATCCACGTGCCGTCTCCTATATCCTCGCAGCAAAACCAAGCAATAAATAGGTTAGAATGAACTTTGGCCGAAGACTTTCGGAAAGGTTCGGTCCTTTTTTCATTCACATATAATAGTGCTTGAAAATAATGTACAGAATGAAAGATTCGGGGAAGATACGTTATGATGCATGGCTAAGTACTTTTATTTTAAACCGTCAAACGTGGCTCAGGATGTCAACTGATGTCACTCCAGAGCCTCTGACAGAGAGGGTCAGAGGATTCCAGTCCCCACGGCGGTGGCATGATTTTTGAGACTCGCTTGTCAGATAGGCCGAATTCAGCTGCTGTTTGGAAGATTCTATCGGACGGTGGCTATGGTCGGTAGTTCTCCGTGATTTCTCCGAGTAACTCCAGCCGAATGCCGAAGCCGATCCCTATCAAATGGGGTACTTTCCGCGCGCGATCTTTCCTTCCCCTTCCTTGTCCTATCTTCATCTCTTTATTACAGCCGCATTCACTACACTACTACACTTGTCGGGTGACCAGTGGGGGGCTAACAGCTTGTGCCGGCTGGGGCGGTGCCGCGCTGTTGGGAGATATTTGGAGAAAGGCCCCGCAAGTCAGCGCCAAAGTGTGCACTACACTTACGGGACTAATACGACAATTACAGAACCTTTTCGTTGACGCGCTTCGAATCACTAAGCAACCAATCAATTTAAATTCAACAATTTAGAGTAGAGATAGAGATAAAATAGCAGATCTAAAACTAAAGATAAAATAAAAGGTATTGTTTATATGTTCCATAGAAAATATAGGAAATATAAAACCTTACATTTTGTAGCAGGTTCAGATGCAAAACTCGAAAAGAGTTGTTGATGTATGAAACTAACGTATGAAGTCATGATACATTTCCTTGTAAACTTGATCTTTATCCAGAGGATAATAAATATAATAGACAAAGGAATTCATGTGTGAAAGATTCGTGATTCAGATTGCCATGTTTAAATAAGAAATATATAATTTAGAAAATACGAGAGAAACGCCCTGAATATGGGGGGAAATGAAATCATTTTCTCTGACACGGTGTTTCACAGTCCCCTCAGTAATTCTAAGTATATTTATTTAATTTGTTTTACTGAAGTCTTCTAGAAGAACTTTGTAAGAATGATAATTATTCCCTTTATAACATTAAGAAAGTAATATGGTAATAGGGTATATACCAAACTATTTTCCTTTCCTTCGTTAATGAAAACTACTTGGGAAAGGAATATTAAGAAAATGCTCCCTAACTGGTGGATATGCTTATACCCACTAGCCTGCATTTTCATATCCAAGCAGAGGTCTAATAAGAATATTATTAGTAAGAAAAAGAATTTGCATTCGAGGGGATGAAGTAATTATTTATGAACAAACGAGGCTTTTCGAGGGAAATTTTAAAGACACATTGCTATTTGATAGGATAGTTTTGTCCTAAGCTCTTTGGAATTCACTGAATTAAGACAAAAATAATTACTGAAGCTAACGACGCACAGTATCTTTGTATCTACCACGTTTTCTTTTTTACTAGTGTATTTTTAAAAAATTTTAATCATTTTAAATCTTAATGCGCAATTCTACCTTTTTTGTTAAGCTCTTTAGGTTCACTCTTCCTAGCGTTTCATTCTATAAGAGGCTTACACAGCGGTGGTTGGTGGATGGGGTGGGGGTGATATTTGGTGTGGGGGGGATGCCGTGACCGCAAGCAGAAAATATAATTAAAATACTGACATTTAGTATAAATTAGGCAAAATTATAACCAAATGTGTAATTAAATTAAATCTAACAAAAATAATAAACATTGAGCAATTAACTTGATTTAAAATAAAATGCAGTTGATATAAAGTAAAATGAAGTAGTCAAGTGAAATAATTAATTTAAATCAAAATACAAATAATAGAAAAAGTAATGATACAACACAATGAACTTTCTCGGATTTATTTGTAACGTTTTTTATACTATTATAATATTACAATTCGTATTTTACTGTTCAGTCATCTCTTGAAAAAAATCTTTACCTAACAAAGAGCACACCAAATTTTAATATTTGAAAATTCAATAATTTAAAGCAAATTACACAACAACAGAGTTTAGTTAATTTTATTTTATCTTGACAAAACGTTTTAAGCAAAAATTTGGAATAAAAAAATATTCACGTCTTTGTAGAACATTGTAGCGATTTGTTTCAAAATTACGCTAAACCTACTTAGAACTTGAAAAAAGTACATGATGCTACTTCAAGACCTAAGAGTAATAATCAGGAATATATTACAATACGAAAGATATTTAGTTTCAATGATAAAATGTATAGATTCATTCATGTTTGCGTTCATCTCTGAACTTGTTTAAGTGATAACCACGCACAAACTCATCTCTGCCAACGCGTCGCGCCCGCGATCCTCGTTTCTTCTGGTTTCTGTTTTGTACCCTCTTCCGGTCTGGATGAATGTACGGACGTCGGTTGGCAGCACAAAAAATATTTTTTGCCTCTCTCAACAAAGCGGAAACCCCACAAACTTTAAACAAAGTTGGCAGTTCAGGCATTCAACATGCATACAAGCCCGTTTCAAAACCGCTGCGTGAATTTAAAATCCCGAACTTAAACAACACGACTGCAGAAGCCTAAATTTGACCCTCTATTGAGACATGAGAGTGGGAAGAGAGAGTAGGAAAAGAGAGAAGAAGTCGGTGGAGAAAGAGAGAGTGTACGAGGAAAGAGAGAGTGAGGGGGGAAGAGAGCGAGAGGTGAAGATAGAGAGTGAGGGGGGAGAGTGAGTGAGGAGGAAAAAGAGAGAGAGTGAGGGGCAAAGAGAGAGAGAGTGAGGGGCAAAGAGAGAGAGTGAGGGGCAAAGAGAGAGAGTGAGGGGCAAAGAGAGAGAGAGTGAGGGGCAAAGAGAGAGAGAGTGAGGGGCAAAGAGAGAGAGTGAGGGGCAAAGAGAGAGAGAGTGAGGGGCAAAGAGAGAGAGAGTGAGGGGCAAAGAGAGAGAGAGTGAGGGGCAAAGAGAGAGAGAGTGAGGGGCAAAGAGAGAGAGAGAGTGAGGGGCAAAGAGAGAGAGAGAGTGAGGGGCAAAGAGAGAGAGAGTGAGGGGCAAAGAGAGAGAGAGTGAGGGGCAAAGAGAGAGAGAGAGAGTGAGGGGCAAAGAGAGAGAGAGAGTGAGGGGCAAAGAGAGAGAGAGTGAGGGGCAAAGAGAGAGAGAGTGAGGGGCAAAGAGAGAGAGAGTGAGGGGCAAAGAGAGAGAGAGTGAGGGGCAAAGAGAGAAAGAGTGAGGGGCAAAGAGAGAAAGAGTGAGGGGCAAAGAGAGAAAGAGTGAGGGGCAAAGAGAGAGAGTGAGGGGCAAAGAGAGAGAGAGTGAGGGGCAAAGAGAGAGAGAGTGAGGGGCAAAGAGAGAGAGTGAGGGGCAAAGAGAGAGAGAGTGAGGGGCAAAGAGAGAGAGAGTGAGGGGCAAAGAGAGAGAGAGTGAGGGGCAAAGAGAGAGAGAGTGAGGGGCAAAGAGAGAGAGAGAGTGAGGGGCAAAGAGAGAGAGAGAGTGAGGGGCAAAGAGAGAGAGTGAGGGGCAAAGAGAGAGAGAGTGAGGGGCAAAGAGAGAGAAAGAGTGAGGGGCAAAGAGAGAGAGTGAGGGGCAAAGAGAGAGAGAGTGAGGGGCAAAGAGAGAGAGAGAGTGAGGGGCAAAGAGAGAGAGAGTGAGGGGCAAAGAGAGAGAGAGTGAGGGGCAAAGAGAGAGAGAGTGAGGGGCAAAGAGAGAGAGAGTGAGGGGCAAAGAGAGAGAGTGAGGGGCAAAGAGAGAGAGTGAGGGGCAAAGAGAGAGAGAGAGTGAGGGGCAAAGAGAGAGAGTGAGGGGCAAAGAGAGAGAGAGAGTGGGGGGCAAAGAGAGAGAGTGAGTGGCAAAGAGAGAGAGAGTGAGGGGCAAAGAGAGAGAGAGTGAGGGGCAAAGAGAGAGAGAGTGAGGGGCAAAGAGAGAGAGAGTGAGGGGCAAAGAGAGAGAGAGTGAGTGAGGGGCAAAGAGAGAGAGAGTGAGTGAGGGGCAAAGAGAGAGAGAGTGAGTGAGGGGCAAAGAGAGAGAGAGTGAGTGAGGGGCAAAGAGAGAGAGTGAGGGGGGGCAAAGAGAGAGAGTGAGGGGGGCAAAGAGAGAGAGTGAGGGGGGCAAAGAGAGAGAGTGAAGGGCAAAGAGAGAGAGTGAGGGGGGGCAAAGAGAGAGTGAGGGGCAAAGAGAGAGAGAGTGAGGGGCAAAGAGAGAGAGAGTGAGGGGCAAAGAGAGAGAGAGTGAGGGGCAAAGAGAGAGAGAGTGAGGGGCAGAGAGAGAGAGAGTGAGGGGCAGAGAGAGAGAGGGGCAAAGAGAGAGAGAGTGAGGGGCAAAGAGAGAGAGAGTGAGGGGCAAAGAGAGAGAGAGTGAGGGGCAAAGAGAGAGAGAGAGAGTGAGGGGCAAAGAGAGAGAGTGAGGGGGGCAAAGAGAGAGAGTGAGGGGGGGCAAAGAGAGAGAGAGTGAGGGGGCAAAGAGAGAAAGAGAGTGGGCGGGGAAAGACTCAGCAATTATAAAGGGGTATGTCGTGAGATCCTCCATCTCAGTAAACAGAAAAGGAAGCGGAAATATAGGATTGCAAATATCGTACAATTCGACAGAAAAATAGAGGTATTTGCTTCATATAAAAATGCAAACGTAGTTCTCCCTCATCATTGCTTTACGCTAAAATAAAAACCAATCTTTTCAAGAAGCGTGACGTGAACTGATATCATAACACATTCCAAGGATCAATACCATATTACCAAAGAGAATTGGCGAACAAAAATATCCCCCACTCAGTCCCGCGGCCGCGTTGCGAAATGAGCCTCGACCCGTCACACACGTTTAACGCGCAGCGAGCGCAGGACGGCGGGGCGGCGGTCTTGCTGCGGGGCGCAAATTTGCGCGCGCTGTCACGGTATCGCAACACGTGTTCCGCTTAAGGCCTCTGGAATATTCACGAGGCGGCGGCGGCGGCGCGGAGCGGTGATCGGGTCTGCGCGGGCGGGCGTAATTACACGCGTGGAGAAGCCGCGGGCCGAACAAGCCCCACGGCCCCGGCGCCGCAAGATCGACTCCCGTGGGCGGCGCGCGCCGTAGGGCCGTCGCGGCGCCGCGGACACGCGCTGTCCACAGCCCAGATGGCTATGCAAAACGCTACGCTCGACTGAAAAAGTGTCGTATCTCGGCCGGAGATGGTTGAAGTGTCGCCTGTTTAGTAATATGTATGTTCACAATATAATTTCCAATAAAATAGTTGCTTGCAGCAGTAAGAATGATGCTGTATAAAACCACACCAAACGGTTGTCCACAATGTAGCGCGCACACAGCTTAGGAACAAAAAATAAAATACTCTCGTTTGGAACTAAAATACATTAAATAATTTAACAGAAACCGTCTTAATGGATTCTGCAATAACGTAGTTTAGTGCAAACACACTACAGCAGTTCTTTACATACCAAGAATATCAAAAAAAGTTACTGTTACATAACGCAACTGGTGAATTGCAAATATTTAATGGCAGACGGCCTTTTCTTTGGAGCCCCGCACGATATCATATATGTCGTACGCAGTGTCCAACTGAATATTAGAATTCAGACGGAACGAGCAGGGTAGAAATGGGCGGAATAATTTAAAGAAACATTTGCTTTTTCAGTAAAAATTGAACCAATTGCATTGTCCGAAATCCTGCGTATCGAACGATGTCACTGACGCCTGTTAATGGTTGCATAGTTTTATTTAAATGTCTGCGAACATTATAAATTTTATATATATATATATATATATATATATATATATATATATATATGTGTGTGTGTGTGTGTGTGTGTGTGTGTGCGTGTGTGTGGTGTGTGTAGTCTCTCTCTCTCTCTCTCTCTCTCTCTCTCTCTCTTCGAATCCTTCAATTTAAAAAATGATCAGATTTTTTACTATTTGTTACTCTTTCACTATTTATGTGTTTCATTTGCTCTCTCTTTCACATGTATGTACGTATTTAGCATTTTGAGTCAATAGACGACTTTTCCAGCTAGCTAACAGTTTTCATCCTTCCTGAGCGTAGTTTTAATCCCCACAATTGGAGGCAAGAGAGACGTGTGGTGAACGTGACCTATTCCCTTCACTGTAACTAGCAAACTCCTCCTGCCTGAGCTTTCCTTCGTCACGCCGCTACCGCAACTGAGACGATTTTAAAAGAAAGTTACAACTCAATTTTTTCCTCGACCGAGAATCAATCGCTGGATCGCAGAATCATCGCAGGAAGATAGTAGCCTGCCCACGAAGCATCCCAGAGGCCCCTCTTTCATACATTTCCTGGCGTTTTTTAAAACTACGACGACAATTGTTATTAGCGGTTTCCTTACATCCACCCGCCGGGTAATTCGGATGTTTGCGCGGTCTGCCTTCCCGTCCTGCCACTTCGGCAACCTCCGCATCCGTCAACTTGGACGCTGGACGTCCCATCGTCCCCGAACAGACGATCTACTTCCGAGGGTTACGTTTCTAGAAACTTCGTCAGAGGTCTGCGAGCACGAAGTCCCGGCGGTTGTCGCCACCACCGCTAGTTTCCATGCGCTTCACCGCCGCAGGACCTTCCCAAACTGCCAGTGATTCCTTACTCTTTATTCTTAAAATACTAATTTTCTAACTATTCCTAATAAACTGGCAGTTCCTCGCTTCGTATATACTAATATTACCATTAAAGTATCTTAAAAACTGCCCTCTTCAGACCTGTTGTGTACTCTTACCTCACTACCCCTTGGTAATCATGTTGCTCTCACAATCCTTTCTCTATCTTTGCCATACCGTTTCCCCCTCGCAATCCGGCTATCCTTTGTTGACTGACCATCCAGAATCTGAATAACTCTGAGGGTATCTTCCCTTGTCAACCACTTACATTGTGACCTTCACATTAAATGACCAGCTGACAGATACTAGTATGGCACTGTACTGTGCCTTTTCTTCATTTGCTTTGCAATGTGCCCTGACGAAATTCCACAGCACACTTTTCCATTCTCTTTGAGCTGAGTTCTGTTTTTAAATAAGCTTTTTCTGCCCACACAGGCTTTACTTGAAGTGTTTTTTTTCATTATCTTTGTCACTGTTATCTAATACATTGTCACGCGTTTTCCATTCATTCATATATCTTCAGCACTGACTTTCCTTTGATTTAATGCTTTTGTGTTTCGTCGCTACATTTCACTTGGTTAAATGCTCTTCTCTTCTGCGTTCAGGCTCTCCTTCTAGTCGCATTGAGTAGAATTCTTCACTAAACCTGTGTACACTGACACACAAATTTATACTTAGAAATTTACATACCACGTCTCTTCATCATATATCATTATCATCTCAACGCCAGAAGTTGAGTTCTGTTTACGTTTCATCGTGAAGAGTGCTACCGTCTCTATTCATCTGTTTTTATTTTGGTATCATGTATACCTTTCATCTCTATTTCCTACACACCTGTTCTCCCTCCCCTATATCTATTCCTTCTCTTCATCGTCTTTTTTAATTTATTTCTCTTTTTCATCTTCTTTCTTCTCTCCTCTTCTCTTCCTACTCTTCCAATTTTCTTTTCTATTCATATTTATAATTTTCCTTCGTTCTCCCTCCCGTACCGGTTACAATATTTGACTGTCCACCTTTTGTGTACCTGTCTCTCAGCCTCAGATCTCGAGATGAACCCGACAGTTGCACCTGCAGCCCCTAGGTGGTCTAGAGTTTACGTGAGTTCCCGAGGGTGTGCACAGGAAACTCGTGCGTGTGACCCCTGGCCTCTGATCCCGTTGCCGTCGTTTTATTTCTGGTTCACAAGCGCCCTCAACCCAGAATTCTCGTGAGGTAACCGTCATGCGTAATTTATGCCGTCCGGCTCACTCTGACACAAAAAAAATGTGTAAAGTAGAGAGAAGGTGGAAAGGTAAAAAAGAGAGGTACACACGGGAGAGAGATAAACGACTTTCGTTCGCCAAGTTATATGGATTGCTCTATCTCTTTAAATAGGTACGTTACCTGAATGAATAAAATGATTTGCATGGACGAATTCAAATTTCTCGTCAATTTAATATCATATCTATCTGTACTCAAGAATTTTGGATTACGTCTAGGTCACGTGTGATATATTATTAACTATGGTAACTCAGCTGTTTAGAAAGTAAGCGGTATGTAAGCCCATCGTTAATTGCTGCGTATGACATAGATTAATATAAATTGGGAGTTTGCCCATATATAAAATAAGTTACCATTTCTGTCCTTTGATAATGTTTCTCAAATAAGAGACGATAAAATATATTTTCTGAATGAAATGTAAACATGTGAATTGAAGCATTATAAATAAATAGGTGAAAACAGAGCGGTATAAGTGGCATTTTATAAATTCTGAGAAATATTTTTATTTATGTCAATATCACTGTAAAATTGTGGTACTTTGTTTCATCATTAAAATCACGGCATTTAAAATATACCACTAAAATACATTGCCACTGATATATACCCGGAAATAATCAAGTGTTTCGCAGAAATTATAAAATGTTACTTATACCGTTCTGGTTTCCACGCATTCAAATAGCAGAAATATGTTATTTTTAGAAATAAAATATATGCGTGTAGAAGTATTTACATTAAATTAATAACCCCTGTTTCTGATTTCATATACACAGCGTTCATAGTGATTAGATAGCACTACAGAATTACTAAGGTACACGGAACAATAAAGGAAGAATAGTTTTGGAGCAGGATTCACATTTTTTTCTCACATAGAATTTACGCAACTAAAGAAGTATTATTTTCAAAAGAACCAGTAACTTGTACCTGAATCTTAAAATGGCAAACTAATTCCGCAAGTAACATAGATTTTGTGCGAGAAGTTTTCAAGAATAGTAAACAATTTCATCGTCTCAATCAAAAGCACATCTGATCGCACCAATCGCGTCGCTTTTTGAATCCAGTTTCCATTAATCTCCATCCCCTTTTTCTTCAAATTTCTCAAGAGACTGTCTCATCTATCCGTTCATTCACACCTCTTGCACCCCTTTGGAAGACGGTACCGTACATGCCTTTAGTTCGTTTCGTCGTTTGGCCACAGGCATCCTTCAGCTCTGATCCGGCGCCCGCCGGCTTTTCGCGCCTGACTTGCGCTCTTTCGAAGTCACGGGCGGCGCCCCCCCCCCCACCTCCACGGGCATCCGCTCCCGGAGGGCGCTGCTCTCCCTAAAGTGCCCCGCGTTACCACCGGCTGCAAGTTTAAAGGCGAACTCTGCCGGCCCGCAACTTCGCCCGCCCGCGCGCCGCCTAACCCTGCCCCGTGTTCTTGAAGCCTCCCGAAGCAGAATGCTCCATTAGAAACTGTTAGAAACATTAGAGCACAAAGTATTTGGGAGTATCACTCGTCTCAGCAGCGTGAGGGGGTGAAACATCAAATTGCGCTCAACGATTTTATTTTATTTTTTTCTATTTGAGATGAATCATAGGAAGAAAATTTTAAATACGATCCTTTTAAGATCTGCCCAATATTAGAACGAACACTTTATTGACATTTGCTTATGTTGAAAAGTTGCGAGTAAAGAGTATTTTAAGATGAATAAAGTGTGCATGTAAAGAAAATTATTTTTTTTCATAAAATATATTAATGCTGTTAAGAGAGTTGAGTAACTTTGTCTACAAATATTATGAAGAATAATGCTTTTTTCTACTTTACAATTAAGTAGCCAAATAAGAGGAAAAATTATAGATTCCCACACGGCTCAAGAATGAAAAAATCATAGTCTTTCAATATTTTCAGAGTAAAAATGTGGTTCACAGAGTTCCTAAAGTTGGTAAATTTACAATAGATTATAATTAATACATTTTATTCATTTGAAACAAATTTAACTTGTTAAAAACTAGGAGCTATTAGAACTGTTAATCAAAAAAATGAATAGCCGTCATACAAAAGACAACAATATATAAGACGCCACACCTCTAAGGAAAAAATTACTTCAATTTCCTAAAATCGCGTCTATTCAGAATTGACTGAATATTTTATTTAGTACATAAAAACATTTTTAATGCATCAAAGCATGCATTAAAATTCTCGCCTACGTTTATACCTGAAACACACAGGAAACACAATTTAAACGTTTTACGAAAAAGTAAACTAACTGAGAGTTAATTTGCAGTTTCGCTATTTAGTTGAAAACTGACATCCAAAATCTCATCCAGTTTCAAAAACAGTTTAATGAAAAGAAACATCACTGCTTGCCGCGTCGCCCGCACACCGAGGCAGGCTCCTTTTCTTCTACCAGAAACGGTTTCCGAACAACCTGGGCGTCAACCGCTCGTCGCGACTGTCCTTTTTCCCGTGAGGAGCGCCCGTCGCGTCGTCCGGCATGTCTGTCACGCCGTCGCAAAGAGCGCGCTGCCCGTCGGAGCAATGCGCACTCCGGTTGTCAAGGCGCGCTGCCTCCCGGCGCGACCTCTGCGAAATGACAGCTGCACTCTCCTCCAAGGGTGGAAGGGTGGGGGGAGGGACGTCACAGCTACGCTACAGGACTATAGGGCGAGGGGGAGGGATGCACGCACGCCAGTAGCACTCCGCGTCGCCGACGGAGGTGCAACATCCACATTCTGCCTTGCAGATCTGGGATAGAGGCACACGCATCTCCATCAGTTGAAGTCGCGGATATGCATTTTAACGCGCTGCATTATGCATGTCGTTGGAAATGAAAGGCGCCGGACGGGATGGAACAGCTGCAGCAGAAATTGCAGAGTTATGGAGAAATTAACTCGACGCTCGTGAAGGGCAACGGAATGTATGATGGCTTAATACCTATTATCAGGGAATTTTTTTATCTTTAGCTGCTGCCCCTGTATATAAATGTCAAGAGGCACTTGTTGAAATATATCTAACTTTTTCGTGTTTTCATGAATGATTTAAATTATATTTTTCACTGACTAACACTCCCAAAGTGTTCTTCTGCGTTTGTTAACAGTTTCATATATTCCAGTGGCATAATTTTTTAGGAAGCTAAAAGTCATGAATATTATTTATGAAGATCGAAATGTATTTCAGTTTACTACAGATGTTGATTGTAATTTGAATTATTGCGTATTTTGCTCTGAATAAAAAATCAGGATTATTCACTAGAAAACTGAATGTTCATAATACATATTTGTTGTGATTTAGACTTGATATAATAAAGTTGAATACATTTCAATGCTATTGAAGAAACATAGGCGATACTTTTTTCTCATAGACCTAAATTGATTAACTTTGGTAATGAAGGCACGAATTCTACATTATTAGTTGAATCAAGAATTTATCAACGTCATCAAATACACCAGTCAAATGAAAATAATCAAAATTGAAGCGTTGGAATTTAGAGTGCAATGCGGCAGGTTACCGTTGACAGTTGTCTCCTTATAATAATAATAATAATAATAATAATAATAATAATGTATCGTACTAAAAGTCCGCGAGTTATAATTGTCAGTTGTCAGCAACGGGGTATTATGATAGAGGACCCTAAATAAACAAGCAGAATGCTTTGCGTGGTCGTGAGACAATTTCGAAAGCTTGTCAGTTTCACGGGAATATGGGTTTATGCAAATGTACGCATATTATGCACTTGTACTAACAACTTCTTGTGTTTAAGAACTGGTAAGACGCGAACTGTAGCCAGAAGTCTTAAAATTAAATTGTTATTTATTTCGCTGTCGAGAAATTCCATTATTTTTCAAAGAAGAAATGATCGGCGGGAAGACGATGAGAACGTAACTGTGAGGCTCCGGCTATTGAGACATAAAGAGCCCCCTTCTCCACTAGTAATGAATGGGGTATTCTACACCTGCTTATTGCTAGGGTTAACTCGATTACCAATAACACATACAACTTGTGAATGTTCAGCAATTTCATTAGTGATTTGCTTAGAAACCAATATACATACATGTAATTAATTTTTAATTGTTGCATATTACAACGTAATCAAATAACGTCTTGAATTTATTACTAGAGAGTGACATAATTTTTCAGGACAACACTTTCTCCTTTTTTTCATCTTACTCATTTCATTTTTTACTTTTCCTCTCTTTAGTACAGGGTGGAAAGTAATCGAATATCCTCAACAATATGAACTCGAATATCTGTCATAAACTCCGTTAAGGTTCTTTTTGGTTGTAATTTCGCACACACGTCAGGATTACGGTGTATTAGTGTTCTTCCGAAGGCGATTAAGATTGGTGCAGGTGGAGAGAAATTACATTCAAATTTCGTACTAAATTGATTTATGTATCGGTATTTATGTATATGTATGCATGTATGATGATTGGATGCGTCACGCCTAACTGAATTAAATTAGAAGATTTGAGCCTGAAACTTAGTAAATATGTAATTTCTATTATTCCGGTTTGGAGATCATCAAATTATTTTGACTTTTAGGGGTTCTTGACAGGAAGTTACTAAAACAGTTTCAGCACGGCTGAAATCTTCTTCTTGCATTTTTTGGTAATGTAGAAGAAAGTGAATTTATAAAAACGGTATAGTTCGGATTTTTATTCAAACCTCTGACATTTAGAAAAAAACTGCAAACACCTCTGTATTGAAAACACTATGGGTGTTTGTTTAGAAGGAAATTGGAGCTGTCTCTTCAATCAAATTTCGTAAATTATGCTTTCATTAAAAGGTACCGGGCTACAGGTGATTAATATATTTTTAATATTTCCCAGTTTTGTAGAATAAACTCTAAATTTTCATAAAATTATAAAATTAATAAAATGAACTCTTATCTGCTGTCATTTCTTTGTGAGAGTTGTAGTCGATCTGTTGATACGATTTGACAACTCGTCCATGTGAGTATACAATTTTGTTATTTTTGTTTGAGAAGTTAACGTATCGATTTTTATTATCTTCAAAAGTGTTTTTAAATACAAAGATTTCTGAGTGTATGTGATCGCAATGCCCAGCAATCGTTTGACACACGTTTCCTTTCACCAAAACAATCAGTGATTATAATTATATGTGATGCATTACGTTTTGTAGATAAAGTGAAATGATATCTTTGTTATATTTCCCTACAACCCGCATGTACAGATCGTGGTAAACATAAAACATTTCCACCACATTTTCAGAAAAATGTTGAACTTTAGGAGCATAGTGAATATTGATTGTATTGTCTCAGAAAGTGTATATCTTTCTTGTTTAATTTGTCTGCGAGACTAAACACTTAACGACATGAAACAATTTTTTGAATCTTTTTAATTTTTCGTAGAGGAAATAAGTAGTACTGTTCTAATCTTCCTACAGGTAGATCTCATACATCTTATTTTCACCGCGCATTCTTGCTGCTTGATACTTTAAGAAATGTCCCAACAAACAAGACAAAGACCATTAATAAAGAAAATATAATGACTATCAATGAAAAATCGAAAGTATTCCGGTACTGACGCTTATTTTAAAGCTTTTATTTCGTTCACACAATTTGCAGATCGTTTTATAATAAAACATCTAAAAATATAAAATACGTTTTATCATGATAATGAGCTTATAATAACATGTACCAGCGGCTGATTTGATATTATCTATATACACATTCCATTAATAATTTAAAAATGTGAAATAAAAAGCGCAGTAATTTCATTATCGCTCCCTGCAATTCTACCATAATCGGAACAACTGTGTCGTGAGAGACTTGGCGCGCGCACGGTACTCACCGTCAATATCGAGGGCCTCGCAGCGCCACACCTGCCCGAAGCAGCCCTCGCCCAAGATGTTGAACACTTTGAGGCGGTGGCGCGGGAACTCCCAGCGGTCGGAGGGCTTGCCGTCCACGGAGCAAGCAGTCGACGCCGAGCCCACGGCGCCTCCTGCCACGGACGCCTGCAACAGCCGCACACAGCGCTTCAGTCGCAAACAATTGCAGTTGGAAACAATTGCTAGCAGAGGGCGGGGAAGCGAGAGCAGTTGAAACAAACGGTTGTTGACACGAAGTATTTTAATTCTTTTGCAAACATTTTTAATAATCATAAAAATCAAGAAATGAACATGAAATGATATATTTTGAAATAGATTTAAGACAATATTAATTGATTAAGAAGTTTGTAAAAAATGGTCTATTTCCAATCCGGAAAACAAAAAGTGTCTAATTGTTACTACAATACACTACAATATATAATTTTTATTGCAGTACGAGTGAGACGAATCAAGTATTCGTATTCGTATTCGTGTGACAAAAAAGAAGCGTGAAATGTTGGAAAACGGGGGTGTTACAAGAAGAAGAAATATGTGAACAATATTAATTAATAGATGATTGAAAAATGGAGTAGCAGTAAGAGAAATAGGAGACAAGGGAAGCGATTGTTATTAATTTTATTATTACTTTTATTATTATTTTTATTTATTATTATTATAATTATTATTATTTATTATTATAATTATTATTATTTATTATTATAATAATTATTATTATTTATTATTATTTTTTATTTATTATTATTATTATTTTTATTATTATTATTATTATTATTATTACTAATTTTAACGATTGTTAATCAAACAAATTTCTTTATTCGACCCAATCCTATTTTCAAGAATGTTATCATTTATGCTAATCACTCCTAGTTTCTTTTGGTATCGTGTACATTGACAGCGTGAGAACACGACTAATCCATTCACCGGAAAAGAAATTGAACGTTTTTGAACTTTGCTTCGTGAAGAAGAAGTGGAGAAAGAGAGTGAGAGATTGTAGTTGACAGAACCTAGTACAGATGGTGATTTTGTAGGCCCAGGACACTACCTGGAACTCTCACTGCCCCTTCACTGCAAGAGAAAACGGTCGCGGCACCCGGGATCCTCTCGACCGAAACGAATCATTTAAAGACCCGTCCTCACAAGGGATTTGCATCTTTCAGGAAATAAACTCAGGTTCTTCTTTCCTCACAGTGTATTAGTTTACGTTTAGCAAGTCATTATACTTGTCTGTGACTTTTATATTCACGATGGTGCAATTCGGCCAGTAAGAAAGGAAGGCGAATCAGAATCTAACTCGTCAGCGAAATATATTATTTCTTTAGGATTTCGCAATTCATAAAGCGATAGAACATTTCTTGTTCTCATTTAATGGAAGAGTTTCTAATGTAATAGAAAATATTTCTCAAACAAGACCTACATTAACTCGTATTTTTTTAGCAATTTTGTGCACCATGTACACAGAACTATAATCTAATATGTTGCACAGTCAATCACTAGTATGCGAATTACTTTCGAAAAAGGAAAGTTAAAAACAAATTTTAAAGGTGATGTTGAAACTCAAAATATGGACAGCTTTCTGGAAAAGTTTAATTTTAAGGATAATCGTAATACAGAACTACTAAAAAAGTTGGCGTGCAAGTAAAATACTTTTATCTCACTGTAACAGAAAATATTCATGGAATAAAATATTAAACTGAATGTGAAATTCTCTGAAAACTTAGGCTTCAATTTGAACGAACTGTAAAGAGAATTATACAGACCATAAAAGAAATACAACCTCCACTTGCATTCCCATATTTATACAACCCACACATTACATCAAAATGTCTGGAACCAATACAGTCATTATATTAATATGAAGCTGGGATTGCATTCAGGAAAAATCTAAAGTTGTCATAAACTGACAATTTTTTGTTTAGAAATTATACTTTGCCAAGAGGTATTCGGAAATTTACTTATAGAACTTGTTCTATAGAACTGAAAACGTGTGACATTTCTATTTTGGGAAGAGGAATGAGTTTTCCAAATATTCCATATTTATGGAAATGAAAGTTGCTGTAAAAATTATCTGCTTTCAAATTTGTTTAAAAATAACTATTAGTGTTCAATATTTAAAAAATATTATTCAAATATATGCTTTTAAAAAGTGTTGTCGATGTATTTCAAAATAATTGTAGAACGATAACGATATTTGAAATAAAAAACTCTAACAGGAATACATATTTCTTTACCACATCTACTCTGAAAAAAACATATAAAGATTTTTTCTATTTTTTTCAATAAAGTTTGTCTGAAAGAAATTGACTTATAGAACTTGTCATACGTTTTCAGTACCATAGACAATTACTATTTCTTGGAAGATAGAAAATGGTAGTCTGCTGAAAGCAGTTCCTTGAAAATCCATTTAGATGATTGAAAGCTGAATGAAGTCTCCTGAGATGAAATATTTTCCACCCTAAAGAGCCGAATAGAAGAGCGCAAAGTTTATGTGTGTCCTATTGCACCATCGTCTATGTACATTCTTACCTGCCTATATATGTACAGGTATGAGCTTTTTTACATAATTGAACATGCATTCTCATTTAAAGTTATAGCTACTACACATTCACTCTCGAAAAAGACATACACCACGTTATACCGCGTTCAATGAAGAAAAAATCGCTAGGTTAAAGTAGAATATATTATTTACAAATGAAAACTGAAGGAGCAAATGAGATGTCTAAACATAAACGGAAGTCCAAAAAAGGTTAATGTAATAAAATATTGAAATACGCGAAGATTATATGCAATAAAAAGTAAAATTTGGTTTAAAACATACTAATAAAAATTTTCAATTAGAATACCCACAAACATCTCTGAAGTACAAATATATTCAGGAGTGAAATAAATGTATGGGAAATAAACCCTTACAATTACAAAATAGGAAGCAAAGAAGAGAGTTTTGCAAGAGGAGTAACAAGTAGGCTCCCTTCAAAAATCAAAGTTGTATGATGCTGTTCACAAAGAGATTTTTCTAACTTCTTTCTTATCCTTGTCCTTTTTTCTCTTGTAAGCATTATATATTCCTTCTTCTTGAGTTAAAAAGGACTCAAGGAAAATCCAGGAAAAGTGGCGAATCGTTAAGGGAGGCGCCACGGGCCTGCTGGGGAGAGCGAGTGCGGGCGTGGGCGTTGGTGGCTTCTCTTCTGACCGGGGTTCGTTGGTGCGGACTTGCGAGTGCGTAAGGGCGAACTGTGAATCGCGTGATTGCGTTCGTGGGTGGGCAAAGATGAGCGTGGGTGGGTGGGTGGTAACTCATCTGCTGAGTGGGGCGGGAGAGTGTGAACTGGAGAGAGAGAGGGAGAGTGATTGCGAGCGTAGGCGTCGGTGTGAGGGTGTGGCTCACCTGCTGGGGGGTGCTGATTGAATGCTTGCTGGGGAGAGCGCGAGTGCGGGCCGCGGAGAGCGTAGGGCAGGCCGGGGAGAGCTAGAATGTGGGATGAAGAGAGCGTGAGTGCAGGATGGGGAGAGCGAGCAAGCAGGCTTGGTCGACGCTGGATTGGCGTGGCTGATCTGCTGCGCGGGGCTATTGAGTGGGGACCGGGGAGAGCAAGAGCGCGAGTTGGGAAGAGCGAAGTGCAGGCCGGTGAGAGAGAGAGTGAGAGCTGGGGAGAGCGTGCGAGAAGGCATGGCCGACGGTGTGTGGGCGTCGCTCCACTGCTCGGAGGGGCTGTTGAGTGCTGGCTGAGAAGAGCGCGAGTGTAGGATGAGGAAAACGCGAGTGCAGGCCGCAGAGACTGCGTAGTTTGTCTGAGGGAAGCGCAAGTGCAAGATGGGGAGAGAGCGAATGCAGGATGGGGAGAGCGCGAGCGCAGGCCGAGGAGAGCGCAAATGCAGAATGGGGAGAGCGCGAGTGCAGGCCGCGGAGAGAGTGTAGTTTGTCTGAGGGAGGTGCCAGTGCAGGATGGGGAGAGCGCGCGTGCAGGATGGGGAGAGCGCGCGTGCAGGATGGGGAGAGCGCGAGTGCAGGGTGCAGAGAGCGGGTAAGCATGCTTCGGCGGCGCGGGGTGGGCGTGGCTCACCTGCTGAGCGTTGGAGTCGCGCTCCCATCCTTCGTAGCGGTTGCTGTGCGCGCGCGGGCCCCGCCAGTGGCGCAGCGCTGTGGGCTCCTCCAGCACCAGGCCCCCGGACGGCTCCTTCCGCTGCACACACGCACACATTACCCGTATTGCTTTCAAAGCACGCACTTCACAACATGGCACTCGGAAATGGTCAGTTTATTGACACGTTCGCTCACACAGGAACCATACGTGATGCAGATGAATTATTTATCCCAAGCCAAATCCATTTATGATTCTCGTTGTGGAACCTCCCTTAATCAAATTTTTACAATCGTACATGCGTCCTCCGATTTTAATATTTGATGAACTTGCACTCAAGAACACAAAACATTCAGTATGTTTTCTTAAACGACTTCATCTTTAATTAATGTAAAATTAATCATTTTTATGCGAATAGGCCAACTTGGACCACGGGCGCATGCACCCTGCATTTATCGAGGCTAAGTACCATTACCTCGGTGGCCGCTACATGTAATTTATCATGGGATCAGCATTTAGCTGGATCCGATTTTTTTCCTCCTGGGTTTTTACTCCTGGAGGTATGGAAAATAAAATGATAGTGAGGGTTGAAAAGACAACACACACATACAGATGTACACAAACACAGCTATGCCCGAGGCGGGGCTCGAACCCCAGAACTTCTGATCCAAAACTGCAACGGCACTACTGCCTTTGCGATATCGACCATCTGATAGGTCAATTAATGTTATTATTTTTGTTTGCATTTTTAATATCTCCTGATATTTTATAGAGACAGCAAAGTATTAAAAATACTATTGAAGAGTTAATTATGCCAAAGTGGTATATGGAATTGACTTTGTTTCATAATACACGTGAACGTATTTCATCTTTTAAGTGGATGGAATGTTCCATCTTTTAAGTGAATGGAAATTACCTATGTTCAAAAAAGTAAATACAATTAGATTTTATGTAGCTTCTTCATCCTTCCCTTTCACCCTCATTATGTAACCTTGAATGTGACTCAGCATTACCTGCCTATTTCGCCAAAACAAGTGGTGACTGGGTAAGCCATGGTTCACTGTATAGCCGTGTGAACATTCAGTACTCATTACATTATGGTTTTAGAAGTAAGATGTTTGCTGTCAAAACCAGCTCAGCCTTTATTTTACCAAAATTTACTTCTTTGCACTAATATATGTTGTCGGCTGCTTATGCTTTGATTATTCAAAAGTCAAATTTAACTTCTCTTTAAATCCATAATTATAAGAGAATATTTTTAAAATATTTTCAAATGTTTAAAATAAAGTTGAAATATTTATTTCTTTAAGTTATTTAATTAAATACAAAAACTATACTTTTCAGTTTGCCTATTCTTTACTTCTCACTGCCCTGCCTCAAAGTGATGCAATTACTAAAACTAGTGAAAATTAATATTTTTATCAGGAAGTGAGTCTATTTAAAAACGAATGACAGTTTCGTTATCGCAGGCAACCTTGTATGTTGTCGTCGCGGAAGATAAGTTGAAAGAGAAACCACTCCAAACCTCAGTGTAGAATCAGGTCCCAACGCAATCAATAGAGCTGAATAATTTAAGTCATCACTAATCCGTGTTTTCACTTTACTGGAGTAAATAATTAGAGTAGATATTGGTATTTATAGTGATATTGTATTGACTTCTCTGAGACACAGACAGATGTACGAATAACGTGGAAAGAACTTTTTAATGGTGTGATTTAGTCGGTGTTTTGAATAAAACATTAAAGAGCAATTGAGAAATTTATGATTAATTCACACCTATTTTATTTAGAAAATATTTTAAAATGCATCTAATTCAACAAATTTAATACATTTCATTTATTTTATCGATTAATAATGTGTTCATTATATTATAAAAAGGCATTATTTAATTCAAATAATGGCATACATTTCTTGGTACATTTGCAAATTGCGTAATCATTATGATGTTGCCTACTGCGTAGTTATTTCATCATCTGGCGACCTTATTCCATGGATAATTAAATATTCCGAGTGCTAATTCCAAGCACATGGAAAGCGGATAGAGTTACGAGTTGGCGAAATGGGAGCAGCGGGAGTCGTTGTGTTGAAGCCCCCAGGTGACGCGCCATCCGCACCCAGTTTGCGCGCCTGCGCACACTGCAACCCGCCACACGGTCGTGTTTCACGGGCAGCCAGCAAGAGCCACTGCGAGGAACGCCGCGACGGCGTTTCCTACCTATCCCCACCCGCTGTGGGCATCGCATATATGAATCGCCATGCAGCGAATTTCATTTTGCGGTGAGGACCTTGGTGTTCGGGCTTTGAAATACTGGAACGAATTGAAAGCTTGCCATATGTCGAGCTCGTTCCGAAATTCCGCGAATGCTTTTAAAGAGAACGCCCATTTGAGGAAGAATGCGAGTGATGAATGTGTAATAATTATTGTGTGATAGCGGCTAATGTTAATTATATATTATGAATCATAATTTAAAATGTTTACAATTTTTCTGCAAGAAAAGTTTACTATATTTGTAAGTAGATGATAATATATTTATTTCCCTAAGAACTCTTTAAATATCCATTAGAAAGTTCATAATTTATTTGAAAGTTTACAAATTATACTCGTGGATATAATTCAATGAAATGTAGACGATAATGCTCGTAACCAATGGCGTGATTAAATGTTTTCCCGGAACAAATGTTATCATTGGATTGGAAAGTTAATTTGCCCTATTGGTGTTCGTTTTCCTTCCGTTTTACTATATCATATGAATCATAGAAAATGTCACCAACGTAACACAGTTAAAAGTAACTAATTAATGTATATTTCATTATCATAATAAATATTTTTTGCTGGTTGTCACAATACCTCAAATAGTATATGCCAACACATATTACTTCCCAGTGAAAACAATGGACATTGTAGAGACAAGGTACTGTTTGTTGTTATATCTTAGTCGACATGATCAGGGTCAAAATTCCTGAGTTCAAATGAAATTTGGAATCTATGAATTCCAAATCCATAAATGTATGTTCCTTAGAATCATATGATTTTTAACCTTCAGAGCAAATAGAGATTACGATTTCATCGCGATGATTGAAAAAAATTCTCTCACCCGCGCATACACACATTACACCGTCAAATGGTGTAATAAAAACGCTCCAATCAAAACTGAAGGATAATTTTGCCAAAAAATGAAAATCTATACTCCACTCGAACAAAAAGTTTCACTCAACGGAGACTAAAAAGTAATCGACATGGATTTCCTTGATTCATGAAATGAATTTCATTGAATTTTCATATTTAACGTTTCTTCTTCGTTTATCATCGTTCATTTATATTTGTGAGGGTATATGGAAGCCAACTCCTTGATTCTAGCAAATCACTTTAACAGCATTGTTGATGGATACCTGATTGTGTAATTAAAAAGCTATTTAAGAATACTGGAAAGTAAGTGAATGTGTCCACAGTAGAAGAGTAGGTACCAATTATATTGTTGACATTGTTTCTTGTCTTAATTTTTTGTTTTTTATCACTTCTTTTTCTCTGTCCCATATTTGTGTTTCATTTCGTGTAATCTGTAGGGATTAAACGACGTGCGTTGTTAGATTTTTCAGGGTCCTTGTATTATGGGCATGTGTGTATTCTCTCGTCAAAATCTGGAAAAGTACCTGATTATGCCTGTGAACGTGGTATTTTAAAATAGAGAAACGTACCTGTGTTATAGAAATTGATCTAAAATCTGAACTTATTTAATAAAATCTCTCTCAAAAGAGACATCTTCTAGAGCTCATGGTCTGAAGGTTGACCCGGCTGCTAGCCATAATGATATACTCATTATTACGATTACGCCAACGAGTATAACCCCCTCCTTTTCCTCCATTAGTCTGATCCTTTTTCACAACCTTTTTGTTTCCTTTCTCATCATGCCATCTTTGTGGTAGACTACATTTTCATCTATGCCAACAAGAATATCCGTCACCATAGTTTCCTACGTCCACTTTCCCTGTTCTTCTTCCTATCTTTTCCCTCGATCTCGCCGTCCTTACTGCTCCTTTATCTTTTTACACTATGCTAACGAAACTAACCCTCCCTTGCATTCCTCCATGATACTGCTCTTTGTTCTCAACACTTCTTTTGCTCTCTCGTGTCAGAAGTCTATTCTTACAACTACGTCTTCGATTACTCCCGTCTCTTACCTTCACGCCGTCTCTCTACGTCGTTCTTGATGCTGCTTTCTGTTCTGACCACTACACCAACGAGATTAACCCTCCCTTGTTTCCCACTTTGAACCTAACCCCTTCTTCTGACCTTTCTCCTCGTGCCTTTCTTACAGCAGTCTCCACTTACAACTACACCCGCACTTATAAGCCTACGTTACACGGTCATTTTTTCATCTTTTTTTTCGTCATTTTTCTGTACATAAAGTGGATGGAAAAAGGACATTCATTTCTACGCAGTATGTTTCGGTGCCGAAACTGGACGAGAGTGATTTCAGCGTTTTACACGGTCATTTCTGTCTTTGTACGTAATCGTGAAGAAAATACTTTCTCCGGACGCCGCACAAAGCACTGAAGTTCAAACATTTGTACATCGCATCTTTGGTAACAAAAGTATGTTATGTTAATATTAGAGCGGAGCACGGAACGCGATGACATTAGAACACAGTACATGATTTATTTCTCACCACATAATCACTTCACATTACAATTCAACACGTCAGAACGCTCTCGAAAGTACAAAATGAACAAATTGCTCCGCATAAAAAAAAACAACAGAGAAATTCTCGTAAAGTGCCGCCAGGAGCGCGGTACTCGAACTGGATGAAATCTGTACCGATGAATTAAACATGCATGTCATTTTTTCAAACAAATTACATCCAGACTAGTCGGTATCTTCTTCATAAAAAATGGTGCAAAAATGATGGTGTAAAAGCGTCCTTACCATGTCGTCCTTGCTGGTCTTGGCGCCGAGGCGGCAGAGGCGCCGCCGGAAGAGGAAGACGGCGCCGCCGGCCACGAGGAAGACGGCGAGGACGGCGGCGATGGGCGCGACGGTGGCGGTGACGTCGGGGCCCGCGGCGCCGGCGGTGCCGTTGGCCGGCAGCACGGGCCGCGCGGCGGGCGTGGAGGTGGGCGGCGCGGGCGACGCGGGCGGCGACGCGGGCGGCGCCGCCGGGTGCGAGGGCGGCGGGGCGGGAGACGCGGCCGGGACGGCCGGGCGCGTGGGCGTCGAGCCATTGGGCCGCGACGAGGAGAAGCCCGAAACGCCTGTGAATGGGGGAGAGATGAGATGGCAACTCGGTTAAACCCTTTTCAACTATATTATTATATGACATTATTGATATAAATTATTGTTTATTTCTCTACATTGGCCGGGTTTTTATTTGTGTCGTTTTAGTAAAAAAGATATAGATCAAATCATGTTTCGTCGCTATTTATTATTATTATTATTATTATTATTATTATTATTATTATTATACATTATTCACAGTATCTACTGGTCGGTATGTCAACCACACACAGGAATGATGACCAGGTGTGTGGTTGCTTTACTGAAGGTTCAGATGGCTTCTGACAATACGGCATGTATTCAAAATTACACACTTTTGCATATTATATACATTCCTGGCATCCAAGTGAAGACACTCCAGTGCCCGAAGTGTCATTTTTGGGATCACTCCTGGAGCTGATATTATTATAGGCACAGTTGTCACTTTACTGAAGTTCCACTGAGATGCGACTTCATGGGCGAGATCGGTATACTTCTGGATCTTCTCTTGATATTTTCCCGATATGTTGTGGGTATTGGGTATTGATATATCGATAAGGAAAACCTGCTGATGGTTTCTATCAATGTACGTTATATCGGGTCTATTGCCGTCGACATGTCTGTCAGTGATAATGGAGCGATCCCAGTAGAGTGTGTGCTCACTACTTTCAAGCACATTCTGAGGCACATATTTATAATACGGCACGGAAGTGGCGAGTAAGCCCGTTCTCAATGCCAATGATTGGTGGACCTGCTTCGCCACTTCATCATGCCTCTTTTTGTATTCCAACTGTGCGTGGCTGCTACATCCACTTGTCACGTGCTGGATAGTTTCGCTTGCAGCCTCACATCTTCTACACGAGTCGGAATGAATGGTAGAATCTCTCAGAATGTGTTTTCTGTAGTTCAATGTTGGTACCACTTGGTCCTGGATAGCTATCATGAAGGCTTCTGTCTCCGGAAAGAGATCCCCGTGCTAGAGCCATGCGTGCGACGCAGAGATGTCGACTTCTGGTTTACTCAGCTCGTGAGGGTACCTTCCATGCAGTGCCTTCGCTGGCCATAAGGATATCTTCTCTTCCGTTTCAATGATTGGTTGAACAGGCGGATCAAGCTTGTTCAAGTTCAGAGGACTATAGTTATTATCAACTACGCTCACTGCTTCCTGAACTCTCCCACAATGTCCCAGAAGTATCTTCTGAGTGAAGCAATTTGAGAGCTGTGTATATTTATGAGATCTACAACACCTCGCCCTCCTTGCGACCTTGGAAGGGTAAAACGCTCAGTACTTGAATGGGGATGATGTTTTCGGTGTTGAGTCACAGCGGTTCGAATTGTCCTCTGGAGGTTGTCGAGGTCGGTATTGCTCCATTTAATAACGCCAAAGGAGTATGTGAGCACTGGAATAACAAATGAATTGATGGCCTGCACAAGGTTTCTAGCAGAGAGTTGAGTTTTTAAGAGTCCATGCAATCGTTTACACACTTCAGTTGTTAGTATGTTCTTAGTAACAGTGTGTTTGATTCGGAGTGACTGTTGGAAACCCAAGTATTTGTAAGTTTCGTGGGGTTCCATGAAGGTAATCTTTGGTTCATTATCAGTTTCCAAATTTATAACTTGCATATGACCCCGAATGATATTCACTCTCCTGCACTTATCCAAACCGAATTTCATCTTGATGTCGTCAGTGAACTTCTTCGTCACGTTTATTAGTTGCCGCATATGACTCTGTGTCTGCATAGAGCTTCAGGTCATCCATGTAAAGAAGATGTGAGACCCGGAGAAGAGTTGAGTTCCCCTTTTTAAGAGCGATTCCATAATTAGCTGAATTAAGTAGAGTAGACAGGGGATTCAAGGCTAAGCAGAACAATAAAGGGCTTAATGAGTCACCCTGGAAAATTCCTCGGCGGATGTGTATAGTATCTGTGTGGACGGATTGTTTTCCATTAGAGAGATACAGTTTTGTATTCCATCGACTCATCGCGGTTTTCAGGAAGTTTTTGATAAACTGGTGGACCTTGTATACATCCAAACATTGAAGGAGCCAAGAATGGGGCACGGTGTCGAATGCTTTAGCGTAATCTATGTAGCATGCATACAAGTTTCTTTGCTTTGCAAGCACTTGCCCCATAATTACAGAGTCTATAATGAGTTGCTCCTTGCATCCCTGAGATCCAGGTCTACATCCTTTCTGTTCATTTGCTAAGATGTTCTGTTCCTCAATGTGTGTCATCATCATTTGTGAAACACAAGATGTTATGAGTTTGTAGAAAGTTTGAAGGCAGGTTATAGGCCTGTACATCGAGGGGTCTTTAGTGTCACCCTCCTTTGGTAACATGAATGTTCTACCTTCAGTGAGGAAGTAAGGTAGATTTTCTGGATTGTGAAGAAAATATTGAATTATATTAGCTATATGATGGTGAGTGCTTGTAAATTTTTTCAGCCAATAATTGTGCAGGCCATCACTGCCTGGTGCCTTCCAGTTATGTGCTTTGTTCAAAGCTGCTTGGACAATTTCTACGGTGATGATTGGTTCACCCATTAGAGGAATATCTCGGTGTCTGTCATATTCCATTTCAATCCACGTCCTATCTGGGTTGTGGGACACAGCAGATGACCAGATAGGCTTCCAAAAGTCCTCTATTTGTGCCTTTGAGGGAAGCTTTGACTCTTTCATCTCATTTACAAGCCCTTTACCCTTTGACATATTCCAGTAGAATGCTTTCTGGTTTCTGTTAAAAAGAGAATTCTGTTGCTTCCTCGTAGTGCAATTCCTGTAGCGTCGAAGGCGTTTTGTTAACGCCAAAAGCTTTTGTCGTAGGGTGTCAAGATGTTCTGTTATTGTTGAATTCAAGGGCTCGTGCTTCGTATGTATTTTTGTATTGATAAGGATGTTATTCACTTTTCTTCTCAGTTTTTCTGAGGTATTTCCTTTTTTAAATTGCGTGAGTATCCCAATATTTCTCCTAGTGCTTTCTATACGATTCACCAGCCGTCTTTCCCAAGGTGGCATTCTTTTTTCACTTCGATCATTGTGGGCAGTTGCTACGCGGCTGAAAAGCTTGGAACCGTTACATCTTGAAGCCACAACCGCAGCACAATAAATTGCTGTGTGTACTTCTTCGAAAGATGTTCTTTGTTGTAGATGTTGGGTGAGACTTTCTCATTCAAGACGCTGATTGCTCTTGCTAATTTCTTCGAGCAATTTTGTCTGGAAATGAGATAGCGGTTCAGTGGGTCAGTTCCCTCAAAATCTGCAAGTGCGACTGCAAATTCATTGCGAATTTGCACCTCTTCACTACTCTTATCATCCATACTTTCTGACATGCTTTTCCCATTGTCATCCTGAGTTTGCACAGCTGATATCTCCACTGCCCTCAGATTACTAGGTTCTGAGGAGTTAAGCATTTTCGTCACTTCTTCCTTGATTTCTTCCAAAACGGGTGCAGAGAGGAGATTTTTCTGAACAATTGCTCGACGCTGGTCCGCTATTCTTTGCTCACTAACTTCAGAATCAGGGAAACGGTGAAGAAATCTTTGATGTAACTTTTGTCGGTAGGCCGTAGTGTCAGTCTCCATTTTGGTAATGGTGTAGTATTCACGTATGATAAAGGTATTTATTTCTGTAGTCCACTTCATCCTTCTGCGTTGCCTGCCTGCGGCAGTGGTCTCTGGAAGCAATAGATTGCTTCTCTGGGAAGCACTTGCGGCAGGTGCAGCTGTAAGTGGAGATGGATGGGTGCTGCTATGTTCGGCTGTAGTATATTCGGGGTTATCCCCGATCAGGGCCCGCCTGTTCAGCTCCTGATCACCACCGGCTCGCATGCTGTCACCTCCAGGGGTGGCTCCGAAGGTGCCCCGGCGCTCCCCAGGCAGCGGCTGCTTTTCCGCGGCCTTACGACGCATATTCCGTGTCTCCATATCTATATAGGTGTGCCATCGCCCTGTTTGCCGCCAAATTTTCTGACGTTGCCCGTCTCCCACGTGGCTAAGTTCTCAATTGCTCGGACGTAGGGCTGGACTTTGGGAGACTTATTATTATTATTATTATTATTATTATTATTATTATTATTATTATGATCATTATTATTATTATTATGATTATTATTATGATTATTATGATTATTATGATTATTATTATTATTATTATGATTATTATTATTACGATTATTATTATTATTATTATTGCTTTTGTTGTTGTAAAATATCATTATATTGCCAGCTAAACTGATTCAAGGGCTTGCTCAGTGAGCTGATTCAGTGAAGATTATCCCCGTTAAAGAGTTTCCAAATTTCAGACGGAAAGTATATTCGCATAACGCAGTTTTAAACTTATTTCGTTGTTATCTTATCATTAGTTCAGCTAATCTTGTATTGGTTTTTCATTGCGTATATTGACGTGCTAGATTTAAGTCGCATTCATGCTGGCATTCCAACTGGAGCCCGATTAAAATAGTGTATTTACTTTCACAACATCTTTTTAATTTAAGACCTTTAAGCAAGAAAATGTGTAAAAGCGTTTTCAATTGACAATAATAATAATAATAATAATAATAATAATAATAATAGAATCCACAATCATTTTGATGTAGTTTTATCGTTCAGTAATATTTTTCTTCTTACAAAAGATATCGACGCATTTCTCCGTCATTTCACCCAGATATACATAGAATTGTATATGTGCATACATTGAATCTAATGGCTGGTTTTTGATGCAGTAATGATAAAAAACTTGCATTTCATTCCAAATAAAATATGTATTTAGGGAATGAATAGCCATTTAAATATATGTAAATTGATTACGAAAGCCTATGTATTTAGCAACGCAAATTTATGAATTGATTTTATAATTAATAATAAACTGTATTCAGCAAAATTCATTCAAGCGACACTTATCAATCTAAATGAGTACTCAAGCGATCTAATCACGCATTTTATATATCACCGAAAGAGTTCCATCCTTCAAAATCTATACGTATGTAAAGTAGTATCATTATGCCTTTTCTGTGAACTGCACTGAATTGTAGGTATTGAGTAATCGTTAATCAAATATTTAATACACAAAAGTTGCCGTATGTTTCGAAACACGACATTCCTTAATAAAAGGAGTGTAAATAACTTAAGTATGTTATTTAGTTATTTATTCTTACTAAACACATGTGATTAGTAAAAAAATAGATTGTTACGACCTGCTAAAAATTGACAAAGAATAGGTCACAAAAGTTTTAACTTTAATTGCATTCAGTGAAGTTATGTACTATTTGTTAAAATAATGGTATTTTTAGTTACTTTTTAAAACTATTATCGATTATCTTAGATACATGTGCTATTACCTTTTTCATTATTACAAACTTTTTTTATAACATTATTACAAAAAAGTGATTATGAATAGTAACTTAGACTATTTTTAAACGGTTCCCTTTCTGAAGGAAAAATTTTAAAATCAGTACGGTAATCTATTTTTTTCTTTCCGTAATAAAGATATCTATTAATGCTCAAATATATTCCATGAAACTTAATAATTTATACTTAATGGATTTAACAAGGCTAAGGAAAAATTCAATTTTAGTTGTACACTAGTGTCGTGTAACTTTCTGAGATGGAGCGGATTCCTTCGCAAAAGCGGCGTATATTCTGGGCTGGCTAGGCCAGTTGCAAAACCTAAAGGCAGTTAGAGAATAGAAAAGTATTTCAAAAATTATTCACAATTTGTTCATTAACTACATGAAACGTGTATCATTTCGTAGATAAAAATGTAACTCCTTACAACAGCGTCGCCAGAAAAAAACATCAGTACACCTGGGATGATTGCTTCCAAATTTGGAACAAATATATTTGAGCGATCAAGAATCAAACATAGCAAATTTGCGATTCAAAATGTTGCTACAAAACTTGATTTTTACAACAAAATTCAAAATTGTGCATTATATGTGTCCTATGATACATTTTTAAAATTAAAATAACGTGAAACATTGTATTGAAATACGTGAAACGCAAGCAGAGACTGTAATTGTCTTCGTTCTTCTTCTTCTTCTTCTTCTTCTTCTTCTTCTTCTTCTTTTTTTTATAATAATAATAATTATTATTTATATTTATATTGTTATTATTAATAACATTCCAAAATAAGAACAAACAGAGAGAGTCTCTCTTTCAGTATCTTTCACCCAGGGAGAGAGAGCCCAGGTTTAATTCGCGGTACTGCTGGCACCTACCTGTAGTGGAGGGCGGGTAGGGCACGGTGACGAGCTTGGTGGTGGGTTGCCCCCCGCCGGTGGCGGCGTGCGGCGGCGGGGGCGGCGGCGAGGGCCGGGGCTTGAACACCGGGTGGTTGAAGTGCGGGAAGGGCGGCTGCGGCGGCTGGCCGTGGGGCGGGCGCGGGGGCCGAGCGAGGCCCGGCAGCGGGGGCGCGGAGAAGCCCCCGGGCAGCGAGGGCGCGCCGGCGGGCAGCCCCGGGGGCCCGCCCCCACCGCCTCCGCCCCCGCCGCCCACGCCCGGCCGCGGCCGCCACGCGCCGCCCGTCGCGTTGACGATCTGCGCGAACACCTCCGTCTTCACCGTCAGCTTCCCGTCCGTCACCGTCACGTACAGCGACACCGTGCGGTTCACCTGCGGGCAGAGGAGGCAGTGGGCGGTCAGGCAAGTGGTTTACGCGCGCTCCTGGACGCTGGATAGTGAATGGAGGAGGAGGAATCGCTGTTTTCTCGGGAGCCCACAACGGGAGCAATGTTCTTGGAATACGTTAGACAAAATTCAAAGATATTTCACATTATCATTAATACACAAACATACAAAAATATTTAAATGATAATTCAACGCTGTTGCAAATTCCCTCAGATAACTTTCGCACTGACAATATCATTCAGCAGCATTACAGTGCTTTATATTTCTGATAATTTGATATTTCCGCTGATTGGATGTTATTAAGCGTGGGATCACGAAAGAGAGAAACCCACATCATAGAGAAACCCGCATCTCAAACTACTTCTGATACACCAAACCGTAAGAAATATCATTCTCATAATTCCGTTTTGGAATTACAGAATAGAAACAAGAAAGCAACATCTATAAACCATTTTCTGTTTCGTTTCCACTTATTCTCCCGTTCTCTCGAATTACCCCAAATAATGTTTTCAACGTTGAGAAAGTATCGTGTCACCATCACCAATAATTCCAACATGGGAATTTTTATATCCGCCGCCACAGACAATTCGCAAAGAAATCCTTTTACTGGCAACTCCTGGCAGACATTTATGAGGGAAGATTTTTTTTCTCGCCGCTCGCAGTGCGCGCTGCACGGGCGGGTGGGCGAGGGCGGTGGCAGAACGGAAAGGAAACCCGCGTCGCGTTGGGAGCTTTACGCGCGATGAAAAGCGAAAGCGAAACGCGAGCTTTCGGAGGGAAAACCGGAGTGAGAAAGAGCAGTGGGAGGGGGGCAAAGATGTGAATGCGTTCTACGCAGTGCTCGCCCGATTGTACTGGTCCCGAAGGTCCTGTTACCCAACTTAGCTGCACTAATGCAATAAGAAAGGCAAGACTTCTTGGCGAAATACTCGAGTTAAGTGATGTGTTAAGTGACGGGAGGAGGTGCCGTGAAGGCAAAAGATGTTAATACGTTCTCTACAATCTTCGCCCGATCGAGGTGGTCCCAAACGTCCTTTTACCCAACTCAGCTGCACTAATGCAATAAGAAATGCAAGACTTCTCGGCGAAACACTTGACTTAAGTGATGCGTTAAGTGAGGAGGTGCTGTGAAGGCAAAATATGTGAACGCGTTCAATGCACTGCTCGCCCAAACATATTGGTTTCGAAGGTCCTGTAACCCAACGCACCTGCACTAATACAGGAAGTGTAGAACATCTCGACTGAAGGATTAGAGTTAAGTGATGTGTCAAGTGAAGGTAAAAGATGTGAATGTGTTCTTTACAATCTTCGCCGGATCGAGGTGGACCCGAAAATCCTTTAACTCAACTCAGTTGCACTAATTCTATAAAAGTGTATGACTTTTCAACGAAATGACTTCTGTTCAGTGATGCAAGAGATGCTGTGAAAGCCAATGCGTTCTACGCCGTGCTCGCTTGGTCGTGGTCTTCCCGAAATATGTTACCCAAATCAGCTCCACTAATGCAAAAGCAATTGTAGAACTTCTTGAAGGAAAGGCTTGAGTTAAGTGATGCGTCAAGTGAAGGCAGCACAAGGCGTGTAGGTTATTTTGGTTACTATACTCTTGACTTTTACTGCTAATATGGAGGGAGTTCTGAGTAGTTCGAATAGTTCATAAATTCCCGTTCAGACATTTTTCGTAAATTTACGTCTATTAATCGAACACTGAAAATAATATTGAAAATACTTTTTTTATATTCTTAACGTGTCATTCAACCGTGTCATGTTTTTTTGAGGGTGATACACGAACAAGAGTTGATGGACCTCGTCCCAACAATGGCAAAACAATGTAGGCCCAACATGATCAAATTTCTCTTTTAAACTTCTCAGAATTGGTTTAAATTATACCTACCCACATCCCTTTGCAATCGAGCGACTCAGCACCAACTTTTTTATGTCTAGACCTGCAATTTTCTAATTTTGAACCAAGGTGAATTAACACGATTAAAGTTTTCAAGTAAGCAGATTCAACATACAATAGCAGTTTGGAATTTTTGGACAGAGATACGCTATCTATTACAACACGCCTTTTCTCTGAAAAAGAAAAACAACTTATGATAATAAAATCACGTGGAATTAGCAGTAGCGCACCCAGATTTTCTGTATGTGTGTACGTGTATGCATGTGTTAGGGGGTGTAGAGATGGGTTACAGATAGTGTCCAGCCGCCTTGATGTTTCCTTATAAAGAATTTTAATTTATTCTAAATGAATCAAACGTATTTTTATTTGTTTACTTTTAGTTAATAATTATAACGTTAATAACTGACTCATAGAATGACTATCGTGGATACAGTTACTAAAACCCTAAAGCACGTGTCATTGGCTTCTGTAGGGTGAGGCTGAAGCACCTCTAACCTCCTTTGGATGCGCCACTGGGAATTAGGCATCCAGTTTCCTTTCTCCTTTTTAAAATTCAGCTCGTGCCTTTTGAAGACTTATATGCAGCATAGTTTCATTTTTGTTTTCCGCCCCTTCGCGGCCTGTGTCATGTTTTCGAGGAAAGCAGGCTGCGCCGTGCCATGCCGTGCCGTGTTGTAGCTGTGCGTACGAGATGAATATCGCGGTGCATTCCAGAGGGCGCTTGTGCTAGGCGCGGTGTCCATGTGCTCGTGGCCTGGAACATCTGGGGGGGGGGGGAAGGGAGAAGGGATCGTAATTTTCACAAGAATCCACTGGACGTAATTTGTAGGAGAGATTGTACTTCATGAACCAGAGGTTTTTGTGTGTGGATGTAAAGAAAAACTTGTTTGGGGGAATTTAAATTAAAACGGAATAATGTGTAGGTTGCAAAGTAACAGAGTTTTCTGAGTTCAAAATTTTCAAGATTTGTCTGTAATAATGCTCATGCAATATATTGATATAGTTCTTTTTGTGCACGCGACTTCTTTCATTTGCCTTAAAGAGCAATTAGTGCGCCACTAAGTGGCATCAGCATGCATTCAAATACAATACCGTAGTTAGTAGGGTACTTAGAAGATGTGGTATTTTAGATATGAAACTAATATAATTAATTAAAAATGTTTATATTTCATGAAATACTATTGTATGTCAAAATAATGAATTCATTGACTATGTTACAAAACCTCATACATTCATTAAGTAGCAAGTCAGCGTTGAGGATTAAAATATATTTTAGCTTCTCTTCAACGTGGCTTTGAGTACATATTACAACAGATATATTTTGTACGAGACTCGTGTTGCACTCTCCAACGGAAAATGCAACCTAATTGAATAAAACATGTCCAACACTCAATGATTGCATAGTGCTAATGAAAAACCAATTACACTGGAATTACAGTATAATAAACGGCATATTATTCCTCGGGTCTCATTCCTGCGTTTTATTCTGCGCGAAAACCACCACAAGAAAACGAGTCGTAGATGGAATTCACAAGCAATATCATACCGCGTTGGGACGCTCACTAGTAAACTACGAGTACCAGACCTTCGAATTTCCTCTCCGATTTCGGAGCGTGCGTTGAGGGAAAATGGAAGGAAAACGAGGGTTGCGACAAGGCTGCGCGCATTCGCTGCTTCTTCTTTAAGGGCTGCGCCGCTAGAAGCGGCCGGGTGCGCACTGACATCTCCGCGAGAGAGCGGGCGAGTTGGAATCCGAATGGAGAGGGGGAGGGGAGAGGGGAGGAAGGAGAGGCGTGCGGGTTTGCGGATCACGGGCTGGAACGTAATGGGGCACCGGCAGTGTGACGCAAAAGGGATAGCATGGCGCGGGGCCATCAACCGCGCGGTGAAAACGCGCAGCAGGGACAAGACACGCTCGGTGATGAGGGTCGCGCAGCCTGCACCCCGACGTAATGAATCTCAGAGGATGTTTAGTGTAAAAAAATCATCATTCGAAAATAAAGGTTGGAGGATTTGTTGTAAAATGCACACAAATTCTCCCGTGCGGAAAATGTAATAAAATAATACTCTTTCATCTATTTTCTAAAGGGTATTTTTTTCAGGCTCACGCGTTTATGTTAGAAATTACGTCTCGAATGTCAATTGTTCTTGTTACAGTATTCCAAATATTACAGGAATATAAATCTGAGTGGTGCTCAACAGGGATGTAAATGTTTTGTTTCTATAACGAGAACAGTATGTGCCGACATTACGGCTCTTATTGCGAAAATTAATTCGAACTTTTGGGAAATAAAATTATAAATTGTATGTACGTGCCCATTCTTATTCTGAACTCAATATGTTTACCACCAGTACGGAAAATCAATGGAAGGCAGCGAAAGATAATTTTCGGATTCAAGACCGCGTGTACAAACATTAGCGTCCGTGTGCGCACGTGAGATTAGGCGTAGACAGAGCGCTCGCGCACAAAGGGGCCTTCTCAATGAGAACCGCGTGCATGTGCGCGTGACAGCAAGCAACCCCTATTTACTATGGCTACAGACAAGCTGCGACGCACTTGATCCCTCGCTGACGCCTATCAGCCGTCGATGGCTCACAGAACATCTTCCCCCTGGAGGGAATTTCCGACTGTTTGCGCAGGGGTAGACGCAAATGAGGGTAAACACGAGCTATATGTGCACGAGGAGTCCCGGGCTATGAATAAAGTATGCGCACACGCACCTAAGGAGCTCGCCCGGCGAGACCTTCCCTTATGGCGAGATAAGCCGATCGATGCGCAGAAATTGCATGGAATTTCAAAGCATTCAATTCCAATATTCATCAATTCATAGCGATAAAGACTTTTTTTTATTTATTTCCTCCTGTTCGGCATTGCTGCCTTTCAAGGGTGTTAACATTTTACAAAATAATGCTTTGACATTCGTTCTCACGCTAATTGTCCTGAATATTACAGGCTGTGTTCAGTGTATAATTTTGAAAAAACTGATTTGATGTGAATTTATTTTTAAGACTGTTTCTAATATTGAAGTGATAAAGACTGTTTCTAATATGGTACATCAAATGTATTCGTTATTATTAGTGTTATAGTACTAATATTGGGTTTTATAGCATTAAAAAACACAATTTCCTTTTAAATCGTCATCATAGAAGGGTAATTAAGTGACAGACGAAATTAGTTTTGAAGTAGTTATTGCTTTTGCTTATTAAAACGAAGTATATCAAAATAATGAATTAAACGTTCGAAACAGAATATATCTAATAAAAATAAAAGTTGTATTGACAGTGCATCAACTATCTTGTGCCGTACATAAATAGTTTGAATCTTTGTGGAGATTCGTTATTGACAATTAACGGATGAACACAAAATTAGTAAAGTACACACAAGGCAAAGGTCGGTCCATTTTAACAAACAGTTGACCCACCTCGGGCAAAATATTGAAAGAAACCTTAAACGTGTTTAATAATATAATGATGAAAGTTCTGATAAACGCATGGAAGAAGAAAGCACAATGAACACATTTACCAAATTCACAGATAGAATTGCATATGCAACATCTACAACAGCAAAATCCACAATTCCAATTCATCTATTCACCTCAACAGTTCGGTTCTCAGTGGTATCTAAACCCAAGATCCACACCTTCAGCAACTGTAGCGACAACAGCCGAATCCTGCAACATCAACTTCAAACACCGCATCAACTTCACTTTCAGCATATATTACAAACGGTTCGTCGTCATAATAAAAACAGTATCTGATAAATGATACATCTACTTTCTCAGGCGATCCCTAGCCATCTAAAAGAGTTAGGACAAATTATTCACAGATTTATGGTTCGACTTACCTATTTTTTCGTTACAATGAGCTTTTAAGATAGTAACCAACAAAATGATGAACAGTATAATAACAGATACAAATTTCTCCTTTTGATGTGTTAGGTAAAAAATGTTCGTCAGTAGCTAACTACGGTAATAAAACCAAGAAATACGATTTCACAAGTAAATTTGCTAGAAATAAATTTAAAATATTTCTACTATGAAATATTTAAATAAATTTAGTTAATTCTGTAAAAATACAAGAACTGTTTTAAAATTATAAAAGCCAATATTTCTAGGTGCAGTACTTCCTAAATGTTCAATAAATTTTGTTTTATAACCTGAAAAGCATGTATGCTGATGAGGAAGATATATAAGTTCAAAATAATAATGAAATATTGCTTAGGGCACACGACAGTTTAGAATAAGTATCCTAACTCAGCATTGGTAAAATTGATGAAAACTTTAAATTATAATTAAACAATATTGTTCTTTAATCTCGTAGGTGCGGTAGGTTCAGATACCGCACTAACTAGTATTTACCATTTCGATTGATACATATGACATAAGTATAAAAAGGCGAATTATTCTAAAATTTCAAAACCGAAATATATATTTCAAGTGAATTTCACTCTACCGTCTATGACTTGCTTTTACTCACAGTATTTTATTACTTTCATCACATTTTTCATCCTTTATGTTTCAATAGGCCTTAATTAAATGTTCTTCCGACTTTATATCGTTTATTTCGCGGTGTCCCACAAATCATTTTTGTCAACTTCGACGCTACCTTAAGGTATACTTTACTTTAATCAAAACTCTGGTTGCGACCTCCGTGCTAATGGCACTCTTTAAGTAGGAAAGTTTTTGTGAGATTGTGTTTCCGATAAAAAATATAGCTTCAGTCTTTTGGGTCAGGTTGAGTTAATGTCGTAAAGCTAAAAAACCATGAATTTCGAAATGATTAATGTTAAAAATTTATAGGTTCAGACACTGCCATTAAATCTTCGAAGGTGTTTTAATAGTTTTCAAATGTCTGAGTTTTAAAGGTGTTTGTTAAAATTTCAATTGTAATCATATTAGTATATTAGTGTCATTTCTACATTTTGTTACAGTGTCTCATCGCTTCGATATTTCACACCGATGGTTTTCGCTCTTATGAAGAGAAAAGCACTCTCCTAATCCTAGGTCACAGCCACCTTGCCATATTATATTTTTCGGTTTTGCTAGCTATGCATCATCTACAGTTTACATTACAGCACCGTAACATTATTTCCAATGATAACGCCAAGTCATCTCAACTTACTAAGTAGAGCTATCCTTCGTACCTCTTACCGATCTAATTAAAAAGTAGATTAAATCGTATTGTATTTCTTTTCCAACTTTACCAAACTCAAGAACTCTTTTCCACAACCTTCATACAATAATTTAGGTTTATAGGTTATCTAGGCTGCACTTTTAACAAAATGTTATCACTTAATGTATTTTTATAAATGTTCATTGCAAATCTAAGAATGCTTAGATATGACGAACTGATTTAGAAAGTGTTGGAAGGAATAATATGAGCGGACGTTTACCTATTGAGTGTGTTATCTGGACGATAACCTACCGTTTAGTTAAATCTAGAAAGAGTAGTCCATAAAAGTATGAATAATAATTTTAGGCGATGCTGTCAGAGAAACAACCTTTATTGGGGGTGGTTGGCGATAATAACCACAATTTAATAATGTGCGTAATTTACATAATCCCACCCAACATTACCACATCTTTTGGGAGCTTAGGGCTTGTTTGGCGTCCCTTTGGGAGAGATACCCGGGGGGGGAAATCCTCGCAAACCGACGTGAAGGTCCTTCTGGATCTCGAATGGGAATAATGACCAACGCAGTTGACCTGCTCGAAACATCAATCAATCTAGCGGTTGGCAATAGAAAACTACTTGTTTTTATGTGGTTTGCACAGAAAAAGGAAGAGTATTAAGGGACAAGCATTCTCGCTCTCCTTAGCTCGGAAACCGAGAGCCATTTTTTTTGAAAGATGTTGTGAAAGATTATAATAAGCCACAGTCTAGAAGGATTGAGATACAGCTCGTTTAATGTTCCGTGAACACTTACATGTGAATGTAGACCCAAGAAAATTAGTCAGACGTTTTCCTGCCACAGGCTGGAAAATAGAAAACTACAATAATGAATGCAAAGAGGATTGCTCAGACAGTACACTGCTGCGGTGATCTTCAACAACTAAAAAAAATATGACTCATGACCCTCTCCCACCGTCCCATTGAATTATAAATTCTCATTATGTATGACTTCCATTCGACGATGCCAGGGGTACCCCAAGCCAGGCGCCTTGTCCTCGCCACCCACCCACGCGGCTCACCGTGTTTGACGAGCGTCGCGGCGGCAGCGCTGGACCGAACCGAGGAGGGCCTGTGGGGGAGGGGGCGGCGGCGCATTAGCGAGACTGTTTGCGCAGCACTACCTGCGCCTCCTCCGACAATGCCCCCTTAATTGCCCGCCTCGGGCCCATTACCTCACCGCCAGAGCGGCGCATCGGCCAGCTCTCGTTGTCATCTCTCCCCCCCCCCGCCCCTTCCGCCCGCCCGCCATTCACTCTCCTCACGGCGTCAAGGCGGCCGATGCGACGGGCGCGATCTCGCATACGTTATCGCGGAACCTTCAACCAACGGCTTACGTGGCTCACAGCATGAGCTGCTGTCACTGCAGTGCCTCTGACCTGGAGGTCCTCGCGTTTGCGTCCTGACGGTGGCAGCATTTTCGACACTAGTCGGACAGCTAGGTCGAGTTTCATCACTGTCTGGAGGAGAATTCTACTGTGAATAGTAGCTTTCCTTGGTTTCTCCGATCAACACCAGGAGAATGCCGGAGCAGTACCATACCAAACGGGCAATAGCCCGCGCGCGATATTTCCTTCTTCTTCCTTGTCCTATCCTTATCCCGGACTTGAAACAAAACGTACATGCAATACAATACCACACATGTCAGGAGACATTTCAGGAGCTTAGGGATTGTCCCGGCTTTGATGGAGTCCCGCTGTTGCAAGAATCCTGGTTGGGGAAAACCTCACAATCCTACTTGTAAGTCGACACTGGATCTGACCATCCAGTAGGGGAAGAGCACCGGCACCTTCGACGAAAATGTGCACTACACTTTCAGAACAAATGACCTTAATGGTTGATGCGCCCGGAATAACTAAATCAATAACTTCGAAATGGACATATTCACAAGCCGTCCCATTAGTGTGAGCATACGGATGTATTTCAAACTATTTGATTGTGCATTTGATATAAATGTGAATCTATTATTTATTTTTTTGCATAATTGTCTGATGAGTCTGGTCTCATCTGCGTTTTTATTTTTCTTTCTCGCCAATTGCTTACGCAGTATAGAGAGAGAATTGTATAGAGGCGACGCAAAAACCGCGAATTTTCGAAAGACAAAATTCATCTTTCCTGGCGCAGATAATGAAAAACTGGATAAATTTTGTTCCTATATAGTATATTACTTCCTTTAACACGTTGTGCAGTCAGGCCTCACGTCTGGTGGGTCTTTGATAGCAAAAAATAGATTCGTGGCAAAACGTCAGTTCTTCTGACAACAACGCTGGCGGGTGAAGGTTGTAAATTTTAAACAATATTATTCTCTCAAAAATGACAGAAATAAACAAAAATTCATGTTTCTATCAAAGAATGGTAAAGAAAGTAGTGCTGGTCCCACATTTGGCGCACGCTCTGTATTTTCAAAAATTGCAAAAATATTCGAAATTGTAAATTCAAATTTCCCACACCTCGAAGCGCTGACCGCGCAATGATACTTCTGTTTAAAGTTCTTTGAATTTCACTAACTCGTGGTTCCGCTCGTTATATTCGTTTGAAGTAGATGAAATTCTTACGAAAGAAAACAGGGTTAAAGAAAATGTATTAAATTTACAACTAACAAATACACATCTTTTACTTTGACAAGTTTTGATAATTTATTTTGATAATTAAAAATTGGAATCTCACTTCGATGTAATAAAAGCAAGCATATATAAAATTACCTGGTATAATGTGCTACAAATAATGTAACAGTTCAATTATGTTCGTTTCATTTATAAAATTAAGAAAGACTACTAATCCTGACTATCGAAATAAATGCATCACAGGCGCGTCGTTTGAATTGGTTGAATTACAAATTATCAAGTATTAGCTGAATTGTTAGTAGGTCAGAAATTACAATATTAAGTAAGTTTTCTATAACGCGATAAAATGTTTGCTGTTGTAGAACCTCTGGTATTTTTAATGTTTGGAGATTAAATATTAATGTTTAAAGATTAAACAGAACTTGCAATCATTTGTATTTGCGTCAATTTCTTTATTCACTTGCACTTCAGTGAAAATTTTGATTTTCTGCTAATTTTATGTTGTCAGTTTTTTACCACCACTACAGAACTGATATTATTAAAAAAATGTATCTCATAATTATCTCCTCTGATTTTATAGTGTCTTTGATCATGTAATAGAACTTACAACAATTACATTCAAACACAGCTTAAGTGCATTGTGTTAGTAAACAAAGTAGCAGGTGGTTTCATTTGAGTATACACAGCGCTCGGTGCCATTGATTGAAAAGAAACAATATGTCATCTGAAAAGCATTCTCTGTAACCCGTATACTCTCATGTAGTTCATACAGAACCTGGACGTTCGTGTACAAAGATAAACATTTGTTTTTCCCATCGGAGCATACAGTTTTGTATTTCGTTTCTTGTTGGAACAAATATATGATGTTTCTCTTATTTTAGCAGTGCACATCTCTGGAAATAAGGTCGATATTTTTACTCTGTTCCAAATATTTGTTCAACTAACATCATGATACACAATTCCATTTATTTCTTTAAATCCGTCTGCAAATGGAAATTCTTGTCAAAACATTATTTGACCAGTAACTTTGTTCTGTTTGAATTATTCACGGTAGGATATATGAATAAATTAGCTGTACACTAGGCTATAATTTTTTGAATAAATGTTAACAATTACCTAATAATAAATAACGCCGCCTCGTGAATTACTGTTGCTACAACTTGAAAGGAGCTGTTTGGCATTCTTTTAAATATCCCTGGTGTCCGTGCAAGAAATAAACAAATTGGAGCGGTTTTGAAAAAAAATTGTATAATTTGCATTAATTCTAGGCAGAAATTGCGCGAAAACTTCTCGTTTTTTCAAAAATAGTGCATGAAATTTTAAAGATTTGATTTATTATAACAGATTTTGAGATAAAAGTCTGTATCTTCAAATATGGAAGTAACACTAAATTTTTTACCGTTCTTCGATACATACAAGAGTATAATTTAATGAAATAAATTTAGAGTTTTTTTGATAAAAACATTGTTTCAAAAATTTTTAAATTGGCTATGTTTCACGCAAATTATGCGATAACTGCTCATTTTTGAAAAGTTGTTTATGTCATTATTTCAAGATGTGTCTTTAAAGAACTTCATTAAGAAAAATCTATGTTCAATATTGTAGTTGAAGGAAGCCGCCAACAAATATTTTGCTTCCGTCACAATTTTCGAAAATGCAGGGGTTTCATCGAAAATAAGATATCCGAGATTCTTTTAAACGTCCTTTACACTATGCGACGACAAAATTTAATGAAAAAATGTTGAACCATTTTTGAGAAAATGTTGAAAATGTAATTGAAGCTTCATGCAAAGAACCCTAACAAATAAAGGCATCTGTTTCAAACTCGCAGATCCTTGAGTTGGTTTACGATCAGGGAACATCAATTTTTGAGAAAATTGGCTGCACAGTTTACGCGCTAGCGTTGACTGCAAGCAGAGATTTTGCCGTCAATCAATTTTTTGGCATCACGGACCCACAAAACATGCATCTTGATAATACAAAAAGTGTTAGAGGAAGTAATTTACCACATGTAGCAGCAAGGTTTATCTACTTTTTCCTTACCAAAACTCAGCAAGTTTTTTGTAAAAAATTTGCCGCTTTCTGATGCACGATTACAACAGTTACACTTGTTACAAAATGCAGCAAGGAAGTATAAAATGAAGAAATATTATAAAAACATATGTATTCTGTGCTATTTCAGAAATTATATACACGTGTAACAGTGTCACTTTGCTGTCAGCATTTGAGCTCATTGGCAAGACCGAGCGAAATTTCGCAGGCAAGGCGACCGCTGACGGCAGGCAAATGCTCATCTGTATAGTGAAAGTAGGGGTAGAGGTAGAGGTACTCTCAGAGGGTGGAATAAAGACGCGCCCGCGATGTGCCAATGAGCGAGCCGTTCGTGCTCCAAGGTCTGTGCCAATGAGCAGCAAGCGGCTGCTCGCCTCTGATCCTATCGACCACACCGTGGCTCCGGCCGCACTGGCCCAGCCGCCCGGCCCGCCCTCTCACGCCGAATTCACCGCGTCCTACAGTGGTTCGAAGTGCGCACAAAAATGCCACTAAAAACAACAATCGTAAGGAATTAGATTATAAGCGTCTGAGTAAGTAATGTTTGGAGGATGGTGAGGGAATGCATATTTGCATATCGATATGTAGAAGTCATCTTAATATTGACATACAATACTGTAAATTCAGTTGAATTGTGCGCAATAATTTGTAGATATTGCAAGATACAACAAAACACATACAGCTGTTATAAAATACACCAAAATTGCTCAAAAGTAGTCAATGGGCTACGTCTTGATTCAGAGCGGTCAAAATAAATATTGAAGTAAACTTCAATACTTCCTCAAGCTTCTTCCACAGACACGAAACCATCAATCAAATAATCTGTTAAGATATACACAGTACAAAAACTTGATATTGTTTATTGCAGATTTTGCGTAAAATTTAAAATGGTAATAGAACTTCGTTATCATGTTGTACAGCTCTTCAAAGAATATGTTTCCGACATTTTTTTCGTAAAAACGGATCTGCTAATGAATAAACAACATAACAAACAACATCAGTGGATTCCATTTCAATTTCCAAAATAAATTCCCGCCCCCACGGTCTGGCGCATATGTATACCCTACTCTTAAATAAAGACATTTCATTTCAGACTTTAATTTTTACTATACCTACTTCTCGAGATATTTTGGAGTGTTAATTTAAGTGGACCACCAACACTTACAATTAACACAATCTGATTATTCAAAATTGTGACACCGTACGTCTCAAAATAAATGAGTCCTTGAGTTCTTTTAGACCCGGGCCTGTCAATTACTTAGATCATTTTTCCCATGAGTGTGGTGCTTCTTGTCTCTCAGGAGGTGGTGATGTTTCTCTCCGCTGTGGTTAAGATCCGGCGCCGTCCTGCACGTCGCTTTGCGGACATTCCCCCTTCCTCCTCCTCCAGCTACCTTCCCCGACGGAACACCGTCCCAGGCGTGACATTTTCTAAGGTCCTGATAGGTCCCCACATGAGTGGTAGTGTAGTGCATGTATGTGTAGGTGTGTGTGTGTGTTTTGTAAGGGGAGAACATGAGATAACGTTGACGAACGGACGATCGGTTTGCTGTTCGTTTTTTATTATACTGTTTCTATATTTGCCTGGGATTGATGATAGAAACCACGAAAATCTATTGATCAGAGAATTCTCTAAAATTCGCCTCCAGATGTTTGAATTGGATATATCAAAACCGTTTGTATTGAAAATCCTTCACAGTCGACACCTGTCCTACTACACCTTCCTCTCAACGATGCATCAAGGTAATCGCTGTTGCCATGGAGTTATTTCTCTCGTCTCCCGAAATGAGTAAAATAAAACGGCAACCAAAAAGCTGCCCTACTATCTTTAGACTGCTGGAGTAATTAATGTCCATTGGGTCAGTGCATTGGATGGTTGGTGGGCAATGCTTTGCCCTTGGGGGTAGGGCGCTTGGGCCCACTGTGCCGGGGTCCTTCAGCGGGCGTCGGGCGGGGCCAGGTCCATGTGTGCGTCCGGCAGCAGCGGGCTCTTCGCCTCGAGTCACACGCCGTGCTCCGCAAGCGGATTTGGTCGAGTGACGGCGGACATCGAAACGGCTTAATGGAAAAGTTTCCAATTAAGTGTTCATTCGACGAAGGAAAACATAATACTTAATGAAATTAAATTGCAACTCAGGATAAAGGTCTTGTTTGGTTCATTAGAGTAATTGTCATCAAACTTTCGATATTAATTTTGTTTCTAGGATATGTTATCGACCAACATTTTTTATCGCCAGATCTGTTTGATACTTGCGTATCAAATGTCAATCAAACTTGCGTAAATCAGCTTGATTTATTTTATTAAAGACCACTTGTTATTAACTTTAATAACGTTTATAATATTAAGTACGTATATATTTTAAGATTTAATTAATGCTGTGTATTTTAATATACTTCTCAATTGTTTTTCACTCCCCAGTCATCGTTGTCATCTTGACATGTCACTAGGAATAAACTCCCTTTATTGCAAAAAGGTTTGCCACGATTATGATTCAATAGCTTCCAAGCATGCGTATTTATTAAGTTTGGGCCGTTTTTAGAGATTACGACTACGAATCATGCTCCTTGCACACGCTATGTCCAACTTAGACTAACGAGTCAGAAAACTGTCCAAACGGCTTCTAAGTTAATCGTACACCTGATATATACACGCTGTTTAAAGAATTATTTATAATAAACTGTTTAAAGAATTATTTATAATAAACTGTTTAAAGAATTATTTATAATAAACTGTTTAAAGAATGATTTACAATAAGAACGTCTTAATGCTAATGAACTGCTTGGTGCACTACACTTCGTTATTGCGATATTTTATTGGAACTTGTATTAATCCGGTTGATCATGTGAGCAAATTGGTCACACGAAAGTGACTTCTACTCCAGTCATCGGTTCTGGACGCAGGGAGCAACATCTGGTCCTGATCGAAATTCGCCGCAGAACCTCTTCGAATGGACGAGCCGGGGCCCGCGGCCTACGACGGCGCAGGGGCTGGTTGCGTAAAGTCCAAGGCTGGTAATCCCCGAGAAAAGGAGGAAAGGTAGAAAACGCCCCCCCCAACACACCCACACCCACATACCCACACACACACACACACACCCACACACACACACCCACACACACACACACACACACACACACACATGCAGACACCCCAATAATTCAAGATGAGCGAGGCAATCATTACGATACGTGCTGAAGAGGAAGACTCAGGAGATTCTGAAAAGTCTACGGAACGAAAGAACGAATAAAAGAACGGGACCTAATGAGTGCGAGTGGATGTTTAAATGAGTGCGGTAATATCAAATGTCAATTTTTTAAACTTAATTTAGTTGTGTTTTCTTCTAATGCTGTTTAGAAGACAAAAGTAGTGTCTAGTTTGAACAAAGCAACCTTCCCTCTGAGAAGTCACTACGCACAATCGGAGATTAATTATCAACAAATACTCCCTATACAACACTACAGTAATTACCTTTTTTGTAAGCTTCACCTATGAAATTCTTTGTTGCACTAATAAAAATATTATCGTTTCAAGGTGTTTCCAAATGTCTATATACTGGGACTTCATGATACAAAGATCATACTACACCTAAGAAATACCGTTGTGATAAGACGCGGGGAATTTTTCAGGAGAGACTAACGTTCGTTATTAAATAGATCAGATCCTCTTTTGATATTAATCATCTACCAAGTCTTGCATAAAGTGTGAATACGAAATATCTTCAGCGAGCCAAAGAGTGATGGAGGACAGAATTCAACACCTACAGATCAAAACATTTTCTCGGAAGACAGATTTTAAATAAGCATTCCAATAATATCTACTTCTAAAACAATGTAGGCTTTCATGGCTGGATATGTAATTAATAATATCTTCTGGGCTGGATAACCGTTGTCTATTGAACATTCTGTGCCCAAACGTGTCTGCTGCAATCGCAGATGAAATCTTCAGTGGCTACGGGTTCTCGCAGTGCCTGGTAAACATTTCTGTGTTAACGGCACTGGGGCTCTGGTGATTGTCGGCCGGGATGCTGGTGTCGGCTGTTGACGTAGGAACGGTTTAGGCTTCACCCGATGGAACCCACTATCGTCATCAGGAGCGTGCAAAATTCCCCGTTCTTGCGACGCTGTATACATCGAGACATCTCAACGGAACATTAACACCCACCTCTCCGAAAATACAAGGAATTGTCGTTTTGTCCAAACTGAGAAGTCTGCACTGGCCGAACACGGTTTTTTCGGTCGCAAGCAAAACATCAGATTTGAAGATGAATTTTTATCTCTATGGAATACTACCACCTACACCGTGTAAACAATGAGATTCTAAAAGATCGTTTAAATTTTAATAAAGAAGAGGAAGGGGTAAAAATCCACTCGACATGGTTATCCGCGCTCCGTCCGGTGAAGCCAAAACCGTTCCTATGTACGTCTGCCGACAGCAGACACCAGTGCCCCAGCCTACAATCATGAGGGCCCCAGCGCCGTAAAGAAAGAAGAAATGTTTACCAGTCACCAGTTAGCTGTCTGACAGGACACTGCGTGTACCAGTAGCTGCTGAAGATCTGCCGCAGTCACAGATGAAACGTTTGGGCATAGAATATCCTGATATATAGCTCACCATATATCAGTCACCATATATCAGTCACCATATATGATATATAGCTTTGCAATCCTGCCCGGAAGATATTATTAATAGCATATATTTCTATTCGATAATATCCAATAAGACATACATAAAAACTTTTTCCTGGACATAAAGAGATATACTTGGCCTATCTGGATTGAAGAGGACCGCGGGATAATATGTTGAACACTCAACTCCTTGGTGCGTTCGTGGATCGAATCCTGCTCTGAACGAGGAAAACTTTCCTCCTTCGTGTGTTGTATTGATAAGGGTCGTGCCTTTTAATGATTCTCTCCGCTATAAATAATCCAAGGACATTTCATGAAGAGAAGTGCATTACAGATGAGCTCCAGCACCCCAATTGCCGGAAGGTTGGTCAAAGAAACAGATGTTCAGCTGCACAAGAGTCAGACTGTTAACTACATTCACGGAGCAGCTATTCTCACACTGTTGCTTACATACAATCGCTCAGGATGCGAATATACGTATATATGAGCTCGTCGTTTCTTGTTGGCCCAGGAAGTACGCCGCGCCGCGCACTAAAAAGAAAGTTAACGAGCGCTCTGTGTCGACTGCAGTATCAGTGCTCGTTTCTCTTGTGGAGTTTTTATTTTGTGCAACCTGGTGCTTCCTGGAAGTGATTTATAATTGAAAATATTAGTTGGTATATGAAGTATACACCGAGCCTGTTTTTCTTGCTGTTCGTGTGTAACACTTCAAGGGATTGTGTTGAAAATATTAGGAACGGGTGGTTTGCATTGCTCTGCTAGTAATAACTTTGGCTTAGTAGATTCGTTTTATTGTCGAACATTTTAACAAAAAAGCCAATAATACCCTTGTTCTTAGAGTAATTTAAAAAATAAATCTAGGTATCGTAAAATAAACTTTTCACTCTAAAATATTTTGTACTTCGTAAATTATGACTTTGATTACATTGCAATTTCAATATGGAATGCAAATATGACGATTTTCAGAAGAATGTAAAAAATATTACGATATTTAGGGAAGCTAATAATATTGTGATTCATAGGAACAAACTTTAATTAACGTTATTGCAGTATATTTATTTAATTATTTGAGGGAAATGTGCATGCACTACAAAACTATATACACAGTCGTGCACACAACACAATACTTTAGGCCCTAGAGGTTAGCGCATTCGTGATCACAATTGGAGTAAAAAACCTTGTAATTCAAAAGCGAATTAAAAAATGAAATAAGTTAAATTTCAGTATCATTCCTTCTTTCTTAGTTCATGGATTTCGTAGGTATATACTGAAATAAAAATACATGAGTAAATATTTAAAATGTTAATTACTTTTAAGTTTCAAGAGTATTAAATGTCTCTTGATACGTATTTTACCCCATCTTTTCCATAGAAAGGATCACACTGGTTTTGAAAGAATACAATTTACATACTGCAGTGAATCTTTCTCATGTGACGACTTTGAGGTCAAAAATATAACTGAAAATGAATAATTGAATGGTATGGTGAATGAATTATGATTTTGTCTCAAATGAATAAAATAAATTAATTCTTTCAACAAAGCTGCTGCACATGTAACATTACATCATTCCTTTTCTTTGAAGATTCTGCCTTGTTATCGTTCACAGGGCAGTGGAACCGCAAAGTGGCTCTGTGTGTGGGTAAATCGAATTAACAGCGCTTCTGCACGACTTTCTTCGCGGACGCTATTGAAGTTCCTTTCGTGGAAACATCTCTAGTAGTTGAATATTATCAAGCTTTTTCGCTTGCTTATTTGTAACAGTTGCTGAATAAAGAGCACATCGGAAAATACTTCTAATATTATGTTACGAAAACGTTAAGACGAAAATTAAGGGTAAGGAAATTACAGGAAATATCAGTAGATGATATGATTGGGGGATATTTCAGGTTGCAAAGTAATTCCCAGTTCTTTTCGGAGGTATGTTTGAGTGTATTCAAAGGTAATTGAGCATTCAACCAACGTATGATGGTATTCCAAAAACTACAAAGAAAGCTATGTATTAAAATGTCACAATCCTAAAATATTCTATCCACACTTTTCACCGCAAATAAATTATTTTATCGAAGAAATGTGTAAATAGTACTTCAAAACGTATACTAATAAGTGCGGAACAAGCTATTTTTTTGCAAGTTAAGAAAGTGGAATAATAACTCCATATTTAAAGTTTCTTTTCAATCTAACATGAGCATTACAATATTAAAATTATTATATTTTTAGTCCGAAATGGCATTTAATCTGATGAATCAGCGATTCTCAAATATTTTTAGGTGTAACGTATGAAGATACTTTATACGTTGTGGGAAAAACGTACTTCTCCGTATATTTAGGACTAGATATTTAAATTCCTGCAGAGTAAAGAATAAAAAAATACATTTTTCATGATGCCATTTTAACATCTTGATGCTTCACGTAGATGTCTTCCCATTTGTGTTTGGTTTGCCAAATTATTGTAAATGATGTTAACATATAAGTATGGAAATAAACATAAAGTGATCATAAAAATAGAATAAATATTACAAAAAGATAAATAAATGAAAAAGATGGGTAAAAAGCAAATAAGCAAGAGTCGAGAGTGTAATTTGATTGATTAGTGAAAATAAATTAACATTACAAACAAAATTAATCGCGCTATCCTTGTTAGTGTAGACGCGACGGTAATTCAAGATCCTTCCAGTACTAATTTAATAGACGCTCTCAGCTTTCGGAACGGTTTTCCGTGAAGCCTTTTAGCCATCGAGAGCTTTTCGCGTAGAAGACGCTTTTCATTTGCGCGTTCCTCTACGTTCATTTTCTGTCGGTGTCTTTCATTCGGGGCGTCCCTCACTTTCCGAGAGCCGCTAGTGGCGCTGCGCGACGCCAGCGAGGAAGCTGTCCAAAGGGCGAGCTCAATTTCGGATATTGCGTGGAGCTGCATTAGCTCTTTCGATAAGGTTTATAGAGATCTAGAGAAATACCCGGCGTTGCCCGGGCTTTCTTCTTAACCAATTCTTGTGAAAGAGGAAAACGGTCAACTTTTGTAGAAACCACGGCGTTTGAGATTGTTATTTTTAATGTAATTGGTTCAAATTTAAATAAACTACTATAATTTTCTTTCTTTTTCTTCTTTTTCTTCTTTTTCTTTTTTTCTTCTCTTTTTTCTTTTTTTCTTTTTTTCTTTTTTTCTTTTTTTCTTCTTTTTCTTCTTTTTCTTCTTTTTCTTCTTTTTCTTCTTTTTCTTCTTTTTCTTCTTTTTCTTCTTTTCTTTCAATTCAGAACGGCTATAATTTTCTGTGATTTTATTTTACAGTACATTTCTGTTGTATTAAAAATCTTCATCTTACTCACGGCTACTGACCTCTAGCGAATCTATTAGGTACCAATTCTACTGCACCGCTATTTGCTTCTGGCGGAATATATTGTAAACCAATCTGCTCGTAGTGGCTGGTGAAAAATAATGATATTAAGATATCTTTATGTGCCAATATATTATTTTAATTATTTATTATCCGCATTTTTGTTGTATTAATCTTTACCAAACTTCCCAAAGACACTGCGGCATTCTTGAAGAGCCTGTACAAATTTCTTTTCAGTTCTTACATTACTTATTGAGGTATTGATGTCGCTTTCATGTCGTTGAATTCACTTTCATTTCAGCAAATTTGTATTTTGACGGGAGAACAAGTTTTTTTTATCGCGAATACTTTAACATTAAGATATTAATCTTATTCATGTACCCTCAAAAACACTAATGTACGGGAGAAAATCATAATTTCTTTACCATTTTTGAGCTCTAGAATTCCATCCCCACCTTTTACTGCAGCACATTAAAATGATGAATAAAGATACCAACAAAACGTAGTGAACTACATTTTAAAAATAGACATTTCTCTTTCGAGTAATTTGAAAACTTCTTTGCGTCCGCTAACGAAATTCAGACTTGATATTATAGTATTGTCAAAAACACACACGCTCAACTCTACTCAACTGCAACTAGTAAAAAGAGAGGTCAACAAAACGTGTGTATAGTGAAGCTTCAAAGTGCTTAGAAGCAATACAAAGAACCATCTCACTGGATGAAGGTTAATTGGACGATAGACCTAACGGTTGGAATACTCTGATGAGTTCTTTATTTGATATTACTTCGAGGAGCAGAGCTCCTGTAAATAAAAATAATCACCTCCAATACATCGCGATTTCTATGCCTAATCAAAACGTCACATTGGAATAGAATATCGACACAGACTTTGTCGTGTAAACTTAGTATCTATTGACTTACATTTTTATAAATTAACTTTTTTCTACTGTTTTTCCTGCCAATATGACGACCTTGCAACTTTTGTTAAGGTCTTTTTGTCCAATTCACTTTTGTCTAAAATTAAATATCATAAATATGACTAATGAAGCAGAGAAATGTTTTAACATTTTTATTTTGGTGACATGTACACAATTGTGTGCGTCTTGAGTTCATTAACATTATATAACACTAAAAGGAGTTACAACATTAGCTATTTTCTAAAACTATAACCTATTTTTTCTATGCAACAGACTTAGTGTCAATGTAACGAATATGGTAAGCACCATCTTACTCTACCACAGAGTGTATTTTCCACCGATTCGTCGTGGCCAGGCTCAGGTTAAGTAACGGTATTTTTCACGAACGACCCGTGTAAGGCAGAAGCATTATGAGCAAAACGAATTACCTAGCACCGGCCCCGCAGTTGAGCTCGAGTTGCAATGCATTCATTTCCAGTGACAAGCTGGAACGATTCAGAATCCCCAGGGCGGATGCTGTGCACATCCGCAATGGAAATCTCTCATACGCGCGATTCCGAAATCGAAACGAGCACACAATTTGCAGGCTAATTACGTCGAACACAAAGCTAAGTTATGTATGGTGTCATTGAGAGCAGCACGCGGTTCATTGACTAATCGCACATGTAGCAACTGTAGCAATTAGGTAATTTATTTGTATTAATGTTTACCTCCAAATCCTATGCTGTAAAAGTAAATTGAATGTGAATTAGTCAAATTGCTTGTAAGAATTCTTCAAATCGAATGCTTGATTCCGACTTGGCCGTGGACCGATGAGTACCCAGTCTTTCAATGTGAACGTCATATTGACAAGGACTTAACTGGAACCTCTATTTTTCTGTCAATCGCCAAGTAAAACATAAAGAGAAGTGATTCTATCTGTTGCTTTCAAATTGATATCAAAAACTATCATTGAAAAATAGCAAAGAGGGATCAAAATATGGACAATAAGTTATAAACTCCCCTCAAATTGATTGTACAAACTTCGCAATCAAGGCATGTGCATTGGTGCAGCAGTGTCCTGTAAGTAAATGTATTTTGATTTGAATAGCATGCGACACTCCGCAAACCCAACTTTAGGTAATCTAGCTTTAATTTTGGAAGTACCTTCATCCACCTGGCGAAACTGTTTACTTTCTTCGAACAATAGATCGATTGATTGGTGATTTCGGACGCATCATCTGCTAACGGCATCACTCCTGTAAGTGTAGTGTACGTGTTTTCCTCGCGAGGTGACGGCAATCTTTCGCCGCTAGATGGTGAGATCCGGCGTCGACCCACACTGGGCTAGCGGGGTTTTCTTCAACAAGATATCTCTCACCAGCGAGGAATCTCCCCAGCCTCCACAAACTGTAGGCACCCGACTGTACTGTTCCGCATGTGTAGTGCATGTACTTGTAAGTAAGGGATGAGGATAGAACAGAGAAAAGGAAGGAAAAATCGGGCGCGGTTTGTCGCTCTTTTCTTAAGGTACTGCTCCGACATTACCCTGGCGATGACCGAAGAAACCACGGAAAACTACCGATCAGAGCAGCCAGTCGCTAGAATTATCCTCTAGAAAACGGCCTAATTCGACTGATATATCTACCTATTGTCGAAAATTCTGGCGCGCTGTCATTGACTCGAACCCTAGCAACTCCCGGTGATAGGCGCTGCAGTAAAATCAGTTGATGCACTTAGCCACCTAAGCCGGTCGAACAACAGAGAGAAACGACATTAGTCTAAGCGTAAATGTTGGCGTGAAGCAGGAATGTAGGACGTCGGTTAAGCGGACGCGTGAGGCAGCGAAGCGAGGCTATGAGCAATAACTCGGTGGCCACCAACATTGGCTGTGAGGTTGCTGCAGGGTACGTTTCCCAATGCCCCGGCTGTCACAGAGACAAATGTAAGTCTGCGAGGGTGGCAGCACTGGAGAGGGTGCAGGCGAGGGGATAATAGACTATTGTCACTTCGTGTGCTGAAAAATAATGAAATGTTCGCGAATATGCCTAAGCGGTTATGTACATGAAAATTTCGAGGAGTGTTGCGAGAGTAATGAGCATGAAATATTTATGATGAAAAATTATCAAAACATTATACTTGTAATAATGGTAGAAACAATACATATTGATTCAAAATGGAGTCTAAAATTCTGTACAAGGTAATTATGTTAAACCAAGTAAGTAATATTCTCTCTATATTATTCAAAGCTAAACTGAAATAGCATTAACATAAACAATAGCGTTGCAACCTATGGGGACTAGGAAACGTTCAGCAGACACTGGGAAGACATACGTTTGTCGGAATTAGAGCTTAACAGCTGCTCTTGAACCACCTAGAGAGGGCAGACAAAGGCTCCAATATGAGAGATGAGCACAATAGCAAGACTAAGAGAAGCAGCGGCGTCTAGAAGATGAAAGCCACTTCCACTTTTAGACTTAAGGGAAGAGTTTTGAGAGGTTTTGACACCTAAACTATTATAGGAGTAATAGTTTAAAGAAACATTGAGTACTATCCAGTGATAATACACTGAAAATATTAAATGTTTATAATTTTTTTGTGAGTATTGGTAACGTTTTATACAAACGAATCATATAGTATGTCTAAACTTCTGGAATGCCAACCTATTTACTTGTAAAATGTTTTGAATATTAGTTCTCTTAAGCTACATTTAACTCCACTGTCAGATCATTAGTTCTATTGACATTCGTTTCGTTCCCAATAACGGATGTTACACAAAAGAAATGTGGATATGACGGAGAGAGAGCGCGGGAAAGGGAGAGCGCGAAAGAGAGAGAGCGAGCGAAAGGGAGAGAGATAGAGAGCGAAAGGGAGAGAGATAGAGAGCGAAAGGGAGAGAGATAGAGAGCGAAAGGGAGAGAGATAGAGAGCGAAAGGGAGAGAGATAGAGAGCGAAAGGGAGAGAGATAGAGAGCGAAAGGGAGAGAGATAGAGAGCGAAAGGGAGAGAGACAGAGAGCGAAAGGGAGAGAGACAGAGAGCGAAAGGGAGAGAGACAGAGAGCGAAAGGGAGAGAGACAGAGAGCGAAAGGGAGAGAGACAGAGAGCGAAAGGGAGAGAGACAGAGAGCGAAAGGGAGAGAGACAGAGAGCGAAAGGGAGAGAGACAGAGAGCGAAAGGGAGAGAGACAGAGAGCGAAAGGGAGAGAGACAGAGAGCGAAAGGGAGAGAGATAGAGAGCGAAAGGGAGAGAGATAGAGAGCGAAAGGGAGAGAGATAGAGAGCGAAAGGGAGAGAGATAGAGAGCGAAAGGGAGAGAGATAGAGAGCGAAAGGGAGAGAGATAGAGAGCGAAAGGGAGAGAGAGAGCGCGCGCGCGAAAGGGAGAGAGAGAGCGCGCGCGCCAGAGGGAGAGAGAGAGCGCGCGCGCCAGAGGGAGAGAGAGCGCGCGCGCCAGAGGGGGAGAGAGCGCGCGCGCCAAAGGTAGAGAGAGAGAGAGCGCAAAAGGGAGAGAGAGAGCGCAAAAGGGAGAGAGAGAGCGCGCGCAAAAGGGAGAGAGAGAGAGCGCGCGCAAAAGGGAGAGGAACGGGCAGTATTTGTTGGTGGTGAAGGTCAATTCTATACTCGAACCAACTGACCCATTTACTCGCGCGGGCGAAACCACGCCACGAAGCTGGCTTGTGGCTGCGACGCGCCCCGCTGCCCATCCATACGCCTGGGTGCAGAGAGCGCTTCTGTAGCCCCAATGTTTCCTTCTCGAGAAGAGACACATCCAACAAGTCCCTTTTCACTGCTTTCAAAAGCCTGCCGCATTTAAAAATATATTCTGAAGATGTACTTTAGATGCAGGCAATAACACGTGAAAATATTATATTTGTCGTAAATTGTGTTTATTAAATACTATTAATCCCATTCCACATTCCACTGAGAGAATAATGCTCTTGACATTTTAAATATTTAATGTGAGCGCACGTGATAATCAAACTTCAAATTCAAGTTTTAACAAAATTTATTAATATTTTTGATGTAATACCTAAGAGTTCTTATTAATATTTACAGAAAAAATAAAGTAATATTGAATTTATATATATATATATATATATATATATATATATATATATATATATATATATATATTAAAATGGAAGTAATACTTAATTTAGATCCACACGGATTTGTCAAAATGGAAGATATCTTTTTCAGTCATGATTCTTCTATGATATTCTGCACAACGAGAAAAATGTAATGTAAAGATGTAATTCAGAGGTAGCATGACCTTTCAGATAAATTACACAGTTATTACATTGTTTCGTGCGACACTTCGGGGACCGGAAGAGAGTAAGCTACTACCGTTACAACCGCAGTCTGTGTCTCAGCAGCGTAAAAGCTGCGCGTAGCCATTTTGCTTATTTACGCCTTTAATCTCGAGAGCGCGCGTCGAAACGATCATGACCGAGCGCGGAAGCCCCCCTTCTTTTCTTTTCTTTTCTTTTCTTTTCATTTCTTTTTTTTTTCTTTTTTCAACGGCATCAAATATCGCCGGAAGAGCTTCCTCGTAGGCGCTGAACGAAAGGGAGGGCGGGGCAATTTGCGGCGAAAATTAAATTGAAGGGCAGCACGGGAGAGGGCGCACCGGGGTGCAGATGTTCTCTCTCTCTCTCTCTCTCTCTCTCTCTCTCTCCTCTCTCTTCCGTCCTCTCGTCTATTTCCCGTTTTCTCTTCTCTCTCTCTATCTCTCTCCCTCCCGTCCTCTCTCTCTCCCGTCCTCTCTCTCTCCCGTTCTCTCTCTCTCCCGTTCTCTCTTCTCTCTCTTCCGTCCTCTCGTCTATTTCCCGTTTTCTCTTTTCTGTATCTCCCGTTCTCTCTTCTCTCCCTCCCGTTCTCTCTTCTCTCCCTCCCGTTCTCTCTTCTCTCCCTCCCGTTCTCTCTTCTCTCCCTCCCGTTCTCTCTTCTCTCCCTCCCGTTCTCTCTTCTCTCCCTCCCGTTCTCTCTTCTCTCCCTCCCGTCCTCTCTTCTCTCCCTCCCGTTCTCTCTTCTCTCCCTCCCGTTCTCTCTTCTCTCCCTCCCGTTCTCTCTCTCCCTCCCGTTCTCTCTCTCCCTCCCGTTCTCTCTCTCTCCCGTTCTCTCTTCTCTTCTCTTGAAGGGCAGCACGGGAGAGGGCGCACCGGGGTGCAGATGTTCTCTCTCTCTCTCTCTCCTCTCTCTCTTCCGTCCTCTCGTCTATTTCCCGTTTTCTCTTCTCTCTCTATCTCTCTCCCTCCCGTCCTCTCTCTCTCCCGTCCTCTCTCTCTCCCGTTCTCTCTCTCTCCCGTTCTCTCTTCTCTCTCTTCCGTCCTCTCGTCTATTTCCCGTTTTCTCTTTTCTGTATCTCCCGTTCTCTCTTCTCTCTCTATCTCTCTCCCTCCCGTTCTCTCTCTCTCCCGTTCTCTCTTCTCTCTTTTTTATCTCTCTCCCTCCCGTTCTCTCTCTTCCGTTCTCTCTTCCGTTCTCTCTTCTCTCTCTCTCTTTCGTGCTCTCTTCTCTCTCTCTTCCGTTTTCTCTTCTCACTCTCTCTTCCGTTTTCTCTTCTCACTCTCTCTTCCGTTCTCTCTTCTCACTCTCTCTTTTCCGTTCCCTCTTCTCACTTCCGATGTACGACAAAGTATGAAATGTGGAGACTCAAGGAGGAGAACGGAGAAGAATGAAGCAAAGGTAAGTTGAGAAGAAGAATCAAGGGGACACAACGTGGTTGGAATATTGTAGGAAGGGTGGAAGGAGGAAGGGAATATTTGTGCCTGTACAGTAAGTAAGTCCAGGAACAAAGGACTGGCTGGAAATAGGTATCTTACCACGAGAATGAGATGTGCCGTGCACAGAATTAGATGAAACGTAATAAATACGATTAATTGTCTAGGGGAGCAGAAGAAATCAAAATATGTTTCCTCTTTATTTGTATCTAGGTTTTCTCTTTAACTTTTGATCAATATTCTTCATATACTTTACAATTTCTTGTTGTTGTTTTTTTTCTTCAGAGTTTGTAAATCTCACTCTTTTCATAAGTCCTACATACTTAATATTGAACGTCATTAAAAAACAGTTTCTGTTTTTTCGATTTTCCGAATAGTGAATAAGAAGATTTTCTAACTTTTCGGCAGCCACATTCCAATCCAATCTAATTTTCGACGAACATCCCTGCTGCTCAATATTTTAAGGAACGTTCTAACTTTCTTTTTCAATCTTATTGATTTTTGTGACGTCGATTTTTCTCTGCCTAACTTCATTCACTTGTAGATCATTAAATTGGGTCATGCACTTTTTCTTAAATACTGAGAAATTGTTGAAACGTTACACACGGAAAGGAAACGTTCCTTGTGCCGCGAGTTCACACTAGTTTTGAGTTACAACACGATTTCGAAAAAGTAACGCAGTGTGCTTGATACTTCTGTAATTGAATTTTCTCGAATTTTTTATCACGATAACCTCAGTTAACACGAGTTCGGTTTTTTTATTAATTCAAACTGTTAAACCCAAAGTCTTTGAATGTTCTGGTAAACTAAAAGAAGAAAAAATAATATTTGACATATACGAGTTTTAAACGCAGGTTACCGGGAATTCACGCCCTGTCATTAGAGACTTAGATTTACTTAATAGAAAGGAAATAAATGCTTTAGGGACGAGCGGCATACAGGGTCTGAACTTCTCCTCCATACTGAGTCTCCTTTGAATTAGGTCTCTTTGTGTCCAAGGTATGTGGTTGTTTGTTGTTAAAATATGTTCTCTAGCAAAACTAACATTTGTTGACACTGACATGTTGTGAAAGTAAATAAACACTTCAAACCTATTCTTCTGCGTCTGTTTACTAGCTCATTTAAATGCAACGTTGTCGTTTTGATAGGAGGGTACATACACAAGACTTGGCAACAAGTGGGGTATAAATGGCACGCTCCCGCTCGTGTTCATTGGACTAACAATGCCTAACTGTAATTAACGTTTTTGTACGTGAGACATGTTTATCTTAGGCAAGAAGGTAATAATGTTTACTGAGTACTGCATCGGTTTCTACGACGTCAGAACTTCCCGTGAAGTGGGTATTTTTTTATTAATTTGACACTTGAATGCTCATGTATTTTTAAGTAAAGTATTTTAGTCGTATAAATGCACAACTGAAACACGAATTTGCGATAATATAACTAGATACTTAATGATACATACATTTCAATTGAAGCTTCACATAAATCGTACGCGTATGACAAACGGAAATTGAAGAAAACGGATATACCAAAACTAAAAAAAAAGTAATTTTGATTAAATTTGTGAACGTTGTTGTTGACAATTTTGTTCCATAATTATTGAATTTGTATGAATGTCCGAGCTAATTGAAATTCAAACCAACCTCGTACTATTCTGAAGAAACGCTTAATCATCACCCGAAGGTATGAACATATCGTCTGTGAATGACAGAACTCGAAAAATGAGTTTTGAGGTAAACATTGTTTAAGGTTTTGCTGGCTGTATCAAAGCACGTACAACACGCAGATAGATTATGAATCAGCAGTGAAAGTCTACATCAGAGTGATTATATTATTTTTATTACTAATATTGTTATTTTTATTATAAATGCTTTAAAAATCTGGATTAAAACGAGAAATTTGTAGTTATGACAATGTTTCAGCATATGAATGACACGAACCTCACTCTTTTGCAAAAAAAAAAATATCCATAATAATTTTCCCATTCTAACCTCCCTGATTCGAGAGAGAACTACTCCTCAGGTGTAACTTTCAGAATGCATCCTCATAAAATGTTTGTGCGTTGCCAGTGTTATTTCAAAAACTAACATTTACAATGCTTCATCATGAAAGAACCGCACTGATATTTAATAATGGGTCAATCCTTCATTAGTTCATTTCTCGTCTGTATACTATTAAAACAAGCTCACAATGTCACTTCCATCTATGGATTACGATAGACTTTATCTGTAAGGTTTGTGTCTGGCAAATTTATCGTCTAAAGTAATAAACCTAACATGAAACATCAGATCAACTGTAGCTTCAAAGCATTATTCCTAATGACACCTCTAAAGAGCTAATGACTCATGAATCGCACTACATTGGGACTCGACTAACAAAGCGTTAGACGCAGCCAACCGCTGCGATGACAGAGCTGTGTGCAACCAATAATCTAACGAGGAAACGTAGTATTAAATTGTGTTTGATTTTCCTGTAACTGAATGGTCCCGAATTGTTTGCCTCGCGAGGCCTCGTGAATGTACTTTATCGGCTACTTTATCGGCAAGTAAATGCTTAAAAGCCTGCTTCGCGCTCGTTTTCATTAACTGATTATCTTCACTTCGACCTATATTATTCTTTTAATAATTTTTCTCAATTTTATTTGTCAAGTATTAAACATAAATTGCGTTGGAAATTATGCGTTGCACAATATCAAAGATGATTTACGTTTATCAGGGATTGCGAAGGCTCGAGCCTCGTTATCAGCATGGGCACACACAGATTTTAAGACACCATTTAGTTCTCATTGTTCTCCATATTCTTGCGGTGTGTGATTGCTCCCTGCGAAGCACGATAAAGGATAAGAGCCGAAAATAATGAAAATAAAAGAACGATAAATTAATACTAAGATAATTAAAATAAAAGGCTATTCCGCCCCGTATCACTCACGGGTCGTGCACTGTAGCCCCACATTGATCAGTTTGCCATCGGAGGCAATGGGCATCTCTGATGTCTAGTGACTACAGAATTTTTCGGTTTTCAACGATACCCAGGGATTATATTTGCAATGTAAGTGGTATGTATGCGAGTTATTACAGAACTTGTTTTGACTTTTCTCACTTATCGTACTCAACGTGAAAGAATAGACTCATTCACGAAAAAGAAGGCTACCGACTACACGGACCGGGAGCACAATGGCCCTTATTTATGAATTCAACATTTTAAGGCGAGTTGACGCTTCACATCGCATGAATAATTTCATTAGGAGGTTCCGACCTTCGACACACGCGGGTAACAAAAAGCATCAGTGAGCGAGACGGACGCACTATTTTCGATGTATTTTAACCCAAAACACCTTTTTAAATGTAATGATGTAAATTCTAATTGAAAGGCGCCCAGTGGTTAAACACTTAATGTATAGTTATTTACATAGTCACACATCGTCGGTTGAGAACCAGAATTCTCAAAGGCCATTTTACTAAATTTATCAGGAGAACTATTTCAACCTTTTGTATGTGGTGAGAAAGTAAGGAAAGTGTTAGTATGGAATGGCTTTGTAGAAAATTTATGCAGTGTAATATTTACAATTTGGTTTGAAGTACATTTGAAAGTCATAGAAGACCATGAAACTGACCCGTTTGTTCATAGAGTTGTTATGGAGCCACAACCGGTTATAATTTACGTCTCGAAAGGAAGCAAATTCGACCAGACACTATATACCAAAACACTTGTGATCAGGTGTCAGCAGAACGCGAGGCCCTCCGCGTCAACGCAAGCATGAGAGAGACGGGAAAACCAACCACGCTCTTGACGGGACTGGAATCCGCGGCCGTTCGGACCGAAACGCTATGTCAGTACACGCTCTCAGTCACCTCAGCTATTCAAGTCGGCAGCAGAAATTATATTTCGTTAATAAAAAAATCGGACAAAAAGCAGTCGGTTTCTCAGCCGTTGACACTGCACGTCCCCTCCCGTTTGACTGAAGAACAAGAGTTGCGGGCGGTGGCGCGAGGGGGTGGGGGGTGGCGGGGTAGGTATTGAATTGAATTGGATTAATGCTTGGCGAGACTCAGGCCATGAAGCTTGCTCTTCCGTCTGACCATGCAAATTTCGCTACGCTCCTTGCACCAACTAGCAGAGAAAGGAGGTATTTCTTGGGCGAGAAACAGGCGATTTCCATTTAGCTCAGAGGCGTCATTTAGGCTTGAGGATCTTTTACATGCCAGTAAATCTAATAACATGGGACAGCCGGCTTTACGTACCCACCGGCGAGGAAGGCGCACGAATGATTTTTTCGCCCTTCAAAATCCACCGCTTCGATCGGGTTTGAAACCGCCACCTTGGGCACAACAGTCCGATACGCTAACAGAGACTCAGGCATTGAAGCCTGCTCTTCCGTCTGACCATGCAAATTTCGCTACGCTCCTTGCACCAACTAGCAGAGAAAGGAGGTATTTCTTGGGCGAGAAACAGGCGATTTCAATTTAGCTCAGCGGCGTCATTTAGGCTTGAGGATCTTTTACATGCGAGTAAATCTACTGACATGGGGCAGCCGGCTTTACTTCCCCTTCCTTCGGAGGCGTACGAAGGATTTTTTCGCCCTTAAAAATCCACGGCTTCGATCGGGTTTGAAACCGCCACCTTGGGCACAACAGTCCGATACCCTAACAGAGACTCAGGCATTGAAGCCTGCTCTTCCGTCTGACCACGCAAATTTCGCTACGCTCCTTTCACCAACTAGCAGAGAAAGGAGGTATTTCTTGGGCGAGAAACAGGTGATTTCAATTTAGCTCAGAGGCGTCATTTAGGCTTGAGGATCTTTTACGTGCAAGTAAATCTACTGACATGGGGCAGCCGGCTTTACTTCCCCTTCCTTCGGAGGCGTACGAAGGGTTTTTTCGCCCTTAAAAATCCACGGCTTCGAACGGGTTTGAAACCGCCACCTTGGGCACAACAGTCCGGTACGCTAACAGTTACACCATCCAACCGGTACTCACCCAATCGGCGAGGGAGTCGTTGACGCTGACGTGGCCGGTGCGGCTGTCGATGGTGAAGGGCAGCGGGTTCTTGTGGGGGTCGTCCTCGTCGTGCTCTAGCCCGAAGGCCAAGGGGTCGCCCTCGGCGTCCTCGGCCTGCACGCGGGTCACCACCGACCCCACGCCCTCCGATGCCTGCACCGTCCACGCGCGGTCCAGGCGCAGCACCGGCGGCGAGTTGTCGCTGATGATCCCGTCCGCACCTGCGCACGCCACGGCGTAAAGCTCTGCTTTAGGGGAAGGGCGTTGAGAGGGAATGCACACACAAGTACGCAAGAACGCACATGCGAACGCGCGCACGAGATGGCACACATTGGCATACATACATAGTAATACACATACGCCTCCATTCACATATTTACATACCCGCCCACACACATATACACATCTTAATTTGTTTAAACATTCCATTTCAATGGGCGATATCAATGATATCAATAATAATAATAATAATAATAATAATAATAATAATAATATTTTTCCAAAGAATTACATCAACAGTGTACAAGAGATGTTAATATTTACATAAACATTTAGAACAACATAAATTATATATCCCCCCCATAAATTATATATCCCATTACAATAAAAACAAGAAGAAAGAATACTAATTTTGCTTGACTACATTACATCCTGTTTAACCTTTTAGTGAAAATACCGTTCTTAACAAATTTATTTTATCCAGTACACTCCAAACCCTCTCTAAGTACTTATTGTACTTGTCAGAGAGGGGTGTGTTACATTGAACGTTTGTTTGTTTGTTGTTGTATTTTGTTTTTTCCGTATTACCGTTTTTGACAATAATAATAATAATAATAATAATAATAATAATAATAATAATAATAATAATAATAATAATAAGGTGGAGGATAAGAATCTTTATCTAAATGTATAAAAGGATACATGATTTAAAGAATTGCGGCCTCAATTGTGACAGCGACATGCTGAACGAAATCAGTTCAACTCTCTGGGCGGTCATGGGTTACAGCAAGGCCAAGACTAGTGTCCACATCAATGAAACAATAGCTTTGAAACGCGTTCTTATTCAGGACGATGTACATACGTTGATGAATATTAATATGGATACGTTACTGTAAGAGACATGATTTTAGCAGTCGCGATCCATTATATTCTGCCATTGAAACCAATGCACGTCCAACCAGCATAATTGCAGAATTGTTGGTGCTTCCACACACATTCCCGTACTTTTTCCCAACACATATTCAGATGGTAGGCACACTGTTCAAGGGGAACGGGAGAAAATAGGCGAGACGTCAGTTTTCAATATTTTTTAAGAGTCGAATATTGAATTTACACATCGGGTAAATGTAATTTTTAATTTTTAAAAATATTAATATTAATATATATAATTTAAAAAAATTAAAACTATTGTTCTTTTAACGCGTTTGCTCTCTTTGATGACATTCAAAATATTGAGAGGTTGAAACTGTAAATAATCCAGTCTACGTTGGACCAGTATTTTTGTTAATAAATGGCATAACTGAGGCATTCCTATATTATTAGTCTTTTCACTAAACTGACAAATACTACCAGTGAATATTTGCCCTGACCAAAATTAAATTACGCATTATTATCAAGCAAATCAAATGTGTAGGCCACCACATTTGATTTCGCACAATACACGCAGGAGAAACCCATTAGCAGTGGTTTCAGTCATTTGTAAAACGATAAACAAATTTGAAATATGCGCCACCAACGTGTGAAAATAAATGACACGTTGTAATTGAAATACATTTTTCACCGCGATATTTACATTCATATCCAAAAGGCAGAGGGTCATCCGACATGTCTTTCGCGTATCGCACTGTATCGCACTTGACTCGGCCGCGCAGAGCAGGAACCGATGTTATCCGAGTGGTGATCTGTACGAGCGGTGCTTGAGTAAGCGGCAGTCGAGAGCTCCCTCCTCCAGACGGAGGGCCTTGCGAGAATTGACTGATCGCCACCGAGCGTTTTCCGATATCGCCCTCCCGCTCCTAACTCCCAAGACGAGGTTTGTGTGATTATTGGCTATCGGAGGGAGTAGAAACTACATGCGCAAGGGGAGAAAAGTGCGTCAAAAGCGTGGAAACGTTTACGTGTTTCTAACATTGAAGATGGTTATTAAATACCGTGGTGGTAGCAGATATCTTGTGGTAATCCATAAAAATTTCCATTCCCAAACATTTTTTTTGGAAAATTATTATTAAAAATTATTAAAACTTTTGTGGAGATTATCTCCTTTACCATATTATGGTTAATAAGTTGGTCGCAGTTTTTGTGCGATATCACTGTGACGATTTGTCTATTTGTCTCGAATCTCTCCAGCGATGCATACAAGTTATTCCACTTTTATTTATTTATGAAATGTAAATGAACATAATTTTCATTTTGCGCCGTCGTCGTCGACCTTAACATATTTCCGTATTCCATTATATATATTTCATTGATACCTAATGCTGGCATGTGGTGGAGATGGATTGAATTACACGCAGATTGTGCGCGCATTCTTCAGTGTGTGATGTCATCAAAAAGTTTGACTATTAAGTTAGGGTACATTTGCGTTGTGGCACAGAGCCTTTCTATGGGATCATTTTCGATGTTCAGAACACTATTATTTCGGAATAATGTCCAGTAAATAAGTTTATTTATTTTACGCTAGACAAATTGAACAATTTAAAGGTTGTGTTTCACAAGGCCTTTCTTTACAGGAAATCGTGAGTTTGCTTCAGGAAGATGAACTGGAAGCAGATCGTACGTACAGTATTCAACCACCTGCTCCTGGCATCGACCCTGAAGAAGATTCTACTGATGGAGATGACAGTGGCACGGTAAACAACATGCTCTCTAAAATATTACAGTTTAAGACTGAACTTGTGTTGGCAATGACAGCATAGGGCTAGATGAAAATGAAAGTGTAAAGATGTAGCATGAAATAACGATAACAGTGCACGTGTTTCCACGAAGGTTAGTGAAGATTGGAAGAAATAAGATATTCGTGAAATGAGTACATTGTTTCCGGAAAGAATCTTTGAGGAATATATCAGTTGAAAATTTTGAAATAGTTTGGGAAGAAACAGTCATTGATGTTCTTTTATAAAATGTACTACAAATTATGTAGTCGAGTCATTACTTACTCATAAAGACTGTTCTAAAATATTTTGTGATGTCTTTTTATTTTTTGGTCTTTTTTGGGGGGTGCTGAAAACGAATCTGAAGTTTTCCAAAATTATTTCCGTTTGAATTGCAGTTACGTCAACAAAATATGAAAAGATATCATTTTTGTTTCTTTTTGTGCCAATATCTAAAAAATATCAAATTTGATCAAAATTACACTTTATCAAAATATTTTACATACAATTTCCTACAGTTTAGTTTTTTACAATTATTTGTTACTCGAAATGTTGTGGCCTAATTGATAGATAAATGTTGACAAAAGTTTGCGCTACTTTCTATTAGTTAGCCTGTGTATAGAAATGGCTAACCATAAACCTTCGGACAGATGACTGTTGTGCCGTAAACAATTTTTTCTACATCAAGAACCAACCAAATATAATTTCATGGTTCACATGATGTTAGATAATTAGTATAATACGAACCGATGTTGTAATGAAGAGTATTAATGCGCGAGAGTGAAGTAGTATTACGTTATGAATACCCATTATATTGCATCGTAGAATACTTTTTCTACAGCTAATAATATCTTTTGAAATAGTACATGTATACATAACACTACCTACATTGAATGAATACTTGGTGGCTGGCATGCAGTTAATATCAAACCCAGCATCCTAAGAACATCAAAAAGTATCTGATCCGTGACACAACTCGTGAATGACATATTGGCAAATAGCCTCTTTCTTGGAGTCTTCTGGGCGCATACGCATCTTGATTCGTAATCTGTATCGAATTAAATGTGAACGCCCAGTATCCGACTATGCAAAATACAAAAAAATCGAAATTGTTTCATGTGTTTGGGGTTTTCCTGAGTTTGGGTATCTAGCAAACACACCATGGACACCTCCCATATGTCCAAAGTTTTTGTTCACCCTTCGCTCTTAGAGGAATTAGTAATGTAGACTGTTTATTATTCAAATTTCCGTATATCAAACGCAGCTAGAGACATCTCTTACATGGCTGAGTCTGTAAAGGTTTTGTCAAATTTTGCGCTGATTGGGAATTAGTAATCCAAATTCTTAATGTTCTCCAAAAAATTGAATAGTTTTGGGTATTTCTAGATGTTTTGAAATCTTGTACCCTTTTCTCCGTTTTTTTACGGAGGAATTCATGCAATGTTGGCCATAAAATGTGTGCCGTGTTGGGTAATATATATGTATTATCGGCAAGTTTTTAAGAAGAAGAGGATTAAATACACACCTCGAAAATACATCGAAACAGAGTGAATAAATAAAAGAAGAAAACTATGTTAAGTGAACACCCTGTTCAAGCTTGCAGTTAGTTGAATTTGAATGCGAAATTCCACGTTTGGTTTGCGAGCGTAAAGGTAATTACTGTTCGTAGTGTGTGTGTATCTGCTGAAAACGTAATGAGCTAAGTTAGTAGAAGCTCTTCCAACGTTCAATTGCATTTGGTATGAATAGTCGAAGTGTAAATTTAAGAGTAATAAAAAACTTTCCTGTCAATGTATATTAGTTATAAAAACATCGATTTGAAACTGCGAAATGTAACAACGATGAAAACAGCACATTCTAATAGTCTAAATGCAAGCACAGGATGTGAAGTGAATTATGCATACGTTTCAAGGTTTTAAGTATGTGACAGAGAATAAGAAATGTACATAAATTTGTTGGAAATATGAGTAGCCTAGATCGAATTAAAATTTATAAACACATTTTTCCTTCTCATGATAAATTTGGCACATATTTGTCTTCTTTACTATACATTCCAAGTTTCTGTGATAAAATAATTATACATTTTATAAACTTTACCTCATTGTATAAATTATCTGCCATAAAGATGTGATGGAGATGAAAATGCGAATGTAAAGGCGAATCTATTAAAATGTATTTATTTCTTCCATTGTTACTGAGACACTCGTAGTTTACTAATCATCAATTTATTCGTTTGCTGAAAAAGAAGTTGCCCGTAATTTCAAGATTGGGCTTTTTCTCATTATCATGCATACTGAGTGTTTCGACTTGCCATTAACGTAACGGCCTGAAAATCCGGGCATTAGTCGACTAGAGACTTTCCTTTGCTCTGCAGTTAAGCTGACGTATTACCTGTGGTAATCGCGAAAGCAGGTACCATTCTCTCAGCCGTAGGCCAGGCATTAAGCTCAGCATTACCGAAAAGCGTGTTGCAGATGGGGAGTCAAGCGGTTGAAATGGCGTCTTCGGAGGTCAGAGCGACGGCGGCGCGGTCTGACGCTAATCTTGGGTGTTAGTGGCTGCACTCAGAGCGCACAATGAGATTAACTCCACGTGCTACGACCCTCCATCTCTACACGCCCTCCATCCATCAGTAACATCCTCGCAGCTGTCCGCAATGATCCACCTACTCTCTCAGCTCCCCGACACAGTCGGCCTTGATTAATCTTGGCTGTACATGACAAATAATAATAAAAATATTTTATTTTAAATAATTATAATGTACGTTGTAAAATTGATTTTGATTTAAAATTTATAATGTTTATTAGCTGCAATTATAACATATTATTTCCATGTTCATGAAGTTGTAGATATACATGTTCATTGTTCAAAAACGATGATACAATTCAAGGCAAATAAATCGTTGATTCCATTTTTACGTATATTTATAGAAAGCAGTAACAACTTCAGACGCCCTTTCCGAATTAAAGCGATTCATTTTTTTATTATAAAAAAATAGAATTACTTTTTTGCAATTTTTAATGCATTATTTTAATGTGATGCATTATTAACACTCATGCAGTTTTAGTTTTTAAACCCAGACTAGGAAATTGTTTATTTATAAATGAATTGTTTTGCGTTTAAGATAACCTATATTACATGAGGCATAAAACCTTACTAAAGCATGATTAACAATAATAGAAGTAACAATTTTTGTTTTGCTGCATTGCGTAAATATTTTTTTTGTTGCTTAGTAAAAATACCAGTTAAAATTCCGCTCAACGTTAACAGTAATTTGTCTAAAGAAAAATGATTTTCATTTATTTGTTTTACATTTCGTTAAATTCAGTCACGCAGACACGTCGCGTTCGTAAAAATCCGCTGACGCAAAAGCATACGACAACCAATAAAAAAGGTTTTATTCCACAAAAACATTACCATACGGTTCCCAGGAAATGCCTATGGCACGAGCAGAGCGACGTAACGGTTCACGAAACGTGCAATTACTTGTCGAAGCCTGGAGCACGGGGTTGAAATTCCGATCGCACCCCAGGGAGGTCAGAGCGCTCCGCTTCCAGATTTATTACCCTCTCAGACCCCGCCCCCGCGTCCCCTCGGCTTGGACGCCTACAGCAGAAGGCTTTTCGGGAAGGATTCCTCGTGATGGACAGCTGTCCTCGCGCTGACCGCCTCCCTGGGTCGTCTCATTCTGTGCGCTCACCGCTCTCTTCCGTCCCCTCCAACATTCTGCCAACCGTTCTTTGTTACCGTAAGAAAGCCGGTATCAAATACGCGCCTTGTAATTGAAAATTAATTGGTTCTCGGGGCTCCATCAGAGAGACGTGGTTACCTTTCGGCTACTACGTTCGTTGGATCGATCCTCCCTGAGGTCGGCGAATTTTCAAAAGATTGAAAATCCAGTGGTCTGACGGCATTTGTGGTATGTAAATACTCTTTGGCAGGTGGTGGAGTAATTGAATTCTTCCTCAACTCGTGCATTCTCGCTAAGAGCTCCGTATCCGATTGTAACTAGCTTGAATTGCAGAAGCTGTATCTCAAGGCGAATACGGAAGTCAGGGAGAATATAAGAACAAGAAAAACAAAATTCTCGGTTCATCAGTTTTGATGCCTTCAAATTATTCTAAATACTCGTACTTAAATAAGGTTGGTATTTGTGTCGCCGACACAAATGAGCGTGAAAATTATATACAGTAGTAAACGATAACTTACGGAACAAATTATTATTATTATTATTATTATTATTATTATTATTATTATTATTATTATTATTATTATTATTATTATTATTATTATTATTACTTTTAGCCATATATGTCATTGCAGAGCAAGCTTTAGCACTCGAAATGTAATGGAGGGGGGCTCATGTATTAAAACTTCTAGTGATCCAGTTCTGAAGACCGTCTAGACCCTCAAATGCTGCAGCAAAACTATTTTAGCAATTGTACGTTAAGATTGTTTTCCGTCCACAACTTCATTTAGTCACTTTTCATTGTCAAATAGATATCTTTAATATTTTTATCTTGTAATATAGGTATATTTAATTACAATCTTGAAAAAGTTCTTTTGGACAGCGGTTATGTTGGACAGCGGTAGCTATTAGAAATTCGAGACTTCTTTCGGAATCGGAGCGAGGCATTTCAACGACGTATCATTAACGCTAATAAGGAAAACGTGGCGTGCAAACTTTCCTCGTACTCGCAAACAGGGCGCGATGTTGAACACTTTGATGCCACGTCCAATTCCTCGCGTAAGTATCTTTGTTTCCACTCACGCCGGCGCCCCATTTGCTGATTGGCCGGCGTGCCTTTTGGCGCAATGGAGGCGGTGGTGGTGGCGAGTGCGGCGGAGGGTGGGGCGGCGGGGGGGGGGGGCGAGGTAGGGGTCGGCGGCGGCGGGGCGGGGTGGGCAAGGAAGGGGGCGGCGGCAGGGGCGGAGGCGTGGCGAAGACGGATGAGGCGAGGGCGGAGGTGGTAAGAGCGGGGGCGGCGAGGGCTGTGGCGGTAGCGGGAGCGGCGGACGGTGAGGCGGCGGGGGGACGAGGTCGGCGTCGGCGGGGTCGGGGTGGGGGGGGGCAAGGAAGGGAACAGCGGCAGGGGCGGAGGCGTAGCGGGGACGTGTGTGGCAAGGGCGGTGGAGGCAGCGGCGGCAGGGGGTGGCGGCGTCCACAGCTGGCCGCGCGTTTCCCCTTTCGCCCCCGGAGCCATTTGCGAAGGGTGGGCGGCGGGGCGGATCCGCGCTTTGGACGCCCGGCTGCCAGCGCGCTGCCTCGCAGGCAGGCGAGGAATCGTGGCGCGATGTGCGGGGGCGGCCAACGCTCGAATGGACGTCGCTCTTTACTGCCGCCACCCGGCGCAACTCTGCGCTGAGCTGCGCTGCCGTTTACGGCTCGGAGGCTGGGACCTGACTACGACGGCGGCGGTGACGACGACAACGACAACGACGACGGTGATGACGTCAGGCCACTAATGTAGAGATGTTGACTTCGACAATCACTAAGGCGTTTGGTTCGACCACGTCGGAACCAATAACTATGACTGTGATGACGACGACGGTTGCGGTAGATGGGGAGTAGATGGTAGCAAGTGACACTTCGACTATCAATCTTACTGCAAATGTATTCGACCTAAAAGGCAGGCTCGAAAATATTGATTTTTTAGGTTGAATATTAATGAGAGGAATCGTGCATTATGCACACTAGGAGCATGGTAATGCTAGTATGTACATAATCTTCAGAAGCATTCCACATGCAATGTTCACGTTTGTTTGAAATCTTCACCTTTCCCTCACGAATATCATTATAGTCCAATTTCAACTACGTTCAAACTCTGAGGCTTTAAATTCGTTCACATAAAATTTATTTGCCTTTCAGACTTACACACACCCATTCACTGCTTTTAGCTTCTCCTCTCTCTTTGACGCAAAACAAACTCATATAGAACAGATGAAAGTCTGTTACATTTAATTTGGTTTTTACTAACTTTTCTGGAGCAATTACGAGTGGAAGGTTCTAAAACAGTGTGGTGATGACGTTTGAAGTGTTTATTGGCACGAGAGAAACATTTGTTCTGGGTGCCAACACTGGCTAACATTGAGGTTTGGGCAGATGCGTCAACATAAGCAAGCGGTGGCGGTGGCGAGGGCGGGGGTGGAGGCGAGGGCGCAAAGCGAGGGCGGAATGCGAGGGCGGAAGGCGCGGGCGGAAAGCGAGTGCGGAAAGCGAGTGCGGAAAGCGAGTGCGGAAAGCGAGTGCGGAAAGCGAGTGCGGAAAGCGAGTGCGGAAAGCGAGTGCGGAAAGCGAGTGCGGAAAGCGAGTGCGGAAAGCGAGTGCGGAAAGCGAGTGCGGAAAGCGAGTGCGGAAAGCGAGTGCGGAAAGCGAGTGCGGAAAGCGAGTGCGGAAAGCGAGGGCGGAAAGCGAGTGCGGAAAGCGAGGGCGGAAAGCGAGGGCGGAAAGCGAGGGCGGAAAGCGAGGGCGGAAAGCGAGGGCGGAAAGCGAGGGCGGAAAGCGAGGGCGGAAAGCGAGGGCGGAAAGCGAGGGCGGAAAGCGAGGGCGGAAAGCGCGGGCGGAAAGCGCGGGCGGAAAGCGCGGGCGGAAAGCGCGGGCGGAAAGCGAGTGCGGAAAGCGAGTGCGGAAAGCGAGTGCGGAAAGCGAGTGCGGAAAGCGAGTGCGGAAAGCGAGTGCGGAAAGCGAGTGCGGAAAGCGAGTGCGGAAAGCGAGTGCGGAAAGCGAGTGCGGAAAGCGAGTGCGGAAAGCGAGTGCGGAAAGCGAGTGCGGAAAGCGAGTGCGGAAAGCGAGTGCGGAAAGCGAGTGCGGAAAGCGAGTGCGGAAAGCGAGTGCGGAAAGCGAGGGCGGAAAGCGAGGGCGGAAAGCGAGGGCGGAAAGCGAGGGCGGAAAGCGAGGGCGGAAAGCGAGGGCGGAAAGCGAGGGCGGAAAGCGAGGGCGGAAAGCGAGGGCGGAAAGCGAGGGCGGAAAGCGAGGGCGGAAAGCGAGGGCGGAAAGCGAGGGCGGAAAGCGAGGGCGGAAAGCGAGGGCGGAAAGCGAGGGCGGAAAGCGAGGGCGGAAAGCGAGGGCGGAAAGCGAGGGCGGAAAGCGAGGGCGGAAAGCGAGGGCGGAAAGCGAGGGCGGAAAGCGAGGGCGGAAAGCGAGGGCGGAAAGCGAGGGCGGAAAGCGAGGGCGGAAAGCGAGGGCGGAAAGCGAGGGCGGAAAGCGAGGGCGGAAAGCGAGGGCGGAAAGCGAGGGCGGAAAGCGCGGGCGGAAAGCGCGGGCGGAAAGCGCGGGCGGAAAGCGCGGGCGGAAAGCGCGGGCGGAGGCGGGCCAGAGAGGAGAAAAGCGAAGCCCGAGGCAGGCGTCGTAATAGTTGCGGAGTGTGTGCAGGGAAATAGTTATTTAATTGCAGGAAGAGGGTGTCCAGGGAATGGTCGCTGTCGGCAATGTGTGCCTGGGGAGACGCGGAGGGGCTATGGACGAGGGTTGTCGCGCCGCGCCGCTTTTCCGCCGCGCTGAAGCGCGAGTGTGCAGCGAGCGACTATTGCTGACAAGAATTTACTCGCGCGTAATACGAAGCGGAATCAAAATGAATCAAATCATCTGAGGCAGATACATCTAGTGAAGATGATGTAGGCTTTTGTAGGAAACGAGATTGTTTAAAAGAGACGTAAACACTGAGTGTTTCGTTCTGTTGTGAAGGAGAATGAATGTTGACTTTTCATTTTATATGTATTATATGATTTAAAGCAAAATTAATATAAATAACAGATATGGCTATTCTCTTAAATTTTGTGTAGTTTGGCTCCTGATTTTTCTGCAGCGGGATGAGACATTACAAATAGATGTTTACGATTTGAAATATAGTACCTTTATATTCGATGCTGTTTGGAGATAAAAAAACAACACTGCATTTCAATTATTTCAGCAGAAGGTTTCGAAAATTGCTGAATCCAATTTTACCCCTTGGCTAATGTGTATAAGCACGTGAATAAAGAATAGAGACGATAAAGTTTAGCAATCCAGAATGGCTTCGGTGAATGAACTATGCAGCTCAATTACTATTAGTTAAAAGTCCAGCAAACTACTTTGTTTCCCTTGTATACCTGCTCTTGTACAGTTCGTTTTGTAGTACCTTAAAAGCGATTCCGAAAACGGTTTCAAAACCTACACTATATTATTTCTAAGAACGAAATTCCTAATAAGTAGATACGTTGCTGTACTGAATATGTATCTTAATTCGTATTACATGATAATTACTTACTTTCAAAAATCGAGAAATGAATGTTAGTTTCAACATGAACTAACGCATTATTTCAGAGCATCATTATAACTTCTCGTATGCTTACACTATCATACATTGTGAGATACAGAAAGAAACGAAACATGATTTTGTTATGTTTTTATATGGAGAGACAGTAACCTACAAAACAATTTACTATACATTTGTTTTGGGGATGAAGATTGTTCTTGTTCTTTATCTCTACAATGTTGCCTAGCAAAATCATAGAGTATAAGCAGTTCCTTCCGCAAAATGTACCTAATGAATATTCAGCATAGTGTTTTCAAGTATTAAAGCGAAAGTCACGAGAATAATATTTGTGAGCAGCGAGAGTCTTCATAAATCATGCAGTCCTCTAGGTTTCGCTAGGAGACGGTCTTCGAACACGCGTCAAGTCGCTATGGAAGAGAGACTTCATTATCGGTTGCTTCCAGAGTCGTGACTTTCATGAACCCCATTTTCGCTTTTTCGCAGCAGCATTTCGTAACTTTCACTATAATACAAGTTTAGTATGTGAGAAAGTAAAAATAGTGCACTGCGAGATTAATCCCTTTCAACTACTGACATCTACGTCTCGTGTTCAAGGAGTAAGTTCTGAATGAAGAGTACAGGATTCACAGCGGTATCAAGAATCACTACAGAGAACCTCGGTTTAAAGAACTTATTCTAACTGCTTGCATGTTTATATGCGTTTTTACAACTATAAAACTTTCATAATAATCTATCACTTTTCAGAAAATGTTGAGTGTCGATTAAGACATTTTGAAGCCCTAAAGAGGCTACGTTTCTCTCGCAATTGTATTCCTCTGAAAATCACACTGTCCGCACGTCTTGGAAGCTGATGATTGATTACAGAAAGTGGCTCATTATTTACCAAGTTACAAACTTCAATGTTTCATTGTATTCCCTAATTAATAATGATCGTCTGGGGGAATGTTTGTTGACGTGTGAAGTGAACTCAATACTTGAACATTGATGAATTTTATATCTTGGTGAAAATAATCGATTACTTGTCTTGGGAAACTTTCAGTCAGTTCACATCGTTCGCAGATTTAAGCACGATGAATGCTCTGTTATAAAGAATCGAGTGGTTTCTCGTTTCAACAATTTTCTCCACACATTTTCAATTAGCGAGTGAATAGTTGTGACGTTCCCCTTCAATTTTTATCATACTGTAGTGAAGATTTTCAAGCACGTGCATAATCTGCCATTAACTTCTCCAGCGATATTGTCGTTGACTGGCTGACAATAACATAAAACGGATTTAACAATTTTTACGTAACGACGACAACAGATTCTGGACATTTGGACTGTTGTATTACAAGATATCTCATATTACAAGTCCAATACAATACCTTGTAAAAAGTAATCATCCTAAAATAGAGCAAAGGAAAGTTAAAAACGTACTGTATATAGCAAAAAAGCGCTCGAAATAATGTATTACATGTAACTCATTTCAAAATTTGATGCCCTTCGGGCACGTGGCCCCGTGTTGTAAATTAGAGCACGTACTCAACTGGTTGCTCCAGTTACCAATGCAATCCTCAGTTGTATAACCTGATCATGTTTTCAAAGAAGGAAGAATGTTTTCAAAAGAATACACATTTTTACTTCTTTTAGAAAACGAAAAATACGCAACACAATTAATATTGACTTTCGGTATTATAAAACAAAAGTCAATTTAATATTATATTTCACAATCTAAGGCCGTTTGTCTTCATGTCTTAAATCTAATTAAGACAAACGACGCTAAACCCCACAAGTTCCCTCTCCTCCGCAAAGTAGATGCCCAAATCTTCAATTTGCTATGAATACCACAATTGAGTGCAAGTACTACGACCTCTCTCAATGTTAACGCTCGAAACAGTAGGAAATCCATATCATGCGATTGAGAACGACTCAACCTGTATAACACCCAGTTCCGACAACCTCCGCGTCGTCACGGCTAGACGGTTTCTTCCAAAGAAGGCCGCGCGGGGAGCTGGCTCTTGGTCACGTGCGTCGCCGGCGCGGCGGAGGGCAAGTCCGCGACGGAACGCGACGCCGCCGCCACCGCCACCACCATCACCACCGCCGTCACCACCACCGCAACCACCACCACTGCCGTCGCCACCGCCGCCACCGCCGCCACCGCCACCGCCACCGCCACCGCCGCCACCGCCGCCACCACCGCCACCACCGACGCCACCGACGCCGCCTCCACCGCCTCCACCGCCGCCACCGCCGCCGTGACCGCCGCCGTGACCGCCGCCGCCACAAGCGCCGCCGCCCCCGCCGCCGCTGCCGCCCTCCTGGCAGCCGCCCCCCCTCCTCCTGCCACCGCCAACCCCCCCGGCCCCTGCCGCCGTTGCTTCCACCACCGCCGCCACCACCACCACCACCACCACCACCGCCGCCGCCGCCGCCGCCGCCGCCGCCGCCGCCGCCGCCGCCGCCGCCGCCGCCGCCGCCGCCGCCGCCGCCGCCGCCGCCGCCGCCGCCGCCGCCGCCCCCGCCGCCGCCGCCGCCGCCGCCGCCACCGCTGACGACGACGGGTCGCGTCCCGATGCCGGCTGTCGCCGCGCGCCGCGGCGACTGCAATGTCCACTCGACATGTCGGCGCGCGTCCGTTGCGCCGGGTTACTGACCGCTTCGCGAGAGCGCAGGCGGTTCAAACGGCTCAAGCGGCTCAAGCGGCTCCAGCTCGCGAGCTACGGCGACGGCCTGCGCCTCCCGTCGCTCTCTGTCGCACCGCGCGCGGCAGCTGTCACTCCGCTCGATTTTCTTTTCTTTTTTTCTCTCTTTCTTTTTTTTATTTGCGTGATTAATCGATTCGGAGTAACGATAGCTTCGGTCATTTCTGGCCAACGGTCGTTTTTACTGGGTGAACATGGCGTTGGCATTGGATCCCGTCATCGTACAGTTTCATCTCGGTTTTATGGCATATTCGCTGCCCTTAATTCAGAATAGACCTCTAGCTGGTGCTACAGCACTGGTTCAACTTCCGGAAATCGTGGAACGGTAGTCGGGACATTCAATAGCAATGCTGTAAATGTTACAGTAAAAACAAGACCATTACATTAAAGTGGGCAATTACTTACTTCCAGACATATGTGTTATGTACTCTCAATGACTACATATGATTGTAATACACTTCTCACAAGTCACAAAAGTGACTCGACAAACTATAATTCCAACGCATTTTATTCTGACGTAGTAAAAATAAAGTCACCATGTTTTAACGTTAACGTACATACATAACGTACAAGGTTTCTATATTTTAAGACATATCAATGAAGACGTTGATATTTTCCCTGAATGTTTCAACCATAAAATGAGTACGTTAATACTTGTTATGCGGTCATCTTCTTCTTACTTTCACTCCAATTGAGTCTTGGACACGTACTAAGATAGGCAAAGATTGGAGGCAGACAGGAATCTATCTGTATTTAATGTAGAACTTAAGTCACTTCCTTGAGAAGGTCTCTAGATCTTGCGATATCTGAGATGCATTACTTGCGATGATGTGATTCTGAATCCATCCAACTTTAGTGTTTCACATTCACGTGTATTAGATATCCATTCAGTTTAGGAACAATCTGGTGTTTTAATCACGTTGAAGAACCTAACGTAGTCTCATGTTAGATGTTTAGATCAGAGAAATGATGTGACGTAAAATAGTGATGGATAAATGGAGAAATAATCGTACAAACTGCACTTATTTAGAGCTCCACAATCCCTACTTCCACCCTTTCAAACTATTTTAAGTTGAATTGTTAATAATGTAACACTGGGAGCGATTATTTCTTGTTAACAAATTTAGTCAAAAACGCGTGCTGCTACTCTTAGACACCTTTTTTATCGGTAAATCCGCAACCCATTTTGCCGGTTTATCTTTTATCGTACCCCATGCGAAGAATTCAACGCACTACCGCGAGATCATGAACAATCATTTTGTGACAGAACTGTTGACAAAATAACTAAATTTCCCTCTAAAATTCCACAGAACTCGAGAATCCGCGTTTATGAACCAAAAAAAAGTCTCTCAAAAACGGGTCCATCTCAGCGATTGTCCAATGGATTCAGGGAAACTGGGTGGATTGAAAACATGATTGTCCCACATTATTTTGTGATGTGATCTCCTAAAATCTTAAATTCGATTTTACTTCTTCAGATTTAAATAAAATATTCTAGCAATAACGTGCTTATCGTCAAAAATCTGATATTAGATAAAGATCGGAGGCGAAATAATCCCCCCAAAACGCAGTCGGCAAATATCAGAAAACATGCATTGACGGCCTTTTCCATGGGTACAGAAACTGCCTCTGTGTAATATATCGACAGTGTGCGGAGCAATCTTCGGTGAGAGGATGATCTATCGGGTCGTAAATCAAGAGTTTCGTTTCTCGATACGAAAGTCGAGAAGTGCCGAAAAGCCTCTCTTCCAAGCACCTCCAAATAATGCCTGCAATAGTATAGTTCGAAAAGAAGAAGGCTCAGATATATGTAATCAAGTATTCGTAATAGAATTTATTCTAAAGCCAAAAATTGAGCGGCTTTTTAAGAAACATATTAAGAAAAATACATTCATTATTACTTTATTTTCGTTAAATAGTTATTTATGGTGCACGTGGTAAAAGTTGCATTTTATTTTGGAAATGGAAAATGTTGGGCCCCAAGACTGATAGACTGAGTGGCGCATATACGCACAAAATATAATCACACTCAGATTACAAAATGTAATCAAATTCACGTGTGTCATTGACTATTTTCTTAGACCGCCTTTCTTTTTTTTTAATTTTAATTAAAATATACAAATCACGTAATAGGGTACTATAATACATAAAGGTCAGTGGTAACTTATGCGCTCACAGGAAAATATACTGTTTCCTTCCTTGCATTCACAGATTCATCTCAATACTTGAGCATTGTCTCACCTTTGGCACTAGTGGTAAAAATTGAAGTTTTAACACTAAGAGGAACCGTTTTTACTAGTGTCTTTCTCGTTTATTCTTTAGCCAAAACTGTTTTTGTCATACGGCTCTCCTTCCATCTATCTTCACAGCTATTAATTACTGTTGTGTATCGAATATTCGTACAGACATTAAATGTGTAACAGAAAAAATTCACTCAGTGAAGAACAAAAAGTATAGCATGTCTACACTTTAGGTCTTTCTGACAAAAAATTGATTAATTTATGCTATTTTCCAAAGCAAATGACCATAATAAATAACATTAAAATAGTATTTATCATACATATTGCAGTAGCAGTAAAAGGATCTTAAAATTTTCAAAGGCAAATAATTTCATGGAAAAACAAAATTAAGAAATATCAAAAGAACCAAAGGAATATTGTATAGAGTGCGAAAGCATTTGTTTCAAAAGGGTTCTAGACTACCTCGTGTGCTGGTCTTAATGCACCGAATAAAAGAGAAAACACGCCGCTAGCACGGGAAGAGAACATGCATAGGATTCTGCCACTCGACGGCGCCGTGATCGACGGATGGCAGACGCACATGCCACAGGCGTTCGTGGGGGGGGGGCGCCCTGTGACTTGGCATCGCGAATTAGCTTCTCGGGGGAAGCGAGACGGAAGCGTTTTCCGCTCCGCCGCTCCGCCGGCCTACTGCTTGGCGGAGTGGCGACATGGAAATGAGCGAGAGCGGGAGCCAGGATCCGCTTGCATTCGTCGTGACGACCGCGGGAAGCCGACCTGTATGGCGTCGCTCCAGTGCTAACGAACGGTATTAGTTAGTTATTCAATTGAATCGTTTATTTCAGAAACCCGTCAAACGCCAAATTCCTCATTTCGATAAAACGAAGAAAAAAGTGTTCTAGCGTCGTAGGTTTGGTTTTTCCAAATTCGAAATATATTTTCGATATTAAAGCAGTTGATAAATGAATAGTTTTCATGTAAATATTTTTTTCACTGATATTTTATTTTTTTGGAAAAAGTTTAAAGTCGTACACTTGATGGGTTTCTGCAATAAATGACCTGTTTCGATTTGTAATATCAGTTTTTACAAGTATTAATCACTTGAAATGAAATTATGAGAGTTACTATTTATTGTTTATTACATTAGACGACGTGGCTTGACGGGTTTCTGTTCTAAACCCGAATATTTAGGGTTTGACAGACTACATTGCAAGAGTTGCAAATAGATGTTTTCTGCACTAAACGATGTGTTTATCCTCATAAAACAATATCCTGTCGCTAACCATTTTTTAAAATTTTTGGCGTTTGAAGGGTTTCGATGATAACTATTTTATCCTCTCTATACAGGATGCCCTGAGAAAAAACGTTTAAATTTCTCAAATAAGCTCTTTAGTCAATTTGAAACATATTTTGTCTAATAAACTACTTGGATATTCCGAAAGGTTAAGCCTCTATGGGCACTCAAAAGTTGTTTCGAAAAAATGGTTTCTTGGCAAAAATGTCTATCCAAAAACATCCAACAGTCTAGAAACACGTAAATTGTTTATTGTTTACAAAAGAAATGAATATATATTTGTTGAAAAAGAAAAATTAACCAAGAAATAAAAAATCATGCGTAATGTGTAAATTTGGTACTTATTTCTGTGTTAATTTTTCTTTCTGAACAAATATATTAACTTCTTTTGCAATAATTTGCAATTTACATGTTTATAAAGTGTTTCTATGCTTTTGTAATACAAATTTTGCCAAGAAAACATTTTTTCAAACTGACTTTTCAGTAGTTATTGCGGCTCAACCATTCGCAATATTCAAGAAGTGTATAACAGAAAATATGCTTAAAATTGTCTTAAGAGCTTATTTACGACGTTTTGACGTTTCCTCCCCGGCCACCCAGTATAATATATGACTAATAGTTCAAATATAAGTAAAACAGTTCATTATGTAATAATACCCCAAGGAAAGATTTGAATCGTATACGATATACGTTTTTGTATCATTTTGTTAGGCTCTGTTTTTACTCATACAATTGATGCTAATGTTATGTAACTGTATGTAGTCGCTAACGACCAGAACTATCAATCCGGCTTAAATTAATAAATTTAAAGAAGAAGATATTTGTTTCTTGCCGACCTTTCTTTGGAGTTGAAGGTCTCACCACCAAAGGTTATTTTAAGTTATCGGTGTTAATGCCACGTGCTGAACGTGCAAGTTCGGTCTTTACAGATGAAATTCCTCTGTGAACAAACGTTACGGTTACTCCCATATATTCATCTCGTTCTTTTCCATGCTTAAGCTATCGTCTCGTAGTCACTTCTCGTGCAGTTATGTCTTCGGATTTAATTGAAACGTATTTGTGAAGAAAGCAGTTTACAAAAACATCTACTATGCAGACCTGTAAAATATATTGTTTGGAAAGCTTACCAGTAGGGGGGATATGAGGTTTCTGGAACAGGAAGTGCTTATCTTATCAGCTTATCTTATCTACTTCCTGGCCCCGCCCCCACATCCGCTGTCAACAACCGGCGCCACCAATTATAATGGCAGGAAGTGCTTATCTTATCAGCTCTTATCAGCTTATCTTATCGACTTCCGCCCACCCCTCCTCCTCCCCCGCCCCTCCCCCTCCCCCACCCCACTTCCGATGTCAACAACCGGCGCCACCAATTATAATGCCCCGCCGAATGTCAACAAACCCACCACCCCTCCCCCCTCCCCCTCCCCTCCGATGTAAACAACCGGCGCCACCCATTATAATGCCCCCCCCCCCTCCCCCTCCCACCCACCCCTCCGATGTAAACAACCGGCGCCACCAATTATAATCTCCCCCCCCCGCCCACCCGATGTAAACAACCGGCGCCACCATTTATAATGTCCCCACCGACCGAGGTCAATCACCCCACCCTTGCGACCTCTGGCGGCGAATGGTGGAAGTGTGTGCGCACTCTGGCGGCGAATTGTGGAAGCGTGTGTGTCTGCGCTCTGGCGGTGAATTGTGGAAGCGTGTGTGTGTGTGTATATGTTTCAAAAATGCTCCTGCCTGAAGCGGATTCGAACCAACCTCAATTCCCATTTCCTGTGTGGGAGGCGACCAGCACTTTGGCTCTGAGCTACGGTGACATCTCGAGTCAAGCTGTCTGCTTTGGGCTACTGATAGTACACGCGGTCGGGAGGGCGCCGCGCGCTGGCGGCAACGGCCGGGTGGCTGATAAGATAGCGGCGGGCAGGGGGCGCTGAGGGTGCGCGCTGCCGACCGGATGTTGATAAGATAGCGGCGGGCAGGGCCCGGCGCGGGTGGCAGAGGACGCGCGCTGCGCAGACTAATGAGTATAGAGATACGCGCGCTCTCTAGGAGCCGGAGAACGAGATGGAGTTGTGAGCGACGTCGGGGCGCGCATTTTGAATGCACTCTATATAAGATAGCCAGCCGCACGTCTCTCACTCTCTCTCTCTCTCTCTCGAGAGCGCTGACGCTCGCTGCCCCGCTGAAAAGACTTTCATAATAGAAGAAAGGGAAACCCTAAAAGGCGGTGATAGGAAAAACAAATGAAAAACAATACAAATTGAAAGAATGTTTTTTGTTTATTGAAATCAAATAAAAATCAAATTATACATAGAATAAATAACATTCATGTTTGTTTGCCTGTTAGATATTTAGCGATTTCCCCACACAATTTCACCGTTAAACTGCGGTGGACTTATCACCAGTGACAACACATCCCCCTCTTGTCGACATATCACACCACCCCTCGTCGACCTATTGCCTCGGCGGTACGTCGTCGACATATTTCATCACAGAGAGCCTCCAGGACCTGTCGAACCGCTACTCTCTCGTTGGCGGGAAGTGTGCACATGACGTTGCAGAGATAAATGTACGCCTGCATAATGATTCTGTCATCCACCATCGATGCCATAATGTATTCATCTAGATTCAGATAAGCTTCGGGTGGGGGGGGGTTTAATTCGCGTCGACACATAGGACATGTATTGTTCACGTCTAGCCACGTTTGTATACACTCAAGACAAAAAAAGTGATTGCACAGTGTGCGCGCCATCACAGGAGGGGGAGTGTCATCGTTTTGACAAATGGTGCAACATAGAGGAGGGGATGCAGTGGATCGAACTTCCACAAAAGGAGGTGGAGGCGGTGATGGTGGCGGTGTGTCACTTGTCCATTGGTCTTCCATTTTTCTTCTTTTTGTTTCACGTCAAAATATTAAACAGATAAAAGCAGCGAACACGAAAGCAAAGTTCAGGAGGGCTACACCAACAATGATGCTATCCATCCAATTCATAGCACACACACGTCACAATATTCCTCTTACAAAACACACACACACATCATTCCGTTTCAATGGCCGAGATCCGTTGTCGTGTTGAGCGTAGTGCTGCGTGCAGACGAGAAGGGTGACGGTTTGTCACGACGGGCAGCCCGACGGTGCGGCAGCGTCCTCCTCCTCAGAGTAGTGTTGGATGCAAGGCTGGCGGAGATAGATGCAAAAGCGATAATTCCGCTTCGACGGCGGCGGTCCATCGATGTGCGTGCGTCCGCGATTCCAATGCTCTTTACACGAACGAAGTTCTTCAATACACGGTAGTTTTTTGATGTCTTCAGGGAGTTTCTCGAAAACGCGCTCAACCTCGTGAGACGCGGGCCAATGACACAAAAATTCGACCGGCAATTGACTCAATGTATCCGAGTCGAGAAGTGTAAGCTTGTAATCGGCTTCATACAACTTTCTGAAAGCGCGCTCGATGTTTTCGCGCGTCTCTCGCCTGATCTCTTGTCTGGTATGCTCCAATACTTCGGCAACGTAGCAGATGAGCGGATGAGCGGATGCGTACGACGGAACAGTCGACATCGTACTGATGAGCGACGCGGTGGAGAGCGTGATTATAACATGCACGAACCTGTTCATCTTATCGTTCTCGAACGGAAGAGGCCGACAATCTCCCTTTTCGACTCCTCCCCTTCATGATGCAACATGCAGGAACTTGTTTATCTTATCGTCCTTGAACTGAAGAAACCGATTACACAATCTCACTTTTCGGGTCCTCCCCTTCATGTTGCAACATGCAGGAACTTGTTCATCTTATCGTCCTTGAATGGAAGAGGTCGATTACACAATCTTCCTTTTCGACTCCTCCCATTCATGATGCAATAAGTGCGGTCGATTGACACTCATCCAGTCGTACAGGGCGATGACGTGCTGCCCTGCTAAGCTAACATCACCGCAAGCGTAGAGTTCGCGGTACGCGCGTAAACACTCCTTCAGCGGAGGGCATCCGATCGACTCCAGATCAACAATACGTTTTCCTTGAATAACATCCAGCAGCCACTCTTTCTTCTGTGCTCCCTTAACGTATATCGTTGTGACACCTTCGAAAGCTTTCAACATCACAAACGTCCTGTCTCGATAATCGTAACGGCCGCTACTCCACGGCGGTGTGGCGTGATGGCAGCTTTTGATCCACCACACTTGTCTCTTGTCGTCGCTGCTCAAAGTATAGAAAGGTCGCGGTGGACGAAAGGTGAATTTCTGAACGAACCGTTCCTCAGGATCATCTTTGGGGGCCCGGATGACGGTTAGCACTTTGATAATGAATTGTCCACCTATCCAAAACCCTTGAAGATCAGCGACAGCTGTGAGCACACGTCTTCTTCTTCTTCTACCGGATTCGTTTTCGCGCCACGGGGTGGTCGGCTGTGTTGACCACAAAGTCCCCTCCCCCTCGTTCTCGTTTCGAAATGATTTTTCTTCTTGCGAACTGTTCTGTTCAGGTGAAGAAGAAGCATTGTCTCGCTGTTCGTCTTCTTCTTCTTCTTCTTCTTCTTCTTTCAATAGTCTGTATAAAGAATGTTTCACGTAGCGCAACATGATCAAAGAAGCGCACACACAGTCACAGAGGAAAACAAAAAATCGAATGACACAGCGCAATGATCATCGACCGGTGTAGCAGCGACTCGCTTTCGCACGCGACAAGAACTGACGATTGTCGTGCTTTCGTCGTCCTTCTTATACAAGACTGTGACGTCAGCAAACATGTCGAAGTGTGATTGTCCGCGCGAGGATGCAAATCCCTCTTAAGCTTCAATGTCTCTCGCATGTACCCACGAATTATGGCGTGAGTCGAAACCGAGCCATTTCACGAGGCGAAGCGGACCCTTTTTCCGTACGACACGCTCGACTAAATATCGATCGAGATATCGCGTGCGATGCAATTCCTCGGTATAGAAGCGGCCCTTGATTGTTTCACCTTGCAGATCTTCTAGCGAGTACGTGACGGGATTCGAGAGATGCACACGAACGATTTTGAAGAGTTCGGTTCCCCATCGCGCTTCGTAGCCTTTCCGAAACGGTGAGCTTTTGTACGTACTCACCCGAACAATGTCCCCGACGCGAAATCGATTTGTCCTCAGGAGACGCGGGTCGAGCGTTTTCACTTGCCCGTACACCGTGCGCATGAGTCTATCGTCCTTGACGTCCTTCGGCTTCATGTCGATTGTTCGATGTTTAGTATTGTTGTAATCTCGGAGGAGGGTGGGGAGCATAAGGGTCCACCGTCGCGTCCCCTCGGCGGTGAAGCGTCTCCACATCCGCTCCTTGAGCGTTCGATTGAAACGTTCGACAACGCCGGCTTTCACGTTGGAAAAGGTGGAATAATGACGAATGTCACGCTCTCGGAGCCACTTGTTGAGTGCGGTATTGTAAAACTCGGTGCCTTGGTCGGTTTGTAGGAAGTGAGGCACTCGCCCGCTCGACGTCACGATGCTGTTGAAAGCCTTGACGACTTCCGCTCCCGTCTTTTTCTTTATCGCTTCCGCCCAGGCGTACTTGCTATACACGTCGATGACGGTGAGAATGTATCGCATTCCTCTATTGCTTTTGGAGTACGGTTGCATGTCGACCAAATCGGCTTGCCATAGATCATCGAGTCCTTTCGTTATCACCCGCCGTCTCGCGTAACGGCGTCGGGCAGGCGCATGCAATTCATCAGCGAGTCCTTGTCGAACGGTCGGCAATACGGTCGTCTTCTTCTTGTTCTGCATGGTTAGAGGCACTAGCCGATAATACCGGCGTCACGCAATTCATCTTCTATTTCTACTATTTCACCATCGAGCCCATTGTTACCGGCCGTTTTCGAAGCGTGTAACAGACTTAACCTCTCCACAAGTGTGTTCGGATCGCGCCAATATTTGTAGTCTGGTGCCGTCACAAAACGTAGACCGCTCCCCTTCTTCTTCTTCTTCTTCTTCTTCCTTTCTTCAAGTCTTTTGCTTTGTCTTTCCCCTCCACCGAAAAGATGTGAGATAATTGTACGATATTTCCATCGATTTCCTTTCGTGTTAAACGGACAACTCGATTTGAAGCTCTTCTTGTGCGCGGAAGTGAGTTCGAGAATTGTTTTGTATTTTTTCAAATCGTCTTCCGTGACATCCTCTAAGTTGGGGCGTTTTTCAAAAAGGAGTTCGAGAAGACCAGGTTCTGGATAGAATGTGTGACCCTGAACAGAGAATGTTCCATCTTCCGGGTCAAGTTCTAGGATGGAGTTACCGATGTGAGGTCGCCCTCCTTTATAGTACGGTTCGAAAGTCGTATCGCCTATGTCGAGCGCAGCATTCGACAAGTAGCTCCGTAATTGCTCATAATGTTGACTGTGATCATCTCTATTTCTTTCTGTGTTCCCTTCTTCTTCGTCTTCGACCTCTGGGAGAGTTTGGAAGGAGGACCCTTCTTCTTTTTCTTCTACTCTTGATTCCGATTTGATACGCGTGGACGATGGGTTGTTCTTTTTTCCCTCTCTTTGAGAGCGGTGCAGCGCTTTCGAGACGGGCGTTGTGAGATAAGTATCGAGTATTCGATTGCGCATCGTTTCGGCGTCTTTCAAGATGCTCATTTTGTTGCGAATGTTTTCGCGTGCCTTCTCCAACTCCGTTTTCAACCTCTCTTCCGACGTGACGAGTCGAGGGGGAGCGGGTGGTGAGGAAGGACGAGGACGCGCTGTCTTTCCACGCAAGCTCTTTTTCGTTTTCTCAAGTGCATACAGCGTTTTCAAGTCTATGTTTGATTGTTTGTTATATTTTTTAGTTGTTTCACTGTCTACGTTTCTTCTTCTCAAGTTTTCGCGAATCTGTTTTATTTTTTTCACACGTCCTCCTATTTTGGATTTCACTTTCATCACTCCCGCCACACCGAGCGCGGCCGCTCTTTCACCGACACTCGCGTCTCTGGACGTGACGCGCTCCCACGCTGTCTTGGCGAGTGCTTCGTCTGCCCTTTTGCGTTCCTCACCACTTTTGTAGTTGTGGTAAGCGATGTCGTGTTCCCTACACGCTTCGTCCAAAGGATTAATACCGCGGTCACCTCTTTGCAGTCTCTTCATGAGCTTTGTACCGGGCCCACAAAATTGATATCCACCGGGAATGTGAAGTTCGAAGGGCAGTTTGTCTATCGCCCGATTCAGCATTCGTCCTATAAATCCTCTTCCGCGATAGTGTCGATCCCCCCGTCCCGCGACATTGAAATGCTGTCGCACGTACACCATGGCGTAGAGTGAAGACTATAGCGAAAGAAAAGATATTATATAACCTTAAAATCAACACCACCATCGTCCGTCGGCACGAGAAACCGGTCGAAGCCCGATCGGTAACGACCATTATGAAGCGCACTTGGTTTACAGATGACCACAAAAGCAAAACGGTCGGCGTTCCACACGTTGGAACACACCGCCTTAAAATCGTTGAATGTACGGAAATCGTTTCCGACGTGCTCTTTGTAGATATAATCGAGGTTGTTATCGTCTTGCCGGAAGATGACAATCATATTCGCGTTATCACGAATCAACTGCTTGGGAATTTTGGTGTACGTTTGACATAGATAGAGCACGTCCGTGTGTTTATGTCTCCCGGCCGCGAAGTAGGCTTTGATGCAGTCTTGTTTTTCGGTGGCGATGTCGTCGAAAATGAAAACACTGTCGGGCGACGCCTCGGCTGGCGGCACGATGCTATCGTGTTGCGAAAACGAACGAAAAGGAAGGAGTCCGTCGCAGACTTGTTTCAAGTACATGTACATGGGCTGCGTGTCTGTGGTGGAATATAAATACACGTTGCGGAACGCCAGTCCAAACTGTCCGGTGAGAAGCGAGACGACCACGTTTGTCTTTCCACGCGATAGTGATAAGAACAGCAGTCGACCACAGCCGGAAGTTATAATTAGGAAAACAGGATGTCATTGATATCACTCGAGGGCCGGAAGAGATAATTAGGAAAACAGGATGTGTTGATATCACTCGAGGGTCGGAAGTTATAATTAGGAAAACAGGATGTATTGATATCACTCGAGCGCCGGAAGAGATAATTAGGAAAACAGGATGTATTGATATCCCTCGAGCGCCGGAAGAGATAGTGGAAGCATCCGCCGATCCAGCGGACATTCTAATTGGTGCGCCGGAAGAGATAGTGGAAGCATTCGGCGGTCCAGCGGACATTCTAATTGGAACATCAGAAGAGAGAGTGGAGTCACTGATAATTTAATAATCTCAACGCGCCGACTTAAAAAGGGGTTCCATTCGAGCAACGCTCACTCGCTCGCGTGCCCCCACTAGCAAGACACCATGAGCAGCTCGCAACACGTCATGAACGGGATGCCAGAAGACTCCATGGACTTCGCTGGAGAATTGGTTGAAACATCGCCACCAGCACTTCGAAAACGAAAACTGTAAGTCTTTTTCAATTTTTTCAATTTCATATATCATACATTCAGTGAGTAGTTTCAAAGTGTTTCTTTTTTTTTTTAAAGTATATCAGAAGAGGTAAAAGAAAAAAGAAAAGTGATAAAGAAACAAGCGTGTGAAGAGACATTGAAGTTATTATATGATGATGAGGGGGATCAGACAATTGCTCAGGTAGAAGAAACATCAAAAAACAACATGCTTCTCCCGTTCTCTTCAAGACAGGAAGACAATGCAATGCAAGCAGTACAAATGAATGTCAACACAGACTGCATACAGATTAGTAATAGTGCTGTATTTATATACACGTCGAAAAGAACGACCGAGTAAGTGAAATAATTTTCCTTGTAGCTGTTTTACTCTGAGTTGTCATTAAAAATGTTTGTTTTCATTGTTTAGTTCGTGGGAAGCATTAATAAAAAAGATGGAAGCCACTACAACTCGAGTAAACATGAGGCAGTTGCCGAAAGGTATTTTCTTCGAAATTACAGACATACACCTCACTGTCAGTGAGGCATATAAAAAATCATCGTATGTAGCGACTCTGCACAATACATTCGATGTATTTCTCCCAACAAGGTATGCAAAATATGTTTTAATATGTTTGTAAAAAGGTTTTTTTTTTAAATTATACAATAATACTTTTCTTTATAGATTTACATCAGAAATTGAAGCCATAGGCAAAGAAGAATTTTTAGCGGAAAGGCCGCATTTAACTTTTCTTGGGATTCATCCTAAGAATAAAGCAAGTGTTGTACTTATATACAAGTACAAAGATTTATTGAAACAATCAAGTTGGGAAAATCTCTTAATATGGTTCAAGCAATATGGACTTCTAGAAAAAAGGAAATAATGTACAACTTAATAAATAAATCAAAATGATTGACTCTCTTATATTTATATCAATTTTTTAATACATTCAATAATTGTTGTCAAAATGTTTATTGCACAACTGAAAAAATGATGTATATTTATTACAGAATAAAACAAAATATGAAATATAAGTGCAGAGTTCTTATTCTCCTACTCCATTCCCCAAATCCTCAAACTTAAAAATACAATATGAAGGTGATAAAATTACACAGGAAAATGCATCAAATATTTATAATGTAAATTATTACATTCATTTCAAAATTTATCATACAAGGTTGTGACAGGATATCAAATAGTGCATTTGAAAAGTTTTTCTTTATTTAAATCAAATGTTTATATAAAACTCGCAAGTCGAAAACAAAACTCTCAGTCGTATCGATGCGATGGATGTCTTCGGACATGCGGTTCGGGCGCGTCACGCCGTCACAAAGCGATACATCGATGAACAAATCGATGACGTTGTGAAGCGTATAAGGAGAGTTGATGAGACTATGGAAACCGTGATCAAAGAAAGCGACCTCGATGCTCTCGAGCAGAAGCTCTCTACGCGTTTCGGAGAACAGGAAAATCAATTAAAGGCGTTCGCGAAAAACGAATGCAAGGCGCTCGAAAGTAAAATTCCTCCCAGGCTCTTGGACACGTTACCGCAAGTCGGTTCGTCCGGTAATTTCAATTTTCATGACAAACTTATTCGCAAAGTAGGCCCTGGCACAAACAGCTCGGACGTTGTGATTAAATCGCAATTGGATGGCACGCTGGCGGATGCGAAGAAACACGCGGAGAATCTTTTTCATATACATAAAGAACTAGTCAAAAACGATTTTTCTAATCTCGAAACAAAGATAGAAGAATTGGAAATGCTCGATGTGAAGAAAGTATTGCAGGAGGAAGTCGATAAACGCAAGACGAGTTTAGGTAAAACTCTGACGAGTCGTTTAAATGCATTGCGTGAGGAAGTCGATAAGCGCATAAACGCATCCGTTTGCGAAGAAAAATTGAAAAAGCTCGAGGCAGATTATTCTAATCTCGAGAAACTCTTTAACAGCTCTCAGAGCCGAGTGTTGGAAGTGGTGAACGATGTTACTGTTCTCAAGATTAAGCTCCGTAAGGTCCTTAACGTAAGTAACATATGAGCAAATGGTAAGTCAATTCCGTAAGTTGCGTGATGTCTTCAATAACGATAAAGAAAATTTGAAAAACCTCAATACAGTCCAGTCTTACAAAGATAATGGGGAAAATGATTGGTGGCACCTCAAACTCATCATTGACGTCTTTGCTTAGCACCATTCCCATGACGTTCTTGATGCGCGCCATTCCCGAGTGATGGTTAAAAAAAGATCGATCAGATTTGTATATATATTTCGACACTTGCGCTCGTGTATTAGTACTGTCATGGTTCGCACCGTGTGTAGAACAACAACGACGAGAGATTGTAGGAGACAACCTGATAGGGAGTTACGACAAAGAGGTGCACAGAGAGAGAGAAGAACTGATTCTTTTCCTGTTTCCGACGCGGTGATTACTCCGACCGCGATGGGTCGCGGCACTTCTTTGCGAGGTCGGTGCGTCGGCGGTCCCTGTAGGAGGGGGAATCGTCGTCTGCAGGGGAGTGGCGTACGAGGACGGAAGACGACGAGTACGGCGCGTGGCGGTAGAAAGAGTAAGAGAGGTGGCTTTCTGCCCGCCCTCATACCTCTGATTCCAACCATCCTCAGCGGACTGAGCGCGCTCGGGACTGTCGCAGGCGGCGCGACCGCTATCGCAAACGCTGTGAAAAACGCCAAAAATAAAAACAAAGAGTTATCGGAAATGGTGCGTCATAACAAGGTCATGGAAGAGACCAAAAAAGGCTCGGGCGTGTTGCTAAGGGCCGCGAAAATGCTTCGAACGAGCAGGAAGACGAAGGGGAAGAGGGGGAGACCCCAAAAAAACGAATGAGCGGAGTACCGCGTCGAGCGCTCACGCACGAGGAAATGTCACGTTTTGCGAAGATTTTGAATATTCCTCATTTTCGTGGTGTGTTTACGCGGGATGCGCTGCCCAAAAGAACAAGGGCGGAGCGTGAGTGCGGCGTCATCAACCTCGACGACGTCAGCGGCGACGGTACTCATTTCGTCGCGTACGCGAAACGAGGCCGAACGGTGCGTTATTTCGATTCGTTCGGACTTCCGCCCCCTCCCGAATTCCTTCGATACATGCAAAGACAGCACGTGACGTACAACACACGTCAAGTTCAACAATACAACGCGAACAATTGCGGCAAGTTATGTTTGCAATTTCTTTTTCACGAATGGAAGAAGAAAAAGGAAGATTAAACACCAGACATTGTCATTTTGCTTTTGACGATTGTGTCATGCGCACGTACACCTTAATCGGGAAGGGTCCAGAGGTCTCGGTGAAGTTTGCGCCGGGTGTCGACCTCTCGAATGATGTATATGAGATTGCCTTAGTGCATCTCAGCACCGTTCACACCATTCGCAACGTGAAGGACGGTCACAACCGACTCCACTACGAAGTTGTCGAGGGGGATGGGGCTCCAGCAAGCTATAGTCTGTCCGTCTCTCCGGGTACGTATACTTTAGAAGACATCTATCATCGTATATCAAACAATCTACAGCAACAGTTTCCCGGCGACTTTGCGGCGAAGAAGCACTTTTTCGAATTGGAAGCGGACCCGCAGACGAACAAAGTGCGCGTCAACACGTCATTCACGCTGCGTTTCGATCACGCCGAGTCCATCGGTCCTCTCCTCGGATTTTCAAAGACCGTGTCACCCACACCTTTCGGGGTGTACGTGGCGGCTGATGCTGCGCCGACGATTGTAAAAGATTTCGAGGTGTTCGTGACGTGTAACGTGATCGAAAGTGGATATATAAACCATCGCATAGCGCACGTGCTGTATCAGTTTCACGTGAACGATTTACCCGCCGCCATCGTCGAAGAAAGGCCGGCTGAAAAAATCTTTCACCGCGTCACGCGCCGTTGGATCGATGAGATATCGATTCGACTGGAGAATGCGGACGGTCATCTGATTCCATTGTACTCGGAAACACCGTTGACGTGCACCTTACTCGTACGCCCCAGAAGCAATCCCAATGCCGCTTTCTTCTAAAAGAACATTGAAAAAGCACTATAAAATGCAGGTCGTACCGCGACCGAGGCACAGAGTGCTTTGTCCGCTCACCACGTTAACACCATCCAGTCGACAAACCTTACGAGCGTTGGGTTACTGTATTTTTTCTAAAAAGAAGAAGACCGAAGAATGTCGTCCAAGAAAATGAAGACCAATCATCATTCTTCAACTGAATTTGTGGACGAACACGCGATCGACATTCTCCGCAAGGAGAATATAAAACACCACATCGTCAACGAAGCTGTTCACGAACACTTTCCATACATTAAATCGTTTGGTCAAAACGATGAAATTCGCATTACTATCGTGAATAAGGACGCCGTTCTCTTACCTTGCGAGAGTTCGCTCGTCATCACGGGATCTGTTGTCAAAACGGGCACCGCCACGCGCACCAACTGTGAATTGATCAACAATGCTTTCGCCTTTCTTTTTAGCGAAATTCGTTACGAAATCAACAACGTGATCGTCGACGTTGTGAAAAATCCGGGCATCACGAGCACGATGAAGAACGTGTGTTTCCTTTCGCCGGCAGAAAGAAGATCATTTGGCAACGCATGTTGGACCGAAGACCTTCTATTATATGAGTCTGCTGTCAGCAACACCAAATTCATGCTCAGTAAGACAGGGGGAAAATTTTACGGTATCGTGCCATTGCGACTGTGGATGGGATTTTTCGAAGATCACACGCGTATCATGACTGGCGTGAAACATGACCTCGTCCTCATTCGAGGTCGTCACGATAATCGATGTCTCACGACGAAAATCGACACACCAGACGAAACAACGATTACCGTGACAGATGTGATTTGGAGAATGCCTCATTTGACACTGAACGATGCAGCTTCCCTCGCGGTGACGCGAACGCTGGACAGTCGGCGACCGATCCCCGTGCAATTCAGACGATGGGAACTTCACGAATATCCCAACGTTCCAAGTGGAGGCATGGGACCGTTTCAGTGGACGGTGAAGACTGCCGCAAAAGAGGATCATCCCTTGTACATTTTCTTTGGAATGCAAACGGGGAGAGACAAGGACCTGAAACAGAATTCGGGTGAATTCGATGGTAACGATATGACAAGAGCAAAACTGTATTTAAACGACGAGTTTTACCCTTATTCCGAACTTCAATGCAATGTAAAATTTTATACTGGCGATGAAAAATGGCACCCGTATCTTTTTGAAATGATGCAAAAAGCTGAACGTTCTTACTACAATCGCAATCCCATCTCGAGCATGGAATATTGGTATCTGAATACTTGGTTTCCTATTATTGTGTGGGACGTCTCCGCCAGAGCGTCTGCCGTACTCCCCTCGCAAACCGACATCAAGATCACGTGGGAAACGGGTACAGCCATGCCTGCCGACGTCACAGCCTATTGTGTCATTATCTACAAAACGGAAGTGCAATACGCACCAATCGATGACTTTGTGGTGAAGAAAAATGTGATCGTATAAGACGTCGCGTGTTTCGTGCACTACCATCATTCTGTGTCTTTCCTTCATGAGATGATGAACGAAGAAGAAGAAGCTCCATCTGCTTCGCCCGGTGAAGACGACGTTGGTTCTTCTTCATCTCGCGATTCGCAACTCGCAGTTTTTGTTGCCATCAAAGAAAACATGGAGGAGGACATGGAGGTGAGAGCAGCGTCTCCATCAGCTGATTTTCCTTCTGCATGCGGTCATCCCTGTCCGATGCATTGCACATCGAAAAGAAAGAAGAAAACCAGAAAGGACGAGAAACCAAAAGAGCGAAAGATCAAAAAAACAGCGCGACGCCGCAAGACGACGACAGAACGATCAACATCCACTTCACCGGATACGGTCTGCTGCGATCTTCTTCTTCCACTGGACGTCGGGGAATGCGCGCGCAACGCAGCAAATTGGTTAGCGAGAGCTGTGCAGATGGCGATTGTATCGATGTCTACTCCAACAGACAACCATAACTGTCATGTGTAATGTGTCACATTTGTATTTTTTAATTATCAATAAAATGATGTATTTCTATTCATATTTTTTTTTCATTTCTTATCCTTATCACACACCGAGTAGGGTATCCCCTCCCTCTCTCCTTTGTCGGTTTTAAAAACACTCTCCTTCGCTAGCATGCAAACAGTCTCTCTCTTTCTTCGCAAGGCGATGAACGTTGTTCAACAATCGGCGACACTGCCCGTCGTGAACGTGACGGCCTTATGGCGTGGGCAAGATGATGAGAACAAGAGTCGACACGGCCCGCTTTTCCCAGATAGCGTGCGCGCTCTTATCGTGGGACCTTCCGGATGTGGAAAGACAAACGTGGTCGTCTCGCTTCTCACCGGACAGTTTGGACTGGCGTTCCGCAACGTGTATTTATATTCCACCACAGACACGCAGCCCATGTACATGTACTTGAAACAAGTCTGCGACGGACTCCTTCCTTTTCGTTCGTTTTCGCAACACGATAGCATCGTGCCGCCAGCCGAGGCGTCGCCCGACAGTGTTTTCATTTTCGACGACATCGCCACCGAAAAACAAGACTGCATCAAAGCCTACTTCGCGGCCGGGAGACATAAACACACGGACGTGCTCTATCTATGTCAAACGTACACCAAAATTCCCAAGCAGTTGATTCGTGATAACGCGAATATGATTGTCATCTTCCGGCAAGACGATAACAACCTCGATTATATCTACAAAGAGCACGTCGGAAACGATTTCCGTACATTCAACGATTTTAAGGCGGTGTGTTCCAACGTGTGGAACGCCGACCGTTTTGCTTTTGTGGTCATCTGTAAACCAAGTGCGCTTCATAATGGTCGTTACCGATCGGGCTTCGACCGGTTTCTCGTGCCGACGGACGATGGTGGTGTTGATTTTAAGGTTATATAATATCTTTTCTTTCGCTATAGTCTTCACTCTACGCCATGGTGTACGTGCGACAGCATTTCAATGTCGCGGGACGGGGGGATCGACACTATCGCGGAAGAGGATTTATAGGACGAATGCTGAATCGGGCGATAGACAAACTGCCCTTCGAACTTCACATTCCCGGTGGATATCAATTTTGTGGGCCCGGTACAAAGCTCATGAAGAGACTGCAAAGAGGTGACCGCGGTATTAATCCTTTGGACGAAGCGTGTAGGGAACACGACATCGCTTACCACAACTACAAAAGTGGTGAGGAACGCAAAAGGGCAGACGAAGCACTCGCCAAGACAGCGTGGGAGCGCGTCACGTCCAGAGACGCGAGTGTCGGTGAAAGAGCGGCCGCGCTCGGTGTGGCGGGAGTGATGAAAGTGAAATCCAAAATAGGAGGACGTGTGAAAAAAATAAAACAGATTCGCGAAAACTTGAGAAGAAGAAACGTAGACAGTGAAACAACTAAAAAATATAACAAACAATCAAACATAGACTTGAAAACGCTGTATGCACTTGAGAAAACGAAAAAGAGCTTGCGTGGAAAGACAGCGCGTCCTCGTCCTTCCTCACCACCCGCTCCCCCTCGACTCGTCACGTCGGAAGAGAGGTTGAAAACGGAGTTGGAGAAGGCACGCGAAAACATTCGCAACAAAATGAGCATCTTGAAAGACGCCGAAACGATGCGCAATCGAATACTCGATACTTATCTCACAACGCCCGTCTCGAAAGCGCTGCACCGCTCTCAAAGAGAGGGAAAAAAGAACAACCCATCGTCCACGCGTATCAAATCGGAATCAAGAGTAGAAGAAAAAGAAGAAGGGTCCTCCTTCCAAACTCTCCCAGAGGTCGAAGACGAAGAAGAAGGGAACACAGAAAGAAATAGAGATGATCACAGTCAACATTATGAGCAATTACGGAGCTACTTGTCGAATGCTGCGCTCGACATAGGCGATACGACTTTCGAACCGTACTATAAAGGAGGGCGACCTCACATCGGTAACTCCATCCTAGAACTTGACCCGGAAGATGGAACATTCTCTGTTCAGGGTCACACATTCTATCCAGAACCTGGTCTTCTCGAACTCCTTTTTGAAAAACGCCCCAACTTAGAGGATGTCACGGAAGACGATTTGAAAAAATACAAAACAATTCTCGAACTCACTTCCGCGCACAAGAAGAGCTTCAAATCGAGTTGTCCGTTTAACACGAAAGGAAATCGATGGAAATATCGTACAATTATCTCACATCTTTTCGGTGGAGGGGAAAGACAAAGCAAAAGACTTGAAGAAAGGAAGAAGAAGAAGAAGAAGAAGAAGGGGAGCGGTCTACGTTTTGTGACGGCACCAGACTACAAATATTGGCGCGATCCGAACACACTTGTGGAGAGGTTAAGTCTGTTACACGCTTCGAAAACGGCCGGTAACAATGGGCTCGATGGTGAAATAGTAGAAATAGAAGATGAATTGCGTGACGCCGGTATTATCGGCTAGTGCCTCTAACCATGCAGAACAAGAAGAAGACGACCGTATTGCCGACCGTTCGACAAGGACTCGCTGATGAATTGCATGCGCCTGCCCGACGCCGTTACGCGAGACGGCGGGTGATAACGAAAGGACTCGATGATCTATGGCAAGCCGATTTGGTCGACATGCAACCGTACTCCAAAAGCAATAGAGGAATGCGATACATTCTCACCGTCATCGACGTGTATAGCAAGTACGCCTGGGCGGAAGCGATAAAGAAAAAGACGGGAGCGGAAGTCGTCAAGGCTTTCAACAGCATCGTGACGTCGAGCGGGCGAGTGCCTCACTTCCTACAAACCGACCAAGGCACCGAGTTTTACAATACCGCACTCAACAAGTGGCTCCGAGAGCGTGACATTCGTCATTATTCCACCTTTTCCAACGTGAAAGCCGGCGTTGTCGAACGTTTCAATCGAACGCTCAAGGAGCGGATGTGGAGACGCTTCACCGCCGAGGGGACGCGACGGTGGACCCTTATGCTCCCCACCCTCCTCCGAGATTACAACAATACTAAACATCGAACAATCGACATGAAGCCGAAGGACGTCAAGGACGATAGACTCATGCGCACGGTGTACGGGCAAGTGAAAACGCTCGACCCGCGTCTCCTGAGGACAAATCGATTTCGCGTCGGGGACATTGTTCGGGTGAGTACGTACAAAAGCTCACCGTTTCGGAAAGGCTACGAAGCGCGATGGGGAACCGAACTCTTCAAAATCGTTCGTGTGCATCTCTCGAATCCCGTCACGTACTCGCTAGAAGATCTGCAAGGTGAAACAATCAAGGGCCGCTTCTATACCGAGGAATTGCATCGCACGCGATATCTCGATCGATATTTAGTCGAGCGTGTCGTACGGAAAAAGGGTCCGCTTCGCCTCGTGAAATGGCTCGGTTTCGACTCACGCCATAATTCGTGGGTACATGCGAGAGACATTGAAGCTTAAGAGGGATTTGCATCCTCGCGCGGACAATCACACTTCGACATGTTTGCTGACGTCACAGTCTTGTATAAGAAGGACGACGAAAGCACGACAATCGTCAGTTCTTGTCGCGTGCGAAAGCGAGTCGCTGCTACACCGGTCGATGATCATTGCGCTGTGTCATTCGATTTTTTGTTTTCCTCTGTGACTGTGTGTGCGCTTCTTTGATCATGTTGCGCTACGTGAAACATTCTTTATACAGACTATTGAAAGAAGAAGAAGAAGAAGAAGAAGAAGACGAACAGCGAGACAATGCTTCTTCTTCACCTGAACAGAACAGTTCGCAAGAAGAAAAATCATTTCGAAACGAGAACGAGGGGGAGGGGACTTTGTGGTCAACACAGCCGACCACCCCGTGGCGCGAAAACGAATCCGGTAGAAGAAGAAGAAGACGTGTGCTCACAGCTGTCGCTGATCTTCAAGGGTTTTGGATAGGTGGACAATTCATTATCAAAGTGCTAACCGTCATCCGGGCCCCCAAAGATGATCCTGAGGAACGGTTCGTTCAGAAATTCACCTTTCGTCCACCGCGACCTTTCTATACTTTGAGCAGCGACGACAAGAGACAAGTGTGGTGGATCAAAAGCTGCCATCACGCCACACCGCCGTGGAGTAGCGGCCGTTACGATTATCGAGACAGGACGTTTGTGATGTTGAAAGCTTTCGAAGGTGTCACAACGATATACGTTAAGGGAGCACAGAAGAAAGAGTGGCTGCTGGATGTTATTCAAGGAAAACGTATTGTTGATCTGGAGTCGATCGGATGCCCTCCGCTGAAGGAGTGTTTACGCGCGTACCGCGAACTCTACGCTTGCGGTGATGTTAGCTTAGCAGGGCAGCACGTCATCGCCCTGTACGACTGGATGAGTGTCAATCGACCGCACTTATTGCATCATGAATGGGAGGAGTCGAAAAGGAAGATTGTGTAATCGACCTCTTCCATTCAAGGACGATAAGATGAACAAGTTCCTGCATGTTGCAACATGAAGGGGAGGACCCGAAAAGTGAGATTGTGTAATCGGTTTCTTCAGTTCAAGGACGATAAGATAAACAAGTTCCTGCATGTTGCATCATGAAGGGGAGGAGTCGAAAAGGGAGATTGTCGGCCTCTTCCGTTCGAGAACGATAAGATGAACAGGTTCGTGCATGTTATAATCACGCTCTCCACCGCGTCGCTCATCAGTACGATGTCGACTGTTCCGTCGTACGCATCCGCTCATCCGCTCATCTGCTACGTTGCCGAAGTATTGGAGCATACCAGACAAGAGATCAGGCGAGAGACGCGCGAAAACATCGAGCGCGCTTTCAGAAAGTTGTATGAAGCCGATTACAAGCTTACACTTCTCGACTCGGATACATTGAGTCAATTGCCGGTCGAATTTTTGTGTCATTGGCCCGCGTCTCACGAGGTTGAGCGCGTTTTCGAGAAACTCCCTGAAGACATCAAAAAACTACCGTGTATTGAAGAACTTCGTTCGTGTAAAGAGCATTGGAATCGCGGACGCACGCACATCGATGGACCGCCGCCGTCGAAGCGGAATTATCGCTTTTGCATCTATCTCCGCCAGCCTTGCATCCAACACTACTCTGAGGAGGAGGACGCTGCCGCACCGTCGGGCTGCCCGTCGTGACAAACCGTCACCCTTCTCGTCTGCACGCAGCACTACGCTCAACACGACAACGGATCTCGGCCATTGAAACGGAATGATGTGTGTGTGTGTTTTGTAAGAGGAATATTGTGACGTGTGTGTGCTATGAATTGGATGGATAGCATCATTGTTGGTGTAGCCCTCCTGAACTTTGCTTTCGTGTTCGCTGCTTTTATCTGTTTAATATTTTGACGTGAAACAAAAAGAAGAAAAATGGAAGACCAATGGACAAGTGACACACCGCCACCATCACCGCCTCCACCTCCTTTTGTGGAAGTTCGATCCACTGCATCCCCTCCTCTATGTTGCACCATTTGTCAAAACGATGACACTCCCCCTCCTGTGATGGCGCGCACACTGTGCAATCACTTTTTTTGTCTTGAGTGTATACAAACGTGGCTAGACGTGAACAATACATGTCCTATGTGTCGACGCGAATTAAACCCCCCCCCCCACCCGAAGCTTATCTGAATCTAGATGAATACATTATGGCATCGATGGTGGATGACAGAATCATTATGCAGGCGTACATTTATCTCTGCAACGTCATGTGCACACTTCCCGCCAACGAGAGAGTAGCGGTTCGACAGGTCCTGGAGGCTCTCTGTGATGAAATATGTCGACGACGTACCGCCGAGGCAATAGGTCGACGAGGGGTGGTGTGATATGTCGACAAGAGGGGGATGTGTTGTCACTGGTGATAAGTCCACCGCAGTTTAACGGTGAAATTGTGTGGGGAAATCGCTAAATATCTAACAGGCAAACAAACATGAATGTTATTTATTCTATGTATAATTTGATTTTTATTTGATTTCAATAAACAAAAAACATTCTTTCAATTTGTATTGTTTTTCATTTGTTTTTCCTATCACCGCCTTTTAGGGTTTCCCTTTCTTCTATTATGAAAGTCTTTTCAGCGGGGCAGCGAGCGTCAGCGCTCTCGAGAGAGAGAGAGAGAGTGAGAGACGTGCGGCTGGCTATCTTATATAGAGTGCATTCAAAATGCGCGCCCCGACGTCGCTCACAACTCCATCTCGTTCTCCGGCTCCTAGAGAGCGCGCGTATCTCTATACTCATTAGTCTGCGCAGCGCGCGTCCTCTGCCACCCGCGCCGGGCCCTGCCCGCCGCTATCTTATCAACATCCGGTCGGCAGCGCGCACCCTCAGCGCCCCCTGCCCGCCGCTATCTTATCAGCCACCCGGCCGTTGCCGCCAGCGCGCGGCGCCCTCCCGACCGCGTGTACTATCAGTAGCCCAAAGCAGACAGCTTGACTCGAGATGTCACCGTAGCTCAGAGCCAAAGTGCTGGTCGCCTCCCACACAGGAAATGGGAATTGAGGTTGGTTCGAATCCGCTTCAGGCAGGAGCATTTTTGAAACATATACACACACACACACGCTTCCACAATTCACCGCCAGAGCGCAGACACACACGCTTCCACAATTCGCCGCCAGAGTGCGCACACACTTCCACCATTCGCCGCCAGAGGTCGCAAGGGTGGGGTGATTGACCTCGGTCGGTGGGGACATTATAAATGGTGGCGCCGGTTGTTTACATCGGGTGGGCGGGGGGGGGAGATTATAATTGGTGGCGCCGGTTGTTTACATCGGAGGGGTGGGTGGGAGGGGGAGGGGGGGGCATTATAATGGGTGGCGCCGGTTGTTTACATCGGAGGGGAGGGGGAGGGGGGAGGGGTGGTGGGTTTGTTGACATTCGGCGGGGCATTATAATTGGTGGCGCCGGTTGTTGACATCGGAAGTGGGGTGGGGGCGGGGGGAGGGGGAGGGGCGGGGGAGGAGGAGGGGTGGGCGGAAGTCGATAAGATAAGCTGATAAGAGCTGATAAGATAAGCACTTCCTGCCATTATAATTGGTGGCGCCGGTTGTTGACAGCGGATGTGGGGGCGGGGCCAGGAAGTAGATAAGATAAGCTGATAAGATAAGCACTTCCTGTTCCAGAAACCTCATATCCCCCTACTCTTACCACATAGTCACTCATAATATTCAGTGACTATAAACAATCGCGCAAAATGCAAGTGTTATAATTCAATGTTGCCGTCAGCTGTCAGTCCAATTTATATTGCAAGGGAGATTATATGAGCATTCGAAAGAAATTGTTTGTTTTTAGCAATATCCTCTCAGAATTGTTTTATTTTACGACCCGACTGAAGTACATCTGCGAATCTTCAGCTTATTGTTATCGAAGTACAATTATCTGTCTTCAGGGTGTGATTGGTTATGTACGTTTATGTCTACAAATCCCTCGTGAGTTATGTATGCATATATCACAAATTGCTTGTTTTTTTGATACTTCGTGTCAGGGCAGTGATGTCTAATCGAGCGGATGTAAACCGTAACAATAGATTCAGCAATGGCGTAGTTTCCCTTCACCTAATTTAAAATGCCTGAAACTACGACTAAAAATTGTTACATGCAAATAATGCAACATGCAAATAATGTACACGACCCGGGCTACGGTGCAACGAGTAAAAGGATGCAATTGATATTTAATTGTAACACAGCGTTGCCTTTCATTACATTATTTTTTCATGCCTGCGGATTCTACATAAAACATTAGTACATGAATATTCCATCTCCTCTTTTAAAAGTACCGACAGAAAACAATCACTCTTGTGGTTGACCATAGAAGATGTTCTATGAACTACCAAAAGACATACGAACAATCAAGTGCATTGTTCGCAATTCTCTTTCGTCTTCATACATGCAAGAGGGTTCCATTGACATATCAACGATCGACAGAGAGATCCTTTGTATACACATATGAAAACCTGTAATAATGGAAAAAATCTTCCTTGAAGGGCCAAGTGTCCTTTAATCTACTCGCACAGTAAATAGAATATGCTAGCAGCGCTTCGGACACACGCGTAGCAATGACGCAAGCACAGCAATGCACTGCTCCAGGCACGTCGACGTATCGATTATATTCGCTAGCCGATGAGCAAGGAGGGAGCTGAGGGCACCGAGCTGAGAGAACGGCCGCTCACGGCATATATTTAAGCATCCCTCAGAACGTTTAAAAGAGTCACATTATCCGATCAATGTTGCATTTACATTAAAAAGACATTTTTTGCTATTACTAGGAGTTACGTTAGTTAGGAACGACCGAAGTGAGATACTGGTCACGTGACATTTTTGTTTCAAAGTATAACTAAAAGCACACTACCTATATCATCTCTATACCAAGAGCCTGTTCATTGAGAGTCGCTTGTTCTCCCGAATTCTTTCCTGATGCCGTCATTACTCTTTCGGGACTTCCGAAAATGCTACTGCTGCGAATATGGCATTTCAAGAGACTATATCCTGCGCAATGTTAGATGATTCGGCATGCTGTTAGAAGGTTCATCAGAGCGAAGTGCCGCCAGATCTTACAGTCACGCCTCTTTCTGGCACCTCGCTCTTCGATATGATCATTACATAGCAGGAGCTGGTGACGCATAGGTTTTCGGAAAAAGAAAATAATTTAAAAGAGATTGCACGTGCGGAAAAATCTCATCACTTGGGAACAGGTTTCAGGCAGGATGTCCAGTCCAGTATGCTTCAAAGTGACCATTTGGTTCCCGTGCAATTGTAGTTTTCAAGGCGGCAGAAACTGCAACTAGATTTTGCAGCCCCACTATGGCGGTTTATTAATGACTCCTAAAGAAAATCTCCTCCATTCATAGGAAATATTATTTCTTTTATTAGCTTTACAAGAAATAATGAAATAGTGTTTGCAATTTCCCGTCAGAAATGAAAGCACGAACACTAAAGGAAAGGTGATGTTGGGTTCTAGCCCAGGCTGAGATGGATTTTCAATGCGTTCTATAGTACAATTTAGTCGTACACTTGACGTAAATCAGCTGTTGCGATTTCATCCAATCGGAAGCTCATATCTCGCTACAGTGACGTCACAGTGGGGTCTTTGAAGCTCCCGCTTGGATGAAACCGTGAATAGCTGATTTACGTCAAGTGCACTGTTAAGTAAATCCTAGTATAAGCAGTTTATTTGGGAGCTGTCTTCATCTGGATGAAAATTCAACGAGGCTTGCAGTTTTGATCAGTGGTTTCCGATAATTTCCTCGACTTCTTCCTGCCGAATGCTGCAAGTAAATGTATATGTACGTAAGAAAAGCGCAAGTGTGTGTATGTGCGTGCGTACGTGCGCGTATGCGTGTGGTCGTATGTGTAACTGGACAAGAAGGGGCAATGATGAGGAAGGAAAAATCGGGCGCAACCCATGGCCCGATTGTTATGATACCGCTGTGGTATTCGCCTGGTACTCGTACAAAACAGGCGAATGGTACTGGAAAGGCGAAACTACGGGACCTGGTACTAGACAGGCAAAACAACATAAATACACCGAACAGAGCAGTGGACCGTTTATATCCTTTACCAAACAGCCTTTAGGACCCTTTACCAAACAACCTTTAGTACCCATTACCAAACAGCCTTTAGAACCCTTTATCAAACAACGTATAGTACCCATTACCAAACAGCCTTTAGGACCCTTTACCAGTCTTTAGGACCCATTACCAAACAACCTTTAGTACCCATTACCAAACAGCCTTTAGGACCATTTACCAAACAGCCTTTAGGTCCCTTTACCAAACAGCCTTTAGGACCCTTTACCAAACAGCCTTTAGGACCCTTTACCAAACAGCCTTTAGGACCCTTTACCAAACAGCCTTTAGGACCCTTTACCAAACAACCTTTAGTACCCATTACAAAACAGCCTTTAGAACCCTTTACCAAACAACCTTTAGTACCCATTACAAAACAGCCTTTAGAACCCTTTACCAAACAACCTTCAGTACCCATTACCAAACAGTCTTTAGGACCCTTTACCAAACAGTATTTAGGACCCTTTACCAAACAGTCTTTAGGACCCTTTACCAAACAGTCTTTAGGACCCTTTACCAAACAGTCTTTAGGACCCTTTACCAAACAGTCTTTAGGACCCTTTACCAAACAACATTTAGTACCCATTACCAGACAGCCTTTAGAACCCTTTACCAAACAACCTTCAGTACCCATTACCAAACAGCCTTTAGGACCCTTTACCAAACAGTCTTTAGGATCCATTACCAAACAGCCTTTAGGACCCTTTATCAAACAACGTATAGTACCCATTACCAAACAGTCTTTAGGACCCATTACCAAACAGCCTATAGGACCCTTTACCAAACAGCCTTTAGGACCCTTTACCTTCACCACCTTACCATTCTACCCAGCTATGTTCGAGTAGCTAGTGCAGAAAATCAGTCACTCAAGCCATAGGGCCTCCGGGCCAACGACGCTTCAGCGGCAGCGTCCCTCGCCCCTTGACAATCGCGTCCGGTAACAAAGAGCTCGGGGGCTCCGTCGCCGTGAAGTGCTGCGGAGAAGCGCCGAGAGGAGCGACGCGTCACTTCACGGCGTTCGGCCAACTCCAAGAGCCATCCCCGCGCCGCCCCGCGCCGCCCCGCGCCGCCCCGCGCCGCCCCGCGCCGCCCCGCCCATCGCCGGGTCATCAATCAAAGGCGGCGCTCCTCCGGCGAGCGAAAGGTCAACAGCCCGAAGAAGGCGCCGCTGCCGCCGCCGCGGACGCGAGAGAGCAACCCTCGCACATCACGCACCAGATTATACGCGTGCGTCCGCCCACGCAGTTTGCGCCGCAACGGCCTGTGATATATGTGAGGGCTGAGGGTTATGAGAACGGAAATTTATCTTCAATGTTGCGGTAGAACGTTTTTGGTCCTTTTCTTCACGCTTACGCGTTTTTGATGGAAGAAACTTTACCGCGAACTATGCTCTTCTGGAATGAGGAATTATTATAGAGCATCTTGTTAGAAAACATCGATGAGGAACAACAATGTGGAATTGATATTGATTATCCATATTATAAAACAACCTAATAATCAAGAATGAAACAATGTTTAGTTATTGTCGCCATTACACCAATAAAGAGCAAATTACGAATTAGGATGAAATTTGTAAACCCAAGGTTTAAAACCAATCGATTATATTATTTGTGTAAATGTAAGTACAGTTTATAGTATCATTATCTTATATTTAAAAGCAATATAAATAAGATACACTTTGGTTTAAAAGTATATATAATTTATATTGTTGGCCGCGATCGGTAAAATCCAGAACACACGCCGGCCGGTAAGTATGGCTCTTCAGTGCTTTTGCTGCGTTATGTCGACAGAATAGTACACTGTGAAGGAAAGTAGACAGATATATCAGAATATCAGAGTTTTCTCAATTTCAACAAGCATTTTTTCTCTAGATTAACGCGTTAATTCTGCTTAACTTAATTGAAAAGATCACTCACAAAGGACAGCTACAACAAACAAATATGTTCACGAAAGGTTCTTAAACTCAAATTGTTCAATGTGCTGAAATGTTGCGTCCAAATATATTTTTCATAAACGTTATTTCATAAAACCTTTTTTATATTTATCGGTATTCATTTTTACATATTTCTGATTTATTTCAACATTTCTTGTTCATGTGCTCGGGTTAAGTAGGTCTTCGTCCACGAAGTACCTGGCCCTGCAAACAGTCGCTCAAAATGCGTATGCTTATCCCTTAGGAAGTTTACAAAGCCTTAATTGCCAATTTGGTTGAGACTTCAATAACACACCTGACCAAGCATCAGTCATAACCACGTGTGTTCGTAATGAGTGAGCTCTCATGTTGCAGTGACCACTCTGTTGAAGTGATTGGTCCAATTCATTGAACATACTGAAATTCAAAAGGTGAATTACGGATTAGTACTTCCACTCTGACGTCACGAGCATCATTCGCTGCAAATGACTTCTCCACCCATTACGACGCACGAGGACTACATTTTTTGCGTTTTGCTCCCGTGGGTCGTTTTTCACAAATGAAGTACCAGCGCTCTATACATTAGATAATTTAAGCAGTTTCCTACCACATTGTTTAAAATGTTAATTACCCTAATTAAGTCGATAAGTCTTAGAAAATACTGTTTGTCTTCATTTTTAATTTTGCTCAAAGGTTTCTTTCAGAATTTCAAAATACTACAATTTTTACAAGTTCAAATTAAATAAAAGAAAGGTCTCTCAAAGATCAGTAAAGTGTTATCCGAAAAAATGTGACTATATCAATTCACATCATTGCAAAGGAAATACTATAATAACAATATTCAAAACTCAATATCTCGGAACACATTCTGTGGTAATTGTTTCTCACTTGATGTGAGCTTAATTAGTTAACATCAGACTTCGTCGTCAGAGATTCACGAAATGTAACAGCTTTCATCTTCACCAACCTCCCTTTAATAAGCAAAAATAACTATAAAAATAACCACCGTAATAACCGTTTAATTAAGTATCATGGCGTACATTTTTTTGGAAGATAAGAGTATTTTTCCGTTGACCTGGGTGGGTTACATATTTATCGCCGAGAAATCTCTCTCAGGGTTTTTCATTAACCTGACCAGACGCGCCCAATTCAGTGATCGATATTTCGTAAGTCTCACGCACTTGAAGGAAGGAAAACTAATGGATCGATCAGTACAGGATCTAATTCGCGCGTGAATTGAAAATCCCTACGCAGGACGGTTCGTTCTTCGGTCAATGCTCCTGTGACAGTTCAATTCGTGAATGGAGTTTGTGAGTCGGAAGTGATGAATGGTATGTAATTTTCGCTTCTGAATGCGGACGGTTGGAGAGATGGGAATTTTTTCATCACCCCTCCGAAATGTAGGCTGAGTACGTTTCAGAGTTTACACGGGCCGCTGCAACGTTAGGCAATATCATGTGTCACGTGTGAATGAAATATAAGGCCAAGTTTAATCATATACGACCATTGCGAAATGAATACGTAAAGGATATATCAGGCCGCAAACTCAAGGAACACCCAAGCACTAAATTGCTTTCTTCTGTATTATTTTCATCTCAATATTTTAAAAAATGTACACTGTTAAATGTTCCAAAATATACATAGTTAATCACACGAACGAATATTTCTTCAAACGTTTTCCAGCTAAGTTTAACAGGCTCAGTGAACAAAAATTGAAGATTCAATGCACGCACATTTAATAAACAACTTAATAATGAAAAAAAAAATAAGTTTACCGTATTATTGACATGAAAATTAACTCGTCTTTCACAAATACGTGATTCCTTACCGTGCGAAAAATACCGTACATTCAATCCCAGTAAATATTTCCTGCGGAGGAGAAAAAGAAAACTTTTTAGTAAAAGAAACATTTGATTGTTTCAGCATAAAACGTCGTTCCGCGTGTCACAGCCAAGAGGAAATTATTCCTGTCGATTCACCTCGCGAGATGCGGGTGCGCGCGGCTCGTGGCATCCATTACCCAGACGGAGTCGACTTCATTTCTGGCGTTCCGTTCGCCGCGCCGCGGCGTGCCGTTTGACCTTTGCGTCCGCGATGTCACTCGGCCGCGCTGCCTCGGCAAGTCCCGCACTGCGCTCGCGGTACTCCCGACGAAAAAAGGTTCTTTCGCGTTCTTCACGGCGTCGCGCGCTGGCGTCTCGGGTTAACACCCCTTTTCTCTCTTGCAATGCGCTGCACTATCGCATCGAAAGTAAGTGGCGCTTTTTTAAATTTTAGCATCATATTTACTGAGGATTTTAGCGTCCGCTTGACCCTTCCGTTATTGACTCATGTTTACTACACTCAGACAAATTAAACTGCTTTTTTATACCCTTGTCTCTAGTCTCCGTTTCATCACTCCACCACCGGGAGAGGTGGCTAAGGGCATCAATTGATGTCACTGCAATCCCTCTGACCGGGAGGTCCGTGGTTTGAGACCCGACGGTGGCAGGATTTTTCGACACTATCTAGATAACTACGTCGAATTCAGACGCTGTCTGGAGAATTCTGGCGGTCGGCTGCTCTGATCGGTAGTTTTCCGTGGTTTGTCCGATCAACACCAGATCAATGCCGCAGCAGTAGCCTAACAAACGGGTAACGTCCGATCTTTCCAACCTCTTTCTTGTCCTATCCGCACCCCTTACTCACATACAATTAGACTTACTTGCACTACACTACCATACATGCCGGGAGACCGGTCGGGAGATTAGTGCTTACTTCCGCTGGGGCGGTGCCCCGCTGATGGAAGATACCTGGTCAGGGAGACCCCTCTAGCCGACGGTAGGGCCGCGTCGGATCTCGTCATCCAGCGGGGGAAGATCACCGCCACCTCCCGATGAAAAACCATGCACTACACTAACGGGACTAATGACGTCAATACTTTACGCGTCCGGAATCACTAACAACCCACCATCACACCACTGTACCTCGTACGAACAATGCGGCTGAGTATTACCCTAGCCGTGTAGGAATTATAAGGGTTACATAATTCTGCAGAATAATGTACAATTTTTTGACAGAAAAGCATGTTTTGTGGGTCCCCGATATCGAACAGTATTTCTCTTGATTGCACACGAAGGAAATTACTGTCTCGTACACGTAGTGTGACCAGATGCCTGGGTTAATGGGGTTTTTGAAATCGCATTTCTCATATATCTGTCAGTTTGAAGAAAATAATAGCGCCTAAACCGTACACAGGAATTTTAAAAAATGGATATTTTGTGATCGACCAAGAAGTTGCCACATTCCCTCAAAATTCAAATTGACTTTTTTAAATTTTAGTTTTTTTGGGTACTCACATGAAGCCCCCTAGAGTAACCTTGAAGTTTTGTGTAGAGTACCCTCAGAAATAAAATATTCGTTACAAATCAAGAGTTCACTACCCAAGCAGATTATTCGAGCATTATCAATTTTGATGAAAATACTGCTTATGTTTGTCTTTAGCATTGTTAACAGATAGACATACTAACGAACGGAAATACTGACAGACGTTTTGCCGTAAACAAATCTTTCGGTATCAGGGACCCAAAAAACGTGGTTTGTGGCTACCCAATGTATTACAGGAAGAAATTTATTACGTATAGAAAGAATCCATTTTTTCGGTATCGGAAACTAACAATGCGAAATTTCGTGCTGCAAAATTGCATATGCAGTATGCAATATGCATAGTACGTATGAATTGGAGGATGGAGAATGCGATAAAGTAAAAATGGTATAGTATGTATATTTTTAATACTTATTTTTTTAAATATCATAATTTTGAGAATGATATCTGTCTAAACTAAATCTGTCTTCTTTAAATCTCAGAGGAAATTTAAAACAGCCTAAATTAAATTCTATTTTGTCAGGAAAATATTTTAAATAATTTTTAAAAAACTGTCCTTTTTGTACGACACTGAGAATTTTTAAATTAAATTAATTATTAATCAAACATTTGATATAAACAAGGGAGCATGTGCTTTGCTTCTAATAGATTAATGTTGAAGGAATTGAAGTTTGTTAATATTGATATGATCAGCAGCAACAGTAGCAGACTCTATTGGCCTATTGAATATAAATGCGGATCTGAGAATTGATTCGTCTATTAAAAGTTATATATTGAAAATCAAGGGAATATTTTTATTTGCTAATGAAATTTAAATAAAATGTTCAGATTTAATTTATTTATTACATCTTTTATATCTTTCTAGTTTATTTTACTATTCCCATACTAACTGACGAGTTTTTAGACAACTAAGAAATAGTGGAATTTTGAATTTTTAAAGCCGTAGTAAGTAAAATAGGCTTGCGTATATTAAATAATATATCATTTAGATTTTATATTTCAATGTTTATTTTCATCACAAATGGATTACTGATTGTATTTTATGGTCATATTTTTTTCTATGATACACATAATGAAGTACATTTTAAAGGGGAGAACTGTATCTTTTTGCCATTTTCTCTATCCCCAGGAAGAATTTTAGTTTTATGATGGAACTTGTGCCTTTTCGAAATTTGTCTCCGAAGTTCATATGACTTCTGATAAAAATATTTTTATTACTCAGAAGTAATTACTCAACGTTGTGTAGAGTATCTTCTCGTAGCACACAAGAGAGTTTACGTATTTAAAGCATTCAATATTTTATGATTTACTCTTGATTTACTCCGTTTACAACAAGAAGTTGAAACTCTTATATTTATACATTTTTGTACGACACAGATAAAAAATATAACTATAAAACTTCTAGTTTTATTTGTTTACTATTGGCCAATACTGCTCAACCACTTAACGACATTAGAAAAATTCTATTAGTCTTGATTATTCATCCTATTGTATTCTTAAATGTTCATGTTTTCTTTCTGTTAATGTATGGAATGGAAAACACCACACCATGGTAACTTTAAAAGAAAATACACTATAAACGGAATAACTCTACATCAAACCAGGAATATCTTCCACATCTAAAAATATTATTTTTAGTTTGCGCTTAAGGTGGTGAAATTACCGATTGAAAAATTACTGATAAAATTGAACTGTCGAATACACCACACCATGATAACTTACAACAAAAATACACTATAAACGGAATAACTCTACATCAAACCAGGAATAATCTTCCATATCGAAAAATAGTATTTTAAGTGTACGCTCATCGGTGGAACCACCGCTTGAAAAATTACTGATAAAATTTAACTGTCAAATATCATTTTTCGAGTTATGTTCAGGGATACCAGAGAATTCGGTGGTTTGTATGTTGAAGACTTACGGGGAAGAGCCAGGTGGCGAGGCATCTGCAATAATCCTCTCCTGGCTTAATTAAGGGTATTAAGGCCCCGGAACCTCGTGAGCTGCGAGCTGTGACGCTGTCGAGCGCCAAAGAATACCCTGATCCTCCGTCGGGAGCGCTCCCTCGACGCGCGTCTGCGAACGCTCGTTTCTCCTTCCGATTTTCTGCCTCCCTCCCCCCCTCCCTCTCCAACGTCTCCCACGTTCGTGGATTCATGTCACTTCCATGAAAACTTCCTCCTTCCTGGAATAGCTTCTCGGATGAGAGAATTATTTTTTCCTCCGTTCTCCGCTTCTCCGCTTTCTCCCTTCTCTCCCCTTGTCCCCACTCTCTCACGTACCTTCCATCTTCTTTATTCTTCTCATCATCCGCTTCATACCCTCTTTCCCCTTACATCTCCCACTTGGCTTTCTCGCTTCCTTGCCTTTCTACATCCGTTTCTCTTCCCTTGCCTGCAATTCTGTATTCCAATGTCCGTCTCTCCATTCTCAGTATGTCGCTCCATCCGTCTTCTACGCGCCTCGCCGCCTTCTTTTGTGTTGCCGCGGCGCGAGCTCGGAGCGGCGTCGGGTAAGGTGGTGGCGGCGGCGGCGGCTGTTCCCGCAGGGTTGCGCGCGGACAAATGAGTCGCCAGAGCCGCAGCGCCGTCGCCCCGAGAGAGATGCTACTCGGGGCGCGGAGACGTCGCGCGATGAGCTGCTGCTGCTGCTGCTGCTGACAATGAAAGGCGCCGGCGACGTGCGGCGACACATTCCTGGAAGCTGCGCAAGGTGCGGCCCCGATACAGCGCAGGCACCAGGGATATCTGCGGCGCGACTCTTCCATGCCCCTACCCCCTCCCCACACATACAGACACACCCACGCGGGAGTGCGCGCACACGCACAAACACACACACTCGCAAACCAACTCTCTCTCTCACTCATTCACTCACTCTCTCTCTCACACACACACGTGAGCTCTCTCTCTCTCACTCACACCCGTGCTCGCTCTCTCACTCACTCACACACACACGTGCGCTCTCTCTCTCACACACACACGTGCTCTCACTCACTCACACACACACACGTGCTCTCACTCACTCACACACACACACGTGCGCACACGCACACATACACACGCACGTAAGCGCGTCTGTTCCTTCCTCCTCCCGTCACCCTCCTCTGGACGTTCTTACCCTCTTCGTTTTCTTCCGTCTTCTCTTGCGCGTCCTTTTCTTCTCTGCGGCCTTCTCTCTTCGTTTTTTTTTTCTCGCAGCACATGAATTATGTGGGTGTCCCTGACATTTGCAGATATAATTGGAATCAACACGACGGCGTTTGTTCTGAAGATTAATTAATGAAATATATTTTTACGTTTTCCGCTGCCAGGATTTTAATCTTTGCTGTTATCTCCATTTTTGTCTTATTGAGTTTAAAATGTCCATTTATAATGTTTGCAATCTGAATCAAATATGATTGGTCATTATCTAGTAATTCAAAAAAAAACAAAAACATTTTTACTCAGAGACTGTGTCTGAATGAATTCACAAAGTTCTCATAATTAAATTTTAGAAATCTGACTTCTTTAATGTTCTTCACTGTTTATTTATGAAGATTAAGCCTAAGTACCTGTATTCATAAAATATACTCTTTCTATGTTGAGAACAAGAACAAGCATCCTGGTCCGTAAGAATCTTTTTGTTAGAGATGGTAATTTCGATATATCCTTTGCACGAGTTACAAACTGCAGGACTTTCACAAGTGAAAATCCGACCGAGCCATTCAAGGTGAAAATACGGTCCTTGACTTTCCGTGAAGTCAAGACCGCCCTCCTCTCTCGACAAACCCATAAGTAAATATAGAGTCGACAAATTCTGGGTATTTCTACTACGCCTGAAAGTTAGGAAATAAGAAAAAGTTTACAAATCGACTCCATATTTTTCTTCTTTATGAATATGGTAACCTATATTCCATTCACCGAATATTTTTTTGTCAACTTTGCATTCACTTTCCTAGCTCAAACTAGGTGAGTAGATACGAAGTCATAGCGTGAGAGAATAAAACTAAAGAGACCTACTGTGCGAAGAGATATTCCAGAAGGTAGAAAGCGTGAAGAAAAATTGTTTTTAATACTTTGCATCTTGACTGTCACCATTAATCAGTAGTGAAGTAAACAAAACTAAAAAAACAACCTTGACGTGATTTATTTGGTTGTTAATAAAAAACATAAAATAATTTATTAATACTATTACTACTTTGCTAGTTTGTTTACTAGTTTGCTTACATCGCAAATAACTGCCAACAAGTCCTTCGAATAATAACTTAAAACAATATTTGAAATTTTGTAGAAGAACAAATAAGCACTGATACTACTTTTGAAAAGTCATGAAGACAGAAAGAAAAAATATTCAAGGTGTTTTACTGCAAATGTGGTCATTAATTAGTAATTATTATGACATTGTGACTGACATGATGAAAATGCCCGAAGAGAAGGAAAGAGATAGAGAAAAATACTGGAAAAAATTATATAATACAATATTATTTGGCATGATTCATGTAACACAATAACAAAAATGTCAACTATACATTAAAAAATCATAAAACAAAGCTTTTAAAATTGTTGCTCTGCAAAATCCACAATCAACTTTTACACCGCTGTAAATTAGTGAGATCAATTTACATACGAGGTACTGAGAAAAATAACTTTTACTTCTTTATATCAATTTTTCGCAGATTCGACTACCTACAGACCTGCTCACACGAAGATATTATCCCGCTGTTACAATAATAAAAACGGAACTATCGAACTTTATTAATTAAAAAATTTAGTAGTGTAAAAATATTACATAGATTGGAAACGCATAATATTCATTCTTTGGGAGCCAACGCAAATCACGACAGTCACACACTTCCCCTAAGGGGAAAAGCGTTGATACACACAGCAGAAACTCGTGACGTTGTATGTCAAGAGTAAAACACCCAAGAGTAATTTCGTCACACGCGACGAGCCACTTCAATAATTCACCAATGCCACGATCTGTGTTTGTGGCAATCGATCATACGAGACTACTCGGCGAAAGCGACTGCTCAGTGAGTGGCGTAGCTAAAGAGGAACGAAGCTGTTTTAGCCCCCGCTGTAAGGGCAAAATATTATGTACACTAAAGAAACCACTTACGTATTATCTTTATTCAGCAGCTCCAATATTGCAAAACATACGAGTAATGCATCCCGTATCAAATAATAGTTATTTATGCACCAAAGGTGTTTTAAGTGTTCTAATGACCGAGCGGTGACAAATCGCTGGAGGACCTTTGGCTTGAGGATGTTTTGTCGGTAGAGGTCATTAAAACTAGTTAATGCCTGGGGTACATACATAATTTCATTTTTACCTAATTTTATTGATTCGTATTTACTTATTTACTAATTAACTAGATGTTAACTCGACTCGGCTTGTCTTTTCATATTTCCCCCGATAATTCTTTTTCGTAATCCCTTCTCATAATTCCATCCGTAAGGGAACATCATTCAACTGTTTTTATATGTCCCTTGTAACCACGGTTCTCTCGATAGTCCTCGACAGTTATGCAGCGTATATCGAGCTCCGTATCGAAGACAATAACAAATGATAATGTAGAGATAAAAAATAAAATTAATTTCAGTCTACAGCCCATCAATATATTTTTATTTTTTCATGTTTAAGCTTTAACCCCACGCGAAAGATGCTCCATACCTTTTGAGTCAATCGTGCTTTAGTCGTCCAACACATTGTTACCCACTGGCTATGAACGTGTTACTAACTAGATAGAAAATCATTCGGTCACACGAGAATGGTCTGGCATCGTTAACGTCCTCACCATGTGAAACGTGTTCCTTGTGCTGTAGAAAGCATGTAACTGTTCTTTGTATATTTTTGGTGTTACAATGTAGCCCCTGTACATATTTTGCGTAAAGATATTGGGTGTAATTGTAACTAAATTTTCAAGGATCTGACCGCCTAAGATTTGTTTGGATAAGATCTCGGAATTATAAGATAATGGAATATTATACCAGATTTTCCCCCCACCGTCGTTAACTACACCTTCACTTCATCTGCCAGTCGTCTCCTCGGCACGTGTCTCTTCTGTGCGCATTGGCGACTAACATCGTGGGTCTATTTACTTTTTAATGGAGGCAGAGACCAGGAACGCCCTCGGCAGAACAGGGTCTAGGATCAATCGATCGTTCTCGCCTGTTTCCATGGCTCCATAGCGCACTCGGCTAGCGCTCCGTCAGCTGCGTCTACATCACGCTTTCACCTCGTCACCGTTCACGCCACCTTTCCCGCCGCTGTCCCCGCGGCTTTTCCTGATGCCGTCCCTGCCGCCGTCCCTCCCGCCGTCCCACCGTCATTCCGCCTCCATCCCTGCCGCTTTTCCCGGTGCCGTCCCCGTTGCTGTCCCTGCCGCCTTCCTCACCGCCTTTGTCGCCACTGTCCTCGCCACGTTTCCCTGCCGCCGTCCCCGCCGCTTTCCCCGGTGCCGTCCCCACCGCCGCCCCCACCGCCGTTCCCGCCGCCGTTCCCGCCGCTGTCCCCACCGGTGTGCCCGCCGCTTTCCGCAACGCCGTTCCTGCCGGCATTCCCACCACCGTCCCCACTGCCGTCCCCGCCGCCGTCGCCGCCGTCGTCGCCGCTGCCGTCCTTAACTCTTAAAAATGAACAGTTATTAGATCAAAAATAGTACATTCTGATGTAAGTATAGCTGGAATAATAATAAATATATTTTTTGTGAAATGAAATGAAATTGTACAATTGAAAGTGAAAAAACTCACAGCCGTATTTACGAAAAAATAAATGTTCTCATTCGTTTGTCGATTTCGTATCATTTCATTCACCTCTATAGCGATTGAATTTTTAGATATAGAAAATATGGATCGTATGAAATATTGTCTCACTGTCTTCAACTGATACCCGTGTAAGTATACTTAGATGGAACTACCTGTCTTCAGAATCTCCCCTACATTTTCATTCACATTGGTCCCGACCATTGTTGTTCAACCGCATCGGCACTTCTTCACACATCGCCACTTAATCATAGGTAATGCCACGAGTGCTTTGGAAATTGTCGATAAATTCCCGACTCGCGAAGCGAGAAGAGGATTTATCTTCCAAAGCACAAGTAGTATGTAATAGGACAATTCCACGAGTGAAATCATGTCAAACAGAGTTCCCAAATGCGCAATTTATTGAAAATAACTGAAAGCTATGTGAAAATCAAAGATGTTATATTAAAGTAGATATGCTGTTTATTATACATCTACATAGCCTCGATGTATACCAAACATAGATGAGTCACATTTTATGATTGGCCAGTAGAAAGATGCGCTAAGAACATTGGATAGAAAAAACGATAAGCTTTTTGAGATACACCGCCCTGATTGGGTCATTTTGTGTCCATAGTTAAACATTATTTGTTTTAATTTTACGAGTGGAATAGTCTGCACAACGCCAAACATCTTTTAACGACTGACCTCTAAACAGAAATGAATCCAGCATTTGAAAATAAACTTTATTGCCTATGGTGTGAAAAAACATGAAAGTGGAAAACTTTGACAAAATTACTAATTTATTCAACACTCTTTAAGAAGGTTGACGCTTCGTCAACATTTACACAGCTTTAAAATAAGCGAGTAAAAAGCATCGGCCTTGAAAATATTTCCCCCAGAGCAGATCGTCCTCGAGTCACTAACCTCTTAAATCCCTTATCTTGACGTTCTCTTACATACCCGAGAATAATAACAATATTGCTCGTTCTTAGGACAAAGTTAAATGCAAAAAATATTAAAAGTCACTTAAGTTCAGTTTGAAAGCTAAGATATAAAATCGATGAGTTCAGTTTTAGTAAGGAACCAACAACACACGTGGTACATATTTTAAGCTTATTACAAGAGGATTAACTATATAATTTACTTAATCAACAGAGAATTTTGTTCTATTATGTGCTATTATATTGTTGTTTTAATATCTACAATATAATTATTTGTTTTACATTTTAATGTATAAAATATATTCCCAGAGTAATAATATTTTATTAGGTTGGCAGAATCTATCGTCTGCGAAAGTTTAAAAAACCCTACTATGTCAGGAAACATTTCATGAATGAATCGATGGGAAATTTCTTTCAAAATATAGTCTGAAAAAAGTATAACTCATACATCGTCAATAGATTTGGAATGAACACGTGTATGAAAAAAGATATTAAATTGAACCGACGCCTGTTTAAATAAATTATGTGTACAGTTATATTCTAAACATTTACGTTGCTTCAGCAAACGTGTTACGTTTTCACTCACTGTTTGTATACATCACATAAAAATATGGTGGTTACGATAATGTGCTTATCTCAGTGATATTTTAAATGCGAGAATATTATAATCAATGCCTTTAGGATAGCTCATGGACAGTGTACTATTCGATTACTCATGGACAGCGTTCGATTACCGGTCGAGGCAAAATAGAGTTGTTGCTTTCCTTTAATATCTTCTCGGTTTCAGTAGCGACGAACGGTGTAGCGGCGACAGCACTGGTGTGACGAAGAAAAGCTCAGAGTTTGCTAGTTACGGTCAGAGTAATACGTCATAATCACCGCATATCTCTCGTATCCCCCAAGTGTGGGAATTAAGCCCAGGCATGCGGACACTGTTAGCTGGCATTGTCGGAGTATCGACCCAAAATACCAAATGCATACATCCATACAAATATTTGAAAGACACAGTAAACAAACAACATAAATGGTGAAGGAGAGACGAATTGTACATTTTCTGGTGAATTTTCTTTATTTCAAGGATTCAAAAGCTCTATTGAGAATAAACGAGTATTAATAATTTATAATCCGCGCAGAAATTGATATTAAACTCTGCAACCATTAAACTATGACGTTTGACTGGTGTCAATGATATTTTTAGTTACCCAGGATCTTTAAACGTGGGATTTATAGAAGGTTCACGCAAGGAGACACCATTAACAAGTCGACGTAGTCGGACAATTCTCCAAACTGCCAAATACATGCATTACAACCGATTTATGACGAATTGTAGCGCTATCTTCGGAACACACTGTGAAGCCGCGCACTTTCCCATCCTCCGCCGAAAGCACAGACGTCGGGAGCGCGGCGGCAGCGTTGGTGGACGCCGAGGCTGACAAAGGCGCTTGTTATTCGGCCGAGGTCGCGTCGAGCGCGCGCTCTCTGCACAGGTCGGCGCCGCGTCGCGCTTCGCCTCAAAGGAAACCGCCGCCCCGCGCTTTCTCCCACGACTAATCCCGCAGCTGCCACTCGCTACCGGAAGCGTCCGCCTTTCAAATCTTGTTTTCGTCCGCAAACACACCGACCGCGAGGCCGCCGCCGGGAAAAGTGTGTCTCAGAGCGCGGTCGCGTCGCGTCGAGTCGCGTCGAGTCGCGTCGATTCGAGTCGCGTCGATTCGAGTCGCGTCGATTCGAGTCGCGTCGATTCGAGTCGCGTCGAGTCGCGTCGAGTCGAGTCGCGTCGAGTCGAGTCGCGTCGAGTCGCGTCGAGTCGCGTCGAGTCGCGTCGCGTCGAGTCGCGTCGAGTCGCGTCGCGTCGCGTCGCGTCGCGTCGAGTCGCGTCGCGTCGCGTCGCGTCGCGTCGAGTCGAGTCGCGTCGAGTCGCGTCGAGTCGCGTCGAGTCGCGTCGAGTCGCGTCGAGTCGCGTCGAGTCGCGTCGAGTCGCGTCGAGTCGCGTCGAGTCGCGTCGAGTCGCGTCGAGTCGCGTCGAGTCGCGTCGAGTCGCGTCGAGTCGCGTCGAGTCGCGTCGAGTCGCGTCGAGTCGCGTCGAGTCGCGTCGAGTCGCGTCGAGTCGCGTCGAGTCGCGTCGAGTCGCGTCGAGTCGCGTCGAGTCGCGTCGAGTCGCGTCGAGTCGCGTCGAGTCGCGTCGAGTCGCGTCGCGTCGCGTCGCGTCGAGTCGCGTCGCGTCGCGTCGCGTCGCGTCGAGTCGCGTCGCGTCGAGTCGCGTCGAGTCGCGTCGAGTCGCGTCGAGTCGCGTCGAGTCGCGTCGAGTCGAGTCGCGTCGAGTCGCGTCGAGTCGCGTCGAGTCGCGTCGAGTCGCGTCGAGTCGCGTCGATTCGAGTCGCGTCGATTCGAGTCGCGTCGATTCGAGTCGCGTCGATTCGAGTCGCGTCGAGTCGCGTCGAGTCGAGTCGCGTCGAGTCGAGTCGCGTCGAGTCGCGTCGAGTCGCGTCGAGTCGCGTCGCGTCGAGTCGCGTCGAGTCGCGTCGCGTCGCGTCGCGTCGCGTCGCGTCGAGTCGCGTCGCGTCGCGTCGCGTCGCGTCGAGTCGAGTCGCGTCGAGTCGCGTCGAGTCGCGTCGAGTCGCGTCGAGTCGCGTCGAGTCGCGTCGAGTCGCGTCGAGTCGCGTCGAGTCGCGTCGAGTCGCGTCGAGTCGCGTCGAGTCGCGTCGAGTCGCGTCGAGTCGCGTCGAGTCGCGTCGAGTCGCGTCGAGTCGCGTCGAGTCGCGTCGAGTCGCGTCGAGTCGCGTCGAGTCGCGTCGAGTCGCGTCGAGTCGCGTCGAGTCGCGTCGAGTCGCGTCGAGTCGCGTCGAGTCGCGTCGAGTCGCGTCGAGTCGCGTCGAGTCGCGTCGCGTCGCGTCGCGTCGCGTCGCGTCGCGTCGCGTCGCGTCGCGTCGCGTCGCGTCGCGTCGCGTCGAGTCGCGTCGAGTCGCGTCGAGTCGCGTCGAGTCGCGTCGAGTCGCGTCGAGTCGCGTCGAGTCGCGTCGAGTCGCGTCGAGTCGCGTCGAGTCGCGTCGAGTCGCGTCGAGTCGCGTCGAGTCGCGTCGAGTCGCGTCGAGTCGCGTCGAGTCGCGTCGAGTCGCGTCGAGTCGCGTCGAGTCGCGTCGAGTCGCGTCGAGTCGCGTCGAGTCGCGTCGAGTCGCGTCGAGTCGCGTCGAGTCGCGTCGAGTCGCGTCGAGTCGCGTCGAGTCGCGTCGAGTCGCGTCGAGTCGCGTCGAGTCGCGTCGAGTCGCGTCGAGTCGCGTCGAGTCGCGTCGAGTCGCGTCGAGTCGCGTCGAGTCGCGTCGAGTCGCGTCGAGTCGCGTCGAGTCGCGTCGAGTCGCGTCGAGTCGCGTCGAGTCGCGTCGAGTCGCGTCGAGTCGCGTCGAGTCGCGTCGAGTCGCGTCGAGTCGCGTCGAGTCGCGTCGAGTCGCGTCGAGTCGCGTCGAGTCGCGTCGAGTCGCGTCGAGTCGCGTCGAGTCGCGTCGAGTCGCGTCGAGTCGCGTCGAGTCGCGTCGAGTCGAGTCGAGTCGCGTCGCGTCGCGTCGAGTCGCGTCGCGTCGCGTCGAGTCGCGTCGAGTCGCGTCGAGTCGAGTCGCGTCGAGTCGAGTCGCGTCGAGTCGAGTCGCGTCGAGTCGAGTCGCGTCGAGTCGCGTCGAGTCGCGTCAAGTCGCGTCGAGTCGCGTCGAGTGGCTAATTCCAAAGGCTGAACCCGGTGTCGCAGGGAGGTTGGGTCTGCGAGGGAAATAGACGCCATGCGACGAATAATGAAGGGGCACGAATTACAGTAATTTATGCACCCACGGCGTTGTAAGGGTTCTAATGATCGTGCGGTGACAAAGGCTCGAGGGGGTTTCGTCGCTCGAGATCATTAGAGCCCGTTAACGCCCGTGGTAGAAATAAGATTATATTTTGTGCCTAATTTTAATGATTCAAATTTGCTTATTTACTAATTAACTATGCGTTATCTTGATACCCTGTCTTTTTATATTTCCCTCCCATAATTATCTTTCATAATGCTCTCCATAAGATAAAATGTAGCATCATTCAACTGTTTTCATATTTCCCTCGTAACCATGTTCGTCTCGGTCCAGGTCAATTATGCAGTGTATATCTAGATCCATACCGACTTCAGCACCTAGCAATAATGTATCAACAAAACAAAACTTTAATCTGGCAGTCTATTTTTTTCATTGAAGCAGTACCTAATGTAAGGTCAAAATTCGTATTGTTCTCTAGAGAGTAGCCACTAATGTTCTGAAAAAAATATCCCTGACTTTTCATAGCTTTCCAAAGCATTTTTTTTTTTACATTTTTCACTGACGGGGTTTATAGAGTATTATACACTATGAAGAAAATAATGAAACGAGCATGAAACTTATGTGCCAGCTCCCTACTTTTGTCGTGATAAAGAACAAATTTTAAGAAATAGTCAACAAATATAAATTGATCAAAAAACACAACTGTACTTTTTTGAATACTTTTCTAGTTTCATAGCCATCTCAAGATGTTTCATGAATTCTGAAGATTCATCTACAATTTCCCAGAGTGTTCCTTGACTTTTTAGAGCAATGAAATTCCCAGATTTTTTACGGTTTTCCAGTTGTTTTTTCAGAAAGTGGCCCCTCTGCTGTAGGAGAGATGGGTCGAATAGAAAAATCGAAGAATTTAGGATTGAAAAAATATTATATTTGCTTACATAATATAACATGAATAAATCCTGATAATGCTTTTTTCTATTTCTGCTGTTTTAACGTTTTCACATATTTTTCATCACAAATCATCATGTATTCAACCTTCTGGTCCAGTCCGTCTTCAACAGTACCCTTGCATCACCTTATGGGTCTTCCCGTACTACTTTACACATGTAGCTATAGAGGATTTTTGGCATTCGGTCTTGAGGCATTCCCATTAAATGATCATGCCAATTCTTTATGGCTTTGTCTATTTTTTCGGTGAGATTGCAGGTATTTAATTCGTGTTTGTTGCCGCGAGACGCTCGGCGCGTATTGCATCTCCGTCATTGAAACAGTTGGAATATAGGAATGAAATAGTAGTATTTTTGAGTGGCTTTAATTGAATTATTATTATTATTATTATTATTATTATTATTATTATTATTGTTGTTGTTGTTGTTGTTATTGTTGTTGTTGTTGTTGTTATCGTGCTCCTAGTTTAGTAGAAAATATCATTCGGTGTAAATACATAAGTCACTTAGCTGCTCGAGTTTTAAAATATTTTAAAAGACACATTTCATTTATTTTTGCTAATTAAAACTCTACAAGATAAAATTTTCTACCGCTTGTGTGCTTTTCCAAGAATTTATCTCTCCAGCAAATATCACTTTAATACTAAGAAAAGCCTATGTAATATCCGAATATCGTATAGTAGTAATATACTCCGAATTAATGTGAATAAATTAATTTAATTCCACTATCGTCCCTTGCCAAAATTCGCAGCGCTCGTAAACGTGACATAGATATAATTACGGGCTTGTATCATTAAATTTTGCGCGAATTAATCTTGCAGCTAAACTGACACTTGTGCAGCCTGAGAATAAACAAGTGAAACATTAATTCAAGTCTAGACTTGTACCAAACACCCCCTAATGCTATGATTGTAAAATATACTATCGTTATGGACTTTATCTACGCGAATTCTCTACGGAAGATAGTGACTAACCGCTCATCGCATCAAATTATGGATGTGAAACGCGGCAGTTTCGAATAATAGTTTATACCGACACAATGGATATCAATCTTGTGAAAAAACAAAAAAATAAAACGACCAATATACGAAGCGAAACATTAACTTCCAAGTTATTTTCTTATTTTAGGCAGGAAGAGGATAGCTAAAGTTGATTGATACGCTATACAACGGATGACAGTTCTCAATATAGTAAAGTAGGTAGTTTGTAAACAGTTTCGTGTATTTTGTATTCTGCAAATACTTCTCACAATCATATGCAATGCAGATAAGAGGGTTGTCAATTTACAAATTACTTGAATGTAGTATCACAGTCATGAGAGAGACTCAGTAACATCGAAAATACTCTATTTTTTAAAATCATTGACGAGACATTCATTTAGAGGAATGTTCAAACAAACGCAAATATTTCCATTTTAGGTATTGCTTTTTTAGGCTGCATTTTAGATTTTGCTAGTACGCAAAAGAGTACGGATCTTTTAACGTCAAAGCAGGGAAGGCTATATAAACATGTATTTATTCATTGGAAGAATGCAAATATCTCTGATGTGAACAGAGTAAAAGTTTATTCATCTTTACTAGAGCAATGCATCACGTGGGAATACGAATATCAATGAAGGGGGGGCGGTGCGAATGCGATATCACGCTTCAGAAAGTTCTTTGATTTAGAGGCAAGCGATTAAAGAAACCATAGAAGGCGCTAAAATGTTTGGAACGTAGAATTGGTGTGTGAAGAATATCTTTATTCAGGCAGGGGGTCACGAGGGATCAGAGAAATGCGAATAACAATGGAAGGGATGTGCATATACGATATCACGCTTCAGAGAATTGTTTGATTTTGGGAAGGGCGATTCAAGATAGCATAAAAGGGGATATCATGTTTGGAATAAAGAAGTGGTTAGTAAAGATCGCGATAATGCATTGACTTTGAAGTTTGCATGAAGTTTTATTAACGCTCGTTTTAACTACAGAAAAACCACAGGTATATAATTTGGAATTCGCGCTTTTTGACTAAATGTCCTCACGTTCAAATGAATACGTTCGCATGGCATTCGACTGCGAAATCCACATGACGAGTGCACATTGAACCAATGCCTCTCTTTAGGCAGAACTCGGCCAATTTTGAAAGTGTGCCATTTGACCAGACGAACGCATACAGTGGATTCGGCCAATGCTCCGTGAACGACACCTATTGGAGCAGGAGAAAAATGAGAGAGACGTGCGCGGCAATCGCCAGTATTTTACGTGGCCTTGCCCTCGGCCTAGTCGGGTTGCCCACCGCCACAGCTTCACACATTCACCCCTTCCCCCCCCCCCACACACACACTCCCTACTCCCTTTCCTGTAGTAGAGGTCGATAACACGGGGCGCGACCGTTGACTCTCACCGCAGAGGGGATTAGCGCGAAATATCTGTGGTCCAAGAGCACGAAATTGCTCTTTGTGGAAGTATAATTTCAAAACCTTACGAAGAGAAAATATTTTTGACACGTTCTGATACATTTAGCTCGGCAAAACAAAAGGGTTGATTTTAATTCTAGAGAAAAGTAATTTTGTTCGTTGTGTACTTGAATGAAGTACAAAAATAATTTTTATTGCAATTTGAAAAAAAATTCAATTTTTAAAGTAAATTGCATTTAGAAGAGAATTGTTATTGTAACTTCCTTAATTCCACTATTAACAGAAACCTATTATATAAAATATTTCGCTTCTTACACCTCTCATACAAAAAAATGTAAAACGAAACTACATTTTGTAAACTTTGTTACGTTTTTCATGATAAAACCTGAATGCTTACCACTTCTGAAAAATTATAATGTTCTTCCGCGATTTGGAGAGAAAACTAAGCAAGCTTATATTTCTGAAATAGCAATTTTATTTTTACTAGAAAAAATTGAGTTTCTTGCCAATAAGAAACTCAAGGGGAAGAAAATATCTCTTTCCATTAGTAGTACGTTTAGCGGACATTCCGCTGTATTTAATTGTGTTTGCACCCATTTTCGTTTTTGTAATTTTGTGCGCTGACTGACTGCTCGTCCGTCTGACTGCTCGTCCGTCTGACTGCTCGTCCGTCTGACTGCTCGTCCGTCTGACTGCTCGTCCGTCTGACTGCTCGTCCGTCTGACTGCTCGTCCGTCTGACTGCTCGTCCGTCTGTCTGCCCGGCCGTCTGTCTGCCCGGCCGTCTAACTGCCCGTCCGTATGTCTGCCCGTCCGTGTGTCTGCCCGTTTTTAAATATGAATAGTTTTCGCGTAATTTTGCGTGAAATGTAGGCAATTTTTAATTTTTTCCTTAAAAAGGCTCTATTTGTTCTTTACATTTTTTTCCTCGTATGTATCAAAGAGCGTTGGAAACAAATGTGCTAGTCACTTTTTCTGCAAACTCTCTGTTATTACACTTTTGTTTTGTGCAATAATTTATATTGAAACATTTGTTATTTTTGCTTCAATGAAAATGTTTTCGGAACATTCGGTGCAATGTCTAAAAGTACGGTATATTTAACATAAACTTGATTTGACATAACTACGTCAACTCGATTTTGAGAGACTCGCGATCTAATGGGATAATAATGGAGACGAAATACAAACACTTGATGTTCACAACTGATTATTAAAATATTCAATGTTATATTTACCTCTCAAAATTAACGTTCGATTGTGGTTTTGTGGAACGTAAGCCTACTACATTTCAAATGACAATCACAATTCTTAGCTATGTGTGAAGAATATAGTTTAAATTATTTACGGAAAAAACTACAAATCAGTATAGAAATGACCAAAAATACGTGTATGTAATAAAGATGTATCTTTAATTTTATATAGTGGTATATTCTTCCTACAGATACACGTGAAGAATTCATATTTATTGTACATACATTATTTGTCGGTTTACTAACTATCGGAGACATCAAACAAACGATACCAATCGTATAAAAATGTTTATTTCAGTATTAATATTAAATTGTCTTCTTGGAATCAGAAGGTTGTTCTAAATTCGCACGTATTGATGTCATGGCAATAATCAAATCATTTCAAACAGTAAATAATTATTAAGAACATTTCTTTCATTCCATGGCTGTCTTCCATAAGTCACTCATTGCAGCCAGTTCACTAATAAAAAGACTGAACAAAAAATATAAAATAACTAAATAAAAGTAAATAATTAGACATTGTTTCTTTTTTAGGTTTATCAATATGAATTCTGCTTTTGATTACGGCACTGAGTGTGTTGTTTTTAAGGTCGCATCAACTTTTAGGTCATTAGCGACCACTGTTGCTTGTAACGGTATGGTAACTATGAGGATGACACGATATGATGATGATAGAGGTTGAAAGGACGAACACAATACAACCATGCCCGAGGCGGGGCTCGAACCCGCGGTCCTTCGGTCCGAGGTCGCTACGGCACTCCTGCCTTAGCGATCTCGCCACCGGATCGACGTCACTCAGTTTATTTAATGATTTTATAAGTATTTTTGACATTACCAATGTATTTATGGAATTGGATATTTTCTCGTACAATATTCATTTCATTTTCTTTCATTCACAATTTCCGTTAATTAAAATTTACTTCGGCCTCCCAACCCTTACACTTTCAGTCACGTACCGAGTATTTCCAGCGCCGAAAGAGGTTCCTAGTCATTCGCCCGCAAGCGCCCAGGACGAGCAGCGGCTCGCCGTCTGCGCGGCTGGCGCTCTTCGTGTTGTCCGCCAGGCGCTCGACGCGCTCGCAGCGTCGGACTCCGCGCATCGCTTCCGCCGCCGCGGGCCGCCGCCCTCCGGTGCTCCCGCGCGCGAGTACGACGCCGCGGCTTTCGCGCTTTGCGTCAAGTTCGCGGGCGCGCTCGCCCGTCAGGCCCACAACACGGCCGTGCGTCGCGCGTCACGTCGTCCCGTGGTGGCTATGCCGCGCGCCCGCTCGCCTTGGAGGCAGGGAAAATAGGAGAGACAGACAGATAGAGAGACAGACAGATAGAGAGACAGACAGATAGAGACAGACAGATAGAGAGACAGACAGATAGAGAGACAGACAGATAGAGAGACAGACAGATAGAGAGACAGACAGATAGAGAGACAGACAGATAGAGAGACAGACAGAGAGACAGACAGATAGAGAGACAGACAGATAGAGAGACAGACAGATAGAGAGACAGACAGACAGATAGAGAGACAGACAGACAGACAGATAGAGAGACAGACAGATAGAGAGACAGACAGACAGATAGAGAGACAGACAGACAGACAGACAGACAGATAGAGAGACAGACAGACAGACAGACAGATAGAGAGACAGACAGATAGAGAGACAGACAGATAGAGAGACAGACAGACAGATAGAGAGACAGACAGACAGTGAGAGACAGACAGACAGATAGAGAGACAGACAGACAGAGAGACAGACAGACAGAGAGAGACAGACAGACAGAGAGAGAGACAGACAGACAGAGAGAGAGACAGACAGACAGACAGACAGACAGACAGACAGATAGAGAGACAGACAGACAGATAGAGAGACAGATAGAGAGACAGATAGAGAGACAGATAGAGAGACAGATAGAGAGACAGACAGACAGACAGATAGATAGAGAGACAGACAGACAGATAGATAGAGAGACAGACAGACAGACAGACAGATAGAGAGACAGACAGACAGACAGACAGATAGAGAGACAGACAGACAGACAGATAGAGAGACAGACAGACAGATAGAGAGACAGACAGACAGACAGATAGAGAGACAGACAGACAGACAGATAGAGAGACAGACAGACAGACAGATAGAGAGACAGACAGACAGACAGATAGAGAGACAGACAGACAGATAGAGAGACAGACAGACAGATAGAGAGACAGACAGATAGAGAGACAGACAGACAGACAGATAGAGAGACAGACAGACAGATAGAGAGACAGACAGATAGAGAGACAGACAGACAGACAGATAGAGAGACAGACAGACAGACAGATAGAGAGACAGACAGACAGACAGATAGAGAGACAGACAGACAGACAGATAGAGAGACAGACAGACAGATAGAGAGACAGACAGACAGACAGATAGAGAGACAGACAGACAGACAGATAGAGAGACAGACAGACAGACAGATAGAGAGACAGACAGACAGACAGATAGAGAGACAGACAGACAGACAGACAGACAGATAGAGAGACAGACAGACAGACAGACAGACAGATAGAGAGACAGACAGACAGACAGATAGAGAGACAGACAGACAGACAGACAGATAGAGAGACAGACAGACAGACAGATAGAGAGACAGACAGACAGATAGAGAGACAGACAGACAGACAGTGAGAGACAGACAGACAGTGAGAGACAGACAGACAGAGAGAGACAGACAGACAGAGAGAGACAGACAGACAGAGAGAGACAGACAGACAGAGAGAGACAGACAGACAGACAGACAGAGAGAGACAGACAGACAGACAGAGAGAGACAGACAGACAGACAGACAGAGAGAGAGACAGACAGACAGACAGAGAGAGACAGACAGACAGAGAGAGACAGACAGACAGAGAGAGACAGACAGACAGAGAGAGACAGACAGACAAAAAGAGACAGACTGAGAGAGACACAGAGAGAGATAGAGAGAGAGGGGGCGGGAGAGGAGAAAGATAACCGGATGTACCCCGTTCGGAGAATAATCGGCAGACGGCGTGGCAATGTGCTGAGTGGTTACTGACCGCGAGCGGTACGAAGCCTCATTTGCTGTGATGTGTAATGCACGGTTCGAAATGGGCTTCTTGTAATTTTCGAGAGCATACTAATCAACCATAGTACGCTATACTTTTTCCTCATATATTATCGTTGTTACTCATAATTATCATTTATCTTTGTGCAACTCAGCAGTCGAAATGTATTACAAAATTGAAATAATGGAAATACAAATTGAGCCAATTCAGGTGTCAGACATGTTCACCAGCGTGTTCATTGTAATATCAGCACTAAATAATTCCTTTACCAATTTGATCTCAGGATGACCTCATAAGTGTTTCCAACAAATGTGCATTTTTTAATACATTTCAATTTCTTCTTAGCATGTATATCACAGCAAGTTATTGAGCATATCTAAAACTCGAAGCTATGATGGGGATCATTAGTGAATAATATGGATAATTAACAGACAGGAGATCTTTAGCGTTATTTGTGAATAGTGAGTGAGTGCACTGCCATTCTGACCGCCCGCTGCCAGGATATGTTTCTGACGACATAAATCAAGCGGAATTCAGGACAGTGATTAATTTTCTCCCTAATCCCGGCAACCACAAACTTGCATTTTTCTTCGTTTGTTTAAGAAAAGTAGATTTACTTAAGGTTGCACGACACAAGAGCGACTTACAAGCACCATCATCTGGAGAAGAAGAGTTAATCTGAGTAACCACGGAAAACTACCGATCAGAGCTAGAATTCTCCTCACACCATCAGGACTAGAACCTAGAACCTCCCAGTGAGAGACACTGCTGTGACATCAACTGATGCGCTGAGCCACCTCTCCCGGGTTTGCACTCAGAACAGAAAAAAATGTCCAGTCTCGTTCTCCAAAAATCGTTCATAGAAACAACAAGAATTACGACCGCGATAATTACAAAGCTGCAGTCGGATTGACCTTGCAACCCCTCGCGTCGTTCTCTCGTTCCCATTAAACATTTCGAGCACCTTCATGTCGGCCTCTTCCCGTCCACTATCCCCTTTCCGTAGTTCAATCAAGGTGCATGTAGCTGGGGGCTGGGCTCTGCGCCCTAGAGTGAGCAGTGATGTCGGCGGGAGCGGCGGTGGTGAGAGTGGCGAGAGGGGCGACGGAGGTGGGGGTGCCGGGAGTGGTGGGGCAGGCGGAGGCGGTGGGGGCGGCGGGAGCGGATGTGGTGAGTGTAGCGAGGGAGGCGGGGGTGGTGGGGGCAGCAGGGACGGCTGGGTAGCGGGAGCGGCAGGGGCAGCAGGGACGGCGGGGGTTGCGGGAGAGGAGGTGGTGAGGGTGGCGAGGGGGGGCGAGGGAGGTGGGGGTGCCGGGGGTGGTGGGGCAGGCGGAATGGCGTGACGCCAGTGATGGCGGCAGGAGCGGAGGTGTTGTGGGTAGCGAGGGAAGCGGGGGTGGCGGGGGCAACAGGAGCAGCAGGGACGGCGGGGGTGGCGGGAGCGGAGGTGGTGAGTGTGGCGAGGGCGGCGGGGGTAGCGGGGGCAACAGGAGCGGCGGGGGCAGCAGGGACGGCGGGGTGGCGGTGGGGGGTGGTGGAGTTTGGGGTGATGTTGGCGGTGGAGGCGAGGGCGGCGGGGGCTGCGTGCGAGGGCTTGCCGTGTTCTCGCTCGCTCGGAGATAAATAATTGCTCGGGTGGGTGGGAGGCAGGGCGAGTCGCCGGCTGCCGGCTGCCAGCCGTCCACATTGCGGATTGATGCGGCAGCCGGCGCCAGCGACCGGACCTCTCCCAGCCGCAGTGGCTTCGTCGACTCGCGGCGGCTTTCGTCGTCTCTCTCCGTGCTCCGCTGTGCCTCGTTCGCACAGCGCTGGTCTGATTGTCGTAATCTGGCATTCGCCCGCTCAACCCTCAACCCTCGCGACTCCGGCCCTGCCTTTCATGTTTTCCGGCGCTTTCCGTCTTCGCCTCATAGTACGCCTACCGCGAATCTTCATGACATTCCAGAACGGAACTACCGAAAATTCTGTCGTTCTGAATGTTGCTGCCATTCTCACTATTCTTCATGTCTCACAATTCGCCCGTAATCCGCCCACTTTCGTTTTCTTTTATACCGTTTTCCAAAATTTCCTCCCTCGCCCCATAACCTAATGGAATATGTAAAAACTATTAGATTTTCAAGAATATAATAACAAGTGAGCTTTTATTGAATATAAATTATATATATATTATATATATATATATATATATATATATATATAAATTATATATATATATATATTAGGTATAAGGGTATAGATTTATTTAATTTTTAAATCATTTTGACTTCGTCATTCAGAACTATATTTATAAATACATTTGCAGTTGTCAATGACGGAGACAGAACAACCTCCGAATCGTCGTTGTGTTTTATAAAATAAAATAAAATAAAATCATGATAAAAAATTGGAAGTATTTCTTGTGGTTCTTGTTTTAAAAAAGGGACTGAAAAACTTTTAAAAACAAGTATAATAGTGACAAAAAATATAAAACTTATATCTTATTAATATGAATTTGAATCTGTAATCAGTCTCACTTATGCTATCACACACCAAATTATCTCTCTCTCTCTCTCTCTCTCTCTCTCTCTCTCTCTCTCTCTCTGTCTCTCTCTCTCTGTCTCTCTCTGTCTCTCTCCGTCTCTCTCCGTCTCTCTCTGTCTCTCTCTGTCTCTCTCCGTCTCTCTCTGTCTCTCTCTCCTCTCTCTTCTCTCTCTCTTCTCTCTCTCTTCTCTCTCTCTTCTCTCTCTTCTCTCTCTCTTCTCTCTCTCTTCTCTCTCTCTTCTCTCTCTCTTCTCTCTCTCTTCTCTCTCTCTCTCTCTCTCTTCTCTCTCTCTTCTCTCTCTTCTCTCTCTCTTCTCTCTCTCTCTTCTCTCTCTCTCTCTTCTCTCTCTCTTCTCTCTCTCTTCTCTCTCTCTTCTCTCTCTCTCTTCTCTCTCTCTTCTCTCTCTCTCTTCTCTCTCTTCTCTCTCTCTTCTCTCTCTCTTCTCTCTCTCTTCTCTCTCTCTTCTCTCTCTCTTCTCTCTCTCTTCTCTCTCTCTTCTCTCTCTCTTCTCTCTCTCTTCTCTCTCTCTTCTCTCACTCTCTTCTCTCTCTCTTCTTCTCTCTCTTCTTCTCTCTCTGCTCTGCTCTGCTCTCTCTGCTCTGCTCTCTCTCCTCTCTCTGCTCTGCTCTGCTCCCTCTGCTCTGCTCTCTCTCCTCTCTCTCCTCTTTCTCTCTCCTCTTTCTCTCTCCTCTTTCTCTCTCCTCTTTCTCTCTCCTCTTTCTCTCTCCTCTTTCTCTCTCCTCTCTCTCTCCTCTCTCTCTCCTCTCTCTCTCTCCTCTCTCTCTCCTCTCTCTCAAAATTCAGCAATGCCAATCGACATTTCTAATTGCTTGATATTTTCCCGCCTTAATACTGACCCCAGAATCCTCTGATATTATTTTTTGTATTCAACGTTCCATTACCCCCACCACCGCCTCACCGCCTCGTCCTGCCTGCAGTCAATGACTTATATTAACGAACTTCAACACTTTCCCGCCTACGCTCGAGGGCTGGGCCGATGTAGCCGGAGCGCCGCCTGTTGACCAAACGGGAGATGTCGGGGAGCGCCGCACTTAGTCGCGTGGCAGAAGTTTTTCAATTATTTGGAGAGGTTGCAGCACATGTTTGATTACATTTTATATTTGCGTTTGAAATAGCAGAGAATTGCGTTAAGCGGACGCGTGTTTGCACGATTACTGTATGGAGCCTAAACACAGAGACGTCTCGAAGTATGAATACTTTTGTATCAATCTTGATGCCAGTAAAGTATCAGAAAATAACATATCTTTCTACGTTATAATTATGGTTATAGAAAAGCTTATTGGATATATGAAGTTTTTCTGGAAAAAACATTCGCTTTTCAAGCAGCATTTTAAAAAATTGATAGAAATACCCTGTCTCTTGATGAAATGTGCCAATGTAAAAGGACATGTTACTTATAATAACATTAACTAATAAAAGAGCCATAAAGCTCTATTTTTGTAACAATACAAAAATAGTAAAATCTGCCAGTTTTGGACCAAGCACTACCCAGAGGAGCAGTCGGGAAAGTGTTAATTGTTTCTGTTAAACTAACCGGTCCACCTTCATAGTGTAAACATACGTATTTCCCTTCGCCGCTTTTTCTCTTCCTTCCTCTTCCTCTCCCCCCTTCTCCCAAATCTCTAGCAACTCATCCTTTGATTTGCATCCTGTTTCCAATACATCGATCGAACAGAAATAGCTCCCCCCCTGCATTAATCGATCTGGACTCTGCTGTGGCTGACAGCACCATGTCTCTTCATCCAGTATCATTTCATTACGCTCTCATTTCATCCGTACACTACTGATATTTCGTCCTCTCCTCTAGGTGTCTCATATTTCACTTGGTTAGTAATACGACTGAAATCGTATTAATCACAGATTTATTACCTTAAACTGGTTTTCGTTTCATCTCAAATGATATATCTCATTCAGTCAAGAAAAGCCACGCAAAACACTAATATTGTATTATTTTCAGTTCGTGTTAAATCCAATGAATAATGATTCCGTAGATCAAAAAATTAATTTTTTGAAAGGCATTCGGGTACAAGAAGTATTCTATGATTTGATCTTTTAAAAATTGCAAAACTACACATTAAAACATTATTCTATACATTTTATAAATTAGACTATTATAGCATTATTTTAGGGTAAGTATTATATAAATCCCTCATCTTACCACGTCTAATGTCATGATAAGGGATGTTTAAGAAGAAGAAAAACATGAGCAGCAACCCACCTGAAACAAACAAACAAACAAACATTCATTATCTCCTTTCCCATAATATTATGCTTCAAAATTCATGAAACATAATGCGTTTGGCACAATTACTGCAGATAATGAAAATACAAAAAATCTGGGAATATACTTATGTATATATATATAATATATATATATATATATATATATATATATATATATATATATATATATATATGATCAAGAATTACTATTTTAGTACGAATTTATTGTTTCTCATTGTTGGCTTACAGAACTTTTAATTTTGAATTATTTTCGCAACATTGCCAACCTTAATTAAAAGTTCATTATAAAGTGTCATATTGTGCACAATCTGTAGTTGTAAGGCTAGTTGCAATATTAATGCTGGAAAGCACGCTTGACTTTATACTACGTTCAAATATTCCGTTCACAGCATGCCAAACTTTTCATTTAGAGTATTATTCCTTAAAATGTTTAAATCCGTAACATCGATCACATGTAAAACTGTTATTTTTCTCTGGCTGACCAGAAACCTACGTTTGAGCGATTACATTTACCCTTTAAGGTGCCACAATCTTTATCGATTACTACGACAGAGTGAGCGGATGTTGATAAGTAAATAAAGAATCTAATAAAGGAGCATATCACTTCTTATCTCTCACGTATTATTAGCGTGTATTAATAAGAAATTATTTTTCGTAAATGGAGAGAGACATTTTTTCTCTATAGGCGATTAAAATGTCAAAAGAAACCAATGAGAACTTTGGCAACCAGGAGGACATATTGTTAGAAATATAAAGTAGAACATTTCTCAATAGGAAAAAGAAGTAAAGAAAGGAGAAAACACAAAAAGGGACAATATTGTGAACGAAGTTTCTCCATGAAACATCAACAATGTTTCCTAGCACCTTTCCATCGTTTCCCTGATTCAAAATATTTAAAAAGTAATAATATTTGTATTGAAGTTAATTTAATGCATAATTCAGACTAACAAAAAGGATGAAAGGAATTTTCTCAAAGTGATCCAAATATTTACATTGAAGCAATAAGCACCAAAAACGTTCATCGGATTTTCCCCCCATCACCTCCTTCTACTATCAACTTCCCTCTTCGGAAGCAACCAGGATGTAATTTTAAGGGAACCATTTTACAGGCTATCGTAGCCTTAGGCCTTCCTTATCTTGGGAAGAGAACATAAACTGAGTTTCGTGTCGGGGATAAAAGACGTTTTTTTCTCCGATCGCAAAGGGTAGTGGAAGCATGTTGTTTTCTTCGGAATCCCCCCCGGAAAGAGGGAAACGCAGTAAAAAGTCTGTCATTGGGCTGGAGCAGGAGTATCGATGACAAACCCTTGGGAAGAAACATAACGTTCTCCTATTTTGCTGGACACTCCCGACGTCTACGATTGACTCAATCGTAAATCACCCGTACTGTCACTCAAATCGAAACAGTTTATTTATCCCGTCACGTTTATTTATCGTAAATGCAATACTTCTTGCTCACACAACTTCTGAGAAGTCCTTCTATCGGATGGTAAAAGTAAAAAAGAAATTTGAGATGAACAAGTAAAGCATTGGGGAAAGATTCCAATCCATTGTAATTTCATTTTTGCTTGGAATGTACATGCAAAAAAAAGGGCTGGAATAAAACTACGATTTGTTTTCTGTTTTCTTTTCCTGAAAAAACATTAGAAGATATTATCACTGAACAATGAATAAATAAATTAATTACTATAACATAGTATTTTTATAATTATATTATAAAAATAAAATTATTTACAATTTCAAATCCTGCTTTCCAATTAAAATACATGTACATTCAGCTTCGGCACCCTGATTTTTTTATGATTACTTGTAGGATATAATAATCTTTCTTGTTAACTTGAGTTACCACTTTAAAAAATCTGAAAAATGTAAAATTAAATTTTCTACTTATGACACTGTTCTCTAATATTCAACATATTTCTTTATAACTTTAGGGTATTTTTGCGTAAACTATAGGCAATTTTAAAATCAAAATCTTCTCAAAAACGGCTTCAAATTTGTCTTAACATTTTTGTATGGATAGAGCTAAATGCAGAGAATAACATTGATGCAATCATGTAATTTATCAAAAATTACTAAATTATTTGTTACTGAAATATTATTACAATACGTTACTGTTACAAATAATGCGAGAAAATGCATGCTGTTGTATTACCACTATTACCATTATTACCTCTAGTATAACCATTCAGGCGATTGTTTTCAAAACTGATAGTATGCGATCAATCAGGACAAACTTGAGGATTTTGAAACAGATATTTTTATTTTTAGTTACTTTATATTTTCATTATTACCTTAACAGTGACTCCATTTTTTCATCTATTCTAATTTACTCTTTCATTTATTAATTCTGTATAGAGTAAATAATAATTAAAACGTGGTGCGAGTCCCTTTTCCTTTAAACTGTCTGAAGTTTTGAAAATTGCGAAAGTTTAAAATTTTTTTCGGACCCTTTTTACACTAATGATAGTTCAACCTAACTACTATACTGGAGATATTTTCCCCTTGAGCACGTGGTAAAGCGAGAAAGTAAAAAATGTTTAAGTTACAAAATTGATTAATTTATGAATTAGTCAATTAAATAAAATCAGGGGACGTAATGTTTATATTTAAAATAACGGTAAAGCATAATTTTTTGTAAGTATATCGTTTTTGATAACTTTTGTTATATCGTTTTTGATAACTTTTGTTATATCGTTTTTGATAACTTTTGTTATATCGTTTTTGATAACGTTTGTTATATCGTTTTTGATAATTTTTGTTTGAAACATAATATGCTCCGATGTGGCGGGCAAAAAGCAACGAATGATTCGAAAAATGTTACGAGAAACAAGAAAGAAGAATCGGTACTCATGTTATAATTAAGGCAACGACCAGACTTCTTGGAAATTGAACCATGCCCTTCGCATTAATTAGAACACACCTGCAAGAACACTGGAAGCTACTTCAAGTGTAATGTTTGTTCTGTTCTTAGTTGGTACCAGAGCCTCTGGGATGTTTGAGAACCTAAGTTACTTTGAGCCGACACTTTGAGATTCAAGTTAGGAATATAGACAGAGAATACAGTCTCTCTCCACAGTCATTAAATGAGATCATAATCTCTAATGCAAAAGTTATCAAATTAATTATTAAATCACTGCTATTATTATGCGATCAGCTTTGTATACAATTCATTATAATGTGTACTTATTTTATGAAAGAGAAGAGAATCTCTTCTTCTTCTTCTTGAAATTATTTGACAGATCTTGCGGTCGTCTCTCGCATACCAATCTCCAGACCCTTCTATCATTCCAGTCATTTTCTTCTTCACCTCTTCTTTGCATATCGTTAAAAACCTGCTTCTGCCATTCCTCTTTAGATCTACCTCTTTTTCTTCTGTCTAATGGAAACCACTCGCAAACCTTTCTGTGTCATCTCCCACAGTCAAACCTTTTCACGGGACCATACATTTCAGCCTTCGATTTTACAATTTATATATAATTGATTTTTTACCTGTATTCGCTTAATAGAAGATAATGTTTCTTAAATATTTAGTGACTTGCTAAGCAAGCTTTTATATCTGCTATAGCGCTCTTATGTAATCTGCTAGATTTTGTGAGAAAGTAGAAAGTGTCTACAGAAATAAACAAGATTATATCAATGTATACTCTACAAAATGCTCATATCTTCCTATTTTAGGAATTAAAATCTTCCAAAGTGTAGCAAAGATAATGTGAATATCTCATTTGATTTGTCATTATCTTGTCTGATTAACATGATGTGCGTTCAGATATCTGTGAGCACAAAATAATCATCCTTCCCAGGTGCTATTCGACAAGTGCCATTCTAATAAAGAATAACATGCAGCTTTTGATTTCCATTGCAATAGTTTGTCATTCTCATTATAAGCAGCAAATAATATGAATTTCATTTTATATTGTTAAATTAAGCTTTACTCTTCATTATAAACCAGCTGCCTGAACACGTCGTAATGTGACATTGAGTGCGTCGTAGGGACACTTGGAATTGGGGCAGTTCTAAAAGTTGTGTTAACGCTATTGCGTGTGAATGTTTGGAGTTTCCTTCCTTCCATGCAACTGGTAACATTGGCGGTGTGGATGTCATGGCTAGCTTTTCATCAAGTACCGGAAACAAATTCTCAACTTTCTCAAGATAATCGAAATTTAGCAATGAGGACAATGAAACCTAGACGTGAGGTTCAAAGAAATTGAGAATTTTTTGTCTTCGAATCTGAGAGGTTCTTGACAATTTTTTCTAATTAGATTGGAATTGACAATTGGAAAGTGACCTGAGACGAGCCGAATTGTATAAAAAAAGCAACTACAAAGCGCTGAAAATAAGTTTTTAGTAGGACGAGAAAAGAGAGAAAGTGTGAGTACATCTATGATGAACATATTCATCGCAAGGTTCACGACTGTTGCTTCAGCGGTGTGGGCACCTACGGCCTCATTTTGTGCAGCAAGGACGTAATTGCGGAGTGTTGTGCAGTATGAAGGTTTCTGTTGTTTGATAAGAGTATGCTATATAATTTTATAATGTTTTTACAATTCAATACTGTTATGTACTTGTAACTTACTCAATTTTGGATGGAAAACTAGTGGGGGTACAGGATTGTACAAACTTTCTCGTACTAGTTAGTTTTCCAACCTCCATAGACTGGGCTAGATTTTGGTTTTTGCCAGACCCATTGCCAGATCTATTGCCGACTAAAAGACATTTTTCATATTTTCTTAATTACTTAGTCCCCTAGTGATATAATTGAAGTTTGCCTTTAAGAATATAATAGAATAGTACAACCTGGTCATATAAGCAAGTTTTCCTACGAAAAATGTACAGCCGGCTTCGAGAAAATGTCATTTGAACGTTTCTGAAAATGCCCAGCAAAACTTTTCAGTTCTCGAGAAATTGCATTTAAAACCACTTAAAGAACAATAATTTATACAAAAGACCTCCATTATGAAAATATTAATGACCTCATATTTTTTTAAATTTACATTTGTATTCTTTTTTAAAACAAAAGTTACAAAGTTCATTTAGTGTTAGCTCTTCAAAAAGTTTTAAGCAAAATATTTCGATCAGTTTTTGTTTTTAATATTTGAAAATTTTAGTATTGAAAGTTTTTAAAAATATTTTTCAATATTGTTCATATTTCAGTCACAAAACAATTACGCTAAATTTACTAAAAATGTCAAAAATGTAAAGGTTTTCTCCTAAGGGACTAGTGGCCTTCATTTTTTTTCCAGAAATATTTATGTTCGATACTGAAGTTGCAAAAAGAAGGCGAAAATTTTTTAAACGTTTGAATTATCGAAAATTACAAGAGTTTACAGTGAAAATTGGACCTATGCCTTCTCTATAAGTGTATTTTACTATATTCCCACCAGCAATTTAAAGAAAAATTGTATATAAGCTAAATAAATTAAGAAAGTAAATACTTGTATAATTTGTGATATCCAAACAAAATATCGACAGATCCTTTTAAATACCCCCCCAAAAAATTATGTCGAGCATAAATTTTTTATATGCTCACGTCTGAAAGGAAGAAAAAATTACTCGCATATTTCGCAAGCATCTCATTGAATTAATTTTGAACAGAATAGTCGTTTCTGCTTTCAGGAATGTCTTCTAATTTTCCCAATTTTAGAAGAATAAATCACACAACAATATTCAAATTTTGTTACACATTTTGAGATTCTTGATCTCTTTTCATGAGATCATTTCATTTCATTTTATTTTCATCTCATTTCATTTCATATTTCGAAGGACTATCAGTATAGAAATTTCAGTCACAAAAAGTTTTGTCTCATATGTTCATTTCTCTGTTACATCGTAGGATAACATGGACTCTATTCGTCATGAGGCTAAACAAGTTAGCGCTCTGAAAGGACGATGATGACTTTGATGTTTCCTATTTTTTTGTTTAAACTTCCCACCCATCAGTCGCATATTTTCTACGTAATTTTTTTATTTCCTGACATGTGAGCCAAGATGAAAGTATGAAACACTGAGAGACACACTTGTTACTGCGAAAGAAAAACAACATTGGTCACAATCACATCGGACCCAAAAGTTCTTTCTGTTTTTCATCAGAACACTTCTTTTCGGAATTATTATCACAATGCCCTTCTTAGAGGATGAAAAGTTTTGCTGATATGTTAGTTACAATGAAACGAGAATAGGTTCTAGGACTCAGAGGATTAATTTTTTTAAAACATTTCTTGATGTGATTAATATATTTCTACTACATTATCATGCACTATAAATATCAGTTATAAGTACGTTTACGTTTTTAAGTATACTCAAATTGAAACTCGAAATGGAATTATCAAATCATGCTTTTAGATACATAAGAAATGTATGGAATGTTTTCCCAAAAAATAGTGACTCGAGATGTTCGTGACACGGAAAAGTGCAAACAATGACTGTCTTCACTACTCTGTACACAAATGTCTGAATAAATGGAACAAACGTGTAAGGCATTTAGAAGGGTCGAATATGATTACATTTTTCACAATGAATATGTAGTGAAAGAGTACATGTAACGATGTATTTGCTTACGTAAAATAGACAGTTACCTCCGGTTGTTAGATAACTCCGTATGTATGACAATGTTCGACAGGAGTAAGAAATTTTGACGGCGTCAAAACGTGACAGGCCAAACGTCTGTCCATAAGGATTTGCCTAAAAAGCAAGTGGAAACGTCACATATGGTTCCTTTTTCTCAAATTTCTACCAAAAATTGACACATGTATAACTCCCTTTTTTAAAATTTCGCACTTCATGTTGAGTAGTTAGAATACATGGAACGCAGGCTTTCGTATATCATAAAACTGAATTTACTTAGGTAGTTAGTTTTTATGAGATTGTAAACAGCTAGATAGACCGTCGGTTAAGTGACATTTTATATATGGTACAGGCTAAGTTGTGATAGTGTATAAGCTATCCATGTCATTTTTATTGAGAATGTATACATTTCGAACACTACTAAATCTATAATACACTATGTTATATATTTAGTGTTCTGTAAATCTATTTACCTGAGTGTATTAAACCGCACTGTGTATTCCTTGAACTTCCAGCCCAATTAAGCTGAGTAGACTCTTTCTATTTTGAAAGATAGTTAATTGTAGATTACATTTAATGGATTTTTTCGGATATTATTGTTCCTCTTTTAAATTTTCCCATAACACTAAGTGCCCTTAGGGAATTAATACCACAATTTAATTATTTTTAAGACGTTTTTGAAAGTATTGTTTGTCCACTTTGTATCTTCGCGAAATGTACTGAAATTTATACGCTGTCCCGGCCTTTCGCGTGGACATTTCTGGCCATTCCTTCATTAATAAGATGCGGGATGTAGCCGATTAATGTTCATTGGCTCCTGGCCCAGAAACGCGTTGCAGTGCATGCAAGAGTCCAAAATAGCCAGGAAGTCTCTGTTTTGGCAACGATAAACATTAACACATCTCTATTGAAATGAAAAACACAGTGGAGGATGATGCAGAGTTCAGTCGAAACACCGATTTCTAAATTTTAATTCACTTTTACATTTAATTACAATTACAATTACTTTCACATTTTAATTCACACATTAAAGCTTACCTCAAAGTTATAAAACGAATGTTAAATTACAGTGGTTGTTTCATGACCATATCAGTTGAAAAGCGATCTTAAATAAGTAAAAAAATTTGAACAACATGCATCTTTTCTTTTTGAATTATTACTGTCAAATGTGCTGAGATTTACTATTCTAGGACGTAAGTAGGCTATAAGTTTGTTTAAGAGTCAATGTAGTCAATGATGATCTCTATCGGCTTTGTCTTCCCTCTATAATAGGAATGTCATTCAATCAACTTTCTCTCAGGACCCTTTTTAGAGCATCATGATCCCTGGCACATAGTTGTTGCATTTGACGGTATTATTTTTAACTTGCTGCGCCGCAGAGAGCTGAGCAAGGGGTCGCACATGAAATTATAAAACTTGTGTTCACAGTGAATACCCCTCTCACAACCCCACTCAAACATTACGAGGTCACATACCAGCCCGGAAACACAAAGAAGGGAGTCTTCTTCAAAAGTCAAAAAAATAGTGCATCAGAAATTCTAAAGGCTTCAAATAGTTACGTAAAAGTTTTTCTTACATTTCTGTGAACGCCATAGATCCTTTAGACGAATGCAAGAACCCATATGAAGCATGATTATAGATTCTAAGATGTACAATTGATGAAGTTAATTCTGAAGAAAAAAAGGCGATGAGGGGTAGGAATACAGATACGAAAAACATAGTCCGATTATGTTGTCCTCTTTAGTGTACTACATAACGAATAATGTGATACACACAAATTTACGAGCAAAGACAGTAGCGGTCGCGAAACCATTTAGTATTTGGGAATCTATTTACCGCCAATATGTCCTCGGCGACACCGGAATCACATTCCGGAACTGCAATTACAGTATTTCCGACAGACGACCGTCGAGCGACCGCAGCGAGGCGTATTGTGCCGGCGCGGCCACGATCCAGCCGCCGCAGTTGGCAGCGTTAATTTGCGTTCAAAGCCGCCTCAGCTTCCAGCGTTTCCTGCAGGCCTTGCTGGTGCGAACCCTCGTCTACCACGCGGCAGTGGCCGCCAACGAGATTGGACAAGGCATCGACAAAGGCATCGATGTTATGAACTTGATTTGTTATGAACTCGATGGATCGATTTGTTGTGAACTCGATTGATTGATTAGTGATTCCGGGCGCGTTAATTCCTAAGGTTATTTGTTCCGTAAGTGTAATGCATGTAGTAGTGTATTACTATTACTATTATTACTATTACTATTACTATTATTATTATTATTATTATTATTATTATTATTTTTCTCGCGAATAGGCCAACCCAGGACCACGCGTTCTTACATCCTGCATCTCACCGTGGCTCAGCATCACATATCGCGGCAGCAGGTGCATGCATCTCCACTTGGGGGGGATCAGTATTTTTTTTTTCTTTTACTGAATCCGATTTTTATCCCCCAGGGTAGCCAGCCCTGGGGGTATGAAAGATGAGATGACGATGACAATGAGGAGTGAAAGGACGACACACTCACACAGACACACACAAACACACCCATGCCCGAGGCGGGACTCGAACCCGCGATCCTCCGGTCCGAGACCACTCCGGCACCACTGCCTTAGCGATCTCGGCCATCTGATTGGCTGTTATTATTATTATTATTATTATTATTATTATTATTATTATTAATATTAATATTAATATTAATATTAATATTATTATTAATATTAATATTATTATTATTATTATTAATATTAATATTATTATTATTATTATTATTATTATTATTATTATTGGCGTATAGGCCATTACTGACCACGCTACACGATTAACGTGTGTAATTCTTCCAGGATCAGCTTTTCGGCTGTATCCTTGGATTACAACAAGGTTGTTACAAGGTTGTGAATTATGAGATGATAGGATGATGATGATAGGTGTAGGGACAATCACAAATACGACCATGTGTACGCAGGACTCGAACCTGCAGCCTCCTCGGCACAGACGACGGCTGCCGCAACCGTCTGCGCCACGGGGCCGACACTATTATTATTATTATTATTATTATTATTATTATTATTATTATTATTATTATTATTATTATTATTATTATTATTACTATTATTATTATGTGTTTGTGTGTTGTAGTATTATTATTCTGCTAATAATGTTAATCGTATAGTTGATACTATGGTTATTATTGCACCATTAGTATTTTTAATATTATTATTACTGTATAATTTGCAAGTTATAGATATTATCATATTTATATAATTAGCTTCCACCAGGTTAAACCCACTTGCAGTTTGAATAAATTTATTATTATTATTATTATTATTATTATTATTATTATTATTATTATTATTATTATTATTATTATGTTTTGATCGCGGGAGGAGGTAGAGATCTTCCCGCGGGGTGGATGGCGAGATACGGCGTACCTACATCGGTTTGCGGGGAGTTTCACCAAACATGTATCTTCTACCAGCGTGGCGCCGCCACAGCCGGAAACGCTCTAACCTCCCGACTGGTCTCCCGAGCAGCGCGGTAGTGTATCGCAAGTGAGTGAAAGTGTGTGTAAGCGGTGAGGATAGGATAAGGAAGGGGAAGGAGAGTTCACGCGCGGCCTCTGGTTCGTTTGTTAAGGCCTCCCTGTTGTTGACTGCTCCGGTATTCGCATGGTGCTGCTATGAGAAACCACCCGATCAGAGCAGCCAGTCGCTAGAATACTCCTCCAGACAGCGGATGAATTGGACCTACGACCTCTCGGTCAGAGGCACTGCAGTGACGTCAGTTGATACCCTGAACTAGCTAAATTATTAACCCGGCTTCAATGAATTTTCGAAAATATTATTTACCTAAAGAAACTCGGAAATCAAAGAAAATTTGCAAGAATTGTAACCATAGTACGTCTAAGTTGCAACGTCTTTAAGGAACTGGCATCTGATTTACAGTTTATTAAGATTACGTTAAAGTGTTGCAAGATGTTATCGGCATGACAGTAACACGAGTACAATAGATTACATTACGAGTACTTGTAGATCCCTGTTTTTTCTAAAACATTTACCATTTATTTAGGCACGAGTTAAATTATTCAATTTTAATTACATATGTGTATGTTTTGATGTTTAATGATTTTGTATGATTGTTAAAATCGTAATTACTTTTCCTCTACCAATAATAATTACGATTTATACTCAATCATCCCAACAGAAACCAACCCAAAAGAAAAACAATTATTGGAACATCTTTGTTCTTCAAAACAATGTTTTTGCTGACACGAACCCGTCGAAATATAACGTCTCATAATTCACGAGGATTTTAAAGCACTTCTTCTTAAAATGCATCTCCACCATTCACAATTAATGGAAATCATTTCCTAATATTTGATCGGGAAACGTTTGTGCTCTTAGAGTACTCTTGAGGATCACTGTGGTCCGTCAACTCCTGAGGGACGGATTTCTGCTCCCGTGGATTCGGACCTCGACATGTTCAGAGGTGGCCTCTTCGGTGACCGGCGCGACCCCGTGGCCTCTCGGCCTGCCCCTCGCGACCTCTGCTGTGCGCTTGTCGAGTTCCATACGCGCTCTCTCCCACGCTACCCCTTCTGTCTTCGCTCATCCAAGCTTAGCAGCAGGGATGGCCAATCCTTTCGGAAAGCAAAACAATATTGCTGAAATACGGTAGCGCTAGTGTATAATGGCGAAAGGTAAATTACAAAACTGTTTATTACTAAATGTAAGACATACTTTAAGTAAAATTAAAATTAATATGAAAATACTTTTTGATATATGTGAAAATAGTTATTTATGATACGAGACTTAAATTTGGCATTTTATTACCAGAGAAAGAAATGTTGCGACGCGACGCCGATAAGCCAAGTGTAGCAATCCTATGAACGAAATAACATCACATTCATCACGTCTGTCATACACTAATTTTAGACAGCCTTACAGACTTTCATATTATTTTAATTCTAGTATATAAATTACTTACTTGGGTACCATATTACATCAAGATTAGTTGTGACAGATGTCAGACGAAAGAATTTTGTTTTCTTTGTTGCACTCAGTTTCATCAGAAAAATTGAGCATAGTTTCTTAGCACTAGTGCTACTACAGTAGTTTATGCAATTATTTTATAATGTTAAGCTTTATTGCATGAGTACATGTTTTGAATTCGAGCGACTTTAGGAGCGAGTTTCCAAATTTGTACGAATGTAATAAAGCAACATTATAAACGAATTGCATAGTTTATTTTTTGTATAACAGTATTATACATTTATAAGAGAATCAAATTTAATTTTGCGAAACAACTTCGCTCTGACGACTCTGGTATTTGACATCGTGCGAGTAAACGGTGGTCGGCTGTTCCGCTTAGCTCTACCTCCTCCCGATTCTCCTGCTACGATTGGCTAAATGTGTGATGACGCAATCATTCGTGACATACACAACAGAAAAGGTTATTTTATATTGCTGGAATACAAAAAATAACTTTCAGCACCCTTTGCAGGCCCTGAAATAACCGCATTTGCAGCTTGCTGTCTAAAAAACCTTCTTAAAAAGAAAAGTGTAGGAATGAAAAAAGTTGAAGGTTATGTTGTTTATAGTAATGCCTTCATTTCGTACAGATTATAAATTCAAATATACCAATTTTTAAATACAATTATTTCAATCCTTATATTTGTCTTCACTCGAGTTTTCAAAAATTTTTCTTTAACTTAAATGAATTTTAAAACATTATGCTTTGGTATTTTTTGCGGTAACTGTCTTGAATAAATACAATTACCCACGAGCCAGCTTTGTTTTCATTTTCTTACCTCACACCCTGTGTTTAGAATCGATCGATACTGTGAACTGCAGGCACAAAAGGCCGACTCCCACCATCTAAAAAGACCCAGGTAGAGATGCTGTTCATAGACGTATGGTCCGTTTAAAATAAGTTGATTGATGACGTGTGTGATGTAAAGACGCCTCTTCCGTTTCCATAGACGGTGTCAATCGCAGTGAAAATGTATCGAGTCAGGTCGCTCAGTTACCACTGACGAACTGGCTACATATGAGCATCGTTCAGCGAATAAACACAACAGCGATAGAATGGCGACAGGTCGTTGAACGTACCAAGATAGTGATTACAGATCTTGAGACAAGGAAGTCGTGTTTCAACCGACTTTGAAAAGCTCATTATTTATTTAGAGAGTTAAAGTAGCTCGAGTGGTATGCCAACAGAAAAAGTATGTGACAGTGGAAGTGACAGTGACTCAGTAATTAGCGGTTTAGTTCCCATTGCCGAATAAATTGGTTTAATTAGTTGTAAATAAATTTTATTATACAGTGTAGGCAGTCATGTTTTTTGAAGTTAGTTTAATATAGTGAAGAACTTAGTCGTTTCAGAACAAGCTGCTGCTACATGCTATGTGAGTAATGATTTGGTTACTTTTGTTAGTATTTGTTTCAAGGGTAGAATTTGTCGTCCAAACAAGTGCCTTGCGGTATGCAACGTCGCTTCCCCACCACTCAAAACTGCCAATCACCATCTTATTTTAATCGGGCTATACGAGCAAGGCTGAAAGTGAACGATGACTTGTTAGGGAGGTGATTTACAAAAAGAAAAAAGAGAATAATTTATTAGGTACAGGTATTATGTAGACATTTCATTTTTCTTTTTGTCACTGAGTGGTCGACATTTTGGCCATCTATGTGTTATAAGCATTTTGGGAGAATTTGACGCATTTATTCTGGTTGAACCTTCCGAGAGTCTTCCTGGAAACCATTAGCATTTTGTTGAATTTATTTTAATTACCTTTTTTGTTTTTCCCTCGCATTTTTTAAACTTTATGAGCATTATACTGTATCTTCTGAATATTAATTTGATGGTTTCGGAGAAAAAGTTGAGTAATTCCATGAAATTGGAGGTATTGAGGTAGAAAAGTATTCTTAATGGCTGTACTAAATAATGTTAGCTTCAAATATTAACCAGATGTTTCAGGAATTATTTCCCCCATCATCAATACTTTTCCAGCGAAACCAACACATTTTTAATATGTTGATAATTATGTTTATCGATAAATGGAGACACTAAATAATAGATGGCACTTGCTTTGGGGTTCTCTAATCTCCGGACACGACACGTGAGGTAGTTTCTTTTTGTGTAGGTGTGTGTGTGTGTGTTAGTGTGTGCATGTAAGGGGTGCAAACAAGGAAGAGGAAGTAAAGATCGCGTTGTCAGGGAACTAATCCGGTATTCACCTGGTATTGATCGGAGAAACCACGGAAAACTACTAAGAGCGGCCGGCCGCTAAACTTGTTCTCCAGACGGCGACTGACTCCCACCTAGCTCTATAGCTAGTGTCAAAAATTCATCGTGGGGGCTCGCACCCTAGGATTTTCCGGTCAAAGACACTGCAGTAACATTCATTTAGTGGATTCACTTGATGATCTGGGCCACCGCAGTCGGCCTATAGTTTCATGAGTGATCTGTTATGTATGACTTACGTTGTATGTATGCTTTGACTTGACTGTTGAGTTGACTGTTATGTATGAGATTTAATAATTTTTCCATTTTTGAGTTACAAGCTAACAATTTCCATCCTGTGAGTGTAATTTTCTCAAGTTTAAAAGGAAGAAAGAGGTTGATTAATTAAACCTTCAGCAAACGCACTGAAAGAGTTATTGGTCAGTAAAAAGATATTCCGGGTTTGCCTTATTGGCGGCCAGAATCTTCATTTCAGGTAGCGCATTTCTGGTAAAGTCTAACTTGCTTCTTTTGCACTAATTTGCGATTTTTTTATCCTGACACCCTAAACGAAAGATGGACGTATACATTCTAAACAAAATCTGTAAGTACGTTTTCGGGATCCTGAATGCTACATGTTGATTTAGCCGAGATTGCTGAAACAATGTAATATTACTACCCCTTTAAATATTGTTACTGAAAAACTACTATTTTTTAAATCAATCATTCAACATTTTGTTACTGATATAGCTTCTGAAAACAGGTACAGAATAATTCAGTTCCTTAAAACCATTAATTTTTTTAAGTAAAACTGTAATCGTATTATCAGTTTTAGTACTACACTGATGTTGTACAAAGAAAGGTTTTTATCAGACAGCAAAGTAATAAGATGGTTCTGTATAAGAAACTGTAATATACTTTATGTACAATTATTGTGATTATTAGAAGAAAGATGTTATTAATTATTTGTATAATATTTTCTTTGTATTCTGAGAGGTATTATTGTGAGGAATCTATGTTTTGTTCCTGCAAGTTTTGAAATATTTTTTAAATAAAAATATCTACAAATAAAACACTATAAACGCACTCTATTACTGTACGCATTATCTTTTAAAATGTCTCTATATTCTGCAAAGCAAACAACTATTTACAGCCTTCTTGAATACGATATTAAAAATTAATATTTTATGATCAAGGTTAGATCAATGTTGTTTCTATTATTTTTATTTCAATTATCTTACATTTCTATTTAAAATTTATTGACGACTAAACTTCCCTTTCTCTGATGGAACGACTGTTTTAATAAATAAAATGTATGGAAATTAAACATTTAAAAAGCCAAGGAAAAGCTATTGGATTGCATTTCACATTACAAGCTTTTGCTGAGAAGTATGACTGTCTATTCGGGTTGATCTCTTCTCAGTAAAGGGAGAATAGAATGAAGGCATCCGTCTACTAGGGGGTATATAACATTATTTGTGTTTACGCTTTCGAAATTAAGTAGTATAACATAATCTTCTAAAAGCTTTATTTATGAACTTATGATATTGGAATATACGCATCTCAAAATATTCAAACACTACTTACAACAGTTTCAATGAAAGTAATATAACTAAGATAATAATCTTAAAACTCTTTGATTTATTCTCCTTCAAACATGCACATATGATTTCAGAATCGGTAAATGTGAGTTAGAAACACCAAATGCTCACATGAATTCTGTAATGTATACGTCTAAAGCTTATAGATAAGTCTTTTTTAAATTAACCACACAATGATATTCACAATAATGAGTAAGTTTCTGGAAGTTCCATACTGAGAGGTCTGAATGACATTATCGTTGGTAGCGACCAATTCGTTCGACACAAACGACTCTCCACGTTTATGATGCATTTGCATGTCTTCAGGTCATGTCAGATAAACCATATGAAGAGGGCATTCATAGACTATATAAGCCACATTGTAGTTATGGGATGGAGATGGTTGAATATCTGGCAGGCACCAATTCAGTTTGTTCATTTAGTTTATGTATATCAATGGAGAATCGTGGAAGTAGGTAAATTGGAAAGATACTATTCTTCCACCTAACAAGGAAAAGAAAACCTATCATACATAATGGGAATAGGAAATCTTCAGAAAGAATTATCAACTCAAGTACCAGAAAATTAGGACTGATGAACTTCGGAGATCCCATTTATACAACGATATTTATTTACAGTCGGAGGGTATATGAATTTTATTTGAAGCAAAATAACGGCGCATGAAGGGGCTCAGGCCTTCCCATGACGTCCCTGCCTCGCGGCCCTGGGTTAAGGGAGTACGTGTGGTAGGCTCGTAGACATCCCCCACATCCTATTCCGGTCTTCTCTACCTGAGACGTGATTTTTACTATCGTCACACACCAACATATATTGGAACATTACAAGAAAAAACGCACACTATATTTTTGAATCGACCGGGAATAAAGCCTGGGTCCGCGTTTTGGAAAGCGAGCACGAGCTGACCAAGAGCGGTGCCACGAGTCAACACAATAATTAGGGGAATATTAATATTCATCACTACTAATGCTTTAATCAATCGTTGTTGTAAAATATGAATGTCAGTTACGTCGCTATAAAGATTTTTTTGGGAGGAACATTATTTATTATTTGCGTATTCATGTAGATATATCGCTCAAGTATCAAATTGTTCTATTTCAACTCTGTAATAGAACATAATATCTGGAAAACTATAACTCAATCTGTACACAAATTTCTGGGAAGACACAGGAATGAATGTCTATGTAAGCAAAAAAACGTTATCGTCAACTGATGTCACTGCAGTGTCTGACCGGGTTGTCCAAGGGTTCGAGTCCCGTTGGCGGCAGGATTTTCAACATTAGGTCACTGTTTGGAAGAGAACACTTGAAGCCCGCTACATTGATCAGTAGTTTTCCGTAGTTTACTTGATCAACGCCTGGCGAATGCAGAAGCAGTATCCAAACACACCGGCCACGGACCGCGCGCGTTCTTTTCTTCCTCTTCCATATCCATCCTCACTCCTTACTTTCACACATAATTACATTCACATGCACTACACTACCGCACGTGTCAGGAGACCAGTCGGGAGCTTAGAGCTAGTCCCGGCTGGGGTGGTGCCACGCTAGTGGGTAATACCTGATTGCGCAAAATCCATGCAAGCCGTCGTAGGTCGGCCTCGGATCTCGTCAGCTAGATTGCCGCCACCTACCGCGATAAACGCATGCACTACACATACAGGACAAATGACCTTAGCAGTTGACGCGCACGGAATTATTAATCAATCAATCAAAATTGCGTTATAATACAAACATCAAATCCAAAGCATTTTTACATATTGATCAGTAGTTAGTTCAGCGAAAGGAATTGGTATCCTCATCTTCCGACTTTCACCACTTTCTCGTACAGGCGAAATGTCAAAATCTGAAATCAGTTTGGGCTAATTTTCTGTCTAGTAATTAGTCGGCCTACGTTCGGTCCCCATAAATAAGGAAAATGAATCAAGCTTTAAAATGGCGTTGAAATATTGCAGCTACAATGAGTAATACTCATTTAACAAAAGCGCGGTTTATACTTTCTTCTTTACCAGCAATTAATAGATGTATAACTCTTACAGAAACAATATTCTGTGTGAATTCCAAAGGAAATACCAGCTCAAACTTTTAAGTAATGAAAAGTTTAAAATTCAGGAAAATTGGATTTCCAAAACATAAACATTCTTAAGTTTTATTATTATCTAAATTTCATTTTTACCATTTCAGAAAAAGAAGGCATTCTCATTTTCATTTTCAATAACTATTAAGCCCTCTATATGCCCTGAAAATAATACGATTCTGACAACCCTTAAACGCTCATGAAAAACGTTAGAGCGACAGTTGTTCTTAGTTGTTAAATTTTAATTTCCGTAATGTCCATGTCCATTAACTCAAAATTTCTAATATTCTCGAAGCCAGTCGTGTTGCTATTTCTTTCATTTTGTTCGAACCTTAATGAAAAGCTATAGCATGGCAATCACGAAAAACCTCCATCGTCATTAATCTATCGAGCATCTATTATAATTAAAACTATGAAACGATATTAATTATTTTTCGTAAATACCATTTTCTAATAAATACGCAGTGCGAAATAATAAAAAATATGAGCAATGTGAGCAAATATAATTGCGAAATCTTTCACTAGTCAATCGCGATTCAAAAGACACGCAAATTGGAAAGAGCTTATAATTCTGTTCGAGGATTATAAAAGTTCTAGATCGAGAGGCGGTAGATTGCAAATTACAATTCATGAGGTGCGGAGTCGATGTCATTCAAGTAAATAAACAGAAGGAATACTTATATTAAGTTGCCATAGAGAATTAAACTTTCGCCTACATTTCTAATTGACTTTTCAGGATAAAATACATTTCAAAGAACGTAACGCTGCTGTCCAAACATTTTCAAAAACATTTTCTAATACTAGAAACTATGTCAGCCTAAATATATATTTCAAGAAAGAGCTCTGTTTTTCTCACATTTAGTGGTTTTCTAATTTCTAAAGTGTTTATCTAAAATAACGAAACATGACCGATTGTGCTTTCATATTTAGAATACAGTCACTGAAGCAAAGAGCATTCTTTTACACATTTCTTAAAAATTTCCCAGTGTTTATTTCATTGTGATACACATCGTAAAAAATTTCAGCCAGTATTTAAGAGTTTATTTTCCATCTTCACTGGCAATGTGTAACAAAATCCTCTTTTAAGAGATCGTGTGTAAATTAAGTTAATAGACTAATGAGAATTAAATATACACATAAATTACAGCAAATTCATAATATCAAATTCAAACTTCAAATTCGTATTGGAGGATTACTTCGTCCAAGTACTAACATTACCAAGAATTGTTGATTACAATTGAACAAGACTGAATAGTACTGACGGTATATCAAACTAACTCTTCTTAATTCATTCAACACCTTTTCAATTTCTTCAGGGCGCTGCAGCCTTGCGAACCTCTTGTGCTCATTCATTGGCTGTCCCGACAACTTCGCCTATCCGTCCACTAACTCCTGACCTACGGTCTCTGAAACCTCCGAGGGTTTAAGTCGTAGAACCCCCATGATGCTCTTAAAGCCCTTGACTCACTGGATACCCTTGAAACATTTGACGCTTTTGACACTCTTAACGGATATAAAGGTTTAACTCTTTTGTCGCCAACGACGCTCCCAAATATTGCAATATCTCTCGACATTAAACCATGAAACATAGCTGCAATTTTGCAATAAACCCAGCACCTAAAATTATCTTGGTAATTTCTGTCCTTATAGAACAGAATTTCCACCAACTTTGCCTATCCGTTCCACTAACTCCTGACCTACAGTCTCTGGAACCTCCGAAGATTTACGTCGTAGAACCCCCATGATGCCCTTGAAGCCCGTGACCTACTGGATACTCTTGAAACATTTGACGCTTTTGACACTCTTAACGGATATAAAGGTTTAACTCTTTTGTCGCCAACGATGCTTCCAAATGTTGCATTATCTCTCGACATCAAACCATCAAATACCATATCGTTGCAATAAACCTAGTGCCCAAAACTACCTTGGTAATTTCTGTGCATATAGAACAGCATTTCCATCCTCTCTGGTAATCAGAGCACTTCATACACAATTCAGGAGAAGTAAACTAGTTGCGCATTTCATTTCCCATCCAGACCCATCCATTCTGCAATTGCCGTTGGGCGCCAACGCGTCGCTTGCTTCGCCTTCTCCCTTACCTTCTCTATACCCTGCACCCCGTCCGTAGGCCAGTGGCGATCCTCCACGCCAGCACACCCCCAAATCAAATCTCCTGTGCGCGGCCCGCTCTCCACAACCAGCCCAGTGGCCCCGGCCCTCGGCCCCGCAGCCTCTCCGCTGGAGCGCCACTCGACCCGCGCCCTCCCCCACCGATGGATCAGGGACAGTGAACCATCCGGAAGGGGCAAGGGAGAGGAGGTAGTGGGTGGGGGCGGCACAAGGAGGGGAGGGGAGGAGAGGGTGGTTGGGGTTCGGGGTAAGAAGTGGGTAGATGAAGGAAACGGCAAGGAGGGGAGGGGCAGGTGGGGGGAGGTCTGTACAAGGAAGAGAGAAGTGGATGGTTGGAGAGGAGGGGCAGGTGGGGGGGACTGTGGACAAGGAAGGGAGGAGTGGATGGTTGGAGCACGGGGTAAGAAGTGGGTTGATGGAGGAAAGGGCCAGGAGGGGAGGGGCAGGTGGGTGGGAGGCTGAACAAGGAAGAGAGGAGTGGATGGTTGGAGAGGAGGGGCAGGTGGGGGGGACTGTGGACAAGGAAGGGAGGAGTGGATGGTTGGAGCACGGGGTAAGAAGTGGGTTGATGGAGAAAAAGCAAGGAGGAGAAAGGCGGGTGAGTGCAGGGGTGAACAAGGAGGTGAGGAGTTCGTGCGTGGAGAGTGGAGCAAGGGGAGATGAGAGGGTGGCGGAAAGTGTGATAGTTTGAAGCAACTAGACGTGAGGACGTCGAACTAATGTGGGTGGCTGTATGACCGGGGGTCGAAAGTGAGAGGCCAATCGATTGCAGAGGGGGCATGGAAGCGCACAAGAGATGGAAAGTGAGTCGGACTCATTGATTGATCAATTAGTGATTCCGGGGGCGTCAGTTGCTAAGGTCATTATTCCCTTTAGTGTAGTGCATTTATCGCGGAAGTTGGTGTTGATCTTCCACGGCTGGATGGTTCCGGCGCCGACCTACCCGTCGGATCGAATTGCGATTTTTTTTCAAACCATGTCTCTCACAAAATAGAGACACCGCTCCAGACGGGACAAACATGAACCTCCCGACGGAGGCCCTTCAGTGACAGCTGATACCCTGAACCACCTAAGCCGGTCGGAGAGGAAGCGGACGTCGACAAAGCTCCACTCTCTTCTTTATGAGAGCGTTGAACGTTCGAAACTGATAGGAATTACCAGTATCTGGCGAGCTATGCGTCATAACCGACAACGGCAACAAACACCGGTGTACTATAAACGAGTGAAAGGGCCATGAATAGGCAAAAGGGTCAGCGCGGTGTCAAGTGGTGACGCGACGCGACGCGACGCCCAGCGGTGCGGCGCAGGGCGAGCGAAGCGACCGCGAATAATAATAATAATAATAATAATAATAATAATAATAATAATAATAATAGTAATAATAATAATAGTAATAATAATAATAGTAATAATAATAATAGTAATAATAATAATAGTAATAATAATAATAGTAATAATAGTAATAATAATAGTAATAATAATAATAATAATAGTAATAATAGTAATAATAATAATAATGTCTTTATTAACGGCGAGGCTGAGGCCATAGGGCCTGCTCTTCCGCCTAACCACTATCGCGCGTGGGCGTGGGCGTGGGCGTGGGCGTGGGCGTTGGCGGGGCGGTGGTAGCGGCAGAGGCCGCACAGCGCGTGTTTCCGCGGCTCGTCGGTCGCCCGCGCGCATTTGCCTAATCCGGTATACGCGCGCGCCGGCCTGATGGCGCCGCTCCCTCTCACGCGCGCGGTTGCCCCGAAAAAGCGGGCGACAACAGAGAAGCAGGCCGAGTGCGGCGCCACTTCCGCTAGCGCTCGCGTCGTCGCTTCTCATCGCAACCGGCAAATGAAGTTTTGCTTTCGACCTACTGACAGATTTAGGGACTCGTTTTGAAAGGTCCGCGTCGAGGATGATCTGACATCCAAATTGATGGAAACTTGGTGTTTCCTGTAGGATTCTTGGCGGAATCCAAAGACAGACAATTTAGAGTTAAAGGGGATATAAATATAGAAAATCGTGAAATAATTGCTATTTCGTAAAAGACGTAACTTATCGAGTTATTGAATGACTGTGTGATGGCTGACATTTATTGCTTCTTTTTATTAACCTTTTTAAAAATAAATATACAACAATAATCGTAATATCGTATAAATGTACAACAATTTCGGGTATCATTTTAGGAAAATATGGAGGAGTTGGGACGGTCAAGAATTCAAGCAGAAAATTTAATACCGGTAACAATGGCTCTGCTTATTATTAAATCGTATTTCTCGACGTGATATAATGATCATGATACAAGAACATATTACTTCACAGCATTGTATGTGATATTAACTGCACATTGTGGATCCCTAATGCGTATCAGTGTAGCGTCACTCTCATATGAAAAAAATGTTTATTTTGCGAAAGACTCCGACAGTATAGTGAATTCGCGGTTGCTAGGGATAATACACAGGACCGTACGAAAACATGTGGGGTCTTGGAATAATGATTGGATAACACAGGAAAAAACACTGAAGGACAGATAGGGTGCAAGGGTCTTTAGGTCGTAGTGTACATTTACAGAGCTCTTTGGTGTACTTTGACTCGATAGAATGGGTGTTCAAAACGAACAGAAATAGAACAATACACGATTAAATTTTAAGAATAGATACAAACATTTCTTTGTACGAGAAAATTAAATTGACAATTTGTTTCTCCTTTGATTCAATATCAACGCTTGGATAAATTATAATGTTAATTCATTGAAGCATTGAAACTATTATTATAACTCACTTCAGGAGCTGGCCGTTTGAAGTTTGATTTCAGAATGAAGGTATACTCGTATTTATTTTAAAACAAGACTTACAAACTGAGAATTTCTCTCAAAGGTCCAACTTGTGGTTATAATTAGGGACACATAAATCCATAAATTATGCTCCTTTAAATTCGAAAACTTGATTTCGGGTATAGCCTTCAGTATTTTTTTCTATGAAATCGGGTGTTGCTTAAATTCGCTTGGACACATGACCCAAAAGATACGAATTTAAATACCATTCCTCAGAGCAGAATGGACCCGTTTTGCTTTCAAATGACGAGACAACATCACAAACAGTTTGCAAGAACATAGGTGATGAGTACCTTTGTACAATAACTAAAACAAAGGATCGAACTGTACCGCTTTGATGTCAAATTATAACTTCGGACAGGGCAATGTATGGTCCACTACTTGATATCCGATAATTGTACTACGCATACCGCACCGATGTTAATTACTACCAGCCGTTAATCGACCATCCGATCACAGAAATAATCGCCGCGCATTTGGAGTGCCACAGGGCTAGTAAATTAGCATGAAATACGGGTACATCAAAATCAGTTTTAATTAGGAAGGTGGTGAGAGGAGGAAAGTCGTATGCCCTTATGGATAACAAACTGAACCCGAATATATGTAGTAGTCAATACTTAACGAAGGAGCACGAACGATTTATTTATGATATGTCGCTGGTCATTATTATACATTTTTCGCACTTTCGAACGCTAATTTTTTCCCAATTTTTAGTTATCTCTTGGCTACTACACTTTCTAAAACTTTGTCCAGTTATTAAATTACTTACACATTTGTATGCATCTATTTCAAATCACTTCCATTTTCTTTTCTTCATGCCGAAAAGTAAAACCTAATTCTGTCATTCTCATTGGTATTTGATATTGATCTTTTTCTGAAATTCTCATCTCCACACCGAAAACCGACAAAAATAATTTTATTACCCTGCCTCTTCGTGGAAACTTCTGAGGAACTTCATATGTGATTCATGCTTCATATGAGTCATTCCACGTCAAATCGCACACTCACAAAACAGCACTATTTTTTAGCGTCTTAAAACATTTTCGTGTGTTCTAGTTGAAAGTACGTGATACGTATTTTTCTCTTTCTTATAAACACATCTATTTCATAAATATTACTAATTTATTGGTATCCATTAATATCCATTATCCACTTTTTCCGAAGAATCATGGGCTCTCTAATGTTTAATTTATTTGCGCCAATACCGTTTTCTGCAGAAAAATAAAATTACTTTTTTATTATTAAATAATGTATTTTAATTTTCAAAATGCAAAGTTTTACATTAGATTGACACTTAAATCAATTGTAAAAATATTCATGTATTTCTACCCTAATTTTGTATGGATATGCCAAATTTCAAACTGGGGCACACATAATTTTTTTTTTTTAAATAGTGTTTTCACCAGAGCTTGTAAGTAGCCTGCGGTCCGCCTCACTCTGCTCAAACTACGGGGCGCCACATAAAGCAACCGCGAGATTTATGTCATGCTATGAATCGCAAAAACATTAGTACGGTCTCAAATGGAAGTCTTATTTCGAAATGCGACTATTAAGTTTATTTAAGATAAGGTCTGCCTGAAACAGAGCAGCCTTCTTTCTCAGATATACCGAGTCAGTTGTGTAAATAGAGTAACCACAGATTGTCTTGCAATAATATTAAAACTATTGTTATTTGCGTTTTCTTAATATGTAAGTCTTTAATTGCAAAAGAAGTGAACGTTTATGTTGTGGCAACCAGCATTCTTGAGAAGTTGAAAATTGATAGTTTGCCGTCAAAAAAAGTTATATTATTGGAAAAACGTTTTGAAGTTTTTTCAAGAAAGTGAGAATCGACCATACTTGCTGATGCCGCAGATATGTTGGGTAGTGACAATAATGAATAAATGTTCACTGCTGATCCTGGTCACCCTAAGGTATCGCCTGATACGAGAAATAAAGAAACGATCGAGAAAGTTCGTTTTCTATTTCTTCTGCTATCTTCGCCTGTCGTTTGTCGTCTTCTGCTATCTTCATGAGACAACAATAAAATTGAAGCTGGGTACTTTCAGTGCCCAGTATGACTTTTTTAGAAAATTATTCTTTAGTACTTGAAGATGTAACTAAGAGACTGACGTGAATTAATGCCTTAGCTACTCTGCATCCTTTTGTGCTATACTTCAGAGGAAGCAAAGATTTTAAAAATAAAAAAAATAAATGTTATTTCTGGATACCTGAACACTACTCCAATTCAATTCACCCTTTTCAGTGTAAGTTCATAACCCTCCCGAGTAAGTTTATTACAGTGTTAACAGCATATTTTTCGGGTGGGGTGCCTAGTATTATAAAACAATGCAAATTTATGCTTCCACAAAGATGTCTTCTATTTGAGTGCTGAATGGTATTTCTTCACTTCACTTCGCAACGTTATGGAAAGGGACCTTGCGACATATAGTGAGGGGGTACTATAATATTTTTAATAAAGGTTAGTCTTCACTTCTAACAGGATTCTATTAATTTACCTAGCAGTTTTTAACTGGATTGATGATAATGTGAGGATTACTTTTACCTTTATATTTTTATAAATTACCTTTTGTATTTTTACCAATGCTGAATAATTTGAAAGAGGACTATTGCAACAATTATATAATAAAAAACAGTAAAAGGCTTAGAGAAAATACGTAGTTTCATATCTTTATGAAAATACCAATTAACGATATTATCTGCAAAGAGAAGTAAAAGTAAGAAGTGAAAGAGAAGTAGTCAATTTAATTAATTGCATCACACTCTTGTTCGTATAAATATCCCGTCCGTTTACAACTAAACTGAATTCGTTAGACCCTTTTTGATTTGAATTCAATCGCCTGTGATGGTCATATGCATATATCTGGCACATAGTAAGAAGTGAAGGGTTACTTCTATTTATTGCTTTGTAAAACGTGTATCGATGGTAATCGTCTACTGCTGATTGGCACATGCTTCAGGGGTGACGCTCTATCAGACGCTGCAGCAAAACAGCAACTAGTCATTTATATGGTATTTAATTTCTCAGAATTATCTCAATGTCTCCCTTTGTCACTTACTTGATTTATGTAGAAATTTTAGAAATTACAATGGTATGTTACCAAATTTTTAAACTCTCTATTTTGGGAAGAAATTTAAAAAATAAAACAGGTCAAAAATGATTTTTAAAACAATTCAATTCATATGTCAAATGAAAGAGCATTTTTTGTTCTTTAATATCGCAAAATATTACATTTGTCACAATTACATCACGAGTTCAAAATGATTAACTTTAGCGATGCGAGCATTTTTTCGAAAACTTTGAAAATTAATTTAATCCCCAAAAATAATATCTGAGAAAAAAGTTAAAAACACGTGACACGATTTGACGTGGAATGACATTAAGTTAAGAAAAACGTATACTCAGTATTTCGTATCAGAAATTAAACCGGTAAATCATTCGTGCACAACCTCTCTGTTTGTGGCAGGTAAAATTCGACTTTCGTTGATTGAAAAGGATACTACACGCTCGGATTTTCGAATTAACCTACGTTTAGTTACGGTTTAGAGTGATGGATGGTTAAGATCTTAATTTCCGAAGTGTAGCCGTCAATACATTATATCAAAATATTTTAAGATTAGAAGTTGATCTAAAGATAGGCTTAAATGGCTTATTATGTTAGATCCGCTATCACCTATTACAGTTCACATTTAGACTTGTTTATTTTTTCATTTCATCTCAAAAAATTAAAATATTTTGAGCATAACAGATGAAACAATTAATATTTTAAGAGTAACTAAACAGTGGCAAAGTAAGGCGAAGTGTGGGTGTGGTATAGGAGTTTTCAGCCACAAATAAATTAATACGAACTCTCAAAAGTATTGATAAAAGTGTATTATAAGAAATGGGTTATTGAAAAAAGTTTGTTTTACATTTCGTGTGTGAGATAAATTAAATAAAAGTACAGTGAGAGCAAGGTAGACACTCCTGGAGGTCAGATAGAACGAGATTTTGGAAACTATCCTCCAAACTATTCAGACACTCCACGAATTTAATCCGCAATGAATTACCGCTGTTCTAAAAGCAAATGATGGCATAAAATCAGATCAATGTATAAATATTTACTATAAATCATGAGTTTATATTATTTAGCCCATCTCCGTGACGACCATGTCGTATTCCCATCACCGTACCTAGCTTACTGGGCTTGCTTGAGCTTTTTCTTTCGTCACACAGCTCTAGAAATTGAGACTATTTGTATTGGAAAGCTACAACTTCATTTTCCTCCAGTCGGTAATCGAATCCGGAATCGTCTCACAGATAGCTAGCTGACCATAAGCCACCCGAGGGGCTTTGGTTAATGTATGTTGCCGAACGCGCCCAGCTCGCACTGTTACGTATTTAAATTTCCTTCTAATGCAATGATAGAATTATTTTTTAATGGGTTCCTCCCTCAATGAGAGATGATTGCGAAACATCAACATTTTATAAGGATTGAAGACATTATCTGTTTTATTTTATGCCATGAAATATGACTGCTCCTTTTCTTCCATACTACTTTTCCTTATATAGACATTGTTGCAATTCTGCGGGGAAAACAGTGAATTTTCTACCTAAAAACTCTTATTGCCGGACCCTGGAAACGCAAACGTGGATAGAACAGTTGTTATTATATTTCTAATTTTTATCTTTGTTATTTCATGATCTGTATCGTCTGAAAATTTATAACAAATTATTGACTCTACGTAATAAACATTGACACGTCTTTTCCAAATCAATATCCAATTTATATCTCACAACGCATGCAAACATTTTGTATAATTTTGAATAATATTTGCTTACCAGTCTTCTTTGGATACATGCATATTTTCTTGAAAAATGTTTGATAGTTTCAAAATACAAAAACCTTACATAAGAGTGCTGTAATTTGTAAGTTATCCCCTGGAACACGCGTAGTCTCAATATACCGTGGATTTCCTTGGCGTAAACTGCATTTTCTCAGCGATACCGACGCGCTATTCGCAATGCAATACCCCTTCCCCGCCGCAAAATGACCGCAGGCGTCACCCACGAAGATCAAGGCCTTCTGCTGCTTTTTTTATTTACTTATTTTCGTAATACTGTCTTGTTAATATAGCTGCAAAACGCAACTCAACAGAGGAATGGAAAGGTAATATGAATGGCCGCCAGCCGTTAAGGAACCACGTGATCTTCAAACTATTTATTAAACTGCGAAATATTTTATAAACAACATAAGAAACATACTAAAAAATTAACTAGTAAAAAAAGTTTCTACATAGATAATTTTGTCTTCAATTTTGTGGAAGACACATTTCATATCTTTCTTTAGCATACGCTATCATAACTGTATCATTTACTTCGTCAATATTCTTAATGTTGACACAAATTTTGAAAATCTTGGTATTCTTTCTTATGTCTTATCTTGGTTTTATGATTATAAGGTTGAAACTGGCACCACATAGAATTTCTAAATCAGCATTTGAAATATCCTCCATCTTAAAATGTGGAACATACATCTAGGAGATAGTTTACGGGAAGATACAATACTACTGCATCTTACACAACAGTCGAATCGAAATGAAAGACGATCGCGTCTGTTAAATCGATTCGTATTGAATCGAAATGGAAGATGCGTTGCACTCCTAAGTAGTAAAAGAAAAGATATTTCTTATTTATAATATTATTTTTTCTTATAAGAATGAGGTATTACGAAAAGTATTGATCGACATTTGGTCGATAACACAAATAACTGACATGGTTCGTCGTGTCAGCTGCGACTATTATCAAGTGTCTATCAGCTTAATACAGCATAATAACTTTGTAATGGAAGTTAATAAATTACCCGTTTGTAACTACATAGTTGTTATATTTGCTGAGATTTTTTCAAGAAGGGATTTATCCTTCAGCTTTCCTAACGACTTTCCTAACGATTATGGTCTCCAAATATGAGATTTTGGATCATTTCTTTTTCTATTATTTGAAGAATTAAGCACACACTGGTAACTCGTAAACATTGTTTCCATAATTTAGGAAGGAGTACTACCCTACTTCATTAATATACCTCCTTCCCTGTTTTCTACACCTTTTATCAATTCAACCAGAAAGTTAACTTTTTTATATATTTACGAATTCCAGTCTAAGCAAATGTTCTTTAAATATGAAGCGAAGTTCAAATTGTATCGCAATGTAGGGAAATGTGCTGAGAAAGCTGAGTAAGCAGATAGGCGACAAGTGAATTTACTGCGACCCGCTTCGCTTATTCACGATTATTATCGAGGCTTCGTGGCGCGCTCTACATCCGTGTCCGCGCATAGAAATAAAAGAAGGCGCGCTCTCTCCGAGTGCATGGAGGTCAAGGACGAACGTTCTCCTTGCACACCCCGACCTCTCCAACGCTGCCGCAGCCGGCGGTTCCAACGCTGAACATCTCCGTGCGTGTCTGCCCTAAAAGCCCGTTAAAAAACAGGCTTTGTGCCGTGTCACGGTAATTCGCGATCAAACCGGTTTGTAAATCATATAAAGAGAATTCCCACTCCTTCCTTTCGAATATTAACTATTTGGGCACAGAAGGCAGATGTAAGAGATTATTTTGTTGCGTAGTGTGATGGCATTATCTTGTTTACATTATATTTACGATCATTTATGATTGAAATTCTTATAATTAGAATCATGTAAAAGGGCTGAGATTACCTCATCCGGCAGATCCATAAGTTTTCCAAAAATTCAATTCACAGTGTGTGTTATTACCTGAAACAGAAAGAGAAAACATCCAGTATATTGTAATCTGTCCCATTAGACAATAACATAAATACTTATGTTGTACTTTTTTATGACAAACAGAATCAAACGTTATATATAGTCAAATAAGAAACATTTGTTTTGTTTGCAAAATTTAAAATTTAAAGTTTTATTAACAAAACTGGGCATTACAGGTAATGCGTGAAACACCGTTACGTCCATGTTACGCCATAAGATCATAAAAATTGGACTGACGATTACAGATGTTCGAAATTATAGGAAGTAAAATGAAATTCATTTCTTTCCTATATGGAAAGCAGATATCTTTTAAAAAGGCAAACACAGTTGAAGAACAATATTATAGAATAAATTATAATTATTAATAAATAAATAATACTTTTAAAAAAGAAACACTTCAATATTCTAGCAATGGTTATTGAATATATCGCAATGCGAAATAATCTCACATTACACGTATAGGAAAAGTAAGTTACTACTAAATTTCTGTAAAAGTAATAAATTAATATATTGTTCGTTGAGCTGCAATAGTGGAACAATTAAAAAATTTAGGTGTTGAGATAATTCAGTTAGAAGTTTTCACCTTGTATTGCATCATTTCGTGCATTCACACTTCTGGCATTTGTTGGTGGAATACTGTACGTAAGATATGCTCCTGTTGCAGCCGACAGGTAGATCAATCTGCAATTCTGGAGAGCACATGAACTCAAAACTTGAAATTCGAGTATTTGTTTTAGTTGTGCCACTATTGCATCCCACGAGCAATATCTCTACAAACACTTCAAATACTTCTCGTTGCAAAGTATTAATTCAACAATATCCTCCCGCCCAGTACTGATAAATTATCATAAAATGTATGCAGAGACGTTTAAATTTGTTTCAAGTGCATTGTACGATCTAACACGTATACGTTATTATTTGAATACATACGACGTGCTTGCAGTCTTGATGGTAACAATTTAACGCAAAGTACCTTCATTTTACGACATCCCGCTACATACGTTGTGATGCACACCCTCTTAAGTATCTCATTACATCAACTCATAATTGACGTACTACACTGGTAATAAAGATTGGTCGATAGTTCCGTGCTGAGAAAAGGAACACGCCGCACCTGCAGCATCCAAAGGAGAATAGAAATTCGCCGCGGAGGTAGGGTGCAACAGTCGCTTTTATGAGCTCGTAAGATGTCTTTCACAATCCAATGGTTTATTCTTCTTCTTCTTACGTTCGTGCCTTAGTAAAGCATTCTACTCGCGGAACAGTTCTGCGTCCTTCAGATGGTGATAAATTTCATACTTGACGCTGGAATTACAATAATTAGATAATTTGAATTGTAACTCCACAATGGGGCAATAATCTCAAAGTTGATTTCGCCAGGAAAAATTAAATACGTGTTTCCAACTTCTATTGAAATGTAATTTTGTTGCGGATGTTGGTGTTGTTTTCTGTGCATTCTAAAACAATTCGTAAAGGAAACTTAACCTCACACGATTATTTTTGAAAAGGAAAAATTTAACAGACTCGTACACAACGTTAATTACTGCGATCCTCAATCCCAGTACTAGTGTACATCACATACACCCTGATGTCATAATTGTAAATTACATTGGGGGCCGTATAAAACAACCTCTCAAGTTTACTTTTTGAACATTTCGATATTGCTTCAATTTATTATTATTATTATTATTATTATTATTATTATTATTATTATTATTATTATTATTATTATTATTACAAACGCTACGGTTCATTGATCTCAACTTCGCCCATAAAAAACATCAGCTCCCAGTCACATTACCACCGCTCAGACGAAATGGATGTACAAAAAGGGGTTTCTTGGTAAATATAAAGTCTCTGTGTACAGAGTTCAGCCGACGGCCCATTAGCACAGGCGCAGGGACATGAGGACGCCCAGTCTGCTCCAAGCTCTGCGTCCAAAGGCCGACGCATGTTCGAGCAAACCCCGCTTCGGAAGAACAACGCACACCGTGTGTCGGCTCCGTCTCTCTCCAAGGCCACGCGTTGAGGCCACTTCGCCTCACCTCACCCCGCAACGCCGGTCACGGGATTACTATCATTTGAAGGGAGTCGTGCAACCGACGCGGGACTTCTTTGACGCACACTGACACACACACACACACACACACACACACACACACATACGCACAGACACACACAGACATACGCACAGACATATTCACAGACACACAAACATATAGACACACATACATATACACTCAGACTTACACAGACTTGAGGAGACTGACACACTACACACAGACTCTCTCACTCACACACACACACACACACACACACCGCACCGTCGCTACTGCCGTCACTGCCTGTCACCATCCCTCACCGCTCCTCACCGCAGATACGCTATCAGGTCCGTCCTTGGTTTCGTTAAGAAAATCACTTAATCAGTTTGTGAAATCGAATTACCTGTCCAAGAATGGTGTAATAATTATAATTTATTCTCTATTTTCTTTCGTATTTTCTCTTCAAATAGTCATAATATTCAGATACCTCTTAGAAATGAGATTTAAAACTTAAATCTGTTTGCAGGGTGTTATTAATAATTATTCGAATCTTTGGGAAGTATGCAAATATTCTAACAGACGTTCTCATTATACCACAATCTAAATACCACTATATACGCCCAAGTCGCTGAGTGCAAATTACGGGATGAGTTGGGTCATCATCACGTGCATTAACCTGCATGAAATGAAAGCGAATCGATTACATTAGTAATACAAATGAATTTATTGCCGACCTTTCTCTTCCCAGTCCTCTGATACTATTTGGAATCCAACACTGCATACGTAGAATTTCCCTTAACACTTTTACAAATGAACAAACGCGTTTACATGTACTTAAATCTCCCACTCTCTTCCTTTCCCTAGCGTCCGCAATCAATACATTAACCCTATCCATACACTCAGGTGTATTTTTTATAGCCACGTTTTCTTCAGGCAACACATATTTGCCATGCATCTTGGACCCCGGACATTTACTCTACTTCCTCCTATATGCATTTCTACATTCTACGCGTGGACCAGCTGACATGGCTCAGTGCAACAACTCTGACGTAAACTGCAGCTTATCTGACAAGGAGGACCCAGAGTTCGAGTGCCGTCAGAATTCAGCATTTTCGACACTAGCTAGATAGGTAGGTCTAATTGAGATTCTAGTAGCTCGATGATCTACTAGAATGCACCACACACACACCACACCACACACACCTCACACACCACCACATACACCACACCACACATACACACAACATACACACACAACACACACATACACACAACATACACATACACACAACATACACATACACACAACATACACATACACACACACAACATACACATACACACACACAACATACACATACACACACACAACATACACATACACACACACAACATACACATACACACACACAACATACACATACACATACACAACATACACATACACATACACACATACACATACACATACACAACATACACATACACACAACATACACATACACAACATACACATACACACAACATACACATACACACAACATACACATACACACACAACATACACATACACACACAACATACACATACACATACACAACAAACACATACACATACACAACAAACACATACACGTACACAACATACACATACACGTACACAACATACACATACACATACACACACAACATACACATACACATACACACACATACACATACACACACATACACATACACATACACACACATACACATACACATACACACACATACACATACACATACACATACACACACAACATACATACACATACAACTTACATACACATACACCACTCTCACTCGCTCACTCTTCGACAGGAGTCAACACCTGTGCGAACACGGAGACGGAACTCCGATTCGGCGTCCTCCGGAGACGGAGACTGGCGCGGGCTGGCGGGCGGGCCCCACGGCGGCAGCGGCTCAGAAGAAGAAGAAGGTCAGGCTGCGGTGACGCACGCGTGCCAGTTCCGGGTATCCTGCGCCCCCTCCACTGCCGCCGCCGAGGGAACTTTCTCCGCCCCGCTTGCCCGGCGCATCGCGACGCCAGCAACTGAGGTGCGCGCCCAATGAGGCGGACGGTCGCCACGCGTGCACAGCCGGCACACGCGTCGCGCTATTGTGATGTTTACTCTTCTGCGGCGTTTTCGCAGAAGAGGTTGCGAGGGAGAACGGGCGGGCGGTGCGAGGCGGTACTTCGGTCTCGTCGATCCAGCAGACACTCAGCGTTTACTTTTTTAAATGTACGGCTTTTTGGTTCTCGTGCTTTACAGGTTTTACTTTCTATCTATTTGTGAACTTTTTATAGGGAGTGTTGGCAGAGTTTGTTCAATATTCTTTGAATTTGCGAAACGCAAAAACCAAAGTGAAAGAGGTATATTTTTAGGATTCTAGAGAACGTTAACTCGGCATTGCATAAGATGATATATGAAAATTAGCAGCGGTCGGAGCCTGTAGGTGGCCAAGCCTTTTAATAAGTGCCAAAGTCAGCTTCCCAGAAAAGTAGAATCAAATAATATTCTGCCTGTGAGTTGGTTACATGGAATTATTTCCCAGTTCCAGGAAGATGAACTCCCGTTCCTCGGGAAAGGGAAAAGAACTTCCCGTTCCTCGTAACTAATTTCGTCTTTCCATACAGTGTACCTCGATATATTTTATTTTTAAAAGTGCGGCAGTTATTTTTACTTTCTCGCCTTACTCCGTTTATAGGAAAGAGAAAGTTTTGTAATCGTGCAACGGAAATCGGCGATTTTTTTCCAGAAAATTCTTATTGCCGGGCCCTGGTAAAAAGTGAATAAACCTTCAGATACATGGTAAATTACTTCCTCTAACATGTATAGTCAGAAGACACGTGTGATGGGTTTTTCGTACCGAAAAAAACGATTAACAACAAAACTATCTCTCTCCGTTTGTGGTCAACGTTAGCACCTAAAGACGATTTTTTTCCAAATCTGATGTTCTTCGATTGATCTGAACGAACTCGTAGTTCTGCGACTTTCAAAAAGATATTTTCAATTATGAAGTTACTTAAAATGTGGCTTTGACATTTTCAAACTTCTCTCCAAATAGCTCCTTGTTTTTCGAGGTGTCCTCTATTTGCATAAAAACGCATGAAAATGGCACAGATATCATTTTCATTGTGATCTCTGAATTTTTGAAAATAAAAAAGAGACTAGTGTACACACAAAAATTATTTACTACTTACATTAACCATACTACTGTAATACAGTGTTAAATTGGAGAAGGATAAACTGGATCAGATCTTCATAATTCTTGTGAAATTGTGGTTGATCATTTTGCTAATAATTCTTATGGACAAAAATGGCACTAGAAACAAATTAATTGCAGTTTTGAAGGAGTAGTTAGTTGATAGTCTTGTTGTGACAAATGAAAATTATTTTGTTTCAACAGAAGATGTATCTTAAACATTTGCATAAAGGAGAAATAATAATTTTAAGATGTGATTTATTAAAATGTGAACTACGGTTAATACAGCTTTCAGCTGCATAAGAATGAATTGAATTTGTCTTTATGTTTTCAAGGTTACAAAAATTAACAGAAGCATAATTGTTTTCATAAAAAGGGCGTGTAAATGTTAAAATTCTATTATAAAAAAATATTTTCAACTTTTCAAGATTGCTACTTGTAATTCTTGGTCCATTTCACAACCTTCAACCTTAATCATTCCAGATTTGACAAAATTTGTAAGCACAATTAAATACTTTTGCCCGTACATTACAAGGAAAACAACTAGTTATCATATTATGATATATCATAATTATTGCATATACTATAACATTTCAGAACCTCACAAAAAAATTGATCAGGAAACTAACTCACCACTACAATGGATGAATATGAAAGAACGTTGGCAAACAAAAACTCATTAGATATGTACTAAAACTTAGCAGCCTGTTATTGACTTTATTAATAATGTTAATAAAAAGGGTATTCCGCTAACATTCAATTACAACGAACAGACGGTGCAGTAATGTATTCTCTCCAAGCATTTGATTTTACTTGCAGATTAGTATGGAATCAATCGCTGGAGATTTCTTGTGGAGTGGCAGGAGGAGCGGAGGATATCTAACGTCAGAAACCAGTATGATTCTACAGAACTAGTAACTAGTAAACATGTCTCGTCTCTATCACATTTACAATGGAATATCTAATAAACTTGAAGTTGAAATACATAAATATTTCTGACTGAAAATATCCCTAGAAAGAAGTCCCATTTCGTTTGAGTGTATATTGTAATTTTTTTAATTGGATCATTTGAATATTCAAATCAAGAAAGTCGATTCATAATTAAATGTATTCATAGGTTTTTCGCATTTTTAATATACGTGAATTATAGACATGCCTTTGCGACTTAGGGGCGGTACATTAAACAGCTCTTGTACTGCCTATGAGAGCTACATTAAGCTATCATACCCGTCGTAACTGAATTGTATTAATAAAAGTATCGATAAAAGGAAAAGGTTTTATTTCTTATTTTTACTTATATTAATTTAGAAAAGTCGATTCGAGTCGAAAAGTCGAGAACAAGAAAAGTAAGTAGAAAGTAATAATTCATTTTGAACTACAAACTTGTAGATCTCCCAAGCAAGCATCCTGCCTTGAATCTGCTTCCGTGTTGCAAGACATGAAATAAAACAACTGCAATTATTCCTATATATTTTGCATTAGTAAACACACTTTCTCTCGATCACTCTTATCCTCTTTCCTCCTCTCCCCCTCCCACTCTCCTCTTTCTTCCTCTGTTCCTCGCTCACTCTTGTCCTTTCTCCATACCTTCTCTCTCTCTCTCTCTCTCTCTCTCTCTCTCTCTCTCTCTCTCTCTCTCTCTCTCTCTCTCTCTCTCTCTCTCTCTCTTCTCTCTCTCTCTCTCTCTCTCTCCCTCCCTCCCTCCCTCCCTCCCTCCCTCCTCCCTCCACACACAGACACACAAACACAGTCACATGCTCGTACGTTTATATCCCATTATCCATTACAAAAGAAAGAAGCCCCCGCTCCCAACTGCCCATGACGGGCAGCCATACGCGATAGTCGGAGCGTCGCTTGGAGCTCCGGCTTTCTCTCGCGTCACACACCTGGGGCATAGCGGAGAGGAGGGGCCGAGTAGCAGTAACCCACTACGCCTCACATATACTCATTTGTCCCGGCGGCAATACCAATACACCTACTGTCGCATTCACCCCTTCATTATCACCATCTCTTCGTTACGGTCGCCCACTTCGTTACATTTACCCCCTTTATTACCTCTGATAGGTTGTTACCTTCGCCCCCCATCGTTACCAGCGCCCTTTCCTTTCCTCCATCAGCTTCACTCCCTTCCTCGCCCGTCCGTCTGTCCTCTGGTCCCTCCCCTCCTTCCGCCGTCTCCGTCGCAACTGTCACCACCATCCCCTTCGATCCCCGACCCTCCCCGTCACACCCCCACTCTCCATCTCCCCTGCCCCGCACCGGGAGAGATGGCTCAGGGCATCAACTGATGTCTGAGCGGGAGGTCCTAGGTTCGATGATGGCAGAATTTTCGACACTAGCTTGTCACCTTGGTCGAATTCAGTCTCTGTCTGGAGGATTATTCTAGCTACCGGCTGCTCTGATCGGTAGTTTTCCGTGGTTTCTCCGATCAACACCAGGCGAATACCGGAGCAGTACCCTAACAAACGGGCCACGGACGACGCACGATCTTTCCAACTTCTTCCTTGTCATATGTTCTCCCCTTACATATACACACAACACACTAACACGCACTGCACAAGCACATATTCCGGGAAACAGGTCGGGAGCATATAAGCTTGCCTCGGCTTATAGCGTGTCTTGGCTGGTTCGGTGTCCCGCTGATGGGAGATACCTGGTTGGGAAAACCTCGCTAGGGTCGGCGCCGGATCTCACCACAAAGTGATGTAAAGATCACCGCCAACTCCCGAGCAAATGCATGCACAACACTTACGGGACTAATGTCCCTGTTAGTTGACGTGCCCGGAATCACAAAAACAGTCATTCAACCAATCCCCTGCCCTGCCCGTCGCCTCACTTGTTGCCGCAGAGGAACAGCAGCGCTCGCGGACCGTAAACACGTCCCATCGCGCGGGATGAATGAGGAGGAGGAGGAGGAGGAGTGAGAGGAGGGGGTGGGGGGAGGGGGGCGCAGCGAACCTCTCGCGCGAGAACCGTTCTGTCGGCGGAGGCCGCCGCCGCCGCCGCGGGCGATGACGCTACTCGCGTTTCTCATTTCGCGGCGGAAACGGCGACGTGCTTGAAAGTTGAGGCGCTCACAGTCACTCACCCATGACGTACCCACCCACATGGGTTCCCAGTCGGAATACAGTTGAAGAGTTTCTTACATGAATCAAACTAGCCCAAATTCGAGATTTTTCAGAAGGCACCTAAAACAGCATAGTGTTGAAGGGTATAGTAAGAAATGTATGATTTTTCTTCCTTAATATCGTTTTAGTACTTGCTGAAAGAAATTTCCAAGTAGATAGTGCCATTTGAAGAGAATAACTTGGTGAAATATCTCAAAATATGAAATTTAGGATGTGTTTAGTTCCTGTAAGAAATCTCTCAATTTTTACGCTGTAAAATTAAATAAAAAAAACGTAATACTTCAGAATTGTAACGATTTTTCTATTAGTGTTTTAAAAAAATTTAATTCGACGTTACCGTTAACCATATATTTTTTCATCTCAATTTTCCAATTTTGCTATTTTTTCTGCATATTTTCATTCATTGAACTCAATTACTTTCGAATTCATATTATTAATGTTGTTAAATGTATTGTTCGTAACAAGCATTTTATTTTTGAGATAGCAAAATCATGGTCATGACGTGCTCGCAATAAAGGAGTATGAAACGAAAATATCATAAGATTCTTATGAAAGATATTAAAGTGTGTCATTTTATTCATTATAATGAAGTATTAAAGTGAGAGTTAGATTTCATCCCCCGATTTTGGGCGTTCGACCTCTAGCGCAAAATATATTTTAGGAAAATGTTTGGAAGCCTTTAGTAATTTCTTTTGGTGACGATGTGACCAGAGTTATTTCTATATTAAAAGTAATTCCTCTGTAGAGTAGATTGTAGTGTAAGTTATTTTCAGTGATGAATTTTTGTTGTGATATTTTGCTTTTAACATTCACGTTCTTTAAAATACAAACTCTCGCATAAGCATGAACAAGGGAAAGAGAAAGGCAACAGAGCGGAGTGAATTACAATTCACGTAATAAAACAAAGCTAACCGGTACGAATGGGATGTTTCCTTGTTTCGGGCTGAATGTGGCCTGAGGTATGATGACTGCAGTATTATCCACGAGTGTATTGAAATCAATAAGCCAGATGGAATTTACCGAAACCGCATAGCAATGCAAGACCTTCCATTCCAAAATACCATGTGAGACGGGTAACTCGCAACGTTAAACCCCATGAATGGGGCACGAAACGTGCCACCCGTTGCTCAATGTTCACAGTATGATTCGGCTTTCACCTGGAATTCGCCTGAAGGGAACAATTGAAATGATTTCTGTAACAGAAATCGAAAATTGATAAACTGTGATGCGCTTTTGAAATTTCGCATATTCTTCATTTTTCTTCTCCACCAACATTTTTAAACATTAAAAAACTAATCAACTTTTTTTAAACAATAATAAAGCTAATTAAAAAAGTTCGTAACACCAGGTATAAGTTGCACTGAGATATCTGATTGGGTAAGACCCCCTGCAACCCGACGTACATTGGCACTAGATTTCGCCAGCCAGCGAGAGAGGATCACCGCCACCTACCGCGATAAGAGCATAACCTACACTTACGGGACTAATGACCTTAGCAGTTCTCTCGCCCGAAATCACAAATATATAAATAAATGAATTAAATTATACACGGAGGTTTTATCGTGTTTCCACTTTCATTCCCCCCATACTGAACCGCTGTGCAGCGGCGGCGGCGGCGGCGGCGGCGACAACCGCGTCAAGAGGCCAAGAGAAAGCGGGCGGCGCTGGCCAGCTGGGCTTGCACAGAGGGCCAGGCGCCTCCGTGACGAGTGGGGTTCTGGAGAAGGCCGCCACCGCCGCCACCGTCACCGACGACGAAAGCGGAACGGGCACCGCGACGCCGTGTGCCGCGAGGGCGGCGGTGAAGGCTTGGGGAAAACCGACGTCTGCGCGGGCGGACGCTAAGGAATTTCGACTGCTCTCTCTGCGCCTCTCTCCTCGCGCTAAGTCGCTGCACATGCGCGGTGAATCCGGGACATTTACAGATCGTCGTTGATGATGGAACGGGCCACGGACCGTGCACGTTTTTTCCTTTCTCTTCCTCGTCCTATCCTCTCTCGTTACGTACACTAACACGCATTACACTACCACACATGTCAGGAGACCGGTCGGGAGCTCAGAGCTTGTCCCGTCTGGGGTAGTGCTCCGCTGGTGGGAGATAACTGATTGGGGAAAATCCCGTTAGTCAACGGTAGGTCGGCGTCGGATCTCGCCATCAGCAGGGGAAGGTCACAGCCTCTTCCCGAAAAAACATTTAGTACTCTTACGGGACGAAATATCTTAGCCGTTGACGCACTCGGATTTGCTATCAATCAATCAATCATTGATGATGGTCATCCTGCTATGTGACGTAATTGTCGATTTTTACGTTTTGCTATCAATCATTCAGAGTTAGCTTGTTCTTTAGTTTCATAAGAAAATGTCCAAAAATCTAGAAACCGTGGTCTTAAAATAATAAATATAAAACCTATGGGACCTTTACAATTTATTAATAATAGAATATCTCACATGTGGTTGCAACCACATGGTAGGTTTCCATAAAGTGCTTCCGGAAAAATATTTCCATCAATAAATATTTAATACTATTATATATAGTGATACATATGTGAAGAGTGTCTAAACTTAGCGAACTGTACGTTATTAACATCAAAAAGTGATTTTTCTTCCTCCGGTAAACTTTTGTCGTTTTTTTTTCTTTCCAAATCGAAAGTTGTCTATCTTTAACTACGATGCTGCTTCTTGACAAGAAATAATAAAAAATGGTATCATAATTGTCTCAACACACAGTTGGCATTTCTTTTTTTACCCCTGATACATTTTTTGTATATCAAATGCAATTACGTTCAGTTAAAGAATATAATACCTCGGACGCTTATATTTTCATGCAAGTAGACTGGTAAAACGTTTCAATTGAAGAAATCAGGTAATATGGAAAAAACATGGATAAACACACATTCTCAAACACTGGAAGTTGTCTGATTAACTTAAATAAGGTAGATTGCATTTGATATTTACTTATTATTGTATCATTCTCCGACTTTTGAATACAGTCTGAGAGAGAACAAAGTAAACTGTACAAAATATAAGGGAAGCATGAGTTTGTTTCTGTGATGTTACCTCAAGCCTATTTAATTATTTACGTTTCTTTAGGTTGTCATCAAAAGTTTCTACTAACATACTTCTGAAAAGGCCACCCGTTGCGATGCGGTAACAAGTAATAGCGTGGAAAATTCTCGGAATAGCGGTGACGTCAGTCACGGACTATCTTGAGACCGTGCGTAACGAGACAGAATCGGCAGCGATCTGCGCGAAGCCGAAGACGAGACGGACGCGCGGCAGCACGCGATCTCCTCTAATTACCCCAGAATAAACGCCTCCTCCCCCTCCTCCTCCTCGCCCTCCTCCTCGTCGTCCTCCTTCCCCTCCACCCTTCCTCCCCTCCTCCCTCTACCTCCTCTCATCACCCTCTTTCCCCTCCTTCCCCTACACCCCTTTCTCACTCTCCTTCCCCTCCATCCATTCCTTCCCCTCTTTCCCCACCACCCCCACGTTTCTCTTTTCCCTCTCCTTCCCCTTTACCCCTTCCCACCTCCTCCCCTCCCCTCCTCCCCTCCCCCGACTCCCCCTCCACCTCCTCCCCCTGTTCCCATCCTCCACCCTCCACCCCTTCCTCCTCCCTCCTCCCCTGCCTCCGCCCTCCTTCCCTTCCTCCACCCTCCTCCTCCCCTTCCTCTACCCTCCTCCTCTCCTTCCTCTGCCCTCCTCCCCCTCCGCCCTCCTCCCACGCGGGCGCTGTCCAAGCGTGCCGGCACTCGGCTCCGCGCCCTGAGGCGGGGTTGCTCCATTCACGATCGGACGCTCTCCCTTGTAAAAGCCGCACGCCAATTAGCTCGCGGGCGAAATTTAGAGGCGGTTACGAGCTGCAGGGGAGTCAATTACCGGGGCGTTATCTCAGGTGGCGGAGGAAGAGCCACGGTCTGAGAAACTGCTCGCCCCGCCCCCGACTGCTCGCTGAAGCCGCCCGCTACACCGCTAATGCCCTCCGAGCACATCACCGCGCCGGTGTAGGTGGCAGATGGCCGGTGTCTCACGAGAGAGAGGGAGAGGGAGAGAGAGAGAGAGTGTGTCTGTCTCTGTCTGTCTCTGTCTGTCTGTCTGAGACAGACATAGAGACAGACATAGAGACAGACATAGATAGAGACAGACAGAGACAGACACAGACAGACACAGTCAGAGACAGAGACAGACAGAGACAGACAGACAGAGAGACGTAGAAGTGCCGAAGGCGGTGAGATTGAACCTGCTCCAGTGACGTGGGGAAGGATTGCGAGGGAGGTCAGCGGTGCCTGGGGGTAGTGGGTGGACAGACAGGACGGCGAGGGCAAGGGGTAGAGACGAGCGCAGAGAAGGTGGGGATCAAGATGAGCGAAGATATGGACGCGGGTGACGGCGGTTACGAGAGTGGGGACGACGGAGACTGCAAGGACGTCGAGGTAGAACGAACATCAATCTTGTTTCGCCGAGACAGGAATGAATTGTGAATGAATACGTCACAGCAACTTCAATGCGGTAATTCTTGGCGGTTTAGTAGATTGTATTTCATGAGTCAAGAACATTTGACTCAATCAGGAAATAAGAGGACTTCCAGAGGAATGTGCAGGCAACGACGTGTATTGAAAATGAGTCAGAAATAATGTTCAAAAAATAGTCTTAAGAATATTTTGAAATATAATGTCGAAAGATCTTATATAGTGTTACAGATTTTATCTACAACTGATCTTTGTTTGATGTATGTATGATGTACTTTGGCGCAATAACCTCTGACGAATCCCGGGCGTACCAGCGTCCCGGCCTTGCGGCCATGGGTTGCGGGGTACGTGTTGTTAGCATGTAGACATCCCTGCGCCGCATGCTGGTCTTCTTAACCTGAGAAGTGAGTTTTCTCATCGTCACACAGCAACATATACTAACGCACTCTATAATCTTCCCCGACTGGGACTCGAACCCGAAGTCGCGCCATGGATATACTATACGATTTATTTTAATGAACCTTTTAATTAGTAAATATCGTAAATATCGGGTTGTCGGTGTCCGTCTAACTAAAACATCTATCGAGTCAATAAACTGTGTAAATCAAAAAACACATGTAAAATCCATAAATAGAAAAATAAACACGCATAGACATAAACGCATAAACACGCAATGAACTTCATAGCCAGTACCTAAATTATTTACCGCAATGTGCTCAGATGAAATACTGTTTTATTTACTTATTATATCAGCAAATAACATTCTCGTGTACAATTCGAACTAAGCACTGCGTGTGTTCTGCTTCGAGGAATGCTTCCCGTACAATGCTTTCATCACAGCCCCAAGGACAGGAGGGCAGGCGTAGCGCGAGGTGACCTCAGGAAGATAAACAGGGAGCGCTGCTAGCGGGGGCTTCTGAGAGCGCCTCAGCGCTGCAGTCCTCCAGCGCTCGCTCTTGGGAATCCCCGAGTGCTCAGCATCGAGAATATTCCATTACAGGGCGTTGGGAGTTTGGATAATATTTACAACCAATTATTTTTAATGATAATGATAATAATAATAATAATAATAATAAGTATGATAATAATAATAATAATAAGTATGATGATAATAATAATAATAATAATAATAGTAATAATAATAATAATAATAATAATAATAAGTATGATAATAATAATAATAAGTATGATAATAATAGTGGGTAACAATAATAATACTAAATTACAATAATATTAACAATAATGTATCTGTAAGTACATTCTTGCAATTTCTATTACGTATATTAGGAATGAGAGCTACATCTGCTCCCACATTCAAATGCTACCTTTCATGATGTTTTAGTATAAATTTATTTGAAACTACTTTGTCACGTTTGTAATTCACTCACCTTTATTGTATCTATATTAAACATCTGTTGTGAGCACAAGGACGACAATAAATAAACAAAAATAATTATTTTATCAAGGAATTTGAGATGGACAAAATGTATTGTGATTACTAAAAGAAAGACCTTCTATCCATCGGTTATAGATAAGTGCAATTTTTCGTAGCACTCAATATTACGTTACAAGAATGAATATTCATAACAATTAATAATTATAAATTTGTTTAATATACTGCAGACAATGCATATTATTTTCACGTCTACGGGTATGTATATTATTACCTAGCTGAAGTATCTATTATTATTGGGGTGTCTACCGTGTCCCTACTGCCATTGTCCCACATTGCCAGGCAATACCAAGCAATAATGCTGCCGCCTGTATTAACGCCTCCGTGCGTCTTTTCAGTTACACACAATTTGAGGCGAAACCAAATTTGAGGTAAAACTTTGAAATTGTGACCCACTAATCTTGTTACTTTCTCGCTACTGCTTACGCAGTATAGAGCAGTTATTGCAAAACTGCAGAAAAAACGGCAAATTTTCGACAGAAAAAGTCTAATTTCCAGGCCTTTGTTACGACAAAGTGGATAAATCTTCTACCTATGTATGGTAACGGTTTGTTCCTCTGACACGTTATCAGAATCTATGTTATGTGAGACATCAGAAAATCGATTGACGACAAAACATCTGTGTGAAAAACGCTAGCGACTAAACCGTAAGCAAGATTTTCACCAAAATTCCCTAATGGATTTGACTGATGTTGTGGCCCCTTGTATTTGAAACCAAATTTTGAAGGCTATTTATTTGATATCAATTTTTTTGATAACGTTTTGACCTCGGATAGCGTAAAGTATGTTTAAGAGATTGGTGCAGGTCTCATTTTCGTTTAAATAACGGATTCTTCGAAAGTTAAAAGAATTCAAAAGGTTTTTCGGCGTCTTCCTACAGCTAAAATGATGCATGGATGCGTTATGAAACACAAACAATTTATAAAATTTCACTCAATTTTTTCTCTCTAAAATGACTCCAAAAACCTTTTTTTCTCATGTGAAGTAAAAAGTCGTTAAGAAACTTGTGCTGGACGCATTTTTATTGTCCTCTGAAGTTTCGGAAATCGCAAACAAGATAGAAAAATTAACATTGAAAACATCAATATTGATGATAGAGATTTTTTTAAGTGATATCTATTTTAAAAAATCAGTTCTTTTAAAAAAGGTCACGTTCATTTATTTAAATATGAGTAGTTGAGCATAATCTTGAAATTTTTGAAATTGCAATTCCGAACATCCAACACTCCTTTTCTAAAGTTTTTCAGAAGTTAATAATTAGTCATTTAATTAGTTAATTAATAATAGTTATTTATGATCAGTGTTTTAAGATAATCTTTCACGTGGTGTTGCCCCACAAGCTGCAACATACCAGTTTCAGAAATTATTCCGAGAATTTCGTCGACATGGATGGAATAGTAATAGGGTAAAGAGGCTTTATTTACTAAACAGTAATGTTACTATGTAAGTACGTTGAATAACATGGTGCTTCCAACTATATTAAAGTCGAGATGAATATACAGAAATACAGAATATTTTTTGCAAAAAGCTATAAAATGTTTAATATAAAAGCTTTTGACAACATTGGAAGTGATTCACGAAAGAGATTTGGCCTGAATGTAACATGAAATAAATTGTAAACTTGTTTCTCCATTTCCTGAAATTCATAGTCCTACCACGAATACCTCGTATATGTACAGTATATATGTGCATGTCCACATACGTACCACCACTTACGCATGTGCACATACGTACACATGCTTCTCCACACCCTTAAATAATGATCTACTGAATTACGCAGGACCAAATGTTAATGGATACTGAATAAAATATGAATAAATACATGAAATACAAAAGCGTAAAGACTTTTAAGTGCTCTCTTCTACGAATTCCTTGTGTGTTAAACAAATAAGCTAACATTTTGTCTTGCTTTGATTTTGCTACGAAAACAGGTCATTTTTATTTAGTATTTACTCAGCGTTGGAACGGTTCATTTAAAATTATGTGAAGTATCAACAAACAGATAACGGACTCCAACATAAATAGAGAAGCAAAGCAGAAGAGGCTATCGATCGAAAATCGGGATTTGTTTTCCGCTTGCTGTCAACATTTATGCAGTGTTTAAATTACCATTCACTATATAATTTCAAAAATGTTAAAAAAATCTCGCACTGACTTTAAAACATATTTTTTATTACAATTACAATTTCTTCTAATATAACGTATAATAAATAATTACACGTTATTTCCAATTTTCCTCTGAAACTCATCGTAAGCGCCATGGCTAAACATTTGAATTAACAGTGTATCACGACATTAAATAATTTTGGAAATTCCCCATTAAACCTGTGCTCACCCTGTAAGTATGCGTTAATATAGAAATAGTATTTTGTTATTCTTGTTAACATTATATTGTTAATACTTACCAACCGGTATCGTGACTCCTTAACCGAGATATAAAGTTTACATATCAGAGTATGTGGTCGGTTTTTATCACCCCAATTTGAATTAATCCTTTGTTTTGAAAAAAAAAAGAATTATTTTGAATTTGGGTGACTAGCAAGGGCATGGATGAAAGCCCCCGTATGAGCAGCCATTTCCCGATCTGGACGCGACAAAAGCCTGGCGCCGCGCGAGCGGTAACAGGGCCGAGAGGTCTTCCGTTGGGGGCGAGGGCGCAGCGCGTGGGAGAGTTGCCTGCGGGACGCCACCGCAGGTGCTGCAGTGTGTAGCGGGACATCCCAACTCCCGCTGCCGCGGGCGCCCGTGCGACGGAGTCCACGGCACTGTGGGTGCGGTCCGGAACGGCGGGACACAAATAACTTCTCTTAGTTTTCGGTTAGCTTTTCGTTTGTTCGTGGGGCTAATTTCTTGATGGTCGACCTGCATTTCCTTTTTTCTTGCAGGCAGTAATATTCAAATTATTTTAGAATACGATCCGGAACAGCTGGACAAAATAACTTCTCTTAGTTTTCGGTTTGCTTTTCGTTCGTTCGTGGGGCCTACTTCTTGTAAGTCTATCCGCATTTACTTTGTCTTGCAGGCAGTAATATTAAAATTATTTTTGGACACGATTCCGAATGGCTGGGCAAAATAACAACTACTCTTTTTTTCTTCGTTTTCGGTTTGCTTTTCGTTTGTTCGTGAGGCTGATTTCTTCTAGGTCGACCCGCATTACTTTCTTTCTTGTGGGCAGTAAAATTAAAATTATTTTAGGACACGATCCCGAACGGCTGGACGAAATAACAACTTCTCTTTTTCTCTTCGTTTTCGGTTTGCTTTTCGTTTGTTCGTGGGGCTGATTTCTTCTAGGTCGACCCGCATTACCTTCTTTCTCGTAGGCAGTAATATTCAAATTATTTTAGGACACGATCCCGAACGGCTGGACGAAATAACAACTTCTCTTTTTCTCTTCGTTTTCGGTTTGCTTTTCGTTTGTTCGTGGGGCTGATTTCTTCTAGGTCGACCCGCATTACCTTCTTTCTCGTAGGCAGTAATATTCAAATTATTTTAGGACACGATCCCGAACGGCTGGACGAAATAACAACTTCTCTTTTTCTCTTCGTTTTCGGTTTGCTTTTCGTTTGTTCGTGGGGCCACTTTCTTCTATGTCTCGTATTCTCTCTTTCTTGGTGGCAATAATGTCGAAAGTATTTTTTGATAGACGATCGTTAATTATTTTTTGAAGGCGCTTTTCTTTTATTCTACGTTTTTGCTATGTTCCCTTCTGTTTAGAGTTCGTCACCTTTCTTCAAGGCCGACCTTCATCACTTTTTTCGTGCGGACGGTGATATCGAAATGATTTTGGAGTTTATTGAATTCTTACATTGTCTGAATACTTTGTACTCAAGAGTTTCGATACCTACGTGTATTGTTTGCAAAATCTGAACGGGTGCTGACTTGAGAAAACACTTTTTAGTTCGATTAGAAAAATGTTCAAAACATCAAGCGTTTTTGTTGTTGTTGTTGTTGTTGTTGTTTTGTTGGTTTTTTTCGTACAGAAAGATGGTTGTTAGACTGCTAATGGCAAATTTGAACTCAATTTGTTTTTTTATGTTTAAAAAAATACTGATACATAGTAAATTATAATTTGAATGTAAAGAATATGTTTTCAAAAATGATGTTTACTTTGGTCGCCAGATTGAAGTTTTTGATACAAAAGCTGCCCGCACCTTTCTTATTTTACTACATTGCGTGGACCTCGCTGTGCAATGAGACTAGTTGCATCCCTGTTTTACCTTAGTATGTGTATGATTATTTATCAAAAATTGATATATGAAACATTTTTCTGTCGCATACGGATGTTATTATTCATTTTCCAGTTCGACTTTTCTACTGTTTTAGCTCCCCCCCATAACACACCTACACACACTCATTTCTGTTTTTTCGCCGTTAACAGAGCACTATTGTCCTTTTAGACGAGTGGCAGTTTTTTCTTACTTTGCTTCTATAATTGTAGTATTATGAGTTCTCATTTATATATTGTAAAAATCTGCGAATGTGAATGTTACCGAAGAGCAGTAATTAAGTATTAAAATTATAATTTGTTAATTGCGTACATAGCAATAAATCCAGCACCTACATGTACATGAGTTTTATAAAAGTTAGTTATTCTTCTTTAGAAAACTGTAGAAGTGCAAGAGTAATTTTATATTGCGGTGTACGCTTCACGGTCGGAATGTGTAATATTGTTGATAATTTTAAATTTGTCTCACCCAGTGTAAACATATTTTATGCTTGTTTTAGTCTCGTGGATTACATTTACACTATTGTGTTTTAAGAGGTTGCGTTGCTGAACCTCTTACAATAATGATGCTCGAAAATGCTATTGCTTTTTTGTGTAAATAATGACTTTTACTGTGCTTATAATTAACTTTCATTCAAAACATCGCTGAGAGAAGCTTGTTTAATTTTCATTTTGGTGCGTTCATTATTTAATTACATTTAGATAAAAGCATTTTCAAAAATGTATTTTTCATGTCGCGTCGTGCAGTCGTGTCCCGTCTGCGTACATCCGCTCGCGAGTGAGCTTTGCCACTGCCGGGTGAGGCTAGAGGATCATTACGCGGCACCTACGCCATCCCTCTTCCCAATTACTGCGTCGCATCACTCTATTCTGCCGCTTGTGCCGTTGCAGTTCGCAATTAGTTGTGCTGATTACTTTCTGGCGGCCTTTGTCATCATTTGCAGCAGCGCTCACGAACCGTGTATTCCCACCTACATCCTACTTTACTGCCCTCCACTCGGCAAATCACTTTCCCCCGTTTTACAAAATTGGGTTATTTATTCGTGTGATCTCAGAAACTTTGTTGTTTTAAAAATGTTACTGTCTGAACTATAACTATGACCAACTGCAATTACATCTCAATATATACATTCTTTTCCTCTAGTCCCACATTATAAGTTTCACCTGTACTACTTCACCTCTTACTGCCGTGATTATGAGGATCCTAATATCTTCATACAATAAACCCCCGCATTAAGAACTGGATGACATTAATACCAATATAATACTATTTTCCAACCTTGTACATAACGGAGAGTTGTTTTCCAAATAGTTTCCTGAGGCGAAGCAGGAGGCAGGTTGTACGCATTCCACTGATAAGTTTGGTCTCAACACTAAAGGTATTTAAAAACATACGTGAAGAGTGAGTTTTAATTTCCTTGCCTTTAGATGCAGCACTTGACCCAAGCCCATTAGATATCAACCTCGTATTCGAAATACTTCTTTCTTTGAAGGTAAACTCACGGAAATTCAAACGTTGTGAGTACTACTCTTTCGTATATTGCCAGGCCATCCTGTTTTTACATTTCAATTGAACCCTATCCAAACTTCTTCACAGAAAATGATCAAGAGAATGCTTTGAATTCTTTCATATCCTCGCTTTTACTTAATAGGAAGAGAAAGTGTAATCGTGTGCACAAAACAGCAAAGTTTCAACTGAAAAACTCCTATTGCCGCTCCCTGGTAACAAAAAAGTAGATAAATCTTGTTCCCGTATATAGTAAATTACGTCCTCTGAAATGCTGTGTAGTAAGAATCCATTTTGTGGGACTTTGATACCGCCAAATTGACTGACGGTAAAACGTCTGTCTGTCCGCCAGTCTGTGGAAGATGCTACCATCTAAACTGTTCAGTCGATTTTCTTCAAAATTGATATTACGCGATCGATTTAAAAGAACTCGAAGCCTTGCGCGTTTGAAACGGATAATTTAATTTCGGGTATACTTGTCGTGAATCCTCAGTTACATTTTTCGTAATTTTCTCAAAAAATGCAATATTTTTATCAAGCATTGTCCCCAAATAGGGTGAAAGACTCTTAAAAGTATTGCGCAGATGTTTTTTCTCGTTGAAATCCTTAAAATATTCATTTTTTTCGGAGTCAACCTTCATGTATAATATTGAAGAACTCTGAATTTTTGAAACTTTTTTGGCACAATTTTAAATAATGCGAATAATGTGTTGCCGAACATCACTAGTTTAACGACCTTACGCTTTTTGTGAAACATGAACTTAGCGGAAAAACCGTAATCTGCTTTAAAAGGCTCTAAGATAGTTTTAGTCATATCGCCATTCACGTCGTAACCTTCATCTTCCCATATTGTGCGCATGCAGTGCGTCTTTTCAACTGATTTCACAGAATTTTCCACATCTATTACATTCAATTTGGCGGCTCTTCCATTGCCCCAGCCTCTAAATATTATTTCACTCCATCTTTCTCGCGTGCTCTGAGTATGCCCCTTCAGTCTTACTCAGTACCTCCAACTCGAAACCCCGACCGTTCACGTCTCACGCCCATTCATAATCACACGCTTACGATCACGCTTAATGACCATACCCTCGCCCTCGCCCTCGCCCTCGCCCTCGCCCTCGCCCTCGCCCACGCCCTCGCCCACGCCCTCGCCCTCGCCCTCGCCCTCGCCCACGCCCACGCCCTCGCCCTTGCCTTCGCCCTTGCCTTCGCCCTCGCCCTCGCGCTCGCCCTCGCCCTTGCTCACGCCCTCGCCCACGCTCTCGCCTTCGTTCACGCTCTCTCCCACGCCCTCACCCACGCCCAAACCCACGCCCTTCCCACACACTCGTCCACGACCTCCCCTACGCACTCCCCCCGCCCTTACCTACCCTCTCGCCCACGCCTATCCCAAGCCCTAGCCTACGCCCACAACAACGTCCGTAACTCACTACTCCTTCCTCGCCACCGCCCTCGACTTCATACTCGCCCTCTCTCAATCACGCATAACGACCGCACCCTCGCCACCACCCTCGTCCCCTACCCGCCAACGCCCTCGCTGCTACCTGCGCTCTCACCCCCATTTCCTCTTGCCAGCGCCCTCGTCCTCGCCTTCGCCCTCGCCCACATATTCGCCCTCGCCCTCACACTGCCTCACCCACGCCCTCGACTACGCTCACGTCCTCGCTCACGCCGTCGCCCTCGTCCGCGCGCACGCCCTCGCCTACAACCACGTCCGTCACTCACTACCCCTTCCACGCCACCGCCGTCGACTTCCTACTCGTCCCCTCTCATCCACGCTTCAAGTACACATCCTTGCCACCACCCTCGTCATCTTCCCGCCCACCACCTCCTCTTGCCTTCGCCCTCGTCCTCGCTTTCGCCCTCGTCCTTGCCCTTGCCCTCGCCCTCGCATTCGCTCTCACCTACGCATTCGCCCTCGCCCTCATCCCTTCGCCTTCGCGCTCTCGCCCTCGCCTTCGCATTCAATCTCGCTCACGCATTCGCCCTCTCCCTCGCAATAGCCCTTGGCCCCCTTTTCCTGCACCCGCCCTTGCCCACGCCCATAATTCACGACCACGCCCCTGCCATCACTCTCGTCTTCGCCCTCTTCTCCACGCCACGCGCCCACGCCGCGCTGCGACGACGTGTCGCGTGTGCGCAAGCCCGGCGGCCGCGCGCCACTGTGCAACGCTAACGAACGTCACCAGCTCTCCGCCTCCCTTGGCTGGCGCTCCTGCTGCTGCCAAACTGCTAAGGCAGCGCCTTTGTAGATAAGAACTACGTGTCCTCTGTGAATCACGCAACTCCACAGTTCGGACGGACTGAGTTGCCTCAGGGCAAAAACTGTTGTCACTAAGCCCCGATCGAGAAAGATTGTCCACACTACCTCCACAGCGAGGTCGAATTCTGCTGGAGGAGAATTCTAACAGACGGCTGGTAGAATTCCCCTCTTTTCTCCACAGAAAAGCAGTCGAATACTAGGGTTATACCTTAACGGTCGGCTCACGGCCGTTATCTTCTTCTTCGTTCTTGCTCTCCCTCTTCCCTTACACAGAGACGTACACTTTTACAATGTTTAACGTACATGCCCTACACTACAGCACATGCCGGGAGACCAGCCGGGAGCTTAGAGCTTCGCCAGAGTGGGGCTGGGACGGCCTCTGCAGGCAGAGATACCTGGAGGAGAAGACCTTTGACCGCGTTCGGATACCTACGTAGAGGGACAAGCCCACGTATAGGTCAGCGTCGGCCCTCACGTTCTATCCGACTTATAACACCGCCACCTGCCGAAATAGCCATTTCACTACACCTACGGATGTAAAAAGAATAGTAGTTCCAACCATCATTGATTTTGTTCCTTCTCACTACTGGTGTTTGTTATTGCGCAACTGCTGCGGTAGCGCCTCTGTACCTCTGGTCTACTTGTTGTCTGTGTCGCACAACTCCACAATTCGGCAAAACCTTCTTGGAAGTTGGAATTTAAATCTTAAAAACTCATATTACAATAACTAATAAGTATCAATAAAAAGAGCACAAACTCTACATGGAAGAAACCAATATTATTTTCGAAACTAATTTCCAAATAGATAAAATATAGATTTAAACTGATTTTAAATTGAAACAATATTTTACTCTCTTGCCTTACGTCTTAAGAAGATGAAGTGTAACAATGTTCAGGTGTCCATGATAAACTGAAAAAGAACTACTTAATCGCCTTTTATGTCTTTCGCCTTCTTGATTGAAGAAATGTAGCCGATAGTGTGCATACACGTAGTAACAGTTTCCGCACGCATTTAATGCAGAACTGGGCTTCAACATGCCTCGAGTTCATATTATTCGCTCCCACTGCAAGCGTACGCAAACTTCTACTGCAGGGTTGTGTGTCCAATTTGTGAGCAAAGCATACGTGGTTTCATTTTGTGATTGTGGCGTAGAAGGCAAAGTCAAACACCACGCGTAGACTGGCGTAGACTAGACAGTTTTCAGAGTTGATATTAATATAATGTAGAATGTATATTATTATACTTGTTGAGTGCACATTATGTCATGCGTTTGTTAATTTGTATCATATTGCTGGTCAGTATGTCGTATTTTCGCGAAGTCGTCTGTCGACAAATACATACGTTAACTTCCAAGTTCAATCTTTAATAAAATTAAATATTTTCTCCATCACAAGTTCTATTTCAGGTTGGATTTATCGATTCATTCTCTTATTTCACATTGCGTTATACTACTTAATTTATTCCACTGTTTAACTTTCATCGGTTATGTAGGTTTTCATGATCCTTCTGCACTAAAAACGTTTTCGATATGTGTTTCTCCACTTTCAATGGAGTAATGGTACACCAACAATGATAAGTACCGAGTCAAATATAAAAGAAGGGAAGTTACGTTAAGATTCTTATTATACACAGTATATCACGAGATTACATCTTCCTGATTAACGTTGTATAAAAAAATCCTGCCACAAATAATAGTTTAACAATAGGTACTTGCCTCCAAGTGCGTATTGTGATCATGCATCATTGCTGTCAATATGTTTTAAACCCTACTTAATTTTATGATTAACGTTGATCCTGAGTTCTAAACGAGTCAAAAAACTGGGCCTGAAATTCTCTTAACGAGAGGGTTTGTCTGCGAGAAGACTTCATAGAAGTTAATTTCTGGGAGAAATATATCGTCATTGAAAAGCATCCTCAAAGACGAACAACGTTACATAACATTCTATTACATTAGCATAAAGAAGTGCACTGACTTGAAAGTTGTACTTACGTTAATGAAATTGATTGGTTTATGGCTGATCAGAGGAGTTGAAGATGAGTGTTCCAAACTGTAGCATACATCTAAAGTTTCCATTAGAACTATTTATAAGAGATAAATTATTTCGTCCTGAATGCAAACTATGCTCAACTATACGTTTGCGCTTTTTGCATGTTTGTTCATTTGCTCACACGTTTGCTCATTATGTTCATGAGCAGAGAAATGTGCGGAACAAACAACAAAATCAATCTCTTTGTTTGCAAGGAAAAAGTAAACGTTGCTCTGTATTTTGCTGATAAAACATTGTTCATTCATAAGTATACTTGAATATGCAGTTTTTCTTTATACGAGAAAAGTTTTAAAAAATTTAGAAAATTAAGTATATATTTGGAAAGTTAAGAAATTGAATGTAATTGAAAATTTAAATTATATGATAACTTTATTACTTGAAAGTGCTACAATACTACTAAAGAATACTAAAATAATATTTCAAGAGATGAAAATATAAATAAAATGAAATACTTTCTTGACTTGTTGGTTGATTTTCTGTTGTACAGAAATATGCAGTGTTGCAAAAACTCCATAAAGTAACACCTGTAGAATAAGGTAGTTCAAATTCTTAATTTAGAAAACGGCCAAAATTCACACAATTCAAAAACATGAGCGAATTCATTTTAGTCTAGCAATCAAAACTCAACAGCTCGTAATTATGACATCTGTCATGTTCTAAGTGTTGTTATTGTAAACAGAAAATAAACAATTTGAATAATGCATGTGATTAACTAAAAAATGGTATATATCTGTTAGTGAACATTGATTCCATTCAATTGAATTTCCCACAACAATTGATTTAGCTACGTTATTCCTTTTCTAAAGGCACATCTAGTCATTTCACCTTGCAGTACTTGCGTGCGGTCTCTCAGTCCACCGAATCTATGTTTCTCTTTCTTTTCAATGTCTACGGCCTTAATAACCACGTGATTTCAGAAATTCCTACAAACTTGTTTTAAATCATTCTTCCGGTTCGATTTGATCAGTGTTGTAGTTCTGGAGTGATCAACTGCGGACTCTTCAGTGACGCGAAAACTGTCATCTTTTGCTCAGACTATTTAGGCCGGAACACAATGATCAGTTGCTTAAACAATAAAATAACTAAAATTTTTGATATGGAGCAACTATTTATGAATTTGAAAATTAGTGTTAATTTTTTTATTAAAAAATTAGCGAATTCTGTTATAAACTTTAATATTTTCTCCACACGTATGTGACAATACTGATCATCCACTGTTTCTTTTTATTAAAACATTTATACATTTCGCAAGAATTTTCTGCGCAGATTCGTTTCATACCTCTATATTTCTCCAATCTATGAACCCTTGATTCGCTTTTTGCCGACTGCGCGCTCTGCCCCACGACTACTGGCGTTCGAAAATATGGCGCGACCACTGTAGGGTTAATATTACGGAGGCTCCAGCACGCGCGGCAAGGTAACTCTCAGAGATGGTTATTGTCGGATGGTAAGAGCTGATACAGCAGCTGCAGCAGTGTAGATATGTCTCAAAGTGAGGAGAATTCTACGACGGAGCTAAGGGTTGGGACACACTGGGGAGCGTTCAGATTATAGAGGCCTGAAATGAAACCGTCGGGTAAAGAAACGTATCTGAGCAGAAAAACGTTTTGGACACACGTGAGCAGAAACAGAAGTTCAGCGCGCAAATAAAAATAACATATGTGCTTGGTAATAATATCACGTGCATGGGCCGTCTTGCATTAGAGAAAAGGGTGTAAGAATACTTCTAAAAAATCAGTAATTCTATTGCTTTCTAAACCTTTCAATCGGCAAACGCTGGTGATCGCAATCAATTTCAAACGGCAATTGCTGGTGATCGTTCGGTTTGCGTAATGTAATACTAACCTTTGGCATAATATGCTATTACCGTTCTCTTCCCACACATGGGAATAGTGTCACAAACCAGTTGTTACATGCTTCAATTAAATGCAATTTATGATGAATTGTAATTATTTCTCTAATTTACTTGTCTTCTTAAGTTAAAAAAGTAAACTAGCACTTCTCCCCTCAAACTCCACAACCAGTTTTGAAATGTTTTTTACGTTAAAAATTGTTTTACAAAATCACTAGTACTCTCTTAAAAAATGGCAGTTGTACTGCTTCGTACTCCACTGTTGTCGTCGAACTCCTAGAACATTCTTCAAAATTCTTTATCCTGTGATGGCTAGGTATTGTCTTGCAGAGCCGCAGAGACTGCATGTAACACCAACTTTCCTTAATTTTCGGGAACACAATGATTAGTATATAATTCTGAGAAAAACAATAATTTTATGAAACTGTGAAATTCGGGATACGTTTTAGTGGAATTAATTGTATTAAACTTTGGATTTCCAGTATGGAAAGAAAAATTGTATTATGTTATGCAATAAATATTAGTAAGACGTACTCGTATGTCATTTGTAAAAGATTCGAGTTTTCAAATATTGAATTGTCTTTCAAGATTTTTTGCAATTCGTTTAGGATTCGAAGACCAGCGTGGACTTACTAATTGCGACTAGTGCAAGCGCCTAGGCACAGCGCAGCTTCCCTTCTCTGGGCCTAGAGCTGTTATATATAAGACAACTTCTGCAAGGTGCAGGAGATTTATTTATTTATTTACGTTAAAAACAGTTAAAAATTGTGTGTGACGTGCTATGGGGAGAAGTTGTCATGTCCAGAAGCAAAACAAGGGACCATCTGAGCATTTGCTCGAGGATCAGGGAAACTGGACGAAAACCTGACCGAGATGGGGGTCATTGAGCCAAACCCAAAAGCTGAAGTACAATACTTGTTACTTGTTCTTTACAATTATACAATCCATATGGTATATAATACATTAAATGTCAATATTAAAATTAAATTTATTTTCCTTTTGGATGCTCGGTATAGTATCTAATTGCATAGAAACAGTTGTGTAGCAGAAAATATTTTACTTCGGACTTAAACTTTTTTATCGAATTTAATCGTTTAATGTCATCTGGCAAGGTGTTGCAAAATAATATACATGTATTATGTGTGAATTTTTTGTAGTGAGCTGTTGATACTGTCACATGATGAATATGATTACTACATCGAGTGTTGTAGTTATAGACAACGACGTTTGCTGAAAATATATTTCCGCCATAAGTGAGTCGCTTTTGACAAAGACCACTGATTCATATATGAAGAGACAAGGCAATGGTAAAATGCCGAGATTAATAAAGAGAGGCTTACAAGAATTCAGTCGTTGATCCTCGGTGGGGAACAAAGCACGCGCGGGGGGGGGGAACGGGGAGGAGCGCCACGGGGTGTCTTGAGTCCACATTGCTTAATGGGATCATTGCGTACGGCCGATGCACAGCGGCAGCGTCCGCCCCGCGCTTGGCCGCGGCTTCACGCCCCGATTCGCCCCGCGGCTACGGCCTCGCGCAGCGCCTCGCGCCCTTCACACTCTGGATGCGCCACCCGCCCTCCCGCCCACCACCTCCCTCCCTCACTCACCCACCGCCCACTCCCCGCCACACACCGTCCTCCGTCCACCACCCACCACCCTTCAACCTCAGCCCGCTACAGCCACCCACCACCACCCGTACGTTACACACTGTTCTCCACCCACCGACCACACCCCTTTCTCCTTCGTCCACCACAGCCACCCACCACAACCACCCGTTCATTACTCACCGTTTTCCACCCACCGACAACACCCCGCCCCCCACCGTCCCCCGCTCACCACCTATAGACCGCTACACCCACCCACCACCACTCGTACATTACTCACCGCTCTCCACCCACCGACCACACTGCGCCAACCACCGCCCACTGCTCACCGCCCACCGCCCACCACCCCACCATGTACATCCTGCTACTACACCACCCTCCCAAACGTTGTCTCCCGCCTACTGTGCACACCATGACCGACCACTACCCTCGCCTGTGGCACACAGCCCAGCGCCCTCCCATCTCACAAGGAAATGACCTGAGATGCTCCTCTTTAATTTTTCTGAATGTTGGATATGTTGTAAGAGGAAAGAAATAACAGTCTCATGTATTTGTCTTGTCTGCGAACAAGAGGGGTCAAAAGGGAATGGAACCTGGAGAACTGATTTTACCGAATACAATAACCAAAATACATTTTCCAGCAACCGCAATTTCAGAATGTATGAGTAAGTAGCCAATATCTGTTAAAAATCCACTTCCTTTTCTTTTGGTTTATTTCTTTCATTTTTTCTTTCCTTCTTGTTTTTTCTTCTGGTTTTTTTTTTCTTTATTGCTTCCTTTCTTTCATTGTTTCTTGGTTTCTTTCGCTTTCTTTCTTGTTTTTTCTAGTTTCTTTTCTCTGACATTTTATCACTTAATTTTCCTTTCGTCACTTTTACCCGTTCATGTTTTTGTTTTTTTGTTGTTGTTGTTTTTTTGGCGCTGGGAGCACCAAAATCGCGTAGAGGGCGTCGTAACGCTGCTCCGGCGCGTGCCGCAGTGGCGCGCTCCCAAAGCGCGGGCGCATGTGCCTCGGCACGTTCGCTCACGGGCGACGGCCGCGGAGGAGGTTATCGCGCTGAGCGACGGTTCGTCAAGCACGCGGGGGTCAACACGGCACGGGCGAACCACGCGCGGCAGGCACTGCGCGAGCACGCGCAAGGGCGACGGGAACGCACGAGCCGTGTGAAAATATGCAGCGCCCGCGGTCTGACGGATGGCTGTTGTCAAGTGGATACAAATAAATACAGAAAGGGGGTCGATAATCCGACTCGGAGAGGTGGCTCAGGGCATCAAATGATGTCGCTGCAGTGCCTCGGACCGGGATGTCCTAAAAAAACAAATAAAATAAAAAGATGTCTTCATTCGTGGCGGGGCTCAAGCCATTGTGGTGTACTCTATGTATAGTATTGCACGTCTTATTTTATGAATACTAAATGTAGACCTACAACCAAATACAGTACGTAGAAGAAAAGTTATGACAGTATCATACAGTACTTGAGCTTAAGAAAATTTACAGAAATGCAAATGTACTTTTTTAACGTACGAGATATTAATCTTCTACTCCAGGATTATTTTTCAACGACCAATGGAAATGCTTAAACAAGACTTTATCGCCCTATTGCATTTCCATGGGGATAAATTGCGAGCGAGCACACAACGAGAGACGTTAGGAAATTGTGGTAATCGGTCTCACAATTATAATGGAGAACCAGTAGGAATATGCGTGCACAATATGAGAATTTAAATGCAAACTCATCTACCACCAACCATGTTCGAAATAATTACCCGTTGTTTTGAAGCGCATTCAAGATCTGTCTGGAGGCCGCTCGTAAACAAACATTTACGAACATTTTCTTCGAGGCTTAAAGAAGGTATGACAAATCTTTGGCAGCCCTTCCCCCTCTACCCATTCGTTTCATATATCCAGTGCATTTCCCTTTCTGTGCGGCCGCGACAAAATGGCGAAGATGTACGTCACCGCATCCCAAAATTTGCCGACAACTTCGAAATTTTTTTGTGAATCAACAGTGAAACATTAAGCAATGTGAGTGGCAGCTTAAAGCGAGACCTGCGTCGGCCTTATTAGTGGGAAAGAGGCCGCGACGGCGCCAGGTGGCACATGGAGTTAATTAAGATCACACCCTGACGACGCCCAATCTCGCTACCAGGAAGCCTCCCCAATTTTACGCTTGCCTACGACAGCTCTCGGAACTCGCGAGGTAACCTGCCTCCTTAGCATCCTCCGGAGTTTGCACCAATGATGGCATTAACCCTCTCTTCACTTCTCTCTAGCTCTTTAATTTACGTTTCCGAATAGTACAAAAGTCTTATTTTCAAGAAAAAAAAAAACACCGTAGAGCATTGAGGGAAAATAAATAATAATTTACTTCCCACTACACTGACTAACAGTAAAAATATTTCCACCATGAAAATAGCCATTTCTGATTCATTTGAATATGGAGAAAACGAAAATTTCATTTAAAACATACAATTAGCTCTTGGTTGTTAGATACAGCCCCTATAAGGTATGAATATTTTTACGAAATTTAACGCCTGGGGATTGTGTTGGCACATCTAATCACAGAGTAAGTTTTATTGCTCTTGATGGCTGCATGTCATGTCTGGAAAAAAGAGGTGGACTGCGGAATATCACGACATTCCATCAGCCGTTCGATAATATGGCGACAGTCAGCCTGTACCACTGCCTCCGGGAGAGTACACTCCACAGTCAGATGTAGAGGAAGACTGTGGAAGGGAGAAATTACTTTATCCTTCGCAGGATAAACTCAATTTACTACATTTTCACCTGGGCTCCTCCCCCGACAACTGCGGCGCTGTAAGTGACGAACACGAAGAGCTATTCCATCGGGACATTGCATCGCAAATGGAACGAAGGTGTAAGGGAAATGGAACACTGCTATGCTATCTGACTACTGTTGGTCAGTGACAAGAGAAGACAAGAAAAGGAGTTCAAGCGAAAGGCAAAGAGAAGACGTTCTCGTAAGTTCTTTTATTTGACGAACGTGAAGCTGTGAAATAGATTAGGCAATTAATGTCTCATTCATTATTCTCGACCCAAAACTAGGGTACTTCGACCATATTTATATAATTATTATTACGACGTATACTTTTAGTATTTCAACTTCTAATTAGTATACCTAAATAACAAGAGATGAAACAAAAAAATCTTGTCTTCTAGGTTTATCTCGACCACAAATTACGGTAATTTTTCTATTTTGAGAAAGGAAATAATTTCAAAGTGCATTTTTTTGAACAGTGTTATCAGTCATTAAACTCTCTAAAAAATTTAAAAACAAAGAATATTACAATGTCATTCGCTATCTTGTAATAAAGAATATTCTAATGTAGTTATTTATTTTAGCATATACTTTTGGAAATAGTACATTTTCATATTTTCGGCGAGTCCTCTATTAGTTTATATTCTAGGTTAGCTGCGACGTACAATGGCAAGAAGAAGAGAGTAACTGGTAGACTGTTTCAATACAAAAAGAAGATGGGACGATATTCAATTAAATGAAAGTACAGTCTTTGATCGTTTCAGCCGAGAAAGAAGACAGTCGAGCGATTAGGATCTGAAACGAAAAATGCCATTAGAGGGTTATTGCTTTCGCGTGTGCTCTTCAGACCGCGCGGGCATCCAATAGAATGTTTTCACGGCACGCACCAACGGCCCGGTTCCCATTGACGATCGCGTGACTTGCATACAGATCTGCACTTCTTTCCCAGTCGAGAAGATTCAAAGAATCTCGCCGTCTTTTCATATTCCTTTTGCATTTAACGCATTTTTTAGGATGTGGTATTGTGCTGTATTGTGCAGCACAGTGACTGTGAAACGACAGCGTTTGAGTATCTATTAATGTAGCAAATGACAGCCCCACGCAGTAATTGAAATATCCGAAAGGAAACCGTTTTCTGTGTATTGGCTTCGTGTAGAGGCCTTGAAAATTGTGTAACTGAGAGTAATTTTTCGTATAATTTTATTGATTAAGTCTTCATCAGGTTTTTCCATCTAGTACCGAATTAAACAACATTTAGAACGGGTTAAAGTAATGTTAAAATAGTGAACTTCGAATGACAGCAAACAGGTATGCAATACTGAGGGTCAATATTAAAACGAAGCGATTCATTAAATAAATAAAATTTTAAATCCTTCACGAAATGACTCTAGAAATTATTTAACAACTTTCAATCCTCCTGCAAGAATCTATGACAAAATGATCAGTCGTGCATAGGTTAAACTTGTTTAGCTTTACCACAGGCGTCTCAGATCAAACAAGTATCGATTGTCGAGTCACTCCGAATAGTAAGAGAAAATATTACAAACTATTCGGTTTAAAATGGAGACTCAGATAACGCATTGACTTCTTTGTGTAACAGTTAATCGTTTCCCTATGCCTATTTTGTTTCCCAATTATTTTCCTTTTGACGTACCATGCCTTCGTTCCATTAAGATTCGTTAAAGTTCTACAGTTCAGGCTGAGTTTTTATTTTGTGCTTTTGTGTTAGCAGAACTCACACAGACTTACACAGCAGGTAGGTCTCCTTCTTCATGACGCCCTACCTACAGGCAGTCACACACGCCCGTTTCTCTGATTCTTGTTTATGCCGTTAAGCCTTCATTCCAGTGCTCGCACGAGTCAGATCGCTGTTGCGTGTGCCAACAGAATGACCTCAGCACGTGTTCGTATCTCGACAAGAATCGAGGAACTAATAAACATTGATTTATTTTCTTAAGAATGCCGTGGAGATGGGAAAAACCAGCTACGTTAAATATTTAGGTATAGTTTGCCAAGTTTTTCGTGATATATGATTATCTTCATAAATTAAAGTAAATAGTCACAAATATTAATTCATAATTCCATTGATAATCATGATTGATATGTCCGACTCCCTTCTTAGTAAACACGAATCTGTTTTTTGAAGTCCAGTGCATAATTGATTAATCGTTACGTAATAATACAAGTTTGCATTAATTTGCGTCAAAACAAATGTCTGCCATTGACAGCCCCAAAACGTATTACACGATTGATCCTCAGCAAAAATATTTTTTATATGTCAATTGAACTCTGCTATTTCTCGGGAGCGAACAGTAATGAACTTTGTCGTTGCTGCCCGCTCGCAATGCGGCAGGCAGGTGTGCGCGGGGCCTGGTTGGTTAGCAGCAGCCAGCGGTTGGTAAGCAGGCCAGCGGCGCCGGAGCAGACAGCGTGGCCTGGCCCGGTTGGCGTAAACAATTAACACCAAGAGTGGAGCGCCTCGCGAACGACCAACGCGGGACACGACTCGCCCGCAGTACAGCGGCTAGGGGATGCGATATCCATGACGATGTTTTTAAAACGTTGATGTTTGTAAAACGTTGATGTTTGTAAAACGTTGATGTTTTTAAAACGTTGATGTTTGTAAAACGTTGATGTTTGTAAAACGTTGATGTTTTTAAAACGTTGATGTTTGTAAAACGTTGATGTTTGTAAAACGTTGATGTTTGTAAAACGTTGATGTTTGTAAAACGTTGATGTTTGTAAAACGTTGATGTTTGTAAAACGTTGATGTTTGTAAAACGTTGATGTTTGTAAAACGATGATGTACAGCGTCTTGGGGATGCAACATCGATGGAGTACAGCGCCTTGGGGATGCAACATCGATGGAGTACAGCGTCTTGGAGATGTGATATCGATGTCGACGTGTTTAAACGTCGATGTTTTTAGAACGTAATGTTTGTAAACCGATGTTTTTTTAATGGTCGTTCGCGAGGCGCTCCCCTCTTGGCGTCAATTGTTTACGCCAACCGGGCCATTCCACGCTCCCAGCTCCGGCAGTCGTCGACGTTTTCGTTGATGTTTTAAAACATCGATGTTTTTATACAATCGTCGATGTATTTGATATAGATTTTTTAAGCCTATGTGTTTTCAACGTCGAAGTTTGTATAAATCATAGATTATTTAACATCGATTTTTTATGCCGATTTTTTTCAACGACTGTGTTTTTATAAAATCATCCATGAATTTTATATCGATTGTTGAACCGATAGTTTTTCAACATTAACATTTTTTGTTTCGTGGTTTTACGTGGTTGATATTTATTTTTTTAGAAAATAGCACCATCGTAATCAAAATTTGTGATGAGACATCCATAAGTTGGACAATGAAAATAGAGTTTTGGTCGAAAAATGTAGTCTATATTAGTTTTGAATTATCAAGTTAGAAAATAAAATGTTGGTTATTGCCTTGATCATTTTCTGATTTTTTTGTCAGTCCATATATCAGTTAAAAATTAATAAACTTGACCTCTGACTTGGCATGTCTTATGACCTTTCTCATGAATGTTTTTGGTGCGATGTTTTATTAACATCGGCATTTTCATTTCTAATATCAAAGTTTAATTTCGAACGTCAATTTTTTGCTGCCGATGTTGCATCCCCAGAGCGGCTGGCTTCTCGCGTTTCTGTAGACCTCACTGCTTATTACCTTTTGGCGGTTGGCAACGCAAGCTGCTGAGGCGGTTCGTGTTTACGCTAGTTATAGAACTTGCAAGACAATGCTTAACGAGAGCGGCGGCGTCATGTGACTGCAACGACAAATGGGGCACTTACGTGATTTGTTAGAAGTATTTACTCCTCAGAACTATCTTTATCTTGCACTAGTTTCAAGTATAGAGAATGTAAGAATGCAATTTCTTAGTAACCAACTATCCTTTGTTCAGTTTAAAATAGATTTAAAATAAATTTGTTACATGCAATTATTGATCTTGACAACTTCTCCGATGCGTAAAAGAAAAATCGACGAAGGAGTTGCAGTGAATTAAAAAGTAAGACGAAGAAAGTGAAATCTTACTCAACTTTCCAAACTATTGTTTCACTGTACCTGTAGTTATATTCCAATGAACGACTGGGTATTCTGTTGGCATGATAGACAAATATTCAAAGCGACTGGTGATGCGAAACACCTACTATTATCTGACATTTTGCATTTGAAATGCCAATTACAAGCGTGGTAAGTTCAATTCATCTGACGAAACATGACATGTAAATATACACACGATTTGCAATGCAAATACTGAATACAAATAACCTAACATATGCATTGTAAGGAGATGTGATTGTAATGTTGATAATACCTATTTTCATGAAATTTCATATCAATGATTTCATAAAAATGTCAATATAATCAGTGTGGAAGTGTAATATTCAAATTTATTGGTTACAAATACTCGTACGTAATTCACGTAGAATGAAAACTATCTACCTAATTTTTGCATAGCTCTTGAATTGCTGGAATAATAATTTAAATAACGTGTACCTGTAACTACGATTTATACTTGAAATAGTAAACTACACCGTCAAAATGAATCTATGAGAACGTTGAAATGACTATCTAAACGAAGCCAATTACCTCTGTTTAATGTTCAGTTGCGTCCTAAAATCTCGAAGTACTATTATTTTTTCCTTGTTTGCCTTCAGTTAATTGCAATAACGTTGCATCCCAAACACGAAAAGTAGTTCTTTTAGCTCGTCATTTCGCCGAATCTCGCAAGTTTTACATCAGGCAGAAGCATCTTTATGGCAGAAACGCGTCTCTTGCTTCTCTTTGTGATACGCCTGGACTCCGAAGAGTGTTTTAATGGGACAGTGAGGTTTTTTTGTTTTTCTTTTTTTGTGGCGTCATTTGGTGGGAAATGCGTGCAAGGCGGCCCGGTGTTGCCAGGCGAGCAGCAACCTGTTCGTCGACCCAGTGGCGACGGCGTGGCGTGGCGGCATGGCGGCGCTCACTGGTGCGAAGGGAGGGGCTAAGAGCAGATTTCAACTGAGGCATCCACTGACGGAGCTAACCCACAAAATTCAAAATATCGATTGATGAAAGTATTCGATTATGAACGCATTGAATATGTCAATAAATTGATGTTTTGAATTTTGTGGGTTAGCTCCCTCTCTCATTGGATGGCTCAATTAATCAAATAAACAACCACATAAGTAATTAAACAATAAATAGACCATTTATCCGTTATTTTAAAATGTATCGATACTCTCTAATTTGGCTTTTAATCAATGTGTAGGGTCATTTGACCGATCGAGCAAAGGGATGAAGATTAGTTTCGACTGCACGAAAACAAATATTTGATTTAGTTCTTCGAAATACAACCCACTTGCTTTGTAAAACCGTACAAAAAAGATTGATATAAAATACCTGTTTGTTTAAAATATTTAGCCGAATAATTTTGTGTGAAACGTACCATTGGGCACTCAATGCGTGTTCGCACTGGTTCTTTATTTTTAAAGTTCTAATAGTTTTTCTAGTTTTAAAGGGCGAAAAGTTGCATGAGAGCCTTAATTGTGAGTGTCTTAATTCGAAACATTCGCTATTCATTTCCGTTGAGAAATAACTATATTTTCAGAATTAATCCATAAAACTAACTACAAACCATGATGAAATAAAAGGTGAGAGTAATGAGAAGTTTAGAAAATAGTAACTGGGCTTGGGAAACCGAGCCCTATACTAATAAAGTTATACAAAAATTATTTGGACAGGCACATCAAGAAGCCTTGAAATCAGGTTTTGAGAAAACGGGTCGAACACATTTAATTTGTTTTTACTTTTATTTTACACGCTGCTTAATCTTTTATTTCCCACATTTTATCGTACAAAACGAACACGCGTTTGTAAGTCAAGCGACGCAAGCTCCGCTGCCGCATGGCGGTGCTCGCTGGCCCACTGGCCGCGGTTCGGGAGGGCGCAGGGAGGCTGGCCGAGGCGGCCCGGGCCGGGTCGGCGGGCGAGCCAGGTGGGCCTGGCAGGTCGGGGCGCTGGAATGTGCTCCAAGGCGATCAGCGGGAGGAGGAGGGGGCGGAGACGCGGTCGGCTGGCGGCGCGGCGAGATGCGTCGGGTCGCGGTGGCTGGAACGGAGCGTCTCAGGTGCCTCAGGTCTGTGTCACACGAACGTTGCGTTGACGCGCGAAAGGTGACGTGCGTCGTACATTAACATTGTATCTTATGCGGAACGGCCAAAGCGCTCGAGTGTTGTATCGCATAAGATAGTTACTTTACGCATGTCAACACGTTGCTCCTGTGCAGAGACCATTAAGAACCCCGCCCCTTAATGCAAGTGTGTATTCCTAATTGATCCTTTCTTCCGAAAAGTTCAAAACGTGGAAACCTCAAAACGTTGATTTAACATGGAATTTTCATTCATAATTATTTTGAATCATATTCAACGTAATGTAAATTATTTATCCTAAGCACTTTACATAGAAACATACAAATCTCATATATGAATGTAATGAATGAATGTAATCTCATGAATTGAATGTAATTGATAAACTTGTGGGTCTATGAGTTTTCATGTGCACCAAGATATGTGAATGCACGTGCCCATAAGGATGATGTTGATATCTAGACAACCGTGTCAATCATTGAATCATTTCCCTTCTTTACATCAAATCATACCTAAGCCAATGAACAATGCTCGATAGAAACAAATGAAATATTTGATGCACCCGAAATTTATATTTGTTTGTTTAATTTACGGTTGTAATGATATATTGACTCTAATGGAACTTAATTGATTTATTTTAACAACAGATTTTGCAAATAAAATAAACGCACGCATGTTTGCACACACTCAGGCATCTCATTACCAAGCAATTATAGGTGTTAAAACAGATGACACTTCATGCTCGATTTTGGTCCCATTGGCCGTTAAATTAGTAGCATTGGTGAAAGATGCTTTGATAGCCATGTCGTGGTCGCCTTCAGAATTAAAATGTATTATATCCAAGAAGGCCTTCGTACGGTGTATCGCGAAGGTTTCTCGAACTGTTGATCTCACTGCCAAAAAGTCCCCGTGTGTCTAGTCTCAAGGTCCATCTTAGAGTAGACTCAAGTATACGTAGCCAACCTTGGATTGACAGTTCCTCTGATCGCTCAAGTTTTCGTGGCCTAAAGCGAAGGTTGCGATTAAAGAATGTACTCGAACCGCATTGCGTATGCGAATACAAGATGGCGTCCGTGTCCCGCGACATCCACACGGAAATATGTGGTTGTTCTTTCATTCCTAGGTATTCTTACTTTTTTTCAGAAATCAGCAATAATATTTCAATAGGTTCTTATATATTCTTAAAAATTTGAAATTTACTTCCTGCACTGCAAACTCGTGTGCATTACTGCAAAATTAAGAATAGAATACCTTGACTACGCATACGTTTTGCTTCAGTGTCGTCTGCAACGGAGAGAGCCGATGATGATAAATCGTTAACGAACAAGTAAAAAAAACAAACTATTCAACAAGTTAATGCAAGAAGAATATTGTCAAAGAAGCATTGATGGAGGTTGTATAAGGAAATGGAGAAAAAACATACGAGTAGCTATGAAATTAAAAATATGATAGGATTAGAATATAGTTTATATTAACATATAAACAGAATAAAAGTATAGTATAAAAGGATTTCATTTTAATTTACTTGTCTTCTTTTGAATAAATTTGAAATAGTGCGGTGGAAATGTATTAAAATGAAAATATAAATCATCTTCGGTGAAATCTTCCATGCAATCGATTCTGTGCAGTTGAACAGCAACGTATTTCTCCCAGTTAACTACCACTAAGGTAAAGTACTGTGTCTCGCTTAACTGTGCTTTGTGTGCTTCTAACCTCGAATACCAAGGCCCGCGCTATCCTCCTACATTTCTCAACGAACGTGGTTCGACTCCGGAACCGGTTGCTTCGGCGGGTCCAGATTCCGGTCGGGTTCTCCCAAGACAAACGAAGAAGGCAGTCCAGTTAGTTCCGGGGCCCTCTCCTTCGACTCGCTCATCGAAGTTGCTTCCTCGCCGAGATGGCCGTTGGTGGTCACACAGGAGAACTAGGACTGCATCGATAGAAGTGTAGGCTTAGGTGGTTTAGGGCGTAATGAATGTCACTACAGTGTCTCTGACCGGGTGGTGTGGAGATCGAGTCCCGACGTTGCGGTGACAGGATTTTCGGCACTTGCTACATAGCTAGGACAATTCTGGTGGCCGGCTGCTCTGATGAGTAGTTTTCCATGATTTCCCTGAACAACATCGGATGAATGCAGGTGCAGTACCCTATCAAATGGGTGACGAGCCGCGCGCGATCTTTCCTTCCTCTTCCTTGTCCTACCATCACATTTACTTACTCTACACTACCACACATGCCGGGAGCCCAGTCGAGATTTTAGAGCTAGTATCGCCGGGGGTGGAGTCGCACTGGTGGGAGATACCAGATGGGAGAAACTCCGAAAGCCGTAGGTCGGCGCTGGATCTTGCCATCCATCACTACCGCCACCCGCGATTAAAAAGTGCACTTCACTTACGAGACTAACGACTTTAGCAGCTGACCCTTTTGGAATCACTAATCAATCTATCTATATATGGAACTGTAGTAAATGAGCCTAGTCATTCGTACATCCGTTTGAATGAAAACATTAAACAAACGTCAACGAATCGTATGTCTTCGAACCTTATTTCGACTTCCAATCAGAAGCAAATGTGTGGTAAATGCCATTCCAATCTCAGGGTCGGTGGAAAAGTGAATTGACTTCTCCTATTGCGAAAATTTTGTTTGATGGCGAAATGAACATATTTGGAACTCCAATGTGTGTCGGAGGTGTTGGAAGGCAGACGTGGGAATAAACACGTGAACAAAATAGAAATTAATGAGATAAATTTATAGAATACAAAACCATACTCACAAAATACGAGAGTGATGTTTTCTTCTATTTTATGGTTATCTTTCAGTCATTATTCAATTCAGCGAAACATACCTGCGAACAAAAGATTTGCAATGTATTACTTGTCAAATGCATGCACATAAATAAATATTATATTGCGCAAAAAATATAGAATAAGGAAGTAATAATCTTGGAGGTGTTATAAAGGCTGTCAAATTGAATTACGACACAAAAATGATACATCGTGAGTAAAATTTAAATCTTGTCAACTTCGAAATAAAAAGCAATACTTTTGTAAGATAGAAATAATTGATCATTTGTGTCCACAAAGATAATACACTTTTCGATTAAAGAAGTCACAACATTGAATTATTGTAATACTATATTCTAAAAAACATATCAGTATTCTCACGAAGTTATTAATAGTTTGTTTTAGAAATAAAATTGATGTCACATTCATACGCAGATAACATTATTTTAACCTTCGGAAATACCTTTACAAATATCTAAGAAAAACTGAGAAACTCTTACGAATACATGTGTGATTGCAAAACGTACGAATCCTGAATGCTAAAAAGCGCAACGCTTTGAAATAAGAATAATTGAAAAAATATTGCAACAATTAATAATTATTCTCGAAGTCCAAGGAATTAAAATGCAGGTAATTAAATAAAAAGCATTATTATGCCCTTATCGAATGTTATATCATTTAAGACAATATAATCGAAACAGAATGAGCCACTGCTTTATAATGCTCTTCGTTTGTTTAAACTCTGCAATGTATTAATTTCTAGAATCAAATATGTAATTTTATTTAATAGTTATTGATACACCAAAGGAGTTATAATGGTTCTTTGAGTCATTTAACGCCGTAACTATACACAAGATTTTATTCTTTATCAAAATGTAATGATTAATTTTCCTTATTTACTAACTAGATATTAACATGACTCGGTTTGTCTATTCATACTGCCCATAATTCCGTCCGTAAAATAACATGTAGCGTCATTCAACTGTTTTCACATTTCCCCCTTAACCACTCGATAAGTTTTACAGTGTATACATCGAGCTCCGTATCGAAGGCAATAACAAGGATCAGTAAAAAATAAAACAAATAAAGTGCCTGTTTGCCTTTCTTCCATTGACATTTGCGTCGTAGAACCTCATGCATTTCAATGTATTCCACGGAGCAGCCGCCTTCTCCAACGCGGCGCGAAAGCGCATTCCTCGAAGCGCCGCCCACCGCACAGGGCGTCCGTGGCGGCGGTGGGCGTGCCCACTTTCGATGGCTCGCGAGCGCGCGCGACAAGGTCGCCTGCGGGGCGACAGTGTGGTGGGCGGCGGGGGGGGGCAGGGCGGACGTGTTGCGCGGCGCGGGGGAGGGGAGGGGCGCAAGGAATGCAGGCGCTGCGGAAGGGGCGCCGCCGCCAAGCCGTTAGAAGGCGCCGCCGCCGAGGTGAGGACCCTCGCGATCAGTGGCTCTTGACCTCTCTCTCTCTCTTTCCCCAGGTAGCAGGTCTCCTGGGTGTGAAGGCGGTTGGCCGTCGCCCGGCTGGTGATTGCTATTGCTTGGTGCGACTCCTCGGGCTAGCCCGGCACTGGCTGTGTTAAATGAAGTCGTAGGCTAGACATGAATATACACCCGAGCGCTGACCGTCACGGCGCATACCAGCCCTGAAGAAGACCACGACAGGATGGTCGAAACGCCAGCAACACAGCCTTCGACGCGGCGTCACCCGGACAGCCAAGATCACACACTGGCTGTGTTAGGTCAGGGTAACGACTGCTGCCATTGACTGTACCGCATGTGCATAGAGTTCGACTCCCGACGATGGTGGATTCTTCCAAACTAGTCAAGAAGCTTGTTTGAATCCAAACGCTGACTGGAGGAAAAATCTAGAAGCCAGCTGATTTAATCGATAGTGCTTCGTGGTTTCTCCGAACAATATCAGGCAAATGCCGGAGTAGTAACCTAACAAATGGGCCACGGAACGTTTCAGACCTTTCTTTTACTTAATCTTGTCTCCTCTCCCCATACACACATATATTTACATTCACAACCAGACATATCGCAAGTCCAGTCGGAAGTTTACAGCTTGTCTGGGCAGGGGAAATGCCGCGCAGACGGAAATAACTGGAAGGAAAATCTCTACAAATTTTCGTGTAGTTTGACACCAGATCTCATGTTCCAGCGTGGAACGAACACTATCATGTCCCGCAATATAGCATACATTACATTTACACGACTGATTACCATTGCAGTTGATGCGCCTAAAAAAGTTATTAATAAAATTAGAGCTAGCACGGTGTTAAATACAGTTCTTTTGACTAATTCTGGCAAGAATTTTATTCTGCGAGATCTAGAGGGGACGAGATTTGTACGATCGAATTCGACCAAGGGATTTTAATGATTTGTTTATTTTGATGTTGAGTCCACGGATATTTCTAAGATACAAAAATGAATGCTCTCAAGCAAAAATTGGTTTATGTCGCTTCAAAATTTCATATTAAGAAGTGAGAGGAACATTTTTCATGATTTTCACTATTCAACTGAAACAATACCAGCTTTTCCAATGACTGAGAAACCTTAAGCTATAATCAACGTGACATCATTATTTCCTTTCGTAATGTTATAAGAGAAGAAACACGATGACGGCAGATTCTCATTTCCACTTGACTGGCCAGAAACGTCCTACGCACAGGTGTCAACGTTACAACCGTCATGATAGGACCTTCCTCAAGGCGAGAAACCTACACTTCCAATAGCATACATATTTTTACTACGGAAATATATCTTGAACTAACGCAAATTACAGTAGGTATGACTGATTTCCAAGCAATGAAATTTTAATCCTTATCTACGACAACCTTTACGTTGACAACAGAAGATACAATACAAGTTTCAAAAGGAAAGTTCAAGACTGAAGGAAGTAAAAAGTCTCCATTTTTTAACTACAATCACAAATCATCTAGTAATTGTAGATTGCAGAACATCGGGTTGGACGGGTCGGGGACAGGAACGGGGACGGGACGGGGATGGGCAGGGTGGGGAAATGCGAAATTTGGTCGGGGATAAAAGGGAGGGGTTGGCGGGAGCGCGTGTAAACATTATTTTTATTTTACACTCTTGACAGAATTCATTTCTTTCTCAGTATAAAAGATGATTGTGGTAAATAATACACGGGCAAGGGAGGATTAGTTCAGCTAGTGCATTATAAATACTATTAACTCGAAGTTGTTTGGACGTTCCGAAGTGATCTCGTTGTTTGTTCCGTTGATATTAAATATAATTCTGTCCGATATTTTCTCATATTGATGTGATATGATTATGAATTATGGGATTAAAAATCGTTCGTTACTAATGTTATCCCTTAAAAAATATTTTTCAAAATATTATTATATCAATATTGCAATGAAGAGAAGAGAAAGTGAATCATTTCTAATTCATTCTTCAATGTATAAGTCAAAGCATAAATTTGGTATATTGGTTTTGGCTTTAATTTGTAAAATAGATTCTGACTGCCGCCGTTGCTCAATAAATATTCCCAAAGGCTCAATTCATGGACCTCCTCAACGGTAATGAAACAATACTTGCATTCGAAATCATTTTTATTAAAAATATTCCAAATACCAGCGACTGAAATAGATTCACACTTTAAAGAATATTCAAGGCTTCAAAGCTTTCCCACTCCCTATCTCATCTATTTTAATTAATTAAAGTAATAAATAATTAATTCTGTTTACAGATACTCTCCGCAACAGAATCGAGCTCTCTGGAGGAGCGGACGGCCCAAACGAAGGTAGGAAAAAAATCTCTCGCAGCGATGGAAAGGCATCAGGACGCGAGCGGTCCTCCTGACTATTATTTTCTAAAATAATATTTCCTTCCGGGTTGGATAGCCGTGGTCTATTAAACATTTTTCGCCCAAATGTCCAATAGACCATGGCTTTCGAACCCCGGAAGGTGTTATTTCTAATATATCAAGCAGCGAAAGACTACAGTTTTATTATTTTTTTCTTTTTATATATTTATTTTGTCAAAAATAATTAAAAAACTTCGTGACGTGCTACGGGAGAAGTGTATTCTAGACACGTTTTCTTAATTCTGGAACCCCTTTCCTAAATCACATACAAGTTGAATTCTGAAAACAGAAGGAAATTGGTGTTTTTGGCAAGAATTGTTAACAAAATATTCCCTTCGATGTAATAAAATCGGTTTTAAAGGTAAATCAGCTATAGATTTGGGTTATTATTCCTCATCATGTCCTTCGTGAAGGAATATACATCTGCCGCAGTAACATGGAGAAAGATAATTTCAATAATTATATTTCCCACTGAACTCGGGAAGACGTGCACAGAGAATGATGTTACATTCATGTCCAGAAGCAAAACAGTGGGTCATCTCAATATGATCGACTCAAAGGATCACGGACGAAAAATCTGATGGAGATACGGGTCATTGACCCCGTAGCTGAGGTATAATACTTATTTCAGGTTGTTTAGAATTACATTGTTTCGAAGGTAAATAATAATTAAACATCATTGTTAAAATTAATATTAATTTCCTTTTTGATTCTCGGTATAATTTCTAATTGTATAGAAACAGATATGCATTAGAAACAAATTTTACTTGGGACTAAAATATTTATACCGCTTTCATTCGTTTAATGTCATCTGGCAAAGTGTTGTAAAATAATGTACCTTATACCGGGGGTTCCCAACGGGAGCGGAAATGCCCCCTGGGGTTCGATAAAATTTTTAATGGGTCTGTAATGATGAAGTGGTAGTAGCCGAATATGAAGCGGCACCTTATCGGTATAATCAAAATCCCACTGATAACAAAAATTATTAATCAACTTAATTAACTGGTTACTGATGTAAAGCAACATAACGAGTAATAATAAATTACAACACCGAGCAAAGTGGTTCAGTTCGTAACGCGCTGGATTCGCAATCGGGAGGTCCGCGTTCGATCCCCGGGACGGCCTTCCTGACCGGGGATTTCGTGGTTTCACCCGGTCACAAGGCGAAGTCTGATTGGTTCCAAAATCCCACGAACACCTCCCACCTCCCTAACCAACACCTCCTACCATCATCCTACTCCATTCACCCATCTTCAGATCATAACAATAATAATAATAATAATAATAATAATAATAATAATAATAATAATAATAATAATAATATAGTCACCAACTCCAAAAACCGTAGAACTTTGATTACGGGCCGTACTCTGCAAGGTATGTACGACCCAGTTTGCTCACGCATCAGGCATTCAATGTCAATGTTTTATACATAACATTTTGTAATTAATTTGTATAATTTAAACTTCTTTTTTATATTTCATGTATCCTTGTAACTTTATTTTGAAGTCAGAGATATATGTTTCAGTTCGGTTTAATGAACAAAAACAAAGAAAATAACAAGGGAACATTAATCAGAAAAACAAATATCATCTCAGTTTAGTTAACTCATTAATATGGCCCAGGGTTATATATATCTTCGTTTGGATTCCTAGATATTTCCAGCATTTGCATTTCCAGCACATATGGAGTAAAGAACTAGTGACGGATCTCCCTGCTGCCTGACTTTTGTAGTCGAGTGCAGCTGTCAGAACTCCTCTTTTTTGAGAAACTAGACAGTTACAGCAACAGAACAGTCACTGCGCGGAGGCAAACACAATTTTCATTTTTGTACCTGTCAGTTACGCCCTTGCAGAACAGATTTTGCACCATGTGAAAACTATTTTTTTTTGCTCCCATAGAAGGGAAACCTATGAGCGCCGCTTAAATTAAAAAAAAACTGTTTTTTACTATCATTATTGGTCGGTGCAAAAGGAAGATGCATTTAAAATATAGCATATGTTTTCGCGATATCCGCCAATGCTATTTTTGCACGTTATTTGTTGTAGATTTCATGTTTAGTGATTCGAAATATGTTGCGATAATCTGCAAAAATAACAAGATTTCCCTAATTATTCATTCCAATTATTTCTTTTCTGCGTCCTTACAAATGAATGATCGAATTGAATCTCTTTGAACGTCAAAATGCGATCAACAATAAGATATTATATGAACCTGCACTACTTGTGGCTTTGTTGCTATACTGGCATCATAACTGCCAAATTATTATAATTTGCATTTCAGGTGGAAATATTTTTACTACAAAAAATCTTTTATATTAGACAACTTAAGATGTTTCAGATGTATTCCAAAACACAATGAGATTTGCTTCAACGTAATATCAATTACAAGAATTGAGTTAAATTTGTGCAAGTGCAATTGTATAAAATTCCTCGTAAACAGTTGGGTTTCTACATATAATAGTTAGTGATTCAGCATGCATTGCATACTCACATCACTTGAAAAACCCTATGAACTTTAGGTGACAATAATATACTTTCGGTTTAATGAATATGGATTATTTTCCCACTAAAACGTTTCGGCAGAAATACACTAAGAAGTGTTATTTAGATTGAAAGGTGTGCACCGCGTAATATTTTCGAAGTGTCGATATCCCCTTAGTGCTATTTTTTATTATTTCACCCAAATTACATTCAATATTTTTTTATATTTTCAGAGAATGCTTATTGTGGGGAATGGGTATACCAATTCTTATTCTGATGTTACAGGTGTCTGAATAAGAATTAAAAAAATATGGTGTTACTCCCTTTAAAACATACAATGATATTTTTCACGGAGTTTGAAGAAATATTGATTTAGTCAAAAAAGCGAGTGGAAAGTTTGATTATTTAGGCAACAAAAATTTTGAAAGATGTCTCCAGGGATACGAATTCTTTTACAAATACAAGAAACTACTAAATCAATGAATCAAGCTTTACATTTCACGATTTAAAAACATTTTCTGTTAATTTTTGCTCTGTGTCTTGCAATGTATGTTGTATTAATGTATATTTATTTCCAACAGTATTAGGTCAGAAATGATTATTTTACATGAGTATTTTATATTTTATATTAATAACCTTTCATTAAGTACAATTTTAGTATGACATGTAATGGATAGTTCATATTTTACTCAGAACAAGTTTAGAATGATACAGTAGAAGGAACAAAAGGGCCAGATTTGAATTTACTCTTTGTATATACACGTAATGTTTATGAAACACTAAAGGTAGTGGCTCAGTGCGCAACCTTCAATGAAAGACATGCGGATGTTGAGTAATCGTGAACACAACGACGAGTTTGGCATTGCAACCCATATATGGAAAATCCGGGTTTCGAATTCACCATGAGTGATCGAGCTGTCAAGACGCTGCGTCACATCTCTTGGCCATGCTAATCACATTCACAACTTGAAAAGGTCCAAATTGCATAAACCATCTCTCCAAACCATACATCAAAGAGTGCATGACAATATCAGATGATCACGAGATTGCTTTTCGAATGATATAAAATAATTTCTGATGTACGTTCAGAATTATTTGTTATGTACTATAAATAGCATCTTAGTAGTGAATTTATATTGATTTTGGTTTAATGCTGGATGAAATGTTTGGTAAAATCCTTTTCATGAGATTTTTATACTACAAATAAATGGATTAATAAAATACTACATATTTTCTCTAGTTCCAATCAGGCCAATATTCTGAGTACTCTATGCGACAAGACACATGTACATCTACCATTCAATGGTTAATTTAGCAACTTTATCAATCTTGAGATAATGAAGTCTGCTCTAAAACGACGTAATTGAGCTTCCTATGAAGTTGAAAACTACTTTGGAAATAGGTAAAGACACTAAAGAATACCTCCAACAAATATGAGAGCAACGTAATTAATAACAGTCTCAAATTAATACTTTGCCTCCTCTTATCGCTTAATAAGAAATAAGAGTGTCGCTTTGCGTAGCACGTTGACCACAAGCCACAAAATAACATCCCCGCCCGTGTTCTTCACCTTCCCAGAACCGTTTAGCTGCGACGGCTCTCTTTTCTTTCCCGAACGAACGCGATTTTTCCGCGAAATCTCTGCGGACGCTGGCAACTCGTCTTTCGCCCGAGGCCACTCGGCTGCGGCGGTCGGAAATGTGTAGGCGGACGGACGGACGGACGGCGCAGCGTGTGGGAGAAAGACGAAGCGCGGGGGCGGAGCAACTGAATCGCCGCTCTGGGCCGCGGAAAACGGCGGTGACGGAGTGGCGGAGACGGCGGCGGACAGGAAGGTGGCAGAGACGGCAGTGAGGGTTTCGATGTCTGTGGGAACGATATTGACTGCGAGACGGTGTGACGGTGGTGACGGAGTGGCGAAGACGGCGGCGGACAGGAAGGTGGCAGAGACGGCAGTGAGGGTTTTGATGTCTGTGGGAACGATATTGGCTGCGAGACGGTGGTGACGGAGCGGCGGAGACGGCGGCGGACAGGAAGGTGGCAGAGACGGCAGTGAGGGTTTTGATGTCTGTGGGAACGATATTGGCTACGAGACGGTGTGACGGTGGTGACGGAGTGGCGGAGACGGCGGCGGACAGGAAGGTGGCAGAGACGGCAGTGAGGGTTTTGATGTCTGTGGGAACGATATTGGCTGCGAGACGGTGTGACGGTGGTGACGGAGGGGCGGAGTGGCGGAGAAGGCGACGAACGGGAAGGTGGCGGACACGATAGTGCGGGTCTCGTTGTCAGGGGGAACGATGTTGGCAACGAGACGCTGTGATGGTGGTGGCAGAGTGGTGGAGATGCCGCTAGGGATTGCCAAAAAGCATCAAGGTTTTTAAAACATTGATATATTAATATCGATATTTTGTTTTCGATGTGTTCTTTTTTCTTCAGATAGATATATTTTTCCACAAACATCTATGTTTTTTAAAAAAAAGTTTGTAATCATTTTCGATGATTTTGTACGTGCTAATATCGTTCAACTGCATTTTGAACCTTGGCTGTACGATTGATTGGGTATTTGTATTGATTAGAAAATAAGTTGACAGAGTGCATTAAGGCAGAATATATGTAAGGTAATATTTACACATCACTATGTGTATTAGATAGAGGACATTTTACTTCGATTATTTATGGATGAAAATGATAAATGGTATAATAGCAAAACACCATGCTTCTAATTCGATAAACATTATTATTAAAATATATATTACTTATACGTAACCAAACAAAATGTATCGGTATTTCATTGAAGGATTCTAATTAAAAATAGAAACGGAATGGGAAAATACCCTGTTTTATCCCATTTAAAACTTTGATGTTTTCATCGATATCGAAAACGTTTTGGTGACGTATCGATACGTTGATAAAATTTGCCATCACGACACGCGCTGGACAAGAACGTAGAGGTGGTGACGGTAGCGCCAGTTTTGGTGTCAGTGGGAACGTTGTTGGGAGTGACGGAAATGCAGTGGTGGCAGAGGTGGCAGTAACAGCCTTAGTTGTCTCAGAGGTCGCATTACCATCGTTTCTGTAGGGAGTCTGATCGGAAGCTCCTAGGTATGGTTCGATTGCCGACTGTGAGGGATTTTTGACTAGATAGCTACGTCGAATGCATACACTATCTGCAGGAGAATTCTTCCGGCCGGCTGCTCTGATCCATAGTGTTCCTTCGTTCTTAAATTAAAACAACGTGAATAATGTGGGAACTGCACTTTAGCGCGCGATCTTTCCTTCCATTTCGTTGTTCTCTTCTGCTCCTCTCTCCCCTTACGAACACACTTACACGTACCCTACACTTCTGCACATGTCAGGAGACCAGTCGATAAGTAACAGCTTGTCCGGCTGGGGCGGTGTCCTAGATACCTAAAGAGGGAAAGCCCGCAAACTGACGTGCACTTCACTTTTGGGCCTAATGGCCGTAGTAATTGACGTGCCCGGAGATTCCAGCCAATCAACCAATCAAGCGGCAGCAGTAGCGATGATAGATGCAAATGTGTGAATAGTTGCGGTCGGGGCAGCACGGGTGGCAAGGGGGAGAAGAGTAGCACGGACCGCCGGTGCAGGGTAGCGACGGCGGCAGGGGGTGTCGGCGGTGACGAGAGTGGAGGCAGTGGCGAGGGCAGCGGAGGTGGCGGGCACTAGCATGCGTGTGCGGAGCAGCAGGGGGGGGAGGCAGCAGAAGCGGCCACAGGCCGCCGGGGCACGGCCACGGGTTATAGAGAGATACTACAAGGACGTCATCGTCCTGCATTTGTTTCTCCGCCTCTCAAAACGGTCCCTTTTTAGAGTAACTCTTCTGTAGTACGAGCCGCCGTATCAGTGGGATGAGAGCAGGGACGGGGGTGGAGGAAATGGCGAGGGCAGCGGAGTGGCAGGCGCGTGCGTAGTTGTGTGGCGGGCAGCGGGGGGCGGTAGAAGCGGCGGCGGAGCGGGCCGCGGGGTGGTTGCGGTGACGGGGGCCGAAGCAGTGGACAACGGCAGCGGAATGCCAGGGGCGGGCGGGCGGTGCGGTGCGGTGCGGTGCGGTGGCTATGGCTACGGCACGTGGCAGGCGGAGGGCGGCGGTGGCTGCGAGCGGCGGTGTGCGGGAGCGTTGCGGATGGGGGAGGGGGGCCTGTTATGCAACGCTGGAGTTCCCGACTCGCGGGCGGCGTGACCGCCCCGCTCACGACTTGACCGCGGGCCTGCCGCCCCGCGAGACCGCTCGTTGCTACAACCGGTGCCGGGCGAGGCGGGCGATTTCGCCTTTTTGTTTTGCTGTATTTACTGTAAAGCTGAATATGCTGTCGTTAAAGGTTAGCAGTGACATACCCAGTTTTACGAAAAAGATCTCTATATTTCAACGATTAAGAATAGTACTAGATACATAATGGGCTATTTTGCCATTAGGTGCGAATTGGCTCTTGATCGACAAAAGATTCCATTTTTGTGGAGTATTATACAAGTCTCTTATACAAATAATTCCTTTGGAATATATGAAATAATACTTTCCGCACTGTGGTAATTTATTTGTTATTCATTCACAATGTAGGTTTCATTTGTTTTAAAACCTTTACTGTTTATCCTTGCTTCATTCATACATGTATATTCTGTTTTATCAGTCACTAATTCAACAATCTCGTATCACTTCCATCTATCCAACAATGAATTTTAATATCTCTCTCTAAACATTTTATAGCCTGTTATTCTCTCACGAATTATATTTCCCTCTAATTTTGAAAGCTATATGATTTTTATATCTATTCTGAACACAGAAAATTAGTTATGTATTTGCGTATTCGATTGTGCGCTCCACTTCCTCGAAATAACTTGTTCATTGTCTTTTCTTGACCACGTTTCCTCCCCACATTTGCGATTTCTCGCGTTCCGTTACCCAACTGGCATAGAATCGGCGCACGCAACTGATATTAATCGCCTTCTTGCCTGAACCAGAGGGTAGATGATAACTGCAGTTCCAAGAACCTCTTCAGATGGGGAAATCCTCCGGGATGCGAAGCGGGGCACGCCCATGGGAGTCGCCAGGACGGCGTGATTTTAGGTCAGAGCTGACAGCCTCTGCCGCGGTTCAAGTTTGCAACAATGACACGATCAAAGGCTTCTTGGGAGTGGTTCTTGAAGGTCCGCCTCGTCTTCGGGAGTGATGTATTCGAGGGTCTCTCGAAACTTGTTTGCACTAAGGCTTTTCCAAGGCGAAGCGAGGGCGTGTGCGAGCAGAGAGATCACACCGAGTACCTGCTCTCGAAAAGAGAGCATCCTACCCACTGCTTTTATTCCATAATCTTCAGGTTAAAAAGAATATACGCCTCTAAAATACAAGGTAGTAAATAAGGTCTTTGATTCCGGGAAAATAATCCAGTATTCATTGTGTGCTATATTTGCGCAAACTAGTAGATAAATATTTTCTCCACAATTCAAAAGAACGAAGCTTTTACATTTAAGCTTGTACTCAAAACAGATTGGTGTTAAGGATTTTCCCAGAAAATATTAAGTACATAAAATTTTCTTAGGGGATAGACATCAGAACTAATCTCTTTTCAGAGAAATGCCTCGAAAAATAATTACACGTCATACTCGGAGTCGAAGTTCCTCTTCTCTGAATACGTAGTGTTAATGATATTCTGAATACAGTTCGAAGAACATATCAAAAGCAATATTTTTCCCTTTGGTCGAAGTAATTCAACTGTCGACGTAGAAAATATATGCCTCTAACTTTTCAATAGAATCACGATTTCTTGTTAATTAATTCTCTCCACGTTCTCTCGTTAGGAACTCCTGGAACATAGGGGATAGAAATTTTTTCGTAACTAATAATAAAAAATCATGAGCAGAAATAAATGGAGATTATATATTGATTTATGAAAAGTAAATAGAAGAGAACTTGTGTCTGAGTAATCTTCGACAATAACGTAAATACATAATTTATTATTGGGATTTTCCCATACATAAGAATCATTACCATCGAGGCAGTTCATGGAAGCGTTTAATTTCTAGGAGAACATAAATTGCATTGACAACAAACAATGTATGTGCGCTGGCTGGAGAATGAACATTTCTGTTTAGTTCAGCCAAAAGGTAGAAAAAAAGTAAAAGTTTTTATGTAATTTTGATATGTAGTTTCTACATTTTTTTGAGTTATTGAACATAAATATTAGATTTGCCAAAAATAATTTTGTCTGGAAACCATGTCTTAAGCAAAACAAATAGTAAAAATCCCACCTTTTTTTATTTAAAAAAAACTCAATATTTTATAAATGAATTATTTGCAAAAATATGAAATTACCAACATTTAATGTACGAATATTGTGTTTTTTCTCCAATCAACGTTTTAGCTTCATTTAAAAAAAATTCAAAAAATTTAAAAAGGGGAATTATTATATTTTATGTCTATATAATTCAAAAACTATCTACATTTCGCAAATTTTGACCTGATATGATGTGAAATAAGGGAATAAAATAGCTTACAATTTATGTACTCGAAGTTTTTTTCAAGGATCAATGTATTCTTTACCATAAAAATGGAATTCCACTTACCTTCTCTCATTTACTAACGTCTACTGTTACGATTAATATTGTAAATTATATTGTTTTTTAATGTTTAGTAATATCTACGTAGAATAACCAGAACATTCTCTTCTATTAGTTCCTTAATTTCAACGGCAGAAACAGACTTCATTAAAGCTAAGGAGCAGGTGGATAGTTTGTCACACACTCATGGCCATTTTTAGTTCTTTTCTCCAGTCTTCGGATATGTTTTTTCGACATCCAGACATTTTTGGACCTAATGTTCATATCTGAAAATGTTTTGCTGAGCTGCTTTTGGTTGTTTTTTGTTTTGTTTATTGCAGCAGTTACTTCTCACAAACGGGAATCTTTTACGACACAGTTCAAAAGAAGCTTTAGCTGTTAGAATTGTTTTCACCTAAATGTATCAATAAAAGGATGTGAGGTTTTTTTTATACATTCAAAAATGATGTATAAAAAAAGATCAACGTAATGGGAAGCAATAAAAATATAAATTGTGAATCGTGTTCATCCGAAGTTTTACAGGGAAAAGTGTACAGGTAGAGCACGTATTCGTCACAGGTACGCATACAAAGACTTATCGCCTTGATAGAGCGATAGTATTTTTTTTCACCCTTAGTGTTCGAAGTAGAAAATAAGCGCGTATGCAGACCTTATTACAAACTCATGGAACACCTGAGGCCCAAGGCCCACGCGCCGAAGAGGATTTTGGGCAGGCCTGTCGAACGAGGCTGCCGGAGGCCCGTGTGTCCGCCCGTCGCGGGCTGCACCTGAAGACGCTTGAACCCGATCTGGGGCAGGAAATTGGGCTTTCGGACGACAAAGCACAGGCCCCGCCGGCGACGAGATTGGTGGCGGCGGCAACGGGAGTAGCGATGGCGATGGGCGCGGCGACAATGAAGTGGCAACTAAAGAGGTTATTATTATCCAACAAGGGAAACGAGAAATGATGACGTGCTCGAAAAGGAGGCGGAGGGCGCGTAGTGAGCTGACGACAGAAGACCTGGGGGAAGATAATACTTTCCACAGAACCCCTTATGCCATAGTCCCGCTCTGCGAATCCAACCTATGTATTCGCTAGGCTTGCAACTCACTTTATAGTGAGAGGAGTTTCTAAAAGTTCATTTCATCGCATTTGGAAAGTGTAGAGTCATTTTATACTCATAACTGCTCATAACTATTTTCAATAATAAAGTTATTCACTATAATAATGTAAGATGCTTAGTAAATTCGCTTTTTTATCAATAATGTAAAAAGTAGGCACACATTACAAAACACGATGAGATCAGAAAAGCATAATTTCTTCATAAAGGTGATTCACGTGGAGCCTTGTTAGTTGTAGTTGATTTGCGGAGTGGTTAGGTTCTGTCGCTCAGTATGGGGAATGTCTCGTGAATCATATTTTTATTCGAGAAAAGTTGATGTGAAGTTCAGCATGGTTTTTTAAATCAGTATTATTAACGTAATTCAATATACTATACAACAAACATTTAACAGTATCATTTTTTAATTGGGTAAATTATTAATTATTTACTGTGAATTTACTCACAGAGAATGGGGATACACTTGGGAATAAAACATTCCGAAACGTTGACAAAATAGTTTTTTTTTCATTTTTTAAATTCATATTTTTATTTGCACTTGAAAATTTTGAAAGAGGCCCTGTAGACACACATAATAAAACATTTTATTCCCGTAAATATGATTAATCCCTAATTTTCATTTTCTTAAGCAGATATCACTGCGAACTGATATTCGATATTTGGGAAAAAAGCACTCCGAACCATCCGGAAACCTGGAAGTGTTCACAATAAAATGAATTTATTTGTTCACTGTATCATGAGACGTATAATTTCATTCTCTTCGCAACATGATTTATTTATTTATTTACTACAGAAATGTCATATGTAAATACCAAAATTCCCAGAAAAATGGGAGCCCAGAAATCAATTCCCCCACCCTGTTTTACGCGGCGCACGCTTGTATGACAGGAAGTGAAGCTTCTCACAATGAAGACGTGAAGGATGGAGAGGTGCTGGAAATCGTTGGGGATGCAGGGAGTCGAAAAACGAATGAGTCGTTCAGTATGACAGTGCAGGAATGGTATGCGAGGGCGTGACGAATCAGACAGTTGAAGACAGCGCCCTCAAAAAAAAAAAAAAAAAAAAAAAAAAAAAAAAAAAAAAAAAAAAATGCTAACCGAAGTGGGAGCTGCAGAACGTCGATGGAGAGACTTCCCAGCCGAAGAAGTTGATTGGATATAGTATTCTAGCTTCACATGAAGAGAAAGCAGTAAATGCGCAGCACACTGAAAGAGGAAGAGTGAACAGTATACCAACTGCTTTAGATAAGATCTTTGAAGTAGAACTGATCGGACGCAGGAGGGGAAAGAACCTTCGACATGGGAGACATTGCGTAGAATTTCAATGGTTTATATGTAAATCCGTGCGATTACCGTACACAAAAGAAAAAAACCTAGACATTTATTTATTATCACAAAAGTGGCTAAGAAATATAAAACTATCGACTTTAAAATACATGAAAACACTAAATTGCTTTCATAATTGGGGACCCAAGGACGTGGTTATGGAAACTATTCTGTTTTCAATGGCAAAACTATCCGAGAGCTTTGCAAATCATCAAAATATAAGAATGATGCCCCAGCCATAATGTTTTCAAACAAGCCGCGTTGCCATACAGTAAAACTTAATACAAGAAAATATTCTGAATAACTTAAACACAAAATTTTACGAAGAGATGAGAATCTTTTTCAGTTATCTGAAGATGATCTTATAAACAGCTTTCGATACATTATGTCAATCATTAAGCATAAACCTGTAAATTCGTTTTTGGTAGAAGTGAAAGTAGATTAAAATTCTTCTCTTACAATAAATGATAGTACCTCCGATGACGTTCTCTATTAAATGTGAGAGATGGAACTAACTGGACAATTTTGTAAACTACACATCATCATTCAGTATGTCAGCGTGACCCTCGCCAAAACGTGCAAAATAATAAATAGTGATTTTAACGATGACCTAATAATTAAATACAAAAGTCAATGCGAATTAAACTGAAAAATTAAAATTATAATGAATGGACTCAATAAATAATGTATATGTTCTCATACAGGAAGCTTGAGCTTCAACTGTCACCATATTTGTTTCTACACTGAAGTCTTGAGTATAGTTCATCTTAAATTCATAAAACGACGTTAGATATGCGTTCATTCGATTAATTTTAAAATATTTAATAACTATTAAGATATAAAATTTAGTTATTTTACTATAAAATCTATTCATTGGTGTAACTTTTAACACGTCTCCGCCCCACGAGCTTTCATTTAAAGACGAAATCACGAAATTTAGTTTAGTAGAAAAGTAGTTTTTAAACGTAAACCCTTGGGGTTTTAAATATGTACATGAGCAAAAACGTATCTCCAATCTGCAAGCAAGAAGACAAAATTTTGTCCTGAGAGCAAATTGCAGTGTATGAAAGAGCCAAAGACTCTATCAAGATGATTAATCAAAGTAAAATGGAGAGATATGTAGATAAATGGCTTGAATACCTACGAAATATGTTTCGATGGAGGAGAATGCGTTGAGAATGCGGCAGGGAGGGAGAAAGTAGGTTTGGCAACAGCTGTGCCCTCGTCGACCTCTGCACGCAAACAGGTGACGTTACGGCGCTACGGAAAAAGTTTCCGCTCGTAATGAGTTCGCGCTTGATCGGTGGCCGTCGTCCGCAGAAATGCTAACATGTGTGCGGACAAGACTTTCCCTCCCGATACGAGCGTATAATGCGGAGTCGAACACGATTGCCGTGGCTGACCTCGGATGAGGCGCCGTGTCATGGAACCGGTCCCGCAACCTGCCCTTTCCGTTTCCGACAGAGCTAATCGAGCGGGTTATGCCGGGACATCTGCTCCCACTCCACAGAAGTGGCGGTTTGCCGCTGCTTTTTGACACATTAAAATCGTTGGCAGTTTTTACTGCTCCAAATAGAGGGTTTGTGGTCAGAAACATAAGATAACCTACATGAGATATATTCTCATATAGACTCTCTATTCTGTCACAATCAGTATTACGTATTATAACTGTGACGGTCAATAATGAAATATCTTTTTATCTAAACTTTAAAAAAATGAATTTGCAACATTCTCTCCAGGAACATTATCCGAAGATGAAAAATATAAATACGGCACAAATTGCTCAAACCCTATTTACCATTATTCTCAACGTTTATTAATTGTGCGTTACTATGTTCTTGCTCACTACCCTTGAATTACCACCTGGGCATAGAATTCCGGTATATGATTGATAGAGTTATGTGTTCTGATCAAATTGTAAAACTACGATTCTTCATAAATGTGAATTTATTTGAAAAATTAATTCGAAGAAAGTGAAATTTCATGTATTAAAGTTGACAACAATTTTTTAAAGTGTGAAGCTCAAAATATAGATGATAATTTTAAAAAAGTTGGAGGGAAAAAGTAATTGTTAGAATAATTTTCAGAGTACCATAATAGAAGAAGACAACAGACATCTGAAGATAAAATAGATCTTGAAATGATACTGTAGAAAAGTGAAATGAATACCTTATATTCTACAAATGTTTAAAGTGTTGCGATACAAATGATTAAAAAATAATTTTAGCAGGTTTGTGCTAAATCAACTCCTTTAATGAATATCACAATTGTCTACAATAATGAGTCAGTAAATTACGTGTACGTATTAATTCGCATGGCAAGCAAAGGAAAATTAATTATTATTTGAATAGTTCTCCTTGAATTTAATATCTTCTCTTGACAAGACCGTTACCCGGAACATTTCACAAATTTATTATTTTTCCTTTGCTACCACAACGCCTGAGTAATTTAGTGTAAAAGTTCATTATGCTAACAAAACCTTCTTTCCAACTTTCTCATTTGAGTTACTAAAATACTCCATCTCCGAAGTTCGTAGATTTGCTCCATGCAAACAATGGTATAGATGACGCAAAGAAGATAAAAATCAGTGGCTCTATGCAACCTAATACGCTAACCGAAATTCCAATACATTAAGCGATAAATTTGCTCGGTAGATCCAATTTCGTGTATATTCGTGTAATTTCGTGTCTTTATTGCTCAGCTTAAAGAGGGATGTCTTTAATGGTTTCGTGAAACTTCTTTAACGAACTCGAGGGTATCGGGTTCGTTGTCCTCGGCGTCGCCGAGACGCCGTACGTCAGCGCGCTGCGTGAGGCGGCGGCGGTGGCTTCCGACAACACGACAAAAATGGTGCGCTCCACGCTGCGGCTTTTTACTCGCGGCTTCAACCACCGCTGACGTCACCGGCTAAGCCCTCGCGCCGCCCGTTCCTGTCCCGTGCCCTCTCGTCTCCGGCTTTAGAGAAGTTACTCTAAGAACGGACCGAATTGACAGGACGCGAAACAAGAGAACGTCATGTCAGACGATGGCATTGAAAAAGGTAGTGTCGAAGCGAAGGATTTAGAAGTGACTCAAACGAACATTGTTTGAATTGTTGAAAACGAACGCATTGGCAATTGTTGGACATGGACATAGTCTGCAGTTTTGTCGCCAAGAGTATCCAAGCAATAGCGGCCAAAGCGGCCCCTTCTTACAGTAATCTCTACCTCGGTGTTTCTTTGGACTCCAGCCACACGACCGTCACGATGGCCGCTCTCGCGGACACTGTATGCGCTAGATTTCGCTTTGCGGTGACAGTCGCTGTCATTTCTTTTATAATTTATTTTCTTGTTGATTAATACGTATATAAGTAAAACGGTACACATATTATTGATTGCTTCCTAGTAACGTGCATACTTTAATATATATGCTTAATTTAATACATTAATCTAATATATATATATATATATATATATATATATATATATATATATATATATAATGTATTTTGATGAACCTGAGTTTCATATGGCATTCTGCTGAAAGGAATCTGTTGAAAACAAGATTTAATAATTCAGTATTATTTCATTTTCATCTTAATTAAAATTCGTGTCAGCCGAAAATAAACAATGTTTAATGTCATCTCCTCAATACAACTTTCGTTTCCTTTAAATTAGTTTTAGTGGAGAGAAAATTAATTATAATTGTTACTTGGATGCGTAATTCATGATATTTCGAATAAATGAGATCAAAAACAATGGTTCCATATTAATTTAACACACACACTTTATGGCAACAAATTATGCAGCAAACGAGATTATCATGTATTCTCGTGGTATGAAGTAAAATATATTATAATACAAGCTTGGGTTCTGTTGGTTGTACAGAACGGATTGCTTAAGAAACACGAAGTAAAACGCAAGGGTAACTGGTAATCAAGATATTAGTGTGAAATTTATGTGAAGTAAATATTTAAGTCAATGAAAAGTGTTTTGCGAGTTATCATTTCTTTCCATATTTCTTTTTTTCTATAACATTATTTCAGTTTACTATTTTATTTAATTTTACACTTCAAATAAATGAGATATTTTTAGACAAAGAAGCTCAAATTCACCCACTAATGTTAAAAAACTACAAAATTTGTTCATGTGGATTAGACAAATAAAGAGTTCGACAGCCAGTAAGTGAATGATTCACAATCAATTACAGAACCTTATGAAGCGCCTATTATGAAAGTAATATATGGAATGGTTAGCAATGAGAATATCACGAGCAAGCCATAATACTATATTCTACGCGTGTCTTTTTTGTTATTCTCGTATAAGGAAACTTTTTCTCCTTAATGAGAAACATCATTAGCAGGAGAAGCATTTATTAGGCCATTTAGTTCTACCATTGGATGGGTGTCATCTTTTCCAATTATTTTTTATTGTGTTGAGCAGACAGCTGGAGTAATGTTTTTTTGCAGATCTGAATATTGTCCGCTTCAATTTGTATGTCATGTATTTTCATCTTAAAGGAAATAATAAGGGACCATTTATTCTCGTTTCTAATTATATTAGCTTCTAATAGCTATAGTATATAATCAGCAATTTTTAGAGGTACTAGATATTCTACGTAACAAAAAGCGGACCAAAGTAATGAATATTTAAATAATTAGGATCAGTCAGTACATAACCTTAGACCTTAGAGGAACAGGAACATTATATTGAAGATGTACAGACAGTATTATTCTTCATAAATAATTTTTTATGCTATGCAAAGTTTGATGGTTTTCAGAAGATTCCAAAATTGATTCAAATTCTTCCTCCTACGGAAACAGTTAGTTGTAGGCATTGTAAAATTGGCAGAGATTAATTGTGTGGAACATATTAAGCAAAGTGGAGTTGATACAGTATTATCAAATTGGAGCGGCTCTTTTGTTAGTCGACCATTTTTCATTTAAACGCGGATCAACTTTTACAATTAGAGTTTGCGAGTACTGCAACATGCTCAGTTAATGGTTCTGGTTTTTTAATTAACGTCATTTAATTTACAGTTAATGCGTTTCAGTTCCGCCTGAAACATTAATTGTACGTTTCGCTTCTGGGTGTTGCAATTCATGACAAAATAATATCGCGAAAGAGATGTCATTATTATCATTATCATCATCTTCATTATTATCATCATTATTATTACCTTTATTTCTGTCGTCTTATTTCTTTATTCTTTATTCATTTTCATATCGTTATTTAATATTATAATTTTTTTCTAACAGCCTACTTTCATTTCAGCTTCATGTCCTTTTCAAGTGTTATCGATTTACAGTATCCGTGAGCTACCTTGTCTTCCATGTTTAGATCTGTATAAAAAACTATGGTGCACATCTTCCATCTTCTCTACATCTGCGTTCAATTTCAATTTTCTATTTCTTTCTTCCTGGGGCTTTTCCCAGCTTCAGGGAGATATTGATACTTCGTCTATCCGCGCCCGGTACCCACTATGTCCCTCCTGAGGACACGTATTAACCTTTACACACTCTTGCGGGCCCCTCGGTCTGTGGTCAGCAGACTCACAAGACCTTCCACGACAACACACATCACATCAAATACAAGGGACAAACAACCATGCCAACGGCCGGACTCGAAGCCTCGACTTAACTGACCGAGGCGCTCGGTACACGCTCTACTGATCTCTGCCATTCAGGTCAGCTTTCAATTTCAATCTTCCAATATTTCACAAATTTGATGATTTTTTTCGTGGTATTCAGGGGATTCCCCCAATCACGCTGCTTCACCCGGGAGGCAGTTTCGCAAAGTATCCAATTTATAAAAATGAACTTCCGCCTCCACAAGGATATACCCAGGAGGGGAAATTGGTGAAAAAAAAGACAATCCTCCGTTATGGGGAATCGCCGTTAACTTTCTTCCTCCCGGCCGCTCTTTGCACGGCCGCCGCGACTCATCCCGCCGCTGGGGGGCGGGGCCGAAATGCCAAGGGCGGCGGCGGCGGAGGAGAAATCCTTGGGGCGAGCAGCCTTCAGGCGGGCGGGCGGGCGGGCTGGCTGGCTGGCAGGTTCGCATTGTGCGCCAGATGATAATCGCCGGTCGTCCGTGACAAAGGAGGCGCGGTTCCGCGCTGCGCTTCCTCGGTTGTTGTGCCAGCGACGGGCACCGCCGCGCCGCGCCTCGCCGCGCTCTCCTTAACGGGAGAGGCCGATCGCCGCGAGCTCTCGACCGCGTTTTCCGTCCCGGCCGAATCGATGCTGCTCAGCGAGCTTGAAAGAGCCGGATGGAGACTTTCGCGTGTACTGACAGAGTCGGCGTCTCGATGAACAATGCTTGCTTTGTGATGTTTACGAGGAAGCCTCGCGAGAAGGGTTGATGAAGGAAATCGGGAGCTGGCTATTCTCGACGTTCAGATTGAAGAATTTAACGCGTACTGCGTGTGGATTAGGACTAAGGTGGGCCAGGTGTACTGGATTTTATAAATGCTACTTGATGTCCAAGGTGACCGTGGGGTTTTGGCGTGTATTGACTCAGCGTGTGAATGTCAAGGATCGCGTGGTCCAATTTTTGCATGTTCCTCGCTTACTTTAAGATGCGGATAGTTTTGTGATTTGGCACGAAATGGTTTTGAAACACTATCTGTAGTTAATATAAGTCTTGAAATTTGTGAACATGTTACTTCCCTTCTAGCCAAATGAAACAGTTCATACATTATTTGAAAAGCAATTTGAATGAATGGATTTTGTTAACACGCACCATTCATATACTCACTAAAACAAGAAGACAATTTCACAGTTCCATTGCGGCAGCCGACCGAGTCACATCGTGCTCCGATCGCGGGCAGTGAAACAGTTGTTACCACATTGCCATTTAGTTTGTGAACTTAATAACATTTACTTACTGGTAATCTCTTGTCCCACGAGTTGTGAGTGTCTGAAATCAACTGTATGGTCAGCCGGTGCAGCGGCTAACCTGCAAGGATGGAGCCTCCGGACATCAGGGCTCCTATAACCTCAACATCGTCACCTCAGGTATCTACTCACTCAAATATGAAAACTTACGCAAATGTTATGTCAACTGAAGTGTTTCCCACCAAGGACCAGGCCATAATTATCGACTCGCATGAAGGTCTCACTATTAAAGATTACATAAACAGTCTATCCGATATTATTGACGCCAGTGAAATAAGGTTCATATCAAGAATTGCTAATAACAGAGTGTGTATCTTTCTAAGCTCTCAAGCTATAGCTGACAGCCTTACGAACAACCATAACGTTATTAAAATAAAAAACTATGAACTGAAGTTGAGACCACTTGTAACAAAGGCCAAAAGAATTATTATATCTAACGTTTGTCCCATAATCCCACATTCAGTAATAGAGAATGTACTCATCACAAAGAATATTAAATTGGCATCTAAAATTTCATTTGTAAAAGCTAGTATTCCTGGACAGGGTTTTTCCCATATTATGAGTTTCCGTAGACAAGTGTATATTGCCCCTGAAGATGTGAGTCTACTAACAGATTCTACTACTGTGTATTATGATGGCTCAACATATAGGATATTTTTTACAACAGATGAAATGTCTTGCTTTAACTGTCACCAAACAGGGCACTTGGCTGGACAATGCCCTTCACATAACACCTCTAATCAACACAAGACTATCAATTTAGGCAGTGCTCCCATGGAATCTGAACAATTCAGGGGAAAATCCTGTGACATACCAGATCCTGCCATCAATAGAGAGAACACTGGAGCTGTAGATATTGAAAGTCACAATGATCTTACAAAAGAAATACCCACAACTGGTCCCTCACCACCTTCTAAATCTGTATTTTCTACTAATGAAGCTAAAAACAATGAAGAAATCCCAACTAAAGACAACATAGCTTCCCTTAATAATAATACAAGATGCCTCCAGACTGAATCTCCCTTACCCTCCACTGTAAGCAACACAACTGAAACAAAGAATATGGAAGAAGTCTCAAAACAACCAAAAAAGAAAAAAAAGAAGAAAGAGAAGAATATGGAAGAGTTGATTACCCCTATCAAACACATCATTGAAGACACTCAAAATAACTTCCCCCTTAATTACATTCAGTTTAAATCCTTTTTAGAGAACTCTTTCAGTGCTAATGATCCTATACTTATAGCTGCTGATTACTCACAGGACATATCATCCATCACCAAAATGATGCATAATTTGTATCCTCATCTCACCAACAAAACCATAAAAGGCAGATTCACCAGAATTATCAAGAAAATCAACTCAGTAATTAATACTGCAGATGAATCAAGTACTGAAACAGATTCCAGTATAGAAATCAACACCAGTTAATGTAATCACCCCATAGAATTTAAACCATGCTGACACATCTGAAAGTAGAGTATAATATAAAGAAGAAGTAATGATAGCCCTGCAATGGAATTTAAATGGCTTTTATAGCAGGCTAGAAAACTTACAATATTTATGCAAACTACATAGCCCTGATATAATATGTATACAAGAAACAAACTTTAAAGGAAAATCACATGGGAATATAACTGGATATACTTGTACCTTTAAAAATAGAAGTAATCCTGAATATGCATGTGGTGGTGTGGCAATATATTCCAAAATATCGATTCCCATCGAAATTCTAAAAATTCAAACTGACATGGAATTCGTGGCAATTAAAATTAATTCAACTAACCCCATATGTATCGGAAATGTCTATATCTCTAATAGGTACCCACTACAAGAAATCGAAATGCATGATATTATAAACCAGATAAAAGAGCCCTTCATAATTCTTGGAGACTTTAACTGCCATCACTCCTTATGGGGATCGTACAAAATTGATAAAAGAGGCCGATTATTGGAAAAAGTAATTGACGACCATGACAGCATCATCCTCAACTCTGGTGATCCCACACATATTAATATCAGTAACAGCAGGCTAAGTGCGATTGATCCTTCAATAGCTTCTCCCACAATAGCACAGAAATGTACCTGGAATGTTATGGACTTCCCTTACGATAGTGATCATTTTCCAATACTGATTGATATCCACGAACCAAGTGTGCCCATTAGTCATGAATGGCGCAACCCAATTCCCAATTATAAGAACATTAATTGGCTGGATTATCAGAAAAAAATTGATGAGCACCTCAACGAAGAATATATTTTCAAGGACGATAATAACATTGACCAGATAGTAGAATCATTCTGTAATATTATATCCAATTCTGCTAACTCAATGACACAAATGCACCATGGCCCGTTTAAGTTCAAAAGCGTTCCCTGGTGGAATTCTGAATGCAAAGTCGCTATTAGAAACGCTAAAAAAGCATTTAACCGGTATAAAAAAAGAAGAGATGATGATAGCCGAATCAACTATAAGAGAACTAGAGCTATTGCCCGCAGAACTGTAAAAATAAACAAAGCTAGATCATGGACTGAATATATCTCCTCAATAAACTGCCAATCGAACTCAACAGAGAGCTGGAAAAAAATCAAATCCATACGTGGTATGAAGACTAATAGTACTACACATTTCTTGCGTTGCAATGACCAGATAATTAGCGACCCCAAAATTATTGCTGAGGAATTTGCCGAAACCTTCATGAAAAATTCCAGCACTTCCAATTACCATACGGAATTCATCACTTATAAAGAAAAAGCTGAAAGTGAACCAAATATGACACCTATTGATGACAGCATCTATGATAATGACATGAATTCTCCAATTTTCATGCATGAACTACAAGAAGTTTTAAAAAAGATCAACAACTCAGCTCCTGGCCCAGACAAAATTCCAAACTGCCTAATAAAAAATCTCCCAAAGAGAGGTATTAATATTTTATTAAAAATATATAACCATATATGGCTAAATAATGTTTTCCTGAACTCTGGAAGACTGCCACAGTCATTCCGATTCCCAAACCTGGCAAGGACCAGTCAAATAGCTATAATTACCGACCAATCTCACTGACCTGCAACCTATGCAAAATATTAGAAAAAATTGTTAACAAAAGAATAAGGTGGTTCCTTGAATCTCAACATTTAATAAAAGACAACCAATTTGGATTCAGAACTGGACACTCCACCACCTCACATCTTATCAGCACGACAACGATAATCCAAGAAGCCTTTCTTCAAGGACAGCATGTTATCTTAGTAAATCTAGACATCGAAAAAGCATACGATATGGTATGGACACACCGCATAGCTGCTAAATTACTTAGTATTGGTATCAAGGGCAATATGTTTAAGTTCCTTACCAACTTTATTAGCAACAGATGTATTCAAGTACGTGTAGGTAATAATTTATCAACAATTAAGAAACTTAATAATGGGCTACCGCAAGGATCAGTGCTCAGTGTGACTCTATTTTTAATCGCCATAAACGATGCTGATGATGATATTGTAAGCCCAGTTGTCGTGCGGAAATACGCCGATGATATGGTGTTACTATGCAAAGGAAGGAACTTCGATTCAACCAATGAATTAATGCAAACTGCTGTAAACTGTATTTACAAATGGTCAATGAAAACCGGTTTCAAATTCTCGACTGATAAATCTGAATGTATGATTTTTTCTAAAAAATTAAGCCCCGTCTACCCGAAACTATTCCTGGGCAACAAAGCCATTAAGACTGTCACACATACAAAAATCTTGGGCCTTATATTTGACCACAGGCTCACATGGCAAGAACATATCTCTAAAACATACGCAGAATGCAAAAATCGACTTAACATCCTGAAGTGTCTAAATCACAACAACTGGGGATCAGACAAAAATACCTTACTACTTACATACAAAGCCTTAATAAGAAGCAAGATAGATTACGGATCTATTGTATATAATTCAGCGTGCAACTCAACTCTCAAGAAACTGGACACACTGCACAATTGCGGACTCAGAATAAGCACTGGTTGCTTTCACACAAGTCCAATTGGTAGTATTCTCATCGAAGCGGCTGAAACTAACCTCACATATCGAAGACAAACCCTGTCAATCAAATACGCAATTAAAGCCAAAACATCCTTAAATAAGATAATACGTAATGATGTATCTCCTGGAATTAGAAGTGGAAATCCACAATGTTCTACACCTTTCTATAATAAAGTAGCTACGCTATTCAGCTCCCTCAACATTTCGAGGCTTCCTATAGAAAGTCAAAAGATCCCCGCTGTAAATCCCTGGACCGTCAACATCATTGAAGTCGATAAATCCCTGATTGAAGTTCAGCAGAACAACCTTGACTTAGACGAATGGAAACTCAAATACTGCGAAGCGTATGATAAATACAAAAATAACTACAATATCTTCATTGACGGACGCAATAATACATCATTTTCTGAGGCCATTGTGAAGGATCCCAAATCTTTGGTGAAATTCCGGTTTATGAACATTGCTAGTCAGAAAAACATGTTCAACCATGCAATTCTGGAAGCGCTTAAAAAGATAACCCATAACAGTACCGATGCCACTATCATCACTAATAAAATTCCTAAAGATATCTTCAAAATATATGATGAAACACAATACAAAACGACGGCTCGAATTAAAGAACTTCATTTGATTAAACTCCAAGGCTTATCAGTAATTTTTCTTCTTTTACCTAATCAGCTGTATCCAATTATTATGACCGAAATACATAACAATGAAACTAACACAAAGATAATAATTGATCTCCAAGGAAACAATGTAAGACCTAACCCTGGATACTCCAAGCAAGATGTCATAAGATTCGTACATAGGAAGATGCTCCAGCAATGGGAACCGATATGGCGATGTCATAAGTCTAGTAATACCCATAAATCAATCGATTTATTCCTATCACTACAATCGGACCCCAAGATGACTAGACGCGAACAAGTTTTAATTACACGAATCAGAACTGGTCATTCTAAAATTACACACAGGTACTTGCTGGAGAATACCTCACCACCACTATGTGATATGTGTCAAGTAAGACTATCAATCGAACATATTATTATGTCCTGTCGTAAGTATGATCATATTAGAACTATGTATTTTAATCCAAATGAAATGGAGAAAATCCTGTACTCTGTCCCCTTTCAAAAACAGATTGTCAAATTTTGCAAAAACACAAATGTCATGCTTGAAATATAACGTTATGGTAAGCCCGCCCATATCTCTAAGAGTTGATGTGTTATGATCCTACCCCGATGATATTGTATGACTGTGTTACAAGTATGTAAGAAAATAGTATGTTATAACTTATATGTTATTATGTTATATTATGTTATGTTATTATGTTATATTATGTTATTATGTTATATTATGTTATGTTATTATGTTATATTATGTAAATGTAATGATGTGTAACCCTCGAAAAGATGTTATGACCATGCCGTGATTCTTCTGTATGATGATGGTATGTAAGATACGTAATTTGTGATACTGTATTTTGTTATGACCAATACATTCTGATACTTTTGTTTATGTAATGACAGATAAAGTCATAATTGTCTGTAAACACCTGTAATTAAAAATGTTGTCGCTAATAACCTTAGTCGTTGATGCGACAAAAAATAAAGAGAGAGAGAGAAAAAAGAAGACAATTTGAAAATAGGTCAAAAAGTTTCTAACGTAGTCTCAAGTAAATATAATAAATATTAGAACTAAAAAATATTCACTGGTTGGTATTAGATATTTTTAGTACTTGATTTCCGGATGGTTACATACAAATTAACGTCAGTGTACATTTCGATAACATGACACAAACAACGTGCGAATAAGCTGAATGCTGTACCTCGCTCTAGTATATATTCCGTAGAGAATTACCATTATTACATTACAGGAATTAATTAATCTGGAGCACTTGATTTAACAGACTTGCCACTTACTCATATTACATTGAGCTAGTTAGTAACTCACGGAGTCTGGAATTACAATAGAATTTGATCCATCACACTCGACCATAACGCTGATTACATGGAACCACGAGCAGATATCTAGGAGTCCTAATTTGCTGACTTCCAAGAATAAACAACCATTCTCACTTTCTCCTTTGCGGAGAACGGGGAAAGTCGGAAGCCGTCTGGAGAAGAGTAGCCAACGCCAAGCGGATGTGCGGATTAGCGCGTTGTTCCTTTGTTGTCCCCTCGAGAATATCAAAAAGTTCGTTACTTCATCTCTATTGACTGACACTAGAAGGGACAATGTGCGCCACAATCACACATTAATAAATTTTTTCTAGATTTACTTGTGTCACTAACATTTTAAAAATGAATTGCGTGGAAATTCTCGTTGATAACGATACTGAAGAATAGAATCAGATTGTGGCTGAAGAAAATTGAACATGTGTAAAGGAAACATTACCGGCGATTTTCACATATTAAAATGAGCTTATGTTCTCCCAAACTGAATACGCAAAAACAATTATTAATTAACTTGACCTCCTGTCAATTTCAACAAACATAATTACTTTTATCATCTAATTTCGCTTCATAGTTTCTAATAGCACACCAAAAATTGAATAATTTAGTTATAATAAATACTTTGTAGTCTACAAACAGTAAGAATTCGCTTCCGAAAAATATAATTTGTATTTTTTATAAAAATGATTGTAATTTGTAATGATAAAAAAAGCTTAATATTTATTTTTGCTTAGTAATCATAGCTTTGTGAAGCACCCATTTATAATGAATGTTACAAGAATATATACATAGAATAGTAAATCTTTGCTTTTAAACAATTAGAAAGATAGAATGTTAGAAATCTGAGAAGAGTACTGAAAATTAAAATTGTTGTAATTAGTCTTATGGTCAAAATAATAGCAAAAATATACAAATTATTCTATGATCGGTGTTGCGACGCGGTGCACGTGAATGATTCCTGGGAAATTACTTGTACACTCAGAAAGAGTCATTGACACATTACTTCCGGGAAACAATTCACTTCCTTACCATGAAATTCAAAATAGCGGTTCGTTGTGATAACACAGTTCCCGTAGAGATAAAACCACACAATACTTCGTCGTATGGTGGAACAGAGTAGCATGAGGAAGTGAACGGGACGTGACAATTACTCCATCCTCGTAGGAACGTAATCCAAAATTTGCGCATTCATGAATGCTCAGTGTTTCTCGCGTAATTGCGTGTGTTGAACATTACGCAAAACCACTAGGTATTATTGGAAAAATTATTTTCTGGGTCACATTCTTTTTAAATAGCAGAAAATCAAGTGAAGTATTGAAGATAAAATTCAATACGAGGATTAACCCGTGTTGGCCATTAGGTGGAGAAACATTTATGTAAGATTCGTATTGTAACTTATTCGGAACCGTGCTCAAATTAAAATCATGATATCAGTCATTTGAATAAACTGAAGAAATTTTACACACCATTACGTTCTAATCACCTCGATTTAATACATCGGAATAGCTACGTTCGCAATCCAATCCGATGAACAACTTACGAAAGTAAACCACTTCATATCCGCTGACGTTGATGTAATGTCACAATTTCCCAAGCTGGCATAAGCAGTTCTTAGTAGATAACCATCAATTTCAGCATTATACAACTATCTCTAGCTCCAATTCACGTTTCACGTTAACAAACTAACTGGATTTTCTCATCACTCATGTCCGCAAACACATCATTAATTGAATCCACCAAATCTCAAGGAAACCCATTTTGTTTGGTAGATACGTAGACACACATATGCTACGAATTAATGTATTTAAAACGTCGACTTATTTTCTTTCTTTTCTTCGAACAATCTACTTTGCCTCCGAAATAGTAGGCTATATCCAAAGCACGGAATTTCCACCATGAATCGACTCTTGCATCATTTGTCACCAAGTTGCAGCGGCGCGCCGCACTCCCGGACGCCGACTGCCGGCGCTCGCGCAGAAATTAGGGCGCCGCGCCGCCGCGACGAGGCGACGTAAGCGACGGCCAAGCGGCGTTTCGTCACGCAAACCCGCCGGGCGCCGCGGCGCGGGAGTCAGCGCTTCCGACGTGACCTACGTAGCTCGCCGCCCGCCTTCCCGTCCAGCCCCACGCGGCGGCTGTATAGGAGGCGACGGCGGTGTTGGGGCGACAATGGTATAGGAAGCGACAGGGGTGCAGGGGACGGCGGCAATGTAAGGGGCGGCGGCGGTATAGGAGGCGACGGCGGAATAAGGGGTGGCGGCGGTATAGGAGGCGACAGCGGAGTAAGGGGCGGCGGTGGTATATCAGGTGACGGCGGTGTAGGGGCAATGACGGAATAGGAAGCGACGGGGGTGCAGTGGGCGGCGGCAATGTAACGGGCGACGGCTGTATAGGAGGCGACGGCGGTGTATTATCCGCGCACGTGTTTTTGTGCCCTCGCTTCGCTAGCTGCGAGAGGAGTGGGGAGTTTAGTTATTTTGACAAAAGGAATTTTACGTCACATATGTTGTTCATTTTTCCATGCAAAATGGTTTCGAATGCACGGGAGCGAACATTTCTCGTTACCAGATTTTGTCTACGCTTGTAGCTATCATTTATTCTTAATTGAACTAATGTTTGAAAAGGAGTGGAGGTAGATATTCCGGGGCTCAAGAAAACGTGCGGATATAATACGAGCGACGGCAATATAGACGTGATGAAGGGGCAGCGGTGGTGAAGGAGGCCACGGTGGTTTAGCGGTCGACGGCAGTGTAGGGGACGACAGCAGAGGTGTAGGGGCGGCGGCGGTAATGGTGTAGGGGACGGTGCAAGCGGTGCTGAGGGCGGCGGCGGTGAAGGGGGCCACTGTGGTGTAGGGGGCGACGGCAGCGGTGTAGAGGGCAGCGGCGGTAATGGTGTAGGGGACGGCGGAGGCGGTGTAGAGGGTGACGACTGTTGTTTCGGGGGCGGTGGCTGTGAAGGGGGAGGCCGCGGCGATGAGTGGGTGGCAGCGACGTAGAGGCAGTGATGACGGTGTAGGGGTGGCGCATGCCTTGTCGGGGGAGGTGGTGGGGGTGTAGGGGGCAGTAGAGGCGGCGAAGAGCCCGCGAAGGCAGTGTATGGGGCGATAAAGTTGGTGCAGGGATAGCGGCGCAAGCGGTGTTGGGGGACGGCGGCGGCGATGATCCGATGGTAGCGCGGTGTAGCGTCGGCGGCTCTGGCGATGGTGTGCGTTTGGACTGCACTGCACTATCTGCGGCCGAGTTTTATGCCTGGGCACTTATGGCTCGGAAATGTGCGAATGGATCTTAAACTTACCCCAATGTACTCGTGGCCAACTAGAATAGACCATAACCCCTTTTATGACTGTCCGTTCATTGCATATGCCGACAATCGCCGCGGACGTCCTTGGGACGTCGGTGCATTGAATTTTAACTGCCATGGACGAAAGCACCGGTATTTGAGTTGCGTGTTCCAGCGATATTGTGTAATATTTAGTACATCTTAAATTAATATATACGCACTTCGATAAATCAAAATCATCCAAAATTAGAAATGGTGTTCTTTTCTAGAAGAATAAGAATGCGAAATGACAGCGTTCCTCTACTAATGAAAAGCATCAGGGCCGGATTTAACTTGGTGGGTGCCCATGTGCTGATATTTGGTGGAGCCCCCCCCCCCCTTATATATTATATGCAGTTGGCGGCTGACAAAATAAAATCTATGTGTCAAATATGTTCAATTAAAATTTTTTTTTTTTGCAAATAATTTTTGCGTACAATATTTTATTTATAAACCGAATATTTACAACACATTACAACTTAATTATAATAACTAAACTACAGGAACTTTTCTTGCTTTTCTGTAAGCAAACTCTTCAATTACATCGTCGAAAGATAATTCTTTTAGAATATCAAAATTGATGTTCAAAATAGAAAGATAATTAAGTCGTTCTTCTGTCATACTAGTTCTCAATCTATTTTTAGAAGTTTTAATTTTGAAAATGATCTTTCCGTTGTACAATTTGTTATCATTAACACAAGATAAATTCTTAAAATAATTTCTACATTCGGAAACGCGTCTTGTATTCCCTTCTCAATTATTAAGTTATACATAAAATGTTCCCGACTTAGGGCGCTTTTAGATTCCTCGTCTTGTATGAATTGGTTAATGAATTCTTTGAATTGGATCAACTCAATTCCAAGATTTTCATCGACGTCGTCTACATAAATTTTACTAAGGTTTGTTGCGTGCTTGATTATTTCATCTGAACTAAGGTTGCCTAATTTTGATAAAAAACCAAACCGAGAAGAAATTATTTCATACGCAGAGACACGTTGATCTAAAGAAACTAAAAACTGGTCAATTACTGGAAGGTAACTTTTCACTCGAAATTCTTCAGCAGCTGTTAACTGAACGTTTGCAGAATTTCCATAATCTAATGGAACCAAACGAACATTCCGTTGTCCTTTTCTACGTATTACATACTCTGTTGTCCCTGATTTTTCCATTCCTAATTTTTCATAATATTCAAAACTGTCGCGCCTTTCTTGAATAAATAATCTCAACGATTTAATAGCTGCAACAGCAGTATTCAAATCTAACTTGGAATTCTGAAGTACTTTATTTGTGTCATTTACTCTGCTCAAGACATCATTCCAAAATACTGCATAAATTGCGATTTCTAAAATATTCATTTTGTTATATAAAGCTTGTGCTTCACTTCGAGTTTTAGAATTTTGAGAATCATCTTCGAATATTTTTAGAAGTGCAGCTTTAATTTCAGAATATCCTCGAACTAAAGCTTTAGAAGCATCCGCTCGACAGGACCACCGCGTTGTATCTATTCTTTTAGGAATGTAAAAATTGGTTGTACTGTCACTAGACTCAGGCGATTTTGAAGCTTGTTCTTTTAGTAGTTTATAGCGACTTGTTGAGCAAGTAAAGAATACATAAATATTTTCCAAGAAATCAAAAAAATTGATTGCATTTGCGCAACATTCTGCAGCTGTTTTTCCAACCAAATTCAGCGAATGTGCTGCACATGGAATCCAATCTGCTAATTCGTTGTCCAATTTAATAAGAGCTTGTAAACCATTGAATTTACCACTCATGTTAGAGGCATTATCATATGACTGACCACGACAATTTTTTATATTAAGATCATTGTCATTTAAAATACTGATTAACCCGTCATATATCTCTTGTGCTTTGTGACCTTGATTTGGTAAATAAATCAAAAATCTTTCAACCGGAGTGGCATCTTCAATGTAACGAAATACTATTGACAGCTGATCCACGTGGCCTTCATCAGGTGTCGAATCAACTGATATCGAGTAGTAGCGATATTGTTTAATACGTGAAATAATTTCTGCAAAAACACGTTTTCCCATTAGTTCAATAATCTCATCACAAACTTTTGAAGAAAGGTAGTTGACATGACCATTTCCTCGGTTAATAATACATACCTTTTCCTTAAATTGCACACTAGTTACAACTATTTTGCACACACTATGTAACTTTATTAAAATATAGTTAACTCACTTCCATATGCGATCGACAATCAAATAAGAACTATTTGGCACACACTAGGCACCTTTATTAAAATATAGTTAACTCACTTCCATATGCGATCGACAATCAAATAAGACTGTCGACTATGAAATAATTTTTAAAGGAACAAAGGGTATTTGTTTATGAAATAGGAGACATGTATTTCACAGTTATCAATCGTTTATTTATGGTGAAGTCTTGAAACACAGTCATATTCGATTATATATTACTTCGGACTATAAATAATCGGCACATATTAGTAAATGAAGTCAGATAAAATACGATCTCAGTAAAAGTAAAGTTTCAATAAATTTATTGCATTTATAAACTTTCAAATTCAAATATATCTAATCAAAATAAAAGTTACGTTATTCATAGTATAAAATCAGATCGGCTTAGCCAAAAGAGCAAGTCGAAACCGGTGATCATGTTTGAAACACGATATTCGGTTAGATTATGTGCGTTTAATACTGAATAAATCATAAATAACTTTGAATACATACTAAATAAGTAGATATTCTTGAGACTAAAAATGCATCATGAAATCTAAATTTAAAAAAATACAAATTACTACATAACAATGAAATTAAAAAGTTTTTGCAGAAAAATAGACCAAAATAAAAAAAAATAATTTTTTATTTGGTGGAGGCCCCTTTTTGGTGGAGTGCCCTGTGCTGCAGCACTGTCAGCACATGCATAAATCCGGCCCTGAAAAGCATTGCTTAGAAAATGCAAAATCATTAAGAACTTCTTACTGGGACCGTGAATGACGCCCTCGTTGAAAGTTGCGGACAACTAACTAGTTGACACGTGATATCATATAAATTCGAGCAACTTCATTAATTTATTATGAATAGAACTAGTATTCAAAAGAATAACAAAAACTTATTGGAATATTATCGATTATTTTATAGTATCTTGGTCAGGGAGAAAGCAGGACGTACTCAATTCTGTACGGAGCTGGCAAAACCAGGCATAAATATAATAAGATCATAAAGAAGAAGGAAACTAAATGAAACACGTATTATTAAAGTAGTTGACAAAGTGTAAAGTAAGTGTAAATCAATGTTGGAATAGTTCTGATATGTCAGATCGCAAAATCAGACTGGTACGGATTACGAAGTCGCCGTCCCCAAGTTCCCATTGTCCGCGAGGGCGGGAGTGTCGTCGGCCGGCGGGGCGCGGCGGTGGAGCTCGGGCTTGCAGAAACGGCTGCTCTCGACGTCGCCGACTGGGGAAGACCGCGCGACCCACTTCGACCCGACCCGCTGCCGCCGGCGGTGGCGCAACCAACCGGCCAGCCGGTCCCGCCGCACCGCCGCTGCCACTACCGCCACCGCCACCGCCACCGCTGCCACCGCCACCGCCACCGCCACCGCCACCAACGCCACCACCGCCACCGCTGCCACAGCCACCGCCACCACCTCCACTACCGCCGCTACCGGTCTCTGGCCCCGAGTTCCACGCCCAGCTCCCGACACCACGAGCTAGCCTGTCTAGTCCCCCAGAAGTTCGGCTGAAGTCTGGCCCGCGTCCGTCCACGGTGCTGCTGCCGGATTTCCTATGGGCCTCACGATTCGCACGCGGGAAGGACTGGCGGTCCATTCCGAATGCGATTGATTCCGAGAGAAAGTAACCAAATTTCATGTTATATGTATACGTCTATGCATTTGTAAGTTTGTCGGCCATCACATTTCATAAAAGAAAGTAATAATAATAATAATAATAATAATAATAATAATAATAATAATAATACAATAATAATATCATTGAACATGGAAACGATTGAAAACTCTTGTAAGGATTTATTCCACATAAAACTACCTGGAGAAAAATGTCCAGTGATTTCACACTGATTTCATATTTACCAGTAGTACAACTATTTTCTGGGTTAGTGATCGCCTCTTCTTTCTCGTACTAAATACGAACAAGTTATTTGTTACTAACGATATATCGCTAGAACTATATTAAACATTAGTACGTTAAAAAGCGGTCTAATGTGATAGGGATAAAATCATCAAGAACTGTAAAGTATCTGCTTTATGATATCGTTAATGAAATTACCTATCTAGCTGCATGTTCGAACGTCTTTCCTGCCTAGTTGAGATTTTTTTTATTTCATTAAGAACGATTTTGAGTTAATAGAAGTATAGATTTCTACGATGATTCTATTAATTGCAATTCAATATAAAACTAATCGTACGAGATCACCTAAAGAAATTTATTGTCAAACTTAATAAAAAGTTGATATTCTTGATGTTTTTGCTCGAATTCCACAAAATCATGAAGTACTTACTTGATGAATATTCTTGCAATATAGTCACATTGCATAAACGACTTGCAAAATATTATCTTAACTGCATTTTTATTATATTGCAGACACAATGTAGTTTTCGTTCGTTTCGTAAGTTTAATACAATGCCAATCCAAAGGCATCACGAAATATATTTTGTTATTAAAAATTATTCCCAGAGAAATTCCATGATAGAGAGAATTGTGCGTGTCAATTTTCAGTTACTACATTACAGTAACGATCTCCATTTCGCATCTCATTTCAAAATCCCATGTTCTATCCCACACTGCTAGATGCAGCCTATTTTCTTTTTGTTTCAGAAGTGGAAAAAATGAATCAGTGGAACTAGTGAGTAACGCATCTTTTTGGCGTTGCGCAATTGTGTAAGACAATTGTCTTTTCACAAAATGTACAGAATTAAAATTTATTATAATGTTTACTAATCTGTTGTTCCCACATGCGAATCACATATTCTGATAATAATACGCAAACATTGAGCCTAAACCCATACAATTGTTCTTTGGAAGAAGAAAAAACATTTTCAGAAGTGTTTTCCTCTTCGCGAATTTTCCTCGTCTGGCTTAAGGTCAAGCAAGCAGAGGCAAATTAAAAAAACAACTAAAAAATTCAAGAAACAAACGAAAGAACAAAAACTCTCGTGAGAGAACATTTGGAAAGACACACACAACGCCGGATGTCTAAGAAAGTCAATTTTTAAATGTTCCTCATTTTATATACGTAAGCCAAGAGAACAAGTTCTCATCGGCACTTACGCTCAAACTTCAGAAGTTGACAAGATATTACAATAATAAAATTTGTATTTTTCTGACAAAATGTATATTGATAATTTATTATAATTTATTGAAAAAAATATTTTACAAAATGTTGTAAATGCTCTAGCCCATTAATGGCACACAGTTCAGCTAATCCTATTAGAACTATAAACTATTATCTCATTTGTGTACTAATTTACTGTCAATTACTTCGTTGGTGGAATATTTAGCTTTCCACTGTCCGTAATCTTCCTGACTTTGTCAACCGTACTAATTAAATTAGTTTAATGAGACACGTTGTATTAGCGTGAGTTTGAATTTATCTCTCGTTTATCGCCATACTTATCAAATTACTCTGCATTATTAACTATTAAAATTTAACGGTTCTGTTTGAAGCTACAAGTCGCCTTCCAATCACAGGTTTATGTAGAGCATTGCTGTCGTTACGATTTCGTCCGGCATTGCTCCTGGAAGTAATAAAACCAAACTCAGCGGCTATACTGAATTGTTGGGAAACCCCGTTGACTAAAAAAGCGTGCCACGTGGCCCCGAGTGCAATTCGCGCGCTGCGTCGAGTCGCGTCCGTCGCCGCCACTTCCGGCCGTGCGTGCTCGCGTGCGAGGTCTCGGGCGGCGCGAGGGGCCTCACGGCCTTGCGCAGCCCGTGATTTTCCCCTCCGCCAAGGACAGCGGCGCTGCAGCGCAGGAGAAGGAGGCCTTGGAGGCGGTGGCGGCGATGGAGACACTGGGCATTAGAGGAGACGGGGCTTTGGAGGAGACGGGGCTTTGGAGGAGACGGGGCTTTGGAGGAGACGGGGCTTTGGAGGAGACGGGGCTTTGGAGGAGACGGGGCTTTGGAGGAGACGGGGCTTTGGAGGAGACGGGGCTTTGGAGGAGACGGGGCTTTGGAGGAGACGGGGCTTTGGAGGAGACGGGGCTTTGGAGGAGACGGGGCTTTGGAGGAGACGGGGCTTTGGAGGAGACGGGGCTTTGGAGGAGACGGGGCTTTGGAGGAGACGGGGCTTTGGAGGAGACGGGGCTTTGGAGGAGACGGGGCTTTGGAGGAGACGGGGCTTTGGAGGAAACGGGGCTTTGGAGGAGATGGGGCTTTGGAGGAGATGGGGCTTTGGAGGAGATGGGGCTTTGGAGAAGATGGGACTTCGGAGGAGATGGGGCTTTGGAGAAGATGGAGTATTGAGGTAGAAGAGATGTTGAGGGCACTAGGGGTGATGAAGGCGATGGTAGCTGTGGGCGAGATAGAGGCATTCAGAACATTATGGGGGCATTGGAAATGGTAGATGCATTAGACACATTATTGGCAAAAGAGGCGATAGTGACAATACAGCGCAACAGCGCAATGGTGACTTTGGACGAGGGGTATTGAGAGCATTACAGGCATTGGAGGTGATAGACGCGTTAAAGACGTTGAGGGCATAAGAGGTGGTGGCGCATTAGAGGCAAAGGCGGCATTAAAGATGGAGAATTTTGAGGCTTAGAGGACACTGAAGCGTTGAAGGGATGCTGGGTTGCATTGGCGACATTACAAGCTTTAGAGACGGTGGAGGCTGCTGGGACAACATTGAGACATTGGAAATGTTCCTGGCTTTTTAAGGGACAGCGAGAAGAAAGGCAGAAAGGAAGGCGGTGGGAGGGAGAGACAAGAACGACTCGGGGGCACTGACATCGCAGAGAATTAGCGGACGCGGTTGTGCCAATAACGGCTGAGGCAACGGCAGTGACAGTGGCAGCGGTGGTAGTGGCCGTATCCTCGCGCAGGACGATGGCTGCGAAGAACGTATTTAGTGATGACGGACAAGCCTAACCGGATCCTTTCGTTTTTGGCGATGAGATGTAAGAATTTCGCCTTCGTCATATTTTCCATTCATAAGAATTTGGCGGAAACGTGTAAATCTCGGCTACGTCAGTCAACCTAATGAAATCGTGGGAGGTATAAGATTAATAAAATGAGCGAATTAAATGGTTTCGTTAGCTGGTAAAGCTGCAAATAACGGTTTGGGAATATATTTCAGTCGGTTGGAAAGAAGTAGAATAAAGTCCAAGTGCAGTTAGTTGCAAATTTTTTGAAGTTTAATTCTGCACGATTTGAATAAAAATGTGTGGTTATAAATTGGAATAATACAGTTCACAGAATAAATTAAAGTATCGCATATAAATTATTGTTTATAAATTACTATTAAAGAAAAAATGAGATCTCTATGCACAGCGTACTAGCTTCCAGTGGTGTGGACCCGGGTTCCATTCCCGGTCGAAGCAAAAATGTTGTAGCCTTCCTTCAAAATAGTCCCTGCTTCTGTAGGTGTCGAAGAAAAGCTCAAGCAGGCGAATCTTGCTAGTACGTTGAAGGGAATATGTCATTTTTGCCACAAGTCGCTCTTACCCTCAAGTATGGGAATTAATTAGGGCCTGGCATGGAAGACAACGTTAGCTGACCGGCAAAGTTGAGCAAAATGACCGACTTTGCCGGCCCAAAATACTCACAAAAGTTATAGCTTAAAATATGGAGGAAACATTTATTGAAATTTATTCTCCAAGAACGAGACGATCACGCGAAATGTATATCAATCGCTGCTCTGGTTTCTTCCAGCGAGATCAGCTATTTCACTCCCGATATAATAATTTCCGTGCGCTGTTTGGGGCTTTGCTTCTCCGGGGCTTCCTTCGTGGCCGCGTGAGTCACCCGCCGCCCGCGCACGCCCCGGCCGGCCATCGCCCTTGGGCCTCGCCCACGCGCCCTCGCCCCAACCGACGCACACCAGCCGTCCCCACCAGCAGAGAGCGCCGGTCTGCTAGGCATTCTTCTCGCAGCTCCAAATCCCACATATGACAACCCCTGGCTGCCCGTCCCAACCCTTGGCGTTACACCGACTAACTCCGTCCTTTCCTGGTCGAAGCAGCCCCCGCTTCGTTTTTGCCTTCCCACACCCGAATAAACAAACATATTTGCTGTTGATGTTGCTTCTGTCCGCAAAGGAAGGCGAGGTTTTCAGCTGTGGGGGATTCGACGCTGACAATGAAGTGATTGAGCAGTGGGTGGTGTTGGTAGAATGAGGGGCAAATAATACGAGTGGCTAGATAAAAGACTAAGGTGAATTCATTTCGCTTCACTTCAAAAGCACATGGAACACTTCAGATTTGAAGCATTCGCCGAGGCCCCGTGCTCAAGGATCCCATCCATCCACATTCCCCGCCCCAACCAAAGAGCCCCGGCTACAGCCGGCGGCACTGCAATCGCTACTCCCACTTGAAAAAAGATCGTGGATATATTTCTGGCACTTAGTTTCCGTTTCATATTTGATATTTTCAAAATATCAGCCACGATACTAATTTCCCGCTGTTAATACCATCAAAAGTATGGAATAAACACGAGACTTGCTTTACATGGTTTCACTCGTGTTCATTGATTAGGGATTTCATTCGCGTCAACTACTATGGTCAATAGTCCCATAAGAGTAGTGCATGTTTTTGCTCGGGAAGTAGCGGTGGTCTTCCCTCTCTGAACAGTGAGATTCAGCATTGACCTACTGTTTGCTAGCTGGATTTTCCCCAATAAGGTATCTCCCACCAGCGGAGCACCGCCCCTGCTGGGACAAAACTCTAAGCTCGCGACCGGTCTCCCGGTATATGTGGTAGTGCAGTGCATGTTAGTGTATATGTGTATAAGGAGTGAGGAAAGGACAAGGGCGAGGAAGGAAAGATCGCGCGCGGCCCACGTCCCGTTTGTTAGGTTAGTGCTCTGGCATTTATCTGGCGTTGATCGGAGAAACCACGGAAAACTACCGATCAGAGCAACCGCCCGCTAGAATTTTCCTCCAGACAGCGACCGAGTTCGACCTAGCTGATAAGCTAGTGTCGAAAATCTTGCCACCGCCGGGACTCCTACTCGCAAAATGATAATGACGTTTACCTCTCGTACCATAAATAACTATTTCTACTATTATTTTAAATATAACACAAGAGAGCCGATATCGGAAGTATCGAGACTCGAGGTTCACTTATGTATTAAGTTGGCTACTGTTTTTGTTACCAAACTTCATGATAATATCGATGATTTGTCTTCAAGGTATAATATAGTACTAACGGATCCGCAAATTCTTCGTTGTTGCAGAGTATTAAATAAATATATTTCAAGTTTAAAATCAAATTATTCAATTGGGAATTATTCAATTACGTATTAACTACACTTTACCTACGTTTACTTTATTATATTGTACTTTAAAAATCAAATATTCCTACAATATTGGGTACCACTAGCTGGTACCACCAGCATTTGGTTGAGACTTCCTACTTTCTAGATTGTAACTGTCATGTAATTGGATATTATGAATCAAGTATGATTTAAATCAAACCATTCTCTAAATACTCAGCATATCAATATGAATAAAATGTGAACATTTCAGGGCAATCGGCCGAGTAGTTTTTGCGACTATATGCGACAGTCCTACGTACATTCCGTTTTGTTTATATATAGATATAGATACAATGGTACGTGATCATATGGTACATGTATCGTATATTATTTTAGTTCGTAGAATCGAATGGACTTTAGAGCCGCAAAACCTGCATTCCCGCTGGCGCTGCCGCCCCCGCTCTTGGCAGGGTCGGTGCGGCGGCCGGGTTATTCCGCTCACGCAGCTTCCGTCGGCGCCTGCCAAAGCCACAGGGTGGGTGGGAGAGTGAGAGAGAGAGAGAGAGACAGACAGACAGACAGAGAGAGACCGATCCACCTCCTACACACCATGGCACGACCCACGTCGTCAAGTCCAGTCCAGACCAGTCCAGTTGAGCCCCGCCCCGCCCCGCCCCGCTCCGCCCAACCCGCCCCGTTCCGCCCAACCCGCCCCGTTCAGCCCAGCCCCGCCGTGTTCTTCCCCATCACGCCCCGCCGCCTGCTCCGCCATGCCCCTCCCCTCCCATCTCCCCCTCCCCCCTTCCTCGCTCCTACCGCGCCCCGCCCAGCCCTAGCAAGCTCCTTCATGCCTCGCCACACTCTATCACCTCTTGCCAGGCAACGCTCTATCATCCCCGTCACGCCCCGCCACGCCCCACCCTGCCACACCTTTCCCCTACCACGCCCTTGTGCGCCCTGCCCCATCACTCCCCGCCACGCCACACCACACCACGCCACGCCTCACCCCGCCCCACCTCGTCACGCCACACCCTGTTCTGCCCTGCGTTGCCCTGACTTCTCTGACCTTTTCTACTAATTCACCAGAATAAATAATGCCCCTTTCAAAGTGGTTTCCGTGAAATTGGAGAGTAATGTCAAAAATACTTACATCGTATTTACAGAATGTATATCAATTCGGCGATATATCAACACTGGAAGTTTAAATTTTATGAATAGAAGAGTAATTAAAAATGTTTAATTGAAAATTACGCAGAATTCTCATGTTTTATTTCATTCCAAATCATTAAAATTTAACTTAGAGTACTCTCCATGCTCCATCGCAATGAAGCCAGTATTCAAAATGGAATATCGTAATGTCCTGCTGTTTGTTAATGTGCTTCTATCTAGTTACTATTAACAATAGTAAGAGGTAGTTAGTCGACGTATTTGTTCTTTGTCATGTAACTCTTTCTCCCTCGTATGAGATGACAGCAACGTGGTCGACAGATAACTACGTTCATAAATAAATCCGCAATAATCTTAAAATGTTGATTTTTCCGTAGAGAAAATTATTTGTTATAGCAAGGTTTGTGACACGGTAGTTATAGAAAATCGGTAAGTGTGCAATTGAATCAGTTCCATATGCTTGATTCAAAGAAGTCTCATAAATTTACCAGTGAAAAGCTTACTCTGGAAACTGCCATACAAGTAATAAAAGTTTTTTTTGGAAAGGTTTTTTCCAACAAGGGCATCTTTGGAATAGAGAGCGAAAGTGTTATGTCAAAAGGTGATTTTGTTTTCCTCCGTCGCATTCGCCCATTTTGCTCACACATCCTCGCGCGCCCTTCCGACCGACCGCTCCTGCTCGCCCAACCGCGATCCGTACATTTCTTGCGCGGCCTCGCTCTGCCCCGCCCGACGCCGACGGTTTTGTTTCTCCCACACAATCTCATCTCCCCCCCCCTTTCCGCGCTCCGCCTCCCACTTCCAATCGACCAGACGTCTCTCGTTCCATTCTCTTCTCCAACGCACGTTCTGCCATGTTCCGACGGCCGCGTTCGCGACGGTTCTTTGGCAGAGTTTTCCTTTTCGTTTTTATCACTGCGTTCTGTTTATCTCCCTCAGTCACATGGCTAACGGCTGTTCGAACCACCTCCCCTAGAGTTTGCTCCCTACCACTCACAACGCGCCCTTCATCCCGTCCCATCCTCCCCGACGCGTTGGCGGGTTTCCATTTCATCTCGTACCGGCCTATCTCACCCCATGGTGCACCAATCTCAAACTCCTCGTATTCCAGCCTCCACGACGCAACCCGTATCACGCCCCCGCTTGCCTCTTTCCACCGCCAGTCACACCGAGTCATTATTCCTTGTCGGAAGGACGTTACTCTCCCTGTGTCGGTTCACTGGGCTGACGGCCTAGCAGCATAATACACATATACTAATTTACTCTTTTTATCCGTGCTGTCATGTTTTTTGTTGTTGTTTTTTTGGTATCTTCCACATTACACGATCTCTGGTTTCCATAACATTGCTAAGGATGCCCGATTACCCATTGTGGGGTTCTGTTCTGTAGCCCGTTTAGAAATCAGAGAGAATTTACGTCCTTTTCGACATGTGTGTTAGCTCAAACGCAGATGAAAATAAAATTCTTCTGGTGTACGTACCCAAAGAATGTATTGTATTCGAGCTATATATAGAAACGATAAGATTATTTACGATTTACGATAAATTTATGATATATTAATTATATTGATACTATGATATTTGATGAATATTATTATATGATTATAAATGGTATTATGATGAATTTAAGCTGCACGAAGCGCATACACTCCTTTTTTCAACATGTCAATCATTTTTCTTACTGCCAGGATCTTCTTCGAGCCTGCTCAGCTTCATACTACCCAATCCGAAACTCCAAGTAGCGTGTCTAATCCAATCGCATGAAACCTCTCAGATCTCATCTACGCGTAACTAACTTCGTTATTTATGAAATTTGAAAATGAATTTAGTTTTATTACCGGAACAATGATCTCCAGAACAATTACTGATGAAACCTAAAAACGAATCTCTTGGAGAGATAGCTGGACTGGTCAAGAAAGAGCGTGCATCGAATGATCTCCTCCGTCTAAGAGATTGTAGACTTCAATTCCAGATAAAACGTGTATGATTTTTCTTTGTTTTCCATGACTTGTGAAACGGTAGTTCTCGGATAGAGGTAATTGAACAAATGAATTAGTTCCATACGCTTGATTCAAAAAACTCTCTTTAATTTAAGAGTGTTGACTCGTTACCCTGGAAATTCTTATACGAGTAATAAGAGTCACATGTAGAAAAATCTTTTTACTGTTTCAAGAAGGCAATTAACAGTGAGCTAAAATGAAATCAAAATTGGTGTATATTTTTATTCGTATATGATTCCAATTAGTATCATGTTCAGTAATTAAGCCCATTTTACTTCTAAGCATATAATCTCACAAATTTCAGGAAGTATTCTTAACAATATTGCTCGTTATTGCTTAATTATTGCTCGTTAGCGCTATCCAGGACATGGATTTTTAGAACATGAGTACAAATATAATTGTTTTATAAATTATAAATCCAATTTTCTTGGGAGACAGTCGAGCTCAAAAAATATTCAGTACATCATCGTATATCCCAATAAACATTTTCTCAGATGCACAAGTGCTGAAAAATAACTTTGTTATTTCCTTTCGTCTATATATACGTTATATTGCACTGTCTTCACACACAATTAGCAATTACGCACGGGATATGACGTTATGATAATTAAATAATTGCTTTTTGAAGAATGCCAACAAGTCAGGCACCTGCATGTATTCAATAATGTAACGAACTTGTCTTTACCGTGAGAAACGGAATTAATATTCCTTGTAAGAGAAAGCTGATAAAAAAGTGCGTCCTCCAAATGTTCATTTCCGGTTTTGTAATATCAACATTATCGCGTTTTTAGTGACTCCTTATTTATGTTCAGTTAAAAACTTTAGTGTGCTTTTTGCGTTAGTTGTTAGAAAATCGTAATTTTAAATCACATAAATCACCTTAATGTATTTTAACTTACTTGTTGAAATCATTCTGAAGTCGATTCAAATGAAGGCTACGGTATTTTTTGAGCGTTTTAAAAACGTCATGTCTTTAGATGTAAATTATGAATTGACAGCATTTCCTGAATTGATAATATAAAAATAATTTTCATGTACTTTCTATAAGACTCCGCTTCACAACGAAAATGAGAGGTAACGTAGCACTAACGGGATTTAATAACTGCTTCCTTTCCCGGTCAATTTACTGTCGCGTGGCAGCAGGCATTTTTATGAATAAGCTTGAACGTTTGTATGTTCTCGTATAAAAAGTAATGATCAGCAAAATTTGCAAAATATTGGGTATTTATTAACTATTGAATTGTCAATACTTCGTAAGCAAATAAAGAAATAGCTCAATACAAATGAGATATGTCTTTTGAATTTGGTAAACTAAGTTTAAAAGTAATTTAAAACAAGCCTCTTTATTTCAGGAAATCAATTTTAAGCGAAAGTAAATAATAGCATTTGTTTTCACCTTGCAAAGGTACTTAAACTCTGCGTTATATTCAAATGTGCAGTTTCAAAGCGGAGTTAAGTACAGAGATATGATATGGGCAAATTACTCTGATACAGATTGTGAGAGTGCACCAACACAATTAGATAAACATTATTGAAAAACGTCCCACTTTACAATATCTAGGCAAATTCTTTGTTCTTACTTCTCACAATATGTATAATACCAATAAAGTGACAAATCGATTCAGACAATATAAAACGAACAATAAGATCGCACTTTATATTTACGTTTTGAGTATGGAAAGAGTCGTCGATATCAGAAACAAATACAGTAATTCAAGTGATTTGACAGAGGATTTAAAGGGAACGACAACAATCGTCATTTCTTGTCGTATAACAAAGTTACTAATAGTCAGTTACAAACAAAGAATTGAACGTTTCACGCCAAGGAAATGTGCAGAACTGCCAACTACATGAACGTCCCGCAGCGATGGCTCGTCATCCACTAATGTTGCGACGTAACTAATGTTGCGACGCATTGCGGGAAGCGAATGATAAACCGCTGCTGAATGGGAGCAACGCACAATAGAAACAACGTGGCTGTTGCGGAGAATTCTCCCACAGCGTGAATTGCCGTAGGCGCGTCTACAGTCGACGCCTCTGGGGAAACCGCAAGAGCCCCAGTGCGCTGGGATGCAAATTGAGATGCTAGGATGAGGTGAAGGTGGTGATGAATAAGATATGCCGTAGGCGTGGGTAAGGGGGTCGGGTGGAAACTATTCGTAGTAGTGTTGCGATAGGTCGCGAACTTTATTACAGATTGCGCACGTTCTCACAGATCGTAAGACATCGTCTTAGGATTCTGTGAGACTTTATACTTCTGCGCAAAAATATTTAACGTTGTATGCAACTCATTTTTTGCAAATTACCTTATTTCCCTTCTAACACCCTTCCCCAATGAATCTATGTTATTTGACAAATAGAACATATATTCGTATCATATTCTAACAAAACGTTTCACAAACAAAATTGAAATGTGCACCTATTCGTTTTGTCAGTAATGATTTTTTGCATTCGATTCCGAAAAGTTTGAGTTTTGTAAATTAAACGGGGCCTGAGGGAATCGACAACGCGGATGTGGGAATATTCCGACATTCCGGCCCGATACAACGGCCGAGTCTCGTAGTGGCGGCAGCCACGAGTCACTGCTATCTAGGTGCACCGTGGACTCGTTACGGCTAACACATGAGCTTGATGGACACATGAGCTACGTGGGGCTACATGACCGATACGAGTTTTCCAATCTCATCTGTCCGATGATTGAGGATTCTGAAATTAAAATTCAGCCGGAGGGAGGGGAAATTGTAGTGGACCCGGAAAGGCGTGAATGGACAGAAAATTAACAATCTTCACTAAAAGAAACAATGTAAATTCAATTAAGCAGTGCCAGTCATCCTAAACTAATAACAAAATATAAATTTTGTACCACGAATTCAATCGTACATCCCGCTCTGCTCTATGAAAGGGCCGACACCAAACTCTTTTTGGCCTCATGGTGACTAATTAGCATTCTCACTCACTAAACAAGCTCAAAAAACAATTCGAAATGTTTCGAATGAGGCTGCGGGATGATGTTCATCCAACGAGAAACTAGGCAGACTGAATCCGAGATGAGATACTTTGCGAGGACATTCATTTCCGAGAAATGTGTGATTGAACCACCTGGGCAGGCGGCCGCTTTGAAAGGACCATTGCCAACAGTCTGACGCGAAAACAGGAGCAAACTTTCGCCCCAAAAGAGTCACCGAAAACGTAATTCTAGAAGTATTACGACATATGAGAACTCGACTTTTCATTGTACGCTGAGAGCGGAAAAAGGGAAGGAGACGGCGCAGATAATAGACCCTCGTGTCACAAATTCAAAGCCAAGACGAAAGTTCTACGAAGACCGACATTTTCATGAGTCTGCGCCGGCTTCCTGCGGTGGTAACGATGGCTTCTGCGCGCGACGCCGGTTTCTATAACTCCCTCAAAGTTTCGCCTTCGTTAACAGCTGTTTGTGAAGTAAATGTGAGCATCGCGTCGTCTTGAGCGCTCAGTTGCGCTACGGGAGAGGCAGGCGGACGTGCGAGCAGCGCACTGGGGCACGTAAAGTAATGAGGCCTGCAACTGCATGAGGCAGCCGCTGCCTCCGCATTTGGCGAAGGTCGATAATAAACGGAATATAATTTCAACGGAGTTTACGAAAAACAGGCGTTTAACGAAAATGCGACTTTCGCAAAAATGCCATTCGCGTTTAATGTATACAATTCGTATTCGAGATGAGTGATGAATGTTATAAAATACAATTATACGAATATTTACAGTTAATCAGAACTATTATATTTACAGGAATTTTCATAGTTTGTCACGTCATTATTCTAAAGTTTAACTAAAATTATGTTTAAAACTTTTTGATATTTGTTTAATTATTACACACTTTTTAATTTTACCACAAGATCACCACATAGTCTTTTGGGTAAGTCCATAGATTTTCTTCCTTCCCCTAAAACTCGGCTCTAGAGAGGTAACGCCTTCTGGAGTGTCAGGCCATCGATTAAACCTCGTCGCCCGCTCAGTCGCAAGACCGCCTTCTTTGACATTGCTGTTTTTTTCTTGAAGCTGCCTTGACCGAGACCGTTCTGGGAAAGGTTTTTATTGAGCAACGCGGCCTGTTACTTCCCGGAATCGAACCCCGCGGCGCGTCGGTACGGGCGCGGCAGTCGTCGTCCGTCAGCCGCTGGCGCGTTGAAGGCGCGGCACAAAGCGCATCAGGTGCAGCGTGGCGCGCGTTCATCACAGAGCAGCCGCCGTCACCCGACCGCTCCCGAGCACAGTGAGGCGAAACGACGCGATCCCCATCACGCCAACTAGCACGCCTTCTGGACAGTCAGGTCGTCGATGAAACCTCGTCGCCTGCTCAGGCGCAAGACCTCCTTTTGGATATTGTTGTTGCCGGTTTTTTTTTTTAAGCTGCATTGACCGAAACCGTTCTGGGAAAGGTTATTGAGAAACGCGAGTGCCCAGTATGACTATCGTGGTCGCCCAGTGGTCGATATTCGACCGTTTTTATTTTAATTTTTAACGTTATTGAGGCTCTTTTGTCAAAGACTATACCTGTTTAATTATTGCATATATTTTTTTTAAAAATTTGATCTATTACATTATCTGAAGAGCGGGTACAAATACGCCATTAGCATTCGTTGTTTGCCTTAATTCCCTGCAATACCTATGAAATATGAAAACCTATCAAATCTACTTCGTTCTGGGAAAGGTTATTGAGAAACGCGAGTGCCCAGTATGACTATCGTGGTCGCCCAGTGGTCGATATTCGACCGTTTTTATTTTAATTTTTAACGTTATTGAGGCTCTTTTGTCAAAGACTATACCTGTTTAATTATTGCATATATTTTTTTTTAAAGATTTGATCTATTACATTATCTGAAGAGCGGGTACAAATACGCCATTAGCATTCGTTGTTTGCCTTAATTCCCTGCAATACCTATGAAATATGAAAACCTATCAAATCTACTTCTGAAAATGAGGGATATCTGGGCTTCTCGCCCCTCCCGCGCGGCTGGGAAATACTGGTCTCGTGACCTCAACCGCCAACAGAGCAATGTCGTTAGGACGTCAAATATACTGTCTTCACTACCCTTTATTTACACCAAATGTTATGTCAAGTAAAGAATAGCTTCACTACAAACTTTTGTAGAAACTAATATCGTTCACGTGCTTATTTATTACAATTACTATTATTTATTACTATTACTATTACTATTACTATAAAGTCAAATTTGGAATAAAGTATTTTTCTCCTAAACCCTAAGCTTGGAATAAAACGTCGACAATGTCCCATTTTGTAGGTTAGGGCATAGAAAAGAAAATTTCAAGACCCTGAAGAAACATGAATATAAGGTTCTGAACTGCTCCGGTTCCGAGTTATGTAGAAGTAGCATAGTAATGTTGCAGAGTGTCGTGAATTGCATCTAAACGCTCTATTAATTAATATATTATTTAATTTAATATAATAGAAAACTCATATTATACATTAATTTTTGCTTTCTGCTCTCATTGTACTTATAAACTTTAATTATACTAAATCTCACATGCTCCCTCTGTGCGCGCAATATGCTTAAAAAAGAAATACAAAGTTTTTTGTTCTCGTATTAATGTACAGATTCTTTGCTGCAATGACAAAAATACCCCGGTCGTGCCATTCCGATGCTGAGCCACCACTAAAAGCGACAATGTTAGAGCCGAAAAGAATCGTTCTGTCTCGCTCGCTGACGTTCGCAGTCTTAGAGGGCGAACGTTCTCCTTATCTTGCCTGCCACATCCATTCGTAGGTCCTTGCCAACACGGAACTATCGGAACTGCTCTTCCACGACTGTTCGCGGCAGTATGGGCAGAGCGTGTTCTGAGCGCAGTTTAATGATTGTTTCGGTGTGTTACGCTAGCGAGAAGACTACGGCCTCTCTTAAAAAGGAGAAAATAATGAAACACATAAGTTTCATTAATTTTAATAATAAAACTAGTTTAATAAAATTTTTGTAAATAGCATCACTTCCGTGTGCTCTTCCGCGTGTATCTCGTCTGAGCGAACTTTAATTTAGTTTTTATCATAGAAGTTGTATTAGCATGTTCACATATTCAGTTAAAAGCGTCCACTGAACGTGGAATAAATACTTCATAGACTGTGCTGAGAGATCCGATGACCCCTCAAGCATTCGTCACCTATCTTTGCGTTTTTGTCCGCCGACGCCGAGGTTTCACCCCGATAACCTGCCGAGTTTCGGTACCGTTCTGCACTAGAATGCCAGTGCCTGAACTAGCATTCTCGGTCACAGCGTTCTCGATTTACTAGACTCGTCGTTCAGAACCATCAGAACTCCGTGTCCGTATGTCATCTGCATTTTAGTAGATTAAAAAGAAAAATCTTCAAACCACCATAAACTGTAAAAATAACTCTAATTTATTAAAAATATTCTCTATTATTAAAAAAATGTCTGTCTTACCTTACCTGCTTTGAAAGTAGCGTCAATAAGTTCATTTTCATTACCAATAATAAAAAAGGTACAAATAGTTTCTTTTTTCGTAAAGCGCAAAGGACGTTTCAATTATTTTCTCAATATCGTTTTATGTACTATTTATAATTTTCTGTGTATTTATATTCTTTCACTATGTTCATACAAGCTGCGAATTCAGTTAAGAGAATAAAACATTTTATCACTTAAAATTTCCTGGGCGACAATTATTATATCATTCTCAAAACAGGCCCAATTTGAGTTTAAAGGTTTATCCAATTTTTTCCCAAGCGAGCAATTTTCGACGCATTTCGTAGCAGGGTGCGCTGGTTTCACCATCTCACGTCCTCTTTACAGACCCTCTTTCAGTTTTATTTTTTCGCACTGCGCGCCTTCCGGACAATTTGGAACCAGTGTGGGCTGTCCTCGCCCATCCTCGCCCGGTCGTCTCATGTGTGTCACGCGGCGCCTCGCCTCCGTAACGGTGTACGCGCGCCGCCGGCTCGCTCCCGTCCACGCGGCGGCGGCGGTGACGACGGCTGTGGTGATGAAGTTGGTGGTGATGGTGATAGCGGCAATGGTTGGAGTTATGGTGGTGGTGATGGTGATAGTGGTCACAGATGTAGTTATGGTGGTAGTGAAGTTGGTGGTGATGGTTGTAGTAATGGAGGTGGTGATAATGGTGATGGTTGTAGTTATGGTGGTGGTGATGGTGATAGTGGTGATGGTTCTAGTTATGGTGGTGGTGGTGATAGTGGTGATGGTTCTAGTTATGGTGGTGGTGGTGATAGTGGTGATGGTTCTAGTTATGGTGGTGGTGATGGTGATAGTGGTAATAAATGGTTGTAATTATAGTGGAGATGGTGGGTTGATGAATTATTGTTGGTGATTCCGGGCGCTAAGGTCATTAGTCCCGTAAGAGTAGTGCTTGTTTTATTGTCAGAAGGTGAGGTGACCTTCCCCCGCCGCATGGTGACGTCCGGCACCGACCTACCGCCGGCTAGGGGAATTTTCTCCAACCAGGACTCTCCCACCAGCGAGGCACCGCCCCAGCCGGAACCAGCTCTAGACCCTCGACCGGTCTCCCGTCATGTGTGATAGTGTAATGAATGTGAGTGTAAGTGTGTATGTGAGGGGTGAGGATAGGACAAGCAAGAGGAAGGAAATGGCGCGCGCGGTCCGTGTCCCGTTTTGTAGGGTACTACGTCGGCATTCGCCTGACGCTGATCGGAGACACAACAGAAAACAACCGACCGGAGCAGCCGGCCGTTAGAATTCTCCTCCAGACCGCGACTGAATTCGACCTAGCTATCTAGCGAATATCGAAAATCCTCCCACCGCCGATGGTGATAGTGGTGGGGTGGATACGGTGATGGGATGGTGACGGTGGTGAGGTGTGATGATGGCGGTGGGCGTGGCGGAAGCGGCAAAGGAAGCAATGGTGGCGGATGGGAACCGCGGAGTAGAGGAAGTGCCAGCGGTGGCGTGCGCTTTATCAGCGGAAAACGGATTTGGCTTAGATGCGTCTTCGGACCCCATCTCTTGCCTGGAATTTAAGTGTTAATAACAGCAATCTGATATTTTTATAGCAAGAGAAAAGTGAAATCCTGAATAGTCATTTTAAACATGAAACACTAGAACAATTATATTCAAATTGAAATGAGTTTTATTAATAAGCTCTCTGTAACAAACATGTTCTGAATAGCGTCCTCTGTGATCTGTTTTTGTAAGCGGAGGGGAATTACAAACAAGGGAACTTTTAATTAATTTATAACTATGACTACCAATTCACGTGAGTGGATTTATTTATATGATTTTTACCTCAGATAACACGTTCAATCACATGTTAAATATTAAAATATAATTACCGAAACGTTGATAAACACGTAGACATTGTATTACCTAGCCGCATTACTACGGGGATGACTACGAATTTCGAAAATAGCTTGACTGAAATACCAAGTCCATTGAAAATCATATTTTCAAAGGGGAATATTTGTCCAAATTATATTTTTTCCACAAAGAAAACGAAATCCCAGAAAATTGGATAAAGAACGAGTAAATGGAGGGTTTAAGGAATTTACTTCCTTAAGCGTGTAAAGTTGACGTGTTTCGCAGCGACAGTAGTGTTGACGCTTGAGTGAATTTGAATGTGATACCTTTGTTAAGTTGACAATGTTGGCAGCTTTACGAGCGTTGGCAGCGCAGGGGGCTGTGCCCGTGTTGGCAACGCTCGCGTAAGCTGCGAGAGCAGCGTGAACGTGTGCGGAGTGGCTCAGGAGATTTCCTTTAAGCCGAGCACGCGCGTGACCGAACAATAACTGCAACGCTTCCGTGCGCGTCACCTTCGTGGCCAAACTGCTAAAGCTCTCGCGCAACTTCGAGTCACTGCATTTTGCAACGCACGACTTACGGACAAAATACGGGGCGATTATTGTTATTTTCCGTACATTATTCAAATAGTTAACTTTTGTTAAATTCGTAAAAGTTAACAGTATTTGAGCTAAAGTTGTTTGTTGATGAATTGCAAAATGAATTCCACAATTTCTTTTAAATACGTATTACCTAAAATCAACAAAATACGTCCACATTTTAATATATCATGTGCCATTGCTGTCGTAACATTACAAACCAACGTCCACGATAAGTGTAAGGTACCGCGTTATCTTTTGAACGTTCATACACTTCTCTTAGCAACTTACTTCAGAAGTTCAATAACCGGCAATAACCGGTTTTTGACTGTACGTAGCAAACATTCTATTAATTTTCATATAACAGTACTTTTTAAAGCGCCATTCAACATCCGGATCTCAATTAAAAACAATATCATAAAGCAGGTCTTTCATATATCTACCATCGTTTTTGTTCCTCCGAGTAATCTGTATACGTAAGCTTCCGCGGCTCGAATCCATGAATTCTCGGCTATCCGGGAGACGCCGCGTCGTTGGCTGGGATGCCGACGTTTCGCCTGACATGTCGCAGGCTTCCTCAGGGCAGTGACGGGCTTCCTCTCTGCCCTGAGGAAGCCTGCGACATGTCAGGCGAAACGTCGGCACCCCAGCCAACGACGCGGCGTCTCCCGGGTAGCCGAGAATTCCGAGTAATCTGTAATTTCCCTCGTAAACTTCGTTAAACTGAATAAAATGTACGAGTAGTTAGGCGGTTCGCTTCCTCTCTTAGTCGTCCTCACTCTATCATCGCGTCCGCCGCTGTATATTTCCCTCCATTCAGATATTTTTGATCGGTGCACAGAATAAAGAAGGAGGTCTAACTTGCAAGGCCTCAAGGGCGACAACTAAAACCTTTGATATGGTTGCTAGCCATAGTTTCATTAATCGGGCCATATTTCCATTACTCTCCCGTATTGTTAATCTGGGCACTTTGCCCGGCTTCTCTGAAACGGGGGAGGGGGGAATGGAAACATGCGTGATATCATTCCGTGCCATGCATAATGCATGAAAACACGTGAGATGATTTTAAATGTCTGAATTTCCTAAAAAAAAATCCTAAATCCAAACATGAACCTATTTTTACATTAAGGGGGCGTTGACTCCGTCAGGACACGTGCGCTAGGCGTGCTATGTTCTCGCTCGATATGGATGCAGGAGACTAAAACCCTTTCGCGGGTCACAATAAATTGTACCGCGTGCCGCCAGTTGGTCAATCCTGAAATAAAAGATAGAAGAAGTAAGGCTCGATAAGTAGCACGCAGACGTCACTTACAGTGACTTGGCGACGCGTATATTTATTTCTCTACCATAACTGACAGCAGCTGAAAAAAATAATAAAGGTGTCACCAACCTACTACATATATGAAGCCAATAACTTCAATTTCATCATTTTCCCTTTTGTTAAGGAACGTATTCAATTTTTTTTCGCTGAAACGATGACTCGCACGCAGTTTCGAGAAAAACAAAAATAAGTGCAACAAGTAATGCGGCGAGAGAAAAGGCGTGGAAAGGCGCGTCTCCCATCACGCCTCGCAAACAAAGCCGCTCCGCTGGACCTGGTTTGCGCGCGGGCCGCGCTTTTGTGCGCGCCGCCGGCCAATGCGCCAACGGCCACGCGCAGTTCAATGGACGACGCGCCGCCTGAATGTGGACGGGTGCCGGAAACACACTTTTTTGAAACGGGGACGCACACCGCCAGCCCCGGTGCGGTCCCGTCCCGTCCCGCGCCACACACGCGACGAATGCGTCCACAAACGCGGCATTTTTTTTTGTTTTGTTTTCTGCGAGCGTTTTAACGGAGGAAACACCGGAAGTGGGGGAGTCGTGATTTTCGAAATGAACCAATAAAAGGGTCAGTAGACGACTTCAAAGTAAAAGTAAATTCGCTGAAACCGTTCGTTATTCACTCTGATGATTACATATGTGGAGTGGATGAACAAAACCATAAGTGTTGAGTACACTCACTGCTCTCGTAAATTCGAGAGAAAACGTAATTTAATTACATACCTGAAAAGCTGTTGTTCAGAGGAAAAGGTAAATGAGTCCAATGTGTGGTTTCTACGAAATTCTTCCCTCATACATTTTACAGATGTGCTTATATTGTTGTCAATTATGGTTGGTGTTAGAACTGAAGAAATATCTTATACCGGTGGCTATTCAGCAAACATTCTGCTGAACAAAACTACGCAAAAAGGTTTTTAAAAAGTAGCAAGCTCACTTCTTAAGAACAAATGAAATACTGAAACAAATTATATACTTATATTTTATCAAGAACAGTCTTCACGAATTTTGCAATAACATAATATAGTATATATACAGTAAAACAGTTCTTTACATACCAAGAATAAAAAACGTTTCATAACGCAACACGTGAGTAGCAAATGTTTGGTGCTGACCTCTTCTTTAGAGACATTCTATCAAACGATGTAGTTTGTGAAATTATCAATGACGCGCTAGGAGAATTCAGTCGATATGCCCAGTATGATAATAAACGGGACAACAAAATCATTCCTATTTCAGTTAAATCAAAACCGTTACATTTTTCAATTTTTTCTCGAGTTACAGACACTTTGAAAATAGCGGGAGGTTAGATAGTATTGTATTCTCTCACTTTCTACGCCCATTGGAAATTAGAAATATATATTAATTTAAATTACATTATTTACAGTTTATTTTAAATCTGTATTATATATTTTTCGAGAATCAATAGTATTAATAAAGTTAAGATGTGACACGATGTTTTTACAACATATACTCGTATGTTCTACTTATACTACATGTACTTCATGTGCCTTTTTTTCCTCGAAATCGGATTTGGATAATCGATGGTCCGGATTTTTCACTTCCGATTTATTTACTGCCCTTCCATATTAGCTGGCTGACAGTTACCGAGTTATTTCCGATAAATTGTTGCTGTCGTCTTATCAGCGGTTACGTGTTATTTGCTCAAGATCTTTAGTATTGATTCAATGCAAAGGAGGACTGAAAGGAGATTAGATAGAGAACGATACGCGCCTGGATTTACGAACTTTTAGTTTTGGATGTTTTATTTGAGAAATGATTTTTGCCAGTTGTAAGTTCTGATTTGATTTTTTTTCGTGAAAACACGTGAATTATATTTTCGTAATTTTCAAAAGCCCGAAATTGATCCCCAAAAAACATTAAACAGCATAAAAAATTTGGCCGTTAGTCACTGATCGTCTGACCTTTTCCTTTTCTCCGTGATCCTGTGGGAAGCAAACGAAAAGGGGAAAAATCTACATTTCCATTTGTCTGTGGACGGAGGGTTGTGATGAGAGGGTTCTTTCTTTTAAATCATTTATTTTAGGTCGCCTAAACATCTAAGGTTATTAGCGACCACTATTAATTTACACCAGAGATACATTTCATAAATTAGAATAAACAGAAACATTACATTAATACAATAAATGGAATATTTTTTTTCAATAATTCAGATCATATTATCAAGACCAGCAATATTAAAGATAACTGAAAATTGACTTGCAATTGAGAGGGTTCTTTGTTGTACATGACTCCTCCAATACCTCAAAAAACCAATGCAGATACCAGAAATATTTTATGATCAATTGACAAAGGGATATTAGAACATTGACCCTGAAGGACAGTAGAATGTTTAGTGAGTGAAGCCTTTATGGCCAAAGATCATTCACGTTATCGCTATCATATGTTTACTGTCACTAAACATACTTATTTGCATTGCTTAAATTCTGCATGAACTTTATGACTTATTCTTACAGTCTGTTTTCTGAAAAAGAAATTACTTTTCCATATTTATAGTCAATTAGACGAACAAAGTATTTGTCTTTACTGAGAATGGATCCATTACTTACAGACTGTAATGTTATTAATGTAGAAAAGAGTAATTCATATTTCAGTTTCATTTTACGTTAATTAAATCTTAATGAACGATTATTTCCAGTTTTATATTTTTTCTGCTGCTTACTTTCATTGTCTGGCGTTCAATAACACTTGATGTTTCAAGCGCCTGCCTGTGGTTTGTGTCGCTCACTTTGGAAACCAATGATTTAGTGCACTCATTAAGCACACATGGTTGCAACCACACGCAAGTTGATTCACTAGCTCTTGTGACTTGGTGGTAATATTCTATTCTGCTAGGAGAAATTTACGATGACGTATAAGCAGAGCCCGCTGTGCCTCGTATTATTTTGCAGTTACGAGTGGGAATTTACGATCTTTTGTTATCGGGATTCACGTTCTTCCTGTTTTACGAAACAAATTACTACTTTTTACCTTTACGTAAGGTATAAATAGTTGTGAGTTTGTTAACCTTGAAAATAAAAGATCTAAAAATCTCATAATAAGTTTATTAACAAAACCTTCATAAAGCATCAGTTATATTTTGGAACTTTAAATAAAAACGAATAGAATTTCTTACAATGTAGACCGTAAATATAAGAGAGAAAAAACGTTATGAAGGAACAAAAATCGAATGTCGATTGTTGTTCTTTTTTTAAACACATTCTTACGGAAGTTTGGGAATGAAGTTGAGACTTCAATTAGCACAAGAGTATCGAAGATAACGATGCTACAACATACACATTTTTTTCAATTACTGTATTACCTGTTCAAGACATGTACTATTTTATTGTACGTCTGAAAGCACGAAATTATGTACAACTAAAAATCATGTATAAACTAACAATTAAACGAAATATTGTGATATAAAAAGTTTTATATTTCTTGAATCATAATTTCACAATTTCATAGTTTTGAATAACTTTCATACTTTCATTTTTTTCCATTAGAACAGAAAAAATCTACACAAGACGAAATAATAAACTGTGTTCTTGGTGCTGAGAGCGCTAAACAGCCGATTTTCTCGATTTCTCTATGACATGCTGAAATTCAAAGTTAATGCTTCATTAAATATCGAAATTTTTAATCACATTTTTCGCTGCGATTCACGACACTCCGTGGCGTGATCGACTACAAGAGATTGTAAAATCAAATGCATGGTTTATTGATTCCAGCTTTTTATAGAGGTCGAATAATTGAAATAAAACATCAAAGGAGATTTATAAGAATTATTGAAGGTACCGTAACACGACCACTTGAATGTTTGTTGACCTGATTGTCCTTAGAGTAGTTCATAATACCGAGCCCGTTACAGTTTCAAAACGCGTCAATGATTTGGGACATTTCGATTCACTGTGGCAGTCCACAGGGGTTAGAGACGTGACCGCTCTTAATAAAGTAGGTGTATAAAATCTACTCGCTCGAGATGGCGCCAATGAACCTTGTAGGGCGGAGAATGAGCCCGTGGGGTAGAATAGCGGCGGCGATGGTGTGACGGTTAGCGTACCGGACTGTTATACCCAAGCTCGCGGGTTCAAACCCGATCGAAGCCGTGGATTTTTAGGGCGACAAAATCCTTCGTACGCCTTCCTGCGGAGGGGAAGTAAAGCCGGCTGTCCCATGTTAGTAGATTTACTTGCATGTAAAAGATCCTCAAGCCTAAATGACGCCTCTGAGCTAAATTCAAAATCGCCTGTTTCTCGCCCAAGAAATACCTCCTTACTCTGCTAGTTGGTGAAAGGAGCGTAGCGAAATTTGCGTGGTCAGACGGAAGAGCGGGCCTGATGGCCCGAGTCTCGCCACGTAAAATAAGGCAAATTCAATTCAATTCAATAGCGCGGGGACGAACTGCAACGGGGCCGGAGCGGGCGGCGGGCAGCGGGCAGCGGGCGGCGGGCCTTTGATGCGAGCGTCGCGTCGGTGCCGCATTGCTGCTCGCGGAGCAAAGAGCGACGTCGCGGACGCCGTGAATGCGTCCGGCCTCCGCGTGGCGGCGCGTGCCTCGCGCTGGCCGGTGCCCGTTGCGCAACGGGCGGCGGGAGGTCCTCGCCCCGCCGAGGGCAACGACTCGTCCGCAGGGACACCTTAGCCGTTGACACGCCCGGAATCACTAATCAATGGAGAGTTTCATGAAAGGGTAGACATTCTTGCTCAGCCACGGATGTAAACCTTCAGTTTGGAGCGGAAAGAGAATTTCCTTTTTTGTAAATTGCATTTTGTTTGCAATAATAATAGAAATGGTCCCTTATTAAAGTTTATTTTGCATTCAGACGAAATGTAATATAGTAGAATACGTTTATTTAGTTTGCGTATTAATCTTGATAGATTTACGTCAAATGTATTAGGTGATTGTTTATTATAACTACTTTTGCTTTTTTTCTTCCTGTTTTAGACAAGATCTTTCCGCAGTGTGCCATAATTTTCTTTCCCTGGATCCAGCTCTGTGTCGGTCTAGAACCCATAGACTCTAAACTTTAGGAATATATTGTGTGGAACGTCAGGCGTTAGTTGTGTTGAATTATGACTATTTTCTTTAAACTTTTGCCTCGGTTTCCAATTACATTACAACATAAGTATGTGAAAAACGTCATATGAAAAAGGTGTCAAGTACTAAATTTACACCTGACAATGACATAAAAGTAACAGTAAAAACACGTCAGTCATAAACTTTTTTCATTAGAAAACCTATCATGATTTCATCTGGAGACAATGTGCGTATAGATTGCCTGGTGAGATAGTAGAAATGCTTTAAAATATTCGTTAGATATTTCAAAATGAGATATATCATCATGTATCATATTTTAAAATCATATATTTAAAAAATAACGTTGTCAAAACTGTTAGATAATTCTGAAATTCACGTCGGGTTTCAATAACAATTTCTATTCGTACATCTAAAATCTACATTCCTGTATTAACACTACATTATTCTGCCAGTGCGGCGTTCTTTTTTCTTTTGAGATCTATTCAACACGATCTCAATGAGATATCACGTTTTAATATGAGGTAACTGTTTTAGAAGTGACTAAATGTTTAATGCAGAGCTTTAAGAATGCATCAAATATAAAGATTTCAAAAAGTCTCTTTTTTTCCCCATATCTACTAATGGTAGGTTCTTCGAACGTAACCAACGTTACCAAACGATAGTGTTATTCATCACACGCGGACTTCATTCTTTGTATATTACGAGCAGACAACAATTAATTCTGAACTCAGCTTCAAAACAATGAGTGCAGGAAGCTGTAGTTTCTTCTTGAAGCAGTCGCAAATAAACCCCACTAACCTGCTTCAGTGCCATCGGTATCTCAGTCACGCACAGATCAGGTTTAATTACGCGCAGGCAGAACAGACTTATTTCGCCTCGTAACGGTGCGGTTTTCCGCTGACTCAGCAGCAGCAGTCGCCGCCGACAGCAGAATTTGTTGTTGAGCTGCACAAAGCGCCCGGAGATGAGCGATGCAGCCGAGAGCTTTCGTCGATCGAACGGGATCCCGTCTCAACAGAGCAGAAGCGCCCTGACCCCACCCACTGCGTCTTTGTGGAATTGTATGGCCCCGCGCTGCGCTGCAGGTGAGTGGCTAAAGGCGCAGCGGGCGTCAATGCCGCTGCCGCCTCGCCTCCCCCCCCCCCGGCCGCCGCCACCACCGCTGCCACCGCCACCACCGCTGCCACCGCTGCCACCGCCACCACCGCTGCCACCGCCACCACCGCTGCCACCGCCACCACCGCTGCCACCGCCACCACCGCTGCCACCGCCACCACCACCACCGCCGCCGCCGCCACCGTCATAGAGACTCAGTGGTCGAAAAGATACAAAACGCCGCCAAAACCTCTACAAATGAAGTAAATCGAACTGAAAGGAAATGAAACGAAACAACAAAATAGTACAATCAAGCTCACGATGTTTATGCAAAAGAGTATAGAGTCACAGTGATCGAAAATATATAAAACCTCCACCAAAACCTCAATAAATGAAGTGAATCAAACGAAACGAAAAAAAGTATAATCAAGCTCATGCAAAGGAGGACATCCAAATGTGTTTTTCGTTAAAATCAATGGCCCATCCTGAGATAGGGGGCTCATGGAGCTTCACCCATTCCTCGAGACGCCCATTAAACATTTGGAAATACACTTTTTTTTACTAACTTTCTATAAAATCGAAAGTCATTAAATATATCAATTGAATACGTTATAAATAATTAAAAACAGACAAATAAAAATAAATTTAAATACAGCGTAATGAAGTGTTTTTTATAAAAAAACATCAAGTTTCATAAGCCCTTCACATATAGCTTCTCTCACATGCAGAAAATTCCTGGTTGCGTCACTGATTAAATTTAATTGGACGTGACTGAGAGATGTGAAGAACCGTTAAATTACCACGAAATCCATCAGTTATTGAGGTCAAAAATATATGGTCGAATAGATATGAGGTTGAATATAAAGTTGCCATAACTCAATAAATGAAACGCGTGCGAACGTGAACTGAACTGAAAAGATGTAAAACAAAATTAAATGGAGCGAAACGAAAAAAAAATACAATCCCCCCCCCGCCCACGAAGCTTGTGGAGAAGAGTAAATTCCTTGAAGCTTGTGGAGAGTAGACATGTTTTCATTAAAATGAGTTGTGTGGTATGATTAATAGATGTGAAACGCTGGAATATTGTCACGGAAACCAATCGTCATAGTTCTTAAATGGCTGTGAATTTCACTCTTGAGTGCTGTGTTTATAGTTGTATTTTCATCAATCGAATACTTATTATTGATCCAAGAATGGACATTTTCATGCTGACCCAGATCCTTATCCATCCCTTCCATTTACATTGAAACATTAGTTGGATTTGTTTACACCGCTGGGCAATTTTTTTTATCATTTTCTAATTGTTGAAATATTCTCAATTTATTTTCAGCAGTAATCGTTATAAATGCCACAAAATAAATTGTTTTGTTTTACCGCCATGGGACGAATTGCCTATACAATCAAAGGGGAAAAATTATATTTTATTATTGTTTCTGTATCCGATGTCGCATGCATTATTAATGATGAACTGATTTCACAACATACTGACTTAAAAAGTTATCCTAAGATCGCTGTTTCATTTCGATCTGAATGACGTTTTCCATTTAAAAATTACCCCGTAAGTTCTCACGTAGCGCATGCTCGGAGAATGTAAATTCGGCTCCTCTCGCAATATCAAGTATCGCCTTGCGAGGTTTCCATAATGTGAAATCATCTCGGTCATCAATAAGAAATAAACCAACTTATTCTGAAAGAAAACTAGTATACAATAACTTAAACTTGAAAACATTATTTATTCCACATGTCTTTTTTATCATTGTGTAATAGCAATGAATGTACTTACGGTACCATTCCAAAAATGTAGTTCTATATATTTATTTATTGAAGAGAAATGATTTCATATCTATGTTTAATCCTTGCGTAACAAATTTGTAGTATAATAAATCACTGTAAATTAATGTAAACCAATGCAAATTAATTGGGTCGCTCAATATGAAAGTAGTTGTAAATCGACTTTATATATATAACAACCTTCTCTTATAGTATAGAGCGTGAGGTCCGGAAAAAATAAGTTTAAAGGAAAATAATATAAGTTAATATATAATTAAATTCAAGTTTCTAGGAAGAGTTCATTATCGCTTCTTCTCGGGTTTCCTCGTAATTTCGGGCCCAGCGCGCTGCCGCCCGCGCCCCACTGCCAGAGTGGCGGGCGGGCGAGCGGCTCACCTCGGCGAGCGCACGCGCAAAGCCACACGGCGAGCCGGTGGGAGGAGAAGCGGCGGCCAAGGTTCTGCAGGACATGGACGAGAGTGCGGAGGACGGTAGGAGGGGACAACACACAGAATACTCCCACTCCCATCAAAGGGATAAAACGTAGTATACGTCGTCGGTTGTTCAATTATCTCCTCTTTAGCTGAAAATGTTTGTACTCTCGCATTCTAGTCTGAGGAAATTACCTGTCCTCAGTGGAAACTACCTATTCTCAGTGGTGATACTTCACAAAGCTTTGCACAAAAGAACAACTATCATGTTTCGGTTGATGTAATAGTTTATAACTGAATTATTGTTTTTGTTTGAAATTATGGCTATTTCCAATATAAATAAGGAAAGAACGACATTTCATACGACGTAGTAATGCCACAAAGCCATGGTAGTAGATGTAAATAAAAAAACCCATTTCGAAAACGTTTTAAGAGTTTGTTTAAAACATCAATTTATTTATTTTTATTCAATTATGTGTCGTATCTTATGAGTTAGCACCTGATAACAGGGGATGAGGATGCCGGTTGAGGGAATACTCTTCAATTCCTCTCAGGTTATTTTTGGATTCCTCGAGCAAAGACCGTTACCTTCGCTTTCCAATAGTTTCCCCAAATGTGATTTTTCAGTAATGTGGCACAGAGTCAAGTATTAAGCTACAGAGTGAACTGAAATTCCTTGCCGACTACGAAAAGCAGCATCAGAACTACTTTGCAGAAACTGGTGGTTCTGCAGAATGGTATAGACTTTCTCGCTCTAGTTAGTGTGCTAATCTCTTTAGTCTAGGCTAGATTTTCGGTATTGCCGAACTCTCTTCCTAGATGCCACAGATCCGCGTCAAATAGACATTTTTTACATTTTTATATAGACACGTTACGTTCCACCATTTGGAACAGACGGGATGATGTTCGATGTGTCTAAGTCTGTGAACCTCCCTATTTTCTTTTTAATCCTTCGATAATATTATTAATATTTTTATATTTTAAAACACATGTAGCAGGAAGAAATCATAAGGGAAAGAAATCATAAAATATGTTTGTCAGAAAAAAACAACAGATAATATCCCAGTTACACGTCAAAGTTTTATTCGCAAATCGTAGGACGCTGATGAAAACCAGCCGTGGATCCAAACTCATTTGGTCGGGTCATCAAACGTCACGAAGGGATCGAGGAAGCATCAAGACGAAGGATGCAACGAGGTGCGAGGTAATAAGCATTCTCTAGGATATGAATTGGCAGCATGGTTTCGATAAAAAAACAACAAGAAGTGCCGTGTCACTTTTCATGTTTTTTCGTGCCTTTCTGGAATGAGATGCAGAAGCTTGATTTTAGATGGTCTGCCGTCATGGCTGCAGATCCTTCTTGTATGCATTCATGTTCATGATGTTTTGCTGCAACTGCTACATTTTGCTTTAGCTATTGTGTTTTTAATTAGTCTTTTTGTGTCTCTATTTCCTACGCCTCATTCACGGCCGTGTCGTCTATCAACCCTCTTTGTACTGCTCTCTATTCGTGTTTTTTCTTCACTTTTACTTCTTTCTTATTTCTTCAATACACTTCTGTACTTCTATACCCTTCTGTCGACATAACTTAACAAACATTCTACATTGCAAACCAAGTTCACACCAAAGTCCTGTATAGCGCTATTTCATACTTTATAGAGAGATACGAACGATAGTATACCTGATTCGCCGTTTAAAGCATTTCAAAAAATATCTTTACCAGTTTTCTGACGTCAATAGACTACCGTTTGCTAATTTCGCGTGACTGCAAAACTCTTTGTTCTTATCTGGCTGTCTCACTCTTCGTCATCCCGTTTCGACTAGTGCGTACTAAAAAGCATAATTAGCGATAGCACCGTAGGCGAGGGCCGGGTTTGATGGAGCGATAGTTACGGTAGCAGTGATGGAAAAAGGGAAACCGGACAAAATGAAGCAGAAAGCGTTGGTAACGGCAAGATTAACTATCATGTAATGACCGTAACACAAAGTCAGCAGTATTGAATGTGGTAGAGGTGATGGTGGTGGTGGTGGTAGTGGTGATGATGATAGCAATTCAAAGATAAATCTAGTACATATTAAGTTTGAATATGATAGCAACAAGCTCGTACAGATGCTGGCAATGATAGTAATGATTGTGACCGGCTCAGTTTAGCTCAGAGCCAGTGATGCCACCTCTCTTCTGCCACTCTGACCGGGAGGTCCTACAGTTCGAGTCCCGAAAGTGGCGGATTTTCGAACAGCTAGGTAGCTGTTTTAAATTCAGACTGTCTGGAGAATAATTCTCCTTCCCTTCTCCACCTCCTTTCTTTCTCCCGGCTCCTCTGATCGCTTTTTCTTCTTTTCTTCCCTCTATAGCTTTTTTCGGCGAATGCAGGAGCAGTGCCCTAACAAATGGGCTACGGGCCATGCACAATCTTTTCTATCTCGCCCGCGCTCCCCTTATTCTTAAACTTGCACTAACAAGCACTACACTACCACGCATGTCTGGGGCTTAGAGCTTGACCCAGATGCGGAGGTACCCCGTAGGCGAATATATCGGCAGGTGTAAAACCCCTATAAGTCGACGTGTAGGTCGGCGTTGGATCTCACCATGGAGTGAGTGAGAGAGGAACAATACCACCTTCCGTGATAAAGCATTCTTTACAGCAACGGAACTAATAACTATAATAGTTGGCGTGCTGGGGAACAACAAGTGAACTGTATCAATCAATATGATGATTTATGCTGCCACCAAAACCGCATTCCGAATGAATTGTGATTCGGATATGCTGGACCCCGCCCCAACCCGCCTCTCCCTCGCCACCCACACGTCTCCGTCTCCTCTCAAATTCCGCTCTGCCCCGTCCCTGTCCTCCCGGCCCTGTCCTCCCGGCCCTGTCCTCCCGGCCCTGTCTTCCCCGCCCTGTCCTCCCCGTCCCTATCCTCCCGTTCCTGTCCTTCGGTCCTTGTCCTTTTGTCCCTGTCCTCCCGTCCCTGTACTCCCGTCCCTGTTCTCCCGTCCCTGTTCTCCCGTCCCTCTCCTCCCGTCCCTCTCCTCCCGTCCCTCTCCTCCCGTCCCTCTCCTCCCGTCCCTCTCCTCCCGTCCCTCTCCTCCCGTCCCTCTCCTCCCGTCCCTCTCCTCCCGTCCCTCTCCTCCCGTCCCTCTCCTCCCGTCCCTCTCCATCCGTCCCTCTCCTCCCGTCCCTTTCTTTCCTTCCCTATCAGCGTCATTGTCTTAGTTGGCTTGGAGTATCAACTGATGGCATTGCAGCGACCAAGGTATATTTTCACCTCTGTGTATTGAGGCTCAAAGCGCGGTAGCTCCTCGTGGATTTCATTGCGGACAAAGCGAGTCCACGATTCGTTTCCCTGGGTTCTGCTAACCCAGATTCTCTCACCATCGGACATGATTTATTGTGGTCATTCTAATTACTATTTTTATTTCATGTATATTCACATAATTTACCGATGTACGGTTTAGCAATTACTCAGGTACAGGTCATCATAATAAAATGTAAAGCTGTAATGATCCCAGTGACGATGAGGACGTAGGTGGTTACAAACAAAAAAGCCAACAAAGACGGAGTTTCCGGTCAGCATCAACGACAAGAACGCTCACAACGTAAGACTGTCGGCAGTGGGTTTCCGAGACGGTGGTTAAGGCCAGACAATGGCGGTAACGGTGGCGATGGCGGAGCGGAGCGGGCGTGGGCGTGGGCGCGGGCGCGGGCGGAGGGGCTGGCGAGTGGAAGGTGAAGGCGGCGGGGGCGGCGGAGGCACCGGAAACTCCAGACCGGGCGGCGACGGCAGCTCTGCGTCAGCACTTTCGAAGGCCGCGGCGGCGGCGAGCGAGTGGGGCGGACGACCGCGCCGAGCTGCGCCGACGGCGAACAGCCGCTCCCACTCGCCCCGACCCAACCCGCCTCCCCTCGCTACCCACACATCTCCGTCTCGTCTCAGATTCCACTCTGCCCCGGCCCTGCACTCCCGTCCCTGTCCTCCCGTCCCTTTCCACCCGTCCCTGTCCTCTCGTCCCTGTCCTCTCGTCCCTGTCCTCTCGTCCCTGTCCTCTCGTCCCTGTCCTCGCGTCCCTGTCCTCGCGTCCCTGTCCTCGCGTCCCTGTCCTCGCGTCCCTGTCCTCGCGTCCCTGTCCTCGCGTCCCTGTCCTCGCGTCCCTGTCCTCGCGTCCCTGTCCTCGCGTCCCTGTCCTCGCGTCCCTGTCCTCGCGTCCCTGTCCTCGCGTCCCTGTCCTCGCGTCCCTGTCCTCGCGTCCCTGTCCTCGCGTCCCTGTCCTCGCGTCCCTGTCCTCCCGGCCCTGTCCTCCCGGCCCTGTCCTCCCGGCCCTGTCCTCCCGGCCCTGTCCTCCCGGCCCTGTCCTCCCGGCCCTGTCCTCCCGGCCCTATCCTCCCGGCCCTAACCACCCGTCTCTGTCCTCCCGGCCCTGTCCTCCCGACTCTGTCCTTCCGGCCCTGTCCTCCCGGCTCCGTCCTCCCAGCCCTGTCCTCCCGGGCCTGGCCTCGCGGCGCTGTCTCCCCGTTCCAATCCTCCGATCCTTGTCCTCCTGTCCCTGACCTCCCGTCCCTGTTCCCCGTCCCTCTCCTCCCGTCCCTGTCTTCCCGTCCGTATCATCGTCATTGTCTTGGTTGGCTTGGAGTATCAACTGATGTCATTGCAGCGCCTAAGACCGGGACGCCCTAAGGTTCGAGTCCCGACAGTGGCAGGAGTTTCGACAAGAGCTAGATTGCGAGGTCGAGGTCAACCCCTGTCTGGAGGGGGATTCTAACGGCGTAGTTTTCCGTAGTTTCTTCCATTAACACCAGGCGAATGTCGGAGTAGTACTCTAACAAAATGGACGCCACGAGCTAACGCCACGAACCGCGCGCGATCTTTCCTTCGCCTTCTTTATCCTATTCTCATCCCTGCTTACACACACTAACACTACACTTACACACACTTATCCTACACCACACGCACTTCACATGTTGGGAGACCAGTCGGGCACGCAGAGCATGTCTCACCTGGGTCGGTGCCCCGCTGGGGAGAGACACCTGTTTGGGGAAAACCCCACTACCCGATGAATAGGTCGGCGCCGGTTCTCACCAGCCAGCAAAAGAAGATCACCACCATTAACGCGCGAGACATTAAAAACATGCACTACACTTATGTGGCTAACGACCTCAGCAGCTGACGCTTCCACAACCTCTAATCAGTAAATCTCCCATCTCTATCCCCGCCCCGTTCCTGTTGCGTCCCATCATTGTCTCGTCCCTGTCTCCACTCCCTTCCTCCCCCCGCTCCAGCCTCGATTGCGTCGCGTCTCCGTTCGAGCCCCGCCCCGGGGTGCGTCCACGCTCCACCGCCACTGCGCACCCGTTCGACCAGGCCCTCTTCCGCCCAGACCCTGACCTCACTCTCGCCGCGGAGCGTTAGCGCGGGTGGGGCAAGGAAGGGTTCGCTGTTCTTCCGCCAGGCGCCGGAGCCAACCGCATCGGGAACAGAAACGAATTTGAATTTACAATACTTACCGTGTTATTATAATACCAAAATACCCCTCACAGAGCCCCATGTTCCTTTATTCAGTTTGTAATCACTCGAACCATTTACATCCTTTTCATGCATAATTGACATGGGTAAAACATCGGAAAAAAGAATTGTCAATAACTACTTCAAGAGAGGGCTGAACTAGCAGAAGACTTCCATAATATATTTTGGTTAAAACGAATCTTTAATTTATTAATAAGTTAATTTACTAATAAGTTAATAAAATTGAATAGGAAAGTGAAAAGGTAACATTAAGCTAACAGTTACAATTGGAGAAGATAAGAACCATCTTCTCATTACTATCTCTCAGTATTAAAAGCAATGTTAGAACAGTATTATTTAATTATGCCAAATTTATTCTCTTAAACCATGTTAAATACATGAATAAGTTGAACCGTATGAAATGTAGCTTTGAAAATATCTGCGTTATTGTTCTGTTAACTGAAATAACACGTCATTATTTCTGCGCATTTTTCGTCAATAAAATGGCGCTGAATCATGCACACCTGTACCTGGAATGACAGAGGGTGGATTCATAGGAAGAAATTATCATGCATCCAGAAATACGTCAATCGGTTTGGTGCTAACTGCAGCGCAAACAAGAAATCATGGAATCCAACAAATGGCTAGTATGTGTTTTACGATGTGTACAAAACACAATACTAAACTTACGTTAAAACTCCAAGAGGGAGTGAAGTTCACAGGTAAAAACCTGCTAATAAATTCCGCTGGATGTAAATTATGAATTCAAAATATACGTAAGAACATGAGGAATTTTGTAAGTTTCGGCACTTTTTTAATCTATTGAGTGTACACAACGATGACAACAGAATTCCATATTTGACGTTAGTGACGTAAGCAATTATATACAAACCCACTGATCATCTATTTGTTGCACGATGTCGCGTTATTGAGGAAAATATAAATATAAGAGAGTTTACTTACGTCACTTCAAATACGATTGCTAGCTATTGAAAACTGCCTAGAACTTGAAACGTGTATTTCACGACCTTGCATCTTAAATATCTATTATGGTTGCCATGTTCAACGGTAACTGATATGGCGAGCTTCTTCCTGTATATTGCTCCATGAATCTTCCATAAATTATTTCCTCTACACGTGACAGTGTTGTAGTGGGATTTTATTTCAAGTTCTTTTTTTAATGAATGGTACTCATACGCACATGTCGAAAGTGGAATAGTAACTTATTATTCACTTCTGAAGAAAAAAAAATTGGCATGCCATAGTAATACTTCGTACGATAAACTAATACGAATTGTTGCTATTGTTGACAATATCTTGTGATGTTCAATAGCCGAAGTCACCGGTTCTTTCAATTATCATAATTTGCGAGTCCTTGTCACAGACTGCTTCATTAGTTCAGTGAGAATGTCTTAAAATTGACAGGAGTGCACAATGTCTCAGGAACGAAAGAAGCCTCAGTGAAGAAATGAAATAGGTATAATTCTCGAAATCGAATAAATTTATTGATTGTTTCTTACCATAGGTGCACCCAGGGCTTATTCTCAGTGCGGGGGTGGGGTAACAGGTAATGGTATACAGTCGCTTTTATGTGTGCGTATAAAGAACTTCCCTATTCCCTAAATATAACATATATTTTTATTTGTTAACTACGTTTTTGAAACCAAAATAATAATAATAATAATAATAATAATAATAATAATAATAATAATATATGACTATAAATGAATGACATTCGTTAGTATAGAAAATGAATAAAATCTACAGTTTTTAATCTTTGTCATTGGCTTCTGAGGGGAAGGGTGGTGCTGATGCCCAATAAGCCCTTAGGTGCGCCACAGTTTTTTCCATATATTTCTCAATTTACATTACCATGTATTATTTTGCCCTTATGTATTAGATCAATTGTTACTGATGGATCAGGTTTTGACACGAACAGTGACGAGTATCTTCTCTTTTGTTCAGCAACAATGAAGACAATCATAATTAAAATTATGTTAATTATACTCCGATAGTCTGGAACTATGCCTACCGACAGTGCATTAGTTTAACAAGATTCGTGCTGACGGAAGAATGTTGCATTTCCGCTTCAAACGATGAAATAATTCACGAATTTGATGATGTTAAATAACGCACTCTTATAGAAAATACAAAAAGCTACTTTACAGCACTAGTGCTCTAATGAACTTATTAGAGCACTCGCTGCATAATGACTTTATTATAAAACGTTTTCTAAATCAAAAGAAAGACGTTGTTTGAAACTAACAAGTAACATTATGGTCTTAATTAAGACGATATAAAATAATCACAGAAAGAAGTAGGGTAGGTCCTCAGTGCCCGTCGACAATAACTATTGCAATCCTCGCAGACAAAAGTTTGAACCCTACATTATATCCCTGACATTTGGTTGTGAGGCAGGTGGCAGCATGACGGCCGTGAGATGGTGATGTGTGCTGACCTCACCCTTGCACCCGTCCTCACCCTCATCCTCACCCTTGCACCCACCCCCACCCTCACCTTCACCCTTACCGCCACCCCCGCCCCCGCCACTGCCCTACGCGGCGTCTCCCGGGCAGCCAAGTAGAAACTGACACGCTCCTGAAAGCCAACGTTTCCAATGTTCAAGAAATTATGTACAGCATGTACTAATTATTAAACTGATATTATTTTGAAGGAAATAATTATTAATACATGAACAACAGATCAAACAGGCTGGATAAAATTTGTATGAGGTCATTCACGTAATAATTCGAGTATGACTTTTCAATTCCATAGTATCTTAAAGTTCCATTCATGGGGAAACAAAGAAAGAAAGAAATCGCAATTAGAAAGTCACAAATGTAATTATCTACCACAAAATACAATACGATGAAGTTAGTGTCAAAACTAGAATTTTCAAAGAATGGCTACTTGCAGGTTATTGTGACTATTTGGCACTTATCCTAAGAAAGATGGGCGTTTTGTTGTGAACTGCCGATTCAACATGTGGAAGCGTAGAGGAAGGAAGACTCCTTACTGTGGAAGCCTCCTCGAAAGACACAGGCGTTTGCGTCCGCGTTTCGCGAGAAGGACGCAGTTGGCTGTGAGCAACTGGGGCCTTAGGCTTAGGGTGCGCTCGGATGGCTGCTGTAATTGCCTCGCCGCTCGCGTCCCGGCCTCAGCAGGCGCCCCATGCCCCCGCTCACCCGCTGTCCTCGCTCCCCGCCCCATCCATACCCTCGCTCTCACCTTGCCTTCATCTCGCGCCCGCCTCCCCCCAGCTCTTGCGACGGCCCTCACCCTCACCCTTGCACCCGCCCCACCCTTTCCCTTGCACCCGCCCCCACCCTCACCCTTGTAACCGTCCCCCTCTCACCCGTACCATCGCCCCCGCCCTTGCCCTCGGCCGCGGCACCCCCTCCCTCACATTTGCCCTCATCTCAGCCTCTATCTTACCCTCAGACTTTTCCTCCTCTCACTCACGCATTGCCCCACCCCCACCTTCGCACCCGCCCTCACCCTCGCCTCCGCTCTAACCCTCATCCCCTCCCCCACCTCTATTTCTCCCTCACCCCCACTCTCGCCACGTCCTCACCCGTTACCTCCTCCGCCCCTGCTTCGCCACCGGCCACCGCCATGCCCTTTCCCTTACACCCACCCCACCCTCTCCTTCACCCTCGCGCCGACCACATGCTCCCATCTCCACCTCCATCACAATCACAATCACCACCTCCGCCTTGCTTTCATTCCCCCACCCTCTCTCCTCATCCCCGCCGTTGCCTCGCCCGAGAGCGCAGGGCCGCTGCTGTCGCAGCCAGCCCCAAAAGGCGGGAGGGGGGCGCGCCGCCTTTCATGTTTGCCGCAGACAATGTCTACCGGCTTCGTTGCCTAATATTGTGAAATCTGCTCCACGATACTCACAAATTTTCTGTCGTTGTGCAATTAGTGGTGACGACAGGTTTGTTAATTAGATAAAGGTTTAAAATGTAAGGGATTTGGACATGATTGCTGTGAAAATAATATTTTCAATTTGGTTATTTTCCCTCAAATACGCGGTTACATATATTTTGTATAACTCCAGCTACTTACTCATAAAAACTTTGAATTTATTTTTATGTGTTAGGTAAGCTTCACAGCTAACTACCAACAATGGATAATGCTAAAATGGAACGTACACCCTAACTTTTTCTTAGAATAAATCAGGCATTTGCTAAACAATCATAATATACGAGACTGCAGAGTAAAGAAGCAAAAAGAAAATACGAAAAATTGACATTAAATAAGTATTTAAGACGTTCATAAAATTTTATACAATTTTAAGAGATAAATAATATAGTAATCAACATAGATTGTCTTTGATAATTCATTTTTATAGTTATAGAAAATTCGAATCATCGAATTCAAAATGATTTGCAAGTTGTCTCACCAATTAGAGATTTTTTGATTCTCGATTTGTGGTGTTGGCAATTACAGTTATAAGCATATTGTCTGAATAAAGTTTGATGTTTAAGAAAATCTAACTGAATGGCGCAATTAGGGACGTGAATCTTGTAAATTTGCTTGTGATGTATGTGATATACGACTAATAGTAGGTGGTCAATCCTTGTAAATCACCTTGCTTTGGTGGTATTGTCAAGGTAATTGATTAATAATAACAACTTCATTTTAATGAAGCCATCAACCTACTTCCATGCAATTTTCGTGTTCCTCTCCTCTCGTTAACCGCATAATCATCTCTTCCACAAGCGCTGATGTTCTGTCTACACGCTAATCCTAGTCTTCCTTGTTTCGTATGTTCTCATCACGACGGTTTAGTTTCAATGTAGTTTATAGACCATTTCAGTCTTCGCGCGTCGTTCTTACCATCCGCTCAATTGTTTAATAGAGCTTTTCTACTTCATTCTCCACCTATTTCCATTTATTTAAGATACTCTGAAACCTATTCAGGAACGTTATTTCTTTCTTCTACGAAATGGCCTACCTTCACAATTTTATTGATATTTTATATGTACAACGCTTCCTCCATACGTGTTTTGCACGAATTTAAGGTATTGCTTCTAATAATTTCCATTTCAAAGGTGTCCGAGAACTAACCTTGTATAATTGCATTGTAACCTCTAACTAGCGGTACTACAACAGCACATTCTTTCTGGTATTATTTCGAAATTTGCTTTTTTCGAAAATTCAGATAGTTCAACCAAAATGAGAGGGCGCCGTTATTTTAAGAATTACTCGTTCTATCCATGGAACACATTTGAAGAAAATAATTGGAGTGGTTTTTAAGAATTTTTTGTTTGTAAATTGCATTAATTTCAAGCACAAATTGCACGAAAACTATTCGTTTTTAGTGATGTGACTTACCTTCCCTGTCTTTCCCCCCACAAAACGTGGGAACTTATCTCTTCAAATTCTCTAAAAATCCCAGCTCCGCAGCAGCAGATATTTGAAATCTTGAATATATTCTACAGCCCTTTGGTCTTTTTTATTTTGAGGGGACCTCCGATCTCTCCATCAGGCGCGTAGTGACTTCGCCAGGCAAGCGGCCGGCGGCGGCAGCGGCACGTAACAGCGGACTCGCGCTTCGGTGGGGGGGAGGGGGAGGGAACGGCGAGGGGCGACCGCGTGCTCCGCCGCAGCCGATCGCGGTCCCGTTATCCGCTATCGACTGCATCGCCGCCCTCGCGCTCTGCTCGGCCCCGCCCCCTGCCCCGCCCCCGGCCCCGCCCCCGACCCCGCCCCCGACCCCGCCCCTTGCCATCGCCCGCGCTCCGCTCGTTGCGCTCGCCGCTGCTCCTAATTGCGAGCGCTACGCCCGCGGAGGTGGAGCAGATGGTGAAACCGTCTCGGGCATCGAGGTCCCGTCTCTCCAGCTGCTCTTCACACAAGGTTTTCTTCGAAGCCTTCGGAGAGATTTCGTCTTTCACTATCCTATTCATTTTTAACGTTCATTGAATTCAATTAAAGTTTGTTTCACTAATTTAATATAGTTCTTTAGAAAATGGTCTATGTTAAGAACCAACCGTGGATTAGAAAACTACGCAAATACTGAGAGCTTGAGCAAATGCTGAGATGGCCCCTTGTTTCGCTCCTGGACAGTAATGTAGCTTCATTCTCTCCACCGAAGACATCATATTGACTGGTCATACCGTTTGTAATTGTATATGTGACTCAATTATCATTATTATTATTATTATTATTATTATTATTATTATTATTATTATTATTATTATTATTATTATTATTATTATTATTATTACGAAAAAAGGTGTAATTAATAATCGCTGTAAAAGAAATACGCAAAATTTAATTTTCTTAACACAAAGATGAAATATGTTCTCTTTTATGACTGACATGATGCTTAATTAGTGGGAATAGCTGTTTCTGAATTTGCTCAAGACAAAATTTCTTACTGTCTGCAACGTTTTCAAGCCGAACGCGGAAATTAACTTTCTGGCAGTAGTGCAATGACCTGCCTTGTCTTCCTTTTCCTCTCAGTTCTCCTCTCAGACAGGATATCATGATCCCCCATCCGCCAAAGAAATCGATCGACAATTACAGGTTTCCTTTAAAGTTGCTCTGAGGGTGCAGAACAATCGAGGCAGACAAAGGACGAGATATAAAAGCAACAGCTTCCCGAGTCTGCCTGCTCAAGTAGTCATCTTTCTTTCTCGCGGCGAACTCTAAATCGTGATGCTGCTTCCTTCGTCGCTTCCGGCAGCTTAAAAAATCCTCTCTCGATTTACCCCTTCGGTAAGCTGTAACTACCGTTTTCGCTTTACTGCCGTTCACACGCCCGTAAACTTCCAGCAAGACCCACCCTACACGTCCAGCCGCTCTCGGCCCTTCGTTCCACGCTCTCAGCCACGCACTCCGCGTCCATTTTCTCCGCCATCCAGCCCGCCCGTCGACCCCCATCGCCTTCATCTCCCGCTAATTATCGTGGAATCGTGCAACGGTCAGATGTGCTTCGAATGTGGGTCAGACACTTTGATAAGCTCCTTGGTCGCGCTGCGTGCCTCCTCCTGCTCCACCTCCTCGATCTCCCACGTCCCTCTCCCAACTGCCCCCTCCCCCGTTCCTCGTGCCGCCCCTTTCATTTCTCAGCACCGCCCAGTGTTGCCAGGTTGGGGATTTCTTCCCTAAATTTAGTTGCTTTTTTTGTGTCTTTCGTGACTTTTTAGCTTGAATATTATTGAGTTTTGTAGCTGAGGAGTTTTTAATGGTTTAAATGAAGAAACTGGTTATAGGCATGTAAGAAGTGGAAATGTAACTTGCGCGGTTAGTTTCCCCATGTTCGCAGATAAGTAGGAAGATGAGTTATTTAACTAAACATTCCCTAGATTGTCTTTCTTAAATAATTGAATACTAATGATTCCGGGCGCGTCAACTGCTAAGAGCACTAGTCCCGTAAGCGTAGTTCATGTTTTTGCGCGTGAGGAGAGGTTGGGGTTTCCCCAACCAGGTATCTCCCATCAGCGAGGCACCGCCCGAGCCCCAGGGACAAGTTCGAAGCTCGCGACCGGTCTCTCGGCAAGAGTGGTAGTGTAGTGCATGTAAGTGATAGAATAGAACAAAGAATGGGAAGAAAAGATGGCGCGCGATTTGTGACCCGTTTGTTAGGGTAATGCTCCGGCATTCGCCGGGTATTGATCGGAGAAACCACGGTAAACTACCGATCAGAGCAGACGGCCGCTAGAATTCTCTTCCTGACAGCGACAGAACTCTACCCAGCTCCTGGCTAGTGTCGACAATCCTGCCACCGTCGGGACTTGAACTCCAAGACCTGCCGGTCAGAAGCACGGAAATGACATCAACTGATGCTCTGAGCCACTTCTCCTGGTGACTTTCTTAAACATTCAGAAACTTATTAAATGCATTTAATAATTTGCATACAGTGTTTAGTTCATTTAATATTTGGGGAGATTGGTTTCAAATTTCAGAGGTTTTTCACGCCGACATCTGAGAGTAAATGGGTGAAGGTATCTGGCAACTCAGGCACCACAACTTCCACTCCTACTCCCACCCACCCACTCCTCAGTGGTTGCCTTCCGAACGCCGCTGGCCGAAACGTGCCCGCTCCGGAGGACACGCTTTGTTACTACCGATCGTGGTCATGTTGAACGCCTCGAAGCAAGCACGAGGGCTTGATGACGGAGCGTTGTTTCCCAAACAACGGGATCCCAAATCCTACACCGCTCTACGGCGAATTTTACAAGCAAGCATCCTCCACATTTCGTGTCTCCCAATTTGCACAGCACTAATCACCAAGGATAACCAGGTATATTAGGAAATGATACGGTACAAGAAAAAAAGAATGACTTGTTTTTGGATGAATCTGTGATACCATTGGTCCTGTAAAGACGAATATTATAGTTTTATATAAATTTAATTTTACTTGAGCTTTTGGATTCAATCTCAGACGAAATGGGTCTCCCGCTTTTCTTCCTTATTGCATAATCTCTTCATTATTATCATATAATTCACTATTATGGTCATAAATGGTATTCCTTCATAATATGCATATTAAATGTCAAACTTTGTATTACCTGCAGTTTTGCATCTTAGTTCACTTTGTGCATACGATTAAATAGCAGCACATTAGACAGGGTTGGGGAAACAAAAGGAAATAATTCTTCCCAAAACCTTCCAACCCTGTGAACCGTATTGGATGTATTTCTTCTGGCAATATTTCGCTATCATTCTCTCACAACGTTCTATTCTCACTTGCCTCTTTGGCTACCTCTCGCTGGCATTGTACTAGCGATAAAGCATTTTCACCGCAGGTACACCTTCGACTCCTCTACCAGCGACTAAACCTTGCGCAAACAATATCTCTTGTACACGCTGGATCTCGGTTAATTTATTGCTCGTGTAATGAGATTTAGCTATGCAAAGGTATTCGACCTAAGCAGCGTATGAAACGCAATTAGCCTTAAACCGTGTGTTACTCCCAGGGATATATTAATAAGGATGTTACTAAGGTTCTTTATCCTTGTAATTACGCTCATTTTACTTCCTGACCTTCAAAGATAAACGTACGTGGCTAAAAAAACATCGCTGCAGCCAATCTCTTGAGACTAAACAAGTTGTTGAGAATCTTCGTAAGAAATATTTCTTTCTACAGATATCTCATATTCATTTTCATTACAACTAATACAGTTTCTTTCCGAAAGAGATTCCTTTCTACAATACATGTGTGTGGTATTATAACTATTAACCTTTTGAATGTGACTTATCATTATCTCTTTTGAAAGTCTACTAATACCCGGTGCGAAACTCCTAGCTGGTACTAAAATCCTATTCCTAGTTAACATATTCTTGTAAATAATTCAACATAAAACAATGAAATTATGATTACGCGACCATGGTAGATTTTTGTGGGCTTTCCATGTGTATTTTCATTCTTTGGAATTCTCCTATTTCGTTGATAAGGTAGCGTCATAACCACGAGTCGCCTCTACTCGCGTTCGCTATGGTGACCATTTATCGCCCATAAAGATAAGATTAATACGAATGCAGCAGGATTATGGCGTATGCTCTGTGCTTGGGATACCTTTGTCAACCGAAGCTTTATTATCGCTGAGCTATCTACTAACAGCATAAATATTTTACTATTCTTTTTAAACTATTTTGATAACCGTACAGATAACTGTCTTATTCATACGCTAACAAAATATTGTAAGGCAGATACGAAAAGTAAGCAAAGTGCTTTGCGGAATATCCAAAGATATGGTGCGCGAGATATGATGAGGAATCTCAACATGTGTTTCTCCTCTCAGAAAAACAGTATACAGCAATGAATTGAATAAATATCCCCATCTTGTTATGACTAACGCCACATTTTTATTTCATTATTTATATTATTTTATTTACTGGAGAGAAGCCCTCAAATTTGTATTGGAAATGTATTATTGAAAAATAAGAAAAGGAATGAATGTACAAAGCACATGGATTAAAAAATTCAAATCAATTAATAATTTAACAGCGATATTTATTCTAAAACATAATTTTGTTACACATGAATAATGAGTTTCGGTATAATGTATTTAAAAATTACTTTCTAGCATATTACACACGAAGTATAGGGAAATGTATTAAATGCTGCACCGAAACACATGATTTGGCGGTAGAAAAAGTTATATGTAGGTCCCCGATTCCAACAAAGTGGATAATTCTTGTTTTTATGTGTAGTAAATTACTTTCTCCAACACATTGTGTAGTTATAATCCACGGTTTGAGGATCCTTGATATCGAAAACTTGTCAAAACATCTTATCCGTCTGTCCGTCAGTAAATAACGTGAGTGGCTAAAGGCAATATTTTCACCAAAATTTATATTCCCAATTTGATCTGGCTGATGTCGCGGTTCCTTGAATTCAAAAGAGATATTGTAATTTTTGGTAATACATTACATGTAACCCCAAATTCTCAAATATTTCTCAAAAATGACTCCACATTTTTTTCTTTAATTTCTTTCAAATAGAGGGAAGTACACTTATGAAAATAGTGCCGGTTATTTTTTCATTAAATTCTCTGAATTTTCAAAAATTACAAAATAAAAAATTTGTTTTGCGCCTTCCTACAAATACAATATAGAAGATATACTTTTTTCTTCTGTAAGGAATCTATTCTTCAAAATTAGACCTTTAAATGAGGTCATATACATTATTTCAAAATGTGAATAGTTTCTGAGTGAAATAAAGACAATTTAAAAAAAGAAGGATTTCTCTAACACAGCTCCAAATTATATCTTTCAATTTTTCTTGCCTACAGCAAAGTACTATTATTAAAAAGGGATTGATTGGATTTTCGCTGAACTTTTTGTACTTTTGAAAAGTGTAAAAGTTTAAAATTTACGAGGCATCTTCCTTCAATTATAATACAGAAGGTAAACACTTTTTCGTAATAAAATCTGCTCTTCAATATTAGATATTTAAAAATGTCAATGAAAATCTCTGAATTTTTGAAAATTGAAAATGGAAAAGATCAACTCTTCTTTTAAAACTCGGGAACGTTGATTTTGTCATCACCTGAGAGTTTTTGTTTTTACCGGTGACGTGTTGTAGTATTAAGTTGTGATCGTCGTAGGGACATCGTAAATGGTGAGCTAAATGCAAGTACCCGAGCTAGAATCCCAGTCTTGCTGGTATGAAACACATTTCTGCGTGTTAAAGTAGCATTATTGCATTATAAAAACATTACAAACAGTTACTCTTCGCGATGGATTTGTCAAAAACTATTTTCTCACCAGAAGGCCAAATCGCACCGAATGGGCACTGCGTGTGTGTCGATTGGTAGTCCGGAAGTTGTTAAACCGCGAGTGATGTACAATCGTAGGGACGCAGGCTTATCGGTTAGAAACTCGGCGTATAAGGATGTGGATAAACATAAATTCGTAAATGCGATTTTGCTTCGGTTCCATGCCAGATATGAGTTGATACACATGTCATTCTGACAAAGAAGTTACAAATTCCCCCAATGAAAACCAGCTCTAGTCAGGCGGTCAAGCTTTCTCAAGACTCTTTGCCCAAGAATCTCGACCGAACACCTTGCGTGCCGAAGTTCTTTGTCCGCTTTCTCGCGAGGCTGACGAAAGCACTTTTTACGGGTTGGAATGGGTGGCGGCCAGGAGGGTGCAGGAGGGTTGGGGCCGCAGGTGCCTACGAAAGGTAGCTCCTTCAGCTTTTTCATCTCGAGGGGAAAGACTGTGGGAGCCCAGAGAAGGGACACATAGGGTCCTGTAGCACAAGATACACAGGAGCCCCTCATTCCAAACAAAAGTTTCCCCCATTTGTATTATTGTTGATTATGAATATATACTTTAAAATTAGTTATACTTCAATTGCAATAAAATAAATATTATATTTATTCAAGAAATATTACTGAAGAAAAGAAATTTTCTATACATTTTTATGATTATATTTTGAGAAGTTTATTTGTAATAATTTGTTACAAATTATGAAAAACTCTTTTTTAAGTATATAATCGTATGCAATAGCGGTGAATTTAAATTAGAACCCCAAAAGTACATTTTTGTGTATTACCAATAAAATAAAAAATACTAGACTCCACTTAAGTTAAGGCTTAGGATGTGCTGCTTCAGACCATCCCCTCTTGCATAGCTGAGAGCACCAGCAATACCTTCTATGCTAGCTTTTGAATAGTACACGCAACATTGACATTGAAATATCATTAAGTTTAACAAAATTCTTTCATATTCCATTAATAATAGTAATTCACTTCTTTTATTCTACATTGCCACATATTATTTAATGTATGTCAAATGATACTTACTAATTCACTATTAGCAATAATCTGTCGTTAAGGAGAATTTTCAAAATTTCAGTATTAACATTATCGATTAATATTATGATAGAAGAATTTGTGTCGAAGCGTGTGAAGTATTTTCAGTATTATTTATGGTTAACACATTTATGGTTGGATTATTTTTGATTGCCCTGCTGTTCCCTTTTTAATGTTATTGTAGTGGCGAGTGGTCACATTTCATTTCAGTTTTAAGCACTTTGAATTCCTTTTGAACGCCCTGTGTCCATGTCCTTTACTCACCACTTCCTTCATGTTCGTACGTCGCCTTCCTCGTGAGGGCCACTTGCGTCATTCCCAGGCGGCGCCACAACAGCCGACCTCAAAGCGGGGAAATTGCCTAGCTGCGCAAAGCGGGTTCATCTCTCCCTAATCCCGACGTAGGGCCAAAAGTCAAGCGCCCTGGGGTGGAATCGTCACATCCTCCTCACGTCCTGTGTTGTTTCATGCAAGATTCCACGTCTAGAGGCTTCTATGTTAATTTGAATTTTGAGCCGCGATGCGGTTTTGGACAGATAGAAGTAATTTTCATTACGAGGGAGTGCAGCAGATAAAGTGGAAGCAAGGGAGAGATGATCTTAAAAAATAAGACAATGAATTTCGCTACTCTGTGTAAATATCTTATTTCGATAATTTTGAATACGCTTCTACTTTTTCACTTTAGAGCTCGGTGTATTTCATTTCTTATTTTGATAATTTGTATGGACTGCATAAGCCAAGACAGTATTTCCGAAAAGTAAGATGTTGCGTGTTGGGAATTGCTGAAAGTGTACTGAAGATTGAAAATACATTTTTGAGGAGTGAATAACGTTAAAGTGCGCTTCATAGAATCACCAGGAAAATGAATAATTGGCTTAGAAATAATAATAGTGGATTATACTGTAAATGATGGCTGTTTTTATATTTTTGGATATTTAAGACAAAATAAGTTGTGTAATATTTAAGTAGCTTTGAGTAATGTAAATTTGCAAGTAATCGTTATCATATATTAATGAGACAGATTGATAAATTAGCTTATACTAAATTAAGATTTTTATTTTTTGTACCCTACCATCGTTTTTGAAAATTGCGAACCTTTCAATATTTTTTTAAAAGTTATTTCTTATAAAAGTTATATCGGTTTTATCGCAGAAGATATTTTTATCCACGCTGGAGAGTGTTCAACAAAAGTTGAAGAAGATTTGTAAACAAAAATTATAAATTAGGTTAGGCGTCAATTAGTGAAGGTTAATGTAATATTCGTCTCTGATACATTTTTAAGACTTGCATGATATATTGCGAATCCAGAACTACATTTAAGTTCTGAAGATTGCATCGTCTTGATTGCAAAGGTAAAAGATAAGTTTTCTTTATTGATTTTTTTCTGTATCCTGTAGATTTATTGATTTTCCTTTTCTCAAATCATAGTGTACCACGTGTTACAAATATTAAATTATATTGAATGTTGAAAATAAGACGTGGGTACTATTATCCTGTGTAAACCTGTATGCCATAACAATGTACATTGCTGACTTGTGTACGACGGTTAACTTTAATGATTATTGACATTTCTCGATGTTAGATAAAACGACACGTTACCTTAAAGGTTTTTTTTTATTTCAATTGAGTCATTTGAAACAAAGTAATTCCTAAGAGAAAGTACTGAACATGTTTAGAAATATATAAACATGACCAGTGATTCCCGTTAGTTATGACGTCATGATACATTTTACATAAACATTTCATTACAAAAAATTGCCATGTTACCAATTACAGTATTTGCATTCAAGCATTTTCTTTCAAGCGAGAAACATTGCATTAATCGAAACGTCACCTTAAAAAGGACCACGAATCAATAGAACGGCCAAACAACGAGAGCGCTCGTGACACCTGGAAGGTTGAGAGCATCGCGTTCCGCCTTGGCAGGAGCAACAGCTGAATCCGGCGATAAAACTGAACGCGGAGCACTCATCGTGCCCACGCCACGTACGAGACCATTGTTCTGCCCATTATCTATCCGAAACATACCACACAACAACGAAGGCGCGCCGTGACACGTTCCGCGCTCCAGCCTCGGGAGTCGCGCCCAAGAAAACAAACGAGCGGCTGCTGCGAAGCAGACACGGCGTGTTGCCTACCTGTTTGGATGATCCTGGCGCTGAGGCACACGGTCCAAATCCACAAACAGCGATGCATGGTGGTTGCTTTGTTGCACATCACGTTTGGAAGAATAAACACGACAATCCACTGGCACCTACACACTTTTTTTTAAAAAAAATATCTGCACACTGAATTTTCGTACTACAAAAACTCTCACGTGATGTTTTCACAGGACCTGTCATACGAATTGTTAAACATCATTTTTTCTTCTTCTCTGCTTCGCCGTAGAATACCACACGAACACACGGCACAATCTTGCGGATCGTCTTCTGTCGGTGACAGGTGCGCCGTCCGCGGCAGTCCGTTAGCGCACGCGCGCGCACGGGGACCCCCGCGTGGGCTGGGAGAGCGCGAGCGTCGTCGTCACACGGCAGGACGAGAGGCGTCGTCGCGGAGGGAAGGCCGGGCGACCGGCTGCGTGCCACTCGGGGCCGGAGCGACTGCCTGCGCCGCAACGCCGCGTGCCCGTTGCATGGCGATCTCAGCACAGAACGAGCGTCCACGGACTCGAGCGCGCGCGCCACAGACGGGGGGGAAGCTACCCGGTCTCCATCTTGCGCACGACTGGCCGGCTCTGTCCCGCCGCGCGCTCAGCCTGCCAGCCAGCCGTCCCGCAGGGCCGCCCACAGTCGTCCCGGCACGCCGAAAACTTTCACGAACCAGTGCCACTTCCTGCGGCGCGGTGAAAACCTTGGGCTGGCCTTCCTACCTCGTTTCTGCTCGCGCCCAAGAAGAAAGTCTTCTGCGCGCGCGGATTGGCGCCGCGTGAGCGTCTCCGCCAATCGGCGGAAGCCTCTCTCCGCGGCGAGCCAATAGCGGCGCGTGTTACTCCAGGGAACCACCCGGTGCCTTCTCTCTCGCTCGAGTTGGCGCGCATACCTGAAGACATAGCTTTAGTAGGTAGGGCAAAGCTCTTGGCAGGAAAGACAAGCCACCGGCGCGGCGGCGGCCGGCGGCGCCTCGCGTTTCCGTGCCCTCGTTTCCTAGATGCACGCGTGGGCGGGCCCGGGCGGTGCAGCGCGCGGCCGACTGCAGCGCGGCCCTCGGCGCTCGCCCGCGGCGACGCGCCGCCGCCGACGGCGATGCGCCGCTTCTGGAAGGGCGCGCAACCCCCAGCGCTAGGGTGGCCGTGCGACGCGCCGCGGGGGAAAACCGTGTTCGCAAATGGGAGCCGAAGGAAGACCATAATGTCTCTTTGAACTACAGTATACCTTTGCATGAACTCGCTTAATACGAAATTTGTCATAATTTGAATTCCATCGAAGAAACGAAGAAATTAGGACACATATATATATATATATATATATATTGAACACCGAATATTTCAGTCCTTTGGAATTCGTGTTAACGAGGTTTTTTCGTAATTACTATTCGCGTGATGTGTAGAGATGTTACTATAAGATGGGACCGCTTTGACAACTACTCCTTGGCCATTGCTGGTAACATAACTACAGGTTATGGCCATTCACTCTTATTTTCTGTGCGTACGTCGAGTGTTGTCCAAGTTGTCAATGGCTTCGACACTATCTCTTGGAATGCCATCGTCCTGAATGACGTAGATTCGTTTACCGACTTGTCAAAGTAGACCCTTTTTAGAGTAACCTGTCCACATCCAGTGAGTTTCAAATTATGCAACATTTGACGGACTTGTGGGAATATCTAGATACGTCTCAAAATTGACAGCAAGCCGCCCGCTAATAATTAATATCTCGCTTTTGGTGATAGTGTGTCTCATTTTGTCACTTCACCAAGCTCTTCGTAAGTATCATCAAGTAATAATTAAAGTATAAAAACAAGGTAAGCCACACTTTCCACCAAAATTGGGATATTAACATTAATCATTGCGGGAAGCTTACTGGGGCCCTAGTGGCATCTCTCGTTACTGCCCTAAGTATTTCATTTGCTTTATATTCTTGTGCAATTTTTATTTCTTTTCCATGATATGTCGACCTCCCTTCCAAGTAAAGAAAATACAATTCAATTAACCTAATTCAAAAATTGGAATAACATGCATCGTTTTTCACAAGGGAAATTAATACCACGTGACCGTAACACTAATGCACATTGAGTTGTTTGCTCCACCATAAGTGTAAGATTATAAATTTCGTAAAAGTGACCAAGTATCAGAGGTCAGAACTCCGAAGACTTCTGTTTACATTCAAACTGTAATCCAAACATTTTCATTACACTATTTATCACAAGCAGGGAAAAGTATTATTGGAGTTAAATTGTATCTTAAAAACTATGAATATTAAACCACAACCAATTATTTTAAAAATAAAAAGGAATTGGAAGTTTCTTAACAACATATAACAGAATCTTTTACATTTTTTAAAATAATATTTCAGTCGGTGAGCTCGTTTTTCAGTGGACGAAATTAACGGCCGTTTTACTTCCTGTTTTCAGCATTGGACCTCTCAAACACAGAGGCTTAAGTGGCCTGCGAAATACTACACTAACATCATCTGATTTTGAAGTGCTTAGAGCAATTTTCAATGAGTTTGTAAAAAATATTGATGTTTTCGTGCCACGAGGAATAATTACTTTACAAAACGATGTTTATGCCTCCCATATTTTCCCCATCGTTTGATAATGAACAGACAAAATTGCTAATTGTAGATTTCATGATTTTTGACAAATTATCGTTTTTGACAAAAAACACTTATTCATATATAAAGATATAAATACGTAGATTAATAAAGAGAGGCTTACAAGAATGGCGTGGGTGGAATTTGCTTATTATTCGTACAATTCTTTTTTATAATCTAAAAGTCTGGAAGCTATAAGATGTATTTTCCCAGAATCTTATGCCATGTCTCAGGCGGGAATGAACATTCGCGAAATATACACAACGAGCAGTATGGAGGCTGACTGAATTTGAAAGAATTTTGAAGGCGTAGCATAATGAAGTAGTAGCTTAATTTAGTGTTCAATACTTACAATACAATACAGTTTAGTACATACTTTCTCAAAACACTCCTTGTGCAATCAAGAGCACTTTCTACTTACGTAGAAGAACTACTAAAAAGGGGGAAAAATAATCCACAAACACAAATAGTGAATGACTATTCGTGATATAAGAGCCAATTGATTCACATTGGTCTCAGGCATGAGATTTAGTGAAATGCAACTGACCCGGTGACAGTGTAAGATCGTGAATGTTTGAGCTTCTGCTTCTACCGCATTAAGCGATTCAGAAGAAAATCAATTTATTATTTAATGTATTTTGGACCTATTAAAATCGAACAAATACCGCAGATAACCCTTCTGAGTCCATCGGAAAATTGATTTTGTTTTTTCAGCTAGATCGCCAAACTTCTACACTGTGCACCGTTGACACTTGAACCCTAGGACCTCCAGGTCAAAGTGTGCAGTGACATCAATTGATGACCTGAGTTACCTAATCCGGTGTAGTGTTTTTCTTTTTTCTTTGCCTTCCACAGTATGAAGTCGGTTTGAGTGAACATGAATGGCGAATAATGGATGATGAGAGAGAATGATTATGAATGGCACTGCCTACCTTGCTGAATATGTACTAGTATTATACATTTCATATTTTTTTTAATTCAATTACTCTTACAGTTTTAATATAGTTTAAGTATTATTAATCTGGAAATGTATAATGAACATTTCGTTATCATGGCACGAGCCATATTTCCATTTCAAGCGTTTTGTAACAGTTCACTATTCAATCTGTCTCGCCTCTTTCTGCAGAGACATGTGCTCGCTTGCACCTCTCAGAGTAGGCCTACTCTGGGCGCTGCTTCGCTTCGCACCGTATTCTGAGAAAAGGCTTTGTTGAAAGCGAAGAACAGCAGCATATTGAGACCATACTTGACACATGCGCGTTGTGCGTAGGCCAGCTATTTCTCGTACTGCCTGCCCTCACGGAAGACTCGGATTTCCACTCGTATACAAGCCGCATAGTGCGTGTGTTTACTGTTTTATTGACGAGGTAACAAGAGGATGTTTACTATTTTGGAAGCAATTAGTTTTTTTATTTTAAATTAGCATACTGCGGAGTGTTTCTTGATTAGTAATACTCGATTTTTTATATATAAATGTTATTTTACATTTATATTATGAGAGATACAGTAAGTGAACTACTAGTTACACATTTTTCTCAGCTTAACGAAGTAGAAAAGTGACATATTTTGGACGATTGTCGAGCTACTTCAATGTTGAGCACAGTTGTTCGTCGTACTGGCGAGAAAAATGCAATACGTCATGGTTTGATTCACACAAATGGCTATCAGTGAAGTTAACGCTAAGCTTTATTGATGGCCGTTATTTTATTGTCAATGAAAAAGAGAACTTGAACAATGAAGAAGAGAACAAAAATATGAAATGTCATAAGATCACATATTTAACTCTGTGAATCTTAAACACCTGAAAAAAATTAATCTTATTCTTTGATTATTGTCAGAGCAATACTAACTCGCAACACTTTTTTTAGGTCACGTCATGAAATCACGTCTCACACTTTCTTAAGATCTTATCTTGAAATCACTTCTTCGCGTGATTAATGGAATTAATGATTTGGAATGTTATAATATCAGAGAGATAATTTTTATGAGCAAATTGAATAAAATTACCAAAAACAATTGGAATGAGATAGGGAATCGCCACCATGCCCCAATCCTCGGATACGCCGCTGTTTAGTAAACTGTTTTGCATACTCTTAACATTTGTTCACCACTGGTTGGAATATGTTGTTGTGCGATCATTGAATCGAAAACGACACGGATATAACAGCAAACGTGGGACGAGGCCCCTTGCACTGAGAAAACCTGCAACATGACAGGCGAAACGTCGGCCACTCAGCCAACGACACGGCGTCACCCGGACAGCCTAGAAGTCATGAACTCGAGCCGCGGAAGCATACGTGTACACTACCATCCCGGTTCCCGGAGAACACCAATGGAGGGCGAGCGGTCGACAACGGACCCCAAAGAAAATTGCTGTATATTTGAGGGAAGCATATATTCAAGAGTTAATGATGCATGTATTTAGCTATGAAAGGCTTGATTGTGGGAGATGGTCCAGAAAGGTATGCGAGTAGTTTCCTTTAGTCAGAAGAAAGAGGTAGACCCAGAGAGAAATGGCAGAAACAGATTTTTAACGATATGCAAAGCAGATGACTAAAAGAGAGTGACTGGAACGATAGAGAGGTATGGAGATTGGGATGCGAGAAACGGCCACAAGAGCTGTAAAACACTCGCAAGAAGAAGAAGAATGTGTTTGTGTTAAAACATTTTCAGCTTTCGAGCTATGGCAAGAGCATACATATTTCGAACATTTTCTGTTCTTGCGATCTTTCCGGAATATAGATAGCCACTGTTTTTAAAAAAAATTAGTTCAAATTCGCAATGTTACACCGAATGCACAACGGTTGTTTTTTTATAGTATATCTTTATTAGTGAACGAATGTACATAGTTCAGTATTATGAATACTACATCATATGTATTTTTATGACTTATATTTAACTTAAATGCTAATCTTACAACTAAATCTAACACTGAATGCACAACGGTTACATACAGTGGCAGATACTAAAATAAGATAGCACAGAGTTTCGAGCTTATCTGGCTGTAAGATAACGCTGGAGTTACCTAGAAACGAATATGCATAGCGACAGTATCGAATTGTTTTCTGAAATCTTACAAGCGGTCAAAGAAGAGTCTTATCATTGAGTTTAGGAACTTTCCAGTAATAAAAGTCCTAAACGACATAATTCCTTACCTAAATAAAAATAGAATAAAAATCTGCGCAGGACTTTGTCTTTGACCCTTTTTTCGGTTGGTTTGCGAATGTTAAGTAACTTTTGTGGTTGAAATATTTCCAGTTGATTGTATTGTAACTTTCGCTCCGTATTTAAATTTAGTTTTGAAAAAATGAATGTCATGTTAAATAAATCCTTAAAATATTTTACATAAATTTCACTAAATATTTTAATATTCGTTTTTTGGTTCGGTCACTGGAACTTTGTACGTTTTGTACGTTATTTAGAATATTGCACAATATTCGGTCATTGAAATTTCGTACTTAGAAATGAATCGAATAAATTTAACGATCTTCGTACATAACTTGTCATAATCGTGAACTTCAATTGTTTTTTAACTTCAAGGATTCTGCGATACAGTTAAAATGCTATGCAAAAACCCAGAATGTATAAATGTTCAGCTATATTTTTAAAAATAAATATTTTTGTTGGTGATATGTTTTCAAAGAGTGACTAGATATGATTTGAAATAAATTGAGTATCAGAACAGAATCAAGTTTCTGAGAGGAGTCGGATTTTTTCCCCATACCCAATCCACCTGAATTTCATATCCACCGCTTCTAATTGCAGAGTCATGTTTCACCATAAACGCAACCGTTTCTCAAACCCAACGAACTATTTATACTTTTTCCCTAAAGTCTATATAATTATGAACATTTGGAAAATATATTTTATAAGGTATTTTTAAGATTTGACTGATTATCATATTTGATAACAAACAAAATTTTGGAGTGGGTGTGAGCTTTCTGTGTCAGTGAACACAGGTATTAAGATGCTTAGGTATATCTAAGTCCTCAGAATCATGTATCCTTTGTGGTCTATTAGGAATCATTATTTCTCTTGTATGTGTATTTCAAAAAGTAATATGGGTATATTAAAAAAGGAAATTAAGCCACGAGAGCCTGAAGAAGTTTAGGTTGCTTTATAGTTAAAATTATCAAATTTTTTTGTTGATTGGTTCGTTTTCTTGTTGTTCTTCATGCATGTTGATAACATTTTTTCTATTGTATGGTTTTAGATGTTCAATTTGTAAATGCAAAATATCTACTGAACAAATAAAACTTCATTCTTTAGCATACACATTTAGATTAACTATAAAATAGTTTGTTGCTGAATATAAAACGAAAGATAATCTAATTATATGATTTAACTATGATCTCAGTACGCATTTTCATGCCCTCAAGTATACTTAAGTGTGAAAACTCCACAAAAAAAGTACTACAAACTCCAGAAGATGTTAGAAGTCATGTAACATTTCTCCACTTGCTAAAAATTTACAATAAACAGCATCTAATTTGGATAAACTCTGTTATGTTTCGTAAAATAGCTACGCAAAATCACTTCTAAATTTGTATTATTTCCCAACGTCAATAACAAATTCTTATAAAATCAGTTACATAAGTGGGGAAAACATTTTTCCTGTGAACCAGATCAGTAACGATGTGGCAAATAGGCTTTTTATTCCCGCGCTTTGCGTAGGAACGGTTTTGAAACTAGTGAAACTTGCTGCATTCACATCTTTACGTCGGAGTGAAATCGTTGTCTATTGCGAGGTGCTAAAGGTAGCGGGTCGGCGCTTTCGAGCTTCCATCTGTCTCCTACATTCGTCACTTAACCTCTTGAATTTCTATTGGAAGGAAAAGTAATTTGAAAACGATCTTCGTTGTGGATGTTCCAAAATATTTTGGTTTTTTACTTACCTCAAAGGTTTTAAGCCATTTTTATTTTATTCCTACATCAAGGTAATAATTCTGATATTGATTTTTACTTCTAATAGTTTATTCTGGAGAACACTCGCCTCAAATATATTTTACAAGTATACGGAATTGTAATTCATAGATAGCAATAACTTAAAACATATTTTTGATATTTATACATTATGTTACAGTAACTACTAAGAATATTGTTAAAATAATTGTTAATATTCATGTTAATGTTAATGTTGGCCTTCAGTGCCAATCAGACCACGGCCTAGAAGCTCGGAAAAATTACCTTCTATTGACTCCGGCCGTGGAAGCCTACGATGCTATGTAATGTTAAAGTTTCGAAAACCGTTGCTTGAATTTACGATAGCATTTGAGTCATTATATTAATGTGAAGATCGACCATCAGGACATCTTTATTGGCAGCAACTTAATATCTGTTGCTGCAGCTTGAAGAATCGTATCATTAATACAGTAATAGTAGTATACGCAATTAGTTTATAATGTTAAGCTTTAGTACTCGTACATAAGTGCAAAGTTTGAAAACGAGTGACGTTGGGGGCGTAAACGACGTTGGGGGTTTAAAATTTGTACAAATGCAATAAAGCAACATTATAAACGAGTTGCATACGCAAGTTTTTTGTATATCAGCATTATAAATGTATAAAAGAATCAAAATTAAATTTTTGATTGCGAGAAAACGGTGGTCGCCTGTTCCTTTTTCCTTTACTTCCCCCCGCTACTCTCTCAACGATTGGCTCAAAGTGTGATGACGCAATCATTCGTGTCCTAAAATTCTATTATATCATAATTTGTGACAAAAAATACTTGATTATGAACGATTTCTTTGCAAAAGAAAAGTCGTTTATAAATCTCATATACAAAAAAATGTTGACGGTACATAAAACCATTGTATTATAGTCGTAGGCTCCAAGAGTCTTAGGAATAGGCATAGATATCACCAGCCTACATTTACTATTTGAGATTTTGTAAGTTCATGCGGGCAGCTATCTTCTTTATTCGCTGTCGACCGTCAGTAACTCACATGAATTTTACGAGCACTGACGGGGTAAAAGACTGTTTGCCACAGAGATAAGCGTATCTTCTACAACAGCCCAATTGCAACGGTTCGCTTCACGCTTCTACTACTTCTCAAAGCCTTGAAGAAGACGCGGAAAATTTCTTAAAGTTCCTACAAATCTTGAAATTCAAGTGTCATGACAGCTATGTTGCTCCTTGTCACCGTCTGGATGACATGTGAGCAGTCATGTAGAGCTTTTTTTGTTTAAGCTTTGTTGGCGCATGTTTTACGTGTTTATCAATTTCGGATAATTAATATTTATTTTTTCGAATAACTAATAACTGCCTCAGAGGTACGCAAGTAAAAAATGTCCAAGCGATACAATTAGTTCCAAGAATGTCTTATGATCCGTGGACTAAAGAATGAGTTGCTACACAATCCAAAAGAATTTCGAAAAGAAACAAAAATAAAAGTTTAACTGTTCAAATGACTATTCTCGAAGTGTAGGTTTTAAAAAATAATTTGTTTTACGAGACTGATGTATTACCAAAATATTATATTTTTCAGTCTTTATATTTTTGTCTTTACGTATCTGTGGAAAAGACGAAACTAGTGTTTGGGTGTTAACACTAATTTTCTCACAAAAATATCCATGTAGACACACTTGTAAAATATATCTTTGTGATAATTCAATGAAACGTTTGGAAAACAATCGTATCGTATAAACTAATTGGAGGAATAAAATGACATGCAAACCACACTTTAAAAAAATCAATTCCTGTTAATACGTATGATTACACTGAGGCTGCTTATTTTATACAGAATATGACAATTTCCAGCAACAGAAATTAATTTGAAAATTAAATATTATTTCTCTGTTAAAAACGTATTAATAAAGTAATGGATAAAAAATTTCTCAAGAGAGAAAGGAATCAAATTACGATATATTTCTTCCAAACCTTTGTCAGGGTTTTGTTCACATAATTATGTCATACACGATTCCACGTCGTGCTCGCGAATGCTTCGTAGAAGACCTCTGCTCCCACATGAAACACCGTAATGTGCCCCGTCGCTACCCTCCCTGGTCTCGAGCCTGACAGCCGACGGCTTTGTAGGCAGAGTGGTGGGGCGTTGGCGCTGCTGCCCACAACGGAGGCGGTGAGCACACTGGTCCGAAACAGAGACGGTGCATCCGACGAAAGGACGAACCTGGAGAGGTTGCTCAGAGGACCACCATAATATCACTGCAATGCCTCTGGCAGTGCGGTCCTAGGTTCGAGCGCTGACGAGGGTAGGATTTTCGACAATAGCGTGCCAGCTTGGTCGAATTCAGTCGCTGTCTGGAGGAGAATTCTAGCGGTCGGCTCCTCTGGTCGGTAGTTTCCCGTGGTTTCTCCGATCACCCTAGACGAATGCCGGAGAAGTACCCTAACAAACAGAGTACTCTACTACACTACCCCACGTGCCGGGAGGCCGATTGGGAGATTAGAGCTTGTCCCGCCTGGGAGGGTGACGGGATACTCCTGGTTAGCGAAAACCCTGCTAGCCAACGGTAGTTCGGCACCGAATCTCGCCATCCAGCAGGAGACTATCACCGCCTCCTCCCGATGAAAGAATGCACTACACTTACGGGACTATTGACCTTAGTAGTTGATGCGCTCGAAATCACTAACTATCAACCAATCAATCCCCGAAAGATCGACCCAATCGACTTCCCGTGAGTGTTTCAAACGCGTGATGTGCATTCATGAAAAATGCTTTGACCAAAGAATGCGGATCCACCAGTTTCCGTGTTCCCGTACGCGTCAACTGTTGTGGTCATTAGTTGGGGAAGTGCGTGTTGTAATGCGACAGGTTGCGATGTTCTTTCCACACTAGAATACGAGATTCGACGCCGACGTACAGATCGGCTTATGGTCACAGTATCTCATCCACCAGAACGCTGTCCCAGTCAGAGCCAGCACTACCTGTTTTCCAGCATATGTATGTAAATGTAAGTGGGATTAAGTGTAAGGGGAGAAGAAAGGAAAAAGATAAGAAGAGAAGATCGCATGTGGTCCATGATCGCATGGTCCTTGGCCCTTTTAGGGTACGTTTCCGGGATTCGCCTGGTATTGATAGGAGAAGACACGGGAAGTTACTCATCAGAGCAGCCAGTCCTTTCTCCTCCAGACAGCGTCGGAAATAGACATAGCAAACTAGGTAACTTCTTTTTGAGAGCTTAATCTTCCGCGGCCGGTGTCAATAGCTAGTTGGAGGCTCCTCGACCAAGACATAAATGCCGACGTTTCGCCCGCCTTTAATTTCGGTCCGCACTTTGCCCTGAGGAAGGCCGAAAATAACTGTCTTTGGCAACGCTGGCAAGTCAGGAATGGATCTCTATGACTTCCCGTCAGAGACACTGCAATGACCTTTAATCATCTCAACTGGCGTACCAGTTGAATTTACTCTTATCAGGAAGTAATGTTCGATGTTTTCTAAACCTGCGTACTCTATCAAAAGGAATGCAATATTTTATAACGACTACATTATATGTAAATGAGTCTGAAGTGCAAATAGAAAATATTATATGAGATAAAGCTAAATATGCGTAACTTTTATTTAGATAAATGTGGAGAGTTTGTGAGATTACGTACAATTTTCAGTAGTTTTACCTCAAGAAGAGAAGAACGGTACTGTTTCTAATGTAAATTCAGGAACCTCCGTAAAGAATACCTTTATTTTCTTTCCTCACTTTACAATAATTGCCTGCAAGACGAACGTTGGGAGTGCTTCACGACCATTAATATTACGATTCACAATTATTAATGATGCAGATATTGGTGAGATTGATAATATTATTAAAATAATACATGATCAGTTTGCCGACGTTTGAGAAAAGACCATTCGAGAAATAATAAATAAAATTTTAGATAATACAAGTTTCAGATCGTACTCAATTATAGAAAACAAACGTTCTGATACGTAATCATTGTGAACATCGTTCACGTACAACGTATTGCCCATTAGCGTGGGACTAGAAGATTAGACTAATCTTCAACAATGCATTAGAATACAATGTTGTCTCATGCCAATGTTGATAAGTTGCGTGTGGGTGTAGATATCAATTGGTAAATAACTAAGAATTCTTGTTTAAATCGAGTTATCAATGAGGGTGGAATTATATATTCTGAAACATTAGCAGAATTAATCACATATTTTTAATTTTATGCACAATCTGAGCAATTATGGGAACCTGATTCATTTTGGACTAAATTACGGGCCAAGAGATAATTGTACAATAAAAATAACGATAAAGCAATAAAACAGAAATATAATATTTACCTGAAACTTCAATAAAGAAAACAGTGTTCAGATAAATAAAATATTTCGAAATGAAATTCCATTCTCCGCGCAAATAGGGAATGTTGCTTTAAAACTGATATTTTTATATTTATCCTAAAGTAAATAAACAATTTAAAATTGACACTGAAGTTTAAATTAATTTATAAAAGAAACCAATTTCATGTAGTTTCATTAAAGTTTTAATTTGCTTGTACCTCATGTACCCAACCACGATCTTAGCTTCACAACAATAGCAACGAACAAAGGTTGAGTGCCATTGTTATAACAATGTGTTCATCTTCTATTACTTCTAAATAAGACTGGAGAACCATAGAGGATTTACATTGAAGTTACCATTTTCCCATTCCCATGACTCCATAATAATACCTCAGTGACTGCCTGCTTTAATTATTCTCCAATATGGAAATTCCAAGATACTAACTTTGACAGGTACAAGGATGTTCATCAATTTTGATTTCATCAATAAAAATAAATGAAATTAGCATACTAGAAGAAAATTTCTCAATCTTCATCAATAAAAAAATTGAGAAACTGACTGATCTCATCCTCAAAACAGCCGGAAAACAATTCCAAAAACGTCAGGAAAACCAAGAAACAACTCCCTTGGTGAAATGAAAACAGCGAAAAAGCTCATAAATTGTACAGACACTCCTTCACAAAATATAAGAGACATCCAATCATAGAAAATCATATTGTATATCAAAAAGAACTCAGGCAAAGGCAATATGAATGTATAAAGAAAATTAAGGCAGTCCTTGATTGACTTTATCTCATCAACTTACTTCTCTAACCCAACAGACAATTGAAAAAAAATAAATCAATAAATGTCATAAACAGTACATCCAATCTAAATTTATGTTACACAACATTCAATATTACCTCTTCTATCGAAGAAATTGCAAATATTTTAGCATCTACGTTTGCTAATTATTGAAGCTACGGTAACTTTAACGATGAATGCCAAGTATGCAAATCTAATTTGAATATCACAATGGAGAGAATTATCCAACAAAATTCTTCTAGTAATTCTACATTAAACTATAGCGTACAAGGAAACGAAGGTGGACATATGATAGCTCATACTAGAAATACAGGCCTGGGATCAGATGGAATATGTAATATTTTTCTGAAAGAACTGCCGACAAATGCTATTGAATATGTAACCCAACTATTCAATGAAATAATAACCGCTGGTTAATTCCCTGATAAATGGAGAGAATCCATAGCTATCCCGATTCTTAAACCTAACAAATATCTAACCAACTCGAATAATTACAGATCTATTACCTTAACGTTCACCCTCTGCAATTTACTGAAAAAAAAAGTTCAGTAAAAGACTTAACTGTAGTTAGATTAAACCTTATATATTATGAAAATTTGATTAACAATAATATTTTTGTTCTTGTTGTAATTGTAACTATTATATTTGTATATACAATTGTATAATGACAGGGGTCGCTGATGACCTTGAAGTTATAAAGCGACCATAAATAAATACATTTAAAAAAAGACTTAACGAGCATCTTGAATATTATAATTAAATTTCACCATTCCAAAATGGTTTCAGACGAAATCATTCTACAACTGATCATCTATTAAACATTCATAGTGACATTTGTGATCCCTTTATAACAGACCAACCAATCTTGTGACTTAATCTAGACGTGAAAAAGGCTTACGATATGGCATGGACAGTCCACAGTCTGGAGAAGAATATAGCGATTGGATACTGTGATGTGTTGTTTTCCGTGTTTTCTCCGATCAATGCAAGGCGAATGTCGAAGCAGTACCGCACGCGATCTTTCCTTCCTTCCTTATCCTCCCTCTCCCCCTCCCTACATACTACGTCTGCTTTCTCTACTCTACCACACATGTAGGAAGACTAGTCAGGAACTTAGAGCTTGACCCAGTGGATGTGATGCCCGATTTACCCGAAGGGAGATATCCCCGAGAACTAATCTCTCTGTAGACGCTAGATTTCAACTCTCAGCGGGGCAGGAACATCGTGATCTCTCGTGTTACAAGTGTACTTACGACACTAATGTATTTAGTAGTTGAAGCGCCCGGAAACACTGTACACTCCCTTCCACCGGGAGAGACGGCTCAGGGTATCCATTGATGTCTCGGGATTGCCTCCGACCGAGAGGTTCTAGGTTCGAGACTCGACGGTGGCAGGATTTTCGACACTAGCTACATAACTAGACTGAGTTCAGCCCCTGCCTGGAGGAGAATTCTAGCGGCCGGCTACTCTGATCGGTAGTCTTCTTGGTTCCTCCGATCAACACCAGGCGATCACCGGAGCGGTACCCCAAAAACGAACCGCGCGCGATCTTTCCTTCCCATTTCTTGTCCTATTCTACGTCTTACTTATACACACATTGACGTACATGCACAACATTATCACACTTGTCGGGAGACCGGTTGGGATCTTAGAGCTTGTCTTAGCTGGGGCGGTGCCCCGCTGGTGAGAGATACCTGGTTAGCGGAGAATCCCGCTAGCCGACGGTAGGTCGGCGACGGATTTTGACAATCAGGATGGAACAATCAGCGTCACCTCCAAGTATGAACTACACTAACGAGAATAACGACCTTAGCTGCGCGCTCTTAATCATTAATCAATACATTAATCAAAACACTCCCACCCCTAGAATAGATAATTTTGCTCGTCTTCGTCTTCACGTGGGCCCACTGTGGCTGTGGCAGGCACAGGGGGCGGTGCGCGGTTGCCGCCCCGCGAGGGCGGCAGGTGGTGGAGCGAGTCTGTGCCCGCACCCACCGCAGTAGGCTGGTGGCGACGGCCCCCCAAAAAAACGCTTATTATGAGCGTAGGATTCCTGAGCGCCCGCCCGCCCGCCCTCCCGCTCAGTGCGTGGGCTACGCCCATGTCCTTTTTCAGCACGCTCTCCAACCCTGTGCGCCTCTCTGGGCTTTGCAGCGTTGGAAATTATTCCACTCTTTATTTACGGAGTTTATTTTGTCACAGAGTGTGTTCATTTGAGTCTATCCGGTAGAGAAGTTCATTTGATTATCGTTATATAATAGATTGTAACGTCGTGCCAAGGGGTCAGATGGACAACACATGTAAGGCCAGCGAGGGGGCGGGGGCAGTCCTTTGGCGGCAAGCGGAAGGCCGCCAGGCCGGCCCCTCTGGGGCAGTCCTTTGGCGGCAAGCGGAAGGCCGCCACAGGTGGGCCCCTCCCCGGGCCCGGGTGGGCGTGTCTCGGAACGCGGGTGTCAACTGGCGCAGAGGGAATTGATGGGCGAGTCCAGCCGCGGTGCAGCTGGACTCCAAATTGCAAACAGGCCCACGTTTCGGGATGAGAGGACGCCGCCGGCATGTGAGGTCTGTCACGTGACCCCTCGCGAGGCGGCTGGAAAGTAACCAGCCGTGGGCATTCGAGTTTGAACCGAATCGCGGTGCGGAAGGCACTGGTCACCCGCCAGGGGTTATCGCGAGCTTCGGCTGCGAGGTGTGGCGGTTGCCACGGGACAAAGACCAGGAGCGGCGCCAAGCCGCTGGGGTTTGCGTCAGGCTGGGGCGGGGATGCCTCAGAGGTATGCAGTGCTGGGAGTGCAGCGCGTTTCCGAGGAGTGTGTATATAGTGTAATAAAACTTGTAAATAAAACTGTATAAACAACTCCGTGTCTGTGTGTTACTCGCACCCGACGACGCCACAGGTTGAAGACAGAGTTTGAATTCATCGTGGATGCGTCGTTTTCATTATCTGGTTAAATAGAGGAGATTGATGGATCTGAATTGTTTTTTAAAAGATTTCCACGATTTTCCTATTTTTCCCCTTAAATAAAAGTGGACCTTAAAAAAGCTTAAAAAATGGCGCAGGTCGCATATTCGTTCATTTTTCTAAATTTTCAGAAATTGCTCAAAATTCAAAACGTTTTCAGTGTCTTTTTTCAACTACAATACTTAAGATAGAGATTTTAATTAAATCTTTTCATAAAAAGATCTTAAATCTTTTATGAAATCTTAAAAGAGATTAAATCTTTAAATAAACTTATGTTCAATTTTTCAGTACTCGCCTGACCGCTGTGGTGTGCGGATCGTTCCCGCAGCTCCGTAGTGTCTTACCTTGCTCGCCCGCGAGGGCGCCAAGATAAGGAAAAGTCTAGCGATAACAACCAGTGCGCACTAGCTCTAAGTGAACAGTTACAGTTGTGAAGCATAACGGTGTTTCATCCTATTCATATCCAAATCAACTTAACAAAAGATAATATATACTAAAACTCAGTCGATTACCGAAGTATTTTCGGGTAGGATCAGTAGCATGTAGTGCGATTGCATGCTACTGACACCCGGGAAGCTGTTTACTTCAAGAAATGTCATCCGAAGAATCAACAGGCAGCGACAGCAACGCCATGGATCATGATTCATCTGCTCCCGTCAACCTGACGCAGAATGTATGGCAAATATACACACCAGCTCGGTCAAAAAGGCCGAACCCTGACGTCCTCGACCCTGATGCTAATAGAAGGGTAAGGCAAAAGACAGCGTCTTGCGATAGTAATACTAGTGTATATACAGTTCCCACCAAGAATCAATTCAGTGCTCTTGATATAGAAGGTACAACAGAAAACAATGAGGAAACCTTTTCAAAAACCACTGTACCTCCAATATTCGTGCCAAATGTGAATAATGTTCCAGCTATGATAAAGTTTTTAAAGGAAGCCTTAAAAACAGAAGATTTCGAAATAAAATCTCTAGCAAACGACAAAATTAAAATAGCGCCGAAAACTCCTAATACCTACAGGGAAATAATAAAACATTTATCAGCCAACAGTCACGTATACTATACATACCAGTTGAAACAAGAACGTGCGTATAGAGTTGTCTTGCGACACATACATCATACGGTAGATGTAAAAGATATCAAGGCTGCACTTCTGGAAAAGGACCACAAAGTTAGAAACATTATAAATGTTCGCCACAGACTAACTAAAACACCTCTGCCTCTATTTTTTGTAGACCTTGAGCCCAAACCTAACAACAAAGAAGTGTTCAAAATTAACCGACTGTTAAATTGTGTTGTTGCTTTCGAACCACCACGCCTGAAACGCGAGATAGTACAATGCAAAAACTGTCAGAGATATGAACATACCAGATCGTACTGTGCATACCCGTATAGGTGTGTTAAATGTGGAAAAGAACACGACCCAGATAAGTGTTTAAAAGAAAAGCAAAGTCAACCAACTTGTGCTCTGTGTGAAGGCAATCATCCCGCCAACTACAAAGGTTGCAAAGTATGCCAAGAAATACTAAAAAGGAAAGGGTACAGCAACTCAAGTAAACACAGAATGTTTCAACAAGAGACGCATGTGCAGACACAAAACAGTAACATTGAAACTACTTATTCTCACGAAAACTCAAGAAGCAGACATGTAAATGCAGGAACATGGGCCGATGTTGCGCGATCAAAGCCTGTAGAAAGACATGAACACAACGACAATAGCCATTCCATTATGAATATTATACAGCACTCCTTTGAGAGGTTTGAAAACATACTAATGCAGCAAAGTCAACAAATAAACTCTCTCATCAACCTCATAACGTCGCTTGTCTCCAAACTATCTAATGCCTAAATTCCTTCGCATTGCAGCTTGGAACGCCAACGGCTTGGCAAATCATCGCCAAGAAATCGAAATATTTCTCAACGAAAACAAAATAGACATGCTACTCATCTCTGAATCTCACTTCACAGAAAGAAGCTACTTTAAACTGAAGAACTACACTTTATACGATACTAAACACCCCAGTGGCAATGCCCATGGTGGCACAGCAATATTAATAAAAAGCACTATAAAACATCAAGAACAGGAAGCTGTACAGGAACAGGATATTCAAGCAACAACTGTACAAATTATGGACTGGAGTGGACCAATCACCATCAGTGCCATTTACTGCCCTCCAAGATTCAAAATAGACAAACAACGATTTGAAACCTATTTTAAGTCTCTAGGAAATAGGTACATGGTGGGAGGAGACTACAATGCCAAACACACGCAATGGGGATCCAGGCTCATCACCCCAAGAGGGAGAGAACTGCTGAAAGCAGTTACCTCACTTCAGCTAGAAACCATTTCTACAGGAGAACCTACCTACTGGCCTACCGACCTAACCAAAACCCCAGATGTAATTGATATATTCATAACAAAAGGAATCCCATCCACTAACTGTATTATAGAATCTTCCCATGAACTGTCCTCTGACCACACTCCAATAATTATCACAGTCGGCAACAAAATTATTCTACAATCCCCTCCCGCGTCACTAACGAACAGAAAGACAAACTGGAACTTGTATAGAAAACAGATATCTATGAAAACAAACATCCGATTCCCACTAAAATCAGCTGACCACATAGACGAAGCGACTGAGTATTTAATACAAAATATTCAAGAAGCAGCTTGGACCGCTACACCGCAACTTCACTACACCCAAGGCTGCGTGAAATATCCAAAAGTTCTTTTGAACAAAATAGCCGAGAAAAGAAGACTAAGAAGAATCTGGCATACTTCAAAATATCCTGAAGACCGTACCAACTACAACAGAGCAACTAGGCAACTAAAACGCCTCCTAAACGAATTCAACAACAACAGGTTTCAAGATTTCATAACCAACCTTACCCCAACAGAAGATACCAATTACTCCTTATTTAAAGCCACAGGGAAGCTAAAAAAACCGACCAAATCAAATCCCCCAATCAGGGACGAAAACAAGTGTTGGGCAAGAAACCCCACAGAAAAAGTGTCTACCTTTGCCAAATACTTTGCTAATGTATTCCAGACTCATCCCATTATAAATACTAACCAAGAGCAACAAATCAGAGATTATCTTAACTCCCCAAACCAAATGACTCTTCCAATCCCGCACTTCACTCCCAGAGAAATTACCAAAACCATAAACGCCTTATCAAACAAAAAAGCTCCTGGCTATGACTTAATTACAACACCTCTTCTCAAAGAACTACCACGAAAAGGCAAGACTATAATTACTGCATTGTTCAACAGCATTATAAGAACAGGGCACTACCCGGAGCAATGGAAAGTAGCCCAAATTCAAGTTTTTCTCAAGCCTGGGAAACCTCCACATGAACCCTCCTCCTACCGTCCCATCAGTATACTTCCCATTCTATCCAAAGTATTTGAGAAACTTCTTCTATCAAGGTTACGTCTTCACATTGCAACCAATAACCTAGTCCCTGATCATCAATTTGGATTTAGACAACAGCATTCTACCGTCGAACAAGTTAATAGAATCACCAACTACATTGAGAATTGCTTCCAAGAAAAGAAATACTGTTCAGCCGCCTTTCTAGACATAGCCCAAGCTTTTGACAAAGTCTGGCACGATGGACTCTTATTTAAACTCAAGAATTTTCTACCGTATCCCTTCTTCAACATTATCAAATCTTTTCTATCCCACCGCACCTTCCAAATCAAATATCAAAATGAATTATCTGAATTCCATCCAATCAAGGCCGGAGTACCACAAGGTAGTGTACTCGGCCCTATCCTATACCAGCTCTATACTACTGATATACCAAAATCAGATAAAACAACCATAGCCACTTTTGCAGATGATACGGCCATATTAGCTTCGGATGACGACCCTAATGACGCATCAAGACATTTACAAGAACATCTCACAATGATTGAAGATTGGGCCAAAAAGTGGAAAATAAAAATCAACGAAAATAAATCAGTCCATATAACCTTTACCCTGAGAAAAAACAAATGTCCTATTGTCCACATCAACAACAATCCAATAGTACAGGTGGAAAGTGTAAAATACTTGGGAATACATCTAGACAAACGGCTAACGTGGAAGCATCACATCTTAGCCAAAAAAAGCACCTTCAACTTCAAACAAGAAAACTATACTGGTTACTAGGATACCACTCAAAACTATCACTGGAAAATAAACTGTTGATTTATAAAGCTATCATAATTCCAATATGGACCTACGGCATCCAAATCTGGGGCACAGCAAGCAAGAGTAATCTCTCAATCATACAGAGATTTCAATCCAAGACCCTAAGAATGATCGCGGCAGCACCATGGTTCATCACAAATGCAGCACTGCACAAGGACTTAAAAATGCCCACTGTCTTGGAAAGAATAGAATTTATCAGCTCAAACTATCTCCAGCGCCTTGAAAACCATCCAAACCACTTAGCCCTCAACATCCTAGACAATAGTGCAGATATCCATCGACTAACCAGAACCTCACCCCTACAACTCCCATATAGATTTTCAACAAATAACTGAAACATTACCCTCAGCTAATAAACTATCCCACTTGCAGCCAACCCAAAATAATACTTGCTTTTTGTTATAGTATGAAGAAATAGATGAAGAGTACCGATGGGATACCTTCACTGGAAATCAATCATTGTCATAACAAGTCTACAACAACATATTTACTTATTATTTTGTAAAAAATAGATTGTAAATTTTTTGTAATATAAAAAAAAAAATGTTCAATTTTTCGAAAATATGATTAGTCTTTGCGTTATATGTATTAGCAGTTTCCGAGAAATATGGGCTTTATTTAAACAAATATTTTCAGAGAAATGGCTCAAAACTTTTTTTAAAACTATTTCTTCATGAGTAACGAAGAACACTAAAAGTGTGGCTCTGGTCCCAGTTTCCGTAAACTCTCTGTACTAAAAAAATTAACATTCGAAGAGTACCTTTGATGATAAATATTTTTTACTTAATGAAATCTGTTTTACAAAATAATTTCTTTAAAGAAGGCAATGCAATTTTTTATTGAAAAAGTGAGTAGATTTGCGAAATTTTTCTTCAAAATTGCAAATTTGGTTTACCCGTGTTTCTTTTGTCAAAAAGCGTCGCGAGTTAACAAGTAGCAATAATGCGACATGTCGCCTTGCGCAATATTGCACATAACATGTTGCAATACTGCGACAATGGCAACGTTGAAACACTGCAGTTTCAAATTCTTAGAATTGCTTCTCATTGTTGGTTTATGGAAGGCAGTCGAATTTGTGTTGATGTATTGGCTTTAAAATAATTAATTTTCACACCTAATGCGCTACGATTGGTAATGAGTTTTACAACTGATAGCTGAGATGTGTTAATACGGAAAGTAACTGCCGAATTATAAAATTACGTTACCATTAATAATGTGAGAAATAACGTTCTCTTGTAGAACATTTAGTTTCGAATATCTCACGATTCGTTTAGAGTTTTTTCAAGAGATCCAGAAATGGTTGCAATGTACGTAATATTCCGAGAACGTATGAATGTGTATTATTCGCGCACGTTTTCTTGAGCCCTCGCTTCGCAAGTTGCGAGAGGAGTGGGGAGTTTGGCATTTTTTCACAAAAGGAATTTTACATCAAACCAATGCGTTCGTTTTTCCATGCAAAATCGTTTCTATTACACAGGACCGAACATTTCTGGTTAACAGACTTTGCCTAAATCGCTCGTTGCTCTCATTTATTCTTAATTCACCTAATGTTGGCAAAGGAGTGGGGGTAGGTATTCTGGAGCTCAAGAAAACGTGTGCTCAAGATACTCTTGCAGCGCCACTAGTTAACCATTTGTCCACTGTCCCGTTACAATGGTCATTGAAAATTCTCACATGTAGTACGTCCAACATTCTTGCAGCGTCTCTCATCGCGGCCATCGCCCCAAGTCGCAGCGCTCCGCGGCTGGGCGAGTGCCAAGGCGGCGTACGTGTTCTATCGACGCGCTCCTCGCTCGTGACTCAAACGCTCCGCGAGCTGACACCAGCATTTGTGGCTTTGACGCATCGGACAGTGTTGTCGGAAGCTCTAAACTGCAAACAGCAGCTCAAAATAGATTTTTTTTGTTTTCCTTAAAAAAAAGGTGTCTGAATTTTTCTCCCCTGTCGATGTTTGTATCTGGGCCAATATATATATATATATATATATATATATATATATGTGTGTGTGTGTGTGTGTGTGTATTAAAAGTACGTGATCAATAATTTAACATTTTCACACTTAAAACATATTCTGGTTTAGCCATCTTATTTCTGAGATTATTTCCAAACACTGTTTTGAGGGAAAACAGTTCCGATGTTCTTCTTTAATTAATCCTATTGTAATTATATTTCGCAGAAATTTACAAGTGTGACAATATTCCAACTAAATTACACATACGAAATTCACGAGTAGTATAGCCATGCCAGTGTTTTTATGCGTGTGTGTGTGTGTATTTGTGTGATTGCACAAGTAGTGCCAAGGATTTGTAGCAGAAAAATTGCTTACAAAATGTAGGTCATGGGCGAACATGGAAAACCTGAGAGTGTGATCGTACGAACGACTGCGACTAGTCTCGCGGTGTCCTTGCCGAAGCGGAAAGTTTTCGCAGGGAGCCGCTGCTCCACGCCGGCCGGAATGGACACAGGAGCCGTTGACAGACTGCATGTTAGCGGAAGACGTTTGTTTTTTGTTTTTCACGTCGTGCACCAACACAGTAATGAGACGATCGTCCTGCCACTAATCGATTTTTGAATTCATTTTCTGGATAATTCCAGTCGTACAAAATCTCTTTTTCAAGCACGATTGTTGTTCTATTTTGAATATATTTCTTTTGTTTTCCCGAATAACACTCGAGACAGAGAATTTTAAGCTCGTGAACGATTGCAGGAAGTAATAACTATTCTAGATATTCAAAATATTTGTGACCCCTGGAATTTTTATTCCCATTGTATTACCCAAGTATCAATATCTAGTTCAGTAGTTTAAAGAATACTTAGGTAATATTTGCTTTAGGTACATAGAAAGTTCATGAAAAATATATATTACTGGAACATAATTTTGTAAATAATAGAATTGTGATCGCAAAACATAACTAGTCCCCGGGGAAGATCGTACGATTATAAAGTGAATAAAGTTTTAATTTTATTGCATGTGAAAGCATAAACATTTTAAACGTATTCCAATAATGAAACTGTTTTAATATCTATGAGTATTTAATATAATCTGCCCGACGTAGGGCATAGCCAATATAAAAAACTAAATTATCGATAAAATGTGCGACAGGAAATAATTGTTCGCAATCAAAGTTATAATAATTTTATTAATTATCTCAATCTCACTATCAATTATCTCAAGTTCAACAACAATAAGTAGAAAACACTCAGTCTAAAGAAATCAAGCAATCGGGCTAACAGCAGAAAAACAAACGTCAATTCTGCACAAAGAATGATATATTCATCCTTTCGAGGTTTAAACACACTTATAGGAGGCGAATGAAATAAGGAAATTTGTCAGATGAGCACATCTACAGCCATATGCAAGATGGAAAGAAGCAGCAGCAAGTATCTTTCCTCTAGAATTCCATGGAAATATTTTCTTCAGGGCATATTTTAGGGTGGGAACACATTGAATCTTAAGAATTATGGTGTGTTCTGCCAGTTGTGTTCAAAGCTGTTTCATAAATTATGCTTTTCTTCAGAAGATTCCTTAGAGGAAAGTGATTCAGACGACGAAAAAATATTTTTGTGTAAAATGTTTAGACTTATTAAATGACTGAAGCATAATAAATCAACTGTAACAAGCCATTTAGATCAAAATGCTATCTGACTTCGTTGGGTGTGTTTACAATTCATTTTTCTGAGTGCCCATCACTATATTTCAAAGTGACCACGATAGTCAAGAAAGTGCTCATCATTCTATTTTGTCTTCTTTAGTTTCACATTTTAAAAAATGTAAAGAATAATGTTCAACTATTTGACTTACTAGCCTCATAAATGCATATATGTGTAGTAATTCATTTGACAACTATGATTTTTCTATTGTTAAAAAAATAATTATACACTGCATAAAACACATGGCGTGTGTCTGTCTGTGTGCCTATCTGTGCCTTAAAGTGCCTACCACTGTGTGTTCTATCCTGTGTCAGTAATGTTGGTATGTTGTTAAAGATCTTGAAATTGAATATTAATAAAATGTATAAGAAATTTTCCTATAAATAATCCGATTAAATGCATAATATTGAAAGTTTTGCATGTTCCTTTTTATACCATACAGGGATACCGTAATTGGATTCTCCTCAACAATATGATCTCGAATTTTCGGTCGTATAGTACGTGTTTAATATTATTTTGAGCAGTAACGTCTCACACTCGTTAAAATTAAAACATGTGAGGGCAGTGCCAAAGATGATTAAAATTTGAGCAGAAGGCGAGTATATACATGGTTATGTTCTATCCCCAAATCGGGATATCTCTGTTGATAGATAGAAGTATGTGTCCCACATGACTGACTAGAAGATTCTTAGCTGAAATATGGTACCAACGTCAGGAGTAAGATCTAAGTGTGCCATTCTGGATATCATTACGATATTTCAGTTTTTGTGTGTACTTTACACGTAGTCCCTGTGACATTTTCAAAATATCCTGGAGGATGGCTACATATATTTTCTTTCGAAATGTTCTGCTCGAATGGATGAAAATTCATTTGTAAATATTGTATAGTTACGATTTTTATTAAATCCTTCGACATTTTGAAAATTAAAAATGTTAAAATTTCGAGCCGATCCTTTGTTAATATTATAGTTCCTGATTTCTTTCTCAATTCTAATAATCCTTCAATTTCAATAAATCTTTAAGTGATGCCATGCATATTTAAATAAGAGTTATTGTGTACTGAAAACTAATAACATCAAGACGAAAAAAGGTTCGGAATGCCGCCCATTTCTACTAGTTTCTTTGCAGATCGGACATTCACTCTATAGAATGGTTATTGAGATATTTGAATTTTTCATTCATAGAATTCTGAGATCGAAAATGCCAAGCAATGCCAGTTTTTACATTCTCGTTTACTAATGCGTGGAAAGAGAGACTTTAAGTGTTCCATCCGATCGCTTCAGATCACGTCGCGGCCTCTCCAATTTTAAATGAATATTTTCATATAACGAGGAAACCCATAGGGCATCTACAAAATTAAACCACATTTTGACTTTTTGGCGAATAGAGAAAACTATGTTTAGAAGCGAGTTTACAAACATTTTTTTGCTCGAGTAAAACAGAGTTCACTTAAAAGTAGCCCGATTTCCAAAAAAAGTCTGAAATTCTGATAATTACAAAAATGCAATTTTTGATGAGTCGAGAGAGTAAGCAGGTGATGTAGTACATAAATCATTTATTCAGGAGGCGTAAGTCAAAACCATAGCATGAGCAAATATTTATGTAGATTGGAAAGATTTTTGAGGGTTTAACTAGTGATATAATATTATGTAAAAGTTACAATACGACAAAGTATGAGCTGTGGGGGCAGCACTAGTTTGATAATAAAATGGTCAACATTCAGTACACTTTTGAGTTGTGCCTGCGAATTGATGACGAACGGAAAAGTTTCTTTCCACATAATTTATTTTTTTTAATTTAAGACCCAAGGACACATTGTTTCCGAGTTATGTTACGCGCCGCAGCATCACATGTGTTGCGGGTTGCTCGTTTTCCTGATTTCCTAAATACTCTGTAATAAGCGAACTTATTTATTTTCGTCTTATATTTCTTTGATGCGAGGCTGAGAGGGAGGTGTAATTCCCTGTCCAGCCCAGCCATGTATTGGGCTTTTGTGTCGATATTTTTCTATGAATTGTAAAAATCATATTATTTTCTTAGGGTATTACACAATCTGTTCAAAAAATTCGCGCACTGTTTGAATTGCGCGTCTCCATTTGGTACCGGGGGAATTCGCTTGATGTTTCTAGGTTTGCTATTATCTGATAATTATGATGTAATTTTCACATTGTTGATATCTTCATTTGTTTATGAGTAACATGGTTTTCAGTGAATTGCGACGATTTCAAAACGAACGACCTCGAAGAGCAACGAGTTGTGAAATTTTATGTTAAACTAAGAATATCTGCAACAGAAACTTGCCATGCTTAACACAGTTTACAGGGATGTTGCTATGATACACACGCAAGTTTCAAGGGCATGAACGTTTTAATGATGGTGCACAGTTTATTGAAGATGAGCGTCCTGAACGTCCTTCCACGTCAACTGACGACCCACACGTCGACAAAATTAACACCCTCGACGTCTGACTGTCAGGAAGCCTTCTGAGAAGTATGGAATATCAGCCGGTTCTTGACAAGAGATTTTTTATTGAAAAATTGAAGACGCTCGGTGTTGCTGCGAAATTTGTGCCACGACTGATGACGGAGGAACAAAAATGCCAACAATGTCCAGCTTTGTCAGGAACTGCTTGATCGTTCAGAAAAAGAAATAAGTTCTTGTCAAAGATCATAACCGGTGATGAATCAAGGGTTTATGGTTATGTCATTGAAACAGAGGTCCAATCGCCCCACTGGACAAGTGAAACGAACCCTAGACCCAAAAAACTCGCCATTTTACGGTCCAAAGTCAAATATATGCTGACATTTTTTTATTATAAGGGTGTTTGTACACCACGAGTATCTCCCAGAAGGCTTCACAGGGAACCAAAATTACTATATTGAAGTTCTGAAACGTCTAAGGGACGCTATCCGACGGAGAAGGCCAGAAATGTGGAAGAGTGGCCACTGGCCTGAAGCATTGTCATGATGAAAAAAACATTCAGCCCTCAGAACTCTTGAGGTTTTGGCCTCACACACGATTACCATTCTTTCCAGCCCTCCCTACTCACCTCATCTGGCTCCTTGTGACTTTTCTTGTTCCTCAATCTCAAAAAACGCTTGAAAGGAAGAACATTTGAGACGATTCCCGAGATTATGGCAAATGCGACGAAGGCGCTGAGGGACAATAAAAAAGAAGCGTACCAGGACTGTTTCAACAAGGAAAAACATCGTTGGGATAAGTGTGTGCGTTGGGGAGGAGAGTACTTCGAAGGGGATCCAGGCCTCTAACTTGGAAGTAAAATACATTTTGTTTTATGACGTCAGTCCGGGTATTTTTTTAACAGGCCTAATAACAATAAAGAGGACTTGAATTAGTAGTTTTTTGAAACTAATTTTAAGCTTTTTGGAAGGTCAGCCCATTTAAGGTTCTGAACATGTTTTCTTAACATACTTCTATCAGGATGAATATTAATTGCAATAAATAACATTTAAATTTTTTATCTTATATTTTTACTCCTATTTTTACTTTACTTGAAAAAACCTTTTCTAATAAAACATTAAATTTAAAAACAATTTTCCCATTCTTATTATTTTCTTGATAATTAGCGTCTAAATCATAAATTATCTTTAATTTGCTCTATTGCAATGAACAATTATGGATAGTGCTAAAACATTTATAGTGAAGGATTTTCTATTGTCTGTCAAGGCACAATTAAAACGAGGAAAGTTTCACACAATGTAACAAAATCTAATCTGTACCTCATATATCTTCATAGATGCAATTGTTCTCAGTCTTGAAGATAATTCTTCAGATATTTCTTCTCCTAGAAGAACTCCATATATGTCTTTCATCTTTGTGTTTAAGCTGAATTATGTTGAATTTTGAAATCTTTCAGGGGAACACATCACTTACAGTCCCTGGTCCATATACAAAACAACGTGAATCACGTTCATTGTTTCTTTTAGTGTAGGAAATTAGTATTGATCTAATTAGTAGCAATAAAAGCTGAAACGTTATAGTTACGTCCAGACCACTGTAAAATTATGATCAACCTAAATGAGTTTTCTTATGCCAGCTTTGTGTAAATATTGTTAAAAAAATCCTGACTTAGCCTTTTTAGGGTCATTACTCGTTTTTAGCATCTGAAGAATTCACGTATTTGGTTCAGAAATGATTGAAATTAGTATGTGAATTAAAATAACGACGTGAAGTGACGGGCATTTAAATTTAAACTCTAGGATCCGGGTTATATTAATTAGCTTATAATGTTTTCTTTTTTTAATTCAAATGAACATTCCTACTATTCCTGCTATTCATTCCTATTATGATGTTGAAAAATTGTTGTCCTATGTCTGATGTTGTCCTATTATTATGTTGTTTCAAACTGTGCACTACTACATGAAATAATGAATAAAATTCATTCGTCATTTTATCTTCCTCAGAACTGAAAAATCACTCATGAGATCATTTTGGTTTATTGAGAGAAATTTTGTGTTCATAAAACTAGTCAAATTCTGAATCCTTACATTAAAATGTTTAGCAGAAGCATACCCAAAGGAAAATGGGGGCGATTCTCGAGTCTTTAAACCTTCCCAGAAACGATGACACATATCCTCAAATATAATTTTAAACTAATTTCTTTTTTTTTATTTATTTATTTCTTGCCCGTTCGGCCCTTCGGCCATTCGGGAGTTATTAATATGATACATACATTACATAAGGACTAACCAATCTCAACCATTCACATCAGGGCACAAGTATACTTACTTGGGCTGAGTTTTTCAAATTATATACTGTTTGTGTTTACCTTTATATAAACAATAATATACAGAACCAACTAATTAACCAATATACATAGCTAAATGAAAAATATACCAAATATAACTACTAATTAAACAATATACAGAATTATACAAAATATACTAATATACAAAGATACACAGACATATGCTTTAAGTAAACAAAGAAAGTTACACTTGTGAATAACACTTATTTACGTTATTACAACCCAAACTTGTTTACAGCATTAGTACTAGCAATTTATGGTGGCTTTAGGCTATCTTTTGGAAAGCATGACAGTATCCTGGAAGAAGCATAAGCAGTACGGCCAAGGTTGAAAGTTCTTTTGCTAGGACAAGCTTCAAGCCTTAAATAAAAATTTTTCGACAGTTTATGTACTCTTTAATGCAGCTAATGTTTAATTCTCTTTGGATTTGAGCGTTAGGAATAAACCAGGGAGCTTTGCAGACCAATCGAAGAAATTTGTTTTGAATTATCTCCAATTTGTAAATATGCATGTTTGCGGCGCCTCCCCACACTGATCACGCATAGGTGAGCGAAGGACGAATTATAGATTTAAAGATTGTTACACCATTTTCTAATCTTAATGCAGTGTTTTTATTTATTAGTGGGTAAAGTTTGACTATTTTTGTATGGGTTTTGTTAGCCGTAACAGTTATGTGGTTTTTCCATGTTAATTTCCTATCTAATTTAACTCCTAAGTATTTTACGGGATGGTTATTGTTTAGCCAGAGAACAGGATTGTTACTGATTGTTAACATAGGAGGGATTATGAATCTTTTAAGCGAGAAAATTTTTGTTTGTGATTTGTTTGGGTTTATCTGGATTCTCCATTTATTAGTCCAATTAATTAAGGTATTTAAGTCCTTTTGTAGGTTTTCTAGGGCAATAACCAGTTCTTCATGTTGCGAGAGGATGGCGGTGTCGTCTGCAAACAAGGCTATTTCGGTATCCATTACTTCCGGGAAATCGGCAAGGTATATTTTGAATAAAGTCGGTGAGAGTGGGGAACCTTGTGGAACTCCGGCTGAGATTCTATATTTAGCCGACGTGGTGTTATGTATTTTAATATTAAATGATCTGTTTAGTAAGAAACTTTTTATTATATCTAGAAGATATTTGGGGATGCCTAGGAGGCGAAATTTGTATTTTAATCCTGTATGCCAAACGCGGTCGAACGCTTTAGTAATGTCTAGAAACAGAGCTGCCGTGTACTTTTTCTCGTGAAAACCCTTCGCGATCAAATCCGCAACTCTTAAAATTTGGTGTTCAGTTGAATGATTTGCTCTAAAGCCGAATTGGACATCAGGTATGGCGTTCGTAGCGTGTAAGTATTTATTTAGCCTTGCTAAAATAAGTCTGTCAAATACTTTAGCTAATGAAGGTAAAAGACTAATTGGCCTGTAGTTATCTAGCAGTTGTGGACATTTATTTGGCTTGTTAATTGGAATGATTATTGCGTTTTTCCAATTGCTTGGGTAATACCCCAGTCTTAAGGCTGCGTTTAATATAGCTGTTATTGCTGCAATTGTGGAATTCGGTAATTCTTTTAATATCTGACTAGTTATTAGGTCATTCCCAGCTGCTTTTCTGTTTTTAAGTTTATTTATTGTGCGTTTAAGTTCTGCGGGGGATATGAATTTTATTCTTACATCTGCGGAGTGTATACGTTGCTACATACTGTTTAAAATTTCCTCATTGAACTCATGGTTTACTATTGGGTTGGGTTTAAAAGAATTTGAAAAATGAACAGCAAACGCCTCCGCTTTTTCGTCGTCTTTGTAGAGAATACTCGTACCTGATTTTAATGGTGGTATTCTAGATTGTTCTTTGGTGATCTTTTTGATAGTATTCCATAGCGAAGGAGAGCCGGGGGTAATTTGTGCTAAATATTGTTTAAACGAACTATATCTGTGTTCGTCGATTAGGAATTTTATTTTTTTTTACTTAAGGAGTTCCATTTTCTTTTTAAGTGTGGCCTTCTACTCAACTGCCATAGTCTTCTAATCCTGTGTTTATCTTTTATCAAGTCCACGATGTTTTTCGGTAGCCAGTAAGATGAATGTTTGTTATATTGCACTGGTTGACATGATTATTTAACTGCGATGTTTATTGCTTCAATTAGATTATTGATTTGTAGGTCGATATCAGTACCGTTTTTGAGATCCTTTGGGAACGAAAATTGCATGATTATTTTTTGCCTAAAGATATCCCAGTTTACTTTACCATTTATTAGTTTCCTTGAATTGTTAACTTGTACCGTGCTCTGAAATGATATTATTATGGGGTTATGATCCGAATCGAGTTCAGGTATTACCGAGTGAAAAAAGGGGGAATTTATGTTTGTGGATAGGCTTATGTCAAGTATGTCCGGGGCGCCTTTATTGTTAAATGGATATCGTTTGGGTGTAGAGGGGGCATGGATTAATATATTATGATTTTGTGCGAACTGTAAGAGTTTACGACCTGCTTCTGTTGTAGTATTGCAGTTCCATGCTTTATTTTTGCTATTTAAGTCGCCTATGATAATTATTTTCTTCTTATTATTGTACATCAAGTTATTATTTTATTCAAGGTCTTTACTGGGAAATTCTTGTTGGGTGGTTTGTAAGCGGTTATTATTATTATTTGTGAATCAGCTGTTTTTAAATTTATTGCTATCTTCTCCAGGCAGTCAGAAGTGGGACACTCAATTTGAGAGTGATTAAGCTCTTTACGTATTATAATTGCTACCCCACCCGCAGCTTTATAAGAAGGTCTATCATTTCTGTATATATTAAAGCCAGGAACTTTGAACTTATCAAATGGGTGAAAGTGCGTTTCCGTAACGTAAGCAATTTGTATCTCGTGGAAGAATAAGAAGTTCCTAAAAATATTATCTTGTTTACTTAGTCCATATGCGTTCCAGTTTAAAAGTTTTAGGTTCTTGAGCTGGCTACAATTCATTTTTGTAACGCGGTCTGAATCATAACTTGAATTTGTGGTAAAAGAAAATTTATAATTTGAGTAATTACCGTACTTGTGATCGATTCGATTAATTTAATCCTATCGATGTTTTGATTTGTGACCGCCGCCGTATTTTTAACGTTCTCCTGAGAGTTATTTATCGGTCTTGTCCAAGGGCCTGGTCTTTCGGGTAGGGGAGGGAATTGGGCATTGTTATAGATTGAAGGTTGGCTGCATCCGGCTTGCCTGTTTTCGTAATTTATCTCTTGACCTTGTGAGCTATACTGTGCCTTGGCTTGGCCTGCGTTATATCTCTCTCCAGTTGAGGGTTTATTAAGTTTTTTATTTAATTCTGCTTTGTAAAAAGGGCAACCACGATAATTTGCTGTGTGATTTTGTTTGCAATTCGTACAGGAGGGTTTTGCTCCCGATTTAGGGAGTGTGCATTCAGAATAGTGGTGGTCATTGAGGCATTTCACGCATCTCGGGTTGTTATAACAGCTTGCGTATGCCCAAAGCGTTGACATTTTTTACATTGGATGGGGAGTTTGGTTTTAGTTCGTACAAAAACTCTAACTATGCAGTAGTCTAACTTATTTAGCTTTAAAATGGCTCTACCAGCCACACTGTTCTCGACATCTACAGCTACTATCTGCAGGGGTTTTCTATTTTTGCCATAAAGTCTTATTACTTTTAATACAGGGAATTTATCATTAAGTTCATTTTTAATATCGTTAACATCTAGACACTCCGGTACATCTTTTATTACAACTTCAAATGCCCTTACAGATGGGTCTTTGAAGGAGTAGAACTCTTATCTCGTTATTTTCACTCTATTTATTATTCTCGTTATTTATTTATTATTAGAATTTTCTAAATTTCCTGAAGTCATCAATGTTACTAAATTGCACTTTAAATTTAGTGTTACTGTATTTGAATTCAAAATTTTCAATTTCATTTTTCATAATGTCCTCTTTAAGTAGTTTATAGTTTAGCAGTTCATCTTCTCTTTAATTATAATTTTGAATAATAATTGGGGGGATTTTTACTGCTTTAAATACATTATCATCATTTTCCTCTATGTTATCTAAATATTCAAATCTATTTCTTACAGGTACGTTATATATCATTTGATTTACTTCTGCTTTCGAACGTTTTTGTCTTTTATCATTTAACACTTCACTAGAATCACAGTTTCTTTTAAGTATCTACCTTTATTGGTTGACGTGTTGGGAGTACGTTGAATTGCGGTCTGTCCGCGCTGCTCCAAGTTCTTTTTGGCGTTTGGTGACTCCTCGTCAAGGTTTTGCAGATCTGAAGGAGGAGGCAGATCCCCGGCAGTGACATGATGTAATTGCGGCGGTTGAACTGATACTGGTTGTGTTAAACAGCTGTTGAGTTTGAACCATGTTTTGCATTACACCCTGCGGTGGCAAGTTTACACTCATTTGTGACTGGAATGGAATGTATCCAGCCTGATATTGCTGCAACATTTGACCATTTTGAAATGTTATTGTGTTGTTAACATGTTATTTTTCATTGCGCATGTGTGAGAGGTCTCACCAACAGTTGAAATTACATCGTTTGTTGCGTCCATTGCCATTTTTATATGCTGCCCCGTGCCGGGGCAGCCGTTTTCACACATATCACTGACCTAGTGTTAATGGCTTGTTATATACACTTTCAACAAAATAAATAATAAATAAACGAAAGAATAACTAAAACCTACAACTGGTTTTACTAGTATACACTTTCACAATTCCTATCAGCGCGTCGATAACACAGTAAACTCACTGGTAGTAGTGGAAAGCTTATCGTGAGGAGCGACTCTCGCGGAGGTCTTACTCCGACGGGAGCCGAGCTCGAACTGAAAACTAATTTCCTAATGTTACTGAAGGTATTCCATATCGCAAATGAAGATGAGAAGCTTTAAATCAACAAATCAAAATGTACTTTAAACTCATCATAAATAAATTCTTTACAAGAATACACCAAATCGGTTAAACGCTACACTTACAGCCTTGCTCACAGAAAGAACCGGTTGCAGTATTGTATTTTAGCGCATGGTATCCTTAAAAAGCAAATACGGCGTAGTCTCGGGCTGAGCTGCTCCCCAGTGCCGTGCGTCGAAGTGGGTGAATGGAAGGCGGAGGGCCCCATTCGGGAGCCGCTGGGCGATGGGCGGGCGTTCCCTGGGGTCGTCCATGCTGTGAGCGTCGCTGCGACGCCGCCAGCGTTTGCCTACTCTTATCTGGACCGCGCAGCGACGCGCTTGGGCTTGCGGACGAGAAACGCGAGGAGGGAGATAGAGGAGGCGAAGAGATGGTTCTCAAGGGTTCGAGAGAGAGGAGATAGAAAGAGAACTCTCTTTAGAAGCGATGGTGTGGAGAAGGAGGAGGATGTGGTGGTAGAGGTGGAAGCGGAGGTGGTGGTGGTGGTGGTGGTGGTGATAGTGGAGGTGGAGAGGTGGTGTTTGAGGAGGTGATGGGAGTGCTGGAGGTAGAGGTGGAAGTGGAGATGGAGGTGGTGGTTGTAGTTGTGGAGGAGACGGAGGTCGGCGGGGTGATAGTGAAGGTGGAGGAAATGATAGATATGGAAATGAAAGAGGTAGCGGAGGAGATGATAGTGGTGGTAGAGGTAGAGGTGGAGATGGAGGTGGAGGAGGTGATATAGGTGAAAGTGGAGGAGGTGATGTGATGGGGGAAGTAGAGGTGAAAATGGAGATATAGGTGGGGGTGATGGTAGTGGTATTTGTGGTGGAGGTGAAGGAGGTTGTGGTGGTGAAGGCAGAGGCGGAAGTGAGGAGGCGGCGGAGGAGGTAATGGTGGTGATAGAGGAAGATGTGGAGATGGAGGTAGAGAAGATGGTGATGATGGTGGTGATCCAGGTATCTCCCCCAGCGGGGCTACGCTTTAAGCTTCCGACTGGTCTCTCGATATGTGAAGAAGAGTAAAGCATGTAAATGTAAGTGCGTGTAAGTAAGCGGGTTAGTATAGAACAAGGAAGAGGAAAGAAAGATCGCGCGCGATCCATGCCCCGTTTGCTAAGATACTGCTCCGATAATTGCCTGTTGTTGATTGGACAAACTACGCAAAACTACCGATCAACAGCAGCCGACCACTAGAATTGTCTTTGAGACAAAACCTGAATTGAACTAAGCTATCTATCTAGAAATATATCCGTCACCGTCGGGACGTGAACACTGAACCTCCCAGTCAGAGTCCCTGAAGCTAAACACAGTCGATTTGAACAATTGATTAGACGGCTGGGGAGTATATAGAAAGTACCTGATGCGTGCGATGTGATATTCATGCGTGCGATGTTTACATTCATGCGTGCGATTTGCATCTGCCTGCCGGCAGCGTTTCACCAGGTCTTTATTCAGAGTGGTTTATGATACAGTACAACAATCATTTTGTATGAAATTTTTAAAATACTGCATAAACACATCCAATTATTCAGAGTGAATCATTTCAGGAGAAAAATGAAAATGTTTCTCATAATATTAGCAATGAATAGTTCCTTTATCGTGTTGGCCTCGGAAGAGTAGATTTCCGTAGACAGGGGTATTTTGTTGCAATTTTTCTATTTCGACGCATTTGCCTTTCATTGCAACTTTATGCGTATTCCCAATATGTATTCTAAACTCTGTTGTAAACATGGGAGATCATTGGCGTAATTTGTGAACAGCGAGTAGAGTGCAATTCTGACTGCCGACTGGCGAGGCTAATGTTCTGATGGCCTAAAATCCTCAATGCAGGGCTATTGTATTACGCACTCCAATTTCAAATTTGCGTTTTTATTTATTTGTTTCTGAAATATGCAGACGTAGTCTTCGACAAAACTAAGAAATTTTCTCACATGAGACACATTAGATCATTTAATTGAACAAAAGGCAGTGGTGGTTCCCTCTTCTTCAAATGACTCACTATGTAAAATCTTAAACTTAGTGTGTGTGTGTGTGTATGTATGTTTGTATGTATGTATGTATGTATGTATGTATGTATGTATGAATGTATGTGTACACACACGTGTTACGGTTTACGAAGTGCACTTCTAACTAATGATGCTAAAGACTTTTTTTATGAGATTCATAATACAAATTAATGACGCGCCTCTATGTTGTAAAAACTATCAGTTTAATTTTGAAAATAGTATGGTCTGTACAGCCTTTGAAATCTTCACTAAACCTGTGCATTACAAACTATTTACAGATATTAAACTCCTTTTACTGTTTATTGATATATATTGGTTGAATTGCAACAGTTGAAAGTAAGTATACATTTTAAATGCGTTTATTCTTATACTCTGTGTAGCAATTAATAGTAATCTTTTTTACTTCACTAATTCAGTTCCTAATTTTCAAGTTCATTATGATCCCCTCGATTTCGACATATCCGCGGTCTAGTCTTGTCCTGTTCTTGGCTCGACTGCCCGCTACGGGCCATAGTCAACCAGCGGTGACCCAGCCTCTCGGTCATGGGATAAGGGGTTTATGTGGTTAGCAAGATAACAGGGCTTTCCCTTCACCGTATATACTGGTCTTATTAACCTTAGGATTTCTCATAGTCGTAAAATCCGGGGTCAGCCTCGTCCATTTACTGATATCTGCCTTCTTGAAGTTGTCCGCCCATTTTTGCATTACACTTCCAGGATGATACCAATCAATTCGTAGTTCCCAAACCATTGTAATGAATGTCCACCTGAATATTCCTGCTTTGTGACATGATGTCAGTCAGTATCATAGCAGTAATATAGTTCAATCACACTATTGTATTACAAGTAAATTTATTTTCATAACTAATTTTTATTTTTATTGACATTCTATATTTCATGTTTCTAAATAAAACTTTGAGAATTATAATGTCATTATAATCGGGCATGTTACAACTTAAACTTTCGTTTAGTTGTTGATGCGCTCTCCCCTCAATTGGACGGTACTATGCATCAGTTGACCAAGTGTCATTTTGTTTTTTTAGATTTTTGCACCAGGTTGTGCGTGAAGGTGTGAACTATATTAAAAAATATAATTATATATTTAAAAAAATGTTTGGCATTGAATTTCGTTTTTTATCGAAGGGATGCTAATTGGGACCAAGCGCCAAAACTCCACTATGATAATTATATTTTGTAGCAGTTGACTAACCGCCCAATCTTACAGTTTTGTTTCGCATCAGTTGACTATGCGACAAACGACCGTCGTTTGATCACGTGATGCATTATTGTTTTGTTCCAGCCCGTGGTTTGCATTGTGTGTATGTGAAAGTGAGTTAATCCTCCAATTGTATTTAGAGTTTGTTACTTATTATTTATGGTTGTAATACTATAGGCAGATTTAGTTCAGCATCCTACACTAAAGAGAATAAGGCAGAGGTTTCTAATACAGCTTCCTTCCGAATGATTGATTTCGGAGAGAGATATTGCGCTCTCAAACTGCAGTAGAGCCTTTATACACCACAAAATTAAATGAAAGTCATGAACATGTCGAAAAATAAATTTTCTTACAGTTCATAGAATAAAACCTGAACATTTCAAGAGTGCAGTCCTATTGAAAATGAATTAGACACAAAAACAATTTCCGAAACAAAAAATTAAACGGGCTGAAGGCACGAAAAACAGAGAACTCTTAAAAGGCACGCCATTTACTTTCTCCTATCAACACCAGGCGAATTCCGGAGCAGTACCATAAGAAACGGGCCATGGACCGCGCGCGATGTTTCCTACATCTTCTTGGTCCTATCATCACCCCTTACACACACGAACACTAACATGCACTACACTACTACACGTGGCGGGAGACCGGTCGGTAGCTTAGAGCTTGTCCCGGCTGGGGCGGTGCCCTGCTGGTAGAGATACCTGGTTGGAGATAACCTACTAGCCGATGGTAGGCCAGCGCCGGACCTCGCCATACAGCGGGGGAAGCCCACCGCCAACTCCCGAGCAAAAACATGCCCTATACTTACGGGACTAATAACCTTAGAATTTGACGCTCCAAGAATCACTAACGATCAATCATCCATTTACTATCTATCCATTTACTATCAATCAAGCAATTTACTACAGTGTTCAAAAGTGAATTTAATATTGAATCATTTGATGTTGACACTAAGAAGAGAACACCACGTCGATCTTTCCAAATGCAAAACACATCTAATTCACATGCCCTCCTGACGCCTTTTTGGCCAAACTGGAAACCAATTCCTGAAGAGACAAGCTAAACGATATTCGATCTCTAATAAACCTGATACCAAATGATGCACTAGCTTTTTTCCGCGAGCTCTCCAGCCACTCTGATATCGAGGATGACATTGACAGCTTTCACAGCCCGCAACTTGATATCCTTGATGGTGAAACGTCAAATTATGTATTTTTCATTTATTTATTGCATTTTCCATGTATTCGCATAGTAAATGTTGATTTTCAATCCCTAGAAACTGTATACTAATATTTACACTTAGTGAGTGCTTTTATTATAATATATTGTCATTTATTATTTCTTCCTTTCCAGCAAAGGTTGAAATATTGCGTTAGAAATATTTCCTAATTTTCTTAATCACATAAAGAGGATTTTTTACATGTCATATAACAAGTTGTTACTTCAATAAAAAGGCAAAGAAAATGTTCAATAGTAATGGTGTTTTCCTTATATATCTGTTAATTACGATTAAATATATTATAAGCGAGTACAATCTTATTGTATTTCGTAAAATATTACAGCAAGAAATGGCACTACTTACTTCTCTAATTTGCATCACTTGAATAAGAGGCATGATTTGGCTTGGAGCCAGACAATGCAATACACTGATACGAAAATTATTTATTAAAGCATCAAATGACTAAATGCCATTTCTACATAAATGAAAAGTTTCGCTACATTTTTAATGTTTTTAAGATATGAGCTCGTCAAATTAATTCATATTGATTATTTTGCCATTTACAAAATAAAATTTGGGAGAGATGCTGAATTTATATTAATACTTTTGCGTTTGTGTTAAAATCTCGAAATCAAATTTTCGCGGTTGGTCAATTGTTGCATAACACCGTCCAATTTATACCTTTTACTTCTTAAACCCTACCCTTGATTCTAGCCTTCATTCTATAACTCGACTGTGACTTGTAAGTCGGGTAGAGAGCTTACTGCTATGGCTCATAAGCTTGAGCCCAATTAGGAGATGGAAGTTTTGGTGGCGGTCAGGTGGCGTGTGGCCCTAAATTCCTTTACGGAGCTTTGACCTACCTCAGTCAGTCACATTCATTTCTCACTTTCGTACAGTACACCATTCGGGCAGGGAGAGGTCGGGAAAGGAATTGGTTATTCAAGTTGATACATGGTAGTTGGAATAAGCTCCAACGTGTCGCCACACTAGCCTACATTCGTGTCTAAGTCTGGACTCGAACTCTCCACTGGTTGCTGTCGCCGTAACCATTTCACTAAGGGGCCTGGCAAAAGGAATATTGCAAACTAAAGTTTAATAAACTATCATTGATTGTGATACCCATTCAGCACCCTCAATTCCAAAACATATTGTTCGAAATACATTATCATTTATAGTAATAGCAATAAAAAATATTCACATTAATTTTATCGTTTCTGTTGAGAAAAAGATTTACGTACTAAATGCTAATTGATGTGTGATATCGTACACTGTGAATATATAGTATTTTCCTGTATAGGATAGGTAAGGACATAGGTGAAAAGGCCACAGTCATGTCCTTGAGAAGAAATACGAAGATTGTACACAGAAGACGCAGCAATTTTCACAGAATCACGTGTTCTCCTTTGGCGTGAATTTTTCATTTAAATGAAAAAAGGGAACAAAGATGTGGAAGAACAAAGAGCAAGGATAATTACGCTCTGAACAAAAAGGCTGGAAGTACATTATGCTTATTGCCACGACTGCTTCTCTATTCATTTCTTTGTGATTTTTGTACGAGGCTAGGAGGAGAAGTTCGCAATGCATATTTTAGGCTGAAACAATATTTTCTTTGAATATTGAGCGCCAAGCAGAAGACGATGCACTGCAGTTCTACAAATTCTGCTTCTTCGACGGAAATTAACATCATGATTCGTTAGGAAAAATCGAATCGCTTAACGTCAGTATGATATATGAGGTGGAATACAAAGTATGTTTCAAATTTCTATGTTCGAATTTAATTTATCACAGAAAATTCTAAATGTGACGATAAAACGTCAGTCTTTGTTTAGAGCATTGTTCAGAAGAGGCACAGCGGGCACTTAAGCACAGGTGTTTCACAATCACAACAGATATCTTGAAAGAAAATTGTCTAAGATAATATATGTGATACCAACAAAAATTGCACAATAGTTATGATTATATACGAGTAAATGATAAAATATGTTGTTAGAAGGGAAATAAATAATTTTTACAAAATATAAAGTAAATTAAAATCGTATAGAGCAAACGTTCAAGTGAAATTCCTCTTTTTGTGAATATAGCAGGTATAACAATGTCAGTGCTGCTTAAATTGAATCTCCAATCTTCTTTTCAGAGTGCTGAGAATACACCTATAACTTTTTTAATTAAAGTTATTTCATTTATCATTCTTTGTAACTCACGTTTTCTGTTTAATATTCGGTATAGTAAAGGTCGTATTTCCTTAATTTTTACTCGCCTTCCATATTAATCTGCAAAAGTAATATTTAAAAGGGCCACTATTCATCTGCAATAATTCAAGCAACACGTATGTCACAAATTCTCATGTGAGTACGATCTCACGATGTTCAGTGATTCGCGAATTTGATATTGAAAATTGGGTATACACTGTTATTGTTTTTAATATAAATTTGAATACAACTCAAACGATAAACAAATTCACTCATAGGTTCACACACATGTTACTGCAACATTTAGTGCTTACGACTCGGAAAAACAAAACAACTCCCTTGTCACATTCCTCACTCGGACCATGAGACACACGGAAAGGCAATCAGCTAAAAAGGAAAAAAAAATATGTATAACAGCTCACAGGTTTGTAAAATTTTGAATAGAATATTGCAGTAAAACATTCAAATCTTTCAAAAAATAAAAAAGACTTGTTATCAATGAAATAATTTATGTAAAATTTGTATTTAAAAAAATTATTTAAATCTCCAGCATATTAATCTTTAAAAAGATTCAGCGAATAGAATACAGAAACCTGTTATTGTGTTAGTAAGATTGTGCCTTCCGTGATGAATGACCTTGAGAATCCCGTGGAGTTCTCTTTCACTTCAAACTGGAACAATTGCATCATCTAGGTATTTAGGCCGCCTTTCAATAGTTTTCGACTTGTGAGTTGACTGTGACACCAGCTACTATATTTTCGCCGTTTCCTCCCCTCTGGTCTACCTCCTCACCTCGCCATCATTTCATACGTTATGAATGTTCGTAATAATAGATAGACATATAGATTTATTACACTTTGCTTTGACTTAATGATCGTTGGCAAACATGCTTACAATTACAAAACTATTAAAAACATTTACATTTAGAATTTCAATTAGAATTAGAGGTTGATACCCTAGTTCTAATTAATTTTTAGTTATAATGGCCATAATAATAATAATAATAATAATAATAATAATAATAATAATAAAACGGATAAATGTCTCAGTATTATTAGTGAGGATCTAGTTGGAATTAAGTAGCTGCATGAGGATCAGAACGAACAAGACGCCGACCGATCATATCCCAGAAATGTTTGATGGGCAATATATCAGGCAAACGTACGGGCCAGGGAAGCAGTGGTACCCGTCGTTCTTCGCAGAACGATTGCACATTCTTCTCAATATGAGGTCGAGCATTGTCTATCTAAAATATGGGATGTAGAGCTGCTTGCCGGAGGAGCAGTACCCCGGGCTCTAAACCCTAATGTAGCGGCTGCTGTTCAGATGGCCCTCAATTCGTAAGAGGCGAGATCGCACATTGTAGCCAATTGCACCCCAAACCACACTTGGCGTTTGTTCACCCGGGCGCGGAACAATGTAGGTTGGCAAATTACGATCAAATTGACAGCGTTAGACACTTACGCGGCCATCGCTGTGCCACAAATTGAAGCGAAACTCGTCCGAAAACACCACATTTAGCTACTCAGCACACCGTGAACACGATACACTATTGAACACCAGTGAACACGATACACTATTCTACATAACCAGCGATTGTTAATTGATTCCGACCATTCCTTCTAGGTGTTGCAATTTTCACAAACAGTAATGTAGTCACATACTTGAGTCTGAAATGACTACTCGATATTTTACTCCCTGAACGTTTGAGAAATTAAACTTCAAAGTTCAGTTTAGGATCAGTTCAGCATTGCTTGATGTTATATTTTGCAATTCCAATGTTAACATGTTTTCAACTCATTCTGTATACGGCGAATAAAAAAGATATTTTCTTTGTTCTAATCCTCGCCACTAGAAGGAATAGCTCAGCCGCAAGTTTATATTCTCTTTAGCGTGAAATTTGAAACAAACAACTGAGGTTAGCTATTCAGTGTTCCAAAAAATACAACAAGCATTTTTTTATTAAAAAGAGTAAAAATATTGATTTGTAAATAGGTATTTCATTTTTCAAATACCAACGTTGCCAATGTAGGACTCCTGTGCACGATCAAATGATGATTAACTTGTTCGCATTTCTTGGTGAAAATAAAGAATTTAATAATGATTAATTTCGAAATTGATTTATTACTACACGCTCTCATGGAAGTAGTATACTTACGTACCCCAAATAATTGGCTAACATGCCAAGGGTGGGCATTGGCTGACCATAAAAACAAACAAACAAAAAAACGTACCCCAAATAAGGAGAAACCTACTCCAAAACCTGTGCCAAGTAACCGCATAAATGGCATTGGTTCGCACATCTTGACTAGATCGCTTTTAATGACTCTTGAAGTTCGACATTCAAACATTCAAGAATAAAAAAAATTCCATAAAATAACCCATTAATGTAATTTTTATTGATACAATCAAACTTATCGCCTCAACTTACTCAAAACTAAATCGCCGTTGCGTTAAAAAACTAAATTCTACTAATTGGCGCCAACAACACTTGCTGATCACATTTAATCTATTGAATCTTCGAACTGATTTGGTCTTCCTGCTGATAGAACTTGATTTGCGGAACGTGATTGCCGTGTTTCCACTTAATTATTATTACTTTGATTCAAAGTAATCTGAATATAATGCATGATAAGTCTGAGATATAATAAATTAATTTAATTAGGTGAAGTAATTAAATCCTCTGTACGGCTACGAAATTTAGCAAATTAACTTCCAAATATGACTTGTTTCTCTTGGTTGTGCTTTCTAGTGATCAAGCTTATTATTCTCTGCTGGAGTATGTCATTGAATTCAAACACTGGTACTCGCTATCCAAAACAACAAAGAGGGCGACATAATGCGCCCATTTAGCTTTACTATGTATTACTATGTATTAAGACACTGAGAAAGGCAGTGAACAAACCTCGGTAAAAGTACAAAAATATTTTCGCTATTAAAAACCACAAACTGATTAAATAAAATCACTAATGTCAGACCATTAAAATTATGATGGCGTCATAAACCCTGCAAAAATGTTATTATTAATCTTCCTTATAATTCACTACAAAGGCGTACACCGCTTTTTTCTATATTTAATAATACATTCCTCTTTGTACTTTATTCATAAGTCAAGTTTATTAACAATCAGTCAAGTTTATTAACCATTAAATAAAATATTTAAAATTATTTATGAATAAAACAATTGGAAGACGTGAACATTAAAAAAAATGTTTTAACCATCAAAATATTGTGTTATTACATTGATGATATCAAAATAAGTTCGATAAAAATCATGATATTACTTGCAATTAAATGTCATTTCTATTAATCACATTATTCAGACAGTCTTGTGTAGTTCCAAACTTCAACTGTGGCTCATTTTTGGCTACACTTAATAATAAATTATTGTTACGACGTACCTCTCAGTGTGAACAATAATCATCTCCAAAGGTGTAGCTATGGCGGTGGCTCCTGGGGCAGAAAGTCAAAATAAAGCCCCCCATTGCCACTGCCGTCCTTATTGAGTTGGCGGATCCCTCTTTCATGTCCCTTGACTTCGAGGGCCTCGGTACCGAATTAAATGATTCAGAACATCAATTCATTTCATTGTAGTAACTCTCACCGCGAAGTCCTAGAGTGGCAGGAATTTTACACAATAGCTAGGGAGCCAGGGCGAATTGTGGTGTCTTGGGGGAGAATTCAAGCGGATGTCTGCTCTGATAAGTAGTTTTTCCGTGGTTTCTCCGATCAATACCAGGCGAATGCGAGAGCAGTAACCTAACAAACATGTCACGTCCCGCGGCCGATTATTCCTTCCTCTTCCTTAATTACACACCCCTTACACACACACACACACTTACATGCACTGCACTACACATATATGGGGACCAGTCGAGAGCTTAGAGCTTGTGTCAGCGGGGGCTAGAGATTTCTTCCCTCTGCATCTTACCTCACGGACTTCCGCCCGCCAGCGCCAGCGGGGTCCGTGTCTCAGCCTGGGAAGCGGCGCCAACACCTTTCGCAACAAGGAGAGCGTCTTCTCCTCGCTTTTGCGGCGGCGCCGCCAGGAATGTTAATGTGCTTCCGAAGCCACGACCTCTCCTCGCATTCCGAAATGTTGGAGTCGTTGGCCTTCCGCGCGCTGCCATTCGTACCACGCGCCGCCGCGGTTTCGACACCTGCAAAGGTCGCCACGGGCTCCACAGGGCGCGTTTATGTCAGCGGCACTATGAGTGTCCAACGCACGGCAACTCCAGTACTATTGAAATGTTGATCATGAGACTAAAATCTATGTGAAACTGAAACTACAACCTTTCAATATATGTATTCAGAGTGAGTAACTTCATGTAAAATACACACCAATGCATTACTTATAAATTAGCAATAAATTAATACATTTGTAGTTTTGACCTCTGAAGTATTGACACGTAGAGATAATTATTTGGGAGAGATAATTTTTTTTCAATTTTAACTCAACGTGTTTTATTTCCGCATCTTTATGCATGTTTCAAAGTCCCAACGCGCTGTTGTGGAGTTATAAGATCATTTGCGTCATTGCGAGTGCACCGCAATTCTGTCGGCCGGCTGGCGCATCTGATATCATCACAAAAATGTTCAACGTAGCCAAACAGTGAATGATGAAATCAGACCTAGCAATGCTGCTTTAATGTGAATGGATGACAATAGTGGCACCAGCCGATCCGAATGGATGAGATCGTTAAGGCAGTAGTAATGTAGCGATCTCGGACCGAACGATCGCGGGTTCGAATCACGCCTCGGGCATGGTTGTGTGTTCGCCTTTCACCTTCTATCATCACCATATCATGTCATCTTCATAGTTACCATATCGTTAAGTGTAATAGTGGTCGCTAATGACCTAGATGTTGATTGGACCTTAAATAACAAAACAAAAGAATGGTGGCACCGACTGCGCGCCAATGAATAATTATTTTTATTACTATTATTTATCACCTAAGATCTTATTAAGGGTAAGGGTCTCCTGACATTTTGCAGGAAATGCGTGGTAAGGTGAGGTGGGAGTTGAGAGGTGATAGTGGCCTTTTTTTAACCATCTCAACATTCGCCTTATGACCATCGGAAACCACGAAAAAACCTGGTCAGGATGACCGGCCTGGGGATCAAATCCGGACCTCGCGACTGCGAAGTAGCGCGCTACGCACTGTGAACCACTTCGCTCGGTGGCTGAAATATAAACCAATTGCAATGCAAAGCTCGTCGAAGTGGGTCTGTCCATATCCTGTCGGGGGGTATGTGTGCAGAAAAGGCTTTCATGTCTTCCCTTCCCCATCTTCTAAACACTCGCTCAATTCATATTTTACTTTTACATTTTCATCACTTTATTTTCTTCTCCTGCCTTCTCTGTGGCACACATCTACCCATGCGTTTGCCGTGCGTGGTGATCTGTATCGGAGGGACCTTTGAAAAGAGGAATCTGTGCATACTTATTTGAATACTACCTTGATCTTCGTATCTACTTAGGTGGATTCAATCTTGCTACGCAAATCTGGCGAGTCCTGGGGACTGATAGAAGGTTTCCACTACGCGCGCCAATACGCTTACTTAGGCCCCTGCGCTTTCTTGACGGGCAGTCGTAGGGTAAACCACCTCTAATCAATCGACTTGGAGTCTAGTCAAATGGTAGAACATTTAAAAAAAGGTTTTGGTGTAGTTTTGATATGTGGTTCCTAAATGTTTTTAGGAACACGAATATCAGGTTGGCTAACAAAATATTTGCCCAAAAAGACGCTTTTAAGAAAAAAAAGGGTAAAGATCACGCTTAATTTTTAACGTTTTTTTAAAAAATAACTCAAAAGATTCATTTATAGCAATTAATGGTCCAATATGAAATAAAAGAATATAAAATTACTTATATTGAATGTTATTAAGATTTTTTCTCCTACTAACGGTGTAGCCGTGAGAGCACCGTGAAATTTGTTGATATTATCAAAACACATGGGAAAATGGGAATTATCCAAATTTATCTCAATGTAACGTACAAACAATAATTTTATCGTAAATATTAACCTAATATGAAATAGGATAAAATTACCTGCATTTCGAGCAAAAAGGTTTTGATTTAAAATCAATGGTATCGCTGTTAGTGTGTGAAATGTGCTTGTGTGAACGACACTCCACTTAACCTCCCTCACGCACTAACTCCTATACGTACTTTACATCCAGTAAAGTTGTAAGAAATAAACACTGTAAATCAGTTTACAATTCATTTGGAAAAAGAAAAGTAGGTAAATAATAATGTGAGAAAGAAAATTAATGTTTTGGAAGCTGATTGACTGCACTTTCACCAACGAGAAGGTTTTCGAATGCCCTGGTTTTCATCGACATCTGCTACATACAAAATAATGGCTTTAGCAGGTCTTTTATTATTATAACTCTTGTATATTATATTGTTTCTAATAATTGGAAGCCCGACACCTTCTGGGAGTCCCCCGGCCGTCCCGGAATAATGGTTCGGGCACACGATTAGGGTTTACGGCAACTGTCAAAGCGCCAGTCGAGGTTCGAGCTGAGCTGATTGGCATTTTCTAATACCTTGAATATCGAAGTCCTCATCAATTGAGGCATTCACTGATAGACCGTGTGTGCGGGCGCTTCTTTAACAAATCAATGAGCTACGCGAGAATAAATATTCAATTTTCGACCGTTTTTGGCCTGGCAGCGGTGGTGAGGTGATGGCGTACAAAAGCCTCAGCATCTGGGCAGCAAATGCGGCAAGGTAACCCTGTTTCGTTCCCCTTTCACGTTTCTTCGTCACAGGCTGCACTAGTGACGCGACATCGATAACAAAACATGGATATAAATTAGTAGCGATGTTTAAAATGTAACAACCAATGTGAATACATCCACAAAATAATCTCCGATATTTTTAAAGGTGGTTTAATAATCTCGAACATTTCATTCGGGAGCAATAACATTTAATTTGATAGAGGTCGCGTGTGTTTATTTATAATTAAGATTCAACTTAAAACAGAGTTAAAAATGATAAGACTAGTGAACGCTCGATGAAGACAATACAAACCGCGTTTGTTTTATTCGATCACATAAACTGACGGTGTCATCATTTATTATTTCATATTTTAACTTTTACATAATTGTGATTCCAAATTTTTTTCATTCGTAAAGTATCGAATCGTAAACTATCGAGAACGAAACATCGACTTTAATATATCGATTTAATATAACGAGTTTAATATATTTCTTAGAAAACATCGTCATCGATGTCACATTCCTAGGGTGAATCCCAACGTGTCAGGAGTGCACGGTTTGTGCTCTCTTAGCAGAAACGGCTATGTACGTAAAAATAAAATTATTTCCTGGTCAAAGTAATTTTTTTCTCTCGTGGACGTACCGTAGCAATATTTTTATTGCAAATAAATCTGGAGTCTAGTTATGAGTACCTAATTTGTAGTTGTTATACAGTTCAGACAGATTTATAATGAAACATTCAAGGGGAGAATCGTAGTTAGTTCAAAGTAACCTATTTTGTAACTAAGATCTTTCAATCTGTATTTTTTTCTTCTATAAAGTCACAAAGTAATGACGTTGTTAGTTGAATTCTTCAGTAACAACTGTAGTTCGCGGAATTCTATTCTTTAGAAAATGAAATAGTTTGGAGAGTGCAGGTCTGATGAGTCGAGAGAAATTGACAATTTCAATTTAAACCGGTTCAATTTGCTTCTTCATGAGAAAGGCGAGAGGAATCAATCCACGAAAAGTCACAAAAGCTGCTCAGGGACTAGCTTTTGTGACTTTTTGTGGAATGATTCCTCTCGCCTTTCTCATGAAGAAGCGAGAACTATTGTTCTCGTTGTGCATGTACGTGTCGTTCAGGAGTTCGTGGAACAAAAATGCACCGCAATGAAACGGGATGACTGACGTGAAAACTCGAAATTAATTTAAAAAAATCATTGGATGAGGTTAAGCGAGTAGTCTATTCTGTAAAAAGAGGTGCATGTTTAGAGCAGGAAATTATATTCACATCTCAACGTGGGAATATTGTGCTCCATTTACTGATCCATCTGACCCATCAAATACTGAACTAATTTTTTTTCATAGGGTAACATTTCTTGTAATCCTAAGATGGATCATGTCAATATTCTTCTAATAAAATTAGTTAAATTGTAATTCCGTAGCAAGTTTACACTTCGTGCAAATGAAGTAGTTTTTGAATGCTGCTTTGAATTCATTTATTAATAAATCATTCTATTAAAATTCTGCTTGAATCTTTCAAACTTAGAACGTATTTTTCAATATACGCTGTTTTAAAATAAATGTCAACAGATATTCAAAGTTAATCGGCTTTATTATTTCATGTGTCACGCTCTCTCAATGGATATCCAAACAAATGTGTTAATCAATTTTTCACACTTGTGGGGAAGGACCAAGTGCCAATTAGTTGTTTCAACATTTATTTACGATCTCTGTTACAACGCGATTAAATTAAATTAAATTAAATTAATGGTATTTAATTTCGAGGGAGCGAAGCGTGTTTAGCAATTACACCCCCCGATAGATTTCAAATCGTTTAAAAATTTTGTTCCGAAGTTTGAATTTTATATATTCTGAAACTCATCATGACGTAAAAGTGTGGGAAAATTACGTAGTAGTGTATCAGAAAGTAAAATCTCCAATACACTAAATATGAAAATATTCTAAAATCTTTCAAACGTTGGAAACATCTCACTAACAATCCATTTTCATTGCAATTAGACGATAGTAATGGATAGCACTTATGTTATCCCCAAGATCCTCACTTGGTGATTTTAAAAATTTATATCAGGATTGAGAAGACAATATGTGCTCTGGGGTTCATTTTTTGCCTGTGTGCAATCGCAACCAAACTAGTTTAGAAGTGAATGGGTCGGACACCAGATTACACAGTTGTCTTGTAGTGGTGATAAACACAGGTGTGTATTAGATTGATTTATATTTATCTTAAAGCCTTGCTGTCCTGTGTACCGCAAACGTGATTTTCAGCAATGCATACGACCTTCCGCCTAACTCTCTCTCAACAACACTAGCGCTGTAAACGCGCATTGGATTTTCATCAAATTAATATTACCGTTCCTCAAATTTGAAATGGTTATTTTAACATAAGAGGTACATTGTCAGATCCCTTGTGCCACTTTCGAAATTTTCTCAAAAATTACTCCAAATTTTTGTTGACATTTTTTGAATGTAATGTAGTGTAAACTTACAAAAACTGGTGCTATAAAACAGCATCAATTTTCTGTTTCTAATTAGTTTTATGATCTCTTAAGTTTAGGCTAGCTTTCCGGGTTTGCATCACGTTCTTTCCTATTTCTAACTAGAGGCGCCTAAAAGACACTTTTTTAAATCTCTTATTTTTTCAGCCTCTTAATAGTGGAATTGAAATATGACTTTGAGAATTTATAGGAGAGTAAAACCTGGGCCTGTACCCAAATTTTCATTGAAAAAGTTTGAGCTATTTGTTTTAGAAAATGTCTTTACAAAGCTCCTAAAATTCCCAATTTTAAGCTCATTTTCACAGAAACTTTTTGAGTTTTGGGGAAACGTCTTTTGCTATCTTTTGAAACATGTGAAACACAAATGCAATAATTTATAAAAATGCTGGTATTGTTTGAGTTCGTTTAGGCTTTGTTCACACATTTACGGACGGACAGACTGACTCAGGAACAAATGAACGGGAGTTTTGAAAAATAAACATTTTCAGTACTCCAAATCGTGTATTTCAGTCCAAAACTAGACATCGATTTTCAGCAGAATTGCATAACTTTTTCCATACAACATAAAGAAGTAAAAGTGGCTCTTAATCCAGTGACAGCGTTATTTGTGTTCATCTTGGAGGTAAAGAAAATATAATTGCTTGATGTGAGAAGCAACTAGTGTTAAAGGAAATGTATGCTTTATAAAAAAATTCATATGTACTTTATAAGGGAAAAAAGTACGCTTGATAAGAGAAGCAGATGAAGGCAGCAATGAGATAAACTACTATTTTTGATAAAAGCCAAGCTTAATATGTGATACTTCGGTATTGTTCAATTTTTAACAAAGTAAAACTTATGACTACGTGGAAAAAATAAACAATGAAATGGAGTAAACTTTGGAGGAAAATGACTTTATTTTTTATTAGAAAAAAAGAAAAAAGGTTTTAATCAAAGTTTGGGTAATATACTGTGGCGAAACCGATTTCCTCATGCCAGGAAAATTAAATTAAACAAACTGACTCGGCCACCATGAGTTCGACTGGGAACAGATTGCGACATGGCCTCACGCGCGCAACCCTGCTTATCTGACAGCCGTCTCCGCCTCCGGCACATTAAGAAAGTCGTTAAAGGGTCAGTCGTCGACAGATTTACTGTGGAGCACGTGTTCGCATGCCCAGCTGCGAGAACCTTCTAGATCGCTTCCGAAATCGACAAATTCTTTCACGGACAATGCCCGTCTTGTGCGAGCATGTTCTAGAAGGGCAAAGAAAATTCTGGACGCTCACAGTTATGCAAAGAGTCGGAACTCCATTCACTACCCCTGTCACCATTGGTCGAAATAACGCAATGCGCCATTTCTTTCGGCCAATAGCGACGCAACTATCTTAAGGAGCTGGAACATGCGAGAAAACGAGTGGGGGGTAAAAGTTAACCTAATAAGATTTGACTTATAAAATTGGCATTCAAAGCAGGGCAGTCGGGAGAGAAACTTCTCTGGGAGGGAGAGCTATTCACCGACCAGAGGCAAGTTCGCCTCTGATGGACTTAGAAAAAACTTCGGTGTGGGCTATTGTAGTAGAGCAGAGTAACGTGGGCAGAGAAAATTCTCTGAAGTGGGGATCAGTTGCAAAGTGAAGCGAATGTGTCGCTGCAGGATTTCTAGACTTTCCAAAGTTGCAATTGTGAATAATCACGAGTATCAGAAGAATCCGTGACTGGTTACTACGCTCTTGAAATCGAGAGTGACTGCTGGCCGACCCCGAGCTCAACCAGACTGCCAGGCGCCGTGCCGCCGCCCCCTCGGCCGTGTCGCCGCCTTCCCTCGGCCGCGCCGCCGCCCCTTCGGGTGACGCCCTCAGACGCCAGACCAGCTGACGCGCGTGCCTGGGTGGGCACAAGGACACCGCCCCGGCCGCGCCCTCTGCGAAGGTTGCCGCCGCCTCCCCTCGACGGCAACGCGCCCGTTTCGGGCCCACAAAAAGAAACTTTACCAAGGCAATATAATTCAGGGTATTCAGCCCTGTGAAAATCCTGTAATGCGGTGTCGCGCTAAGACACACTGATCTGTAATATTTGTTACCATTGTGGTGCTAACTATAAGTCTTCCTAATTTCTAAGCTTTACACTGGCTACTAACTTTTCATCTTCTTATCTGTCCACCTAATTTTCAGATTTCTGATTCTATTTACATGTGTAACTTCCCTGGGGCATTTTGAATTATTTTGCCCAGGAATAAAAGTGATTTTTACCAGTGATCCAAGTGTTTCTTTCATGTTACCAGTATTTGTTAACAATTCCTTCCATCACCGACTGAGCTATTTCAGGGCCGCTTACCGGGCGTTCTCTCACGAGACGACCGGGAGTGTTACAATACATCTACAATTGAGTGTATAGTACTTATCCGTCTGCAAGAAACCATTTTATTTTTCATCTGAATGAAATCCGTTCTAAGTTGGCAATTTTGAAACAGTAACGAAACATTCCCATCCCAGAATCAAAATCATTCATGAGATTTACAAAGTATCGAATTTACTGAAACAATATACTTGTATAATGACTTTGAACTATCGCTTTGCGTCATCATAGAGCTGCGTTTCAGGCAATAACCATGACAATCCAGATAATGGTACGTGCTCTAGACTGTGTGCAATTCACAAACGTAGAAGGATAAAATGAACTTCTAGTGGTAAAGGATACGCTAGACACAAATGAGCAGTGGTATATCGTTAATTATTTCATACATAGTAACACTCAGAACGTTTGCTTTGATTATCCCTTTCTATGTTTCCTTCAATGAAAATTACATCCAAAATTTGTAATGTCTAAATTTTTTTGTTAAAATATTAAATCTTAATAAATAGATGACATTCTGGCAACTTAAAAAAATCTTTAAACTAACAAATAATTTCGAACATGCTAATACATTTAGAGTTTCAATTTGCCAATGATACTACGAGGGAAGTCAGAATTGAAAACAAATGTCAATTTTAACACATTTATTACCACCATCAAACTGCTGGAAAATATTATTTTCGAAATCGAGCAAAAACATTATTTTATATTCAAACTTCGCCCGCGATGTGCAGTTGTGACCTACAGCTTGTCTACATCTGACTTAACCTCGAAAAATGCTAATAAAAACCCGCATAGTTTAAAAGCGGATGTAGAAGTGATACTTTCTGTTGCTGACAAATAAAAATGTATAGATAGAAATTATTTATGTGTTTATAAAATTATTAATTAAAAATGTTGAATAAACTACATACTTTATACCGTTAACAGGTTTTCTTTAAAAAAACTTACTTATTCATAGATTTATTACTGATTCTGGAAATAAGCTGGAAAACTTGGTAGCAGAATACACTATTTAAACATTACAGAACTTAACAACTTTACTTCACAACTTTACTTAAGAACTTTATCTACAATAAAAATTACATTACACACTACTATATGTAGGCTCTGGTCGCAATATACTTTTTGTGAGTCCTTGATTCCAAAAAATTGTTTTTGGCATTTCGTGTGCCCGTCTGCCTGTGCGACCATTTCCAACCAATCGTTCATACAATTTCCTTTAAAATTGATGTTCTCAAACGATGACTACGATACAGCACCCCTAAAACGTAAAATGAATATTGTAATTTGAGAATGAGAAAATCGTAGGGTTTGAACAGAGCTATGTTCTCAAGCTGTGTCTGAAATTTTATATAAAGGTTATATACAACGACAAACTCAATGGCGAAAAATTATCAGTTTGCTAATATATAATAATTTATTTATTTTTCCTAATGAAAGAGAATATAAGCTGAATTCATTTTCTCAAATTACTCGTTTTCTTTAACTATAATAGTTTTCCCTCCCCTTCCCCTTTTCAATTCCACCATTGGAATTACTACTGACTATGCTACTGACGTGCGTCAAGTTATCCAAAAGCACATTATATTATTGTTTGTATGTAATATATATGAACGCTTACAGGAATTTATACACTAGCTACATAGCTATTTCGATTTCAGCAAGTGGAAGAAAAGTCTAGCTTCCTTCTGCTCTGGACGGTAGTTTACCGTGATTTCTCCGTTCAACAGGCGAATGCCGGAGCAGTACTGTAACCGCGAGACATCTTTCCTTTCTCATCTTTATTCTTCCTGTACTTACTCCCTTTTACTTATACTTACATTCTTTACACCAGTGTTGCCAACTGATGGAGAAATGACGTCAGGGCAGCGTTCCTCTCCGAGATAACGGGCTCGGAGAATCAGTGCGAACACAGGGGGGAGGGTTGGAGGGAGGGGTCTACAGCCTTGGCAGTATACCATTCCCAGTGTTTCAGGCCACATGAGAGCCCATTTAGGCCCATTAATTTTTTTTTTCGATTTGGGAAAAATGATTAATTTTGTAGATACCGCATCAATAGCGAAGTGTTTAGTGTGATCGAAATAACTGCAGTATGTTAAAAATTTCAACCTACAGAGGTATTACACAGCTTTGCAACCCAGAGAAACACGCGAAATGAAAATAATTTATGCGGATATGATAGTGTAATGGTCCATTCGAACATAGATAATACACAATAGCCAGAACATGGACGAATTTTAATAAAGAGACAAACCGTCAAAGGTGTAAGGTGTAAGTAGACCGTTTGTTAGGGTGCTTCTCCAGCATTTGTTATTAATTTGAGAAAACACGGACAATTACTGATCAGGGCAACTCGCCGCTGGAACATTCTCCTCCAAACAGCGACTGAATTCTACCTTGCGATGAGGCTAGAGTCGTAAATCTTGCCACAGTGTAGCTCGAACCTAGGTCCTCCCGGTCAGAGGTACTCTAGTTCATGCCCCGAGCCACTTCTCCCGGTCTTGATATGTAAAGAACTGGTGTATTTTATATCAATATGCACTCTAATTTGTTATGGCAGTATTTGTGAAGACTTGTTATAATATTGTAGTGGATTATTTGTAGTGGATTGGAGCATTTTTTCTGCTGCGGGCAATTTAATTTTTGTCAGAAAAAGCTCGTCACTTCCGTGTATCTTCCCAGATTTCACAGATTATCTTGAGGCCAAGACTTTCTTTCATTTTGAATCTATCTTCCTTTGCACACTGTATATCGAAGAAATCTCACGGTGTCGAGCGATGTAGCAATGCGATGACGGTGGCGTGGGCGTCGTTGGTCGTGGTGGAAGCGAGGGCGGCGCGGCGGAGGCGGTGGCAGCTGTGCGGGCGGCAACTGCTATCGCAGAGCTTCCCTCGCTGCGCCGCGCCCGTTTATTATCTCGCACGAGCGCTGCGCTCCGCTCCACTCGCAGACATCAGAAGCCGCGCAGCCACCTGCTGAGCGCGGCAGGCGGCGGAGGCGGAGGTAGAGGAAGGACAAAACAGTGCGGGGTTGAGCGAAGGGGTAAGTGGACAGAGGAGAGATGAGGACTGAAATAGGAGAGATGAGAAAAAAGGGAGATCAGAAGTAAAAGGATAGACGAGTGAAAAAGAGATGAGCAGTGAAAGAGGAGAGGAGAGGAGAAGTGAAAGAGAAAGGGAGAGGTAAATGAAAAGAGAGGAGGAGTCAAAGGGGAGAGAGGAGGAGTCAAAGAGGAGAGAGGAGGAGTCAAAGAGGAGAGAGGAGGAGTCAAAGAGGAGAGAGGAGGTGTCAAAGAGGAAAGAGGAGGAGTCAAAGAGGAGAGAAGAGGTGTCAAAGAGGAGAGAGGAGGAGTCAAAGAGGAGAGAAGAGGAGTCAAAGAGGAGAGAAGAGGAGTCAAAGAGGAGAGAAGAGGAGTCAAAGAGGAGAGAAGAGGAGTCAAAGAGGAGAGAAGAGGAGTCAAAGAGGAGAGAAGAGGAGTCAAAGAGGAGAGAGGAGGATTCAAAGAGGAGGGATGAGGAGACAAAGAGGAGATATGAGGTGTAAAAGAGGAGGGATAAAGAATAAAAGAGGTTCCTTCAAGGAATGTGAACGTGAGATTAACAGCGTATTACCCTGCGTGGGCTACCACTCAACACACAACTCATGTGCAACCAGGAGGCACTAGTTATCCAGCACTATCTAGTACCGGAGTCCAAACAATGCGCTACTCACATGCGTCGGGAAGTCTCTCCTCTTTGCCCAGGGTATCGAGACACTCCACGACCATGCAAAGAGTACAGCAGGGGGCTATCCGAACTAAGGCCCGGGCGGCACGAGATCCCCTTCCCGTCTCCTCACTGCCTCCACTATGAAGCTATTGACGTGAGTACCACCAGAACCTAGGCAACCTGACAGGGGGTCTGGTCCCCGTCTGGTCTATATGTGGGATCCGGAGCATTCTGAAGAACGTCCTTCGCACAATCCTGCCCAAAGTCGACGCGTCAGGGGCCCAACTGGTGGGTTACCGGACGAGGTCCGGAAACACGGAGCATAGCATCACATACTCATTGCCTCCACCATAACGCTAACGGCGTGAGTGTTGCCGTGAACATAAGGGTCCGGGTGGCCGTCTATAATTCACCACCGAAGATCTTTTCCTCGTGAGGCTATCAGCAGCAAAAACGATTATTTATTTGCAAGACCAATATTGGATACTAAGAATTTATGGAAACGTTCATGATACTAGACATAGAAAGAGCTCATTCCCGATACACAAATGAAATGCACAATTAACAGGAAAGACTAACCCGCGCTTTTTCTCGCCTGTCAACCTTTAAACCTTTCGTTCGAAATCACTACCACCACGCTGAGACTCGCCCACAGAACTTTGCAACGCAACTGTGATGACGGAAAAACATGTGACGCAAGTGAGGAAGCGCTTGACATCCCGACGATAAATGACAGGTCGCAGAATTTGATTTCTCGGACACCACAATTCGGAAAATGCGGTGCAGAGATTCAAACACTCGGAAGGAAAATCTCTTCGTCAGTGTGGCCAACCCGTAGGAGAATTATCATTTTTTTCCACTTTTCTACAATATGCTTCAAATCTTTAAACATAATTAATAGAAATACTTTGATACGCTATTTGTTATCTTTCAAACCCAGTCTTCAATCACGTATCCTTGGATACAAAATTTACTGGGAAAACAAAACACTTGTCTTCAAATCATACACACATAAGTTATATACGATTTAAAAATGTAGTAGTTCAAATATCCTGAGAAAATTCAAAAATGGTTTTTCATAGTATCTAGTCATTTAGGTATGTAATATAACTTAATGTATATTCCATGAAAAATCATTTTTTTAATTTTCGATCAAGTACTGTTTTTTTGCTTTTACATGTTCAATAAAAATTTGACCTGGAGTAGCCTAGGGTAAAAAAGATCTGGAGTAGTTGGCTTTCTTTTTCTGCTTATTTTTTCAAAATGACATGAACCAAAAGTATTTTTAAGTGTTCTTCTAAATTTTTCTAAGGGAAATAGTATTTACAAGGGAAATAGTATTTAACACTTCACTAATCCATGGATACAAATCATACCAAAATGTAAACACGAATACTGAAAATAATCTTATTTCGTTTCTAAAATGCTATGTGTTCAGAATTTGTGCCTACGGTGGAGGATCATAGGCACACTGGCGGCCGCGCAGACAGCGTGCTACGGCCTACTGCGCTGCCGTGATTCGCGCGGGCAGCGGCTACACAGGAATGATTGATTCCGAAAAGCATCGCGGGGCGCAGGTCGGTCTGCGGCAGCCGGCCGGACGCGCTTGCCATGAAGAAGAGAGCCTATGGGGAGGCACCGCCCCTCTCCGTCCTCGCCTTGATGGAGAGCGAGGCGGCCCGCCAGGGCGGAACCGTCCGGACGATATGTCGGGGCCAACGAGTTAGAATATACTAAAAAGCGTCGCTGAAGTGTCGCCATCTTTGCAGCAAATTGATGTCATGATGTTTTAGTCAAAGTGGCACCCTATTCAATGAAATAAATTTGCTCAATTTTAATTTAATGAAATATAAATCGAAGTCCGTAGTAGAAGTCAGAACTAAGAAAGCACTTACTTGAAAAAATATATATTTGTGGTTTGATACTATTTTTTAGTTATATGCTGAACATACTGAAAGCATTGTGAATATTGTTATTCTAACCACTAATACAATTTAAATACAGCTAAACGAAAAAGACTACAATATAGAAATAAGATCTGATACAAACAACTCAGTCGAATGAGTATAACAGCAGTTTTACATGCCACCACCAGGCCACCACATACATGTTTTGACTGCAGAAAACATGGCGGCCCCAAGTTCTTCAAGCGTCCACCGACAGCGTTGAAACCACTCTATGTAGTAGTATATTCTAACTCGTTGGTCGCGGCGTAGGATCGCCGAGGTAGCTCGGGAGGTACTATACAACCTCCTCCGAGAAGCGGAGCCAGTAGTTGACGGTTCAGAGCTATCTCGTGTGAAAGATTCCGTGCACGGCGCTGGGTTACTGGCGACTTGTGGTTACGTATTTGAACTATGGACTACAGGCCCATTGACAATGGGCCTGTAACATATGGACATACATATAACATACAACAATGGAACGTAAACATAAGCATAGCGCATAGACATAAACATTAACATAAGTGATAGACTGAAGTATTCACAATGCCTAATTGTTGTACATAGATAAATACATGTATCCCTCCCTCCCTTGGTGTTTGGGAACCGGGATGGCAGTGTAAAGGTCTAATCCCAATGCAAACGTAAACATAAGCATAGCGCATAGACGTAAACAATAACATAAGTGGTAGTCTGAAGTATTCACAATGTCTAACATAAATGTGAGCAAAATAAGAGTTTCTATTGTTTGTAAAACATTCTGCTTTACTATTGGTTGGATGTGAGAATCGATTTCAAGGTATCGACTGTGTCCTTGGCCCATACGGCGTTAGTTCTTCTATCGACTTCGCTCCAATTTCGATCCTCGATCACTGAATTACCGTTCTCTGATTGGTTCATTTCTTATGTCTTACTTAAGCATAAGCACAGAAGCTTTTAAGCTAACGTGTTACGTTATATGCTTATGCGAACGCATTGTGAATGAGTCCGCTTATAGACGTAGTCTTTAATTTTATGTTAACGCCATGCTTATGTTTATGTTTGCATTTTGAATGAAATTTTAGATTGTGCTGCGTGTGGAACGTCTTGAAGAGTTGCACTTGGCTGTTTTAAGGTACATAAATTCTGGTCATCGTTTGCAAAAATGTATTACTAATACCTAATCAATATGTGAATCGGAAGAACTGTTGTATTTGGTTGCCCAACCATTCTTGAACACGCAACAAAACTATTAGTCAGTTTGAGTACACAGACACCGGCAGCAGAAGTCTCGATGACGACAACTGCAGCAACAATAACAATGAAACTAATAACAAAAAGTTATTTTGTTTCGAAGTCTCACACGCACTCGTATGCGGCACGATGCAAAATGGCGATACGTAAATTAATAAAACAATTTATTTCTATACAGTTGTATTAGACAAATACAGAAAACTGATATTCATTGACTCCTCTCAGGACAGCCGACGATGAGCTCCAGCACTCCACAGCGACAGCTGGTGGCGGTCTCTGTGGTATCGTGACGGTTCTTAAACGCGGGGAAGGACCTCCTCGCATAGGGACGCGCGTGTAGCTGGGAGCCTTGTGCTCTATAACATACGAGCGTGACGTTACATATCGGTGTGTTAGCTTCCAACGAGACTTCAGAGACAGTGCTCGACGTGCGCTCGCCGATTTTCAGATGATTTCATACATCGATATTACAGCAATATCTCGATTGCTTTGTATGCATTTATTGCATGTAATTGTAAAAAAAATGTATTTCTAACAAACACGAGTATTACGATTATATGGAGATTGTGCAGCCGTCAACCTGAAGACGAGCCGCAACTGATACTCGTAAATAAGTACACATTACATCATGTACATAACTACACATATGTACACGCTGTGTACATAGTCCAATCAAATGATTTTAGTGGGAAATTTTTTTCTATCATTCGTCATGTTTTTTTGTGTTGCTGAATTCGAATTTTAAATTGGTCACATTCTAACTGTTGTATATTCAGATACAACTGCAAAAACAGCTTTTTTACAATTTTCGCCCTCAGCTCGAAAAGTACGAACTCCTGTAGGAATATGTTCAAAAACGAAGATTGTTTCATTTTAGTGATCTAGCACACAGTCTGTTCGACAAACTCAACCGTGCGTCACCATCTACGCAACCAAGAAGTACTGGACTACCATTTCAAGAGAAATAGTGTAGCTGCTTTAAAAATAGAACAATTGTTATCTACCGAAACATTTTTTCTGATTATTAATTGTAATGGTAAAGTTATCAATTATAATTCCTAACGCATAGTTTATCTATTATTTTTGGAGAAACGATTCTATATTAGTTCCATCGAAATTTTCAAAATACCTAGTTTAAAAAAACTAAGTGACATTGGTTTTTCTTAGAATGGTAGTATTCTTTCTTAGGTGGTACGATATATTCCAAAAAGAACACATTAAACTACAAAATGAACATAAAAACAAGGTACTGTGCTCTTTTTGTTTCATTTATTTTTATTGCCCAAAAATTTGTGTCTTATGTTGGTGACTTCGAATATCCATTAGGTCAACGGCTCTCCTGATGACGTTGTTGTGAGAATCCTCATGACGGCCTCCATCATCGTATTCTTAAGTGACTCACGGCTTTCGGATCTCGCGCATTCTCTCGTTTCTAATCCTTCTACCGTCGCCTCCGCGTACACACACACACACACACACATAGACATACTTGCATGCTCTTATTCACTATCACACAAGTTGAGAGACTTCGCGGAGGCTTAGAATTTGTTCAGTCTGGGGAAGTGCCCAATTGACGGAGATACCTGAAGTGGGAAACCATGCAAGTCGAGTGTAGGTCAGGGTCGGATCTCACATTCTAGTGGGGAAGAAAATCCGTTAACACCCAGAATATAACATACCCTGCTCTTACTGGACTTGATCACAACTGTTGTTGCGGCTGGAAATAAAACGTAAACCATCAATCATTCCATGGAACGTCGTTATCTGTGCGCAAGTCTCTTGGATTGCGAGGGTGTTGTCGAAGTGCCGGCAAGCAAAAGGTGGCGCCGAGAAGGTTGTTAGCGCGATCAGGAAAAAGCAGCTCATGAGGGAATGCTCCAAGTATTCAGAGCTTGTTTTGTCGTACGCGCATCAAACAGACGAATGTGGCCGGCTCCACATTGCGGGAGCAAGAAGTCGCTGTTTGGACGACAGCGATAACTGCGGCGGCGACGTGAACCTCAAACGAAACGCCACTCTGCGGCCGCCAACGAGGCGCAGGAGGCGTGTGGGACGTCACCGGGCAGGCCGAGGAGAGATTGAGCAAAAGAGAGCAGCGGAAACTTTGACGGAGTGGCTGGCTAGCCTCCCTCTCGAGGGACAAAAACGCCTCTGCCCGCCGGGCCTCCCGGGAAAGGGGAAGAGAGAGGAAGTTCCGGCCGACCAGCGGCAGGCGCAGGGAAGGGGTTCGGGGTAATAGTGGGAGCTCCCTGCAGCCTTGAGTGGGGACACAAATAAGATCAGCAAGAAAAGAACCGAAGAGAAAAGTCAAATCGAGTGACGTAATCTGAAGTGTACACAAATGAGGGAAACGGATCTAGACGGATATAGAGTTCAGCAAGTCGTTTCATTTGCTCGCTCGAGCGTTTGTTCTCGAGCGCTCTGAGCTCGAGCGCCCTCCGCTCGCTCGAGGTGGGTGATTACAGTTCAGAGCAATGGCCCTGTTTGCTCTGCTTCGCCGCTCTACGAAAGTAATAAACGTAAAATAAATTTCAGACTAATATTCCACTTATTATACAATTGCTAAATACAGTGCTTGATTTATACAATTTTAAATCGCGGAACGTACCCCAAAAGTAATGTAATTGAAATATTTATATATTTATTACAGAATTAAATAATTATAAATCATCCTTCATAACAATGGTAGCACTGACTCTATATGAATGTAGTGATAATACAGTATAATCTCGCTCATGCGAACCCCGCAAATCCGCAATGTGGGATAATCCGAACAAAATTCGAGCTGCAGGTAATATAAACAAAATAAATAAAATGCGCAATTGTGGAGTAAAGGATTTTATAATTACTGTAGAACTGAACAACTAATTATTCAAACATTAATCGTCGAAATGAAACGTTTATTGCATTGGTTACTACAGTGTATATCACTGGTTTACGTAGCAATAATTTTCACATAGAGGAACTTGCAAAATCGGTGATCTTCTTTTGCCGTAAGGAACTGAATTTGCTTGATGATGTGATGTAATGATGAGATCGCTACGCTACGGTTCCATTTTCTCACACCCCACGCTGCGTTGCGTTGTCTGGTAATCCTACAAATGTATTTGTATATTGTAGCGATACCAATTTCCTCATACAAAATTTCATAAGGCTGAGGGCAGTTGGGAGAATGAACAGACGGCGTTGCACGTGCAACCTCGCTTATCGCGACACCCGTTTGCGCCCCCGGCACATTAAGAAAGTCGTTACAAGGGTCAGTCGTCGAAAGATTCACTGAGAGGCACGTGTTCGCATGGCCAGCTGCGAACCTTCTAGAACGCTCTTGAAATCGACATCCAGGGAATCCCAGAGCGATAAATTCTTTCACGGACAACGCCTGCCTTGTGCAAGCATGGCCGGTGTTCTAGAAGAAATAAGAAAATTCTGTACACTCACAGCTGGCGCAGAGAGCGGAAATTTCCGTGGCTTCCACGTCGCGATTGGTTGGAAATAGTGTAATGCGCAACTACCTTTGGCCAATAGCGACGCGACTATCATAAGGAGCTGGAACATACGAGAAAACGAGCGGGGGTAAAAGTTAACCTAATACGATTCGACTTATAAAATTGGCATTCAAGGCAGGGCAGTCGGGAGAGAAACTTCTCTGGAGGGGAGAGCTATTCACCGATCAGAGGCAAGTGCGCCTCTGATGGACTTAGAAAAAACTTCGGTGTGGGCTATTGTAAAAGGGCTGAGTATAGTGGGCAGAGAAAATTCTCTGAAGCGGGAATCAGTTGCAAAGTGAGGCGAATGTGTCTCTGCAGGATTTCTAGACTTTCCAAAGTTGTAATTGTGAATCATCACGAGTATCAGAAGAATCCGTGATTGGTTACTACGCTCTTGAAATCGAGAGTGACTCCTGGCCGACCCCGCGTTCAACCAGACAACACTACTAGACGCCGTCAACGCAGCCACGCGTCGCCGCCCCTGTGGTGACGTCACGACCCGACCGCCAGCTGGTGGCCCGAGAGGCCACCGACCTCCGCTGAATTCTTCCGAAGGACGGCAGCCGTTTCCTCGCCCGCGCCGCGCCCTCCCCAGGCGCGCAGAGACCCTTTCCAGGCAGTATTTTTCAATGGGCATTCGTCCCGTGTAAAGTTTTGTAATGCGGCGCCGCGCTATGGCGCATCGATTTGTAACTTTTGTATTTTGCCATTGTAATGTTAATTATAAGTCTTCCTAATTTTTAAGCTTTACTCTGAATACTAACTTTTCATCTTCTTTTCTTTCCACCTAATTTTCAGATTTCTTATTCTATTTACAAGTGTAACTTCCCTGGGGCATTTTAAATTATTTTGCCTAGGAATAAAAGTGATTTTTACCAGTGATCAAAGTGTTTCTTTCATGTTACCAGTATCTGTTTAACGATTCCTTCCATCACCGACTGAGCTACAAAGGGCCGCTTACCGGGCGTTCTCTCACGAGACGACCCGGGGGTGTTACAATATGTACGGTACAGTTTTCGGATCAACCTAACGTTACCGTATGCGAACAGACCAAACCCCAATTAGTGCGAAATACTGATATTCCACTTTAATAGGAAATAAGATTGAGCGTTTATAATAATTCAGTTGTACAGAGAAGGGGGAAGAATACCTGGAACGGGGAGGGGGGCGTTAGCGGACTGAAAGGCCCTTCTCTATACAAAGTAAATTTTTACACCGCACCGGGCCGTGAGGTGCCCGGGGGGGAGAGGGATGGCGCTGGTTAAAGAGGGAGGCGGAGGATGACGAATTTATAAGAAGTTCATTGCACATACGATTTATTGATATTAGATTTCTAGTCTACGTGAATGGGATGGTATGATAAATGAAATGTTAATTTACAGTAATGAAAGCAAATGAATTGTACAAAATGGATGTTCGTCTTTAATTATCACCGTGAAGGTGACGTCGTGAACTTTGTCGCACTACACGTCCATGGGCACACGGTGTTGCCGAATACCTGCTGCTGGGTGGCTGCGGCATGCGTGGACCCGCGGTGCTCCTCTCCCGGGCGAAGCTGGAACGCAGGCGTCCCACACAGTTCTCTGGTTGTGGGGAGAGTATGTCCCGCAGCTTGAATACGGACCGGGCCCTAGGTGGGCCGTGACTGCAAGAATGTGCGCGCGGCACACACGGTCTCTCGCCAGCAGGCAACCGAAGGTGTGTGAGTCAGGTGGCGTCCGTACACCTGTGTATTGGCTGCTCGTCGATGATCGAGCAGCGCACTCAACCCACTGGTACACGTGCCGAGGGCAGCGTGTTTACATGCGCGAAGCGCAAAACATGAAGATGCGTTCGTGAGCGCGGAGACTGCTCAGCGAAACGGCCAAGGATAGGCGGTGTGGCTTGTGCCTCTCGCGGTGGCTCTCGCAAGACTCCCTTCGCACAAGTGAAAGTGGCGTTGCCTGCCAGAAGGCAGCAGCCCTTCGGGAAAGCAGGGGGGGCGCCGTTCGGGGGAGGGGCCGGCGGCGCGGGTGCGGCATGGGTGCGGCGGGCGCACCCTGCGGGAGCGCCGCCTCCGGAGGGAGGGAGGGAGCGACCACTCGCCTTAGCGCGAGGGCTTTGTGTTGTGGACGGAACAACAGTTAATTGCGAAATTTTTTTAGTTTGAGTTTATGAAAATTGGTCGAACTAACACACGAAGTTGCCAAGTGTTTGTCCTTTGCTTCTGGTTTGTTCCTTTCCTGATCTGTTTCCGGGGTACCGTAACGCCGTTCCGTGGCGTTCCGCCAGAAATCAAGCCCTGGCTAAATACATATTAATGTCGTAGGCTTACGCGGCCAGAGTCATGCAAATGATCTTGGCTGTCAGAGAGACGCTACATCGAAGACTGCGGTGCCGACGTTTCGGCCATCTTCCTCATGCCAGACCAGACCTGAGGAAGCCGCAGCCTTCGACACGGCGTCACCCGGACACCCAAGATCATCTGTACACTACTTATTGGCGAACTGAATGAGTATTGTAATTAATTACAATTACACAGATATACACAGATTTCATTAATACAGAATATTCTCACTATTTCCGTCAGAATAGTGTGACGTCTTTGCCGGAGCCATAAATGACAGACATGAACGGTTTGTAATTTATTGAGTATTTATTTGAAATATACTCCAACACCTGAATACTATGTACAATAATTACAATAAACAATATTGACTCGTTACGAGAAGGAATGTTCCTGGTCACCACCACCGCTGGCCTGATAATTAGATATCTTATTCGGTGTGATGCGCCAGTAGCCTACGCGAGCATACAAGCGAGTATGCCGCACCTCCCGTCTCGACGTAGCACGCCGGCTTCAGTTCCCTGCCTCAGTAGCCTATGCATTGAAATGCAGCGCCGCGCACAACCCACACGACTTCCTACAACGCGCCCAAGAATCAGAAGAAGGAGTTTAGGTCCGGGGTCCGTTTATATTACCTTCTGGGCCGGCTGACGGAACTGCGTCATCTCGTTGTTTCCGCCGACGCGTTTCCACAGCCAGCTTGTCTACGGGGTTCACAAGTTTGCCCCAAGTGATCTACGGGGTTCACAAGTGGCCACCTACGACAGGCACTCCTTCCCTTCCGCTCCCTAGGTTTGCCATTGTTCAGCCCGGCGTCTCTTCCCGCCAGCACTGTCCATGAGCATGAAATGCACGTGGCTAATATTTTGTCACGTTTGTACAAGGCGACTGATATGAAGCCACAATAGATGAACTGATCATTCCCCCTTTTTTACATCATTACAGTTTATTTTTTGCAGGTTTCCATTTCGCGACGTCTTTAATTTTGCGTTGTAACCTTAAAATCGTAGTTCTACTGAAGAAGCGCATGGCCCGAACGTTTCAGTTTTCTCGGTGAACGCTTTTCCCTCGATACGTCGAGGTGAGCGAAAACCTCTCACAGTGCGCTATCTAGTGAACGGTGCGTTAACTGCCGTGACGTTCGAGCGAAATCGTCTAGTGCAGGAATCTAGAAGTTCTTGTAAAAGCAGTGAAAATGCAGTTGAAGTGGTATAACAGTAGTCGCAAATGGTGTTTTACAGATTACTGGAAAAAATTATTAACAGGCAATCGTAGTTCTGGGAACCAATGCTTTGAAGCCATTTATCATGTAACTTAATACAGATTCCATTATCATTTTTTTTCAAGTCCGAAATTGATATTAGGTAGCTTTTAAACTTTTGATAGCAACCAAAAGGATTGTAAACTTCTATGAAGTTATACTTTTCTACTTCAAGTGATTTGTAGTCCTAAATTTATAATTTGTAATGGATAACATTGGAATTTGGCAACGTTAATACTCCTATTACGTAGATTTTTCTGTATTGCATCAATTATATCAGAGCTTATAAAACGAAATATATTAAAACTGTGATTTGTTTTTGCACTTCGTATATGATTGGACACATCTTACTAATTTTTGCATATATATAGTTTATAAGTTCAATTCTTCTGTGCGTAATATTGGTTCAAGAACTCAATGGGTAATTCAACATTCTCTTCAGATTTTACAGCAATATTACCAATATTATAGAAGAGTATCGTCATTCTTAAACAGCTGGTCTAGTTACTTCAGGAAGATAAACTTTGAAGCTGTATATCGGCGACTACTAGGGTTGTTACGAAACGTATCTTTTATATAAGAACTGGGGGTACCCGTCAAAATGACTCGACTAAATCAAACATTAGTTACTAATTACTACCATTAGTAAAACCATTAGTTATTATGAATATTAAAACACAATTTAACTTATATATTACTATCAAAGTTTCAATCACTCAAAGTTTCTCTGACATTTGTTTTAGTCGTTTAGACACACTGCGATCTCGGAATCCCACATCTTGAGCACTGAATATTTGATCCACTGCGTTAGCAGAAATCGCACCTAATAGCTCGTGGACATTTTTCAAAGTCACGGAAGCTCGCCCTTATTTCTTCAGGGTTGTCCTCTCCTGACAGTTGTATTTTGATATCCTTTACTCGTTTATTTATTTTTATGAAATAATGCTGTACAATGACATATCGAGAGAAGGCTTCCGCAGCCGGAGTGATTAGCTACTTGGCTGTCCGGGAAACTCCGCATCCTAGGCACAGGTGCTAACGTTTCGGCCGCCATTCTGCGACCTTCCTCAGTGCAAAATGCCGCTTGGGTTCGGGACGCGGCTCCTCCTGGATAGCCTAGTTGTAATATTTTTTCTCATAATAAATCTGTGTTAAGGATTACTTTAACTCTTTGATAGTGAATTTATTTGAACCTGCTAATTGATTTCCAATTCATCTTTTGTAGCTTTCCCCTGATCACCTCCCGGAGAGCCAAATGTTCCTCATAATATATTGAAACGCGGAGCGTTTCTATATGCAAATTGTATTTAACATTGAGCATAATCACTGCAACTCATTTTGAACTGCGCGGCATAAACGGCAGGAGTGAACGACCGGAGACGGGAGGGGACTGTCCGCCGCCGCCGCCGCCGCCGCCGCCGCGAGCACATCGTGGGAACGAGAATTCGGCCGTTACGAGCCGAGCATCAGTTGGAGAGTTGGGCAATTGGAGAGAAGTCGGTTGGCTGCGAGCGGGGTAAGACATTGCCGCTGCGCAGGAAATGGAACAGTGCAAGATTATAGTAAAGTTGATCATAAGCCGATAAACTGGAACTTGGGAGAGGTTGGTTTGTAGAAAACTATTGATCGTGTATATGCCATCAAGCACAGTGAAAGGAACAATAAAACTGTGCGTAGTGTAATCGATGCCGGTGCGAGTAGTGACCACGTGCGCCGCAGTTACGATAGGAAAGTGAATAGTAATCAAGAAACGGTGCGGAAACATAATCCGAGCACTCCGGTGGAACGATATGGACATCACCAAGATGCCGTGTGTGCGTGAGTGAACTGCACGCGGAAACACCAAGGGCTGGAGCCGAGGAACTCTCGTCGCCGCCATCGCAGGCCGACGAGGCACGTGCTTGCAACATCAACCGCCCGGGAGGCGCCGGGCTGCGGTGAAGGCCACCGGCCGCTGTCGCCGTAGGCGAGCAGCGACTACAAAGAGGTATTCATAGGGGCCCCACGTATGACAAAATCAGATGGTAAATAGATCCTTGGTACCAGGACAGAGAACATTTGTGTATTTGATCAGGTGTATATTACATTAGTTCATGAATAAATTGTATTTGTGCTAATTCAAACTGATTACCTTGATTATCCAATGCATTATCGATTCCTTCAGGAGACCCATTCACGAGCAAGACACCCGTCCTTTAAAATCTTTAATTTGCAGTGGAAAGTACCGACAATCAGGTACGTCACAATATCTGCATTTTGGATTACTTTTACTCTTTGATAGTGAATTTTGTTGAACCTGGCAATGAGTTTCAAATTGATCTTCTACCTAATCACCTCCCGGATAGCCATATGTTTCTCATAATAAATCTGCATTTTGGAATACCTTTACTCTTTAATAGTGAATTTAATTGCTCCTGACAGTGAATTTCCAATTCATCTTCTGTAGCTTTGCCCTAATCACCAACGTTGAACATCCCCAGCGGATAGGGGTATTTAATCCTTCTGCTTCCGCAGATGTCAAGTTGCGAAGCGTGCGATCGCGGGCTTGCACAAAAGTGTAAGAGCGATTGCCGCCCAACGCCATTGAAACAGCAAAACCGAATTGCTCGTCCTGAAATCTTCTAAATTGTGCTGTCGGATGTCTTTCCAAAAGCACCACTTTTAATAAATATACGGCCGGTTTTCAATGATTTATTGCTCATGGTGTATCCTTAAATCATTAGCAATAATATGCAAAAAAAACAACGTTTCTATATTTCTTCTAATGTTCACATGTTACGCGAAAACTTCAGGGGTGCAGGAAATTACTATGTTATAGATTACATATTTTCGTTCCTCACCAGCAGCTACAAATATACAACCAATCTTCACAATCATCTCACCGATATACTCGTAGCTCGTCAGATCCGTCGTAGCTTGAATCGAATCAGTACTTGGAAGCCATATTGCCTATAGATAGCTCTGTCTGCAGTAGACCTTAGTAACATGGCGTCGCACTGTTTTACTATCGCACTGTTTTACCGGATAAAGGATCGGAATTATGGGATGAATGCTAGCAGAAGGGTTGTCGCATGTTGAACTGGGGATGCTTGCTATGCTACAACACAATGTCTACCGCGGGATTCGAACTCAGTCTTAGTGTAACACGCACTTGGACGAAGTCCTCTTCCCCTTCCTAATTACCGCTGTACAACCAGGTCAGCTAATAGGACAAAATGTTTTAACATCTTTAAATGAACAAGAGTCTAGTTTTTAAATATCAAGAAATATAATTGTAACTAGCTGAATAGTCCTGCGTGGCCGGATATTAATATACTTATCAAAATCGACTTTAGGCAGGAAAAGGAATGAACAAATCCCCCCCCTCTCTCTTTCTTTCTCTCTCTCTTTCTCTCACTCTTTCTCTCTCTCTCTCTTTCTCTTTCTCTCTCTTACCCAAACCCACTCTACTCTTTCCGCTCCCTATCCTGCCTCGCACCTCCCCGCCTTACCTTGTCATGATCAATACTTACATTATTGATTTATTACATTATATATTGTTACATTCTCCCGGCAGATGTCTAGTAATAATTTTCATCTACATTTACATCTGCATTTTCATCTAAAATTACTTAAAGCATAAAATCACTTATTGGGATCAGTGATTTTATTGAATAAAAAGTATTATTGTAAGAAACTGTAGGGGATAAGAAACGTCTACCCATCGTTTATGGATTTCCTTATCGTTTTGAAAATATTTGTGAAAACTGAAATAGTGCACACTTAATTTTGTTTCAAGGATTAAGAAATACGGATACAGTATGGATAATCTCAAGGAGAGAGTAACTTTTCACTTGCATTGAAGGACATATTTTAAAAAATAGCATTAAGTTAAAACTAAATCTAGCTTTTTATGAAAAGTTAACTAACATTCTTCTTTATACGATAATTTATTTTTTTAAAGGAGCTTCATTTACGCCTCACAAAATCTGCTACGTTTCATTGAAAACCCCATCGAAATCGGTTAAGCTGTTTCCTGGATTACCCCGGACAGACAGGCACAGATGGACACACAAAAATCATTAAAAAAATAATCGTTTTATTTAATCTACATAAGCACACAAAAACAACGCAACGTACGACGTTTTGTATCCCAAACAGCAACGTCCCGTCCGTCACCGATTGGTGCTACCAGAGGCTGCTCGCAAGCCTTTGCTACAGTTCCTGCACTTACTTATGACAGAGGCAGCTATTTTAAAATCACAGAGATACAATCCAATCCTATCTATTATTTTTGCTGGAGAGATCTCTTTTGCGGCCGAAGTACTGTGCCTTTTAAAAAAACGTACCTATCGTTTCGAAGGGATTTCTGCGAACTGCGGCGCAGAAGCCTACAATTGTTTTTCACATCACTTATATGTTGTCATTAACAATATTAATATATAGCGAGAAAATTCAACCGCAACATGCTGCAGCACACTACCCACGTGCATAATTCGGAGAAGGTGCATTTTTAAGCCTTAAAAACAAATGTGTGTGTCTCGTAGTTCGTTTTTTACGTTACAATTTATTTGCAAAATGGGACATTGATGGACGTTTAATTTCAAGCTTAATGCTTAAGAGAGAGATACGAATGCGTATTTGCATTTATGTAAGTGAAAATCATTTTATTTGTAATAATTGTAATAATAAATTGCGCAGGTGTACAATATTAGATTTTACATACAGTCGTAGGGATAAGATTTTTTTTCAGGTAACATAACATTACTCAAAAACAAAGGCATACTGGGGATAATATATATGACTTCTGAAGGACTTTGGTCTGATGGTGGTGGTGGTTGAGAATGGCGGTTGTAGAATTATTATTATAGATATATAAAATTTCTCTCTTCCGCCCCTCTCTCTCTCTCTCTCTCTCTCTCTCTCTCTCTATATATATATATATATATATATATATATATATATATATATATATATATATAATTATATATAAATATATAATTTAGGTATGCAAACTATAGAGTATTTCTCTCACACATTTCTCTCACACTACCAACTTGCATAACTCGGAAAATATGCATTTAAAACCTCTTCTTTGTATAGTATTTTTGAATTGGCTCTGTTGGCATTTACAGTACTTCAGTATCCATTCTCGTGCACAAACGTGCGAAGTTTTCGCGCAGGCTTGATTAGTTTTATTGATATGCGGGTGCGCTTGGTTAGCGTCAACGCGGCAATCTCAAATACTTTTTTCGTCCGCCGGCGCGGGGCGGGGCGGCGCGCGGGTGAACGTGAGCGCTGATATTTACAGTGGCGAGGGCGAAGGCGTGGCTTCGCACTGGAATCCAGCACTTCCTCTCTCAGTCTGCTCGCAATTACTCGCCGCCGCCGGCGCCTCCGCACCAAGAATTCGATTTGGTCGAGTGCGGCATGCAGCGCTCTGATTCGGTTACGACGCCCGGCCCTGGCTCACCCATGCCCTGCCCTGCCCTGCCCCGCCTCACTCTGCGAAGCCCCGCCACGCCACGACCGCTCAGTCCCGATGTGCCCGCCCCGCCCCGCCCCGCCCTCCCCTCCCCGCCCCTCCCGCCCAACACGCCACGTCCCGACACGCCACGCCCCGCTCCGCCATGCTGCACCACGGCCCGCCCCGCCACGCCCCGCCACATCCCGACACCTCCACCACGTCCCGTCACCCCCACCACGACACGATACCCCCGCCACGTCCCGACGTCCCCATCAGGCCCCACTATTCCTCGGCATTCATCGCCATGGCCCGTTCCGTCACTCCCCGCCACGCTATACTCCACCCCACCCTACCCCCACCATGCCCGGTGCTGCATGCCTAGCAGCTGCCAGCGAACATCTATCCCCACCCCAGGCCACAAGAGCTTCACCCTCGCCCCGGCTACGCGTTCCGCTCGTATCCTCCCCCCCCCCCTTCAATCACCGAACCAGCCCTTCGGCAAGTACGGGTATACCTTGTTCCTTCCTCATTCCTCTTCCTCGAAGCCTCGATGCCCCCAACCTCACAGCAGCGACTCTTCGGCTTCACCTCATGTCATTCTCTAACTTTTTCCATTCATCCCCTCCCATCTCACTATTCCAGACATTTTTTCTCCCCCCTCTCCCTTCGTGCCCGACCTCTATTTACTCCACTCTGCCCAGTACCCCCTCCTAGACCCTAAACCCTCACCTCAGCCACCACGATTCTTTCCTTTCCCCCTCCCATCGTGCCCTTTGCAATATCCGCCCACCTAGCCCCTTTTTTTATTACTTCCATTCCTACTCTGCGCCTTTCGCAATATCCACTGACCTCGCCACTTCCCCCCCCCCCACTCCACTCTTCGCCGTGCCTCCTCCCGCTTCACGTAACGCCCCGATCCCATCCCTTGCTCACCACGCCCTATCTCGACCTCCTCCTTGCCTTATTTCATTCGCATCACCATCCCTCTACCCTTCCTACCCCCCTCCCTTCCACTGCCGTTGCAGCACATTCGCGTTCATATACTTTCAGCCGCATCACATTCCCAGCACTTGGCCGAAGAAACGGGCGAATGCTTTTTGAGAACGCCTAGTCTGGTATTGCAGCTTTTTTCTCTCAGCTCGTTAGTTACGTTACGAAACATACATGAATGGACAAAAAATATTCTCATTCTTCCTTTGTGTTGTATTTTTCAATTCTCTGCACTATTTACTTTATTTGACTACACAGTTTGGTATATTTGCATTCCTGAAGATGATTTCGTGTTCAGAAGTTAATGCATAATAACTAACTTAAAGACTTGTATTTAATAAATTCATAATTATGTTTAGTCCGCACTTTCACTACTAATTATTTAATGACTTTTGTACTTGATTTGGCATTAAGCAAATAATATGAAAGGACTGAATTCAAGAAATTATATTCCACAGTCAAATACATTACAAGTTGTTATATTACTGCACTTTCACATAATTAGTTCGATATTGATTTTTAATAACACCGCGCTGAACAGTTCAGAGACATTTCAGGTCATGCGCACTGCGTGAACAGTTCGTGATGATACAAAAAAGTTTTTCGTCGTGCAATCTTATTTTTGATTCATTTTTCTTGCAATCTATGACTTCCTAATTGCCACTACACTGCGGCATAAATAATGAAGATCTAGAGAAAACATAATATGAAATTGCAATCCCTCAACGCCTGCCTCATTGGAAATGACCTAACTGCATAGACGCTCATTCTTGTTTCGGAAACTTCTTTCTTTGTCCATTTCCGTTGCCCACATATTGGCAGTGCTTTATGGAAGGATTCAGACTGCTGTATTTTACACGGGCGAAAATTCATACCTAGCCCAACGTGTCCAGCTCCAAACAGAAAATGCCCCGTATTTACCCTCAGGCAATTTCCACGCTTCACTCCACAATGCAGGCGTCTCTTTGCTCTACCTTCCCTCTCCGTCGGCCCCCGGGAGCATTGAATTCCTCGCTACCGCCCCCCCCCCCCTCGCGGCCCGATGAATTATCGAGATACCGCCATTGAACAATACCAGACCGTTCGCGTTCGTGAATGTCCTTCTCTACCCTTTAAGCGGTCCCCACAATAGACCTCGCTCCATCAGCCTGGAGCACCATGACCGAAACTCTGCCAATCTGCGTTCTGTCTCAATCCTGCTCCATCAGTCTGTCATTGTTTTCCTGCCTTGTATGCCGAACTTCCTAAAATTTCTGGTCGAGCTTATCTAAATTAGTTTCCATCATCTCATTTTAGAGTTTTACTGCTCGTTTCTAACCCTTATTCGTTTGTTCTGCGTTTCTTCTCAACTCATTGCAACAATCAATTTCCTTGAAAACAACGTTTTCCTAAAAGCATGGAATATTGTATTTAATATATTATTTATTACAAATATATTCATTACGTATTTAGACCACCGGTCATTACGCATTACCTGCTTTAGAAAATCTACATCCTTCGATATTCTAAACTTCCGAATCGAGTAATTTACCCTAGATGGTCTCTACACAGCATCAAAGCCACCGAAAAGAGGCCATATGGAATGGTTTGGGGAGGGGACGGAAAAAAAACGTTGCCAGGGTAACAATACATACAAATCCACCAAACCCTTGCTAAACTAATTATTGGTAGGAGTAGACATCACGTGCTTTCTTCATCCAGACTACGACATTCTCAGTACCTGAAATGAAGCATCGACGCAGAAAATCATCCACCACCTTGCCTTTGTTCTTACTTCTTATACATCCAATCCCGTTTACCCCTCTACATGCCAATTTAGTTATTTATTTACACGTACGATAACATATTTTCTAAACAGGTGAGGTTCCTCACTGCTTACTACCAAACAATATCATTTTCCCAGCCACTAATTACCCATCATTTAACATCTAAACCTTTCCTACCGCCTCAGAGCAATACTGATCCTACTGCATTGCAGCCAACCGGAAGGTCCTGGGTTCGAGTTCCGACGGTGGCAAATTTTCTATGCCAGTTATATAGATAGATGGAATTTCGCTGCTGTCTGGAGGAGAAAACTAGCGACTGCTTTGATCGGTAGGTTTCCGTAGTTTTCTCTATTACAAAGAGTACCCTAAGAGACGACTAACGCGCGCGATCTCCCTTCTACATCCTTGTCCTCGCCATTTACACACACGCGCGCGCGCGCTAAAATGCACTACAATATGACAAACTGAGACCAGTCGGGTACTTAGAATACGCCTCGACTGGGGTGGTGCCCCGCTGGTAGAGATAACTTGAGAGGGAAACCCCGCAAGTCGATATGTAAGTCGACTCCATTTCGTAGGGAGAGGATCACCGCCACCTCCCGCGATTCATTATGCATTACATTTATGAATATAATTACTAATTGGAAACGAAATAATCAAATTAATGCTTTCTTAATCATATTCCCAAATTCTAAAATGAAGTGACATCTATTATCTCTTAATATGTCCTGAGCAAGTGTTTCGTTTCTAGGTCGGCAACAATAGTATCCCATTTTACTCTCTGTGTTTTGGTGACCCAGCAATTTAAGCAGTGCATGCGAGATGTTTCAAATGATATATAACTTCCGCATATGTAAAAACGTTTATGATAAGTGATAAAATCTATTTAGAAACAGAAATTCCATTATTGTTTTGAATATTCTGCTCGCAGTAGCTGTTAGTGTATTGCAAGTAAAACGTAAATGCTAATGAAAATCGTGAGAATAAATCACAAAAACATTTCAGTAATTCGTGATAAAATGACCAATACGTTTTTCATTAACTAGTGAGATAGTAAAATAGAGTCGTAGAGAACCTTTAACGCAAATTTCTGCTAAAAGTTACTGGTTTTAAAAATACCTATATATCATCACACAAATAGCTGAATTAATCGCATACGTTGCAGGCAGTTTAAACAAAATGAAAATACAAAACAAAGATAATTTAATTTCCACAGTATTGATCTTAAAACTGTTTCACTACAAAAAAGGCATTGCGATGAATCTTGTGATACGATGTGCCTTGCGGAAATACACATATGCAATATAATAAAACATACACAAGTATAAGGGCCAAGTAAGATCTTTTGTGTTGCGTAAGTGTTTCTGCACAATTAAAGGTAATATCACACATTAAAAACAAAAAGAAAATATTTTATTTCAACAAAGTTATATATTGTATATATTTTTAACATTTGTACGGTTTAATTCTAATAGACTAAATAAGCCTGTAATCTGAACATCAATGTAACTTTACTATTCACACGTTTTGATGATCTCGTTTTCCTACTTATGATAGTAGGAGAGTTAAAGGCGTGGTTGCTATTTTATTCGCAATACTATCAAATCTGGGGTTCGTTTACCAATACAAATAAGTTTTCCATTACTCAGTAAGTATAGCGAAATGTTATCGTTTTCAAATGTAGCTAACTATGCTTTTTTGGTATATTTAATCGCTATTGAACTACGAGTTGTAGCATGGTAGGACTGGGCTTCTTGCAGTAGAGAAGCACTTGCAAGGGATGGGGATGATGGTAGCTAAAATTAGGAACCCGAACAATGAACGCCACACCGGACCAGAGGGATTTCCAGTGGGGGGAGGTAACCTGGCGCGAAGGTGTCGCCAGTTGAGCGAGCGTCACTAGCCAGTGACTGCGCGTGGAGCAGAAGCTATACGACGTCTCGTGGTTTCGCCCTTTAAATGGAAGAGCCGCGATGCGGGTAACGCTTTTGTTTTTCCTCGCAGAGACACTACAAATCATTCCGCCCGTCTGAATGGTTCCCTACCACTGTAGGGCTGAGGATACATCTGCCAGGGCTCGGCAGGTGCCGGGTCGCGGGTAGTCCGAGTTGGCTTGGCGTGGCTGCAAGACACGTGTAGAGAGGGGGGAGTTCGACATAAGCCTTTAGTGATAACTTTGTTTATTATGCATAGTGTATTATTGTAAATAAACTGTATATAACTCACTCGTGACTGTTTCCTTGAGAGATACTCCCAAGACGTCAATATGTAGTAAAAGGGCGGGGTAGGGATTCTGAAGGTCAATATATTTATTGCATCTATATATATTATATGCCTCCCCCATACGCCACATACAATGGTATCTCCTTTTAATGAGTAATTCAAAATCGAATATTTATGTATTTGTTCATCGATGACATGAAGAACTAGTTTAAGTACTATAAAACGTGGTTTCTGAACAAATGGATACCTGTGAATACAATAAAGATTGTTTGCAATTGTTTGTATAAAGCAACCCTGGTAACTACAAATCAGTATAGGAAATTAAATTCTAAGTTAAATTTTAGCCATACAATCTTCAGTGAATCAATTATCATCAAGGAAGTTAGCGAATAATTCTACGCATTCGCAGTGAATACTAAGGATTACAAAAATATTCTAGCAGTAAGTTGACTCTGGCGATCCGGATAAACCAGTTAAGGCAGTAGTGTCGTGGCGATCCCGGATCGAACGATCGCGGCTTCGAATACCACGTCGGGAGCATGGATGTATTTGTGATCGTCCCATCACCCTTTATCATCATCCTATCACTTCATTAATGAAGGATTAATAACTCCCTGCGCGAGCACGAGGCCCTTTCTCTTAATGGAATGTGCAGTTGGCTAAAAAATAGTTGACTCTTAAGATGTTGCTGTCTGGAATTTGAGGCGAGATAAATCCGCGTTCTTCCGTGTGTGCAGTTGCAGATTATGCAGAACAGTCAGAACGAACAGTATGTGGAATATTGAAAAGATAAGGTACGTAGAAATTGGAGTCGAAAAAATTGAAACTCTTTTCGAAATGTTTATTTTTGAAACCACTTGCAACAATGGGCTTCTTCGACATGTACCTACGGATATTTCACCTTCTGAAGAAACTCTTTTAATTCTTTCTGTACGCTATAGTATTTTAAGAAAAAATACTGCAGTGAAAACAAATTTCTTAACATTTCTTTCAACATTTTGGACAGTGTCCAAAGTAATCGGAATGATTTAAAACGAGAACAGTGTAATATTCAGAACGACTTCAAGATTTATTTAATTTGTTCTTGTTAATGGAGAGATAGAACGTCGGACTCAGTGAAAAACTATTTGAAATTACTTGTTTCATATATTGATCTCTTAAACCATATTCACCGGGATTGTTTGCATCTCTTAAAACCTTTGCCATCAACATTATTCGTGGTTTAAGATGTTCAAGATGAAACTACATCAGTTATTGCATGGATTCTAATACGAAAGATGAATCAAATAATTTCCTATTAGTTCACAAGACGGTTTTCATACAGTGACAGCATTATAAGAAACCTCACTTGTGCTAAGTGCTAAATGACATAAAATACATTAAAACTATTTTTAATGACATCAATTGCCGAAGATGTTCATTGGAATGTTGCAGAGCAAATAATGCGATTTGAGAACATTCCCAATTTGACAATTTCTAATAAGAATGAATGTAAAATTAAGTCTAAATACACTACGTATGTATGTAAAAAAATTTTTCAATAACTTGACATTCCTGACAAATTTTTACATCAATTTGTGTTATTGTTGTTTAAATTTTATTGATGATAGCAAAAAGCACGAGTTTCTTCTTGCATACGATCCTCGTAAATGATTTGAAGATTTTTAGGTTAGTCATTTAAGAAGCAGATCTACAACTACCCGGCTTTCTCTTCCACTTCTTTAACCTAACACGGCGGTCGCAGACCCACAAGCTACTTCCTAGCACCTCTTGCAACCTATAATCCTCTGTGAGAAGCGGGGTATTAGGTTGCTGGAGCAGTCTTTCTCGTGTCATTTGTCTCTCTCGTGTCTGAAGGTTGCTGGAGCAGTCTTTCACCAAGAAAAATACTCAATACTTTTACATCTTCCAACTGGGGCAACTCATATCTTTTGTAATATCTGCAACTATTGAGTTTATTCACTTTTTGCTGCAACATCCAACATCATTCTTCTCCAACTCACCCGACACGTTTAGACAGCTGATGATTTCAAGTTATTTCTACTTCGTTCCTTGTTATAGCACATATTAAACATATGTATGTTCCTCAATTTCTTACTAGGTACATTTTCAAGTTAAAGTACTGAAAATTACAAGATTCTCTACAACTGTATGATAATATCATATTGCATCTGATTATGCATCACTTAAATCTCTATACTGAATAATTCAGTATTATTGGAAATAATTATTTCTGAGGTTGTTCGATGAATATTTGAAAAACATGTTATAAATATGTCAGTGGTTTAGACTAAAGGAGGATTACACTCTATCAAGTGCAAAATTAGCTTTACGGAATTAGCTTAGGAAAACTGCGTAACAGTCACACCAGTGCGTGCGCAGTAGAAGTATTACGAAATGTAGAATTTAGAGCAGAACGATTCCCTGCGCTGCATAATGAGGGCACTTTACAGCAGAGTAGCGTAACAGTTGCGCTGTGTTAATCTGGGTATCTAAGTCGTGGCGCTCACGAGTGTTGTATTTTCACAGCATTATGTATACAAAATTATCTCTAAAATGTACGGCAATATTTATTGCCATTACAAGGATGTTCTTTATTTAAAAGTACATTGGAGAACAAATATCCATATTTTCCTGTTAAATGAATGCAATTTTGCAAACTTGTGAAAACATGCATTAAGAGTGCTACGTCTCTGCAAGAACATGTGTGTGTGTTTGTGTAAATTGTAGTGAATGAAAAAATGCGTCATTTCAAAAACAAAGAAAAATTCACCTTTGAACTTATGGGGATTATCTAGAATGTAAGCATTTTCTTAATTATATATTATTGCTAACTGGAACCGTACCAACATTTCCTGCTTTGCAAATTATTGTTCTGACAGAGAAAACAGATTTATTGAATCCTAAATTCGAACAGCTATCTTCTGAACTGTGCGTATCACCATTGTACGCCTGATATTGGGCGCGAGTAAATATTCTAATGAGATTAAAATTCTCATAAGAGCAAGTAGTTACTTCAATTTTGTATTGGAGTAGTACTTTTTTTAAATTTAATTTTACGTGAATTTTGAGTCGAATTTGACAGTCCACCAGTTCCATCCATTTTGGAGTTCTCAGAAGAGCTTAATCTTAAAAAATCTAACAGAAGGTAAAATAGGACTCCTTTTCTACGATAATGCTTAAGAAACATAATACAGACCACACCTGCCCCCTTCTCATGTCCTACACTAATCCACTACCTTTCATCCTTGGCTCCACCTGTTCTCCCAAACTTCATTCCCCATACAACTTTTCTTTCCCAACAAAACACGTGATACTTTAGGAACACAGTAAATTTTCAAGGATCTAGGACGCATGAGCGATTGTAATGTGTGTTATAATAGTGTGTGTATAATAGTGTTCCTTTGCCTCATCTGACAAACTTGTACTTTTGGCTTAAAACAGTTTATTGCAGAACAGGGGGGTATTTTTCTATCCAGCATTATCACTATCATGGAGCTTTTTGTTGATTTATTGCAAGTTATAAAAAAAGTTGTAATCTATTATAAAGATTTGATACGAAAGCGTTTTGAATTATAATAATGGATAATTTAATAACATCAGCCTTTTGGATTCTAATATTAAAAATATTTTACTTCAGAACTATTTTTCAAATCTTACTGTACAGTTGGCGTTATATTTCAATGTGATATTTTGTGACATTTCGGTTCATCGCCAATGAAAACCGGGCTGTAAAAGGTGTCTGTCGCTTGTCGACCGCAGCGTAATTCGAACACAGTCCAACAGAGAGCGGAGTTGGATATGGCAGGGCTGGCGAGCTGCGAACTCACACAAAACACAGACCTTGCGAGTTAAGCACAGCGGTTTTTGCAAGTTATTTTCCGAACCCAGCGGCCGTCGTGAGTAGACGTGACTTTGCAACAGTGACGCCGCCGTGATCGGAAGTGCAGACAGTAAGTGTATTGACGTTCTAAGATAATTTGAACTTTTTTAATTGTTGCGTCTTGTTTGCAACACGTCTCTTAGCCCTTTTTGCGATATTGAGCGTATATATTATATTTCTGGATTGATCATCTGTAAGGTAATAGTGATTTTGTTGCGTCACGTCGCTATCAGTCAATGCCTTTTATCCCTTCGGCCAGGGGCTTATTCAATGCAGACAGAATTTCCCGCTGTGAATGCCCACAGATTATTAACAATATGAACATTGTAATAACACATACGTTTTCTCATAAGTAAATCAATGATCGTGCGGACCTGTGTGAATCACGAACACTGCTTTTTCTTCGAAATAGGAACGTTTAACAACCAAGGTAATGTTTGTTCGCTTGCCACCAGCTGACAGGAAAAATAGATTGTCGTACGCTGTGATAAATAGAAAAGAGCACGAGTTCTTTCCAGAAAAGGATACAAAGAAGACAATCGTTGAAAAGAGGTACATTGCTTTCTATAATTTTTTCTGATCTCTTGCGATAACTGGAAAACGTCAAAGGAAGAGTAAAACTTCAAATTAAACACAACGATGTTCGCGTACAATCGTAACAAATAAATATTATACAAAGTGGAGTTCTTTGCATATTTATACAGAAACTGATTAGAATTGCATTTATTTACTGCTTTTTGTTTTTCGTTTCGTTCTCTTTCTCATTCCAATTCATTCTACGTCTTGATAGGAAATGCATACGATTATTCTACTAGTATCGTCAGGGTACACTTCTACGTTTTGTAGTAGCTAACACATTTAATGTAATTTAGGCAGAATTTTAAATAAAATAAAATTTTATACGAAAAAATATAAGCTTTTATTTCTCCTCAGAAGCTGTATCGGAAGGACTAAAATGCGTGACGAGACCTTTAATATAGTGCGATTTACTAAGAAAATAATGAAATGAATTCGCGTTGATACAAAAGCTCGATATTTCTTTGTTTAAAATTGAAAACATACTACGCCGAGGTGGCTAAGAGCATGTATCGACTCCGCGTTTCGGTCCGAAGGGTCACGGGTTCGAGTCCCACCTTGGGCACGGTTGTTCGATCCTTGTCTCTCTCATGTGTGTGTTGTCGCGGAGGGCCTAGCGTTCTGCTGACCCCAGATCAAAGTAGCCCGCAAGGTTGTTGGCGGCTTGTGCACGGTCGAATATGCGTTCCGTCGGAACGTAAAGGGTAACCGGCTGAAGATGTAGGCTGGATAAAAGCCCTGGAAAAGAACATGCTGTTATTGGTTCATTCTTGACCACGAACACAGCGAGCGTATATGCAGAAAACAGTATGCTACACCGCGTCCGCGGGTTTCATTCCGGCAAAGGTCGAACGCTCCTTGTGTCAACGAAAGCAGTTTCCCCTGCCGAGGTTGGTGGCATCGGATACGTCTGCTGAGGCGCCGGAGGCGGAAACGGCGTTGCCCCTCTCTGCCGCGCAGCGCCGTCCCGCAACAACCGATAGGAGCTGTAAACGTGTAACATGCAGGAAGGAGGCCACCACGCGACCGTGCGGGGCCCATTCACCCGCCACCTTCCATTCACTCTTGTCGTGCCCGGCGTTTCGCTAGTGCTGCACTCTCGTAGCAAATGGGAATAACGTTGAAGGTTTTAGGAATGGGCTGGAGATGGTGTGCTGAACTTGCGCTAGGTGATGGTTGTGCATTTGGCCGCTAGAGAGCATTCACAATCTGCAAGTTGCTAGGCTGGTAATTGGAGACTGAATATAAATGCTTGTGATCCACACGTGGTTTTCTCATAAATTTATTGGGTCGCGAAAGCATTCTATTTTTTTCTCTTTTGTCAGAATATCAGTTTGTGGCTTGACACACTCTACTTAACATTCCAATGGCCTTGTTAGTAATCTCAATGTCCGAATGTGTCTGCACGTGAATGATTTAATAACTCCTTTAATATGACCCTCTCTTTAATCTAAGAAAAATTTTCGGTCAGTGTCATTATACGATTGGGAATGCATTTTTTTAACTTTATGATCCAATGGGTCTTTTTTATACACCGAAATTCGATTACTCTCAGTTTTAATTGTATATTACTACTGATTTTGAAGTTATGAAGAAGTGTTTTTTTTAAGGATTAACTAGAAAAATATGTAGCATGAAATAGCAGCTAATGTTATCAGAGGCATGTTACGTAGAAAAGTGAAACAAGAATACATTCACACAAAACTTATATTTAGAAAAGCATCCTTAGATCAAACTTGCTTTTGAGCTATTGCTTGTGAAAATACTTTTGTTTATACTTTTTTATATTATATTCCATCTTAATATGACTACTGTAGCAGAGTTCTGTAACAAATACATGATCAATCTTCGAAGTCACATTTCAATTAATATAAAAATATTTCTCTCGCCGCTACACATGAATAAATGAACTAGTGAACTTACAAAATGGGCCAAACTTTCTCATTCTATTTATAACTGTTACGTTAAGTAATAATTATATTGCTACTTGTGTACTATACATATTTTAGTAATTACTTGCAAAATTTAACTATTAGTAGAAACAGATCACAGACCATTGGTAAAAAAATTTGAACTATTCAGAATCTATGATAAAGAATCACTCTTATAAGCTCTGAATCTACATATTTGAAAAACAATCAACAAAATATTTACTTTATTAACTATACTTTTGGTTCAATTTTGCATTAATTACTGCATTTCTTGCATTCATAAAAAATTTAATTGATGACATACGGAGTCATATACGTATTCTAGAGAATGTTATGTAATGCTGCGGCAAAAAAGGCGATTTTGTTTTACAGCAAACTCGTATTGTGGTTCCTTATACAGAAAAAGTGGATATATCTTGTACCTGTAAGCAGTAAAATACTTTCTTCAACATCTTGTGTAGGTGGATTTCACGATTTGTGGATCCTTGATTCTGAAAACTTGGTTTATGACAAAACGCCCGTACGTGAACAACTCTAGCCCCCCAAAAACTTTTGTAGGATTAACCCAAAATGAATATTCCCCAGTCGATAAGGCCTGACCCGAAACTCGTAATTTTGAAAAACATTCTTTAAATTAAGGAATACTTTAAAAAAGTTCCTGGGTCATTTAAAAAAATCTCAAAACTGTATTCAAATTGTTTCTTTACATTTGTTGTCAAAATTGAGTAAAATACACTTACAAGGATGGCATAGGACTGATTTTCACTGTTAAATCTGAATATTAAAAAATTGCGAAAGATTGAAAATTTTTGGCGCGTTCCTACAATTACAATATTGTAGATAGAGATTTTTTTCTACAAATGAAATTTGTTCTCTGGGGCCAGTTATTGCCAGAATTATAGTCACATTCATTTTTTAAATTGTTAATATTTTTTTGTAATTTGGTTTGTTGAGATATAAGAAAATACTGAAAACAAGATTTTCTCAAAAACTGCTGTAATTGTTTTCATTACACTTTTTGTAGGGATATTGATGAATGCACTATGACATAAACGTCATTTCCCTTAATTGTTTTATTTTATCAAGAACTAAACAAATATAATATTATTGACATTTCTCTAACGTCATTGGTATATACTCGAATATACAGGCATTTATTATACATTATACCATTGGTAAGTACAATTGATTCCAATAATTTCGTATGAATTTTCTTATGAAAATAATTTCTTATGAAATTTTTGGGTTAAAATGATATTCAAATGCACTTTTTTAGAAGAACTGACACGTTATTTTCTTAAAATCGGTTCCAAATCTGCCAATGTAAATGTGCATATAGTACTATATTTTACCCTTGAATAATATTCTCAAAGTTATATTTCTACTGTTAGTGGTCCGAAACACTGAAGAAACGTGAAAAATTGTCTCTTAGGCACCAGTAGGTGGCAGCTGGTAAGAGGCTAGGACAATACGGAATACATAGCCCAGACTGAGGAGATAAAGAAACGAACTTGTACGAGAAAGCCGGTACCATTTAGTAGCACCACTAGTTTACTAATATTGCTGTAATACTTTATAGTACATGGAGTAGAAAACATACTTTTGTTGCTGTACATTACATACAACATATACATTTATAAATATATAACCCTTATAATAAGTAAACCCTTACTATAACTACTAGTTTCTTCCTAATCTAAATATTATTTGACAAATCACATAAGTTGCGTATTACTTGAATGTTGAATTTATATATTGTTGTTAATCTAATATTGAATATTATTCTCACATATTATCAAAAAGGGCAATAAACAATAATATTCTTCTCCTAAATTTGACATTATATTCTTGCTAACTCAACATGTCAATATCTTAAAACGCGTCCCTCATCTAATGAAGAGACTAGAGCATACACGATGTTTTCGACACAACAGCGAATGTCATAAAGGGAAGATTATATACCTTCCGGCAACGACTACGCCTTCTATGTTTACAATTTCTTTTATCTACAGGGGGCTTTGCCTTTGCTTCTATGCAGACGTATCCGAACCGTATAACTTCACATTCTCCGCGAGTATTGTTAATTTATATCCGCTCCCATTGCAACTCGTCCATTTCTCCTATATCGCCATTATTTGTAAGTAAATAAACTAATATAAATATTCAATGTTTACGTTTATTTTAATGTGGGAGTATTCTTTTGGCTTATCGCGATTTGTTGTGCATTCTTTGTGAGTTGAGTGTTACGTGTGAGTATAGTGGGTGGTAAGAGGATGCTCTCCCTGCTAACAGGTTGTAATAGTATAAACCTTACACAGTGATGTTCATTATTTTAAAAAACACAACTATTTCGAAGGTGGGTGTTTCAGGCTGTCAGGCTAATATTTAATGATAATAATAATAATAATAATAATAATAATAATGTTTTTAAAATTTTTAAAAATATGACATTAAAATTCACTTCCTAATACATCCCCCAAAACGTGTTGAGATTAAAAAGTATTACATAGTACAACAGAATAGAACAGAATTCCTCGCACCAAGTTAGCCATAGTTACTATTTTCTTTGGCGTGTAACACACCACCAGAACATCTCGCAGTATATACCTCTCCTTTGGAGGGCAATCAACAGCACCTTCGCGCATCTCAAACATCACATAGTTATCTCGGTTCTGCACCTTCGCCTATTAACTCATGGTCTTCCTTGACCCAAACTCGGCATTGTTCTCTGCGTGGAATTCTCAATTAAATAAATAGATTACACAAAGTTGACTCAGCGGCCAAGAGAATATGGAAGGGTTACCTTATAGATTTAATGCAAGGGAGACTTGGAATGCCTCCACACCTCAAACACAAATGAAAACATTTGTCTTAAGTGGGTTTCGAATTTCAGTGTCCATGTATTTTGGCAAATCTAACGGATAGATGGACAAACAGTGGAACGGACGAACAGTGGAACGGACGAACAGTGGAACGGACGAACAGTGGAACGGACGAACAGTGGAACGGACGATCAGTGGAACGGACGAACAGTGGAACGGACGAACAGTGGAACGGACGAACAGTGGAACGGACGAACAGTGGAACGGACGAACAGTGGAACGGACGAACAGTGGAACGGACGAACAGTGGAACGGACGAACAGTGGAACGGACGAACAGTGGAACGGACGAACAGTGGAACGGACGAACAGTGGAACGGACGAACAGTGGAACGGACGAACAGTGGAACGGACGAACAGTGGAACGGACGAACAGTGGAACGGACGAACAGTGGAACGGACGAACAGTGGAACGGACGAACAGTGGAACGGACGAACAGTGGAACGGACGAACAGTGGAACGGACGAACAGTGGAACGGACGAACAGTGGAACGGGCGAACAGTGGAACGGACGAACAGTGGAACGGACGAACAGTGGAACAGACGAACAGTGGTAAGGAAGCAGCGTTCAGCTGATAAATTTAGAGAAGCGCCTAAAACGTGGTGTAGCCAGAATCCTGTTTTAATGCCGAAAAATCGAATGACGGCAAAACGTCTGTCAACAACGCTCGTGTCTAAACCGTTCAGCCGATTTTCTTCAAAATTGATATTTCTGAATCGAGCTGGCTGATGTTGCGAACCCTTGAATTTGAAATCGATATTTTAATTCTGGTTGTTATTTGATATGAAGCCTCTAGGATATTTTCAAACTTTAAAAAAATAATTCCAACGTTTTTTATTAAATTTTGTTGTTGGATAGTGTGAATGACATATTTTGAAATAAGGTCATGTACAATTTTTCAAAAATTTCAGTACTTTTCGCGTAATTATGCTTGAAAATACGGGCTAAAAAGTACGTGCTGTTTTAGCACCTGTTCTATTTTTAAAATACATTATATGTGCATTAGCAAGATCCGAACAAATTAGTAACCACTGTATATGAAAGTGTTATATATCTAATGTTATCGATTAAATTCTCCTAGTAAGGTTACATTTGCCGAATTTACCTTAATAGAGTTTTTATAAAATAGCTATAATAATAATAATAATAATAATAATAATAATAATATTATTATTATTATTATTATTATTATTATTATTATTATTATTATTAAGAAGAAGAAGAAGAAGAAGAAGAAGAAGAAATGTTATACTACTACTACTAATAATAATAAATGTTATAATATTGCACCATTTCACATCTTCATTTACCTTCGTTTCTCTTTATTTGAAATCTAAATAAAAAGGGGTTAATCTTTCTAATTTTTTTTGTTTGCTTCGCTGTCAATATTGTGTAAGTTACCATTGCGCGTTTGTTGGATTACAAAAGATATTTAAAAGAAATATTTAGAGAACATTTATGCACGATTGTCTTGTGGTGCTCCTGACCTTTAAGTTGCATGTACAGATGAATTTGTGGCGTATGTCCGAAGACGTTTTTACATTTTGTCGTATGACGTACGTCATAGAGCTGTAATTTTCATTTCTCAACTTATATCTATATTTTCTTTGTTGCACAATTTGCCAGTGTATCCATGCTTAATATGTATGTACGCATATTGACATCTTACGTAAACGAATTAGCAATGTAATTACTGTTCTATTTGCAACTATTGAGTATCAGTTTCCGTCATTGTTTCTTGTGGAGAAGTAAATGAAATTACATTCACGTTTACATGAAGCAAAATGTACGTCAAATCTGTCAAGAGGTGTCATAATTACTAATCAGGACTGCGTCAGCGATTGAGTCACTGGACGTCAAGGAAGTGGCGAGCCGGCTTTCTCGGGGCGATACGAACGCCATGCAGAGAGATGGTGCAAACACACTCGCAATTAATGAATTGCAATCTATACTAATATATAAAGACAGAAGTGCGTTGACTTTCAGCGCGATAATCTCTGAATCTACTGAATCAATAATGATGAAACTTTTCTGCTAACTTTCTTTGAAAGGTCTGGAGTACTTTAGGATATGATTTACTACCATAAACTTTATAATATATTTACGAAATAATTACTTTTGTGGACATTTCCCTCCTAGCGTTGCATCATAGATTCAAGAGTGCATCAATGTGCCATTGTTTAGGTGCGCGTCACCAGAGGATGACGACTGAGATCTACGATTGAGTTCATCAATGCACAGAATTGCGTGTTTATAGGACAGGACTGTTTATTTATTTGACGTACTTCAATTGTGTAATCCGAAATGTCCATATTTAAGAATTATTTTTATAGTTGTTTTTATTCTATTTATAAAAGTAACTTGGATATTGATATTAATTGCGCCTAGAAGTGAATGTATTAAATGTACAAGAGAAATGAAATTATTGAAGAAAAAATGATTTTGACGATGTAGATGCTTGATATATTCGTATGAATATCTACATGCGTTCTTAATGAAATATTTGTTTGTTTAGCTGTAGTAAATTAAGCATTATTATTACGTATTTGCGAGTTGTACGAGCCAAAGGAACTTGTTATGCCAAAACTGTGACAGATGGATGAATCATTAGTGTTATTATTGTGGAGAGTGAAAGCGTACCTTTCGGTGGTGAAAAAATGATTGTTTAAACTGTTGACAGTAAGTTCGGGAAGAAAAAGTATAACTGAATGAATAAAGGTAAATTGGAGGAATTGAACATGTGTCAACGCTGTTTTCAAGGTTGTGGAAAATAGAAGGAAAGATGTTATTTTAGCTAATAGAAAAACGTTTGACGAGCCGGGATCCAATGGAATTTCCGATTTTGGGAGTAATTATAATTGTCTAAGTAGTTAATGGCATCTGTCTGTCAGCCACTATTTATCAAAAACCCTAAAACGCATGCTCCAATTCAAATAAAGGTCGATCCTTAATTTATCGTACTTTAATGATACTTAAACGTTAATGGACTGAATCAATGACTAAAATTTCGCGGGGGGTACCCCAATGAGAAAAATGTTTTGTTTTTGTTGCTGTTTCTTTTTTGTGAGAAAGTGAATGAAAGAAACCTGGTATTTCCTGGTGCAAGTCGGAACAGGGCGAAGAGGGCATACAATACAATATAATAGAAGTAGTCTGCAGTGCAGGGTGGGATTAGAGGAAATTCCTCTTCCTGTATAATAAATTATTATAAACACCCGGGCAACGCCGGGTACGTCGGCTACTTCTTTATAAACGAGATATACCCTTTTGTATAGAATATAAGGATTAGAATGAAAAAAAAGAGTGAAATAAATGCATTCATGTATTTTTGTTGATGTCTATTAACAACAAATGTTGCAAACTTTTGGGGAATGTAGATGGGTCGAAAATGATTTCATTTAGTCAATTAATATTTGGTGTAAATTCCATACAACGACCGGCTTAGGTGGGTTAGGACTGTGTTGATGTCACTGCAGTTCCTATGACTGGGAGGTCCTACGGCTCGAGTCCGAACAGAGGCTGGGTTTTCAACACACAAGTCGAATTCAGCTGCTATGTAGAGGAGGATTGTCTCGTCCGCCTGCTCTGATAGGTAGTTTTCCGTGGTTACCCCGATCAACACTAGTCAATGCAGTACCCTAACATACGGGCTACCAGTTGGGAGACCAGATAGAAGCTCAGTCAGGAGATTTGAGCCTGACCCGGATTAGTTGGTTCCCCGCTGGTGGGAGATACCTGTTTGGGGAAAACCAACCGTATAGGTCGGTGCCAGACCTCATCCAGTGGGGCAAGATCACTGTTACCTCCCGCAAGAAGAAAACATGCACTACATTTACTTGTACTTATAACTTCAGCGGTTGACGCGTCCGGAATAACTAATCAACGGAGTTACACAGGTGATATTTGCCCCTGATTGTTAGGCAACTACATATGAATAGGTGCCATGCGGGACACGTTTACTAGGAGGCCAAGTTCATTATATATAGATCTCGCCTTTTCTTTACTAATAAAAAGCTACGAAATTTGCGTTGTTTGAAATGCTAAAATGGAAACGGGAAGATGACGTCATGCGCAACTTAGCATGTTCTCGGGAAAGGGAAGAGCAAATGAGAACATCATTGCATGTGTACCACGTGGACACGACTTTTTTTAGTGAAGGTAAATTCTGACAGAAGACGTCGTTTTAGGGGATGGGAAGATGAGAAGTGACGGAAAAATAATGAGGAACAGTTCGGGTAATGGCGAAGGATAGATGAGGGACAGTGGGAAAATGAAAGAAGACAGATTGGACCAGAATAATGTTCTTATCCAGTATTCTACAAAATACGACCTTTCGGATTGTTCTTTTACATTTTCGCATATTCAGTTCTCTGGGGTGCCTTCATTTTATAGCGTGGAGGGACAGAAAATAGCAGAAGCCGAAATCAGAGTAATATTAATTTGAAGGAAAATACCGAATGTATCTTTCACAATAAAATTAAAGGGACGTTTTTTATTTTCTGTGCATTTGAATTTCAATTCTCAGAAATATTGAAATGGTTTCTGTCGCACAGTGCACGGCCCTATAATGCTGTAAACACATTTCGAGGGACAGGCGTACGAAGTTGGGTGCAACTTTAACCAACTTTCAGTTTTCATACAATTATTATTTACAAAGTACAGAATTTTTGCACTTATTAAGATTGTATATACTTTCAGTATTATATTTATTTGACGGACGTATTTATACGTATGCAAGAATCAAATCTTAGATAAGGGAAAACACATTTTTTCTCTAATTTGAAACAACTACAGATGTGAAATCATAGGCTTCCGCTGCTGCAGTCAGCAACTACTTGGCCGCGTCTTAGGCACAGGTGCCAACGTTTCAGCCGCCATTCTGTCACCTTCCTCTTGCAGGAATGTCGCAGGTAACTAGGACGCTGTGTCTACCGGAGGGCCCCTACTTGAATACAAATGCCTTAGTTTTTTTAACTATGGCCCATAAATTGAAAAAATCTCTAAATATTCGCAAATGTTCTGAGAGAAAGTTTTAAGTTTTTCCCTTGCCTCGTCCGGTGCTCTTAGACACAGTAAAACAGTTTTTGTAAATATGGGTCCAACCCGTTTCCCTTCATTTCTTCACATTCCCTCACTTTTCCTTCAGCTGTGACCGAACTGTATTCTCATAAACCGCCCAAAACTATCGGGTTTCCTTAGCGAATGCTATATTTACACAAAGGATTAGAAAGCTTTAAAAACATGATACTTTGTTACATATAACAAAGTCAAAATATTAGAGGGAGATACAACAATGTATACAAATGTATAATAAAGAACAGAATTGTTGCATTTTCGAAGTATATTTAATGCCGAGGTGATTTAAGGGCGGAATAATGGTTAAAAATGTTTGTTTTTTTTATCTGGAGCTCAATAATAAAAAATTTTAAATTAATCCTCAACAATTGTTGTTTTAAGAGGACTTTTTGAGTCTCTTTCGAGCCTATTCCAGGGTTCTATGGTACAGTAAAAATTACTTTTTGTTATTTTTAGGATTTTTTTTGCTTTTGAGTTTGGCGCTGAGCATACATCAAATAATGTTTTTTGATAGTGTAAATTATTTTCTTATATTTCATATTTTTTCAATCATATAAAATAGTGTTAAGTTGACGAAAAAATTAAAATAAAAAAAACATGATTTTGGCTGCAGAGGGGTGTAGGTACCAGAGGGACGGGCGTAAGAAACCTTTCAAAAATATTATTTTTATGTTAAAGTTATAGTTAGTTAATTGTTAAACTAAAAGTGTTAAACTAAATGTACTGTTTTAGATGGCATAAACCTCGTATTCTTTTGTTTTTTCAAAAATTACAAAAAACAATTTTTTTGACTTGTCTCTCACGTCGGGCGATAATTTTCATTAGCGGCATATTGTTCACATTATTGTATTTATGGGTACATGTGCTTTAAATAATAACCTATAAAGTTTCTCGAAAACTCAACAGTATTATGTGAAAATGAGCTCAAAAGTTCAGCTGATTTTCAGTAACGCTCAAACGCCATTTCCTCAACAATTGCTTCTTTGTTTCTTGATGTTTTTTGTTTGATTGTAAGTATGGAAGTACAAAGCCTAAGCATACAATCGGATCCATTGAACGACAAGGAGAAACGATGTCAAGAATGTAGGTCGTATATGTGCGGCCAGTTGCACGTGCGTCTAATGTCTTGCCGTCAAGACGCTTCGTGTGGGCGCAGCATAACGGAGTCTGAGCTGAGCAATCCCTCGTTCTCCCTACCTTTGCCACTCTCTCTTTCTCTTTTTTCTCTTTCTCTCTGCCAGTCAATCTACCTCTCTCTCTCTTTCTCTCTCTCTCTCTCTCTCTCTCTCTCTCTCTCTCTCTCTCTCTTTCTCTCTCTCCGTCACGCTCGGGCGCGACACAAGGACAGAGCTTTCATTGCAGCGACAAACGTCAGGCGTTTGCGCAAGTAGATGCACAGGAAAACGTGATAGATGCATACGCATAATTATTGAGATAAAAACGTTTCAATAGATGGTGTAATGAGATACCGTTGGAAAAAGTTTTGTCGTCTGATTAACTTAACCAAGGCCAATAATTTTGTAAATTGTAAATTATGTTTCAAGGTATACACACCATGTACATACACTTTCAAACGCATACGAATACACTCATACACTCTCTCACAGAGGTTATTGTTCTTATTTACAGTAGTATAACTCAAATAACTATTAGATACGCACATTTACACAATCTTCGTTGCTACCGATGCGAACAGATACGTCGTATTCCAGCAGAAAAATGGGAAGACCTGTATTTCAAACGACGATGGTATATTTTCCTCACTTTCGCTGAAGCACAAAAATCTGCCCACACTACATTCTTACAGTTGCTTCTTAGTTTCTTTATTAGCTCTGATAAAGTAACACAGATTAATAATTGAATAATAAATAATGAATTCTTAAACGTTTTGGTGTATTTGCAGAGAACGCAGATAAAACAATTATCAAATGTTTTCTTGTTAATAATGAAGGAAGAACAACTATTTGTTCTCGTTTGAATGTATTTGTGGAATATCTTCGTAGTAGGGTCATCGAATATCAAAAATAGCCGTACGTAATTTACAACATTGACTGCGCGTATGATAATATTTTTTTACTGCGGTTGACTCATTTTGCGCCAACTCGCTCTGGGCGCTGCCTGGTGTTGTGCGTGATAATTCCTTGCCAGCGACGCAGCCTGACGCTCTGTTCCCTTCCGTATCTTCTCCCAGTTCTGCTGTACCAGATAACTCATAGCAATATGCTCATTTAAAAGTTCGAGAATTATTTCTGCAGCGTAACTGATTTTGTACAATATATTATATTAAGATTGATAAAGTATAAGAAGTCTATAGGTCCTTGAAATGCACTAATGCATTAGTAAAACTGCAGATTGTATATTCTGAAAGGGTTGTGTCGACCACTGAATCGATTTACTTTCCGTGTACAGCCATACATACATAATATACGCAGTATCGGGAAAGTTATGTAATGCTGGGCGAAAAAACGGTGGATTTTCGGCAGAAAAATTCGTATTACAGGGCACTGGAAACGAAAAAGTGAATAAATCCAGTTGCTAAATTTAGAAAACAAATCCTCTAACACGTGGTGTAGCCAGAATCCCTGTTTCCTGGGTCCTTATTACCGAAAACTCAATTGATGGCGAAACGTCTGTCCGTCTGACTGTCTGACTGTCTGTCCGTCTGACTGTCTGTCCGTCTGACTATCTGTCCGTCTGACTGACTGTCCGTCTGGCTGGCTGTCCGTCTGGCTGGCTGTCCGTTTGGCTGTCTGTCCGTCGGGCTGTCTGTCCGTCTGGCTGTCTGTCCGCCCGGCTGTCTGTCCGCCCGGCTGTCTGTCCGCCCGGCTGTCTGTCCGCCCGGCTGGCTGTCCGCCCGGCTGTCTGTCCGCCCGGCTGTCTGTCCGCCCGGCTGTCTGTCCGCCCGGCTGTCTGTCCGCCCGGCTGTCTGTCCGCCCGGCTGTCTGTCCGCCCGGCTGTCTGTCCGCCCGGCTGTCTGTCCGCCCGGCTGTCTGTCCGCCCGGCTGTCTGTCCGCCCGGCTGTCTGTCCGCCCGGCTGTCTGTCCGCCCGGCTGTCTGTCCGCCCGGCTGTCTGTCCGCCCGGCTGTCTGTCCACCCGGCTGTCTGTCCGCCCGGCTGTCTGTCCGCCCGGCTGTCTGTCGTAGAACTTGGTACGAGTGTATCAACTTGTAAGTGAATGAACAACTGATAGTTCAGTCAGGAGGTATTGAAAATGGGAGGGTACCTGGAAAAAGATCATAAAAACGTTTTCTTTGAGAATGTTGTATGGACCCAGGCACTAGTTAAAACCCCAAGTTTTCGACCTCTCAGACCCTGTGCTAACTTCCGGAGGCACGTAAAACCGTTTTTTCTTCATCGATTTTTACTCTTATTTCTACAGAAAAGTTATTCAAATGAATGTTAAAGAGAATAAATTTCCTACAACTTATGTCTGAAACATTTTTTCGAAACCAATTACCAAGCAAGCCACAGATTTTTTTAAAAATGCTATTTTTTCAATTCTCAAAATTGTGTGCAAAAATACAATAAACCTATAATTAATATAATTCCTCCAGGAGTTAGCACACTGTCTGGGAGGCCAAAAACATGGTGTTTTAACTAACGCCCGGGTACATACAACATATTAAAAGAAAAAGGTTTTATGACCCTTTTCCAGGTAAAATGTACATACCAACTGGACTACTAATGTAATGGTATTGCTATGGCGGCAAGTTTGTTTAGAGAGGCGCTGGCTAGAGTTCGGAAGAGATGGCCGTGTGACGAATATATCATGATATTTAAAGTAAAACTCTCGTTACTATTCCCAATTAGTAGCGTCTTCAAGTGATTGTAAGATGTGTAAAACCTTGAGGAATGTATTAGTTATCGGTGGTTCAAGAATATGGAAAAAGATATTCGCAGAAACCAAGCAGGAAACAATTTAGCAACTGATTATTCACCCAGACTGTACAAACAATATATATTATTTTTGTTGGGACTTTGTGTTTTATTTGACAATCCACAAGAGGGAGGTTAAAGAATAGCGACCTGTGGAACGCGGAAAGCAGCGGTAGCTGAAAGTTATTAGAAATAATGGTCGCGGGCGCCAGCCGAATCAAACATTGTTGGAGGCGAAGTTTGTAGATACGTAACACGTGTGCCCATCAAACCGAATGTTTGATGAGTTGCCTAACAATCACAGGGCAAATATCTCAAGTCGTTATATGAAATTTCCTAACATATTTTTATTAGCAAAAAGTCATCATCTTCAACACCCCTTAGTCTTCAGGAATTGAAATTAGTCCAAAAAATCGAGTTCGTTTGGTGGTAAGATTTGAAATGCTGTGAAAAATGGTATGAAATGTCGACATATTGACTCGGTAAAGTTTCTCAGTTTTATTTGCTATACTTCACGCATTATTCCGGAAATTCAGGGAAAATGGGAAAAAATAGATTTTACGCAGATCGAGACTGAGATTGTGGATGAAATTATCTAATATGAAATCCTAATTATTATTATTAAATAAGTATGTGATTTCATTTTCATTAAATGTGAATCAATGTTTACACAGAGGTATGCCCTTCTTTAGAGTGACAGAGGTGTACCGGAGAACGAAAGAATGAAAGAGGAACAGAGGAGAACGAGAGAGAGAATTGCAGTGGAAGGAAATGAAAAATGTACACAACGCAAAAAGAATCACTTTCCTACAAGCACGATCGGTTCCCTGTAATACTGTGTAAGAGACAATTCTAATTTCCCCTCAGATTCTAATTTTTTTAAATTTCTGCTTCATCCCTTATTCTATTTAAAGAGCATTGGTCAATGAAATTCAATGCGACCTTACAAGTCGCTCTCCAAGCCTTCAATTTTGGACCCTGAACGCTCTCGCGGCTGCGGCAGTGATATCCATTGGGCTCTTTTTCTTCTTGCGGAGTTGGCGGAGCAACTGGATCTAATGGAGGCGGTGCCTTTGTGAGGCTAGCCCTGCGATCGGGCGCAAGGTCAGGGCGACCCCAAAGGAGCACCGCAAATCCAACACCGACTCAATTACAACGTCACAAAAAGTATTTCACAAATGAATGCGTGATCTCATAAGACGCATCTATTAAATTCAAATATATGATGTATCATCGTATTTAAGTTTAATGAAAAGTAGTAGGACATGCAGCGACTTGCCTTTTTTACTTTAAGCTTTTCAAATGATACTTTTTCTTTTTTCTGCTTTTTGCCGCGTTGCATAATTCTTACGTAGTTGGAGTGCATGCTCATTACGTGAGACGGGTGACGGTAGGCAAGTGTCTATGTGAAGGACTGACCGCCAATGAGTAATGCATTTGTTTTTTCTATTGTTTTTCAAATAGGTTTAGTGGGAACTATCATAATAGTCTTTAAGTTCTTTTTTAGGTATTTTTAACATTAGCTTTCACAATGTTTCATATTTGTTGCAATTTAAAATTTCAATATTATTTTTTCTGAATAAAGAAGTTATGCAATAAAGTGATTTTTAAGTTTTAAGTGAAATTTAAGTGATTGTAATACCTTCATTTTGAAGACGTTAACCAAGAGTTACTTGAAATATTTATCAAGTGTTAATTAAAAGTTCACATATCGAATATTAAATATGATGTAAATAAAACCAAACAAATATACAAAGCAAGCACAGATTCAATCTTTCCCCACAATATTTTTTATGAAAATTAAAACTTTAAAAAATTCCAGATTGTTCCTTATCTTCACGGTGTAACATCTTCATATTATCTTCCAAGTCCTCTAAAAAACCATGGGAGACTGGTGGAGCGAAATGTTGGAGTTTAGTATACTCTATAATCCATGGAACCAATAGATGTCGCTAGGTCCCGAGGTTCGAGAACGGCCGTCTCAAGATTTTGAATTCATACGGAAGCGATTTTCTGCTTTATGGAGTCAGGGAGCCAGTGCAGCGTGATTATTTGAGCTTTTTCTATATTTAGCTGCAATTTAAATCTTTAAATTGGAGGTATATCTACATATATGCCTCCACCAGTTGGTTTTACATTGTTCTAGGCTCTACAAGAAGAAGGGTTTCTGAAGAGTTTAACGATGCCGAGGAAAAGCAGTTATGTAGATTTTTTAGACAAAAGCAACTTCAGGAGATTTTTGCTCTGCCTTCTACAGATAAATTTGAGATGGATTTACAAAATTTGAAGGAACGTTTGGCATTGCCTGGCTTTGATAATCTTCCGGACAGCCCTCCAATTGAGTCGAATCCTGCCCATTCTGAAACCCACTAACAAGAAAAAGATATTCATGCGGCTTTAGTACGTCGTCAGCTCAAATTTCAAAAACAAACGAAATTTTGTTCGTGACAAAAATAAAAATATTGGGGATTAAATTCCGGGTAGTTAGTTGTTTCTTGCCAATACCAAAAATTGAGTGATTCTTAATTGTATTTTTTCTACACATACTTTTCGAAGTAACATATCTGTTAGAGTTTGCTTTAACCGGATTTAGCAATGTAACGCTTACGTCAAAATTCTTATCACGCACTTGGTGACAGAGGCAATCTGACTCATCCAAAAATGTTATAAAAATTCTAAAATAGTTGTAAAATAAATCATTAATTTCTCTATCTATTGGCAAGATACGAATTAAAGAGTGTCCCGGTTAGGGGCGGCAAACAAATTAAAATATAGTATTTTTTACCAAAAATAATATTTTCTACCAGAAAACGATTTATTATCATTGTTTTTTTTGTCTTCGATATTTGTTTCAGATCGATATATTTTTCCAGAAACATGAATTTTTGAAAAAAAAGGGTTTATGGTAACTTTTTCGATGATTTTGTACGTGGTAATGTCGTTAAACTTCATTTTGAATATTCCTTATTTAGAATATTGATTAGAAAATGAAGGTGCCAGAGCGGTTTAAGGCAGAATATGCTTTAAACCAATGTTAATATTATGTACATTAGACGCAGAACGATTACTTTGTTATAATTTATGAAAGAAAGCGAAAAATGGAGTAATAGTAAAACGTGATGTCCATTATTTTTTATTTTCATCTTTATATTCGATAAACATTATTATTAACATGTTTCTTATACGTGATAAAACAATAAAATATTCAGGTATTTCACTGAAGTCCTCTAGTTAAAAATAGAAATAGAATGCGAAAATTCCATTTGTTTTGTGATTTTTAAAACATAGATACTTTAAATATTTTTTGTCGAGGTTTTCATCAATATCGAAAACGTTTCGGTGATGTGTCGAAATATCAATGTGTCGAAATATCGATGTGTCGAAATACTGATGTGTCGAAATATCGATGTGTCGAAATATCGATGTGTCGAAATATCGATGTGTCGAAATATCGATGTGTCGAAATATCGTTGTGTCGAAATATCGATGTGTCGAAATATCGATGTGTCGAAATATCGATGTGTCGAAATATCGATGTGTCGAAATATCGATGTGTCGAAATATCGATGTGTCGAAATATCGATGTTGTCGAAATATCGATGTGTCGAAATATCGACGTATCGATGTTTTTATAAAGTTTGCCACTACTGGTGTCAGTTGGCTCTTCTTGGGGGTCGCGAGATGAGGCACGCGGCGCAGCACGCGGTGGCTCACGTGGCCCCTCACGCGGCGAGTGGCGAGTGGCGAGCGGCGGGCAGCGGGCGGCGAACCCTAACGAAACGCTGCCATTGCCTCTCCCCTCCCCTCCCCTCCCCCGTCACCCCCTTCCTCTCCCGCGCCGAGATGCGCAATTCCTCCGCCCCGCGGGTGACCTTAGGTCAGAGCTGGGGGCATTGCCGCGGGCTGCGGCGACACTGACCGAGAGGACGTAGGGTTTGATTCTTGAAGGCAGGATTTTCGATGTACTTATGTACTCTAATTAAAACTCTACATAGCGAGGTCGAATTCAGCCGCAGTCTGAAGGGGAATTCAAGCGGCCGGCTGCTCTGATCGTAGTTTTCCGATCAACACAACGAATGCCGGAGCAATTCTCTCATAAACCCACGAACCGCGCGCGTTCCTTGTCCTATCTTCACCTACACACAAATTTCAGTTGCATGCACTACCCTACCACACACGTGGGGAGACCGGTCGGGAGCTCAGAGAGCAGTGTCCCGCCCGGAGGTGGTGCCACGCTGGAAGAGATTCCTGGAGGGGGAGACCCAGGAATGCCGACGTGTAGGTCGGCGGTGGATCTCACTTTCCAGGCGGGGGAATACTGCTACCACCCCCCAAAATAAAACATTCACTAAACTAATGACCACGGCGGTTGACCTACCAGTAAAAGTCAGTAATCCAATCAATCCAATCTCTGCACCAAGGCCGCTCCCCGCCTATGGTTCAACGCTTTCGCTTCCCCAGCCCCTGCGGGTGACAAGTCCCCCCTCGCCACCTCAAGACGAACAAATACGACTCCTATGCCCCAAATCGCCAAACTATACGCAGAGGAATTTTATTTAGGCGGGTTGCTTCCGTTTGTTCTCCGTTTTCTCTATTCCATGATCACGACCACATATTCCCTTCGTACACAGACACAAGGTCGTATGGTTACGACTAGTATGGAGAAAAAAAGGAAAGCATGGGTGGCACGCATTTTGCCCTGAGGGAGGTCGCAGAGTAGCGGCCGAAACGTCCGCACTTGCGCATAGGACCCTGCGACTTGCAAACAGCCAAGTAGCGACTTGCTCCGGGCGTGGAAGCTTACGCTCTCAGTAATTCTGTTCGTTCAAAACAGAACCCTGGACCGGGCGTGGCCCTGCATCCGGGGGGGGGGGTAAGTGCGGGTTAAGTTCTGAGAGGCGCTGCGGGTCAAGCGGGCGTCGTGGTTCCTCGCACTGCGATAAAGACGCGTCGCGGTTGCTCGCGTGTTAGGGTTCGCCGAGCGTACAGATACACTTGGAGGATGCACAAAGTCTGCGAAGTGCCTTCTAGGAAGAATAACATTTTTATTATTAGCAACATGCTTACTCCGGTAATTATAACTAAGACGTTCGTTGCATTTTCATTAATATTAGTTCATGTTTTTACGATGAGAGACAAAACAAGGTCTTGAAAGGTTGCACAATATGTGTAATGGCAAACTGCTGGGTAATAAATGGTTTAAGTTGTTTCTAAACATTGGAGAAATATATTTCTTATGAAAAGTTAAACAGGAAACTTCCCAATCAAGATATTAGTACATGTTTTATACACAAACAAACATAAAAAAAGCAACGCAAGTATTTGCAGGATGATAGTTCATCAGAAGTAACATATTTTGTGAGTATATAAAATATGTATTTCGTTTGGTTGCTCTTATATGCAATACCAACTGAGGGCATCAATTGATCTCACTGTAGTGCCTCTGACCGGAAGGTCCTAGGTTTCGAATTCCGAAGGTTTCATAATTTTCGTCACAAGCTACAAAGCTAAATCGCATTCAGCACTATTTGGAGGAGAATTCTAGCGGCCGGCTGCTCTGATCATTCGTTTTCCCTCGTTTCTCCGATCAACACCAGGCGAACGCCGGAGAATTGCCCTGATAATGGGACCATAGATTGCGCGCAATCTTTCCTTCCCCTTACTTGTCTAATCCTCACCCCTTATTTACGGACACACTTACAAGCACTTCACTACCGAACATGTCGAAATACCAGTTGGGGGGTTTAGAACGTGTCCCACTTGTGGGAGATACCTGGTTGGCGAAAAGTCTTCAAGCCCCGTAGCTCGGCGCCGGATATCGCTTCCTGTGGAGGAATATCACCGCTACATCACGCGACTAATGATGTTGACAGTTGACGCCCGGAATCACTAATCAATTATTGTAATATGCAGGCACTAATTTGTCGAGGCAAGTGTCAAAAATGGCACAGAAAGCGGAAGATATTCAAAACACAAACGAGAAATTTAATTAATTAACTAATAACAAGTTATGCTATAATTCACAACGAGTGTGTCAATTCATTTTATGAAAACTTTTTTAAAAGAATACCTCACTGAATGTTGTGCTACGCCACCACCTAAAACATCATATCTTTCTTCTTCTTTCTTGCAGATGGTTGTTCTTCTCTCTCCACTAGCTGACCATGGCGCGTCTTCCAGACTGTGATGAGTTTCTTTGATGCGTAAGTAATATAGCATCACTTATTTCCTTGCATGTTGTGTTATATGTAAGCAAAAAAACATCAGAACCGTAGGTACTTTCCGCCTCATTAAGTATTTATTTGAAGATTTGCTCGATACGAGCTTGCATTATTACATGTGCCAAAGTTTTAGCGACCTTCCAACGCAGTGTAAGAGTCGGGGGACCATTGTTACCCGTCACAATCCACACATGCAGACTGCTAAATAACAACATTCGTCTGTTCCACGATTTTCGCCACCCCAAATGCTGCCTGACCTACCTTCGGAAATAGTTTCAATAGTCGGAATGTAAAGAGCTACATCAAATTACAGCGCGTTCGGACGGTCTAGTCGGCAGTGTTGAGTTATTTGTGGAACAAGAAGACTGAGTCTCTACTGGCGCAAGTAATATCATCTTGTGAGGCAAAGTGCAAACAAAGGTGGTGAAGGTAGAAATACAAAACGTGCAGGATAACCCTGACAGTTGGGTTCTCAAATGGTGAAAAATTATTACGAATTATTCAAATTTTAACTGTTTGGTCTCCGTTGTAAAATACGGAGACACACGATTACGAGTACGTGTTTCTTTACATCTATTGTGAGTTTTATCTAAACTCGATATTTTAATAATGCATTTGCCATACTTATATATGAAAGTCATTACCCTTTTCTAAAATAGTTATCTTCGTAAATTATTGAAAAACACGTTGGTTTGTGACAAACTTGCAATAGCAGATAAACAAGTTTTTCCCCCTTTGTAAACATATTTAAAATACCTTTGTTGATTCATCTAAGCCTCAGGTTTAAAATTTGGACTACCGTTTCAAAGGAGTGCGGATCCAACATAAAAGCGTTCATTCCCTTTGAGAGAGTAAGATAAATAGAATGTTTTGTGAAATATTTGAGAAGAGGTTCTCTGTACCATCTCCACCCACAGTAAAGACGCAAAGAAGATCAGTTTCCCTGCGTAGAGCTTCGTAAAAGAGAGCCGTTGAGTTCAGCTGAATGGAGGAAAACAGACGTTCAACAAAAGTTCGCCATTCTATAGGCCGAACCTCTCCATTCAGCCTTTAGAACGAATATCTCCAGTAGAATCTCATCATTTTGGCCCTTTCTGAATAAGATCGTCTGCGTTTCAATGAAAAATATTTAATTATCGTTTGTAAGCTTATATACACAGGCACTCTTCACCAATGAAAAAGTATAAATGGCATTTCTCTTTCCTTCAGAGGTATAGAAGTGAATTTAAAAACGCCTGTCTCATTTTTCAGTATATTTTTATCACTGATTAAACTTATTAACGTCCGGACTGGATTTTCTCAAATATAACTAATTATCTAAACTTCTTGAGACTATCTGTTGTCGTGTGTAAATGTCTTTTTTAGTCACATTAAATTCATTATACATTTATCTTCGTATAGTAGGCTGTAAGTTTACGAGTATTAATGTATGTTCTGTACTTTTGAAAGTTGTACTGGATTCCTTTCTTTTAAAAAAAATGGGGAGTACAAAAAGGTAGATTTTAATCGATGTTCCTTTTGACAACTAAATGTGGGTCGGTGAACGTCTGAATACCTTATGGAAATAAGTTTGTATATATTTCAAACATGTACACGCAACACCTACAGTGCAGGGTACTAGAATCGATAAAAAATTTTACCTGCTTGTTCAAAGCTTTCAAAACTAAAAAATATATTTTTTGTGCTGTGAAGCTGTGCAAGTAGTGATTTTGCGACAATTGGTAATCTCACCTTTCGTGACCTGCCAAGTCTAAGTGCGGAAATCGCCGCACACTGCAAGTCCTGCGGCCGTTACTAGTACGCCGCTCAACCTGCCTAAGAGGGGTGTCAATTGCCTTGCAGGGCATGCAAGGTGACAAAAACAGGTGTTTGCATGGCAGGTTCGGAAAGACGAGAATGCCGAATACATGCATGAATTATCCAATTACAGTTATTCAAAAGATGGTCCCTGAAATGTTTTCTCGGTTTAGAATGAATAAACAAATAAGTAAATACGTTGATTTCACTTGTGCATTTTAAAAACAAAATGTTCACAATAACTGAATCTAATAAAAAAGTTTCAAATCATAAACATGTTACATAGAACTTCATCAAGCGCGCGGTATGCAAGTTCTTTCCCAGTCTTCTTAAAATCTGAATTGATTTACTATATCCTGCCATCTGCATTCAATAGAATTGTTAATAACGCGTGTCACTGAGTACTTCAAGCAAAAAAGAGACAAATGGATATGGCATTTGTCATAAGTTTGATAGAACGAACGAGCTAGAAATCTGACACCGGTTGATAGACGTCACGTGACGTTTCCGGCGCTGCCGATGCAAAGACCGCCCCGCTGCAGGGGGCCAGGAGGACACGAAAGTTCTTGAAGTAAAACGCACCTAAAATACTATTTACAATACACTTCACAACTTAGATAAAACTTACACAGCACTTCAAAACTTATCTAGCACTTGCACAGCACTTTAAAACTTAGATACGTGGGTTTTACATCGTGTTCTACCAGCTGGCACCATTTCATGTGAAATCGATTATCCAGCATGATGAATGTTATGTTGGGTGTAAGAAATATTAAGTTGCACATGTTTCTTGATGCATACACAACATAAACAATATAAAAGACTTTCGCCTTCCCAACAAAGTTCAAACCTATAAAAAACAATTATCATCGGGCATTAGAGGCATCCGGTTTGGTAATGCTAGGGTAAAAAATATCATTGTGTTTTGAGAAACGTGGAAGATGACTCTGCCCCCAATGCTACAAGTGGGAATTTTACGAAATTGGAACCTTCGTCTCCAACCTTCAGTGTCATCGCAGCCAACGCTTCTTTGATTGATTGATTGATTGAGTGAGTGAGTGAGTGAGTGAGTGAGTGTGTGTGATCCTATCCAGATTTCTCCAAAAACTACCCCAGCCGGGCCAAGCTCTAAGCTCCCAATTGGTCTCCCGATGTGCGTGGCAGTGTAGCACACAGAAATGTAAGTACAGTAGAACCTATATAATCCGAACCAGGCATATCCGAAATTTCGGATAATCCAAACAAAAGTTGAGATGAAGTAAAAATAAACTCAGTAAATAAAATGCTTATTTGTAGTGTAAAGAAAGGATTTTATAATTACTGTAGAACTGAACAACTAATAATTGAAACACAAGTTGTCGAAATGAATCGGTTATTGCACTGGTAACTACTGGCGTATGTCACATGTTTATGTAGCAGTAATTTTCACTTAGAGTAACTGACTTCTTGGCTGTCCAGGTGACGCCGCGTCGTTGGCTGAAAGGCCAACGATGCGGCGTCACCCGGACAGCCACGAAGTCATGAACTCGAGTCGCGGAAGTTAACGTGTACATTTAAAGGAACTTGCAACATTGGTAATCTTATTTTGCCGTAAGGAAAGGAATCTGCTTGATAATGCGATTTGTTGAAGTGATGATGTGATCGCTCTGATGCGATTGCCATTTTCGCACATCGCACGCTACTTTGCAATGCCTGGTAATTCTATAGATGTTTTTGAATATGTACGGTATTTTTTTTGGATAATCTGAACATTTTCGAATCCGAACAGATCACACCCACAATTAGTTCTACTGCACACCACATGGGGTTCTACTGCAGTGTGTATAAAGAGAAGGGATAGGCAGAGGAACAAATGGCGTGGTTCCCAATTCAGTTGTTGAGTTACTGCTCCGGTTTCGCCTGTTCCACAGAAAACTACGAATCAGAACAACCGGCCGGTAGAATTCTCCCCCCAGAGAGCGGCTGCCACGGACTACTTAGAGTCGAAAGTCCACGACCTAGGAACTCAAACCCTAGGGCATCCCGATCAGAGTCGCTGCAGAGACGGCGGCAGAGCTGGAAAACCTCCGAGGCAAACTCAGTCTGCACAGCGCTTCGTCGCCACTTACATTGGCACGTGTATTATTCTAAGTGGAGACCTCTGGACAACCAGGGTCGTCCGGTAATCGAACAGTAATCGGTCGGCAGGACGTCAGCCCCGTGCGTGACGGCGCGTCTGCGTCAGCGGTGCGTCTGCGCGGCTGGGCGCGGGGGCGTCCAACGTCCAAGGCCGCACCTGTGCGGATCCGCGTGGCGGCGCCACCTGCGTTGCTCTCTGACCTCCCCCCTCTGGCGGCGTGCTCGGGCGGACGCTGCCCTATTGCCCGCCCCCCTCCCTCACGTCGCTCGCGCACACGCGCTTTGTAAGATGAACCAGGGAGCCCCGCGACACCAGCTCGGACGGATTCGTAATCGGAGTCATTAAGTTCGCGCAGCTTTTCTTGAACGATGGGTTGAGGAAATGCGGATAGAGTTGTGTAATTAGTGACGAAATGGGCCACTATATTTTATGGAGCAATGCCAGTCTCTGCAGAATCAATGATGCCTTCGCAACTTTCTCAATAATTTGCGTTCCAACTTTCTCAGGAGTTCGAGGTATCTCCTCTGATGGATCTTCACCTGATCCAGTCATTTCTGTACATGGACAGAAGTTGTCTTCAACAGAAAATAGTTTCTATTTCAGGCCAGAGAAGATGTGTTTGGAATGTTGTCATCAGTGCTCGCTGCGAGCTTTTGGCTTCAACTGTTTATTGTGTCGGAGAGGGGGAAGCAACGTCCTCGGTAAAGAAAAGTTTCACGATTACTACATGACTGTTCACGAAGAGCCCTGTCACAGTCGGTCGAGCTGACGTTTCGGCCATCATGCTGTGGCCTTCTTCTGAGCTACACTGCTCCAGGCAAGTGACCGTGTGGACGAGGCAAGTGACCCGGTGCGTGACCGGGGGAGTGTGCTCTAGTAGTCCAGTCATATGGTGCTCAAAAAGGGCAAACAACGGAAATGTTTGGTGTTTTTGAAAATTGGTTCCTAGATGTTTTTTGTTCGCTTTAACTCACAAATGCCATAATGTTTACAAATTGCTGAAAATGTGCATACTAACAGCGTGAGAGATATTAAAAAAATAATTTTGTACTTTTTGAAAAAAATAAACAAAATGAACATTGTCATTTTTAACAGTGCAATTAGCACTATCTGTTGGAAAAGTTTGAAGAAAAAAATTTGACCAATATTTGAGAAATTATTGTTTTGTAATGTTCGAAAATATCACATATTTCGAGAAAATTGTGTTTGAGCGTTTCTGAAAATGCAGAAATTTGATCTCGTTTTCGCAGAAAACGTTTGAGTTTTCGAAAACCTTTATATCATATTATTTAAAGCACATATGCATGTAAATGCAATATCGCCACTAATCCAAATATTAACCACGTGAGAGACAAGTCAAAATTATTATCCAAAATCAGTTTTGGAATTTTTGAAAATAAAAGAATACAGTAATATGTCTTTTATGTCATCTTATAGAGTGCATTTAGCACTGTCCCTACCAAACGTTTAAACAAGAAATTTAGAGTAGTTTTTGAGAAAATCTTGCTTAAGTTATTCTATTAAATTCCACATGTTGCACGGATTATTGCGCGAAAACTACTATTTTTTTAAACGTACACGATCTTAATGAAAGAACTGCCCCTGCAGAACAAATTTTATTTGAAAGGAAAATCTCTATCTTCAATTTTGAAGTTGTAGGAAGACACCAAAAAATTCAAACTTTTGAATTTTTCGAAAACGCAGAGTTTACCGTGAAAATCTAACCTATGCCACCTTTATAAGTGAATTTTACTCTATTCTTACAAGAAATACAAAAAAAAAAAATTGGGGACCTTTTTGAGAAAATTTGAAAATGTCCGGGAGCTTTATGTAAAGTACCCCCAAATTTTAAAGCATGTTTTTCAAAATCTCAAAGCTTCGATTTGAGATCGACAGGCAGGTGTTTTAATTTGTAAAAAATCGATCGTATGTATTTTGGGCGCTAGTGATTTTCACAGACAGACGGACATTTTGTCGTCAATTGATTTTTAGTTATCAAGGACCCACAAAACAGGAATTTTGACTACAACACGTGTTAAAGGATTTTTTTCTTAATTTAGCATCTTGATTTATCCACTTTTTCGTTATCAGGGCTCGGCAAAGATTTTTCTTCCGAAAATTCGTTTTTTTTCGCGCACCGTTACATAACTTTCTCAATAATATGTAACGTGACGTAGGGGTATTTATTGATGAATATATTCTTTACGAATAGTTTGAAGGACCTATCCGCTACGACGTTGGCATAATGTCAGACTTGCGTATTTATTCTTCTTGTTTCTCGGTCGGAGCTTAGATGCCCAGCTTCCGCCGTTTCCGTAGTCGACTCTGCCTGACGAAAATTCCCAGCACAGCGTGAAGCGCTCTGTGGCCATTCACTCTCGTTTGAACCTCTGCGCATTCGCAAACTCAAACACTATGTTTGAATGCGTCCAGAAATCACTACTCCATCAGATGTAGTGATTCGCGTGACTTGCGTCGCACACTAAGCTAACCACGTGATCATGATAGAAGATAATTGTTGCCAACTGTGTGCTTTTTTCTATCTCTATATTTCTATAATGAAATATCATGTTGAAGTCACTAATCTAATATATCAAAAGCAATTGTTTGTTGATTTGTTCGTGATTGTTCGTGATTAATGCGCTACCGGCACCACCGTTCATCTGATTACGATAAAACTGTGTCAACGTATTCTTGCACTTCCCGGGAGAATATAGGTATAGCGGGAAGGGAATGTGCATATGCCTGCGCACGTAGACGCGCGTTTTTCATTATTTTATGTAGACTCAAGGGCTCTGATCAGCGTGTTGAACATCACGGTGCTCTCTAGGAAAACCCGCACTGAAGTACGAATATTAAGATGTCTTCATTACGTATTCTGCCTCTGCAACTGTGAAATTTCACCCGAGATTGACAGAAGAAGACAGAGTCGCAGAGAGAGAAACAAACCGAAATTGAGAGTCAGAGAAAGAGAGAGAGAGAGAGAGAGACGGGGAGAGAGATGAAAAGATACCGAGGGAGGGACGGGACCACTCTTGCGAGAACGTCTTTCGTCTATTGAAATTTTTGTTGAGCGTAGCGTAAAACGTGATTAACAACCACGTGACCAGTAGCATGTGAAGTGTAATACATTGCAATATCGAAGCAGAACCGGGTTATTAGCCTGAATGTATAATAATCAGTATATATTAATTATTACATAATTTAATTATGCATTAATAATATAATTATAACCACAGATCAGTGGTTGATAGATCTAATCACACCATTGCGAATAAAGCGGATGTGAGGTGATGATAATTTAGCATTAGCAGCACTCTGTCGCCACAGTTCGTAACTACTGCAATTTAGAAGGAAACGTGCAAAACCCTTTTTACATCTTCACGCTACAGGCCACGTGGTCGCCTCATAACGTCATGGGCCCCGCTCTGCAAAAACACTGCTTTGTCCCGGGACGGTCGGGGCTCTCCCACGAGGCGTCGGACTTCCACGACGCGGCGGGGGTGAGGTAGGGTGGGTTGAGCGAAGATGGGTCGATAAGTTAGCATAAGAAAAACACATGAAACTAAAAAAAACTGAACATACCAGAATTTTGTTCTAATTACGAACTAATTTATAACCCAATTAAAAAATTTTGAAACGATGCATAACATCAAAATTTTCAACATTAAAGACTAACTTAACGTTTAATTAGCGTACTCTTCCTTCAGTGTTGTATATTTTGATGTTGTGCATCGGTAGAAAATTTTTAATTTGGGTATAAATTCGTCCTTAATTAGAGCAAAATTCTGGGATACTCTTTTTCAATTTTGTGGGAATTGGGTATGCTAACTTTATGACATCCAGAGGGCGAGACTGGAAAGGTGACTTGGTGTGGTGTGTGGAGGGTAGTATGGTGAATTGAGTCATTGGAAATGGCCCGGCGGATAGTGACAACATGGCATCTCTCTCGCTACGGTTCAGCGATGCGCAGGCGAATTTCGGCGAAGCGAGAGTCAGTGTAATGTTGGGAGTGTGTCAGAAAACACTTCTCTAGTGCTACTCATTGAATGGTTTCAAATTGGAATGCTCGAGCCGACATTAAGAGGATTGGGCTCGAGATCGTCTTAAAAGAAAGGCGCAGGTCTCATTTTGTTAAATTCTCCCAATGTTCATAAGCCATCACTCTTCTTACTTTTTTAGGGCTTCTAGACGGTCTCGGTATTTTATGGCACTATAATGGGGTACGTCTCAAACTCTGAGCTAGATATTATGTTAATAAACTGTTCCCCTATATTAATAGATTTGCCAGTTCCTGAGGTTTCCGGGAGTTAGAATACGAGGCTCTCTATGGGACACACACGAAAGACACAGGATAGTCGTATCTAGGGCAGTGTTCGTAAACGCTATACTTAATTTGTGGAGGTCTGCGCTCCCTCTGGTTTGAACTCCTTTGCCTCTTAGCGTGATAAAATTGATTGATTGACGATTCTAGGCGCATAAGCTAATATGGTCATTAGTCCCGTAAAAATAGTACACATGTTTATCGTGAGATGGTGGTATTGTTCCGCTGTATTGCGAGATCGGCGCCGTCTCGCATGTCTTCCCCAACCAGGAATCTCCCACCAACAGGGCACCGCCTCAGCCGAAACAAACTCTAAGCTAAGGGGAGAGAATAAGACAAGAATGAGGAAGAAATTGCGCGCGGTCCGTGGTCCGTTTGTTAGGGTACTGCTCCGATATTTGCCTTGTGTTGATGAAAGAAACCTCAGAAAACTACCAATCTGGCCCTGTAGTGACTTCAATTGTCGGTCTCGGCTTAGCTTGAGGAAGCCCTATAGGCTCAGGTACTCGCTGCAGGTAAGGCGAACTCACCTGCCTTGGGGCAGAGCTCGGAAACTATTCGTAATAACAATTCACTCATAGTTCTAAAAGTTGTTTAAAGTCATAATTGAAATTTAATTTTAAAAGTAATGTGAATTTGAATGATGAAATATTTCCTTTGTCTCTGAATAATTAAACTTTTAGTTGTTTCACGCTTTAGTCGTGCCAAATACGGCTATTATAAAGAATTTCAACCCTTTGCGTCGAATTTTTGCAGGTGAATTCGTTGATAGCTTATTAATGTTAAGGATTTTCATTCGTTCCTTTGTGCATTCTCTTACATCTCTGCAGTATAGTTCTGAAGAAGGCCACAGCAAGATGGCCGAAACAGCACAATTGACCGAGACGCGGCTCACCCCGGAGAGCCAAGAATGCATTGACTCCGGCCGCGGAAGCCTACGAACCCATTCTCTTACATCGCGTTTCCAGAAACGAAATCTTGACTTTGATCTGCCTGGATGGGCAAGCCATACATGCGAACACACGCATTTTTTCGTTTTTGCAAACGAGGCACCATTTGCAGTGAATTATTTCTATTTTTTTACTTATCGTCTGGTATATACTTACTTCGAAAAGAGAAGGAATTTAATGTTGCAGCGGAAAGTGTCGATTTTTCTGCCGAAAACTCGAATTGTGTGCTTCTGGTAATCAAAAAGTAAGTAAATCTAGTTCATACATTAAATAAATAACTACCTCTGAAATGAAACCTCGACTGATGTTTGTTTTTTAACAGCTTCATTTTCTATCTGTTCAGTCCACTGATTTTACGGAGATTAGCGTAACAATACTAGAACTGTCTTAGGACATATTTTTAGTTGATTGGGATAAGTAAATAAAATGTTTAATGCAAATCTAAATTTTCCCCACTGTATTTTACTGTTTACTAATTTAGGTAATGAATCGGAGTTTGTAATTTGTGTTTTTAAGCTTATTATTACAGGACAATGGTTTAATCACGATCTGGTGTTACGTATTGATATAATGGGGTATGAACGTTTTTAGATATTCATACGTCTAGGATGTCTGGAATAATATTCTGGTCGTAATGGTAAAGAGTGGGTTATATTGGGGAATATCAGCTTCATTATTTTGTAAGGAATTAATAAGTTTTTCTCCTGCTTTATTTGTTGAGTTACAGCCCCATACAATATTTTTACAATTTAGATCTCCTGCAAATAGCGTTGGTTTATTACTGTTTAGAATGCTTTTTAGCGTATTTTCTGGGAATGTTTTATTTGGTGATTTAGAGGCCGATATTATCATGTCTCCATAGACTGAACAGACTTGTATACCAACCGTTTCTATGTCAACAGAGTTTGGTATAATTAGTTCATAATGTTGAATGTTTCTATTATTAATGCTACTTCCCTGGAAGCCTTTTCTGCTGCTCTATCCTTCCTGTAGGTTTCATACCCTGGAACGTTAAAATTTAAATTGCTATGGAGATGGGTTTCAGTGATGCATGAAAAGTCTATTTCCCAATTTGAAAAGAACAATGTAAACTTAGTTTCTTGCCTTTTCAGCCCGTTTGTATTCCAGTTTAAAATTTTCTTATTATTTGTTTCCTTTTATGACATTATACTATTATTGGAATATTTGTTTGCGTATGTTTTTATGTGAGATATCATAGCCCTGATAACTTGTGTTACTATTTCTGTAATTTGGTTTTTAGTTATGCTTGTGTTAGAAGTAACCGCTTCTGAAACAATTTGTATGCGTGATCTTTGTGATAGACGAGGAAATTCTGTTCTGTGTGGTGGTCTTGCTTCGTCTCGTATATCTTTTTTAATATTAAATGATTGAGATCCGGTTCCTGTTGCCCATGGGTTTGGTTTGACCCTCAGTGAGAGAGAATGAAAATTACCGCAGTTGGCTCTTTCCTTGAATGCTCGGCAGCCGCGGTAATTGGCGGTGTGGTTACCTTGGCAGTTACAACAAACAGGGGGTGAACTTTTACTGATTTTCCACTCTGAATGATGTTGCTTACAAGGGCGTCTAAGACATATAGATTCTAAATAAGTTTGCCTGCGTACGCTCTATTCTTAAGCATTTTTTAAGCATTGAATGGCTTTGTTATTTACTTGAATCTGGAATCTTACAATACAATGATCGAAACATTTAAGATGTAAAATATTTCTAGAATTTGTTTTGTCCTTTATTCCACCGCACACATGTTGATTGGCATTTTATCTTTATTATATAACCTAGAACCTTTTACAATATTGTATTTTAGTTCAGATAGTATACATTTCTCGAGTCGAATATGAGTAGTGAATATCTTTCAATATCACTGAAAATATTTTTGTAAGAGTATCCCTTAAGGAATGAAATAGTGTCTTTTTTGGTTCTAGAAATTTTTTGACGTTTGGGTAATCTTCAATTTTTGTTAGATTTTTTTTCAATCCATTATTTTCTTATCGGGTGCTGAAGTCACCTGTTTCTTTGATGTCTTGTAAGATTAAAGGAACGTTTTCTGCATCGTGCTCTATAAGTGAAGGAATTTTCGTTGTTGTTTTTTTCGGCTGTTTATTTGTGTCTTACTTTACTGCATTGTCGTCTGCACTCACGACATTGTCTAGTACTGCACATCGTGAATTGATTGGATCATCATATACTTAGCCAGAAATTTCAAAATCAGTTTTTTTTCTTTTACTCTCATTTAATGGTTTACTAGTTTGATTACAGTATTTGAACTTGATTCTACGCAACCCTTACCGGACGTGCTTGTACCTGTTCGATTCGAGTGCGTACGGATTTGCCATTTCACTTTCTGAAGAACTTACTTTCTCATCGTCTTTAGAGACCATGTTTTGCTGTTGGGTGCTCATTTCTTCTTGAACTGATTGTATAAAACATCGAAGTTTTAAACATCGGTACTGAAGCCGAAGTTTTCGAATATCGATGGTTTATGCTCCTTGCTTTTATGTTCCCGAATAAAAAACTTTGTTCGTGAATGACAAATTCATATATTCACTATTTTGTAAATATTAATATATGAAGTAGTAACTGATGGTACTAGCGTTTATACCATCACTTTCTATTTCATATAAAAACTGATTGTATAATCTGAAATGTATGAAAACCATAGCCTTTCCATCTTACAGGGTGATGAAGGCGCAGTCCGTCGTCGTCCAAAGTATTAATTTTCTCACTATTACTCCCTGTCCATGTCCCTGTCAAAAATCTGAAAACTTCGTCGATCCATGGATCGACGAAACTACAGTTTTTCACACAAAAATTAAACCTGAATATTTCACAAACTATGTAACACAATTCAACTCTACAGGCACGGATGTGTTTCTAAAACCTTGTAGTTTCAGAAAATGTCGTCATTTGTCATATACGGATGAGAAATAAGGCCTCTAGGAACCTTAAATTGAAAGCCTTGTATTTTGGCACCTTAAAGCTCTGAAAATAATAGTCACATTCAAATCGCTCTATCTCCTAAACTATTCAACCTACAGCGCTGCAAGTCGCGCAGGAAATTGTATGTACTTTACTCATCAATGTGAATCTTAAATGGAGTTTTTTCTTTATCAGAACCTTCTTGAAATGGAAATTTTCTAAACTACTATTTGGAAAAAATTGACGTTAAGGCGATACTGTTGCAATTTTTAAAAAACTAAGCTTGTAATCAAAAAATGGGTATCACCAGTGTATTTGCAATAAAATTTCGTGCTAGGTGCATGGTTTTCAGAAAAATCCATGACATGTCGAAAATCGGAAATTTCAGTCGATCCATGGAAAGACGAAACTTTACATTTCTTAACACAAAAATTAAACCTGCATATTTTACAAACTATGTAACATAAATATATTCTAAAGCACGGATGTGTTTCTAAAATCTTGTGGTTTCAGAAAATGTCGTCATTAGTCGTATACGGATGAGAAATGTGGCCTCTAGGAACCTCAAATTGAAAGCCTTGTATTTTCCCCTCTTGTAATCTCTGAAAATAGTAAGTCAGTTTCAAATGGCTTTATTTCCTGAACTATACAACCTATAGCGCTGAAATTCGCACAGGAAATTGTATGTTCTTTACTCTTCAATTTTAGTCTTAAACGGAGTTTCTTCTTTAATCAGAACTTTCTTGAAATGGAAATTTTCTAAACTGATATTTGGAAGAAATTGTCATTAAGGCGATACTTTTGCGATTTTCTATAAAACTAAGTTTCTAATCGAAAAATGAGTATCACCAGTATATTTGCCATAAAAATTCGTGCTAGGTCCGTGCTTTTCAGAAAAATCCGTGACTAGTCGAAAATCGGAAAATTTCGTCGATAGACAAAACTTCACATTTTTTAACACAAAGAACCTGCATATTTCACAAAATATGTAACATAGATCAATTCTAAAGACACGGATGTGTTTATACATTCGTATAGTTTTATAAAATGTCGTCATTTGTCATATACAGATGAGAAATGTGGTCTCTGAAAACTTTAAATTGAAAGCGTGTATTTTGGCACCTTAAGGCTCTGAAAATAATACTCACATTCAAATGGCTCTATTTCCTAAACTATTCAACCTACAGCGCTGAAATTCGCACAGGAAATTGTATGTACTTTACTCTTCAATTTGAGTTCCTCTTTTTCTTTTTTTCTTACAGAGAGAGTTATGTTTAAAAAAACAGTGAGTTTTCAGCAGAAAACTCTTATTAGAGTACCCTGATAACCAAAAAGCGGATAAATCTAGTTGATAAATTTAGAAAAAAAGTCCTCTAACACGTGGTGTAGCCAGAATCCATGTTTAATGGGTCCTTGATACCGAAAAGTCGTTTGACAGACAAAAGGTCTGACTGTCCGTCTGTGAACGACGCTACCGGCTAAACTGTTTAGCCAATTTTCCCTAAAATTCATATTCTTAGATTGATCCGAACTTGAGATCGATATATTAATTTTGGGGAGTACTTAACATCAAGTCCCTAGGACTTTTTCAAAATTTTCAAAAAATGACGTTATCGATTTTTATTTAGTTTTGTTTTTGAATATTCTAAAGAACGTTTTAAATAATAGCGTATGTATCATGTTGAACATACAGAACGTTGTTCACCCAATGTGGAATTTTCAAGTAGACTCGGTATCGTTTAACTTAATTTTGAGGTTTTAAACACAACACACTGCTGATCGTCCAGACAGTCAGGACTCCCAGTGACGCCAACTGAAAATCCTATACTTACTTCACTTGTCCTACTGTTGTTTCTCCAAGCCAACTTGTCTCTTCAAGTATTGAATGACCTTTGTATATATATATATATATATATATATATATATATATATATATATATACATACACGATTATGTACGATATAATATATACGATTATGATAAATTTGGAATTAAATGATTAATTTTCGGTAAAAGCATGGAAGCATTTGTTGCTTCTGAAACGCACTGTAACTTACTTTACCTTACCTGAACGCATGAAAATTACTTTCCCGTACACTGTAACTTGGTTAGAATATTTAAGAGCAACACTCCATAATTGCTACGTTTCTAACTGTGGCACCAGAGTAAGAAGTGTGTTTAAGTTTCAAATGTAACTGACACTATACTACCAAATAATATTTTGTATCTCCTCTCAATCCTACGTAAGTGTTCTGGAATGATTTCCTTTCAGACGAGAGGAACTGATTATTCGCTCTCAGTGTATGACTTGTGGTGGGTAGAGAAAGTAGAAGTAAATTAACGATTTTCATAATTTGTCATATAGGGAATGATGAAAACTCTTTCTAACGAAACGCAAGGGAGACGGGCCATTATTTCTATTAAAGAGATTTCGTTAAATGAAGACACTTAATCCATGAACATGGGTTGTATGATAAACCAACCAAACTCAAGTAAATTGTATGTTTTAGGAATATTTTTATGAAACAGACGTTAGTCATCAGAAGCGGATCATAACTTCTGATACTTTGTTTCATTTTCTCAATTTATTTGAACTAATTACCTTATTTGTATCCCTCATCACTTTTAAGCACTGTTTCCCTTATTGATACTCTATTCGAATATTTTTTTAATTTCTAACAATTAAAAAAATATAATTTGAAAAAGATTGATAGGTGGTACTCAAAATTGACCTGTCTGTTGTCACTTGCCGACAATCATAAAAGGGATATTTTAATTTCTGTGAGTACTTGCAAGATGTCCCGAAAATGTGAATAATTCTTTAAAAATGCTCCAAATTCTCGGCTTAAAGGTTTTGCTCAAATAGAGGAATTCTCATAAAAATTGCATAGATCAGATTTTCATTAGTTTTTGAATTTTTGAAAATTACAAAAATTAATCTTTTGGGGTGTGCCCTACATTTATCTTGATGTTCTTTTTGTAAATTAAATCCATTCTTTTAAATAAGATCAACGTAATATAAAGTTGTTTGCAAATGTAAGTATTTTAGAATAAAATAATTTAAAGATTATACAAACAGGATTTTCTCAAAATCCGCTCCATTTTTTTTCTTTCCACTGCTTGCTCTACTAGAAAAAATTTAATAATATGGCGTAGTTTCAAAAACGTTACAATTAATACGAGAGAAGATGTGCTGTATTAGCGCCTCTAGTTTCGGTAATTGAAAAATCTCCTTGATGCAGCGGCGCTCCTTGGGCGTTCAAAGCTGCCTTTTCATCAAGCTCCGCCTTGACATCTCCCAGAGACTTGTGACAACGCGCGACCTCGCGCCGCGGCCATGTGCGCGCGCGCTATTCGCCAGAAGCCTGGACTCTGATCGAACTCATCGCGAACTTCCATAAATTCAATTTCCTTTCGAAACGTTGAATTGAAGCTTCGAATAGAAAAACGCAATTTAAACTGCAGCAGCACCTTTACTCGATATTCGCTGATTGCAGGTTTAGGAGTAGAAAAAAATACGTACTCTCCCAAAAGGACAAAAAAATCACGTTTGGGAACCTGAAAATAAGAAGTTATATTAATATAAATCTTACAATTTTTTCCTTCCACTAAATACATGAATAATAATTAAGATAAATAAAGTAGTGAGAAACCAATTTATAAATAAATAAATAAAAACAATGAAGTATTTATTTTCATTTGTTATATATGAGTTGCGAGGTCTAAAACAACACGGGAATCAGCATTTAATGCCTGGAAGATGGAGAGAAAGAAAAGATGGAAATAGAGAAGGAGAGAGAATATATTATACCGAGAATGTTTAATGGGAGGAAACAAATCTTCGTTAAAAAGCAAACGTTACTCTCAATGTTACAGTTAAAACACGATAACTTACATAAATCTTTAACCCCAAATGAGCAGTAAAATTGTAGTTTTGCTACAAAGTAATTGGGCTGAAATATCAATGAGCTGTGATCCACTACACGCCATCACTATTTCCCTCCTGATCTATTACAATACTAATAACATTTTCTTTTCTACAAAATCAAACCAGTCTAATAGAAAAAAAAAGTTTCCTCGACGAGTTGAATTTCAAACCAAATGTAGTCTGGGACTGATTCAAGCGTACAATTGCTATGGCGTATGTAACCAGAGATTAAGAGGGGCGCGCTTATCAGATTTGTAAAAATCTAAATACTTGCATAGACTATCGTATGACACACCGGCAGCTGGAATGTTTTTTACTTACGATAACATGTACCGCAAAACCAGCTAACATCTTATTCCAGTTTCCAGTTCTGCCAGTTTTTGAAGTTGCTCCTATGCGTGTTAGCTGCCTCCTGTAAGTGTTGACATCTGGAAGAGATCTAGAGTAATTAGTTTGTTTTTTTAAAATTTGGATTAAACTCCTTAAAACTGAATTGCTTAAAAATATAGTTATTTTGTTATAAAGCAATAAATGTTCGTATATATATATATATATATATATATATATATATATATATATTACTTGTATATTTATCCCATAATTATTTACTTTGAGAACGCTTTCTACCAGAGCAAACCATGGATACAATAATTATCTCTGAATGAAGCCATGTCACGTACAGAGCCGTTTACACGATTGAGAGAGATCCCTCATCATTTCGTAACTGCCATCAGCCACAAAAGGCGCTGCAACACAATAGAAACTAATTGTGGTTCAGAATGGCACAGACTTTCTCTGACTATTACGTTTTCTAATTTATTTGGTTTGGACTAGCTTTTCGATGTTGCCACATGCTATCAATCGCCACCCATTGTTAATTTTTTAATTTTTTGGTTTCCTAACGGTAGAACAGATATTTACTTTAATAATATTCAAGAAGAGTAAAACCTCGTCATACATAGAACGTTTCGTTGGGAAATTTGGAGCAGTTTTTAAGAACGTGTCTTTTAAGCGTTTGTTTTCAGAAAACTTCATTGGAAGTCATTTGAAGCATTTCTACATTTGCGGAATATATGAAATAACAAAATTCCGCAAAATGTATGTTATGTCATATTCAACAGTTCATTTAGCACTATCCGTTCAAAAAGTGTGAAGAAAAATTGATCCATTTTATTGAGAAACTGGCTTTTGAATATTTATGAATATGCGGGAATTTGAGCCAATTTTCACAGAAAACTTTCGAGTTGTCGAGAAACTTTATAATATCATTTGACGCACGTGTACTCGTAAATACAATAATGTAAACAACTTGCCGTTATTCTATATATTAATAATTTTATTTAAAAGGTAATTATTACACAATTACTTGGTTCTATGTGGCTAGGCCGAAGGCCTTCAAACCATTACAATACTTACATCCTGCCTAGTTGTAACCTTTCGAATTTTGATATTCACCCCAAATGGTATTTCCGTTGCATCAAAGCCGCGGAAAGAGACCATAAGGTACGGCTGAGGGACAAAAACCCTCAAGAGGGAAAACCTGCCGTCAGAAGCTGAGTACATTCTAATCTACCAGACTTTTTCTAAGCTATTTATTTCCTGGTGCGGACGTCACGCATTGTCTTCAAGTCTTTGGCTTCCTCAGCACCTGAAATCAAACACCGCCACTGCACATCGTCCGCACCAACGCTTCTGCACTTACATTTGGGCCACCCACTCCTCTTTGCCGTCTAATGTTCTTAATTAAATATTGACAGTTTAGTTTTTAAATTTATTTATTTAACCTATATATTAACGACCTGAGAGAGATGGCAAAAAGATTACAATTGTGTGTTTTTGTAAATACAACCAAGAAGTCAGAGATTTTTTAAATGCAGAGAAATGTCAAAAAATGCAATTATATGATTTTTAAACACAGCAAAATGGCATTTCTTTCATTTTCTACAGTATATTAAACACCATCCCAACCAAAAGTTTAAAGAAAAATATTTTTAATGAGGCCATTTTTGCGAAATTCTTATTTTTTAATTATTTTTAATCTTGCTCATATTTCACACTAAATTTGCGCGGAAATCAATGTAATTTTCAGAAAAATGTACATGACCCTAATGAAAGAACTAACTATGAAAAAAAACTTTATTTGAAGTAAAAATCTATTTCTTCAATTTTGAAGTTGTAGAAAGACGCCGAAAACATTTTCAACTATTGCAATTTTCGAAAATTTAATGTTAACAGTGAAAATCAGGCCTATATCATCTTTATAAGTGTATTTCACTCTGTTTTTGTAAAAAATTTAAAGAAAAAAATTGGAGGCATTTTTAAAAATGTCGCAGTAAAGTTCACGCAAAACTTAATGAATGTTATTAATAATCGCAGATCTTCGAGTGAGGGCAGATCGACCGGCGAATATTCAGATTGGAAATCATCCTACGTGTCGTTTAGGCGCTAGTGTTGTTCACAGGCAACAGACAGATGGACGATGGATGGACGTTTTGAGAAAAAAAGACTTTCGGTAACACTTGCCGTGAAATCTGACTACCTGGCGTGTTGGAGTAATTTTCTAAATATTAGAATAGGATTTATCCACTTTTTCTGCACTGGTTACTAGATCTTCACATGAGTTTCAATGATTCTAAAGTTGAATATTGTTAAAGAATTTACTTTCAATGTTGAGTTCTCTAAATGACTCATTCGATGGAATCAGTAAATAACAAGTGGTGCTACAACAGCACTTAGGTTCTTGTATCATTAACAATGTCAACGTATTAATATCTATATAACTAATTTCCAATGTGCTAAAAAATTGTAAGAAAACTTTGCAGCATCGTGAGATGGCTTCATTACATACCCTGGAACCGGAAAAATCCAAAAGCAAAGGAAGTTTCGATTTTGTCTCAGAAATGCAAGTAAATGATCCACCTATTCTCATTTTAACGAACGGATGGGTGGATGGGTGGACTGGTGGACGGACGGGCAGGCGGACGGGCAGGCGGGCGGACGGACATACGGACGGACATGCGGACGGACATACGGACGGACATGCGGACGGACATGCGGACGGACATGCGGACGGACAGACATACGGACGGACATACGGACGGACAGACATACGGACGGACATACGGACGGACATACGGACGGGCATGCGGACGGGCATGCGGACGGACATACGGACGGACATACGGACGGACATACGGACGGGCATGCGGACGGGCATGCGGACGGACATACGGACGGACATACGGACGGACATACGGACGGACATACGGACGGACATACGGACGGACATACGGACGGACATACGGACGGACATACGGACGGACATACGGACGGACATACGGACGGACGGACGGACGGACGGACGTGCGGACGGACGTGCGGACGGACGTGCGGACGGACGTGCGGACGGACGTGCGGACGGACGTGCGGACGGACGTGCGGACGGGCATGCGGACGGACATGCGGACGGACATGCGGACGGACATACGGACGGACATACGGACGGACATACGGACGGACATACGGACGGACATACGGACGGACATACGGACGGACATACGGACGGACATACGGACGGACATACGGACGGACATGCGGACGGACATGCGGACGGACATGCGGACGGACATGCGGACGGACATAAGGACGGACATAAGGACGTTTTCCCGTCAATTGATTTTTCTGTCTCAAGGACCAACAAAACAATGTATTATGACTACATATGTTAGAGGAAGTAATTTACTAAATAAAGAAAAAAAATAAATCAATTTTTTCGTTACCAGGACCTGGCAATAAGAGTTTTTCATAGAAAAAGCGCCGTATTTTCCAGCAACATTACATTCATGATACTATTCCTCGTAAACTATACGAAGAAAAATAAAAATTGTTTTTTTTTCTATTTTAGGTCGTTACGTAATTTCTCATCATTTGCTTGTAATTCCACCTACAATATCATGCACAAATATTATATTATGTTCAGGAACTGGATGTAATGATAGAAGAATCAATCAATGAATGATATGTTGCAGATGAGAAATTATAAGAGTATTTTAATGCTTTTGGTTTCTTTGAGCTCATCGTTAAACAGCATGCGACCAATGTCATGGTCAAATTAAACCCCGAATTAGGTTCCGGACGTATCTGTGAAGTAACTGAAGGTGAGATGACGCAATGTAATGGTAACAATTGACCTTGCTAACAATTAAAAATCGTATCAGCCTTCTTCATTTATAGTATTTATCACTCCAAATATGTCACTTCATCTGACAGTTATGTTTTTGAGTGTAAACCGGTTTGGAGAAATTTACGTGATTCATATAATTTGAGAACATGAGGAAAAACTTGCTATAGCCCCTTCACCTTGACTTTTTTAAACATAAGACCGTTCTTTCGAGGCTAGAGGAAGGAAATTGCTCTCAAGTGACGTGGTGGTGCCTTGTATGCATTACCCTTAAGACGACCATGATGGTCCACATGTTCGTCATCAAGTCAAAGTTGAATCTTCATTTGTCATGTACAAGAAGTTGAAATACACATTTGTTTCTAAATGCACAGTTTTATGCACTGGTTAATGCATTAAATTCTTACTAGTACTACTCTTTGGAAGATATTAATAAAACAGAACAGTGGAAATCATGTAAAGGTGTAGCCTAGTTAATGTTCAGATAAAACGAAATATGCAAGGCACTTAGTCATTTTTTATCATAACAACGCCTTAATTTGAGGGTGCTAAATTTTATTTACTATTTTCGTTGTTGTAACAAAATGCACGTTTTCATAGAGCCTGGTACCGAAAAAGCGTTCTATACATTTGTCCCTCCGTTTACCTATCCGTCGTTTGTATCTTTGCCCGTACCCGCCGTCTGTGCTCGTCGTCTGTACGTGTGTCAACAATACCACTGGCAGAGGTAACTAAAAAAGAGACAAACACTCCATCACAGTGTCTCTGACCTGAAAATCTTAAGATTCGAGTCTTGACGGAAACAATTTTTTGACACTGCAGTTGGATTACAAGGTTCAAACTCAACTGATACTTGAAAGAGAATTCTAACACCCGGATACTCTGATAGTTTTCTGTTCTTTATCCAATCTATACTTTTAAATGAATGCAGAGGCAGTAAACTAACAAACGGAAAACTGCCCGCGCGAAATCTTTCCTTCCTCAACCTTGCCCCGTTCTCTCCCCTTACCCTCATATACTTTTATTTACTCGCACTTCACGACACATGTCGAGAGACCAGAATTTTGAATTTACTCTAAAAGCAGATTTCACCAATCTCAAACAGTAGCTTTGACGAAAGTCGCACAACTGACAGCTCGGTAAAACACCACATATTCCCATTTCACCAAGGTCGTTTCATTGGGCGGTCAACGAAGTATTCGTCAAATTTTGACTGACCGAGACACCCTGCCATCACCGACTTTCACGATTTGAATATTCCAGAATAATTGTTTTAATGAATTGGACAATACTCAATTCGTAACCAGGCAAAGAAGGTCAAAGTCGATGTTCGTAAAGATTTTAGAAGAAATAAAACCACCACTGGAATACCCCATAAACAAAAATAAGCACCTAATCCAGTATTTACATCCAGCATCCAGATGTAAGTTTTTATGCTACAAGATATCTTCACCTTGTGGTTGGCAATTGCAATGGAATTTTGTTATCCGTAGAGAACCATTCTGTAAATAATGTCCTTTTCTTTTGTTATTGGCTTATTACAGCTACAATATATGGTATTTGCAGAAGATATAGCAGTAAAGGAAGATTATTTTTACAATAGTGAACATTCCTTTTAGAGTGACCGTAGACTGCAAGCATGTATAAATTGTCTCCGGGTGGGATGCATTAGAACGATTTAGAAAAATATATTTCTCCTGAAATGTGCAAACAATGCCAACCTTCTGGACATATCGTTCTCGTACGTCATCTATCTTCATACGTCATCTGTATTCAGCAGCCAATTAGGAAATGCGTTGCGACATTGTAGCTAACCTCTGTACGAGGTTGCTAAACGAACGTACGTTTCTTGATGAATCGTCAAACGTAACAGAGCGTCATTTCTACCCCAAAAGTCCTGGTGAAACGTAACGAGGTGTCAAACATTTGACATTCATGAAAATTACGATCGTATAGTCCGATTTGACGAAGGTTGATGAAATCAGCGGTAGCACTAGATCTCACGGCAGACTGATGACATTGTGTGCTAATGTATTTCATTATTAGACTCACTACCTTCCAATTCGTGAGCTAAGAGCATAGTGTACTCGAATTTACTGTCGGGCAACACGTCAAGATTTCCGCATGTTCATTTTGCTCGTGTTCCCTTACAATTCGAACACTGTCACTGAAATAAGCAAAGATAGCTTAGACTACGCCAAAAAGTCATCAAAGAAGCGGTAGGACACTAACAAAAACCTTGTGATTGAGTTCCCGCTGAGGTTCTTTTTTTTCGCGAATACCTCGTCCGTGTACGTGCTGCCCATAACCATGAAAACCATGTTGGTGCTCTGGAGTGTTACCCACTCTGCCCATGTTGCAGCTCCACACACTGCAATGTTTGAAGTTCGTGTGACCCGCGAGTCAAAGATCGCAATTGTAAAGCATAGATATGGCATTTTTTATACATGCGTGCATATTAGTATTCGCCATTATCATGTTCTGCGTTAATTCATGCACTTTGAATACGACGACATATGTGAATTTGTGCTAAACGTTAGTGTTAAAATCTGAAAATAATGAAAAAAACCCTGTTTTCAAATCAAATTCCCGTTTTTTCGGTTCTTCAGTCTTTTTCTTTTTTTCAAATTTCGTTTTTTTCGGTTTTCATGGATTCCAGGTTTGCTGGCCACCCTGATTATTTATTTATTCATAAGTTAAATCGAAGCTTTTTAAATGATAATATACTTTAATTATAATTTGGCGTAAATGCTAAAAGTATCTGTAGCTATTTCACGACCTCCACCGAAATAATTTTTGCGAGATACATTGTCTTCTATAGTGGATGTCTGTTTAAAGTTAAATCAAGTTATGGGGTAATCAGTGTGTGTAGTGGTTAAGAGTGAGAGTAACTGTCCCCCTCATACTCGTATTTTCTCCTTTTTTCAAGATACGCACGTCTATCTTATCTTAACATGTTTTTAAACGCCGTGAGATTCGTTAGTGCTCAGAAATGCATACCTGTATTTCCTTCTTAAGAATGAACGTTTATTGTTCGGAGGGATAAAATATTCCTTGCAGTCTCGGTAGCTCCCCTTATTCAAGTAAATAATACACCAGGCTAAAATACAGTTGGCACCAATTATATGTTCAAGAAAACGTTTAATAAACGAGGAATGTGAAATGATTTATTGAACCGTTGTCAATGCTTAATACACGAACATGACACCTGATTAATACTCAGAAGTCATACTAACCTTATTTCGATACAAACACTTGTGTAGCTATATACTCAGAATATTTGAATTATGTAAATTATAAATTGTATACTTTTTAATTTCTCGCTTCTGTTGACGCAGTATCAGGAAAGATATGTAATGCTGAGGGGGGTGGGGGAGGGCGAATGTTTGGCAGGAAAACTCTTATTGCCGGGCATGGTAAAGAAAAAGTGGATAAATAACGTTTCTAAATAGAGAAAAAATCCTCTAACATGTGCTCCAGCCATAATCCATATTTTGTGGGTCTCTAGTACCGAAAAATCGATTGATCGAAATACGTCTGTGTGTTCGATATTAACAACGATTGCTGTTAAACCGTTCAGCTGATTTTCTTAAAAATTAATATTCCTCAATTGGTCTAGCTGATGTCGCGGCTTATTGAATTGGAAACAGATATTTTCATTTTGGCTGGAACTTTACATGAAACTCCTGGGACATTTTCAAAATTTTCAAAAATATTGCACCAAATATTTGACTAAAAGTTGTTTTTGTTGTTGTTTGGTTGTTGCGACGTTTAGTATCATTGAGTAACTTCTTAATTATTTAACACTTTTTTTCATTTGAGGAGTGTGTAGAAAAAACCCGCTTGTTGCTAATTTTGTTTTTTTGTAAATCCCCCCCCCCATCTATCACGAAACGAAAAAAACCTTAAATACAAAAGATACGTATTTTTACCGGGAGAATCTGAATATGCAATAAAAAACGGGGTTCCATTTAACTTCTTTATTTTCCCCTCCCCCAGCCCCAGAGTGTAGGGGTAGAGGGTCAAGTTTAGTATCATCAGATTGGCCCAGTAGATGCAAACAACTTTTATTACCTATTTTACTTGTTCCAATGCGCACTTTTCGAGGTATTTCTTAAACCAATTTGAAACTAAACTTTCTGTATAAAATTATACAGATGTGAATAAGGTAATGATATCATAGTTTCGTATGCATTCATAATGCGATATATTGGATGTCCTTTAGTTCTCACTTCAATTTATTTGTTAAATTATCCTTACTTCTACGTATGATACGCTGGAAATAATGCAAGAAAGAATGTGCCGTTTTTACATCACTTGTTTAGAAAAGATATCATTGCAAGCAAAAATATCTCTCTTCAATATTTAACATTTACAATGTTACATTGATGAAAATACAGTGAGTTTGCCGGAAATGAGGTGCACCAATTTTCTTACCGTCCCTTGATTGATATGAGGAAACATTTCAAGAAAATATTCTGGCTATTTTTGAAAAATATAATTGCAATAAAATTGTTTAAATTTCACGAAAATCGCGCAAAAACAATACAAATATTTTTCAAAAATTATTCGTTACTTTATTTCAAGAACTGTTTTAAAGAATAGATTTCATTAAAGAAAATTTTTATCTTCAATATTCTAGTGCAGGAAGGCACAAAAAGCATGCTTAGACTTTTGAAATATTCATAAAACAGCAACAAAAAGAATTTTAACGGGATTTTTCATTCGAGATTGAAGTTTAATCTAATTTGGTTCAATGAAATGGGAGGCAATTAAAAAAAAAATTATGTTTTTGAGGTTTCATATAAAATAGTAACTTCAAAAATCAAACCATTTGAAACTTCCAAATACTCAAGTTTGTTCAGATCGATTGGGAAATACACATTTCGGAGAAAATCGCCAAAACGGTTTGACCTTGTCCACAGATGGGCGAACGGACGGACCGCTTGTCCGTCAATAGATTTTTCGGTAACAAGAACCCAGAACCTAAAACTTGGATTCTAGCTAATCCACTTGTTATAAATAACTTATAGGAACGGATTTATCCACATTTTCGTTACTAGGGTCCGACAGTAAGACTTTCTCTGCTGAAAATTCGCCGTTTTTCTACGCACGATTACAATACATTCTCTTCTTACTTAGTAAGAGCGAGATAGTAAGAATTATAGCCATTATTTCGAAAATTCTCAATATGTTCCCGAGACACCATGTAAAGTACCCACAAACTTTCAAGAATTCTTGTGAAAATCGTAGGACTTTAAATGTTGCCGGATCGGTCGGGGAATATTCGTTTTGGAAAAAAATACTATGAATACTGTTGTTTACAAGCATCGGACTCGGAGAGATACGTGAACGGACGGACTGACGGATGGATACACAGGCGGACGGACAGACGAACTGATATACGGACGGACGGTTCTTATGAAAAAAACTTTTAAATTTTAATCTCATTTTCTGCAGCATTTTCTACATTTGCCTCTCATTTTCTCTATTCTTCTTTTATTACTTAGTGTATATATACATACGCATCGGATAAAATTAAAATTTATAATGTTAGAAGTTTGCCGTCTAAATATCTTTTTAGAAGTTTCATCATCACAAATTGATCTACTTCTAAGAAACCTAATGCAAAAGCGTCTACAAAATCTCAAAACCCTCGACATTTTTAATCTTTTCGGATAATGAGATATTAATAATTACAGCGATTTTTGTTGTTCTTGGTTCGGGGAAAGTAGTTTGGATAATGATATTATGGACTATTGCATAATAGTTTTCTTTTTGAACAAACTCACAATGGTATATTATTGTTAGATAAACTACAAAGGTATGCAGAAATTCAATTACTATCCAACATGCTAGTGAGTATTTCGTATCAGTTAACCTAACCAGTTTTCAATATTTTCTTCAACGCTTTACCTATCTGCAACAGAGAAAAATAAATGCGACAGGTGTCTCAATCTATCGGAGGGAAAATAGTGCCATTTAGAGGGAGGTTAATACATTTTCATTATTTTAGACGTTGTTCATTGAACTGCGTATGTGGAACAATAATTTGCTGACAGTAAGCTGAAAATTCAAGTCATTGCTTTGAATTGTAGAAGTAATTAAGAAATCCTTCTATTAAGTGAGTTACATCTCACAATAAATCCTGTTTCATAATTTATGAACCACTATCAAACGCAATTTGTCCGTCTTAAAGCATATCGTACTTTTCGATTCGTTCGAGAAGATGCCTCTAATATTTCTTCCTGGCAAAAAAAAAAAAAAGAGAAGAAAAAAAAGAAACAGAAACACGACTCCGAGGAATGCAATACTGAATTACGCAATCTAGATCGATTCAACCTTGAACTGGTGAGGAGAGCGCGACGTCGGTGGCCAGCGGGCGAGTCCGGGCGGCTGCCCACGTCACGGGCCTCCAATCCGGCGCGGCAGCAGCCTGTTTTGTGTTGCTCTGCGACGTCGCGCTCTTCCTTTTGGGCTGGGCGGCCCGGCCCGGCGCGGCGCGGCGCGTAACGTGTTCCTGTTGCGAGGGGTTTCTTGTGGGCGGCGACGGGTTTGTGGCACATGCGTCACTGTATCAAACGACCTACAGCCAGCCACTCACCGACGGGGACGCGGCATCGCCGCATCGAGGGCGGCAGACGCGGGATGAGAGGTGATGGATGCGAGGGTCAGGCGTAGGCTGTGGGAGCGCGGGAACAGCCAGCCTCTCGTGTGTTCAACTGGTAGAGTGCACTAGCGGAATCCTTGCGATTACAATGCGCGAAACGAAGAAATGTAGAAAAGAGGAAACAAAACATGAACTACTTTAAGCTATAATGGGAAGTCGAAAAATCAGAAATCGAAAAACGAAAAATCGAAAAACGAAAAACGAAAAATCGAAAAACGAAAAATCAAAAACGAAAAATCGAAAAATCGAAAAAACGAAAAATCGAAAAAACGAAAAATCGAAAAATCGAAAAATCGAAAAATCGAAAAATCAAAAAACGAAAAATCGAAAACACTCAAAATATAGTTTCATGTAGTTCATTCTCCAAAACTGAGGATGGAGGTTTCTAAATTCTGCAATATTATAATCACTATTAATTGTGAATATAGGCTTCATATTTCTAAGAATGCAATTGAAATGTTCCATATTCAATGGTATAAGTACTTTAAGTACTTTTGGACTATTTTAAGATACAGTGTTATCCACCTTATCTTAAAAATGTAATGCAATATATATTCTAATAGGGACTGAATATTCTTTATGAAGTAACGCATGTCGAGCAATTTCTATACTTCTCGTTTGTGTACTCACTAATCTTTGCATATACAAAGAGTTTACACTCTAAAACTCGATATTTTCGCTTCGTCTGCTGTAACAATCCCACAAGCTCAAGATTTACTGTTTAAACGTTTATGAGAATAGTTTGTAACTAATCAATAGTGAATCAAATACATACTGTACAAATCTTGGTTTTTGAGTTATTTTTTTAATTATTTATTTAACGTCGAAATATTGAAAGTGTATTTTGTGCATTTTTTAATAAATTATGAGATCCCTAACCGAATCCATACACAAGTTGAACTCTGAATACAGATACAAACGAGCGTTTTTGACAAGAATTGATAAAAACATTTCTCTCTTTAAAAAATCTATTTGTAATTACTTACCAGTTACCACTATCCCTCATCGTGCGCTTCGTGAAGGAATCGACTTACTGATGAATGATAATTTCAATAAAAATATTTTCCACTGAACGCAAGAAAACGTGAACAGATGGTGGAGTTACGGATAAGGATATTTACATTGAAGATATGAGAGATAATTTAATGCAAAGTCAACAGTGTATATGCATTTTTTCCTGGCAACGGTGGGAGTAAAAGTAGTTTCACTTGGCGCCAACAGACTAACGAAGAAAGTAACAGGTGGCGTGACCGTGTTTGTATGGCGGAGCCCCAGGGCATGGAAAGCACAATGACCAGTGAATGGTGCGCTGCTATTGGCTTAATAGAAGTCTTTTTGAGGTCGCGGTCACAACCACTACTACGTTGAGGCAGAGAAATAGGAATTCCTTGTTCACGAACTGACACCTGCTGTAAATCCACAATCTCATTAGAATACCAGCACAGCTGCTTCCAATATTAAATCATCCAAGGGTAAACGCGCATTGTAGGTGCCAATTAAATGGTAGTGAGATTGCACTATAAACTGAGCTGTAAATATTTTCGCATGGCGTCAAGTTTTAAATTATCTAATAAACGAAACGTTTTTGCAACATTTCATACATATATTTATGATTTATTCCCTTCATTGCTGACAAATATGTTGTCCTGAAATTATAGTACCTTATGAATGCGATGATAATAGAAATCAAGAAGTAACGATTGCATTGCCTTTACAGGTGTGTCAGTCCTCGTTGCTAATACAAGACCTTATGATAGAGTACACTAAGTTGTTCATGTGTGCAAAAGAAAATAGTGTAAACTGTATTCAAAATTTTGATATTTTGTGTTATTGATCATTTTTTGCATAAATGTATCCTAATATTATAGTAAATATTGCTTTGTGTTGGGTATCATTACCTACTTATCTAAAAAATGTGAAAGGAGAGAAAAAAAGTTTGAGTGTTAATTAGGATTCATTATTATTTTTATACACAGTCAAAATTTTGCATTTTAACCTGATGTAACAGGGGATCTTCAAGTGTTTAAAATGGGGATCTTCAAGTGTTAAATTTCTTCCTCCTGTGTGAACGCAAGATAGGCATCTGTTTCGTTCGGCCTCCGTGACGCGCACAACTCTCCCAGGTTGTCAGTTAATTTCTGCCCCCACGCTTTCAATGCGCCGAAAAAGGTCATCACGATCCACGACTTCGGTAGCATAACCGCGGCCTCTTATTAACTCCCAGAAAAAAACGTCCAGCAGATTCAAATCCGGAGACCAAGGAGGCCATGCTACTGGTCATCCTCATCCAAACCATCCATCTGGAAATTACATATCAGGTATTCCAAAATCAGTGGCATTTATGTGGGACTGCGCCATTATGCTGATACCATATCTGTGCCCTCACATTCGACGGGACGTCTTCCAAAAGCGAGGGGAGTATCACAGTTATAAAATCCATATTCTGATCGCCTCTCAAACGCTCGGTTAAGAATTGAGGACCGATGATAAATTCATCTACAATGCCAACCCACACATTTACAGAGAATCGCTGTTGGTGAGCTACACTACGTACAAATGTGAATTTTCCTCGGCTCACACATGCAAATTGTGCAGATTAATTATGCCAGTTTCTGTAAAACATGATTCATTTGTCCAAAGAACATGTTTCAAAAATTCCTTTTTTTTTTTTTTTTTTTTTTTTTTTTTTTTTTTTTTTTTTTTTGTGCATTTGTGCATGCAGAATTTGCGCAGTTCGTAATCTCTCCGTATGAGTTGTCCGCCAGACGAATCTCTGAAGCGTGGAGCTCTATTTGCCTTGTGTTCACTTCCGGGGTTTCGCGTATAGTAATATTGGGTTTGATAGTTGCGTTTTCCAGAGATCCCTGATGCGAGGTCACTTCCCATAGTCCGTGTTACACGCGCTCAAACGCATAGCCCAAAGTTTAACGTTATTTCCAAAACAAATCAAGGAGTATATGATTTTCGCAAATTCAGTCTGTTCATTAGATAAAATTATGGGATAATGTCCCGGATGTCTCGGCGAATAAGCAAAGAGGACTGATTCACCCTGTGTAAACGGAGAGCTGGGGTTCAGATGCCGAATTGGGTAAAAACGTTATCCTCAAATGGTTGTGGCATGGAACCCATTTTACAATTTTGCGCATTCCATTATTCATTCATAATCATAACCCCTTTCCATCTTGAAGAGCCTAATGGTCTATCTCTAAGTCGGAAAGAAATAGAAGACTAATTCACACGAGCCAAAGAGTTTATTTCAGGGCAGTGGTACGACAAGTCAAAAGATGGAGATGAGACTGTTAAATCTGTGGAGAATTAGATCCGATTAACCTTTTTTCTTTTGATTTCGGAGTTTCAGTGAACTCGCGCATGCGGGGTTTGGCTTCCCTTCTGAGGCAGGACTCTTAGTACTCTACATCATGTTCCCGTGACGGGTACATAAGCCTGTGGGGTGGAGTTTGCTTAAAACCGCGACGATGAGAATCCATTGTTAATAATAATAATAATAATAATAATAATAATAATAATAATAATGCCGGCCCCATGTGGCGCAGACTGTTGCGGCAGCTGTCGTCTTCGCCGAGGAGGCTGCAGGTTCAAGTATGCGTGGGCATAGTCGTATTTGATTGTCCTTTCACCCCTCATCATCATCCTACCACATAAATCATAATTCAAGACGCAGCAACCTTGTCTTACCGAGAGATACAGCTGAAAAGTGATACTAATATTTACACACGTTAATCATGTAGAGTGGTCAGAAATGGCTGATACGTAAATAATAATAATAATAATAATAATAATAATAATAATAATAACAATGTTTAAAAATAATAAAAATAAGTGTTGTTGAGCCGATCAGATGGCCGAGATCGCTAAGGCAGTAGTGCCGGAGTGGTTTCGGACCAGAAGATCGCGGGTTCGAGTCCCGCCTCGGGCATGGGTATATTTGTGTGTTTGTGTATGTCTGTATGTGCTGTCCTTTCACCCCCATTATCATCATATCATCATTTCATCCTCCATACCCCCAGGGCTAACAACCTTGGGGGATAAAAACCGGATCCAGCTAAAAATGCTGGTCCCCCCAAAAAATTGTCGCAAGCACCTGCCACCGTGAGAATAAATAAAAACTGAGCCACGGTAAAGGCAGGATGCTTGCAAGCGTGGTCCTAGTCGGCCGATTAACGAAAAAAAAAAAAAAGTGTTGTTGAGTGAGCTAACTGGACATCTTTGATATATCTATTTCTAGGAGTCATTTTTCGAAGAGAAACTTTTTCATTGAAAATAATCAACTCGCAGAATAAAAGAAGGGAATGTATTCATGTTGCAGACCTTGCATATAATGAATCTACTACGCATTTGGTGACCTTCTGTGTGTAGTACCTTCCGTAAGCTACACACGCGAGCATGCAAAAATGTGCGACCTCTGCTACTTGAAACCGCAACACGTGCAGACACTGCGTAATTAGATGTCGTTTGCAAACATTATGATAGTAATTTACATCATTTTCAGTCCATTTAAGGTATTATTTAGCATTAAGGTAATAAGGAACTGATACAAAGATGAATTTGAGAATAAACATGTCATAGTGTTCTGAAAATGGCATATCCATCCCTTTAACGTACAGACGCGCATTCAAATGCTATCATATGAGGGAAATGTATTTTCGGCCTGTTCGACAGTATGTCTTTCAGATACTTTAAAAATTAAAGTCAATTGCCTTGTAAGAGTTGATCACTCGCACGTTCATTTTCTTTTATTAGAGCAGAATAAGTATTATTAGTAACGGTTTTTGACAGTAAGAATGATTGACGATTTGAAGTGGTAAATGCAACAATGAGAAGCCATTTTCACCTAATAATGGCCATACGTCACTCACAACAATAATATTCATGATTTTGTTTGTACTTGTAGTGCGCTTATCGTAAGATGCAAGGAGAAAGCAAAGAGTTGTGTCTTTGCTTGTAACTACATATTAATTATCCATTCAACTACGAGAAAATTCCTAGTAAGACAGATTAGGTAAAATTATTGAATTTCATTGACCCGTCCAGAATACTTATGGGATATTAATGGTCGCTACATTCGATTCAGTTGGCCCCCAATTTGCCCTATCGCTTACAGTCAAATCTGCTGGGCAGTAACGAATCGAGAACACACAGGGCACAAGAATGCTACGTGCTACAGGCCCTATTAACAATAAACATCGTGCAGCATTCTACTTTTCTGAAAACAGCTGAATGTCGACTATTTTTTAAAGAAATTGTTTTCAGAGAAAAAAGAATAAACACATTTTTATGAACTAAACTGTAGGCAGTCCATGGACACAGTGTACGCCATTTTAATTGGTCGACGGATAATAATAATTCTTTGTTTTTTACTTAGTTGCATCGTCATTGACGCAACGCGTCTCTTTAACACTTGTTGAACGTTTGCATGGAATAATCCTCGATTACTATATTTGTCAAGTTTCGTCACGTCGCAGTCAGTCAATGCCTTTTATCCCTTCGGCCAGGGTCTCGACGCCGTTAGATCCCGGGGTTCCTAGCCGGTCGCCCAAGAACTCGAAGAGTTTCGATTCACTTAACCTCCGTGACTTCATGGAGCGTAGTACTCGTATACAAATTCGGCTAGTGACGCCTACTACGCCGACACCGGTTATTTCTTTCTTTGTTTTCATTTTATTCATAACAAAACAGAAGTTACTTTTAAAACAATTATTCGAAATGAATACAAATTGTATTCATCAGTTATGAATACAAATTGTTTTCATCAGTTATGAATACAAATTCTATTCATCAGTTATCATGAAAATTAATATTGATTTTACTAATATGTAATTTCTATACGCATTCCAAATTCTATAATATATCTTATTTATTCAGTTCAATAGTATGCCGTCTTTCAGCCGGGTAATGAACTACAGGCAATTAATATATTGGCTTATAAATAAAAATACGTGTCAACATTTTACAATAGACCTTTCCGGGTTTCGAATAAAATACATCAATATAATCCATACATAACTTTAACACAAGTATTTACACATAAATTAGGGTACAACAATTAAAATGATTATGCCAGTCGTGAAATTAACACTTCCCAGAAGCATTTAAGTACATATCTGGTATGCAGCAATCAAGACGGGTATATCCAAAAAAATGTATCACTTTTTCTTGCCACCTCCTGCCTGCTGGCCAATCACAAGGTGCAATACACCATGCTAGAAATCTTTTGATGTAACTAATATTAATAATATACTAATAATACTAATATTATTAATATAGTAATAAATGTTTATTGCTAGCAATGAACGCATTATCACCAATCACAGGAAGTGCTTTCGTGTGCATTCTGAGCACAAACACATTACATAATTTGGTGCATTCTGAAACTTTTATGGACGTAATTTTATTCGTGGAGTAGCTTATTAAGCATCACTCGGGCACTGTAAATTTCGAGATAAATTTATGAAATATTTCCAATGCAATCTTGGTATTGCCTATGTTCTAACTAATAATAAGTGTTCAGTAAGGATCATACAGATTAAACGAATACAGTAAGACTTTATTGAACGATTTCTTTAACAATTTTACTAAATTAATTTTATAATACGTTATTGCAAAATAATTCGGAGGATAAAATACTAGGGTTTTAGAAAGCGAATGTTTTGACAAGGGCTGGGTGATAAATCTAAAAATAAGTAATTAAGTTCATCTTAATATTAACTGATTTCATTACTTCCAATATTCCAAAGAAGACTGAAATATTTACCAATAACCATAGATCAGTAGTTGGGAAATCTTTTGTCTCCGATATTACATATTGGAATTTTTTTCCTGTGACTTTTTCCAGCTTCAGGGGAAGCTGATTTCCACAAACGCGTCGGGTACACACTATGTCCCTCATAGGAACAAATATTAATCTTTACACTAACCACTGATACTCTTTCGGGCTCCTTGTTTTGTGGTCTGCAGACTCAAAAGGTCTTCCGCGACAACACACGTACATAAAAGACAAGGGACAAACAGCCTTGCCTATGCCGGGACTCGAACCAGTGGCCTTTCAGACCAACACACACAGTCTAGACACCTCGATCATCCAGGTCGGCGAATTACTTAATTTTTATACCAGTTGTAAATGTTATTAAGTACATAGATTGTCTCTAATTACAACTGCGGTATATCGAACCCGTATCTTCAAGCGTAAAGCTTAACATTCTGAGACATTGTGATGGAATCCGCCAGATAAAGAGAAGAAACATTCGAAAACATAAGCCATGGACATCTTTCAAGAGTATACTTCCACCGGTAATAAGCAATTATCCTCCAAGTAACATGATGTCTGTACTTGGGCGACAGCCCCGCGAACGGACCAGAGCTTCGATTTTTCTAATTCTATTGAAACAAATACAGTTTTGTAACATTTTATGTTGATGATTAAAATGTAGTTGGATAGAAGTATCGTTAAAAATAGTTCATCCACAGTGACTTAGGTTCTCAGATGCTTTGGTGTCGGAGATCTAAACATGTCTTTTAAGTGGCATCGCCTAACGCAAGAGTTTTCAATATACGAGTAATTTATAAAGATACGTATTATTATATAAAATAGACAATATGAATATTAAAATTTTATCATAGTTAAATGAAAATTTTAGGTGTTTAATAGATATCAAAATACTAGTCCAGGTCAGGCTGTCAAATATGACGTCGTAAAAGACGCACAATTGATTGCCCAGTTATATACAACAATGCGAAGCCCTGAAAATCTCCTCTCCTGGTCTGATTGCGAGTCTGGTGTGATTTGTTTTTGTTTTTTTCGAACAAATTCTCTTTCAGTGAAAAGCAGACATAATATGCAATCGTAATTAAACATTCTGTTGAAGATAACTATGTACCATGTTGTGTCACCTTCAAATTATTTTTGAGCAAATTATTATTCCGCTTTTATTGGGGGACGGCGAGAGTGCTTCGAGGCCCCTGACTTCGGGGGCCCAGCACGGTGCACCGGTCACACCAGCGTTGAAAGCCTCTGTTCAGTCACCATACTCACAAGACCCAAAAGTAAATATACAACGTTATATACCGTTCTTATTCCCTAAAAGTTTACCTTTGGGGGATGGGACCTACTAAATTGACTTGTATGATTGAGCTTTACAAATAATTGGAATTACCTTGCTATTAATTTGAGTTAGCAAGATAAGACGCGATCATATAGATTCTTATAGATAAAGAATAATGTACCGAAAGGTCATGTGAAATTGATGTGCATTATGAGATGAATAATATATAACAAAGTTTGAGGACCTTACTTTGCTATTCCCAGGTGAATATTGTTTTCATTGCCGATGTGTGTGAGATAACTGCATGTTACAATGATACAGGTTGATGAACATATAATTATGACATTACGGCTTCTCAATGGGTATGACGTCCGCAGGAGATGCTTAAAAAGCAATAAGGGACTCGTGTGAAAATGACCTATGTAATAAAAACTGCGTTGCGTGACTGGCAAAATCGACATCGAAAACCTCCTTGAGACAATGGAAACTAGTAGTGCTACAAAAGCACATACTTCTTCACTTTATTTGCAACTTGCAATTTTCAAACATTCAAAAAGTTAAGTAAAATGAGATCTGCGCCATTTTTAAGCGATCTATGCCCTCTTTTTAAAAAGAAAGTGCAATCTACAAAATTGGAGCCAATTTGAAATTGTTAAGGCTTTACGTAAAAAAAATATCAAAATATCAGTTACAAGATCACAGGGTCTTGTGTTCGGCCAGATCTGTTTTGTTTCATTAACAATAATGTTTTGTTTTTAAGGATTCACAAAATATGGGATCTGACTACACTCCGTGTTTGACTCCGTGGAAGTGCTTTTCTAAATAAAGGAAAGATATTTCTCTATTTTTTCGATATCAGGACCTCACAATACGTGTTTTTCTGACAAAAATCGTCGCTTTCCGCTGCAGCAGTAAAATACTTTGTCTTTACTATGTAAGTGCGTAGTAGACAATAAACAATAGGACACCAAAACCAATTTTGTGAACCGAAAATGGAAAATATTGTGATAAACGAAGATTATCATACATATAATGCTGAATATATTGTATTCATGTCGAGCAACTGGCAAGGATTTTTACCTACACAAGCGTTGACGCGATCAGTGATTACAAGGTGGGCGTTAAATACTATGTTTTCAATTTTATTATATATACTTTTACAGACCTCCACTTTAATTTATTTCTTTTTATTTTATTTTGTTGCTTAATTTTCTTGTTTTTACTACATTGAGTTCTTTAATGGTTCAAAATTTGTTTTTTATGATTTTAATATTTTAATTTTCAAAAAAGTCATACAATATTATATTAAAAAATCACTCATTCAAACATGAAATTAGTATCAATCGATACATACCAAATTAAAATACAGTTTTATTGTGCATGTATTTTCTGCCAATACAAAAAATTAATACTATTTTATAATACGTGATGATATCAAACCATACAAATCAAAACGTTTTTCTAAGTATTAGTACCTTCCAATTTGAAGAAGAATCTTTCACAATTAACCTGATTAATTTTAGCAATTATTGTGTCAAATAATTTCCTATCACTGAAGTTTATATAAAATTCTCTTACCTCTCAAACTTAATTCCGCTTCCTGTCTTCTGGAGTTTATTACTCTTATTACTGCCTAAACAACAAAATTCGTAACAATTCGCCGCATGGATTCGAATGTCTCTGAGAGAATATACGAAGGATAGTAAGGTTGATTTAGCTCATTCTAGTGCTCCGCTACCATTATCTAGCTGGCACATTAGATACTACCACTACAAGGCACTGGTAAAAACGTGCGGGACATCTATGCGTCTAACATGTTAGTTATTTGCCAACTTTGTGTTCCACCAATCTTTTTACAAACTTTGTCAAATTTACTTGCGATTATCTCGAATAAGACTATAAAAATGACTCACCAATTCATAAAGTAGTTTTTTCTAATCACGATGTCAGAATCAGCCGTTAAATTCACATGTCTTTGCATAGATGTAAGAATCACTCACAAAGCTACATACATGTAAAACTCAAAACGAATGGTATTAGAGGGTCGCTCACTTTCCAGTATTAATATTTTACTCTCTTCAGTCTGGGCTAGCTTTTCGGGTTGGGCCACCTGTTATGTATTGAGGACTAAAAGACCTATGAGGGCCTGCCTCTCTGCTGAGAACATTCCCTGTGATGGCCTCCTCCGCGCTTCCCGAATTTCGCAGGCTTATCTCCGACATGTCATTTTACTTAATGACTTGGTATTCCTTGGTCCCATCTCACAACTAGTACCATTGCTCAAGATTTAGAGATTCTTCTTCTTCTTCTTCTTCTTCTTCTTCTTCTTCTTCTTCTTCTTCTTCTTCTTCTTCTTCTTCTATGGTTCTACGACCTTCAAATGAACGTCTTTGCTTGCTCAACTCTCCTTTTCCGTTTTTGCCTATTCTTCGAGTGCTGGATCCAATTTTCAATCTTCGTTTTCCTGATGTCTTTTACATCATCATCTTTCCATCTATGTTTAGACCTTCCTCTTCTCCTGGTGGTCACTGGATTCCAGCTACAGTTTTTTTTCACTATTCTGTCATGCGACATCCTATTAAGATGACCAAGACAACCTAATCTCATGGCTTAGATGAAATTTAATGTTTTTATGTTTTTGTATGATGTCCATTTCAGAATTGTTCGTAATCCGCCAATGTCCATTGGGTATTTTAACTGGTCCAAATATCCATCTTATAATCCGTCTTTGAAAAACCGCCAGACGCTGCACATTCTTTTCTTTTTTCTTTTATAGTCCACGTTTCTGCGACAAATGTTACAACTGGTCTAATCACTGTGTCGTACAGTCTTAGTTTTGCACCCTTTGATAACATTTTACTTTTGAATGGCTGCAAATGTGTAAAATCTGCTCTGTTTCTCGCTACTATTCCTGCTCTTATTTCTTCTTCCACATCATTATTGCAAGTAAAAATTGCTCCCAGATACTTATAAGACCTCACTTCCTCATAGCCTGTTTTGGAAAAGTGCATTGGACTTAATTGGTAACTTTGGCCTTACATCTCATGTACTTTCTTTTTCGAACATTGATTTTTAATTGAGTTCTCATTCAACGCACGAAAGAATTGCTTAAATGTCTTCTTAGTACGTGCAATCAGCAGCATATCATCTACGTAGGCAAGGCATTGTTTCAGTTGTGTATATATATTCCCTTTTAAATCGACCTGTGTTAATATTTTATCCATGACCATGATGATCAATGTCGCTGATGGTGAATCTCCCTGTCGTACTCCAAAATTGGATTATAACTCTTCACTTGTTTGCTGGTTTATCCTAACCTTGGCCTTGGTCTATGCTGTAACTTGTAAGTCGTTTGGGGAGAACTGATGGTCGTTTAATAATTATTGAGTTCTCTCTGTTGCTGTATTAGTGATTTTCTTACAGTTGCTCTTTGTCTACAGATTGCAGAATTAGAATGTACTTCTTGTACCAGAACTTAGAAGGAAATAGGTTTGTGTAGTGACGAGGTTCTATTTGGCTGTTCGAATCTTCATTCCGAAGGGTGGACTAGTCATTTTACGAATAATTCAATGACAGTCTTTGCAAATAATTCGTTTGACAATAACTTAAATTTCATGGGACACCGATTCCATAGAACATCGGACCAACTGTGTTACTGATTTTTTTTCTGGGCCGATTTCCGGATAGATAGTTGCCGCTCTATTGCTGTGGTTATTGCTACCGTTAGAGTCGCGAACATCTTCTCTGGGGAGGTGGAGGTGTTCCCACTCCGCTCGATGGTCACATCCGACGCCCTATTACACGTCAGATTAATGTTATATCCAAAAAAAGGAACAGCAATTTCTAAAATTCTTTTATTACCGTAAGCCCACAGGAGATTCAATAATACAAGCCAGGTCAAACAATATTCCATGAGATATTTCGTAGACGTAGCGAAGTTCACTGTTTAGCCGTAGGGAGAGTCCGAGTCCGTAACCGTTCTGTATTGCACTTCACTTGTCACTATACACGCACGGGCAGTCACTTCTCACTGACCACCGCTCGCCGGGCACCGCTCTTATAGCCCGCCCGGGCTGAAGGTCCGCTGGCCAGCTACCCGATAAGGGTGAGTTCTCCGGCTCCGGGGCTTGGCCGAGCGTGACGGAGCTGCGGCGTTGGTAATCGGCGCCCTCTCTTGAGCGGCGCCGGGACCACCTTCCGGCGGCAACTTTAAAGGTGCGCGTTCGACCATATCACTTAAGAGGGAAATTATTCGTCCAGATATCTTCCCCAGCGGAGCATCTCCCCAGCCGGGGCAAATTGTAAGCTCCCGACATGTGTCGTAGTGTAGTGGATGTAAGTGTAAGTGTAGGTGTGTGTTTGCGTGTATGTAAGGGAAGAGAATAAGAAGAGGAAGAAAAGATCGTCCGTAGCCCTTTTGTCAGGGTACTGCTCAGACATTCGGCTGGTGTTGATCGGAAAAAACACGGAAAATTACCTATCAAATCTGCCAGCCGCTAGAATTGTCCTCCAGACTGTGCTTGAATTTCACAGCTATATAGCTAGTGTTATATTCCTGCCCCCGTCGGGACTCAAACCTCAGGACCTTCCAGTCAAGCGAACTGCAGTTGATTTCCGGAGCCACCTAAGCCTGTTTGGTTGGGAAAAGGGTTTGTCTGTTAACAGGAGTATAGTTTGCGTACAACATGTGTTTTAGTGACTGATCCATGAAAAATCGGTCGAGGAGAGGGATGGACGTTTGGGTGGACTTTCTGAGAGGTTTCGCTCTACTTTAATTTTCAGATAAATTAACAATGTGGCGTGTGTATAATTGTCAAGTTTATGGATTATGAAAATGACTATTATTTGTGGAGTATTAATTGCATCATTTTATAACTTTGTCGTATACGTACTCATTTACGGAGTAACATAAAAAGTTTAAGAGAAAGTTTTGTAATGCTGTGGAACATTAAGTTCAATTTTTGAATGAAACTAAGCGTTTTGAGGTCCCCAGCTGTGGAAAAGTGTTTTCTTCAAAACTCTCGCCTCTCTGTCCGTCCATCTGTGAACAACTCTAGCACTTAAAATTTTTCTTTGATTTTTTCCAAAAAGAATATTCATCAATTACTCGGGCCCGACTCGAAGTCTCGCGAATTTGAAACGAATTCTTTGAACTTGGAAGCCCAACATATGCTGCTCCGGGGACGTTTTCAAATGTTCTCAAAAGTGGCTCTAAAGTTTATTCTTCAAATTTCTTGTAATAAGAGGCGTACGTGTTACTTTCACTGTCAACACTGGACTTTCGAAAATTGCAAAATTTGCACATTTTTTGGGATCCCCAGTCATTAGTGCCCTATAATAACTATTTAATTTAATTTAATCGTTTACTGAGGCCCGTCTGAGAATAAACGATACGCCGATACAAGCTATTCTTCATTTCGTGCAACGCAGTTTGTGCTTACGTCTGTCGTCAGATGAGAAGGTTCAGTACTCTCACTGATATCAACACGAAATGGACCGTGTTAGTCCATGCTGCACGTGAAAGCGAAGGCGGGGCAGGGCAGGGGCTCAGGAGAACAACGCGGGACATTGGCCTTGGTCGGACAGAGACCCGCTAACCGGTTAATGGGCAACGGGCGAAGAAGCGCGCGTTCGTCGCCCGCCCTCTCCTCCGGGGCACGCCGCGATAGAACCGCATGGCGCGGTCCCCCTCGTCCCACCACTGTCCGCCCCGGCCCCGACCCCGGCCCGCTCCCGCCCCGCCCCGACCCCATCGCCCCGCCCGCCCCCGCCACGCCTCGCTTCGCCACAATCCGCCCCGTCCCCGCCTTGCTCCGCTAGGCCACGCCACGCCTCATAACTCCTCGCTCCGCCGTGCTCTGCCATGCCATGCCACGCCACGCCACGCCACGTTACACACGCCACGCGACATCACATCACCCACGCCAACGCCACATGACGCTACGATACCTTCCCCTCCCCGTCACATTCCGCCGCTCGCTGCCGCACCCATTCTCTCTGGTGCCGACAAGTCCCGTACGTTCCGCCTGTTCGGTCTGCTTCGCCGCACCAGATAACCTATCCAATCTGCGCCGCTGGGACCACCCGCTCTCCACTCTTCTCCCCCGCGACCAGACCACCCGTACTTCACTTACCTTCACCGGCAAAGGAGCACCCGCTCTTTACTTACCTTCACCGGCAAAGGAGCACCCGCTCTTTACTTATCTTCACCGGCAAAGGAGCACCCGCTCTTTACTTACCTTCACCGGCAACAGAGCACCCACTCTTTACTTACCTTCACCGGCAAAGGAGCACCCGCTCTTTACTTACCTTCACCGGCAACAGAGCACCCACTCTTTACTTACCTTCACCGACAACAGAGCAACCGCTCTTTACTTACCTTCACCGGCAAAGGAGCACCCGCTCTTTAATTATCTTCACCGGTAACAGACCACCCGATTTTTACTGATCTTCCCGGGAACAGAACACTCGCTCTTTTGTTATCTTCACCGGAAACTGACCACCCGCTCTTTTGTTATCTTCACCGGGAACAGAGCACCCGCTTTTTACTTTTCCCCGCCGCGATCAGACCACCCCTATCCACTCTGTGCTCCCACATCACAGTGGGAGCTCACAGTGCGTGACCATACCACCCGTGACCACACGATCATCTATGCACTCTTCGCTGACACAACTAGACCCCTCGCTATCCCCTCATTGATCTTTCGCGACAAGACACCCCCCTCTTTACTTTTATCCGCCACGAACAGACCTTCTGCCATCCACTTTGTACTGTTGCGACCTCGCATCGCAGAGACCGCACCATCCGATATCTACTTTTCCCACCCGGGACTGACGACCGGCTGTTAATTCTTCTCTCCGAGACCTGACCACCTGCTATCCACTCTGTTCATCCCGAGTACACTACACACGTACTTTATTCTTCCACGCACCATCATGCTCCATCAACATTCAACATTCAACATTCACCTCAACATTCTCCCCCCACGCCTCCCATGGTCCCACCTAGGCCCTGTTGTCTGCGCTTTCTCTCGCTTCGCCTTGCTCGTCCAGCTATTCCTCTCGGATGCATGCGCAAGCCCATTTCTGTCATCTTTTTCTTCTTGTGTCGACATGTGCTCCCGACGTTCTCTTCCCCTTCAAAACTCTGCCCTTCGCCCTATCCTGTTCCGGCTAATTTTCTTCCCTGTAGTAATCCCCACCACTCATGACAAAATGTGAAAACAGCAAAATAATTCGTAACTCTGAGAGGGATTTGAAGATAATGATTGTCAACTTTGCATCGCTCCTTTGTCCCGCATTCTGCTATCCTGCCTCGCTTGTTCCGTCCAGCCCGTCGCGTCTGCTCGTTCCATTCGTTCTTCCAGCCCCGTCCCGCCAGTCCTTTTCTGCCAGTGCTGTCCTGTCGATGCCCTCCAGCCCGTTCCATCAGGCTCGCCGAACCCTCCTCGTTTCACCCCATGGGGTACTGCAGCCAATCATTAATGATTTCGTGGACTTTTTTCTTGGTTTCGTCCGACCTATGCCATGTCGCCCCTTTTACAAATTGCTTTTTGTTGCGTCCGATTCTGCCACTTCCTGACCCATTCTCTCCTTACTCCTCCTGACTTCTTCTGTCCCGATCCGTCTTGCACCGTCCCATCGAATGCATTATTTTTTCAAGATCTTACCGCTCACGTCTCACTTGATCCTTCTCCCAATCTGTTTCTTCCTGACACTTCCTCCTCACTTCACCTCACTTCATCTCACGTCACCTCACCTCAATTCACCTTGCCTAGCTTTCCCTACCGACCCCGTTCTAACCACTAATCATTGACGACAGAAGATACCTACTTCTAGTCGCCCTACCCGTCGCATCTTACCGCGAATCCCCGCCCTCCTGGGCCACAATCCTGCCCGGCCCGTTCGCCCCGCCCGGTCCCCTGACGCCCGCGCACAATGCAATGACGTGCGCGTTCTCTGAGCCGCCGCCGCCGCTAATCGGCACCAATCGCCCCTTTTCTTGCGTGCGAGACGCGCGGCCTCCACGCGGAAAAGTCGCAGAACTCTCGTCGCGCGACCTCCAATGAGGGAGCGCCTGCGGCCTGAGGCGGGTGACAGGCGGCGGGCCGCTGTGGGCGGCTGTGGGCGGCAGGCGTGCATGTCCGTGTTGACGCGCGAGCGTGGGACTGGCACCGGCGCGTGTGCACTTTGGACGCGCCGGCCCCGGCCCCAGCTGGTGGGCGGCGGAGGCGACGGTGGCGCTGGCGGAGGTGGACGCAGAGGCGGTGGCGGTGGCGGGAACGGGGACGGGGACGGGGGCGGAGGCGGAAGCGCTGGCGGAGGCGGAGGCGGAGGCGGAGGCGGTGGCGGTGGCGGTGGCGGTGGCGGTGGCGGTGGCGGTGGCGGTGGCGGTGGCGGTGGCGGTGGCGGTGGCGGTGGCGGTGGCAGGGTGGAGACGGCGGAGGCGGCGGCGGCGGAGGAGTCGGTGGAGGCGGTGGCGGCGGTGCTGCGAAAGGCGGGCGCGCAGGAGGAGGGGCCACCGCCTTGGGAAGCCCCACCCTCTCGCACCGCTCAGGAGGACGCGCGCCCGTGAAATTTTCGCGTTTGGGAAGCACTTAAATGTTATCGCTGTGTTATCTTTTGGGCGGTTTTTTCGCAGCTCTTGGACTGTTTTCCGCGTCCGGTTTGCGATCCCACTTGGTCGTACTTACGTACGTACTTTGCTCTTTCATTTTTTTTCTGCCTACAAGGCTTTTGTTGCAGGTCTGGATTGCCGATAGCTTGGATAACAGCTAAGGCTGAAAGGCGGTAGCTGTCTTGTCTTGAAGTGTCGCGGGTTCCAATCCCACCCGGGGCACGGATATTTATGTGTTCGAATATCGTTACCCTCAATGTTACTTTCAGTCAATGGTCGCAATATGACCTTTGTAGTTGAAAAGATACTTGAATATGTAAAAAAAATACTTAATAATCATGTAGTGCTTTGTGGAAGTACAATTTATATAGGACTATAATATTTATATATACAATACATTTATACTCGCGTGAATATAGATAAACTTAGGCATACTACATATATACATATACATACACATACCCCCATACTTACGTACATACATACACATACATAAATCAACACATACTCACAAGCTTGTATCTATTTACTCAAAAGCATATTCTAACTAGGGAAAATATGTTATGTAACACCAAATATAATAATATACAATGTCTAAAATTGTTACATTTTCTAACATGTGAAAATCTCATTAACATTCATCAATAAAACAACAGATATTAGCACATATGATAGCACAAAAAGCATCATATATTAATACTGCTAACAAAGGGGACATAAAAGCAAAGAGGAAGAAAAAAACACCACTACTTCACTTCATTGCATCACACAGCACTTTACCAAAATTTTTATCTGTATTTTTTATCTGTAGACTCTCACTACATTTATCGTACCTTTCAGTTCACTCTCATTTTACTAATCTTTTTCACATGTTGATTCACTTCTTACAATTTTCGTTAAAACACCGCACTGAGTAAGGAAAGGACTCAAACAACTGGCGAACACAAATTGTTTCAATTTACTGTTTGTTGTTCGTTTTCCAAGGAGAATTTGCCTACATTTATTCTTTCTTCTATTCTTCATCTATTCTTTGTACTCTAGTTATAATTTTATATTTGTGATCAAATCTATTTAAATAATATTCTTTGTATGGCCTATTCCTGATGCTCTGCGGAGCAGCGCAATTAGTGTATGAAGTGCGCAAAGGTTTATCCTTTTTCTTCTGTGCTTCAATAATTAGTAATGCGCAAGCATGTTCTTCAGAAATGTGTATTTTGCCGCTCTGTTTTGTATTCTCTTCAAACTCTTTTCAAGTTCTACTCTGTAGGGATCCAACAACTATACCCGTATCCCGTTGTCAATCAAGCGAAGTATACGCAATTTCTTTTGCTTTTGTACTGCATTTTTTGAGATATCCCTTGACGAAATGTAAAGATCTTCAAGCTTTACCCACTACATTTCTGTAATAATATAAAATATTTCAATTTCATTTATGCTTAAATGCTAGAAAAGCTTGATTTTATTAATTTAGATTAATTTGTGATTTTTGATTTTATGTTGATACTAGTGAGTACATACTGGGGAAATTTTTTCGTTGGTTTGACATACACATAACTTTCACTTTCATGCTAACGGTGTATTTTATAATTTTCGGTTTCTATATTATGAAATATATGCAGTGAATGTTTTTGCTTTTCCTACCTGGACCGTATTAATGTATCATAAAACCAGTATGATACATTGCATATGTATCTTATACGTTGGACATAAAAGTTGAATGAATGAATTTATGTTAATATGTACTATTTAATAAGTTGATATAGAACAAGATCTCAAATGTCTAGGTTAAAATGACGTATTTTCTTTGTTATTTATTTTATGCGCGTTAGGGGAGTGCACTTCTATTCAGGTGTTGATACGCGATGACGTACTTCATTTAATCGTGTATGCAAATTCTTTCGGCGATAAGTGGAGTTGGAAGAATTAGCAGAGCAAAATGCTAATGTAATACGTCATTCACATTTGAGCAGGAAAAATCAACAGAAGAGTGAAGTTAGATTAGAAAAGATATAACGGTTTTCTTTGTTCACTACACTAAAAACTTGATAGCAATTATTAATATATTGAATTCATGAAGGAAAACCCTTCCCTACCTTCCTTAAACATTAATGGTAGTTTTTCCTGATTCCCTAAATATACATTCAGTTATAAATTTTATATGTACTCATAGCCGAATTCCGATCTATTTTATATTGACACTACGTAAAGTAGTGTCAATATTGATTGATTCCATGCTACAATACATTCCTGCCAATATAAATATGTAAATTATTGTTTGATGTGGACATGGACGGGATAGAATGAAGACAGGAAATGAAAGATCGAGCGCGATCCGTTATTCGTTTGGTAGGTTACTGCTTCGGCATTCGTCTGGTGTTGATCGGAAAAACCATAGAAAACTACCGATCAGCGCAGCCGGTCGCTATAATTCTCCTGACAGCGGCTAAAGTTGTCTAGCTAGTGTCGAAAAATTCTGCCACCTGCGGCCTCAGTGCCTAGGACCTCCCGTTTAGACGCACTCCAGTGACATCAATTGCTGTCCTAAGCCACCGAAGACGGTCAGCTTTGGTGTAGAATTGCGTAGGCTTCCTCGGCCGAAGTTTGTATAACTGGATAGCCTAGAACATGGTTGTCCAAACGACGGCCCGCGGGGCCATTTATTGTGGTCCGCAAAAGTTATTAGTCAAAACTGAAAACCCCGTACATCCATGTCGGGCGCCTAACACATGCGCCCTATCGGGGTCAAGAGCCCCTTAATGTAAAAATAGGTCATGTTAAGATTTCAGATTTTTTCTAGTAAATTGAGAAATTCAAAATCATCCCAACGTGTTTCCTTGCGTTATATATGGTACGGCCGGATATCACGAATGGTTCAATTTCTTCATACCGTGATCAACAATACGGGGAAATCAGGTGTGGTCACCCAAGCACTGTAAATATGGCCCGCAAACATCAAAAGTTTTAGCTGTGGCCCTTGACGCCTTTGATAGATAGATTTATTATTTCTGCAGGTAGGCATACAACCTGGTGGCAGAACACTACAATTCACATATTACAATTAAGAATAGTAATACACTGTAATTTTAAAACATTTTAAGGCAATACTAACAATAATAACAATAACAGCATTACCTATGCACTTTATGACTGTCCTACACGGAATTTTTAACTAATAAATACACTGCACTTCACTTCACTTCACTACACTTCACTTCACTACACTTCATTTCACTTGCACTTCACTTCGCTACACTTCACTTGCACTTCACTTCTCTCTTTACTTCTCTATTGCACTTCAGTTTACAACACGTCACAACACTCCAATTCAACTACTACTTTAAATATAATTATATATTTAATATTCCAATGCATTTAATAGTGATTATCAAAATAATAATAATAATAATAATAATAATAATAATAATAATAAATAACTATTATAATAAACTTATAACTACATAACTATTTTAATAAGCCTAACTTATACAAATGTCCTTAGTTAATCTACTTTTAAAACTTTGTACACCTAGAGGAAAGGGTTCCATGGCTGTCGCAGGTAACTTATTCCAGTCCGTTATTGTTCTATTTGTGAATGAAAATTTTCCAACATCTGTTCTCTGTGTCCTGAACTGAATTTTGTGCTTGTGATCCACTCTACTAAAGTGAGTGAGTCTATCGAGCGAGGGCCTTGAACACGCTTGGTCTAAACACTATAATATATATTATATATAATATATATTATAATATTATATTATATAATATTATATTATATTATATTATATTATATTATATTAATATATATTATTATAATATATTATACAGCTGGGGCGTCGAGCAGCCCCTTTCGAATACGTGAACAGCGCGTCCATCTCCCCCTGCCCCGCTGGGTGCCGGCGGCGGTGCCTGGCCGTGCCAGTAGCTGCGGTCTGAGGCCGATCGGCGAGGGCGGCCCTCTGGCACGCTACGGCCTCTAAATTTAGGAGCAGCGCCCACCTGCCGTTGCGCTGCGCCGTACCTGGCTTCGTGACCTGATCGCGAACAGGAGACCGGTTTAAAAAATGCACGTTCTGCGGTAGAATGTGGGCTCTTCACGTCGGTTTCAGATATTTATTGAATTTCACCGCGAGGGGTTGTTTCTCATGAAGAGAAAGGGCTGTCGAAATGTAAAAACAGAGACTTATGCGACGGCTTGGCGGATCTGTACTTATTGGAAATAAGGAGTAGGTCACCGTTCTCCCTGCAATATTTGTTATCACACTCGAAGTGCCTCAATAGTAATAGTTATAAACGCAAGTTAATTTAATATGAACTTGTTGAAAGTAATTTTATTAATGTTTAAATAAATATTTAAATTATTAAAGTTATTATATTATTGACAAATATGATATTAAATGATAATTACTGCACTATCCCAGAAACAAGGGCAGCGCTTTGATAGGCATGTGAACTTTAGTGTATGCTCCTATACTCACAGAAAGTCTGCAAAAGATTAGTGCGAGAAAGCATATCGTATATCAACTTTACTAATGAGAGGCATGAGTTTTATGATATAGCTCTGGCAAACCGTCCAATATTTCATGAAGGTAAAACGTAATGTTTCCCCTTTTCTTTCAAATAATCAAGTAATATACTCTGAACACCACAAGGCAGAAATCATAGATAACCAACTATCTTCTATATTCAAGCCCAATTCAATAATATATCATGATTTTAGCACACAAATTGAACAATTTTTGAATCAACCACTGTGCCACATCACATCAAATTTATATCTCCAATGGAAATGTTCAATATTATTCAAAAGCTGAAAAACAAAAAAAATAATCTGGTTATGACACCAGATCTGGTTATAGTCTCATCTGGTTATGGTCACCAATATAAGCCTTAAACAGCTAACAAACCGTTGTATTGCAGCTATAACATCTATTTTTAATGCTGCGTTTCGCCTCGGGTTCTTTTCACAAATGTGGAAATATGCTGTTATACTGCCCTTTATTGAACCTAAAACCAACCTTAACGATTCCGCCAATTATAGATCCATTAGCTTGCTTCCCTCTCTAGCAAAATTTTTTGAAAGATTAATACTAAATAGCCGTACTAAAATAATACCCAAAAATTAATTCGGCTTCAAACCCAGTCACACAACAATCCCCCACTACTTAGACTTATAGAACACATAGCAAATGGTTTTCAATTGCCGCCTTCCTAGACACTACCAAAACTTTTGTCAGCATTTAGCACAATGGACTTATATTCAAACTTTCGCTATTAGGTACTCCAGACTTCCTCTGTAAAATCATCTCCAGTTACTTAAGTAACAGAACTTTCCAAGTTAAAGTCCACCAAACCTTTTCAAATACCTATAACATATTTGTAGGCGTACTCCAGGGTTCAGTTCTTGCTCCCACATTATTCATCATCTATACCTTAGATCATTCTACTATTCCTGATGCTAACATAACCCTATTTGCAGACGATACAGTAATACATTTATTCCATGAGAACATACTCATAGCATATGACCACATTTAATCATTTCTTCATATTCTTAATACCTGGTATCGCAAAACTCAATCCAGAAAAAAACACAAACAAAAATATGTACGCCCAAAAAATAAAAAAAACCACTTCTATTAACTAACAAAAACACTCAACTATTCTGGCTAAATGACTCCATACCTGTCAAATATTTAGGAATATTAATAGATAGACGAGTAACTTGGAAAGATCACATTAAATGCAACATATAAAATGCAACAACAAAAACCTCTAAACTGTATCCACTCTTAAACCCAACATCTTCATTAAAACTTGAAACCAAACTACTACTACCATATAAAAGTATCATAAGACCAACGCTAACATAAGCATGCCTGGCCTGGTTTACACTGCAGCTAGCAATATTAACACAATCCAAGTTTTTTTAAATAAATGACTTCGCAGACTTTTTAATGCACTCTGGTTTATTCCTAACAGTCAGATTCCTCGCGAACTTCAAATGCTTTATGTCTCTGACTATTTAATAAGCTTCTCTTCTGACCTTTATTCACTTCTTCCATTCTGTCCAACGCTTCCTTTTTTCACCTTGGCCAACAAGCCAATACTCCTAGCAGAATAAAATATCGTTTTCACAAAGATATTTTTAGGCCCCCTTGATTCAAATCTCCCCAAATGTCATTTCACATTACCCATCTTTAACACCCCCTCCAAACCTTATCAGACAATATCATACACAAATAATATTTCATTTATCATCTCACCATAAAACATTTTTTGTTGTTGTAGTGATTTTAACACCTGAGCAAGACACTCAATCAACTTAGGAAATTTTCCAAGAATTATGTATTCCCAACTCTAATGAACCACCTGGTTGAACAGATATAAAGTAAAAAAAACAGTTTTTTCATAAAGATGGAGAAGACAGACCACTGTTCAGGATTTGAAGGTTTCCGAATTGCAAATGGGAAGCTTGAGAGGGAATTGTGAATGAGGAGCGAGAAAATAATACAAGTATTGTTCATGATCTTAGCAAGAACAATATCACAAAATGTCAGAAAGCATAGAATATCACATGATTATAAACGAAGAGCAAAATTAAAAGCTTTAGCTTATATAAAAATGGCATAGAGTCATCGTTCATAAATCATAAATGATACAAGACAATTTCTGACAGAAATATTAATAAATTCTATAATGTATTAGGAAATTCATAATTTTTATTTTTCAGGCCATATTCCTGTTTCAGCGTAGGTCTTAAAAAGAAGAAAAAGAAATAATTACTATTTTTTAAATTCTTAGATAAATGGTTCATAAACGACTATAGAATTGAGTGTATTGTGAAACATTACGCAAAGATTAAAAACATTTATTTACGATTTTAACATTTTCATCACATATCAATTCTGTATTATTAAACAAAAATTTTACTTTTTCAAACAATTTCTTAATAATATAAGTTTCATTACAACAATTTTCAACTTTTCTCATATAATTTAACATTTAATAACTTTTGAATTTTTCCAAAAATTAGTTAATCAGTAAATGAGACCTGAGCCGATCTTTTAAGTGTCTTTTACGCCATCTGAGGTCAAAGTTTAATAAAAACAATTTTTTACCATAAAAATCAAAACGTTTCCAACTTGCAGAATATAGAATTCGTTTAGATCGATTGGTGAATGTCAATTGAAAACCATCTGAACAGTTCAGGCGCTAGCTCTCAATACAAACAGAATCAGATAGCCAGACGTTTTACCGTCAATCGATATTTCGCTACCAAGAATCCACGAAAACTTGTATTCCGACTACACAATGTGTTAGTCGAAATAATTTAATATTATATTTCTCTTCTTAAATAGAAAGACTAGAAAGAAAATTAAATTTCCAAGCTGCTTTTGTTGTAATGTAGTCACACACGTAAATGATATGAAGGACTAATATATATATATATATATATATATATATATATATATATATATATATATATATATGAGTAAGATCACAGATACATTGAACTTTTCTTTGAGCCATGTCTCGGAAAAATACAATACATCATTCATCACGTTTTACGAGTCTGAAAATAATTTATACATAAATACTATGTATTTAGAACCGTTTCTTTCACGAATGGGTTGAAAACCAACAGGGATTTCAGTCATCATTGGTATTACCATAAAGTTATTTTGGAATTACGAGTACATTTGTCTTTTCCGTGTTCAGAGGTTTCCAAACAAACTGTAGGTAGTAGCAGTAGCTCCATTTCTTAAGAAGACAGAAATGTATTCGTGTTTCCCTAACAAAATATCCTTGACCTTTTAAATTACCATTGTTTTCTCGTTACCTCTGACTGAATCGTCAATTTTACTTTCATCGAGAGAAACTGCTGCACTACGAATAAAGTTTGAGGTTTTAAAACTTTGTCCTCACGTAGTATCTCTAGTATCATAGCCAGAGAAACAGCGAATCAGAAGCTACGGAATTGTACAGTACAGACTTGTTACTGCAAATTCAGTAACAAATGAATCGCACGGCTATAAGGTCGCAAGTGAGAAGCTGAGCAGTTCAAGTGTCGAGATTAAGGAAAATGCGTTGCTTAAGCGGGAATTGCTACTATCGTGTTTGTTAATTTTGTTGTTAATGTAATCCCAAATCGTTTCCTTGTACTTCTATGTAACAGGATGGAGCGAGTAGGACACTGTAATGCCATGCCCTTCCATATCCATCTGTCAACGCCCTTATTATTTTCTTCGAATTTCATATTTCTTTTTTTTATTGAAGATGGTCTCTCCAACGGTTCTTTAATCTCTCCAATTGATTCAACATTCTAACCTTTTTTTCTGGCCATACATTCTATCAGAAGTACTATGGTACGGACGAAAAATGAGCAATTTATGTCCATAGTTGTCTCATTGTTAGATCGTTTTCGAATTTTGCAAAAACCTTCAACCCGAACAGTGAGGGCGTTGAACGTCGTATTATGATAGCTTTCCTCCCTTTTGTTTCTTGCCGTGGCTCAGACAACGGAAATACCTTCTTTAAAGAGAAATGCTGGAATGTAATTTTGTTGTGTATGTGTTCTTCAAGCAATGATAAGCATGACATGAAAATAAGAGATTGCTTATCATAATATATATTGTTAAAACACGAGTTTATTATTATTATTATTATTATTATTATTATTATTATTATTATTATTATTATTATTATCATCATTACTATTCCTTGGATTTTTTATAATTCTTTCAACACGTCACTTCCATTCACACATTAGAAACCGAAAAACATACGCTAGATGACTGCTACAAAGCACAAAATCGTCTGCCAGAAACACAGCTGTTCCGCTAGCAGTGTCTGTAGTTTTAACTTAAGATGTATTTTCATCATTCTTGGGCTTTTCCTGAGATCACATAATGTTTTTAAAGATCTTCACAATATGTTTGTACTTTTCAAAATACAACTGCCCTATTATTCTTTTTTGGATACCCCTTTATTTCTTGTGGTTAGGATGTATGGTAATTATATACAAGGCGACAAACACAAAGCTAGCTGTAAGCAATGCCGAAATGCGTAACAGAGTCTGTGCGCTTATAATCCGTCAAATTTTTGTCTTCTCTAGAATCTTGTAACCACAAGAATAATGTAGAAAATATTCTAATAAGAGCTATTAGGGTTGAGAGCACGAACTATGTATGTAATTTCCGCAAATATAACTTTATATATATTGAGAGAGAGAGAGAGAGAGAGCGAGAGAGAGTGAGAGAGATGGAGAGAGCGAGAGATAGTGACAGAGCGAGAGCGAGAGAGAGGGAGAGAGCGAGAGCGAGAGAGCGCGAGAGAGAGGTAGAGAGAGATAGAGAGAGAGGGGGAGGGAGACAGAGTGAGAGAGAGAGGTAGAGAGAGAGAGAGGGGGAGGGAGAGAGAGAGGGAGAGAGAGATAGATAGAGAGAGAGAGATAGAGAGAGAGAGAGAGAGAGAGAAGTGAGGAATTTGTGGCCTGCAACAGCAACAATGCTACTAAACAAATTTCCAAAAAATAGGACGCACACTGCTCAAGAACAACAAATAAAATACTGTCGTATAACTGTAATAAACTAAATATTTTTACAAAAAGAGTCTTCACTGCTACTGCAATAGCACGTTGTAGTATATACTCAGTAAAACAATCCTTTACATGTTAAGAGTATTAAGAAGGTTGCTATTACGTAACGAATTAAGTGAATAGCAAATATTTAATGATGGGATGCATCTTCCCTGCCTATTTTTCGCAAGATGTCAGCAGTGAGGAACCTAGTATGAGAATTTAGTTGGCACGCACAGTACGAGAACAGAAGGTGAAATTCAAAAGTGTGATTTTTTCGGCTTTGTTTAGTTCCTGTATCTGACGAAACAATAGAACCTCAAAAAGGTTGGAGGTACCTATTTTTCTTTCAGTTTCTGCGCGTTTGAAAAAAAGTAATGTAGGTGGTTTTCGATTTTTCTCAAATTCCTCGGTATTTAACGAAACCAAAGGCACATCGGAAAGGCAGGAGACTGCATAGTTTTCTTTCACTTGATGTGTACGCTGTACGTCTCCTAGAAAACTGAAACTCTTCACTACAGATATGAAAAGATTTGTTTTTTTATATTGGATAGTCTGGAGTACTTACTTAACGTACAAGTATGTACGAGGAAGTGGGTTACGTCTCCGCTCATTCGCCGAGTGAGGGGTGATGTAAGAAGAGATAACGACGAACAAAGGTTCAAAGGCAGTTCGAGGTTCAAATACAGACGTGAGGCATGCTGTGGGATCTGCCATGAATTGAATTCCTCAAATGCTGTTTGTTTCTTCAAGTAAGAACGTTCCTATGTGTATCCCATTGCCGCATGACTACCACCAGAGACATATTAACTTCATGAAATGTTCAACGAGATTTGACATTATTTAACAGATTAATATTTTAAAAAATCTGAATTAATCTTTCTTTGAAAAGAAAAATAACTTATAGTATTAAATTATTATTGCTTTAGTAAATCAAAACATTTAATCCATAGTTGGGTAAATTGAATTGTAAACAAACGTGTGAGGTTAGAGGATTAATTTTTAATTTTAGTGAGTGTGTTACTACAATTCTGCATGGAAATAACTATAACATTTATTGCAAATTAAACTCTGTGAGTAAACCAGTACTTTCAAAGAGTAAAGAATTTAAATTAATGTGATTTTAGGCTCCCTATTTGTGGGATTCAGCTCATCATAATTTTTATTTGTTTCTTTTAATATGATTATGTGCACAAATGCCATAGATAAAATTATAAAACGAAAAGGTCACGAAAGAACTGAAATCAGTTTGTTTTCTTTCAATTATATTAAATCAATACAGTAATTTCATTAATCTTTTACTGTATAAATCTATGAAACTTGGTGTTAATTATGGAATGATATGTGTAGTGTTAGTAAGGTTTCTCATTCAGGAAGAACTATTATCTACAGTGTATGTTGTGTTTAAAGTGATTTCATGAATTTAAGAGAGATTACAATATACATTTGTAAAGAGATTTGAAATAAGTGGTTTTTGTAATACTAAGTGCAGAGAGCCCACGCCCCTGACCCAATTCATTTATTGGTAGATCTGATATACCGCCCCGACGTAAATAATACCTAACCTTATCAGAAAAGAAGAAATTGTAAAACGAGAACTAACGCTACCAATTTTTAAGGCAAAAGTGTTTCTCTCCCAATGATAGCTGGGTCAGATGATTAAAAAAACAGTTGTAATAGGAAAGCACATATAAACTATGTAAGATGGAAAAGTGCGTGGGAATTTGTCTCACAACCGCATTTTACCCGGTTGCATTCTTCCGCTACGACTTCGAACCCCCCTGCAACGGGATTCACTTTACAGGTGACCTCGTGTGTGACGCGGAGTCCCAGGCGTTCATGTTGATGTTTCTGGCTCTCATTTATTTATTTACGTCAAAACAGTTAAAAACTGTGAGCGACATGCTTTGGGGAGAAGTTAATTTGAAGTTACATTTATGTCCAGGAGCAAAACAAGGGGCCATTTCAGCATCTGCTCGAGGATCAGGGAAACTGGACGAAAACCTGAACGAGGTGGGGGTCATTGACCCAGAAACTGAAGTACAATACTTGTTACAGGTTCATTACAATTATACCATCCTAATGGTATATAATACATTAAATGTCATTCTTAAAATTAATATTACTTTCCTTTTGGGTACTCGGACTTGCAACGCGACTCGACAACGGAGCGCAATCGTATTTATTTCCTCGCTAAGTTTGGATGTACACTCAAGACATTTCACCCATAGAAACGTTTCACTTTCTTTTACAAGGATCACTTTTTAACTTTATCTTATCACTTATCATTTTCAATGTAGTGTTTGCATTGAAGTGTGACAACATGTCGTGAAGTGTAGTGCAATACAGAAGGAGAGAGGGAAGTGAAGTGCAAGTGTTCGGAAGTGGAGTGCAGTTAAAAATTCGTGTATTTGTTAGATTAAAATATGTGATAGTCATTAAACGAGGTGTTAATTCCATTACTGTTATTACTATTATTATTATTATTATTATTATTATATTAAAATAATTTAAAGTTATATAGTAATAATATTATTAATTGTAGAGTTTGTAAATTGAAGTGTTTTGTCACCAGGTTGCATAAACCTATCTGCAGAAATAATAAATGTCTAGCAACTTGTATACCGGGAGAGGTGGCTTAGGGCATCATCTGCTGTGATCGCAGTGCCTCTGACCGGGAGGTCCAAGTTTCCTGTCCCGACGGGGGCCAGATTCTCAATACTGGCTAGACAGCTAGGTCGAGCTCAGCAGCTGTCTGGCGGAGACTTCTAGCGGCCGGTTTCTGTGATCATAATTTTTCGATCAATACCAGGCAAATGGAGCAGTACTGTAGCAAACAGGCCACGGACCGCACGCAATCTTTCCTTCCCATTTATTGTCCTATTCCTCCCTCTACCTACACACACGTACACTTACATTCACTACACTACCACACGTGCTGGAACACCGGTCAGGATCGTAGAGCTTCTCCCGGCTGGGGCTCTGGCCCGGTGGTGAGAGATACCGGATAGGCGAAAACGTAATAGCTGACGGACGGTATCTCACCTTCCAGGGGGAAGATGACCCCCACCTCCCGCGATAAACATTCAATACACTTACGGGACTAATAACCTTTGTACTTGACGCGCCCGGAACCACTAATCAACCAACCAACCTATCTAGTTCTATTGTGTAATTGAGAGCAAATATTAGATTTTAGGCAAATATTACGTCTTTAGAAACCCAGTTACATTAAATATTCGAAAACTTTCTTAAAAATACTTTTCACATGATGTGCGTAGGTACCTGAATGAAACAAGCAAGAATTTCAAAATCATAGTTCTAAAATGATTTTAGTACAACTGTCCCACACACGATTTCGGGACATTTGTTAGCAACGGTCTCTCTTTTTCTCAACTGACATAAAATTATAATTTTACTGTGTGAAATAGTGCATAAATTAAAAATAATTTGAAGCACTTCTTCTGGAACTAGTAATTAGTACGTACTCACAAAACGGCCTCACAAAACTTTCCTTCGTTAACATAGTTTTCGTGTCCTAACAACAACATACGTTGAATCTAATGTATAACTAGCGGTCGCACATGTCCATTGGAGGTATCTCAGAGCATAAACTCATGTCACCGAAGTTTCTGTGATAGGGAAATCCTAAGCTCGACTCCAGACTGTGACAGAATTTTCTACACTTTCTAGAATTCCTAGGTCGAGTTCAGTCTCTTCTAGAAGAGAATTCGAGCCTCTGGCTACTCTAATTGGTAGTTTTCCATGCTTTTTCTGATCAACACGAGGCGATTGTCGGAGCAGTACCCTAACAAACTGGGCACGAACCACGTGCGATCTTTCACTTATCTTCCTTGTCCTATCCTCACCCCGTATTTACTTACATACACTTAAATTCACATCCTCACTTACATTACATCCTCACCTATTACTACATACACACTTGATGCATTACACAACCACACATCCCGGGAGACAGGTCGGGAGCTTTGAGCTTGACCTGATTGTAGCGGTGCCCCCTTGGTGCAAGATACCTTATTGGGGAACACCGTGGTAGGCGACAGGAAGTCGGCGCTGGATCTCACCATACAACGGGGGAAGATCACCGTCTCCTCCCGTTGAAAACATTCAGTACATTTACCGAACTAATGACCTTAGTAGTTGACGGAGCCGGAAGCACGAATCAATTACACACGACCTTTTAAACGACCCTCCGCAACGAAGCCGCGGCTGGAATCACCTTCTGCGGGCGGCGGACAGAGCGCGCTAGATGCGAGCCCGAGAAGGACGCCACGGCTGAGCAAGCGCCGAACTGTGCATAGTTCCTACTACTGATTGCTACTGAAGTACCTATACCTGATTGCTACTAACGTATTTAAATGATTGTGAAATTGTTTTTATTAGGAGCTGGTTAAAAACTTGAAAAAATAATTCGCTTTGTTTCTTGACTTCTTGGTTTTATATTCCTAGGATTTCTAGGGCAAGTCATTAAATAACACGTAAAATCACGTAAAACTAAAGTTTTAACCTCACATTTGAGGTGAACATATTTGATATGCACCAACTGAATTCTTATACTCCTCCAGTTACCACGTTAATAACAATGCGTATGTCAAAAGGGGAGCACTGTTCTGCAATTAAATGCAGCAATAATGAAGAAAGAATCCCTAGTTATATTGTTTTTTACTTGTCCAAAAGACTTGGAAAGAATAGACGGAAATTTGTCAGTCGCTGACTAACATGTCGTCATATGGTATTTAAGATGGTGCTGCGCTACTCTGTAATACCGTGATAATACTAGAGACGGAAGCTTAGATACAAAATATGCACACTAAAAATAAATATATAAATATGTAAATAAATAAATAAATACACTCAATAAAGTATGCATTGAAATGGGATACCGTGTACAACAAGATAAGCTCAATATATTCCATGAATATTAAAATAAAATAAGAACAATAAAACATTTCAATCTGATAAACTAATTGGCGGAATTTTTATCTTATTCATTACACTCAATACCATTGTTACACATATTTACGCAGCCCCACCTCTTAGTCAAAGGGATACAAAGAATCCACAAAATGTATAACACTGACGAGTAGTTTGTACGTCATAAACATTATTTAATAACACTCTAAATAAATGAAATATGCGAAAATAAGTTAATGAAATATACTATATTAATTCAATAATGCGAAATATTATTTTGAGAAATATTACAATTTTACTCGTCATAATCTCTTTTTAAGCACAACAAAAGACCACAAACAAAAGAAATTACATTATAGTAAGTATAGCTAGTAAAAACAATTTGTAAACATTTTATTTTTGTTGTATATTAAAATTTATATTAAATAAAGTCGGAATTAGGCGATACTGACAGGACGTAACAATACGATTGGGGGCAAGTTGTAAGTGAAGGAAGAACACATTGGAACGAATTTTTTATCACAAGTTGCGCACATGCCGTCATGAATGACGCATAGGCGAGAGTGCGCTGCCTTAATTTAATGGATTCTAGAATATACTACTTATAAATTTTGAATATTTTCTTCTTGGTGTTACAGGTTCCATAAATAATTAACGAAAAAAATAATTCCATTTATTGAAACAATTTAATCTGAACTTTTAGATTTTATTTATTTGCATCTGATTTATGTTTTTAATACAAATGAAATAGATAATATTTTAATGTTTTATAATATGACTAAAAAGGAATCGTTTCAGAAAATGTTAAAAAAAATATGTTAAAACATTTAATGTTAGAAAATTTCAATGTTGTCTGACAATAAACTAATACTCCCCTATCCCTATGTAACGCAGTGTAAAGCTGCCTCCATCCCCTCTCTTTAGCGTTACGTTACTTATAGGCGGGCCCTTACGTATATTTATAACTTTTTAAATTTTATTTGCTTTCAATATGCACCAGTTGGCATTGATGTTACATGTGCTGTGATAATACTTTCAGGTGCGTCGGCGATATACTTCTGTTGTGGTAAAGGTGACCTCTGTTCTTTGCATCCGCGTGCGCACAAGGGGGGGCAGGGGGCCTTTGCCCCATGAAAATTTTTAAGGGGGCGCCGTAGCCTTACGTAATACAATTTTTAACGAAATATATTTTTTCTCTGAAACAATTTCTGAATCTCCTTCTTTTAAGTTCACAATTTGGGGGACTGGCACATGATGTTTGGGGAAGATTCTCGTCAAGCCTTCTGGCAATCCTGTAAATGCTTCAAAATTAAGACCGCAGTATTTATTAATTATATCATTAAAGTTATTAAAGTAATTTGCCTCTATTATATTTCATTTATTTCGTAGTAAAATATTCCATATGTAAATAAAAATGTATAATGCTCAAGGGGGTCCGGAGACGCCCAGAAATAAATGTGAGGGTCCCCTCTCGATTTTGGCACCGCACGCCTGTGGTACTATGCATAGCAGCGACATCGTGCACGCAGTACCGACGCAGTTTCCGGAATTCCATTGGGTGCGTATCCGCTGACTCACGTGTCACCAGACCCCAAGGCGTATGGAAATGTCTGAAAGGTCTTTCTCAGCAAGTTCAAAATCCAATATATATTATGCCAAGTAAGGATGAGGTAACAAACTCGTTAGTGTTCTTTGAGACATTACTGGTCATATCGGCGTATATCTCCGCAGCCTACCATGTCAGAAAACAATTAATATGTAGCAGAAAAAAACAGGGAACATCTCTTCAAATATTTACAATTAATGAAAAAGTATCTTTAAGGATCTAATCAAGGAAAACGAATATACAATCCCACTTATAGTAATCGGAGAACCTGCATTCGACTGTTTTCACACGATACCTTCTAATCAATCATCTGCGGAACTGTGGCGTCTCGAGCCCCTTGTAGTGGACGGGCGATTTTTACTTACTCGTGTACGTAGAATAGAGAAAGTATTATAATGATACAAACATCCATGCTGGGAGTTTACAACTTTAATTGCTTAAAGTTGCACAATTAATTGCTTTAATTTTGTCATTTAGCTTCAATTCAAATTTCTTTCTTTAAAGATAAAAAGAGCCATTTCAAAAAATGTGGTTTAATTTTTTTGAAAATGTTCACAATTACGTTCAAATTTACAAAATACTACCCATATTTGGCAAAAATTGTACGTGACATCATTTAAAGAAGTACTAACGGTGGCGATGGTGTATCGGTTAGCGTATCGGACTGTTATACCGAAGTTCGCAGATTCTTTCGGAGGGGAAGTAAAGCCAGCTGTCCCACGTTAGTAGATTTACTGCATGAACATGATCCTCTGAGCTAAATTCAAATCGTCTGTTTCATCGCCCAAGAAATATCTCTTTTCTCCGCTAATGGGTGAAAGGAGCGTAGCGAAATTTGCGTGGTCGGACGGAAGAGCGGACCTGATGGCCTGAGTCTCATCACGTAAAATAAGACATCAATTCAATTAAATGAAGAATAAATTATAATAACAAAAATATATCTTCAATTATATAGTTATAAGAGGTTGTTCAAAAAAATTGAACTTCAGAATTTTGTTTTCTTCTCATAAGAGCGCTTTCTTCTGTTTGTTCTTTAATAATTTAAAGGAAAACATTGTCAGTTTTGAAAGTTGCAAAATCTTCTTGTAAAGTACCCCATAACATTAAGAGAGCCCCCAGTTAGATCGGGGAATATTCACATTGGAAAAAACAGCACTAACGGTTATCCATGGACGGACAGACGGATGGACGGCAATAAGGCAAAGAACCTCAGGGAACCCCAAAGAGCATGTTTCTGACGAAATCTCGGCATCGTTTTGTTTCGCGGATTCCTTGTACTACACTCTACACTACGAATAAGAGAGAATAAAAACATTAAGTTTAATCATATAAGAAGCAATTTTATTCTCGACCTTTCCAAATAGACATTAGTTAGCTTTCAATGTTTCTTCTAATATCGAAGAATTTGTGAAGTAAACACATCTCCGTTCTTCCTGTCTTCGGATTTAATGAACTTTTAAAAAATATTAATTAAGTCTTGTCCGATTTTAGTCTTTCATCTTTGATAATAATTTGAACTTTGAAGGCGAAACAAGTTAATATTCAAGGGAACTTCATGTAGAGATCTCTAAACATTGATGAAAAGTTGTTAGAAAAACGCAGTAATTTGAGTTTGTAACAATTTACAGGTTTTTTTCGAAAATTAGTAGTTTTTGCGTAATGCGCGTTTTTGCAAGGATATTTGTGCTGTTGTAGCACACCGGCTTTTATCTTCCTTTTTAATGTCTGACTTGTAAGGAATGTTTTGAAAATTATTGTCCATACCTAAAATGCATAGTATGACACGTGTTAAATATTTTTATTGTGGGCAAATTTTATTCAAGTCATTTACAAGAAAATGCATGATAACTCAAAAAAAGTATATGCATCTCTGTTTTAAAATACATTGTAGTGACGAGAGTTCATTATTCTTGGGATGACACATCATATTTCTTGAGTTGTCTTTATTTCTTTCGCTCTTTTTCTCAATACAGCATTGGATTTGACTGTTTCATCGTTGCCTTTTTTTCACCGGCAAGGTCTTCTCTTTCGCAACATCCAACCTTCTTCGACTACAAGAACGAACGAACGAAAATCGCGAGGTCTTGAACACGTTCACAATCTCATTTTCTTTTTATCCTTCGAGAAGAGAAAGTGAGAATTTTAAACAACTGGAACTCTGGGTTTGATTCATTTATGTGCCCTTCGTATGTGAAACACAAGCAATTTGGTCGCTCCCGCTCTCACCTTCAGCATGCTGCAGAACGAGCTACCTTCAGGCGCATTTGAAGTAGCACTGATGTCACATGCCACAACAGCCCGATTTAAATCATTTCCTTCGCTCTGAGAAACATAAAAAATGTGTCATAATCCTAAGTTCACGCTAACGAACCGGTTTAAAGATGATGCATCACCATCAACCCAATTTTTTTATTCTTAAGTGAAATATTTTATGGTGTTATCGCTAACTTTTAATGGAGAACTGAATGGAGAGAAACTTTGAAAGATATCGACGATCAATTTTTAAATATTATTTATTCTACTTGTTCGACATGTCTTTAAAGAACGTGAACAATTACATTATTTTCGGAATTCAGTAAAATAGAACTAATAACATTAAAATATTATTCCTAAGGTTACCCAGGAAGGGTCGTACATAATAACTTATTTACAATTAATGTAATATTTTTGTTTTAGTTAGAATTTCATACTGCTAATTAAGGAGGTCTTAAAATACCTTTGGAATATCGAGTCTTAATGCGGGAAAAGTTATTACATTGTTTGGCCTAATATAAATTTATTAGTTGCTGCACAAGTTTGGAGAGAAGAATAAAAACGATTTGATAATTTTGAAATATACGTACTTATAGAATCTATAGCTAGTTCTTTTAAAATTTGATCATTACGAATAAACCAACTTTAATAATTTGACATAAAAACTTATTTTGTATAACTTTTAACTTATGATTAGGTATTTTTGCAGCACCACCCCATATAGGTCAAGCCTATGTTATTGTAGGACGAATGATAGATGTATAAAATAAGATACCTGATGTGGCGTCTTTGCCGGGGCAAATAATTACAGACGTGAACGGCTTGTAAATATTTAGTATTCATTAGAATAAAGATACTCCGACACCATAACACTATATACAATACTTACAATTAAAGTTAACCGTTACAAGAAGGAACTTTCCCTGGTTACCGCCACCGCTGGCCCGATAATTAATTACCATCCCCGGTGTGATGCACCCTTACGCGAGCATACATGCGAGTATGCCGCACCTGCCGTCACGACGTAGCACGCCGGCTTCGATTCCCCGCCTCGGTAGCCTATGCATTACAATGCAACGCCGCGCACAACCCTCACGACGCCCTACCGACGCGCTCACACCTGAAGAATCAGAAGAATAGAAGAAAGCTCTCTCCCCTCGCTTTGCAGCACAGTTCCGTGTGGCCGCTAAAGTGCAATGCAACCACACTTCCCTGCTGTGGAGCCATCCCTATCCTTTCGGACATCTATGGCTGATCTGAAAAATGAAAAGAAAACATAGGTCAGAAATGACAATAGCCTTTCGGCGCGCTTTTGGCGTTGTTTACCGCAATTTTCATGCAAGTATTGGCGTCTCGCCTATTGCAGCATATCTCTCGGGCGCTTGTACGTAGCCGTGGGATCCGGTTCGTACAGATTTAAATTTAATATTATGTCATTATTTGACGTATTTATTTTGGAAAAGAAATTTTCAGCTAAATTTTTAAAGTGCTCTTCGAGGAGCGGTAACTTTTCTGCAGCGTGTAAGTCTGCGATTCTAATAAACATTGGCGCGCACAGTATTCTACGGAGGCACGCATTTTGAACTATTTGCAACTTATTTAAGTGGCAATACGCCGCTTTTCCCCAACTTGGGCAGGCGTAGTCCATAATGGGCCTAATCATGGTTTTATATAAAAGTAGAGCATTCGCTGTGGACAGCTTGCTTCGCTTATGTAATAAGCTTCGCAACATGCCCAGGCGTTGCCAGGCTTTGCTAGCGACCGCGTCCGCGTGTTCGCGGAAAGTTAAAGCGCGATCCAGCGTGATGCCGAGGTACTTTGTACTGGCGCGCCATTCAATGTTCGAATTGCATAGCGCGAGCGGCCGCGGCTGGTCGTATTTGTATCTGCGTGTGAAGAGCACTGCCGTGCTCTTTTCCACGTTGACTTTGATACGCCAGCGCTGCAGCCACTCCTGGATCTGTAACAAATGTAAATCCAAATATTTAACGAGCAAGTCGATTCTTTTGGACGTGGCAATTACTGCCGTGTCGTCTGCGTACATGGCGAGTTCTGTTTGGATCGAGGTAGGTATCGCGCACGTACAGGCAGTAGAGCACAGGGGAGATAATGCTCCCCTGAGGCACGCCCGCCCGTATGCGGCGGGTGGAAGATTTCGCGTGCAGAACCGTCACTTGAAACGATCTGTTCGCGAGGAAGGAGTGCACTAGGCGTACAATATAGGAAGGGAAGTTTGCTTCTATGAGCTTGGCGAGGAGGCCGTCGTGCCAAACCTTATCAAAAGCGCTGGCGACGTCCAGGAAAACTCCGCCAGTGAATCGCCGCTCGTTAAAGTTGCGCCGAATTCTGTCAACTATGCGCAATAGCTGATGAGTGGTGCTGTGGTGCGCCCTAAAACCAAATTGTTCATTATTAACAAGGCCGTGCTTTTCGGTAAATTGTAAAATTCTCTTAAGGAGAATTTTCTCAAAGAGCTTGCCGAGCGTGTTAAGAAGACTAATTGGTCTGTACGATTGCGGCAAACTCTTATTCTTTCCGGGTTTAGGAAAGTTTAGCACGTGCGCGTGTTTCCATTGCGCCGGAAATAGCTGGAAGATGAAAATTGCGTTAAACAAATGCACGATATAGTTTATGGCACTTTGCGGGAGCCTTTTCAGAACTTCGTTTCTGATCCCGTCCGGTCCCGGAGCTTTTCCGCTCCGTAGTGCTGCGATGGCGTCGGTCACTTCTGCGACGTCCGTTAGCTCCGGCTCGTCGGCGGGGGCGTGCAGGGCCGCTGCGACGGTGCAATGCACGCTCTCGGCGTGCTCCGCAGGCGGCTGCTCCTCGACCGGCTGGAATTGCGATTCGAGGGAGTCAGCGAAAAGCTCCGCTTTCTCCTCGTTCGCCTCCACTTTGTCGCCGTTCGCGTTGCGCAGTGGCGGGACTGAAAAAGAAGATTTTGTCAAAGTTCGCGTTAGCTGCCATAATGAACTATCTTCCGGCTTTAGCTTTCTCAGTAGGTTTCCCCACTTCGAGTTTCTGTGTTCAGTTAAGGCGTCGTCTACACGCCGCCTTAACTGATTCAGAGCAAGCTTGTCCGCCGGGTGCCGCGTGCGCTGCCATTCCCGTCGCGCCACGTTTTTGCGCTGGATCAGCGCTATTATTCGTGGGGGTAGCTCCGCTGCTCGCTGCTCGTTTCGCCCGGCGAAGGCGGCCGCATTCAGGCTATCTGTGATAGCCTCCGCAAGCTGTTTTGCCCCTGGCTCGATCTGCTGCGGGTCTGAGATGGGCTCTGCTTCCGGGAGGCGTTTCTCCAGTTCCTTCTGAAACAAAGGCCAATTAGTGCTTTTGCGGGCGGGTGGAAGCGCTAATGAAGTTTGCAAATCGCTGCGTCCTATTTCGGCTATGACTGGGAGGTGGTCGGAGGAGAGCTCGCAGGCTGTGGTGAGGTGAATTGGGGCGCCAAGATCGCGGATGACGGCGATGTCCAAGACATCCGGCCGTCTTGCGTTGGCGGGGAAGTGCGTGGGTTGCATCGGGCCTATCACCTCGTAGCCGTGCGTTTCCGCAAAGTTTTTCAGCTGTCGGCCACGAGGCGAGGTGATGCGGGAATTCCAAGACGGGTGTTTCGCATTGAAATCACCCGCCAGGAGGGTAGGGATGCGGGCGAGCGGCTCCAGAAGAGCGTCGAAATCGCTCTGCTCTAGGGACGCATTTCGCGCCGGCGGAATGTAGGCCGAAATGATACGCAGCGGGCCCTTCTTCATCCGGACCGCAACCGACGTGGCCTCGATGTACTGGAGCTGCGGCAGAGCTAATTCGTGATGTGCGATGTCGCGCCGCACTAAAACTGCCGTTCCGCCGCCCGGGTTTGCATTCGGGAGCCGTGCTGATCTGTCTGACCTGTAACAAACGTAGCCAGGGAGAGAGAAGCGATGCTTAGGCTGAAGATGAGTTTCGCCTAGCATCAGAATTGTTAAATGATGCTTTGCGGCGAATGCGGCTAGCTCCGCCTGTTTGTTCCTGCTTACGATACCGTTGCAGTTCCAAAAGGCGAGCGAGAGGCGAGCTGGAGCTGCTGAAAGAGAATTGGAATTATTATTATTGTTATTGACGGCCGTGGTAGCCATCACGGGGCGGAGGAGGCGGGGGCGGAGGCGGCCGCTCCCTCGAGCGCTGCGTTGGCCTCAACCGCGCGGTCATGCGCGTACCGAAGCAACAGCTCCATGACCACATGCAGCATCAGCTGCGGCCAGTCGCTCGGGGAGCGTCCGGTGATGGTGCGGGTGATGAGGCGGATCGTCATGATGGGATCCACGTTGTTCAGGGCGAGATCCTCGGCGACGTCGTGCATAAACCGCGTCCGCTCTTCGAGAGTTAAGGAAGGCGGAAAGTGCCTCTCTTCTTCTTCTGCTGCTCTTCTGCGTCGTCTCTCGGGCGGCGGCGGTGAGGCTGGAGGCCCTTGTCGCGTGGGTTGGGAGGGGCGGGAGGGGGCGGCGGGTGGAGAGGCGGGGGCGTCGTCGGCCACTGCGCGCGCGTACGTGCGCAGCTGGCGGCGTGGGCCGCGGCGGCGGCGCGCGCGGCGCGGCGTGCGCTGCGGGAGCGGCTGCGGCGGCGGCGATGGGCTGCGGCGGCGCGGCGCCGCTCTCTCCCGTTAGGGCAAGCGGGTCGACGCCGTCTCGGCGCTTGAGGCGCGGCGGCGCTCGATGTAGGCCCGGCGGGCCCGATCCTGCTGGCGGCGTTGCTCTCGGCGTCTCTGCGCCTCGTCGCCCCTGAAACAGCGGCGCTGGTACTCGGGGCAGCCCTTGTACCGAGCGCCGTGGTGGTCCGCGCTACAGTTAGCGCAGCGCCGCGACTCCACGGGCGGATTGTCCCCGAGGGGGCAGGCCGCCGTGTCGTGCGCAGCGCCGCACTTCCCACAGCGCGGGTGGCGTGCGCAGTGCCGCTGCACATGACCGAAGTCAAGGCAGTTGCGGCACTGCACTGGTCCTCTCGGCGGCCGATACCGCTCTACCGAGATCTTCAGGCCGCGTAGTTCTCTCAGCGCGAGGATCCTGCGCTGGTCCGGCTCGTCGGGCAGCGTGACGAGGACGAGCGGGATCGGCCGTCCTCTCCGCCCGTGTTTGCGACTCGTCAGCCGCTCCGCCTTCTCCGCCTGAAAATGGAAACGCCCGAGGGCGGCGATTAGCGATGGCGCGTCCGTAGTTAGCGGAACGCCGCGGATAATCACCCGCAGCTTCCGCGCATTGCCAGTGGAATACGTGTGGTATTCCAATGTGCGCGCACGCAGTACGGAGACGGAGGCCGTATAATCCTCCATCGAGGCCGTGCGGAGGCGTACGGCTTCTCCGGTCGCTTCTGCAACGACCGGTTCGCCGCAAACCTCTCGCAGGGCCTCCAGGAGGGCGAATACGTCTCCGCATCCGAACACGTGGATAGGGGGTGGGCGTCGCTGGCGGCGGACGAGCGTGAACGCGAGAGCGTAGGCTTCCGCGGCCGGAGTCAGTATTTAGCGTGAACGCGTCGTCGTCGTCCTCTTGTTCTGCTGCGGCGGCGTCCGGCATCGAGGCCGGTGAGCCGCTCCTTGCTGCGGTGGCTGGCGTCGGCGGCGATGCGGTCGCCGATCGATGGGGAGCGGAAGGGCCGCTCCCATTACTCGTCCTGGGGACAGAAACGACACGGAGGTCGTTGCAGATTCGTTCTGCGGACGGGGTGGCCATGCGCAAGAGCTTTGGCGACCCCGCATGTCGTCGTGCTCCGCGTCCGCGGCTGCCGCTTTCGCCCTCCGGAGGAGTTTGAAAGGCGGCGCCCGGCGACGCTGCGCTCGACATTTCCTTACGGCCCGAGGGCCTTTCTACTTTTGCTCTTTTTACGGCCCGAGGGCCTCGCTCGGCTAAATGCTCTTTTTAGTCCTAAAAAGGACTGTTGCTTCCTCGCTGGTCTCCTCTGGAACGTCCGTCCTCTTCGGCGGTCAGCTTCGGAATCTAGAAGAAAGCTCTTGAGTCGGATTCCGCTTTTATACCCTCTGGGCAGGCTGACGGAAGCGCGTCACCCGCAGTGTCTGCCGACGCTTTCCCGCCGGTTTCGGGGTTTCCAAACCTGCACCCACGACACGGCACTCCTTCCAAAGCCTTTGTGCGGCCCGACGTCACTTCCGCCAGCGCTGTCCACATGGCTGATATAGTACGTTTGTGCAGGCGACAGATATGACGCCACACTGAATAAGTTAAGAGCTTTTATTTTTTAATAATGAACAGGTATAATTTATAAATTAATAAGGAATAAATAATATAATAATACAATAAATAAGGAAATGTGTTGTTTCATTGTTAATTTTGGGTCTATTTGTAAACCTAAGTATATAACTGGGGTATAATTGGGGGGGGACAATTAATAGCTTTATGATTAGTAGATTTGTTGGATGAATATATTTTAATGAAAAAATTGGGTTGAGGATTTTTAAATGTTGATTTTAATCTTCCAATTAGTGAACAAGGTATATAATGCATTTAAATCTTTGTGTAAGTTATCACGACCTTGCATGAGATCCGAGTGTGCAGTAAATATTGCAGTATCATTTGCAAAAAAGGTCATGTCTAAATAAGTTGATTGTAGAGATGTCAAGGACATGGCAATATATTCAGTTTAGACGTAGAAGTTGATGCGCTGTTCAACTATTTTTTCTGAAGCAAAATTCACTATTGGATATATCATTATTATTATTATTATTATTATTATTATTATTATTATTATTATTATTATTATTATTATTATTTGTAACAAATGTATTTTGTCTGCTTAAAATTAATTTCTCAAAAAATGTTGAAAAGTTAGAAAGTAAAATTATGGGACTTTAATTTTCAGGATTAGAATTATTTTTAATGGGTTTTAGTACTGGCAATATTAATGCAGTTTTACAAATTTCTGGAAAATAGTTTATTCTAAAACGCGCATTGACCTCCGAGTAATCGCGCTGGCGGTATAAATGCCGCCTTTGAAAATAAAACGGCGCTGCGCTTTGATGTTTGAACTCAGCATGGCGGGAAGCCAGGTATTATCCAGTTATCCGTTGAGACACAAGATAGCGGTAACGGCTTATCCAAGACACCTTCACATTTGCGCAAAATTCGCGCAAAAGTTACCAACATTACTCTTTGCTCTACGCGACATAAACACCGCCATGCGATCGCGCCTATTCCAGTTTTTTCACGAGTGTGATGAATATATAAAAATAGTTTTCGTTTTCTTTTCTTTTTTTTTTGAAATAAGAATGTAATAATAATCTTATCATGCTAATTATAGTATTAATTAAATTAATCGTTTATTCATTACGAGCAGTTTGTAGACGATTTCTGTGGAATTTAGTAATCTAGAGTCCTATTACTATTCTCGTTTTATTATAACTTATTTAGCTACCTGCACATTGTCTCTCCCCCTCTTTACCATTTTTATCTTACTAGATTTTTACCTTCCTAATTCATTATATTTTAATTTAGATTTTTATTATGCCATTATTGTGAAGCAAAAGTAGAAGAATAATGTTGCAGATTATCTCCAGAAATTTAATTTCTGGAGAATTATTAAAATTGTTTCAATAAATGTTTAATCTACTACAATGCCCAGTTGATATTATTTAATAAAGTCCCCATAACTGACGATCGAGAGAAGCTGTAATATTGAGAAAAGGGAAGGATGTTCGTCGGCTGCAAAAGTACCGCCCGCAATCGCATGCGACACTAAATGGTGCGAGCGTTCGAAGGTTAAATATTGCTGTTGATGAATTAATACTTGAATTTGGAAAATATTTTATGATTATATTTGGAATGCAATTAATACCAAGTGATATTTGAAATTTTAACTTAGAAATAATACTTTTAGTTTCTGATGGGGAAATAAATTTAATTCTTTCATTTACTGTATAATAGGGAGAATATATTTTTTTAATATTATTATAAAAACTAAAATTAATAGTATTTATAGTAAAGTACAAATTGTTTGTCTAATAGTTCAGCTTTTTCAGAATCAGAAATTGATATAGGTGTTTCTGATGTTAATGAAAGAATACGAGATTTTTCATCGGTGATATTTCTAATGGCTGACCAAAGTTCTACGGAGTCAGGTTGAAGTTCAGAACGGAATTTATTGAACTGTGAATAACAATATTCATATAATTTTTTTTAACTTCATGAGTTAGACGGTTAAGGGTTAATTTTTTATGAGTGTTTCATGATATTTATCATTTTCTAACTTATTTCTAAGTTAAATGTTTGAGTTTAATTAAATTTAAAATTTCACTAGGAATTGTTTTTAATTTATTACTATTATTGCGGAATGTTTTGGTGTAGGAAGATAGTCTAATTGCATGTGTAATATTGCCGTGAAAGTTTAGTATTTTTGAATTTATGTCTGAAGTATTTTGTATGGAAGACGGAAATTTGTTTAATTTAATCACATTGAAACGAAAATGTTTTCAATTTATATTATCAATAAGTGCTAAATTGAATATTTTATTTGTGGGAACATGCCTAATTTTATTACACTGGGTTATGACGAGAATTAAGAGCTGGAATACAATATTGAAGACAGGAGTATAAAAATTATTAGATCATGTTGTATAGCGTGATTATATGAATAATATGTTGGTCGATTAGGTGCATGTATTATCCAATTATTTTTCGTAATGAGTCTTAATAAGGATATACTTTGAGGGGGATCTAGAGTTACAACCCTATGCTTGATGTTTAGCATTTACGTCTCCTGTTAATAACATTTTGCGATTTGTGTTGAGTATTTGACAACGTATATTGTAAGGGAATTTTTGATTGCGGGGCTTATAGCACATACTTGTGCTATAGAACCATTAAGGAAGTGAATTTGCAAAGCCAAGGTTTCTAAATTTTTATTAGCTGTATCATATATTTGTGAATGTTTAATTTTATTTCCTATTAAAATTACAACTCTTCCTGATTTAAACGATAAACGATCTTCTTTATTAAATAAATAGTTTTGAATGTAAATTCTATTTCTAGGGTTTAAATGTGTTTCTATAATCCAGGCAATTCTATTTGGTGAGCATGTAAAAAAATTGTATTCTTGTAATTATCGAACTAGATTATTGGCACCCAGTTTAACAATTTAAGATTATGTTAATATATTATTAAATATTTTTTGGTAATAACGCCTTCATTAATTGATGAATAATGGGAATTATTAGGTTAATTATTTGATATTTAGAAATAGAAAGATTTGAATTAATGTGTATTTTATTAATGAAAGAAGAAGCATAGGTATTTTGGAGCACATTTTGTGAACGGTTGGAAAGAGTTGGTATACGTGGAAAATGTTATAAGATATGTTGTGAAGAATGGGGATTTGTTGCAGAAGTAATGAAAGTGTTGGGCCTAAAATAAGATTTATTTTTCAGTATTGAATTATTTGTAATTGAAGAAACTCTTTATTCCACACGATGACATCAAAAAAGCACTTAATTAACTTAATGTTCAAATATCATTTAATATTACTTTTATAAGAGCCGGCACGTCTGATCCTAGTTTGCCTCATATTTTGAGTTTTAAAAGACATATTTTATTCACCCTGATGAAGTTTATAAAATACTTTCATCAACGTTAATTCAATTTTAAGATAATATCATATACATTATACTTTTCAACTGAAATTATCACTTGGTTTCAAAGTAAATCTTAAAGCCATATTGATAGTGAATGCCCAAATATGTTTATCTTACCCCTATTATAAATAATGCAACAGGAAGTAATAACGATAGGGCCAAGGGCCATTAGGCAACTTCTCCATGGATCATTCAGTACTGCAAACATCTGACTCGCCTAATATGGGTTATGAGAACTTCTCTCATTTTAATAGAGAAAATCTGCCTATCAGATTCATCATCCAATCCTCAGCCACCATCGAACAAAAATTCGAACTGTAAATATCAACTTACGAAATTATCCATTGCCCCCTTCCTCAATTGACTCCATGAGCTTCCCCCTTTTCATATTTCTTTAACATATATCAACATGACGAGCTTCCATCTATTACCAATCTGTCTTATCCGAAACAAATCATTTTATTATTATTAACAACTATAAAAATAATCATTTTAAAAAACAAAAGAGAGAGAAGAAAAGAAAAAAGAGAAAGGAAACATGAATACAGGATAAAGGGTAAAGAAGAAAAATAAAAAATAGTTTAATTTTTAAATCATTCATAACACTCGAAACTATTTTCATTTGACGTTCAAATAATTGTTACAACTGGAAAATGACTTGGACTTAGTTGAATCCTTTGGCATGGTTAAGGACTCTTCTAATGACATTCTATTGTCGATAACTCGATGAAACTGTCTTTACTTTTTCCTATTTTAAAAAACTTATATAATTAACAAAATCATAAATAATGTTTTGGCTGTTTAAAGCATCGACTAAACTAAAACTAAAGAATCAACTAAACGTAAACAAAATTTTTATAACCGATATCCAAACGGCGCAATGGGAATACGCGTAACTTTCTATAGTGGTAGGTGCTACGTAGACACTGAGAGAAAATCAGACAGCAATGGGACGAGGAATATTTGTAATTTCCGGTCGCCGTCAGTGTTGCCTCAGCTATCTCGGGCATATCTGCTCCGGAGGTCACCACCAGCTTGGGTAAATTTGCTTCGGAACCCCGGCGTCTTCCAAATCCCCCAAGGAGTGACGCGCAGGAATAGATGAGGAAGGCGACTTGTGACAGATCTCGCTGGTGTGTATAAAGCAAATGCAGTATATTTTATAGGAATATTCAATAGGATTATATATATATATATATATATATATATATATATATATATATAAAATCCTATTGAAGTATAGTTTTCTATACTAAATACATCTTTAGTTGAAAGAAAAATGTTTGTACATTCATACTATGCATAATGGAACTAGTAATTACGTGTCTCTTGGTAGACAAAAGTGAATGAAGCAGAATGAAAAACGACGAACAGCTTTGACTGTCCAGAAAGTCATATAAAGACGTATTTTAAATGCTTTACCTTGCTTGAATCATTAACTTCATTTGGGAAAGAGTATTTTAATTTTAATTATTTTTTATAATACACTTTGCTTTTGTATATCCATGTGATTGTAAAGTTATCTATCGCGATGTAACAGAAGGTGTAGACTTTTGCAATATTTAAAATGCGGTATCTTTAAAGTCGGACGATGATTTTACAATTTGGAACGAGATATTGTAGTACTGATTGAGTGATTAGTGATTCCGTTAACTGCTACGGTCCCGAAGTGTAGTGCATGTTTTTATCCTCCTCTGACCTTCGCTGACCTTCGCTGACCTTCGTCGGCTCACGGAAATTTTCCCAAACTACGTCTCTTCCAACGACGCCCCCTCCCCCAGCTGGGACAACCTCTAATCTCCCGACAAGTGTGATAGTGTAGTGCATGTGAGTGTAAGTGTGTGTGAGGGCGATGATATGACAAGGAAGGAGAAGGAAAGATCGCGCGTGTTTCGTGAAATGTTTGTTTGTGTACTGCTTCAGCATTCGCCTGGATTTGTTCGGATAAACTGAGAAAAACTAGTGATCAAAGCAGCCGGTCACTAGAATTCTCTTCGAGACACCGGTTGAAGATAGTGTAATAAAGAGGCTGCGGATTTTTTGCTTATTTGCCTTTTTTCCTTCAATGGAAAACACAGTATTTTAGGTTATTATTCATTTTGAGGCATTAGGAATATTATACGCGAATTTTATAGTGGCTATAGAAGCCTATTTCTCAAATAAATGTCTGTTTTGTGTTTAATGCCTAAATGTTACCTATTCTCGTATTTATTGATCAAAAAGAAATAACCCTTAAAATTGTACTTTTTCTTTTTCTTCCCCTACCAAGTACAGAGAAATCGAACAACATCTAAATCTATGTTTCGTTTTACAGCCACCACAGTGCGGGTATTTTGCATTATGAAACACGTGCAAAGTCGTTGGTGGTAGTCACGTTATTTTTTACTTTACAGAGATTTTTGCCAGATGAAATCTGTTCTTAAAAGATCATATCTTTAAAAAAGTCATATTTTTTAAACGAGTGTTTTTTCGAAATTTGTGATTAAAATGACTGCAAATTATAAAAAATTTCAAAAACAACTACAAATGTTTGCTACATATTTACTCTAAGAATAGAAAAATGGACGTTTAAAAAATGTAGCAAGAATGACTTAAGTTGAAATCTACGAATTTTTGAAAACTCCTTGAATGTAATCCGAGAAAGTATGTGCTATATTAACATCATTTTACACTTTTAAATACTTATTTTACATTTTAATTGCCTGTTTTCCCAGTGTCTTTCTAGTTTTTCGTACCAATAAATCCGCAGCTTAGTAATAATATTATAGGTGTGTAATTTGCATCGAGATCACGGTGCAACCGAAAAAGTTCCTGAACGCATTAGGGAGAGACGAAGGAAGGCTTAAAAGTCGGAAACGTCCGTCCGGGGCATTTTGGAGATCGGTTAAACGTGGTGAAGCATGCCCAGATGTGGCGAGAAGTATTGAGTAGCCACAATCCGAAAGGAGCAAGTCGAGGATGAATTATACCAATCAGCAACAACGTGAGCCGCGTCTAGTCACGGTTTGTCTTGATAAGCCAGGGAGAGCTTGGTCAGTGCGAGTGGCGATGTGCGGGCGGTGCAGTTGGGGAGCGAGATGGACCCTGCGAAACGCGCCGCCAGGCCGACGACAGCGAAGTGAATTCAGGCGGCGCGCGAGGGCAAAGCGGAAGGGCGCGGTGGTAGGAGGCGAAAGCGTGGGCGGTGGGCCGCTAGCGCTCGCCACCAGGCGACACTTTATCGCCGGCACATACAGCGTACGTTGGGCCGAAATTCGCAAGTCTGGCGTTTAAAAATCTATCGAATAAACCAGCCCGGTTAATACGCTTAGTATTTCAGAAATGAGGAATGATTCAAGCATTTATAGCAGTAGAGGGGAAAATCAATTTTAACTACGACCATCTGAAGATAATGTATCACGCATTTTGCCGGAGCAGTGTTCCGGCAAACGGGCCACGAGCCGAGCGCTTTCTATCCTCATCTTTGTATTCCGCACCTTTCACTCCGCACACAGACACACACACACACATACACACATGCACACACTCACCACACACCACATACCATACACACCACACCACACTACACTACACAACACACACACCACACACCATACACACCACACTACACTACACACCACACACACACACCACACACACACACCACACACACATCACACCGCACACATACCACACCGCACACACACACATCACACCGCACACATACACATCACACCGCACACATACACATCACACCGCACACATACACATCACACCGCACACATACACATCACACCGCACACATACACATCACACCGCACACATACACATCACACCGTACACATACCACACCGCTCACACACACACATCACACCGTACACATACCACACCGCTCACACACACACATCACACCGTACACATACCACACCGCTCACACACACACACACACACTACACATCACACCGCACACATACCACAGCGCACACACACACACCGCACACACACACATCACACCGCACACATACACATCACAGCACACATACCACACCGCACACACACCACACAGACACCACACACACACCACACACACCACACACGTCCACTACACACTCACTATCGAGAGACCAGACTCGAGCTTAGAGTTTGTTCCAGCTAGGCTGGTATCACGCCAGGGGAAATACCTGCTGGTGGGAAAATCTCACCAGCCGTCATGTAGGGCGGCGCCAGGTTTCCAGTTCAAAAAGGGGAAGAATACTGTCTCTTCTGGGCTTTAACATGCACTAGGCTTTCGGAACAAATGACATAAGTAGTTGACGCATCCGGAAACAATAAAACGTGTTGTATTTAACACTCGCCGACAGAAATCGGAACCGCCGAAATGCAAGAAACGTTTTGGGTAGCATTCGGCCCTGTGTACGATGCGGTGCGGATCGGTGCGTGGCGGGGCGGGAGGCTGGGGAGAGCGGTCCCGCTCGTAAAGCGCCTATCTGCGCTATAAAGCTCCAGCCGCGCTGCCCGTACTTTGTAAAGAGGCGGACGGTACGTGGATGCAAGATGGCCGCGCCGACAGATATCGCCACGTGAACCGGGAATTCGATAAAGTGTCCGTGGGTTCGCTCGTTGCGATCTAACTAGTAAACAGGCGACTCTCCGAATGTTGGAACAGAACGTGTCATCTTATTGGTCGATTTGCTCTGGTATTTGTGCCGATGATACGGTTTCGGCGACAAACTTTATTCCATATGCAATGCGTAGTGTATTTCCTCCTGTGTTTTTTCGATGGAAATTGTTTCTTATTATTGATATGCTCGACTTCGTTAATTAAATCTCATCGATGAAGGTACCAGGCATTTATAAATCAATTTTGGAACTGTTTGAATCATTTATCAGATGTGAAAATTAATAATATATTCAAAAACGATAATCAGATGTTTTGATAAATAATTATTTTATTTACACCTTTTCTATAAATTATTTATTATGTCGCTTCAAAAAATATTTTCCCTCACATCTATGATAGTTTTCTTATTTAGTTTATATACTCGCATTCCCATCATTCTCTGAGAGCCCTTGACATATTTTTCGTCTTCTTTTCCTTACAGTCGGAAAGTAGTAGTATAATTTTTTTTCACTCTTTATTAGTCTGGCAGCCCCTTTGAATTTCGTGTATCTACCTACCCCACGCAACTCGTCCTCGCCATAGCTTTGTCGGATCAGTCCGTTTTTAATTGCCGTTTCTGTTCCTTTGTGCAGCGAAAACGTCGAGGAAACGAACAATTAGGTCAAGTGTCCTAGACGGCGCAGCGACGAAACCTGAGAAGGAGAGGCGGCCCTGCCTCAACATTAGGCCCGGCCATTAGGAGCTGACTCACAAGTCGCAACGTCCTCTCATTGAGGGTAGGCAGAGGGATAGACGCAGTTAATATGATAGCGGCCGTTGACGAGGCGGTGAGACATAGGCTTGTACGTGGAACCGCGGCCGGACCTACCAGGGGAATAACACCAGGGAAATTCTGAACTGACAGATATGGAGTAGGGCATCGGTCTCACCAAGTTTTCGATTTCAAAGAACAGAATCATTAGTAGAAGAGATATTCCAATCACAGCTGGCTCCTCACGAAGAGGCTTTTCGTATTGGGATCATCCGTATCTGTCCATTTCAGTCCCTGCCTGGAGGAGAATTATAGCGACCGACTGTTCTGATCAATAGTTTCGGGTCACCGGGGTTTCGACGATCAGTACCAGGCGAATGCCGGAGCAGTACTCTAACAAACGGGCTATTGATTGCGCGAGATCTTTCTTATCCTATTTTCTCCCCTTAAACACACAGTTACATTTACATGTACTACACTACCACACATCTAGGGAGATCAGTTGAGAGCTTAGAGCGTGAAGCGGTTGGGGCGATGTCTCGCGAGTGAGAGATACCTGGTTAGGGAATTCCCCGCTACCCGACGGGAAGATCGGCACAGGATCTCACTATCTAGAGGAGGACTATCACCGCCTCCTCCCAAGGGAAAATCATACAGAACACGTATGGGGCTAATGACCTAGGGATTTAACGCACCCTGAATCACCAATCAATTAAAAAAATATGTGCCTCTATTTACTTACAAATGACTTAAACGTTTGTCTGGCCTCTGAAGGAGATGACTGAGAGTTTACTCTTCAACTATCATCGAAGTTTACTCTCTAGAGGTTTCTTTTCCGAGGACGCAATATAAAATTGAAGACTTATTATAGTTCGGTGGGAAACATTTGTGCATGTGTATATGTATCAGGTTTAATGAAGACATTAAACATACCGTATCATGAGGAGGAGTGGTGCTTGTTTATCAATGTTGCAAAAAGAAGCCTTAAAAAGCTGTGCTATTATAAGTAACAGTATAGGTAGTAACAGTATAGGTAACATTATAGGTAACAAGTTGTCATCTGCACCTGTTATTCTGTGACAATTAAAGTATCTCACAGAAATTTGCCAGAAGCAGAGAAAGCACTGCAAACAAGGAACACAACTGGAACATATGTGGCGGCTTGAAAGTCTTTGGTTTATTGATTGGTCTCAGTGTGGCTTCACAAACTATTCATGCTTCCTTTGTCTTTGGGACAGTCGAGCAACAGACACGCATTATATAGTGGAACACTGGCTTCAACGAGAAAAATTTGCTCCTGTACGAGACAATGTGAAAATTATTTCATTGGTGGACCCTCAAAATGTTTTCTTTCTCCGTTGCATATTAAGGTAGGTCTTATGAAAAATTTGGTTAAAGGAATAGACATGGGAAAGTGGTGATGGCTTCAAGTATTCAGTGTTTCCATAAATTTTTGATGTGAAATTGAAGGAAGGCATTTTCATAGGAACACAGATCAGAAAGCTAATTAATGACATAGACTTCGAAGCAAGTTAAATCTGTTAGAACTTGCGGCATGGCGTTCGGATGTGGTCCATGGTTCAAGGATGTGGTCCATGGTTTCGTAAGGAATACTAGAGCAGAGAACAGTGGCTAATTGATAGGAAATCTTTTAGAGAATAATAAAAACCTTGGATGTAAAATATCCCTAGAAATGCACTTCCCCCATAGCCAATTATATTTTTTCCCTCGCAATCTGGGAGTAATAAGTGATTAACATGGAGAAAGGTTCCACCAGGTCATAATGGGGATAGAAATTCACTATAAAGGCAGATGGAACCTCTCGATGTTAAGTGACAATTGTTGGGGAACATGTGCATTCTGTAAAGGAAGTTTTCATCAAAGAAATCTTCACTTAAACTTCAATCACTTGAAGAACAATTTTGCTTGATTGTATAAATGCGAAATGGAGAAACAGTGTATTTATGTATTGAATCAAAAGTATAAACGTGTATACACCTGTAATTACAGTTATTACAGTTTTAAAATTCATCCATCCAGATACCAATTCGGTGTCAAAGACCCGCAAAACAGGAATTCTGACTTCACAATGTGTGAAAGGAATTTACTGCATATTGGAACACGATTTATCATCTATTTCGTTACCAGGGTCGGGAATAACAGTTTTTCTGTCGAAAATTCCCCGCTTTACTGCCCACGATTGCAATACTTTCTGGTTTTATGAAGTAAGGCTAAAAAGTAAAATATATTTGCAATTTAAGGATGCACCTTTGTGAAGTAATAAAATTAATTGAAATTTGAGACATTCAGATATTTTGCCGTCTATTTTGTGGTTGCCTGAAATTCACGAAACTACTTTCAGGAATAGGGATATCGAATAGGAATTCCACTAAACCGTATGTATAATCGAAGGATGAAATACTAATTGACGTCATTTTTATCAATTCATACGTATTCGACGGTTTTCGATGGTTTTTCCATGATCATCAGTGTAGAAATAATATAAATAAAATACAAAATAATATAAAATGTTGCATTTCGTTTGTATTACACAGATCACTCAATTTGATTAAAGAGACCAATAATCAGTTGGTAGAACATCATCATCATCATCAGCAGCACCATGAGTTCGGTTGATCTACTTCTCTTTGTTCTTTGGGGGGATAGTAATAGGCCTATTTCGGCGATCTCTCATTGTTCATTCTTTGTAAATGGTCTATCCAGTTTTTTCTATGTGTATTGTTTTCTTGTAAGCTGATAATTCCCAATTCTTCTGTTATATACTCATTTCTTGTGCGTTAATTTTCCTGTTTTCTCTAGATGTTGTTTCCCATGTTACGCCACACAGGAGTGTAGGTATGGACATTGTTTTATGAAGCTTGAGTTTGGTTTCTTTTCGTGCTTTCTATCCCAATGTTCGTTTGATAGTGCCGCAGTGTTGCAAATAAATGTGATGAAGATATGTTATGTTCCATCTTAAATATTGGAAGTTGGATACTTGTTCGATAGTAATGTTGTTTAATACAATTTTTGTTCGTATGGGAGGTTTACATCTGAACCCGTAGCCTTACTTTTTTATTAATATTTTACAATTATATTCCTCTTTTGCAATTTAAATGTTATCTTCTGGAGGTCATCTTCACAATTAGTGACCAAAACTATATCATCTGCAAACAGAGTTTTGGTAGGAGAAGTTTGATAATTATAGAGCTTTAGGTTTGAATCACTGGAATGAGCCCCGATCATCTGGTGGATCAGCATTGTAGTGTTATTAACCTCAAAATTAACTTGAATGATGGCACGTCATCTTGAAAATTCCACATTTGTTGAACAACGTTCGACCGCGGGAATTTTTACAAGAGGTAGAACGGTTCAAAAGTGGTAGACACCCAGTTCCTAATGAACACCTTTCTGGCCGCAACAGCAGGAAAATCAAGTTGACGGTGTTTTGGGACGCTGAAGGTGCGGTTTTTGTGATTTTCCCGAAAAATAGCGTAGAGTAAACACAATTACTCAGACATGAATTTGAATGTGGTGAAGCCCGCCATGAGGGAGAAACGTCATGAATCTCAGAAAAGAGGTAAGATTCTCCAGTAAGACAACGCACGTCTTAATACTGCTCAACAAACCTGTGAAACCATTGACAAAATGGGTTGAGAGGTACTGTCTCATCCCCCTTTCAACCCCGATTTAGCACCATTTGATTTCCATTTGTTTGGTCTACTGAAGGAGGCATTACGTGGGAAGTATTTCCAGAAGAACGATGTTGCCAAAACATTTGTGGGAAAGTGGTTCAAACACCAAGATAAAGAGTTCTTTGAAGTCTGTATAGAAAAGCTGGTAACCCATTGAGACAAGTGCATAAATGTTGGTAGTGATTATATTGAAAAATATGATTGAAAAAAGATGTGTTGTAAAAGTAAAGGTTTTTTTGTCCAGACCAATTTGTCTCTTTAATTATTGAATCGCACCTCGTATTTCTAGACCGACGATGTCGGCAAATCCTATGAAACTCATATCTCCGAATAAATCGAAGTTGACAAAAGACAACTTGAATTAGTTCATCCTTCAATAACGTCAACGCCGTCTCATCAGCTTTCCCACTGGCCGTGATCGAATGTTTCGGCCGCTCCTTGTGCGTTACAAAGAGCGTTTCGCCACGGGGCGGGTTGCCGGTCAATTGCCGCGGGCGGATGCGCGCTTGGGGCGGGGCGGGGGCGGGGACGGGGGCGCGGGCGCGGGCGGCGGCAACGAGGCTGATTGAGCGGGCGCGCGACGGACGGACGGCGCGCGCGAATGGGCGTGCGCGGCCAGGTCACGCCACCTCCCGCGCGAGGCCGCCGCCGCGGGGGCCGTGCGAACGCAGCGCGCGGAAGCGGCCGTTGCGCGCCCAGCTCTGTCGCTGTCTGGAGGAGAATTCTAGAGGCCCGCTGCTCTCATACGTAGTTTTCCGTGGTATCTCCAGTCAATACCAAGCAAATACCGGAGGAGTACTCTATCAAACGGACCGCGTGCGGTCTTTTTTTGTCCGATCCTCACCTCTTACACACACACGTACATGATCTACACTACCACACATGCTGAGATACCTGTCGGGAGCTTAGAGCGTTGTCCCCTTGCTGGAGTTCCCATATGGGTACTTACTTATACTCCCCTGGAGTATATCCCACCGCTGGTGGGATATACCTCGATGGGGAAAACGTCGATCCGTAGGTCGGCACTGGATCTCGCCGTATAGGGCGACACAAAACCACCGCCACCTCTCGAGAGAAATGCACTACACTTACGAAAATACTGACCTCAGCAGTTGACGCAATGGGAATCACCAGTTATCAATCAATCATGAACGCCCAGCGCCTCCTTTGCCCGCGCCTCTTAGCCCTTCCTCCATGCGCATGGCCTGAGACATCGGCGGGTTTACGTGTGTTCGGAAGAAAAACCGGTTGCTCGGTAGTTTTACGTGGTTTCTCCGATTAATACCAGGCGAATGCAGGAGCAGTATCCTAAGAAACGGGCACGGACCGCGGGCGGTCTGTACTTCCCATTCCTTGTCATATCTTCACCCATTACACATACTTACATGCCTTACACTACCACACATGTTGTGAGACACGTCAGGAGCTTAGAGTCTATCCCGGATGGGGCGGTGCCCTGCTGAAGGGAGATATCTGGTTGAGGGGAAAACCCAGCTAGCCGACTAGGTTGGCGCCGCATCTCGGGATCTAGCGGGACAAGATCACCGCCACTTCCCGTGAAAAAACAAATATGCACTACAATTATGGGACTAATTTCCGTAGCAGTTGACGCACCCGAAATCACTAGTAATCAATCGATCAATCAAGCAATCAATCAATAACGCTCGCCCAGCACCTCCTTTAAGAGCGAGCTTGGAAACACATGGTCAAGGGAAGCGAGAGACAGAGACTAGTGGAAGGCATCTACCGAAGAGTTTGTGACAAAGAGAAAGATAATGTAATTTTTCATGGGTTTCAAGTTTGTTATTGTTTGGTTTTTGTGGCACAATTAATGTGAAAATCGGTTCAGAGTAAATATCAAGCGAGAGAATGAGACAAAGTGTAAGACATTGACGGAGGGATAAGAGTTTGAGGCAAAGAGAAATTCAGTTTTTGTGTGAAATTGTGTAATTATGTGTTGTGTAATAATGGGTAATTTAATTTTGTGTAAAATCAATTTAATTTAATAAACATGAGAGCCAACATTTCACCCTGCTGAAGCAGGAGGCCTTCGCCCTTAAAGAGATTTTGCAGGCTCAAAAAAATTGGTGAACAAAGTTTACAATCTACTTTTGTGTACAATTTAGCGCGACTAAATTGTCTTTTCAGATTACACAAACCCAAAACAAAATGTAACTAGGCTGTTACGTGAAGTGTCGAGCTATGTTCAGGTTGAAAAGTGTCACTGTACTCACAAAACTAAATTAATTTATTCAAATTGTAGGAAATAAAAACATAACCTGTACGGCTGTGTCCAATTAACGTGCCCAGTGCCGTCTGAGCACCGTCTTACGGTGACACGGGAGAGTGGGGTGGTGGGTCTGTTCGCTATCTACTTACCTTGCTCCTACCTACCACTATACACACACACACACACAAGTAAGATTGTAGAATCTTACTTGTAGTCTTTTAGGTTGTTGACTGACGCAATGCCAGAATGTTTAAGGTAATATCTGGCGATGCCAGCCCGATATTACACGGACTTTCTTTAAAACCGGACAATACGATTCGATTTAAGAAGGTTGTCGTGCAGGCATGAAGAAAACAGGATTGTCCGGTCGAAAGCTATACTCTGGGAATCATAGACACCGGGTGATCCGTCCTCATTGGCCGTCCTCATGAGGACTTCCCTACTCTGGATGCGTCAGAACGAGGAAGAATTACGCTCAATGGACGTTTGAAAGAATATAATTATTATTTTTTACTGATTCGTTATTGCTTGTTATTGCCATATGATAGGTATACACTGCATAACTTACCTGTTAGAGAGGATCGTGGCTATGAGGAAAATATGAAAACAGTTGAATAATGCTACATTTTCATTTATTGCTTGCATGTGTTGCACAGAGATCAGTTTACACTCTTTCATATGTTTTGTTAGCTTACTACTAGCTTAAACTATGCTTAACTTCGTCTGTGATTGCTACTACATTGGGGTATATTCCTCATGAGAGTACCTACTGTTCACAATTGCTTGAGGAAATTTTTAGGAAAGAATCGAACGGGTATCTGTTGTTTATTCCGGTTTGTGTTTTGTACGCTGAGGCTAATTTGTATTGTGATAGTCGATCTGTTGAGTTTATGGTGGAGTAGAAGTTATTGGAGTGATTGAGTTCATGTGTAATTCTCTATGGAGTTGTGTATTTGAAATGAACCATGGGGCGTTAGTGACTATTCTGAGGAATCTCTTCTGAACTACTTGTATTTTGTTTACGTTGGATGCTGCGGCATTTGTCCAGATGGGGATTCAGTGTAGCATTATGGGTCTTATGATAGTTTTATAGAGCATTATTGTATTTGTTAATGAAAGTTTGATGTTTATTCCGTACTGGTTTGAGTTGAATTAATCTGATTTTGGCCTGTTTTAATTTAATGTTTATGTGGTTTTTCCAGTTGAGTCTTGTGTGAAGATTTAGTCCTAAGTATTTGATAGTGTCCAGTTTATTTGTCTATTGTTTATTAGTAATGAGTTATTAGTACGTTTATTAGTATGGTCTTAATTAAATCATTTTTGCTTTCGTTTTATTTGGGTTGAGTTTCATTTTCAATTTATTGCCCCTTCGTCTATTTTGTTTAAATGTTGAATTTTTGTACTGGTGTGTGTCAGCGTGTGGCTTGGTATTGCCGTATTGTCGGCAAACTGAGCAAGCTGTGTGTGATGGGGATATATGCTGTGTAAAGATTGGCTAGCGTTGGGGATAGTGGTGAGCCTTGCTTGGAAGTCCTGCTTCTATTGTGCGTAGGTTGGAGCTATGATTATCAATGGTTACCGTGAAAGATCTGATTGATATAAATTGTGTAATAACACAATTTGTGTGTAATCTAGGCTATACGCAGCAGTACACACTGAGGAAGGCCACAGTTTGCTAGTCGAACACGTCAGTGACGCGGCTCATCCCCGATAGCCTAGATAACACAAACTCCGGCCGCGAAAGCCTATGCAACCAACACAATTGTGTGTGTGTGTAGGTGTAATTGTATGATATTTAAGAAGTATTTAGAGGTTCCTATTGTTTTGAGTTTTTGAAGATTGATCCAGGGTGCCAGACAGTCAAAACCTTGAAATACATCGAGAAGTATTGCTATTGTGTGTTTCTTTTGTTGAAAGGCAGTGTGAATGTATTCAGTTATACTTAGTAATTGGTGTGCAGTTGAGATGTGGTTCCTAAAGCCAATTTGGTAATTTGGAATGGCTTCTGACTTCGTTAGATGATTATTGAGTCTTTTTAATATTATTTTTTCAAATACGTAGTATTTTTGAAATAGTTGAGAGAAGACGTATTGCTCTATCTGAGAGATGAATTACAGATGTTGTTTATGTATGCGATTGTGGGTCAGGGAAGGATTTTTATCATTTGATTGCTAATTATGCCATGTCCTGATGCATTCTTTTGGGCAAATTTTTATTGGGTCTTTGACTTCGGTAGTTGAAATGAATCTTATTCTCGGTCGGACGTCATAGTTTGGTGCTCCATTAGAACCAATTATTGGTGGGCTGGATTTATGGATGTATTATTAGGTATGAATGTTTGAGGGAAGTGTTCTGCTAGGGCTTCTGCCTTATCTTGTGAAGCATTTTTATACCTTGTGTTGGGTTGAGGGGTGGAATGATTGTTTTGTTTATTTAGAAGACTTTTTGAGAAGTGCCATAGTGATTTGTTGTTTGTTATTTCATTTATATTAAAGACAGATTTTACTTTTTCAAGGGGAGTTTAATATTTTGAATCGAAGTGACTTGGCTCTGATTATTTTCCTAAATGATTCCCAATTTATGTTTTTGGTATTTAGTCTCTGAGTTGGAGCATGAGAGAGAGGTATTGTTTTGGTGGCTATTAATATTGGAAGATGGTCTGAATTTATCTCTAATACTGGGATTGAATGGTATACTGTACTTGTGTAATTGATGTGCCTAATATATCAGGGTATTTGCTGCTGTCATGTGGGAGTTTTCTCGTAGGGTGTAAGTGTGTTCACGTTTAACTCATATTATTTTGAGTAGTTGACAGCCAGCATCGTTGGAAACTCTGCAATCCCAGTTGACATGTTTTGCGTTTAAATCATGTAACAGAATCATGGGCGTTTTCTGTTGAAGAAGGGAAATTATGTCGGTGTTTTTAATTGTAATAAGGCGTGGTTTATATCTTAATATTATGGTTGTAATTGATTCTACATGTTCTCTCACGGAGGGAATTATTAAAGGGAATTGCGGGAGAGAGATGTGAAAAGACAACCAGAGTAAACTTAACATTTAGTTAATTCGTACGTAAGTAGATCTGAATCATTAAAATTAATAAAAATAATATCTTGTATGTACTACAGGCGTTAATGTGATCTAATCTTTGGCGACAAAGAGACCTCGGGTAAAAGGTCCTCAGGCGTTTTGTCACCTCTTTATCTTTGGAACTCTTATAACGCCCTTGTTGCAGAAATATCTACGAGTATTTTTTGTTCGCGTAGAGAAAACTGATGAAACGACTTCCTGCATTAATCTCATTTTCTCCTCAATTAACAATATATATTTAACGAAATTGTGTTATTTTTTCTTTCTCTCTTACTAAACTAACGAGCTATGAATTTCAGAGTAAAGAAAATTATCTCATATTGTAGAAATTCGATGTACATATTTTTACGGATATACATGTTCTAATGATTACTCATACCAAACTAGTTTTTCTATTCTTCAAAATGTCTGACTCTGAATAACACTGGTGCCTAAATCGAACGTGTTATTTTCTCCAAAATGATTATTCTCTCCATCAATTTGGCCTGTATTGAGATCCAGCTAATTGGAAACAAATTATTGAGGGGTTTCTGATATTTTCAACATTTTCTCAATATTAGTGCCAATTTAAAAAAGGTTTGCTTGTTCAAATAAGTGCACTATAAGTTACATATCACTAGTTTAATGTAGCGTATCCGACGCTGTTAACTGTTTCTAAAGTGTTTTCTTTTGTGGAAAATTTCTTTCATACTTCATTTCTTTCATACCTTGCTTTGTTCAAATATATTCTTGCAGTATCTGGCTTTGTACTTACCAATGAATAGAAGTAGCGGTTAATGTTATATTAATGGCCAATGACAACACACAATGGCCTTTTATGTTACCTCCATACGGGATTCGAACTGGTAGTATTTCAATTTCAAAATTATAAACGCTGTAAAAAATACTTGGTATTAATGATGCGAATAGTTAGAATTTAATACAGAATTTAGTACAGTTTTACGTTTTGTATTCTAACATGAACATAAATTAACTCCTGTAAACAGTTCTTCTGCATTATTCTCGAATGCTAATATAAGATCGTAATAATTAGTTCGTCAAATTTGCGCAATCTTACATTTGATTATCGTAAGTTGCTTAACATTACCATATTTTTGTCCCCTAATTCTTTAAGATTTTAAAACACCACAAACTCATTCTGATTTGTAAGTCAAATTAAATTGAAAATAGATCTTTGCACGCTTAAGAAAGGTATTCTTAGTGTTACTTATAGTTATTGTTTATTCGCATTTACTTGATGTTCCTCAAATTTAGTATTTCAAGATAATTTGCAAATTTATTATTAAATCACGCATGAAATACGAATATTATAATATAAAACAAATTCTGCTGCATGATTTTCATTTGAAATTGTTCTTTTGTCAACAATTCGAATTGCCATCCTAATGAGAAAAATTATAATGTCGCGGTCAGAAAATAACCACGGAGGACTGCGTTTAACCAACGCCACCTGTGAAGGTCTATTTAGGAGGCATTGGCATTATCACTAAGATCGCAGCGCCAAAACACGTTTTGGAAAAGTCTTTGAATCTTCTGACCGGATCCAAAAACAAATTATCAGTTCCCCATCAGATGACAAAGACTCGTCGAATGACTTCTCATACGTCTCGATAGGTGCACGGGAAGTGGTCTAGCCGCGAGTGACAGAACAGCTCACATCCACACCTACGCACACAAGAAGTTTCACTCAAATACTGTATAGGAATTTAGAGATACGATTTTCGTTTAAAGGATATAGCCGAATAAGGCGATGAAAACTGCCCACAAGCCAAATCAATAATCGTGGTGATATGAATGGTAATAAAAAACGCATTAGATTCCAAAAACGTCAGCTTCCTAATGCCATCTGTTGCAGGGATACGAGAAATGGGTTTTTCATCGACATACATCGTTATTAAAACGTGTCAAGTCTTTGCGTCTCCCATTTTTTTATTTTGTGTGAATAAAAAGTAATATAAAAAAATATTCTGTTCAAGCTGATCGATATTAAAACTTGCGATTCATAAACGTCGGTGTTAGTTACATCATATCCTTGGTATGAGGTCAAATGCCATGGAATTATCTCCGTTTATGAGGTATTCATGAATTTACACAAAGTATTGCATGACAGACTCAATAGAAGTAGTATAATATATGACTTGATAAAATACTTCATCGTTAATTGGAGTGAGAGCAGGCAATACATTTTGTCCTTCACTGATAAATGTGACCTAATTTATTGCATCGTTTAATATGAGTAGTTGGCTCATGTCTGCTGTTTGATAAATATCTTTTCATTGAGAGTTATTAAAATTACTGTCGCTGTCTTGACTTTGTTTCGAAAGAAGATTCATTGCGAGGTAGTCAAAACCATGTTTTAGACAGACTGCTGCAGTCGATTTCCCATTAAATATACCATAATGAATAACACCCAGACGTGCATAAACATGAATAATGTCATTGAAAAGGAAAACCGGAATCGATATGAAATTTCAGCCATGACTGGCCTTTTAAACTGGCCCCTAAAACACTCCATTATTCAGAAGTTAAAACATTGAAGACAAGATTAACTTAAAATACTAAATTAAAAATAATGCCCTTATATAATTAACTAATATTTTGAAAGAAGTTTAGGTTACACATTCTATTTCCACTTTTGACATTTTTTAAAATTTGATTTTTGATTTTTCTTCCACAATAACTTACTAGTATACTTTTTAATAGTTATTTATGAATCAAGGGTGGAAAGTCAGATTTGAAAGTCGCGGAAGACCGCGGTATTGTCTTTCTTGTTAATCGTGTATTTAATTAGCGGTTTGCGAATTATGTTCCACTTACGTCTTGGATATTAAATCAATAAAATTGAAAACATCATAAATATTAGAGCTATACACAAGAAAAATTGAAACCATAATAATAAAACAAGTTTTGTCATACCTGGGGCTCAGATTTGCTGAAAATACAGTAAAAATAAGGTATCATTAGCATAGAAATTTGTTAATATTATATAAAAACCAATAGATCCATGAATGTGAAGTCGAAAAATAATATGGCCAACTAGTATGACACAAGTTGATTTTACTTTCAATTCCTTATTTACATTAGTCACAGGATCATTAGAGTTTACATATGTATGGTATGACTCTAGTTGAGTATTTTTAATTAATCGTAGGTGCATCAGAGTTGACATATTTATCAAAGAGTACACATGACTGTGAAAAGTAATCACCAGGTTGTGCCCCAAAATTGCTAATTGACTAGTTGTTCATGAGTATTGGTGTGAATAACCATTTTTTGTTTCGACTGAAACCAATTAAAGTGACAGAAGTTTGTCTAATGACAACAGTGGAAGATATGTGTACGAGAAGTATAAAGAGATAATACTTGAAATATGACATCACCAAAGTAGTTGCGTACATACTCTCTTCGATTCTCTTCTAGGGTTTTATCGAACGAAACATACCGTTACTGATCAGTCGGGAATAAGATGCATAGAGGGGTTAGAGCCTTAGAGATTGCGATGGGAGAGACACAGTAGCGAAGGGGGCTGTGACCAAGCAAATGTCCAAAACAGGAAGCACTACTGTCTGTGTTTAACAGCGATATCATCGAAATATTGGAATTAAAAATGGAGAAAGGTTTCGAAAATCGTATAGATTATGAACGGAAAATATGCATTTGAGAATATAGCGTTTTGCTTGTTCTCAAAGGCATGTGGCACTCCGCATGTGGCATTCTCTAATATCGGCCGCCTAAAGCTTTACTACCCCTTCTCAGTTTCGAACTATCTTGAAGCTACAACCTTACTTTTGTGCCATGGATTAAACTTTTCTTTTGTAGAAAAGAAACTTTCACAAACATGATTGGGCATAAGTAAGAGATTTCAATTTATTTAGTGAAAAAAATTACACATTATTATTAAATGAAGGAACAAAAAAAGTTTGATACAGAAATTTCCAACTGTGCGGAGTTGTAATGACAACTACAATTTCCGGACAATAAGTTAAAATAATTTCCTTCACCCGCCGGCGAAAGATGAGCAACTATCTAAGATTGACGAGATAGGCGAAAGAGATTACAAATTATTCAGTGAAAGATATTACTGAAACTCATTACATGTAAGAACAAATATATATACATATTATATACAATCACAATGACAACTACAATTTCCCGACTGTAACTTGACATAACTTCCTTCAGCATCGAGCGACGGCTGGGCGAACTGTACCAAGATGACGAGGTAGCCGACGATGGTGCCCAGGAGGCTGACGAAGAAGCGCAGGTCGAGCGGGAAGAGGCCGCCCACGGAAATGCGCACGGGGCGCGCGCGCAGCTGCAGCAGAAACAGGCGCACTTGACGCTCCACTACGGGGCGGCCGCGCGCAGCCACCAGCAGCGCCGCCGCCGCCCCGCTGGCGCGCTCGCCCGCCGCGGCCTTCACCTCGCCCGCCGCCCACGCCAGCATCGCGCACATCCCCACAAACCACAGGCCTCCAAACGCGATGGCGAACGAAGCAAGAGGAGTATTCGTTTTGGCGGCAAGTATTAGGTAGCAGAAGCAGACGGTAGATAGTAACAAAGAGTACGCAAAAAGTAGTAGAATAGGCACATTGGATATTGCGTTGATAACTGAACACGCCTCTTGAAGAAGTAAATGCGTTTCCCTCAAAGAATCGATGCAATCAGTAATCATAACATCCTCATTCAAGGAACATCGCGGTGATGATTCTCTTCGGTGAGTAGGATTCGCTACATTGCAATTCTTACATACGTAACTGAACAGTTCATATCGTTTTCCTTCAAATTGAAGATTGGACTTTTTTCGGAGATATTTGGTAAGTCTTTCAACATCTTTATACAGTGCATCAAAATAATTTTTCGTAATAATTACAGAAGAACAGATTAACTGGCACACAACACTGACAAATCCAAATGTCCAAATCGAATGAAGAGGCGCAAGAAAGGTCATTTTCAACACCAACGTACCAACACAAGATGTAATTAAAATTCCACTTACGTAGATTACCAACGTAACATTACCGCAGCATCGGAAGTACCTGGTGAGTTGTTGTCGATCGCAGGAAGTACTGCGATTTTCTAATTTGTGAAAAATATCCAAAAGTTTCTGGTAATGAGCCACTGTTTTGTTAGTCAAAGGCCTTAACATACCATAAAGAGGAAAGACGATGCTAAACGTTTCAGTTGCGACAATTAGTGTTAAAAATAGAGATGTCTTCGCCATATCGGTGAAAGGACCTTGCATGGCACTTGCAGGAAGAAAGAAAGCACTTACGGAAAAAAATGCAAACACGGCAATTCCCATTACACTGAACATTAGTCCTAGTTTACTGCGCTGGAGTTTTAATGATGGAGTTACAGTATAAGGCAAAACCCCCAATACTTTTGCTGACAGAAGAATAGGTACTAGACCTCGTATATTCTTTGGAAGAGACATACTTGTCATGTTGTTCTTGAAGCTTTGGAAATCACTCTTGAATGTTTAACATTCAAATACAGCTCTAGTACTTACTTATTGTCCTATATAATTGTAGTATTTCATTTTTATACACAAATTTAATGTATCTACGCATTTCACAACCTTCAAATATATCAATTTGCCATATAAACATTAGAATTATGTTTTTAGAAATAAGACAATGGACAATAACTTAACACATATCAATGCATACTTGCTAGTTAGTTTATATAATAAGCAGCAATTGCAAATATAATTTTTCTTCACTACTCTAATACTTATTTAAGAGTTGAAATTCTTTTAGAAGCAGTTATCACACGTTCATATTTGAATGTCTTCTTGAATGCTTCAAATGAAAATTCCTGGTTTAATTAAAACTCGTTTCAAATTAGTTAAAATGATTCGGGAGTTATCCATAATTTTGAGTTACTGTGTTATTAAAACTATTTAGTGTCGATTTCTTACATAAAAATTGGCACCAAAAAGTCAAACAACTTCATTGAAATTTCGTTCGGTTATCAAACGAAACAATTCCATTCCCAGTTACTCGTATATGGTTCGAATGAACTTACTCGTTTGTCATTTTAGAAATACTAATCAACATCACACTTATTATTGATTGACATTCTTCATTAAATGTGTCAGTTTTACAACAGTCTTCTCTGTATTGAGTTTTAATTTCATAAATTAAAAATACGTCTCTTTAATAATGACTTTGAAGTCGTTGAATGTAGAATTCTTTTCTTATAGGCTCTACGTAGTAATTTTCTGTCAAGGGGTTTGCTACATTACCCTCAAGAACGTCATCAATATGTTGTATCAACACTACAATTACGTTTCCAAATAATTTTTTGCTTTTTAGTATACGTAGTACGTACACGCGAAATATGTTACGTAATAATGCGAAAAATTGATTTCGAGATATAAATGGAAGTACACGTTTGGGGGACCCGTAGCATTAACGAACTTATTATTTTCCACACGTTTGTCCGTCAACAACCCTAGCGAATAAACTATTCTTAGGATTCACCCCATGAAACACTCCTCAATTAATCTGGCACAACTCAAAGCCTTACGATTTTGGCCATGTTAAGCTCCTTAAAGTTCCCTTTTATTTAAATACGCACCTGCAGCATTATCAAAATTTTCTCAAAATTGTCTCCACTTTTTTCATTAAATTTCTTGTAAGCAAAAGACATAATAATACATTTATAAGATTGCATATGTCCTATTTGTTCTGCGAACCCTGAATTTTCCAAAATCGCAAAAATTTTGTTTTTGGACTGATTCCTTTAACTATATTATTGAAGGCAGATATGTTTTCTTCCAATGAAATTGGTTGTTTTCAATAAGTACTACTTTAATAAATTTAATTTACTTTTTGTGAGAATGTTGGTACTTTTTGCGCAATTTTAAATGAAGTGGAGACACTACTAACTGGTGGATATACCGAATGGCACTATTTAGTTTTTTTCTTTGTATTGGATTACTTTTTCAGTAGTGCCAAACCTCGTTCCCGGATGGTACCTAAAAACAGAAACTAAAAACATATTTTTTCACTTTTCTCAGCTTTAAGAATATTATGTAAAAGGAAAGCGTCGTTTCAGCCTTTCTATAAATGCGCAATTTTGAGTTGGAAATCATTTGAAACACTTGTACTCACAAATATGGATGCAAATGCAGATGCAAAAGCAAATGTATAAGAATCACACGTTATGTGAATATTAATGATCTGAAAACGTTTCGTACTATTAGTGCTACTACGGCACATACTTCCTCGAATTAATTCTAACTTTTGCAATTTTTTAAAAATTAAGAATGATGAAAATGAAACATATGCCATAGCGTGTTTCAATTAAGCAGAGGAAAACGTTAAAGAAAGAATTTGATGCCATTTCTCAATATTAAAAAAAAATTGTTTGGCGAAACGATGCGGGGTTGGGTTGCGGGACGGGGAGCAAGACGGAAATATAAATTATATTTTTAATTTAAAATATCCTCGGTCCTTTTTCCTTTTTAAATACTCTCCATCATACTCAGAGAGAAACAGCGTAAAATATTCACATTAGGGGTTCAGTGAATTAAAAATATATTTTATAAATTCGCAAATTACAGTTGAGAACGTATAATTATGGGGCTCAGAGAAAATGAAGCTAAGAGTCATGTTGTGGAAAAATAAAATAAGAGCATAATTAGGTACTAAGTGTATTAGAGAAACAATATTTTAGCGCTACTGAATACAATCGCTAATATCGTAATGGTAGAAAGCACATTCAAGAGGCACTCCAGTATTGTTCACTGTCCCTTTTACCGATTTGAATGCACGAGTTATAAAAAAAATAATATTATCTTTCGCAATGGAAATTTCTGAATGCACTTCTTTCGCTGAGTGTTCTGTGACGGTCGCGGGGACAGCGAAAGGCATTATTGAACGCGCGCCGGTCGACAGCCCCCACGGAAACAATGAAGTACAAAAATAAATTTTAATTAACTAAGTAAAAAATGAAGGGAAATTGTTTTCTCAAAGTTTTTGTCCTTTAAAATCCCCAGACTTCCTACCATTAAAAAAATCACAAATTGGTGTATTTGCTTATTTTAAAAATAAATGTTATTAATAATAATATTAATAATAATAATAATAATTGAACATTAAATACAATAATAACGCATTTTTGTGATAAGTAATCTGAAGGAATTGTATGGATAAAATATCATATAAAAAAATTAAACTCGAGTTTTCATTGTCAAAATTATTAACGTGAAATTGTGAAAATTACATATTCTGTTGTAATATTAAAATTTTCCAAATAAGAAAATTAGACAGACGCAACAACTTTGAGCTTTCAAAAGTGGCAACTTAGATGTATGAAATCATATGAGAGAGAATGAGTTCGGTAATGAATAATTACAAGCTTTGTGTAAAATTTCATGAAAATATTTACGTCTTGGGGGCGCGAAGAGGTTGCTAGCCGTCGAATATAAAAGCCAGCCACAACCATAATAGAGACCTTTCTCTACTCACCCATCCACCAAGATGCCAACGTCCCTCCACTGGTGAATAAGCATTCGGTTCTCTTTCCAATATATCCGAAAAGGTTATCGTTTGCTGAATAACTTATCGGTCCTCTGACAACTTCATTACGTTTACTGTTGTCCACGTCTGCTACATAAGTTTACGTTGACATTAAACGAGATATGACATTGGCGTCAGAGAAATCTGAATAATCTATGAGTCCACATATTTAAAGGTTATTAACCACTGGTGAACCTGCAACTGGTAGGGAGATAAAATCAATTTCCACACGTGTATATTTTGTTCAAAGACAAGCTATCGGTGCTCACCGAGGGCAATAGCCTAGCCACATGCAGCAAACGAGCTTAGAGGGCCTGCATCATTGTAGGAGTTCGATTGCCGAGAAAAAGGAGGGTTTGTTATTGGAAAAGCAATCTTATGAAAAGGGAAATGTAGTGTTTATAGGCTCTTTTTCCGGTAAAGAGATGAAGTTGGTTAACACAAATATCGTAAAGAGAGATAGCCGTAAAAAAACTCTGCAGTTTAATTTTTAAATGGTTAAAAGAAATCTTTTTATATATTAAATTGAGTGAGACCATGAAATAAGACTATGTTTACTGCGCTACGTAATTCCCTCCATCATGATTTCTATAACAACTTAATCCTGCCCCATTCAAGATTATCAAAAAGAAAAGAATAAGAAACCAAACAGATATGGCACAGTCCGACAAGCAGTTTCAGTAGGAATGGTTGGTGGAGATGAATTGGTTTTTGTACGCAGTTCATATGAACTTTTTTATTGAGCGTGTATGAAAGTGATGACTGCAAAAAAGGGGTAGCAGTTCATTATGTTATCATTATTAAAACGTAAATTTTGTGTTATCGTTGAGAAGACGTGAACTAAGAAGAAGAAAGTTTATTGTAATACGTCTTATTAATAAATGGACTGATTTATAAAAGAAAATTCCATTTTCAAAATATATTTTATTGTCAATTTACATTTAGTGTGTAATTTTATCATAGTTGAATGCTGTCATTATCGTGGAGCATGATTGCTGAAAATTTGTTTGTAACAATAATTTTCCTCTTACACTCTACGGTGCAAAGTAGTATATCAATATTAAACAAAATTAAATATTTTTAAATCGGAATGTAATTGTAAAATGGTAGCATTAATGATTGTCAGAACGATTACCTTAAAATAGGTTTATTGATTCTCAATAATAATAATAATAATAATAATAATAATAATAATAATAATAGTAATAATAATAGTAATAATAATAGTAATAATAATAGTAATAATAATAGTAATAATAATAATAATAATAGTAATAATAATAATAATAATAATAATAATAATAATAATAATAATAATAATAATAATAATAAAGTTGAATTTTAATATCAGGTTAAATTTAAAACGACATTTATTTCCGAAAGTGCAAAATAGCATTTATCCTTGTTTTTCTCTAAACCCCACAGTTGTGAAATAAAGTACAATAACATGATATTTACATACTGCAATCCGCTCAAATCCCACTCTTCAAAACTAATAATAATTTATTCTAAAATATTAGCATCTAATTTTCCCCTACTGTTGCTTGCTCAGTATTTATAACTATTAATTAATTTATTTCGCTTCTGTTAGTTTAGTAAACGGAATCATTCACGTGTCACTGGGAAAATTATATACGCACGTCGAATGACTTTGCCATACGGGATTTCCAGCATGGACATTTTACGAAGGGAATTTCGTGTATTGGCTTTGAACTATTTAAGTAAACAAAGCACGATCATCTTTCCCAAAACATTGTAATATTTGTTTCCACCAATTCACTTACAAATTCCGCAACTTCGCTGTGGCCGCCACAAATATACAACGACAAAACATCAAAATAATATAACAATAAAAATCATCACATTCATGCACTAAAAAGCATTTATTTCCTCCCTCCTAAACAGTTATCTCCTCCTTATGAAATCATTTCAAACGTTTATACATTTTCACCAGCAAGCTTGGCCGACGACATGTGGAAATAACTTTCCTCTTTCGTAGCTCCATTCCATCTTGTTGCTGGAATTAACTCAGATTTTCACTTTAAGTCCGAATTCTAATAATATACGAAATTTCTATTCCATTTCCGATTCGCCCTCTTACTTTAAATTATCATTACTGTGTTTTATTAATTATGCGACCTGAACTACCCCGCCAGCTCACTTCCCTGTTTTCTCGCGATTAAGCTCGTTCTGTTCCGCAAGTCAATAATGCCCACCTTTGAATTGTCTTCTTCGTGACTCATAGCGTCCTAAAAGTGTATCTTCTTGCTAATAACTGCGCATCTCCTTCAGCTCTCTAGTATCCGTATTATTTTCCATTGCTTTTTATTTAGTACACATATCATAGTATTTATTTGTTTTTCTATTTATTATTTATAGTATGATTCGCGGAAATTCCCCACCCATCCGCAAATGAACTCATTTCATTTTCCACTGTTTTCCTAAACCGATCTCTTCCTACTGTCATTCTTTATACATATTCAATTTCGATCGTCTATATTGACATCTTTTGTTGCTTTCCTGTAGGTTATTTTTAAATTTGTGTGATGGTTTTTAACACAACCTTGGACAATCCACCACAATACTGTAACAATAACACACGCTTTATAAAGGAGTTTCTGATTCTACCTTCTCATATACAATCTCAATGACAACTGCAATTTCCGGACCCTCCCTTATTAAAACTTCCTTCAGCGTCGGGCGACGGCTGGACGAACTGCACCAAGATGACGAGGTAGCCGACGATGGTGCCCAGGAGACTGACGAAGAAGCGCAGGTCGAGCGGGAAGAGGCCGCCCACGGAAATGCGCACGGGGCGCGCGCGCAGCTGCAGCAGAAACAGGCGCACTTGACGCTCCACTACGGGGCGGCCGCGCGCAGCCACCAGCAGCGCCGCCGCCGCCCCGCTGGCGCGCTCGCCCGCCGCGGCCTTCACCTCGCCCGCCGCCCACGCCAGCATCGCGCACATCCCCACAAACCACAATCCGCCCAACGCGATCATGAGGGAAGGAAACACAGTGCTGGATTTGGTTGCAAGTATTAGGTAGCAGAAGCAGATGATAGCTAATAACAATGCGTACGCAAAAAGTAGTAGAATACCCACGCTGGACATTTCGTTGATTACTGAACACGCCTCTTGCAGAAGTAAATGCGTTTCCCTCACAGAAACGACGAAATCGGCAATCAAAACGTTCTCCTCCAACAAATTTTGCGCTGATGATTCGCTTCGGTCTTCGTGATGTACTACTCTCAAGCTCTGTCGTACGTAACTGAACAGTTTATATCTCCTTGTGTCAAATTGAAGATTGAACTTTTTTCGGAGATGTTTGGTAAGTTTTTCAACATCTTTATTCAGTGAATCAAAATAATGTTTTATAATAATAACAGAGGAACAGTTTAACTGACACACAATACTGACAAATCCAAACGTCCAAATCGAATAAAGTGGCGACAGAAAGTTCATTTTCAACACCAACGTACCAACACAAGACATAATTAAAATTACAATTACGTAGATTACCAACGTAACATTACCGCAGCATCGAAGGTACCTGGTGAGTTGTTGTCGATCGCAGGAAGACCTGCCATTTTCTAATTTGTGAAAAATATCCAAAAGTTTCTGGCAATGTGCCATATTTTTCCTTGTCAATGACCAGAATATACCTTGAAGTGGAAAAAGAATACTAAACGTGACGGCTGCTAGAATCAGTGCTGAAAATAGGGGTGACTTCACCATGCTGATGAATGGGCCTTGTATGGCACTTCCAGGCATAAAGAAAGCACTTGCGCAAAACGTTGCAAACACGGCAACTCCCATTCCACTGAATATTAGTCCTACTTTACTGCGCTGGAGTTTTAATGATGGAGTTACATTATAAGGCATTACCCCCAATACTTTTGCTGCCAGAAGAATAGGTACCAGACCTTGAATATTGTTTGGAAGGTACAACATTTTCATGATGTTCTTGAAGCTTTGGATACCACTCTTGAAGTTAATGGTTTCTATTTCAATTGCAGCTCTAGTATCTATTTATTGTCCGATATTACAGTAACTTATTTATGAACATTATTTTTGTTGTTATTGTTATTATTTCTGTTTCAAAACATTTTACAACCGTCCAATTCCATTTACCAAAAAAATATTGTCACTGCAATGTAATGTTTTTATGAATAATACAATGGTAGAAAATTTATATTGAACAAAAAACGACGCGGCGTCACCCGGACAGCTTGGAAGTCAAGAAAATTTAATTGACAACAATGGCCATTTCTTGTTTCTTTTTTCATTTTCAACAACAATTACAAATCTTCAATTTTTCTTGACTAATTTAATGCTCCATTAAGAGCTGAAATTCCACCAGAATCAGTCATCATAGAGCGATAGTTGAATGTGGAGCTTCTTTAGATTGCTTAAAATGAACATTCTAGTTCCAAGCATAAAATACCAAATGCATCTACGACATTTTAGAAATACTTTGTCGACATTTTAGAAATACTAATCAATATCAGCCTTATTTGATTGCTATTCCTCATTAAACGAGTCACTTTTATAATAGACGTCCTTGAGTTGATTTTTAATTCAATGAATAAAAGCACAATGTCACTTCAGTAATGCTTTGGAAGTCGATGAATTGATATATAGAATACATTACGGCTGCTGTATCTTCTCTTTATAATACCGCATTTCTACATTTTGCTTTCTCATATACGCACGTGCAAACATAGCATAGAATAATATAATACTACGAACAATTATTCCTTCAAAATCGTCTCAGTGTGTGTACCTGTATGAAGAGGAAAAGCTCAGGCAGGCAGAGTTCGCTTGTTACGGGGGAGAAAATACGTCATGTTGTCCCCATGTTGTCGTGTGCTCTTTCCCCCAAGCAAGGAAATTGAAGTAGTAAGTCGAAGCATGAGGACACCGTTAGCTAGCCCGCAAAGTTGGACAATCGACCCAAAATACCAAATTCATACATAATAAAATAAGAAGAAGATAAATACTTCGAATACAAAGTAATCCATTTTCTTTTGTAATATTTAATTAAGTTAATGCTAATGTAGTGTTGTCGTGATTATTAAAGGATGAAATGATTCAAGTTGTCTTTATCAACGTAGATTTATTCAGAAAGATGGCTTTCGACGACTTTGCCATTATAAATCTACAATTAATTATAACTTTATTTCTGTATTGTTCCTCTCTTTTACATTGGTAAAGAATTTTTAAATGTATTTACGTTAAATTCAGCATTTGTATTAATTGTATTTTTGTATTTTCTTCTTGTTTATTACGTTTTTAGATTTTAATTAATTTTATATGATTCTAGACTTGTGTTGACGGAAAGTAATCTGAACAAATCTAAGCTGACAAAGATAGTTTTTAACTATTTAATTCACTCTATCCTGTAATCTTCTATATTGAAAACGAAGTCCCCGATCTGGTCTGTACATCTAATAACGATCGACTGGATTTCAGAACAGTTTTCATCATTAATTAGAACGTTTATCTCTGTAGTTTTTTGTAGAAAACGCCATCAATATCATGTAAGGTTGCCTGAGTATTTATTATTAACAAAATTGTAATAATAGTAGGGGCAGCGTGTGCTTTTGTTATGGTCTCACCTTCTTACTTAAGATTCACCGCCGTCGCATTGTGTCGTAAAAATCTGAATGATCTTTGCTAGCACGAATTTCCACTTGTACATTGGGTTCTCACTCGAATTCGCGTTGACTTCACCTCTTAGCGCTTCAAATCAGAAAAACAAATAGTTCCAATGGCAAGAACGGAGCGGGGCGGAGCAGCATAGGCAGGGGGGGTGGCGTGACAGGGGGTTGGTGCGGTACGGAATGCAGTAAGGCGGAGATTTAAATTATATTCTTCAATTTATATATTGTGATGGCCCTATGTACGTGGGTGCCAAGTACGTAATGCTCGACAACATGGTGGTCATGCAAAGTATCATCTCACACGCCGTGTGCCCGATACCGTAATGGATTTCATGCCGGTCGTGCGGAAATGTTTATAAATGGGCGTCATGCGTTCCTACTCCGATTGTAGAGAATCCAAGAAGTGGTCTGCTCTCGTGTGAAAGGATACAAATGCTTACTACGCTACTTTTAATACCGGGCCTATGAATTTAGATGTTATCCATCAAAGCAGCCGAAACACGTTTATTGAACTTGGATATCACTTTACATTTAAAAAATGCCACTATTAGACTAGAATTCCTTCTGTGTGGAAAATTAACAGTTTTTTACTATGGACCGTGTCTACAGTGATTGCAGATTTGATGTTACCTCATTTTGCAGAATTGCAAGTTCGCATGGCCGTCAGAGGTGCTCGCGTCAGACGATGCTCCGGTGAACATGAAAGCGCGTACCAGTCAGGAAGCAGTCACGTTCTCGCGTTACTCTGATGTAGACATCAGTCAGTGGCACGTGACCGTGCTCGCGGCGAGGTCCCACTTTTGCGGCGATGTCGATGGGAAGAAAGTCCGTTAAGAAGCGCCGGATAAGTCCGTTAAACGTCACCCCCTCGCGTTAAGGTGATGATGATGGCAAGCAGCGTACCTCCGCGGGTACTTTTCGGACGGTAGCGTGGCACGTCCGCAGCACGGAAATAATTCCGATTTAAGTTGGCACATGGTCGGACGATTTAGAATGACCGGTACGGTTTGTTCGTATTCTGCCGAATGGTGGTCAATCAGTGCTGAGACTGTTCTTGGAGATGTTGCAGTGACTGAATCCGCTGTTAGTGGAGCAAATTTTGACAGAGTGCATCGGCAAAGTAATGACCAAAAATGTGTCGGCAGAGGAGTGATACAAAGTGTTGTCTCGGCGGAGTATTGACCAACAGTGTTTCGCACTTTTCTCACCTGGGGCTCCGTTGCCATGCTATCATCCCGCCCATCTTGTAAGCGCCGTTGATCGACTACGTGTGTGAACTGTCGCTTTATTGGCTGTTTTCACGTATTCTAGAACGTCCTATCGTTGATGGATTGTGGATTGGTAAGGGGCGATTCCTACTCCGGTGACCTATTTTTGGAGGCTTTTCATTGGCCTTTATTGTGCGTTCTCGGCCGTGGAGTGGAAAATCGGCGATCGTCTGCCGCTTGTCGCTACTGTGAAAGAGGTATTAGTCGTCCTGACAGATTAGGGACCACGGAGCTACTTAGCGGTGTTGATTTGGCCTTCCACGGTGCCGCAGATGTGAAATGTAGAGAACAAAGACTGTGTAATGCTTGTCCCAACACATTGCAATATTTATGTAATTTAATATACCATGCGTTTACTCTTTCTAATATTCTCAAACATCCCTGGATTGAAACCGTGCAAAATCTTCCCAATGTGGGTTCAGTGGATTAAGAATACATTTTCTATTGTAAAATCAGATATTACATGTGAGCACTAATAACCTAAGACTGAAAAAAAACGACGCCAAGTGACATTTACCTTTATTATATTTATCTACAAAAACTAATATTTTTTTTTTTTAAATCTGAAAGTAATTTCAAAATCATATTGATATAAAACATAGCTAGAATGATTACCATAAAATAGGTTGTGATGAATCTTCATAATAATGATAGTAGATTTTAACTTAAAATTAAAAGTTCTCAAAAAGTTAATATCACTAGCCTCAGTTTTGTCAAACCCCCATATTATTGTGAAATAAATTACAATAACGTCATACTTACTTACCGTATCAATACATAATTTCCAGCTCTATCATATCACATACAATCACAATTACAAGTACAATTACCCGAGAGTCCGTTAAAAGACCTTCTTTCATCAGCCTGCGAAGGCTGGGCGAATTGCACGACGATAACGATGTATCCGACGATGGTGCCGACGAGTCCTACGAAGAAGCGCAGGTCGAGCGGGAAGAGGCCGCCCGCGCAGAAGCGCACGGGGCGCGCGCGCAGCTGCAGCAGAAACAGGCGCACTTGACGCTGCACTACGGGGCGGCCGCGCGCAGCCACCAGCAGCGCCGCCGCCGCCCCGCTGGCGCGCTCGCCCGCCTCCTCCGTCACCTCGCCCGCCGCCCACGCCAGCAACGCGCACATGACCACGAACCACATGCCTCCGAACGTGATGGGCAAAGAAACAGAAGTGAATTTGGGGCTGACTATTTGGTAGCACAAGCAGATGGTGGCTATTAGCAGAGAGAATGCGTACAGCAGAAGAATGGGCATACTGAAGATTTCGTCGACAATTGAACAACCTTTTTGTATCAATAAGTGCGTATCCTGCAAGTCAGCGACCAATTCCGCAATCGTAGCATCATTTTTTATTGAATGTTGCTGAGATGATTCGAGTTGGTCATCGAAATGTGCTACATTCAAATTCTGACGTACGTAATTAAAGAGTTTATATCTGTCTCTTTTAAATTGAAATTTGAAATTTTTGCGAAGCCGTTTGGTAAGCTTTTCTATTTCTCCATTTAGTGATTCAAAATAATATTTCATAATAGTTACCAAAGAACAGAATAACTGAAAAAACACGCTAACAAATCCGAAAGTCCATATTGAGTATATTGACGAAATTAACGAATTATTCAGCTTTGATATTCCAATACTGGAACTAACTGTAATGACTAGGATATAGATCACCAACATGAAAATATTGCACCATCGAATGAATGTGATGTGTTTTGGTAGGTTCCAAGAACTACGATTTTCTAGGTTCTGAAATATATGCAAGAGTTTCTCATAACGGACCATATTTCTCCGTGTCAAAGATGAAGAAATACCTTGAAGAGGGAAGATAATGCTGAGCATTACAGCTGCACAGATTAGTAGTAATAATAGAGATGACGTAGGCATGTTATAGATTGGTCCATGGACTACACTCATTGGCAGAATTAAATTGATTGCTATAAAGATTATGTAAATAGCAATTCCGATTGCACTGAATATTAATCCCGCTTTGCTGCGCCGGATTTCCTTTCTTGTTGTTAAGGTGTAGGGCAATACCCCCAAGATCTTTGCTGCGTTAAGTGCCGGTACTATTCCTCTTAAGTTATTTGGAAGATGCAAACAATTCATGGTTATATGCTGCAAAGTTTCGAATTTGTTTTCAACTTCTGTTCCGATTTCCAATTCTGCGATAGTACTGATAATTATTTGGTATTATCGTAGTAATAGAATCATTCAATCACATAACAATCATGCATAGCATTTATCAAAATAAGTTTATATTCTTATCAAAATATTCCTGTATGATTGTCGTTACCGTATGTGTATACATTGTACTTCGCTCAAATACATTCACTTACTTGCTACCGTCGGTAACCACAACAAGACCTTACAATAGTAATCAATATAAGTCTCATTTATTATCAGACATTAGATGTCAAGCATTTACTATATACGAAGCTCATCACATTGTATGTTTGAATTTAATGAATGGAAAACACAAATATCACTTGAATAATGTATTTGAAATGTTTCAACTTACGTAATGAATTCTTCTCTTGTATGCTGTGCATTCAATAATTGCGCATAGTAATACTTGTAAAAGTTGCTAAGAAATAATTTTGCAATAAAAAAGTGGTGCATAGTAATAGCCAGAGTCTCTATAACAAAACTTACTTTCTCGCAATATTGGAAATAGTTACGTAGTATTGAAATACATAATTGTTTTTAGTGTGGCAGCAATTGTACTTTTGAAGTGTGATATATTTGCGATGGAAGATTATCTATTTTTACTTCTTTTGCAATGACAACGAATGCTCCTGGTAGTACAATTAGAGATGATCCTGTGTCTGTAATATCGTCTTAATGTAAATTTATCAATGCCTCGCAACGAAAAGCACCTTCTACGTCAAAGAATAAAGCAACTTGAAAAATGTATTCTCCTGCTGAGATTAGGCTTGCGCTTGTTTCAGCTTCTCTTCACACGTTTTCTTTCAGCTTCACACGTCTTCATATTGGTCGCCAAAGATCTCTCTTATCTCCACGTTTATAGCTTAATGCTAGTTTTGGCAATCTCGCATTTGCCATTCTTTCGACAAGAGCATAACATGTCCCTGGTGCCTGGAAAGTCTCTCCGCAGAGGTACTTTGCTGGTGAGAGTACAGGAATTATGTTGGTAGCACGAGTTGCAGATTATAACAAAAGAAAACGTAAATTGCGTACCATGGAGGTGACATAACCAACCTCTGACAAGTTCCGCAAGTTAAGCCAGTCCTCCATATTGATTTTCCCAAAACTCTTCTGTCAAGCACGATAATAAATGGGTAGTACCTATTTTTAAATGAAATTTAATAATCGAAGAAATATTGAAGAGTAAAAAAATAAAACGTAGAAGCTTAATTACAAATCGAAGGATAATTGTAGTCTTTTCAGTGTGTGAAAATCAAAATAAACTGAAACTTAAAACGTCAAGAATACGACACTACTAAATGTGCTTTTTCTGCCGTTGAGATTTCTTTAAAAAAGTATGCAAATAAAAACTTAACACTGCTAACATTCTGAAGTAGCATGTGTTGCACAAATTGTTACGAAATATTGTTAGAATTATTGTCACAACAATCGAAGTCTGGCTACCGTACCAACTTTATGACTTAAAATAAGCACATTGCCTTTCTGTACTATTACTATTTCATTTTACTATTTTCTTATATAAACATTAACACTCTCACCCGAAGCGCACGTCCTAAAGTTTGGAGTTTGAAGATGGACCAGTAATACAAATGGTGTCAACATTGTGCAAAACGTTCGGATTTCTTTGTAAACAGCCGTCAAATATAATAATGTTATTTATCCTTTTGAAGAGATCTCCAGTGAATAATTATTCCTGAACAATTTACTTATTTTAGGTGTCGTAGAAAATGGGCTAAAATTGTCGGAACTGCGAGTTTCAACAAGCGTACGTATCTTAAAGAAGCTTCATCAAAATCCTCTTCTTGAAAAAGAACCGAGCTTTACTTCCTCTGTGCTAGGTCGCAAATCGTCTTTTCGCACAACTCTAATCTAAAGTGGTCTCCTCTTTTCTATGAAGAGAAGAATCCAGAAAATTAAACATCATCTTACAAATTTCTCCAAACTATATAAAGCAACTACTTACATGAGAAAAGTATTTCACGCCTTCCCCGAATGATTTGTACATCAGTACGTCTCACAGCCGATCCCGTGGCCGAGATCGCTAAGGCAGTAGTGCCGTAGCAATCTCGTACCGAAAGATCGCGGGTTCGAGTCCCGCCTCGGGCATGGTTGTATTGTGTTCGTCCTTTCATCCCCTATCATCATCATCATATCAGGGAAGGCAACGGGAAACCACCCTGAATAATTTATCCCAAGAAAACCCGTTATGGGTCACCTAACTTCCGTATATGGAAGACAGGACAAAAGAAGAAGCCTCACAAGTAACCATGACGAAATTTTACGAAAACTTTTTAAGCCGATCAAGGCTAGAAATGTTAAAAACTATTTTAATTACACACTCCAACACGAGGACACCTACATTTTAGGCACAGCAATGCGGTGGATCGTTGCTTCAAGTTTGTGACGTCATGCCTTCTCCCGGTATTCCTAGCTTCATGTTTTTTACTCATTGCAATCATAACATATACTGGAAGTGTTGTCTCCATCACTTGTTTCTACATGATCCGCTTGTTACCAACAAAAATACAATTTGTAATAGGAGGCCCTGACTCGGTTCAGTGCGGAGCTACTTTTCTGGCGCACGTTATTATTCTCTAGCCATGCATCATGTGCGGCACATGTATTAGTACGGGTCGCTCCATCTTGATGTTGTTAACTACGAATTTATAGAGTTCATTGCCTTTAGTTTGATTTCTAATCCCATACCAAACAGGCATATTGCAACAGGGGGTCGCACCAGCTATTTCGGTAAACGTCACGGGCCGGTTTCCAACGGAATCCATTCACCTTCTTTTCGATGAGTGACATCAGATGACCGTAGAGCAGCGGGGGCGGTAACGCGTTCCTTGAACTTTCTGTCATAAACTTTGCCGACGCGACACATACACGAGAATGATTAAACGTCGTTTGCAGGTAAATTAGCGGTGAAGCGAGACGGATTTGACGGCGTTCACTCGACAAAGTTCATCAATTCTTGAGCGACCAGTCCCGAGTCGGACCTCCCCGCCCGATCATTTCTCTGCAGCGTCAATCCTAACTCAATTACACTTGTTCATGCGTCCATCCCGTCTCGTGCCGGTTTCAAGTCTTTTTCTCGCGACTATCTCGTCTCGGGTCGATGTCCAATCTTAGGCCCGTGCGTCCTGCTCCTAAGCAACAAGTTATGTTGCCCCTTCTTTTTCTTTTTAAGTCGGTTTTGATTGAAAACGCAGTGGTATGATGCCAACTCTGCGTTCTACTTTCTAACAGTATACCAAAAAAAATGTTTTCACCGCTTTGGAATTTTTCCACGCGGCAAGTGGCACTTCGTAAAAAATAATAGTATTTCCAAGTAGACTCTACTGAATGGTGCCGGTGGGTTGGCATCTACGTCTATGAGGTGTCCCGGTGGCGGTCTCATCAAAGACGGATTCCCCTTAAGCCGGTATGTTTGGTGACACAAACAAAAATTGTTTAGAATACATCACAGAATTGAGGTAAAGGGTACGGGTGGGTCATAAACCTGCTCAGTGTTCGATGTGGAATCTGAGGCTACCTCTATGCATTGTCAGCACTGGGAGTGTTTCCTATGCCTGGCAGACAGTGGCTGCTTTGTAAGGCACGGGGGCATGTGTAATTAGGGACGAGGGGGAGCGCGCGGTCGAGACCCTCGGGTGACGCGGCGATGAATCGTCGTTGCCACCTACGATCGACGTTGATTGTCTATTCTAAATGTAGGTTACTAACTTACTACTAGGTTGATTGTGTATCCTAAGTGTGTTTAGTTACCGCGAGTGAGTTGTTTTGATATATATATATATATATATATATATATATATATATATATATATATATATATATAATCATTCACCATTCCTTATAATGAGGAATTATTAATTATTTAACTTTGCCCTGTCTTTCTAAATTCGTGGGATGCGGATGCGGAAAAGAGTAGGTATTGTCAGGAATATCAGTTAGAGTGTCTAGTGAAGTGAAAGTACTTATAAATAGTAGCTTTAATATTCGAGTAGGTTATGTTAGGATTAGGTGCAAATAGTAATAGGGTTAGCCGGTATGTGGTGCCCTGAACAAAGGACGCCAAAGGATCTTTTGGAGGGAAAGGAGAGTTTCGGCGAGGCCATAGAAGTGATCAGAGGTGTGCGTTATGTGTGTGAGAGAGCATGGGCTGTAATCGCCAGTATTTTGGTAATCACAGGAGATTTTTAAAACCCTAAAATTAAGTGCTTTCAGTACTGCGTCACATTTAATTCTACATTCACTTTACAGCATTAAGTAAATAATTGTGAATTGCATAGCCTATTCGCAGCTCGCCCAGTAAAAAACTACAAACACAGCAGGTTTATGGGGTCAATGTCCAGACCACCCAGTCAGATGTCCTTGGTGAGGCAGACAGATAAGCGGGCAATCCTGGGCGGCGTTGGCCTGCAGAATCGCTACTCGAAGCTTGCCAGACAGAGTTAGAAATCAGAATGAATGTATATCTCTACCTAGCCATGGAAAATCCTCCTCCTACTCCTTCACCGGCTAGGTAGCCTTCCATTCGTTCTATTTGAAGAAATGATGTCGGAGTGGAAAATAACTTTGTTCAGTCAAATATTGGTGAATGTCCGTTTAAATTATTTGTGAAAGTAGCTAGTCTTCTGAATATACTAACTATATAATTTCGTTCGGGGATGTATCTAAGCCCTGGCATCATGTAACGACTGGGCCGAGCAGTTTAAGCTGTTAAGTGAATGTCAGACTCCATTCCAAATTCCCCTCAGTCAAAAATCCCAGAATTACGAGAGCGAATTTACTAATAGACTATCAGTGTTCATTAGTTTTTATACACGTCTTTATCATAGAATACACAGCCCACACTGGTGGATTTGTACCAACTTTTTTGCTTCCTCACTAAAATACACCAGCAGGACATTCTCTCTTTCATTTAATATCACTTTATCTTTACATCAAATTTTAGTGTTACTATAAGATCTAACATGAATGTTCTTAGATTTTTAGGAATTAAATTTACAATTGCTTCATTAGCAGCATCACGTGAGAATTTAGGTTCAGCAAAGGCCTCTGTTACACGCGCCGGATAACTATATATGCAGTATTTATTGACGATTTCCATATAAACAAAACCTCTTCTCCTACCATGAATTTTAAATTCCATAGTTAAATACTTGAAATAAATGTTCTCAAAATTATTATGGTTGTGGAAAAAATATCATACCTCCTCGTGAGAGACGCAGTTCTGTAATGTACTGTAATGCAATATGACGAATAAATTATTTTTTAGGTATGTAAACAGTGATAATGAATACAAAGATTTAACTATGTTTCTATTTTAGGATGCTAAAGTTCCGTACGTTTCATTGAAAGGATAGCTGTAATCAGTCATGCTTATTCGTGTCATTTTCAATAATATCGTTTCGTTGTGGTATTTTGAAAAATTGTAATTTTAATATGAGAATTAAATCCGCCTTTTGATGTAAATTAGGTTCTGCATTATTCGGGAGATAGACGTGCTGATGCTATGCGCTATCAATTTAACCACACCGTACTGATCAGGTCAACGTGGCCCGAAAATAAATTTCTTTTGCTCTCACACACAAGCTTCACTAGTAAACGTTCTAATATTTCGTGATATTGTTTTGAAACCTATCTAAATTGCTTTTATTTTTTTTTCTTTCAATTTACGATGTATTTGTATTGACACATATCTACAAATACCAATCATTTTTGCTCATATTATACTAAACATGTTTACGCCATGCTCATACCTCTTTGTTTAGCTGATTTTTTACTTTGGTCGTAAATCGTGTTTTTACAAAACAAAAATAATATTTAAATTTCTGTGTACCAAACCAAAGAGAATAGTTATAGTTTCTTCATCAATGCATATAATTTTATGAAAGGAAGAAGTAGATATCCAAGGCAACTGTTACTAACAAACTATGGTTTGTTTGGTTTTTAATCCCAAAAACGTTCCTTTTTGGTCTTCATTTCTGTTTATGGAATAGTATGGAGATATATCATCATTAAAGAGGGAAATGTAATTCTCTTTGGAGCACTTATTATGATTGGACTGTGTTAAGTCATCCGGCACCTTAATGCTGCTAATGAATAGTTATTTGTTTTTGAATTGTCCGTGTTGTGACGTTGAGTTGCTTTCAAGTAAAGAAGTATTTTCCTATTTTATAACTGCCATCGCACGTAGTCTACAGTTTAACGTTGTTAAGGTTTTCTATTTCGATTAATGGTTTAACAACTTGGTTTAGAACATGGAAAGTTTGAGTGAAGAGGACTAATCATTCAGCGAGACAGTAGATTGTGCAGGTTTTCGGCCGTTTGTTTCCCACGGTGTTTCATTGAACGAATGCTTCGTTTGGTAATAATGTCACGATAGTGACAAAATTGACTATTTGTAAGGAATGTAGATCACTGCAGGGGCATAATAAGTTAAGGAAGACAGCAGTTCCTTCAGAATGTGATTAAACGTTTTTTAATAGAAAAATTGGAATTATGGAGTCGGTTAATAGAGAAAGTAGTTTGCTTGGCGTTTTTTTGCTGCTTCAACTAGCAAAGTTCCTGGGTTTGTTGCCTTGTACAATACAGTCCCAACACAACGTAGTGCGAAGCAAATTTGGACTCCCGTTGTCTGCAATTGCGTGTTGTATTCACGTAGGTTGTTTCTGTTACCTGTTCACACAATATATAGACGAAAATGGAGGAAATATAATTTACAAATACACTTTACCTGTTATTTTGGTTATAGGAAGTCATGCAATTAGTGTTTTAATTCCTCTCGTGATGATTACGAGTTCGGTGAAGTCACCCACATTAGTTTTTTACAGTCAATTACTCCAGCATGTTGCAAAAATTGACGAAGCTTGGGTAGAAACAACTTGCAAAATGCCATTTTCTGTGCGTCATAAAGGTGTGCTTATCATTCTGGGTGCATTTTCAGTTGGGCTACTCTTGCAGATCACAACCTGGAATTGGTCGTTATCCCATGCTTCCACTGTCGAATTTATTTATTGGACCTTTACCATTACCATGGTGGGCACAGTTTTGCAGCTTTCTTGTTCATTTGACATCTTGATGGAACATTATATGCAAATATTAAAGGAGAAACTTTCAAATTTAGTGCAAGATATAGAGATACGTTCTGATATCAAATCCGAGCGTGTGAAGTTTGAAAGCAATGGAAGATAATGGAGCGGATCTTTCAATCCCAACGTTCATTCTATGGCTCAGTTGTCATCGGAGGACCACACACTCGAAGAAAGACTCATTAACCTGCTGAAAACATTTGTTCTGTTGGACAAGGCATTCAGCTTGCCCTTGTTCGTTATTTACACCTACCTTTTCGTCATAATAGTGTGGACGCTGCATTTCGTGATGACGGCCGTGTCCCTGGTGCCGGTTCGCGCAACCGCGTCGCTGCTGCTGAACCCGTGCGTGAGGGCGGCGATGGCGCGGGCGGCGGGCGGCGCCGCGGCCGAGGAGCTGGGCGCGGCGACCGGCGCGGGGGCGGCGCTGCTGGTGGCGGCGCGCGGGCGGCGTCCCCTGGAGCGACAGGCGCGACTCTTCCTGCTGCAGCTGCGCGCGCGACCCGTGCGCTTCCACCTCGGGGGAATATTTCCACTCAACCTGCGCTTTTTCGTCGGCCTCCTCGGGACCATCGTCGGCTACTTCGACGTGGTGATGCAGTTCGCGATGCCAACGGCGACCAAGGCCTGTCTTCTTCCTGCTGATGTCAATGTGACACATTTTTGTGTTGCTTATCTGAATGCTTCGTAAAAAGATTTGTGGAGGTTACGTTGAATCATTTCTGCACAACTGAAGAAATGAACTGCAATAGCGGACGAATTGTAGTAATTAATATACCTTGTGCAAGATATCTCACTTTATTCCTTGGATTTTCATAATATTTTTTATATATTATTGCCCCACATTACTTCAGAAAAATATTTAACCTTAGCATTACCAAGTCACGTTCCCATGCATTACCAAGGCCGTGATGCAATACCATGCCGAATTGATAAATTAATAAATTGATAGAACTAGTGATAAACGTATTCATTCATTTAAACAAGAACATTATTTCTGTATGAAAAAGTCTTGACATTCTATTTAATATAATTACAATGCGTATTATATTTGTATGTCAAATAATAGCCATTGCATCATTATAACAAAGACATTTATGAAATTGTGTTAAACAATCTCTTAAAATTCTACAAATATTTCCAATATTTATTCTGAATGTTTAGTTTGAGAATGAATAGTGGTGACATTTTTATCCACAACCAAAGGCACTGTAATAACTCAAATTATAACCATCTCTCGTGATCAATTGCATCATATTTTCATAATAAACACGTCATAAACAAAATTGAGGATTTTCAGCTACCAAACAAATTAAAAGCTATCAAAAACAAGCAATCTTTGTTGGGCGTCTTGAGAAACTCCTCCATCTTGACAATGATAAGTTTAATGAAACATTTGTTGTTTTTGCAAATTATTTGCTCTGTACGCGTAAAATAGTCAGAAAAACTGGTGTCCAGAAAGTCATTTGGCTTAAAATTTCTCTTGTAGGAAGGAAACCGGTGCCATGAGCCTCCGGGTCTCGGAAAGGAACACGGAAATATCAATTATATTTTTAATTTAAAATATTCTCTGTTCGTTTTCCTTTTTAAATATTCTCAATCATACTCAGAGAGAAACAGCGTAAAATATTCACATTAGGTGTTCAGTGAATTAAAAAAATTTTTTTTAATTGCTAAATTGAGAAAATGAAGCTGAGAGTCATGTTGTGGAAAAATAAATTAAGAGCATAATTAGGTACCAAGTGTATTAGAGAAACAATATTTTAGCGCTACTGAATACAATCGCCAATATCGAAATGGTACAAAGCACATTCAAGAGGGAGTCCAATATTGTTCAATGTCCCTCTTATCGATTTGAACGCGCGTGTTATAAAAAAAGTAATATTATCTTTCGCACTGAAGATTTTTGAATGCACTTCTTTGCTGAGTGTTCTGTGACCGTCGCGGGGACAGCGAAAGGCATTATTGAACGCGCGCCGATCGACAGCCCCCATGGAAACAATGAAGTTTTAATTAACTAAGTGAAAAATGAAGGGAAATTGTTTTCTCAAAGTTTTTGTCCTTTAAAATCCCCAGACATCCTACCATAAAAAATTCACAAATTGGTGTATTTGCTTATTTTAAAAATAAATCTTAATAAAATAATAATAATAATAATAATAATAATAATAATAATAATAATAATAATTGAACATTAAATAAAATAATAACGCATTTTTGTGATCAGTAATCTGAAGGAATTGTAGGGATAAAATATAATCGAAAACTTGGGTTTAATTTTTTTTATTGTCAAAATTATTAACGTGAAATTGTGAAAATTAAATATTCAATTGTAGTATTAAAATATTACAAATAAGAAAATTAGACAGACGCAACAACTGTGAGCTTTCAAAAGTGGCAACATAGATGTAATAATTTATATGAGAGAAAATGAATGTAGTAACGAATAATTACAAGCTTTGTGTAAAACTTCATTAAAATATTTACGTCATGGGGGTGCGAAGAGGTTGCTAGCCGTCGAATATAAAGGCCAGCCACAACCATAATAGAGACCTTTCTCTACACACCCATCCACCAAAATGCCAACGTCCATCCACTGGTGAATAAGCAATCGGTTCTTCTTCCAATATATCCGAAAAGGTTATCGTTTGCTGAATAACTTATCGGTCCACTGACAACTTCATTTCGTTTACTGTTGTCCACATCTGCTGCACAAGTTTACGTTGACATTAAACGAGATATGACATTTGGCGTCAGAGAAATCTGAGGAATCTGTGAGTCCACATACTTAAAGGTTATTAACCGCTGGTGAACCTGCAACTCGTAGGGAGATAAAATCAATTTCCACACGTGTATATTTTGATGGAAGACGAGCTATCGGTGCTCACCGAGGGCAATAGCCTAGCCACATGCAGCAAACGAGCTTAGAGGACCTGCATCATTGTTGGAGTTCGATTGCCGAGAAAGAGAAGGGTTTGTTATTGGAAAAGCAACCTTATGTAAAGGGAAATGTAGTGTTTATAGGCTCTTTTTCCGGTAAAGAGATGAAGTTGGTTAGCACAAATATCGTAAAGAGAGATAGCCGTAAAAAAAGCTCTGCAGTTTAATTTTTAAATGGTTAAAAGAAACCTTTTTATATATTAAATTGAGTGAACCCATGAAATAAGACTGTGTTTACTGCGCTACGGAATTCCCGCCATCATGATTTCCATAACAACTTATTCCTGCCCCATTCAAGATTATCAAAAAGAAAAGAGTAGGAAACCAAACAGATATGGCACAGTCCGACAAGCAGTTCCAGTAGGAATGGTTGGTGGAGATGAATTGTTTTTTGTCCGCAGTTCATAGGAACTTTTTTATTGAGCGTGTATGAAAGTGATGACTGCAAAGAAGGGGTAGCAGTTCATTATGTTATCATTATTAAAACGTAAATTTTGTGTTATCGATGACAAGAATTGAACTAAAAAAAAGAATGTTTATTGTAATACGTCTTATTAATAAATGGTCTGATTTATAAAAGAAAAATGCAGTTTCAAAATATATATTATTGTCAATTTACATTTAGTGTGTAATGTTATCATAGTTGATTGCTGTCATTATCGTGGAACATGATTGCTGAAAATTTGTTTGTAACAATAATCTTCCTCTTACACTCTACGGTGCAAAGTAGTATATCAATATTAAACAAAATTAAATATTTTTAAATCGGAATGTAATTGTAAAATGGTAGCATTAATGATTGTCAGAACGATTACCTTAAAATAGGTTCATTGAATCTCAATAATAATAATAATAATTATTATTATTATTATTTTTATTATTAGTATTAGTATTAGTATTACTGAGTTGCATTTTGATATCAGGTTATATTTAAAACGACATTCATTTTCGAAAGTGCAAAATAGCATTTATCCTTGTTTTTGTCTAAGCCCCACAGTTGTGAAATAAAGTACAATAACATTATATTTACATACTGCAATCCGTTCAAATCCCACTCTTGAAAACTAATAATAATTTATTCTAAAATATTAATATCCAATTTTCCCCTACTATTACTTGCTCAGTATGTATATCTATTAATTAATTTATTTCGCTTCTGTTAGTTTAGTGAACGGAATCATTCACATGTCACTGGGCAAATTATATATGCACGTCGACTGACTTGGCCATACGGGATTTTTTAGCATGGACATTTTACGAAGGGAATTTCGTGTATTGACATTGAACTATTTAAGTAAACAAAGCACGTTCATCTTTCCCAAAACATTGTAATGTTTGTTTCCATCAATTCACTTACAAATTCTGCAACTTCGCTGTGGCCGCCACGAATAAACAACGACAAAACATCAAACTAATATAAAAATAAAAATCATCACATTCATGCACTAAAAAGCATTTATTTCCTTCCTCCAAAACATTTATCTCCTCCTTATGAAATCATTTTAAACGTTTATACATTTCCACCAGCAAGCTTGGCCGAAGACATGTGGAAATAATTTTCCCCATTCGTGGCTCCATTCCATCTTGTTGGTGGAACCCACTCAGATTTCCACTTTAAGTCCGAATTCTAATAATATCCGAAATTTCTGTTCCATTTCCGATTCCCCTTCTTACTTTTAATTATCATTACTGTGTCTTATTTATTATGCGACCTCAACTACCCCGCCAGCTCACTTCCCTGTTTTCTCGCGAATAAGCTCGTTCTGTTCCGCAAGTCAATAATGCCCATCTTTCAATTGTCTTCTTCGTGACTCATAGCGTCCTAAAAGTGTATCTTCTTGCTAATAACTGCGCATCTCATTCAGCTGTCTAGTATCCGTATTATTTTCCATTGCGTTTTATTTCGTACACGTATCATAGTATTTATTTGTTTTTATATTTATTATTTATAGTATTATTCGGGGAAATTTCTTACCCATCCGCAAATGAACTCAAACATTTCATTTTCCACTGTTTTCCTAAACCAGTCACTTCCTACTGTCATTCTTTACCTATATTATATATATATATATATATATATATATATATATATATATATATATATATATATATATATATATATATATATATATATATTGTGACGTACCTGGTGGTGCCGGGTATCTTCACTGCAATATAACACTAAGAGAGGGTGTCTTTTACGTGAATGGGTCCTAGGATAAGTCGGTGCAACGTTGGGGAAATTATTCATACATAGAAATACAATTATGACAGGATTTATTTTAAATCAAAGTTACTATTTACATAATCAGACACCGTTTTTATACTCCGCCTTGGTACCAAGATTAAGAGTAAAATACAACTTTCATACCTTCGGGGCCCCGGTTGAATACCTATGGTATGCGGAGAACCGCTCGTGCCGACAGGGTTGTCGACCTCTGCTACTGCTGCGGGCCGTCAGCGCTGGATGGCGTGGCAGTTGTCCACGGCCGATGCGCCGATAATTCTCCCCGACCAGGATCTTGATACCAGGGCGTCGCACTTCTCTCGAATCACCGTCCGTCAGTGGGTTTAATTGTTCAACCCGCGCCGATCATGCGTGCCGAACTCAGCTTCGTACCACACAATTACCATGACCATTCCCCTATATCAAGTTATACTACAGTTTCTGATATTTGCACAGTTACATTGCGTGTCGTCTGCGTCCATGCAATACTCGCGAGCTTTCGCCACACGTCCGCGCTCGTCGCCGCTCCGCTATCGTCTCTCCTTCGCCGGCCGCACGTCGGCACCTCCTTCGGCGGCGGCCGCCTCAATCCAACTAACGAACTTTTTGCACGTGCGCGCTGCCACGCTTGTACCCGCCGTTCTCACGCTCGCCTCCCGGCGGGCACCGGTGGCGGCGGCGACCGTTGCCGGCTGCCCGCTGCTCGCAGCGCCCGGCGCTCGCACCGCGCAGTCCAGAATAGCTATTGAATTCTTACACTAATGATTTAATTAGTGTAATGAAACACATATTCTGGGTTTCATCACCCCCCCCTTTCTTTTTTTGAATTTTTCCCGCTTCTGGACAAAATTCACACTAGTAACATCGTCACTGCCGATGGTTGCACTCTTTTGCATATTCCTCGACGCCCTATATACACTTATAACTTAGAATCGAATTAACATGTGATTACTTGTATTAACACTAATATTACACTATTTACACTTCACTATTTTCCATACATGTTGACCAGGTTTCCGATTTGAAGCTTGTGGTGTCCTACTATGTTTTGTTTCTTGTATGACGGTTCATCCGCATTTTGCTGCCATTGATTTCCTAAATCACAGTTGTAGGACATAGCTTCCAGCGTGTTGGGCACATCTTGGTAAGTGTCGTCCCATTTCCAGCTACGACCTCTTCTACGTTTGTACCAATGGTTGACTATACCATCATTCTTCCCTCGCCCCTGACTTCGCTCCATTTTGGACCTGCCTACATCTCCTTCATTCCCATGCTTTGGGGCGTCTGCAAAGGTGACTTCGTACCTCTCCAATATCTTCAAACCCCTTCCTAAATCGGTATGATCTGCTCTGCCCAGTAAGCTCTGCACGGTGACAGGATACTGTTGCGTTAACATGCAACTAATTCCTTGATATTTTATAGGAGCAACTAATGTTGTTGGTTCCATAATGCTCTTCATTCTGTATCCACTACTATTTCCCGTGATGTAGTTGTAATGGCTATTCCTCTGGTCGCTCTTGATGTTTATTTGAGTTTCTTCGCTCCGTTTTCGTACGGAAATCTTGTCTTCAAATACCTTTAAAAATTCCGGAAATATACCAAAATTCTCTGCCCACGTCCTGGCGTTCTCTTCTAAAATTGAGTGTAATAACTGGACCTTATATCCTTCCAATATGTTGTTTGATGCTAGGTGCCGTTCTTCTGCTCGCATAACTACCTTAGGGTTTTCCGTCCCATCTCCCAGAGATTTCATCGACTTTGGAGGCATAATTGGTGTCACCCCATACTTGACACTTGGCGGCATTTTCTCGTCTTCTTCCTGTTTAACCTCTTCGTGTACTATTTTCTCTTCGCGCCCTCGTGTATTTTCCACGATTTCTTCTTCTATTATACGCTCCATTTCTTCTATTTTCATGTCCACTTCTTCATCCATTATTAACTTCAACTCTTCCGTTTTCACTTTCACTTTATAAACATCCTCCTCGGCCTCGATTTGGACCTCCACCGTTTTGCCCTCCGCTGTCTTGACTTCTTTATGGATTTGGTTCGTCATCCCCTCGTTTCTGTCTGCTGCCGCTACCCTAGCATCTACTTGATGGTATAATTGAAATTTTAGCACCTCATCTTTCCTATCCAGTTCCTCCGCTTTCCCATACGGTTTTTCGCATATTCCGATGAGCTTCCTATTCCGTTCTTCTGTAATTCTTCTCATTTCTTCCCCATGCTTATCCAGTCTTTCCATCGACTTCCTATGCCATTCGTCAATTATCTTGCTTCGTTTTTCTAATGAATTGTCAGCCACTACACCCGTACATGCTTCGTGTTCTTCGTCCATCCCCAAGTCGAATCCTATCGCCTGGCTCCCCAGCTCCACCACTTGCCGTTCTAGATCTATAAATGCTCTGTGATCGACCAGAAAATCCGTCCCTATGATTACCGAATACAATATTTTTTTGACTACCAGGGCCACCATCTCATATACTTGGTTGCCAATCTTGGCTCGAAACATGATTTGTTTTGTGATGGGGCTTGACTTCTTCTGAGTGGCTCCAATCACATACGCCCTATTCATAGGCAAACACATTACTTCTTTTCCCGTTGCTTTTAACTCCTCATACATTTCTTCTGATACTACTGTAGTCGTGCACCCTGTATCCACTAAAGCTTCTTTAATTATACCTTCACATTCTATCGATATCGTGGGACATTTCCTGATTCTGACCGCTGAGTTCTTACATCTCCGCCACGGTTGGGTATCATAGGTTACCGGCTGCATAGCGTTTATGGAGACCGCGTTTACGTCATCGATTTCCGCGTCCGCAATGGGGCCACCTATCACCGCGGACTCTATTAGTTTAAATAGTGTCCTTGATCACTACTTGTGCTAGGCTGTGCTAATCGGTCGGGTGCATTCCCGCCCCCGCCTCGCGTCTCCGTACGGTTTGAATTAGGTCTGTTCCAGTCCGGTCTCTGGTTCCCCGGCTCTGGTCTCCATCCGTCTCCCCCTCTTCCGCATTGGTTTCTCTGGTAATCGTTGCTCCTATCATTCCCTTGCCCCTGGTTACGTTCCGATCTAACCATATTAACATTCCCTTCATTTCTGTTCTTTGGTACGCCTGCGAACGTCAAGTCGTACCCTCCTAACACATTCTGGAATCTTTCCAAGTCGGTGTGCTGCACACTACGTAAAAGATTCTGCACTGTGACTGGGAACTGTCTCGTCAGTACACATATTATTTCCTGATCGCTCATCGGTGGGGATAGCGTTTTGTATTCCATGATGCGTCTTGTTGCGTATTCCCGCAAGCTTCCCATGGACTGGTTGTAATGATTATTCATCAGGCTAATTTTAAAATTAATTTGAATTTCCTCATTCCAGTACCGCTCAAGGAATCGATCTTTAAATGCCTTTACTGATTCGGGAAACTTATCAAATGTATCGGCCCATATCCTTGCGTTGCCTTCTAACATTAAATATAATTGTATTTTACACCTTTCCGAAGTATTGATAACATCTAAATGTCGTTCTGCTGCCTTCATAAATATGCATGGATTCTCTTTCCCGTCACCTGAAAATTTTAGTGATCTTGGAGGGGTAAATGGTACCGTCCCGCTTGCTGCGATTGGGGATGCCTTGCATTCTTTTATTTGTTCAATCTCTGTTCGTAATGACACAACCTTCTCCTCGCATTCCCTCTTGTTATCCAACATTTCTTCCTTGACTACCAATTGTATCCTTTCAATTTTCTCGTCCTGCATAGCGGTTCTATCATCTAATCGCTGATATAGCTTATTCTCTAATTCTCCCCCCAGATTGATTACTTGGGATTCTAACTCCTTTTTCTGTTTCCCTAATTCTTCGGCGGTCCATTGCTCGTGACTTTCTACCCGCTCCACGATCTTAGTCATCTCATTCTTCGTTAACTCAATTTGTTCTTCAGCGCGTCCTATTCGCCCCCCTATTGTATCTACTTTCCTATTCAGGTCTTCTGCCAGCTTCCTAATCTGATCTTCTACTTTCCTATTCAGTTCTTCAGCCAATATTTTCTGCTCCTCAGCCGACTTCCTAATCTGCTCCACTGTGAATATTTTCTGCTCCTCAGCCGACTTCCTAATCTGCTCTTCTGTCATCCTATTCTGTTCACCTATTTCGTCTAATTTCCTGCTCTGTTGTTCGAACATCTTCAACAATAACTGTATGGGGTCATTATGAATATTTTCCCCACCCCCCAAATTTGGATTTCTTGTTGCCTGGATCATCGGTGTTGATGTCACTTCTACTTCTTTATTGAAGCTATCTCCTGTCGTGTCGTCTAACCGACTTCCAATGCCACTATCCCTGCTTTCCGATGACATGCTATTATCGATTCCTACATCTATCTCCCCTACTGCATCCGCCTTCTCTTCCCGGTCCAGCACTATATTTTGCGCCTCCATTCTGTTGCTTTGAGCTGTCCGATCGATTCCCACTACACTAAAATATCGCACAAATTTTCCTCTTGCCTCACCTACCAACGATACCACAGTTATCCTATAAAGTAACTATACCCGCCACAACACTGTATATTCTTCGTGAATGGTTTAATTCACTCCTATTTCAATTGCTAATTAATGACGAACAACCCTCATTCACCACCAAAACACAATAACACTAATTCAATAGCCATATAAATTTCCACTCACCTACCAATGCATAAACATAATCCTTACAATACATAATATTATTACCATTGAAACACATATACACTGCTAATAGACTCATTAATACTATTACACAAAAATGCTTTCAGATTATAATAAATCCCTTATTAATTGAAATTACTTTTCAACGCACTTATTGCTATATTATGTACATAATCATCATTCACATTTGCATGTCATATCTCCTCCCTGAATTTTCCTCAATAATATCATATAGCTATTCACAACAAACATTCACACTGCTGGTATATCTTTCCCAACCTGGTATCTTTCTAATAAATTCCCCACACTTTACCATCACCAATAGATAATGCACTACTGATTGAATGTTCCCAGCAAAAAAACAATTTTGTGCATAATTTGTACAACACTATTAACCACCTTTATATTCTCATAAGAATTATTACTACTTCCCCATTTCTTTGATTTCCATGTTATAAAAAAAATTGCCAAGCAGTTCAAATATTATTAATATGTCTTACAAAACTTGGAATTCTATTACATTATATTATTTGTAACATGTACGTGTATAGCCTTCATAACCTCAGTAACTACAATATTAACTATATATTGGATGCTCACAAATAATTGCCTATGTCAGCCCGCAATTAATTACGCAACAACATTTTTGTAATTATCAACATTTCATTATGCTTACTTGACTTGTGCATGTTTTTGCTAACACATGTATTGTTATTTATTTTTTTTTTTTTGTACTCTATAATAATACACTTTGCACTGCCTGCTTCTCATCTATACCCTACATTACTATACATCAATTACATGCACATGATTTTCCAACATTTCACCAACTTTCCTAAGGCCACATTTCTTAACTATACGTTATCCACTTGTTCGGGCGCCAGCTGTGACGTACCTGGTGGTGCCGGGTATCTTCACTGCAATATAACACTAAGAGAGGGTGTCTTTTACGTGAATGGGTCCTAGGATAAGTCGGTGCAACGTTGGGGAAATTATTCATACATAGAAATACAATTATGACAGGATTTATTTTAAATCAAAGTTACTATTTACATAATCAGACACCGTTTTTATACTCCGCCTTGGTACCAAGATTAAGAGTAAAATACAACTTTCATACCTTCGGGGCCCCGGTTGAATACCTATGGTATGCGGAGAACCGCTCGTGCCGACAGGGTTGTCGACCTCTGCTACTGCTGCGGGCCGTCAGCGCTGGATGGCGTGGCAGTTGTCCACGGCCGATGCGCCGATAATTCTCCCCGACCAGGATCTTGATACCAGGGCGTCGCACTTCTCTCGAATCACCGTCCGTCAGTGGGTTTAATTGTTCAACCCGCGCCGATCATGCGTGCCGAACTCAGCTTCGTACCACACAATTACCATGACCATTCCCCTATATCAAGTTATACTACAGTTTCTGATATTTGCACAGTTACATTGCGTGTCGTCTGCGTCCATGCAATACTCGCGAGCTTTCGCCACACGTCCGCGCTCGTCGCCGCTCCGCTATCGTCTCTCCTTCGCCGGCCGCACGTCGGCACCTCCTTCGGCGGCGGCCGCCTCAATCCAACTAACGAACTTTTTGCACGTGCGCGCTGCCACGCTTGTACCCGCCGTTCTCACGCTCGCCTCCCGGCGGGCACCGGTGGCGGCGGCGACCGTTGCCGGCTGCCCGCTGCTCGCAGCGCCCGGCGCTCGCACCGCGCAGTCCAGAATAGCTATTGAATTCTTACACTAATGATTTAATTAGTGTAATGAAACACATATTCTGGGTTTCAATATATATATATATACATTTATATTATTTCGATCGCCTATATTGACCTCTTTTGTTACTTTCCTGCAGGTTATTTTTAAATTTGTGTTTTCACACAACCTAGGACAATCCATCACAATGCTGTAACGATAAAATATACTTTATAAAGGAATTTCCGATTCTACCTCCTCATACACAATCTCATTGACAACAGCAATTTCCGGACCCTCCTTTTTTAAAACTTCCTTCAGCGTCGGGCGAAGGCTGGGCGAACTGCACCAAGATGACGAGGTAGCCGACGATGGTGCCCAGGAGGCAGACGAAGAAGCGCAGGTCGGGGGGAAGAGGCCGCCCACGGAAATGCGCACGGGGCGCGCGCGCAGCTGCACCAGAAACAGGCCCACTTGACGCTCCACTACGGGGCGGCCGCGCGCAGCCACCAGCAGCGCCGCCCCCGCCCCGCTGGCGCGCTCGCCCGCCGCGGCCTTCACCTCGCCCGCCGCCCACGCCAGCATGCACACATTCCCACAAACCACAAGCCGCCCAACGCGATCATGAGAGAAGATAGCACAGTGCTGGATTTGGTTGCAAGTATTAGGTAGCAGAAGCAGATGATAGCTAATAACAATGCGTACGCAAAAAGTAGTAGAATACCCACGCTGGACATTTCGTTGATTACTGAACACGCCTCTTGCAGAAGTAAATGCGTTTCCCTCACAGAAACGATGAAATCAGCAATCATAACGTTCTCCTCCAACAAATATTGCGCTGATGATTCGCTTCGGTCTTCGTGATGTACTACTCTCAAACTCTGTCGTACGTAACTGAACAGTTTATATCTCCTTCTATCAAATTGAAGATTGAAATCTTTTCGGAGATATTTGGTGAGTGTTTAAATATCTTTATTCAGTGAATCAAAATAATGTTTTGTAATAATTACAGAAGAACAGTTTAACTGACACACAACACTGACAAATCCAAACGTCCAAATCGAATAAAGTGGTTACAGAAAGTGCATTTTCAACACCAACGTACCAACACAAGACATAATTAAAATTACAATTACGTAGATTACCATCGTATCATTACCGCAGCATCGAAGGTACCTGGTAATTTTATGTCGATCGCAGGAGGTACTGCTATTTTCTAATTTGTGAAAAATATACAAAAGTTTCTGGCAATGTGCCATATTTTTCCTTGTCAATGACCAGAATATACCTTGAAGTGGAAAAAGAAAACTAAACGCCAGGGCTGCTAGAATCAGTGCTCAAAATAGGGGTGACTTCGCCATGCTAAAGAATAAACCTTGCATGGCACTTTCAGGCATAAAGAAAGCACTTACGCAAAACGTTGCAAACACGGCAATTCCCATTCCACTGAATATTAGTCCTACTATACTGCGCTGGAGTTTTAATGATGGAGTTACAGTATAAGGCATTACCCCCAATACTTTTGCTGCCAGAAGAATAGGTACCAGACCTTGATTATTGTTTGGAAGGTACAACCATTTCATGATTCTTGAAGCTTTGGATACCACTCTTGAAGTTAATGGTTTCTATTTCAATTGCAGCTCTAGTATCTATTTATTGTTTGATATTACAGCAAATAATTTATGAAAATTATTTTTGTTGTTATTGTTATTATTTCTGTTTCAAAACATTTCACAACCGTCCAATTCCATTTACCAAAAAAAATAATGTCACTGCAATGTAATGTTTTTATGAATAATACAATGGTAGAAAATTTATATTGAACAAAAAACGACGCAGCGTCACGCGTACAGCTTGGAAGTCAAGAAAATTTAATTGACAACAATGGTCATGTCTGCCGTGGCCGAACAGACACCTTTAAAGTTGCCGCCAGATGACGGTACCAATATCGCCCAAGAGAGTGCGCTGTCCGACAGCGCGGCAGCACCGTCACGCTCGGGCAGACATCGGCGCGCGAGAACTCACCCGTATCACCGGGTTGGCCAGCGGACCTTCGCCTCGAGCGGGCTATAAAAGAGCCGCTCGGGCAAGCAGGAGTCAGTCGATAGCGAGCGCCTACAAGTGAATAGTGAGTGAATAAGTGATACGTCGAAGTGCTAACGGATTCTGGACTGCCCCACGGTTAATTGGTGAACAAGCGACGTACACGGACTCTCCTCAGGAATTTTGGTTGAACTTGGCTATTGTTACTGGACTTGCTTTTTTGGATTTTGGAATAAAACACGTTTTAAGAAACCGTGTCATTCTTTGTTGTTTCTGGTCACAACAAACTGGCGACGAGGAAAAGTAAAATGGAGGCCGGCGACCCGATAGTGCAAATGTTAGCACTCATGCAGCAGCAGATGCAGTTGCAACAGGAGGCGTTTGCGCAGCAGCAACGGCAACAAGCTGAGGCGCAGCGGCAGCAAGCAGAGGCGCATGCGCAGCAGCTGGCGATTCTATTGGAGGCAATCAATAGACGCCCCCCGCCTCAATTCCACTGTTTCCAGCCCGACTCCGAGGAGTGGTCGGAGTACTGGGAGAGGTTCGAACAGCATTTATTATGTCACCAGGTAGGAGACGCAAAAACAAAAAAAGCGTTTTTCCTAAGCTGCGTAGGAAGCAAAGTGACTAGTTTGTTAGGAAAACTACTCCCAGAAAAAGACTCAGCAGAGTGGAGTTGGGAAGAGATTAAACACAAATTAGACGCATACTTTAACAAAACGCCACATGTACTGGCGGCCAGGTATAAGTTCTTCCAGTGCAGGAAAAGTGAAGGACAGACGCACAGTGAGTGGATTACAGAGCTAGCTGGCCTGGCACGGCAGTGTCAATTCAGATGCCCGCCATCAGAGGGAGAGACATCATACGCCGAAACACTGATCAGGGATATGGTAGTCTTGCACACGCCGGAAGACAAAATTAGGTTTTTAGCTTTGCAGAACGGAGATCCTTCATTAGAAGAAGTAAAAACCTTGTGCAAGACTTACGAGACCACGCGTGAGACGGCCCGCCAAATCACGGCCGGATCATGCGTGTGTAGTGTTAGCACTAAAGATTCAGTGAGAGACAGTAGCTCGGACAGTGTCAACAGTTTAAGTAGTAGTGTCAGCATGAGAGCTGTGCGAGAGAGAAGAGGCAAAGTGAAAAAAGATAGGCAGAATAACCAGATAGGGGCAAGGTCGGCAAAGTGGGGCAACAATTCAAAGGAAAGAAAAAGTACGAACATTTTCGAGAGAAAGAAATCTTGTAGAGGTTGCGGAAAGTATCACAATAGAGCCGAGTGCAGGTTCAGGGAAGCACAATGCTTCTACTGCAAGAGAGTGGGTCACATCCAAGAAGTTTGTGAACAAAAACGACAGGCGGCGCGAAGCGCAAGACACGAAGAAGAGATGGAGGTAGCCATGGTTAGTGAGGTCATTAGTGGAGAAGGGCAGAAAAAGTTAACGGTGCGAGTTAAGTTAGGCAGTCAACCAGTAGACTTCCTATTAGATACGGGAGCACCGGTCACGCTAATCAACCTAAACACGTACCACCGATTAGGGTCTCCCAGTTACACAAAAGTGCAAAAAAGATTGACCAGTTTCGGGAAGACGCCCATTAAGGTGCTAGGAAGCGTGCGCGTGCAAGCATCATACAAGAGCAAGCAGGCAGTCATAGAAATATTAGTGGTCGACCGGTATGACGTGACGAATATCCTGGGGCTGGACTCATTCGATAAACTGGGGTTCGGAGTTATAGACGAGATAAATCAAGTATCAGACCAGGATGAAGTTCAGGTCATCAAGGATTTGGTTTCTGAGTTCGCGGAGGTGTTTTCGCCCGGGCTGGGAGAGTGCAAGAACTTCCAGGCAAAGATCCAGCTTAAGGAGGGCCATAGACCACGGTTTTACAAAGCGAGACCGGTGCCGTGGGCACTTAGGGACAAAGTGAAAGAAGAACTGACACGGCTGCAGAAAGAAGGGGTGATTACGCCGGTAACAGTGAGTCAGTGGGCCACACCTTTAGTTCTGGTGAAAAAATCGAACGGGAAGATCAGGTTGTGTGGCGACTTCAAAAGCACTGTGAATCAACAAGTGGAAGTTGAGCAATATCCGATACCCAAACCAGAAGACCTTTTCTACAAACTGTCAGGCGGACAACAGTTTTCCAAAATAGACCTCAGAGATGCTTACCTGCAAATACCTTTGGATCCCGCGGCCAAGGAAGTATTGGTAATCAACACACCGCTCGGTCTGTTTAGCTACAATAGATTGCCTTTTGGGGTAAACTCAGGGGCAGCAATCTTCCAGCGCTGCCTGGAGCAAATTACCTCGACCCTGGATGGTTGCTGCAATTATCTGGATATCATCGTCACGGGACGCAGTTTAGAAGACCATAAGCACAAACTGAGAAAGTTGTTCACAGTTTTGCGAGACAATGGTTTTAAGGTTAACCAAGAGAAATGTGAGTTCTTTAAAGAAAGAGTAGTTTTTCTGGGACACGTGTTAGACCGCACGGGGATAGCCCCAACCCAGCAGCACGTGCAAGCTATTATTCAGATGCCCCCGCCAACAGATCTAAAACAACTGCAAGCGCTTTTAGGCAAAGTGAACTACTATAATAAATTCATTAGAAACTTTTCGTCGATAGCAGCTCCTTTAAACCAACTGAGAAAGAAGGGGGTCAAATTTGTATGGTCAGAGGAATGCAACAAAGCTTGGAACAGTTTAAAAAAAGAATTACTGCGCACAGTAAGACTAAACCATTTTGTCCCAGGAAGGATCACAACTGTGGCGGCAGATGCCTCAGATTACGGTCTAGGGGCGGTGTTATCCCAAAAAGATGAAAAAGGGGTCGAGAGACCGATCGCCTTTATGTCAAAAACTCTAAACAAACACCAGAGAAACTACTCGCAGATCGAGAAGGAAGCATTGGCGATCATCTTTGCGGTGAGAAAATTCAACGATTTCCTTTACGGGACCAAATTTCACATCATCACTGACCACAAACCGTTGGTGCAACTTTTTCACCCAGGGAAGAAGATCCCGGATTGCACAGCCAAGAAGCTGCAGAGGTGGGCTTTGTTTCTAGCAGATTACGACTACCAGATTCATTATAGGAGCACGTCGCAACACGCGAACGCGGACGCGTTGTCTAGACTACCCGCCGGCCCAGACCCAGATTTCGACGCGTCTGAGGAAGAATGTTTCCAGTTGGACCTGGAGGAGCTGGAAAATCTAGCGGATTTCCCGTTAGAGGCAAGAACTATAGCGAGGGAGACGGACAAAGACCCGGAACTAAACCAGGTACGGCGCTTCATCAGAGAAGGTTGGCCAACAAGAAGATTAAGAAGCAACGCCGGGTGGTTTAACAAGCAAGACAGATTGTCGTGTAAAGCTGGAGTACTATTGTTAGAGGGCGAAGAGTTTACAAAGGTAATCATACCCAAGAGCCTCAGACAGACGGTGCTTAAATTGCTGCATCAAGGGCACTGGGGGGTAGTACGTACGAAGCAGCTGGCGCGACGGCACTGTACGTGGGCAGGTATGAACAACGACATTGAACAAATGCTAAGAAGATGCGAGGATTGCCAGCTTAACCAAAGCGCCCCCCCCCAAAGACTTGACACCTTGGCCGGAACCGGCGGAACCGTGGGAAAGGGTCCACGTAGACTTCGCCGGCCCCTTTTGGGGGTCCATGTGGTTAGTGGTAGTGGACGCGAAGTCCAACTACCCCTATGTGGTTGAGATGGGAAGCACCACCTCTACACAGACCATAGAGATGCTGGAGAGGATTTTTGTTACAGAGGGTCTACCTGTGGTATTGGTTTCAGACAATGGTCCGCAGTTTTCGTCCCAAGAGTTCGCAAGATTTTGTGCGAGCAACGGCATCCAGCACATCTGTGCTCCGCCTTTCCACCCACAGTCGAATGGAGAGGCGGAGAGGTTCGTCCGAACCTTCAAAACTGCTATGGGGAAAGCACGGGCAGCGGGGACACCAAAGTCCCGAGCACTCTTAAGGGTCCTGGCAACATACAGGGTCCTGCCAGGCTCTACGGGCAGAAGCCCAGCTGAAGTGCTCCACGGCAGGCAGCCCCGGACCCTGCTATCACTGCTGAGTCCTAGCGACCCACATAGAGCTGGAGGTATTAGCCCAAAATACAAGGTAGGTGACAAGGTATATATACAGTCACTTAAAAAAGAGCCAGCATGGGTGCCCGGGGTAATACAAGAGATTCGAGGTAGCAGGGTTTATGCGGTACGAACCTTAGAAAGACTGGTCACACGCCACCAGGGGCAGATCAGACCTAGAACTAACGAGAGTCAAGTAGACAACAGGCCATGGGTATCACCCGAGGAATTTCGCAGGAAAGTGATGAGAGAAATAATTTATTCCCCACAGGAGCGCACGACCGTAGGAGCACCAGCAGTTGCAGCGGACACGCGGGAGGAAGCAGCCACCAGCAGCAGCAGAGAATCCGCCTGTTCGACCAGGACGGAACTCCGGCCCAGGAGGGCTACCCGTTCAGTGCGTTTTGCGCCATACGCAACGCATTTGGGCGCGGAGGGTGCCGTGGCCGAACAGACACCTTTAAAGTTGCCGCCAGATGACGGTACCAATACCGCCCAAGAGAGTGCGCTGTCCGACAGCGCGGCAGCACCGTCACGCTCGGGCAGACATCGGCGCGCGAGAACTCACCCGTATCACCGGGTTGGCCAGCGGACCTTCGCCTCGAGCGGGCTATAAAAGAGCCGCTCGGGCAAGCAGGAGTCAGTCGATAGCGAGCGCCTACAAGTGAATAGTGAGTGAATAAGTGATACGTCGAAGTGCTAACGGATTCTGGACTGCCCCACGGTTAATTGGTGAACAAGCGACGTACACGGACTCTCCTCAGGAATTTTGGTTGAACTTGGCTATTGTTACTGGACTTGCTTTTTTGGATTTTGGAATAAAACACGTTTTAAGAAACCGTGTCATTCTTTGTTGTTTCTGGTCACAACAATGTCTTGTTTGTTTTTTCATTTCCAACAACAATTACAAATCTTTAATTTTTCTTGACTAATTTAATGCTCCTTTAAGAGCTCAAATTCCACCAGAATCAGTCATCATAGAGCGATAGTTGAATGTGGAGTTTCTTTAGATTGCTTAAAATGAACATTCTAGTTCCAAGCATAAAATACCAAATGCATCTACTCATTTGTCGACATTTTAGAAATACTAATCAATATCAGTCTTATTTGATTGCTATTCCTCATTAAACGAGTCACTTTTACAATAAACGTCCTTGAGTTGATTTTTAATTCAATGAATAAAAGCACAATGTCACTTCAGTAATGCTTTGGAAGTCGATGAATTGATATATAGAATACATTACGGCTGCTGTATCTTCTCTTTATAATACCGCATTTCTACATTTTGCTTTCTCATATACGCACGTGCAAACATAGCATAGAATAATATAATACTACGAACAATTATTCCTTCAAAATCGTCTCAGTGTCTGTACCTGTGTAAAGAGGAAAAGCTCAGGCAGGCAGAGTTCGCTTGTTACGGGGGAGAAAATACGTCATGTTGTCCACATGTCTCTCTTTCTCCCAAGCAAGGAAATTAAAGTAGGAAGTCGAAGCATGAGGACACCGTTAGCTAGCCCGCAAAGTTGGACCATCGACCAAAAATACCAAATTCTTATATAATAAAATAAGAAGATAAATACTTCGAATACAAAGTAATCCATGTTCTTTTCTAATATTTAATAGTGTGAATGCTAATGTAGTGTTGTTGAGATAATTAAAGGATGAAATGATTCAAGGTGTCTTTATCAACGTAGATTTATTCAGAAAGACCGGTTTCGACGACTTTGCCATCATAAATCTATAATTCATTATAACTTTATTTCTGTATTGGGCCTCTCTTTTACATTGGTAAAGAATTTTTAAATGAATTTACGTTAAATTCAGAATTTGTATTAATTGTATTTTGGTATATTTTTCTTGTTTATTACGTTTTAAGATTTTGTATTAATTTTATATGATTCTAGACTTGTGTTGACGGGAATAGTCTGAACTAAGCTGACAAGGATATTTTTTAACTATTTAATTCCTCCTATCCTGTAATATTCTATATTTAAAACGAAGTCCCCGATCTGGTCTGTACATCTCATAACGATCGACTGGATTTCAGAACAGTTTTCATCATTGATTAGAAAATTTATCTCTGTAGTATTTTGGAAAACGCCATCAATATCATGTTAAGTTTCCTGAGTATTTATTATTAACAAAAATGTAATAATAGTAAGGGGCAGCGTGTGCTTTTGTTATGGTCTCACCTTCTTACTTAAGATTCACCGCCGTCGCATTGTGTCGTAGAAACCTGAATGTTCTTTGCTAGCGCGAATTTCCACTTGCACATTGGATTCTCAGTTGAATTTGCGTTGACTTCACCTCTTAGCGTTTCAATTCAGAATATAAAAAATAGTTCCAATGGCAAGAACGGAGCAGGGCGAGCAATATAGGGGAGGGCGGCATGACATGGGGTTGGTGCGGTACGGGATGCAGTAAGGTGGAGATATAAATTATATTCTTCAATTTATATATTGTGATGGCCCTATGTACGTGGGTGCCAAGTACGTAATGCTCGACAACATGGTGGTCATGCAAAGTATCATCTCACACGCCGTGTGCCAGATACCGTAATGGATTTCAACCCACTCGTGCGGAAATGTTTATAAATGGGCGTCATGCGCTCCTACTCCGATTGTAGAGAATCCAAGAAGTGGTCTGCTCTGGTGTGAAAGGATACAAATGTTTACTATGCTACTTTTAATACCGGGCCTATGAATTTAGATGTTATCCATCAAAGCAGCCGAAAAACGTTTATTGAACTTGGATATCACTTTACATTAAAGAAATGCCACTATTAAACTAGAATTCCTTCTGTGTGGAAAATTAAGATTTTTAGTATGGACTGTGTCTAGAGTGATAGCAGATTTGATGTTACCTCATTTTGCAGAATTGCTAGTTCGCATGGCCGTCAGAGGTGCTCGCGTCAGACGATGCTCCGGTGAACATGAAAGCGCGTGCCAGTCAGGAAGCAGTCACGTTCTCGCGTTACTCTGATGTAGACATCAGTCAGTGGCACGTGACCGTACTCGCGGCGAGGTCCCACTTTTGCGGCGATGTCGATGGGAAGAAAGTCCGTTAAGAAGCGCCGGATAAGGCCGTTAAACGTCACCCCCTCGCGTTAAGGTGATGATGATGGCAAGCAGCGCACCTCCGCGGACGCTTTTCGGTCGGTAGCGTGGCACGTCCGCAGCACGGAAATAATTCCGATTTAAGTTGGCACGTGGTCGGACGATTTAGAATGACCGGTAGAGTTTGGTCACATTCTGTCGATCACTGCTGAGACTGTTCTTGGAGATGTTGCAGTGACTGAATCCGCTGTTAGTAGAGCAAATTTTGACAGAGTGCCTCGGCAAAGTAATGACCAAAAATGTGTCGGCAGAGGAGTGATACAAAGTGTTGTCACGGCGAAGTATTGACCAACCATTTTTTCGCATTTTTCTCTCCTGGGGCTCCGTTGCCATGCTATTCTCCCGGCAATCTTGTAAGCGCCGTTGATCGACTACGTGTGTGAACTGTCGTTTTATTGGCTGTTTTCATGTATTCTAGAAAGTCCTATCGTTGATGGATTGTGGATTGGTAAGGGGCGATTCCTACTCCGGTGACCTATTTTTGGAGGCTTTTCATTGGCCTTTATTGTGCGTTCTCGGCCGTGGAGTGGAAAATCGGCGATCGTCTGCCGCTGCCGCTACTGTGAGAGAGCTATTAGTCGTCTGGACAGATTAGATATCACGGAGCTACTTAGCGGTGTTGATTTGGCCTTCCACGTCGCCGAAGATGTGAAATGTAGAGAACAAAACCTGGGTAATGCTTGGCCCAACACATTGCAATATTTTTGTAATTTAAAATACCATGCGTTTACTCTTTCTAATATTCTTAAACATCCCTGGAATGAAACCGTGCAAAATCTTCCCATTGTGGCTTCAGTGGATTAAGAATACATTTTCTGATGTAAAATCAGATATTACAGGTGAACACTAATAACCTAAGGCTGAAAACAAAAACGACGCCAAGTGACATTTACCTTTATTATATTTATCTACAAAAACTAATATTTTTTTAAAATCTGAAAGTAATTTCAAAATCATATCGATATAAAACATAGCTAGAAGGATTTCCTTAAAATAGGTTGTGATGAATCTTCATAATAATGATAGTAGATTTTAACTTAAAATTAAAAGTTCTCAAAAAGTTAATATCACTAGCCTCAGTTTTGTCAAAACCCCATAATATTGTGAAATAAATTACAATAACTTCATACTTACTTACTGTATCAATACATAATTTCCAGCTCTATCATATCACATACAATCACAATTACAAGTACAATTACCCGAGAGTCCGTCAAAAGACCTTCTTTCATCAGCCTGCGAAGGCTGGGCGAATTGCACGACGATAACGATGTATCCGACGATGGTGCCGACGAGTCCTACGAAGAAGCGCAGGTCGAGCGGGAAGAGGCCGCCCGCGCAGAAGCGCACGGGGCGCGCGCGCAGCTGCAGCAGAAACAGGCGCACTTGACGCTGCACTACGGGGCGGCCGCGCGCAGCCACCAGCAGCGCCGCCGCCGCCCCGCTGGCGCGCTCGCCCGCCTCTTCCGTCACCTCGCCCGCCGCCCACGCCAGCAACGCGCACATGACCACGAACCACATGCCTCCGAACGTGATGGAGAAAGAAACAGAAGTGAATTTGGGGCTGACTATTTGGTAGCACAAGCACACGGTGGCTACTAGCAGAGAGAAAGAGTACAGCAGAAGAATGGGCATACTGAAGATTTCGTCGACAATTGAACAACCTTTTTGTATCAGTAAGTGCGTGTCCTGCAAGTCAACGACCAATTCCGCAATCGTAGCATCATCTTTTATTGAATGTTGCTGAGATGATTCGAGTTGGTCTTCGAAATATGCCACATTTAAATTCTGACGTACGTAATTAAAGAGTTTATATCTGTCTCTTTTAAATTGAAATTTGAAATTTTTGCGAAGACGCTTCGTAAGCTTTTCTATTTCTCCATTTAGTGATTCAAAATAATATTTCATAATAGTTACCAAAGAACAGAATAACTGACAAACAACGCTAACAAATCCATAAGTACTTATTGAGTATATTGGCGAAATAAACATCTTCAGCTTTATAATTCCAATACTAGAAGAAACTGTAATGATTAGGATATAGATCACCAACATGAAAATATTGCACCATCGAATGAATGTGATGTGCTTTGATAGGTTCCAAGAACTACGATTTTCTAGGTTCTGAAATATATGCAAGAGTTTCTCATAACGGATCATATTTCTCCGTGTCAAAGATGAGGAAATACTTTGAAGAGGGAAGATAATGCTGAGCATTACAGCTGCACAGTTTAGTAGTAATAATAGAGATGACGTAGGCGTGTTATAAATTGGTCCTTGGACGACCTTCATTGGCAGAATTAAATTGATTGCTATAAAGATTACGTAAATAGCAATTCCGATTGCACTGAATATTAATCCTGCTTTGCTGCGCCGGATTTCCTTTCTTGTTGTTAAGGTGTAGGGCAATACCCCCAAGATCTTTGCTGCGTTAAGTGCCGGTATTATTACTCTTAAGTTATTTGGAAGAAGCAAACAATTCATGGTTATATGCTGCAAAGTTTCGAATTTGATTTCAACTTCTGTTCAGATTTCCAATTCTGCGATAGTACTGATAATTATTTGGTATTATCGTAGTAATAGAATCATTCAATCACATAACAATCATTCATTGCATTTATCAAAATAAGTTTACATTCTTATCAATATATTCCCGTATGTTTGTCGTTACCATATATGTATACGTTGTACTTGGTTCAAATACATTCACTTACTTGCAACAGTCACACGGTATCCACAACAAAACCTTACAACAGTAATCAATATAAGTCTCATTTATTATCAGACATTAGATGTCAAGCATTTACTATATACGAAGCTCATCACATTGTATGTTTGAATTTAATGAATGGAAAACACAAATATCACTTGAATAATGTATTTGAAATGTTTCAACTTACGTAATGAGTTCCTCTCTTGTATGCTGTGCATTCACTAATTGAGCATAGTAATACTTGTAAAAGTTGCTTAGAAATAATGGTGCAATAAAAAAGTAGTGCATAGTAATAGACAGAGTCTCTATAACAAAACTTACTTTCTCGCAATATTGGAAATAGTTACGTAGTATTGAAATATATAATCGTTTTTAGTATGGCAGCAATTGTATTTTTAAGTGTGATATATTTGCGATGGAAGATTATCTATTTCTACTTCTTTTGAAATGACAACGAATGTTCCTGGTAGTACAATTAGAGATGATCCTGTGTCTGTAATATCGTCTTCATGTAAATTTATCAATGCCTCACAGCGAAAAGCACCTTCTACGTCAAAGAATAAAGCAATTATTCCTGAACAATTTATATATTTTAGGTGTCGTTGAAAATGGGCTAAAATTGTCAGAACTGCGAGTTTCCACAAGCGTACGTATCTTAAAGAAGTTTCATCAAAATCCTCTTCTTGAAAAAGAACCCAGCTTAACTTCCTGTGTGCTAGGTTGCAAATCGTCTTTTCGCACAACACTAATCTAAAGTGGTCTCCTCTTTTCTATGAAGAGAAGAATCCAGAAAATTAAACATCTTCTTACAAATTTCTCCAAACTATATAAAGCAACTACTTACATGAGAAAAGTATTTCACGCCTTCCCCGAATGATTTGTACATCAGTAAGCCTCACAGCCGATCCGGTGGCCGAGATCGCTAAGGCAGTAGTTCCGTAGCGATCACGTACCGAAAGATCGCGGGTTCGAGTCCCGCCTCGGGCATGTATTTTGTTCGTTCTTTCACTCCCTATCATCATCATCATCATCATATCAGTTAAGGAAACGCCAAACCTACCTGAATAATTTATCCCAAGGCTAGAAATGTTAAAAACTATTTTAATTACACACTCCAACACGAGGACACCTACATTTTGGGCACAGCAATGTGGTGGATCGTTGCATCAAGTCTGTGACGTCATGCCTTCTCCCGGTATTCCTAGCTCCGTGTTTTTTACTCATTGCAATCATAATATATACTGGAAGTGTTGTCCCTATCATTTGTTTCTACATGATTCGCTTGTTACTAACAAAAATGCAATTCGTAATAGGAGGCCCTGACTCGGTTCAGTGCGGAGATACTTTTCTGGCGCACGTTATTGTTCTCCAGCCATGCTTCAAGTGCGGCACATGTATTAGTACGAGTCGCTCCTTCTTGATGTTGTTAACTACGAATTTATAGAGTTCATTGCCTTTAGTTTGATTTCTAATCCCATACCAAACAGGCATATCGCAACAGGGGGTCGCACCAGCTATTTCGGTAAACGTCACGGGCCGGTTTCCAACGAAATCCATTCACCTTCTTTTCGATGAGTGACATCAGATGACTGTAGAGCAGCGGGGGCGGCGACGCGTTCCTTGAACATTCTGTCATAAACTTTGCCGACGCGACACATACACGAGAATGATAAAACGTCGTTTGCAGGTAAATTAGCGGTGAAGCGAGACGGATTTGACGGCGTTCACTCGACAAAGTTCATCAATTCCTGAGCGACCAGTCGCGAGTCGGACCTCCCCGCCCGATCATTTCTCTGCAGCGTCGTTCCTAACTCAATTACACTTGTTCATGCGTCCATCCCGTCTCGTGCCGGTTTCAAGTCTTTTTCTCGCGACTATCTCGTCTCGGGTCGATGTCCAATCTTAGGACCGTGCCTCCTGCTCCTAAGCAGCAAGTTATGTTGCCCCTTCTTCTTCTTTTTAAGTCGGTTTTGATTGAAAACGCAGTGGTATGATGCCTCTGGTTCGAATTCTCGTCCAGACAACTCTGCGTTCTACTTTCGAACAGTATACCAAAAAAATGTTTTCACCGCTTTGGAGTTTTTCCACGCGGGAAGTGGCACTTCGTAAAAAATAATAGTATTTCCAAGTAGACTCTACTGAATGGTGCCGGTGGGTTGGCGCCTACCTCTAAAGAGGTGTCCCGGTGGCGGTCACATCAAAGGCGGGTTCCCCTTTAGCCGGTATGTTTAGTGACACAAACAAAAATTGAATAGAATACGTCACAGAATTGAGGCCAAGGGTACGGGTGGGTCATAAACCTGCTCAGTGGTCGGTGTGGAATCTGAGGCTACCGCTATGCATTGTCAGCACTGGGAGTGGTTCCTATGCCTGGCAGACAGTGGCTGCTTTGTAAGGCGCGGGGGACTGGGTAATTGTGGACGAGGGGCGCGCGCGATCGAGACCCTCGGGAGACGCGGCGATGAATCGTCGTTGCCACCTACGATTGACGTTGATTGTGTATTCTAAATGTAGGTTACTAACTTATTACTAGGTTGATTGTGTATTCTAAGTGTAGGTTACTAACTTACTACTAGGTTGATTGTGTTACTAACTTGTGATTGTGATTGTGTTACTTGTGATGTGTTACTAACTTACTACTAGGTTGTTTTGACACACACACACATATATATATATATATATATATATATATATATATATATATATATATATATATAATCATTCACCATTCCTTATAATGAGGAATTATTAATTATTTAATTTTGCCCCGTCTTTCTAATTTCGTGGGATGCGGATGCGGAAAGGAGTAGGTATTGCATGCATGCATGCATTATAAAAAGAAAGATTCTTCACTTGATCCAAATCAATGTGGGAATATCAGTTAGAGGAGCTAGTGAAGAGAAAGTACTTATAAATTGTAGCTATAATATTCGAGTAGGTTATGTTAGGATTAGGTGCAAATAGTAATAGGGTTAGCCGGTATGAGGTTGACGCCAAAGGACGCCAAAGGATCTTTTGGAGGGAAAGGAGAGTTTCGGCGAGGCCATAGAAGTTATCAGATGTGTGCGTTATGTGTGGGAGAGAGCATGGGCTGTAATCGCCAGTATTGTGGTAATCACAGGAGATTTTTAAAACCCTAAAAGTAAGTGCTTTCAGTACTGCGTCCCATTTAATTCTACTTTCACTTTACAGCATTAAGTAAATGTTTGTGAATTACATAGCCTATTCGCACCTCGCCCAGCAAAAAACTACAAACACAGCAGGTTTATGGAGTCAATGTCCAGACCACCCAGTCAGATGTCCTTGGTGAAGCAGACAGATAAGCGGGCAATCCTGGGCGGCGTTGGCGTCGGAATCGCTAGTCGAAGCTTGCCAGACAGAGTTAGAAATCTGAATGAATGTATATCTCTACCTAGCTCATGGAAAATCCTCCTCCTACTCCCTCACCGGCTAGGTAGCCTTCCATTCGTTCTATTTGAAGAAATGATGTCGGAGTGGAAAATAACTGTGTTCAGTCAAATATTGGCGAATGCCTGTTTAAATTATTTGTGAAAGTAGCTAGTCTTCTGAATATACTAACTATATAATTTCTTTCGGGGATGTATCTAAGCCCTGGCATCACGTAACGACTGGGCCGAGCAGTTTAAGCTGTTAAGTGACTGTCAGACTCCATTCCAAATTCCCCTCAGTCAAAAATCAACCAACTTTTTTGCTTCCTCACTAAAATACACCAGCAGGACATTCTCTCTTTCATTTAATATCGCTTTATCTTTACTTCAAATTGTAAAGTTAGTATAAGATCCATCATGAATGATCCGAGATTTTTAGGCATTAAATTTCCAATTGCTTCATTAGCAGCATCACGTGAGATTTTAGGTTCAGCAAAGGCCTCCGTTACACGCGCCGGATAACTATATATAGAGTGTTTATTGACGATTTCCATTAAAAAAATACTCTTCTCGTATCATGAATTTTAAATTCCATAGGGAAATACTTGAAATAAATGTTCTCAAAAGTATTATGGTTGTGGAAAGAATCGCATACCTCCTCGTGAGAGACGCAGTTCTGTAAAGTACTGTAATGCAATACGACGAATAAATTATTTTTTAGCTATGTAAACAGTGATAAAGAATACAACGATTTCAATATGTTTCTATTTTAGGATGCTAAAATTCCGTACGTTTCATTGAAAGGATAACTGTTATGTCATGCTTATTCGTATAATTTTCAATAATATCGTTCCGTTGTGATATTTTGAAAAATTGTAATATTAATATGAGAATTAAAACCGCTTTTTGATGTAAATTAGATTCTGCATTATTCGGGAGATAGACGTGCTGATGCCATGCGCTATCAATTTAACCACGCCGTACTGATCAGGTCAACGTGGCCCGAAAATAAATTTCGTTTGCTCTCACAGACAAGCTTCACTAGTAAACGTTCTTATATTTCGTGATTTTGTTATGAAACCTATCTAAATTGCTTTTATTATTTCTTTTTATATTTACGATGTATTTGTATTGACACATAAGTACAAATAACAATTATTTTTGCTCATATCATAACAGAATATTAAAGTAATAAAAACTGAATAAAATTAGTTAATATTAACAATAGTATATGTTATTGAACAATTGCATTACATTTTTTTAAATAGGTAGATCCAATATACCCTTTGTATCATCGCTAGAATTCAAAACAATTATAATGTTATGGAGTATTGCGCGGTTAATATTGACCCGCGCATTACAGTCGTATACTAAATTCGAACAGTACAGAATGGTTATTGATTATAAATTTCAAATTCAAAAGTTTACTAAACATGTTTACGCCATGCTCTTAACTCTTTGTTTACCTAATTTCTTACTTTGGTCGTAAATCGTGTCTTTACAAAACAAAAATAATATTTAAAATTCTGTATACCAAACCAAAGAGAATAATTATAGTTTCTTCGTCAATGCATAATATTTTATGAAAGGAAGAAGTAGACATCCAAGGCAACTGTTACTAACAAACTATGGTTTGTTTGGTTTTTAATCCCAAAAACGTTCCTTTTTGGTCTTCATTACTGTTTATGGAATAGTATGGAGATATATCATCATTAAAGAGGGAAATGTAATTCTCTTTGGAGCACGTATTATGATTGGACTGTGTTAAGTCATCCGGCACCTTTAATGCTGCTAATGAATAGTTATTTGTTTTTGAATTGTCAGTGTTGTTACGTTGAGTTGCTTTCAAGTAAAGAAGTATTTTCCTACTTTATAACTGCCATCGCACGTAGTCTACGGTTTAGCGTTGTTAAGGTTTGCTATTTCGATTAATGGTTTAACAACTTGGTTTAGAACATGAAAAGTTTGAGTGAAGAGGACTAATCATTCAGCGTGACAGTAGATTGTGCAGGTTTTCGGCCTTTTGTTTCCCACGGTGTTTCATTGAACGAATGCTTCGTTGGTAGTAATTTCACGATAGTGACAAAATTAACTATTCGTAGGGAAAGTAGATCACTGCAGGGGCATAATGAGTTAAGGTAGACAGCAGTTCCTTCAGAATGTGATTAAATGTCCTTTAATAGAAAAATTGGAGTTATGGAGTCGGTTAATAGAGAAAGTAGTTTTCTTGGCGTTTTCTTGCTGCTTCAACTAGCAAAGTTCCTGGGATTGTTGCCTTGTACAATACAGTCCCAACACAATGTAGTGCGAAGCTAATTTGGACTCCCGTTGTCTGCAATTGCGTGTTGTATTCACGTAGGTTGTTTCTGTTACCTGTTCACACAATATATAGACGAAAATGGAGGAAATATAATTTACAACTCCACTATACCTGTTATTTTGGTAATAGGAAGTCATGCAATTAGTGTTTTAATTCCTCTCCTGATGATTACGAGTTCGGTGAAGTCACCCACATTAGTTCTTTACAGTCAATTACTCCAGCATGTTGCAAAAATTGACGAAGCTTGGGTAGAAACAACTTGCAAAATGCCATTTTCTCTGCGTCGTAAAGGTGTGCTTATCATTCTGGGTGCATTTTCAGTTGGGCTACTTTTGCAGATCACAACCTGGTAATGGTCGTTATCCCATGCTTTCACTGTCGAATTTATTTATTGGACCTTTACCATTACCATGGTGGGCACAGTTTTGCAGCTTTCTTGTTCATTTGCCACCTTGATGGAACATTATATGCAAATATTAAAGGAGAAACTTTCAAATTTAGTGCAAGATATACAGATACGTTCTGATATCAAATCCGAGAGTGTGAAGTTTGAAAGCAATGGAAGAAAATGGAGCGGATCCTTCAATCCCAACGTTCATTCTATGGCTCACTTGTCATCGGAGGACCACACACTCGAAGAAAAACTCATTAACTTGCGTGAAATGCACTTCAACCTGCTGAAAGCATTTGTTCTGATGGACAAGGCATTCAGCTTGCCCTTGTTCGTTATTTACACCTACCTTTTCGTCATAATAGTGTGGACGCTACATTTCGCAATGACGGCCGTTCAACCGGCCGTGTCCCTGGTGCCGGTTCGCGCAACCGCGTCGCTGCTGCTGAACGCGTGCGTGGGGGCGGCGATGGCGCGGGCGGCGGGCGACGCCGCGGCCGCGGCCGAGGAGCTGGGCGCGGCGACCGGCGCGGGGGCGGCGCTGCTGGTGGCGGCGCGCGGGCGGCGTCCCCTGGAGCGCCAGGCGCGACTCTTTTTGCTGCAGCTGCGCGCGCGGCCTGTGCGCTTCCACCTCGGGGGAATATTCCCCCTCGACCTGCGCTTCTTCATGGGGCTTCTCGGGACCATCGTCAGCTACTTCGTCGTGGTGATGCAGTTCGCGATGCCAACTGCGACCAAGGCCTGTTTCTGCCTGCTGATGTCAATGTGACACATTTTTGTGTTGCTTATCTGAATACTTCGTAAAAAGATTTGTGGAGAAGTTACGCTGAATCATTTCTGCACAACTGAAGAAATGAACTACAATAGCGGACGAATTGTAGTAATTAATGTACCTTGTGCAAGATATCTCACTTTGTTCCTTGGATTTTCATAATACTTTTTATATATTATTGCTACACATTACTTCAGAAAAATATTTAACCTTAGCATTACCAAGTCACAAACGTTCCCATGCATTACCAAGGGCGTAATGCAATACCATGCCGAATTGATAAATTAATAAATTGATAGAACTAGTGATAAACGTATTCATTCATTTAAACAAGAACATTATTTCTATATGAAAAAGTCTTGACATTCTATTTAATATAATTACAATGCGTATTATATTTGTATGTCAAATAATAGCCATTGCATCATTATAACAAAGACATTTATGAAATTGTGTTAAACAATCTCTTAAAATTCTACAAATATTTCCAATATTTATTCTGAATGTTTAGTTTGAGAATGAATAGTGGTGACATTTTTATCCACAACCAAAGGCACTGTAATAACTCAAATTATAACCAACTCTCGTGATCAATTGCATCATATTTTCATAGTAAACACGTCGTAAACAATATTGAGGATTTTCAGCTACCAAAAAAAATAAAAGCTATCAAAAACAAGCAATCATTGTTGGGCGTCTTGAGAAACTCCTCCATCTTGGCAATGATAATTTTAATGAAACATTTGTTGTTTCCGCAAATTATTTGCTCTGTAGGCGTAAAATATTCAGAAAAAGTGGTGTCCAGAAAGTCATTTGGCTTAAAACTTCTCTTGTAGGATGGAAAACGGTGCCATGAGCCTCCGGGTCTCGGAAAGGAAGACGGAAATATCAATTATATTTTTAATTTAAAAAATACTCTGTTCGTTTTCCTTTTTTAATATTCTCAAACATACTCAGAGAGAAACAGCGTAAAATATTCACATTAGGTGTTCAGTGAACTAAAAATATATTTTTTCAAATTGCAAATTACAGGTGAGCACTTACAATTATGTGGCTCAGAGAAAATGAAGCTAAGAGTCATGTTGTGGAAAAATAAATTAAGAGCATCATAAGGTACCAAGTGTTTTAGAGAAACAATATTTTAGCGCTATTGAATACAATCGCTAATATCGTAATGGTACAAAGCACATTCAAGAGAGAGTCCAATATTGTTCGTTGTCCTTTTTATCGATTTGAACGCGCGTGTTATATAAAAAATAATATTATCTTTCGCAATGGAAATTTTTGAATGCACTTCTTTTGCTGAGTGTTCTGTGACCGTCGCGGGGACAGCGAAAGGCATTATTGAACGCGCGCCGGTCGACAGCCCCCACGGAAACAATGAAGTGCAAAAATAAATTTTAATTAACTAAGTGAAAAATGAAGGGAAATTGCTTACTCAAAGTTTTTGTCCTTTAAAATCCCCAAACTTCCTACCATAAAAAAATCACAAATTGGTGCATTTGCTTATTTTAAAAATAAATGTTAAATTAATAATAATAATAATAATAATAATAATAATAATAATAATAATAATAATAATAATAATAATTGAACACTAAATACAATAATAACGCATTATTTGATAAGTAATCGGAAGGAATTGTATGGATAACATATCATTGCAAACTCTGTTTTAATTTTTTTTATTGTCCAAATTATTAACGTGAAATTGTGAAAATTAAATATTCTATTGTAATATTAAAATATTACAAATAAGAAAATTAGAGAGACGCAACAACTGTGAACTTTCAAATGTGGCAACATAGATGTAATAAATTATATGAGAGAAAATGAATATACTAACAAATATTTACAAGCTTTGTGTAAAACATCATTAAAATATTTACGGTCATGGGGGCGCGAATAGGTTGCAAGCCGTCGAATATAAAGGCCAGCCACAACCATAATAGAGACCTTTTTTCTACTCACCCATCCAACAAGATGCCAACGTCCCTCCACTGGTGAATAAGCAATAGGTTCTTCTTCCAATATATATAAACAGGTTATCGTATGCTGAATAACTTATCGCTCCTCTGACAACTTAATTTCGTTTACTGTTGTCCACATCTGCTGCATAATCTTACGTTGACATTAAACGAGATATGACATTGGCGTCAGAGAAATCTGAATAATCAATGAGTCCACATATTTAAAGTTTATTAACCACTGGTGAACCTGCAACTGGTAGGGAGATAAAATCAATTTTCCACACGTGTATATTTTGATCAAAGACAAGCTATGGGTGCTCACCGAGGGCAATGGCCTAGCCACATGCAGCAAACGAGCTTAAAGGGCCTGCATCATTGTAGGAGTTCGATTGCCGAGAAAGAGGAGGTTATGTTATTGGAAAAGCAACCTTATGTAAAGGGAAATGTAGTGTTTAGGGCTCTTTTTCGGATAAAGAGATGAAATTGGTTAGCACAAATATCGTAAAGAGAGATAGCCGTAAAAAAACTCTGCAGTTTAATTTTTAAATGGCTAAAAGAAACCTTTTTATATATTAAATTGAGTGAAACCATGATATAAGACTATGTTTACTGCACTACGGAATTCCCGCCATCATGATTTCCATAACAACTTATTCCTGCCCCATTCAAGATTATCAAAAAGAAAAAAATAGAAAACCAAACAGATATGGCACAGTCCGACAAGCAGTTCCAGAAGGAATGGTTGGTGCAGATGAATTGGTTTTTGTCCGCAGTTCATATGAACTTTTTTATTAAGCGTGTATGAAAGTGATGACTGCAAAAAAGGAGTAGCAGTTCATTATGTTATCATTATTAAAACATAAATATTGTGTTATCGTTGAGAAGAATTGATCTAAGAAAAAGAAGGTTTATTGTAATACGTCTTATTAATAAATGGTCTGATATATAAAAGAAAAATGCATTTTCAAAATATATTTTATTGTCAATTTACATTTAGTGTGAAATTTTATCATAGTTGAATGCTGTCATTATCGTGGAGCATGATTGCTGAAAATTTGTTTGTAACAATAATTTTCCTCTTACACTCTAAGGTGCAAAGTAGTATATCAATATTAAACAAAATTAAATATTTTTAAATCGAAATGTAATTGTAAAATGGTAGCATTAATGATTGTCAGAACGATTACCTTAAAATAGGTATATTGAATCTCAATAATAATAATAATAATAATAATAATAATAATAGAGTTGCATTTTTATATCAGGTTAAATTTAAAACGACATTTATTTCCGAAAATGCAAAATAGCATTTATCCTTGTTTTTCTTTAAGTTCCACAGTTGAGAAGTAAAGTACAATAACATGATATTTACATACTGCAATCCGTTCAAATCCCAATCTTGAAAACTTATAATAATTTATTCTAAAATATTAATATCTAATTTTCCCCTACTGTTGCTTGCTCAGAATTTATATCTATTAATTAATTTATTTCGCTTCTGTTAGTTTAGTGAACGGAATCATTCACATGTCACTGGGCAAATTATATACGCACGTCGACTGACTTCCATCATGGACAATTTACGAAGGGAATTTCGTGTATTGGCTTTGAACTATTTAAGTAAACAAAGCACGTTCATCTTTCCCAAAACACTGTAATTATTGTTTCCACCAATTCCCTTACAAATTCCGCAACTTCGCTGTGGCCGTCACGAATAAACAACGACAAAACCTCAAAATAATATAACAATAAAAATCATCACATTCATGCATTAAAAATCATTTATTTCCTCCCTCCTAAACATTTATCTCCTCCTTATGAAATCATTTTAAACGTATATACATTTCCACCAGCAAGCTTGGCCGACGACATTTGAAAATAACTTTCCTCATTCGTGGCTCCATTCCATCTTGTTGCTGGAACTCACTCAGATTTCCACTTTAAGTCCGAATTTTAATAATATCCGAAATTTCTATTCTATTTCCGATTCCCCTTCCTACTTTTAATTATCATTACTGTGTCTTATTAATTTTGCGACCTCAACTACCCCGGCAGCTCACTTTCCTGTTTTCTCGCGAATAAACTCGTTCTGTTCCGCAAGTGAATAATGCCCATCTTTCAATTGTCTTCTTCGTGACTTATAACGTTCTAAAAGTGTATCTTCTTGCTAATAACTGCGCATCTCTTCCAGCTGTCTAGTATCCGTATTATTTTCCATTGCTTTTTATTTAGTACACATATCATAGTATTTATTTGTTTTTCTATTTATTATTTATAGTATGATTCGCGGAAATTCCCCATCTCTCCGCAAATGAACTCAAACATTTCATTTTTCGCCGTTTTCCTTAACCGGTCACTTCCTACTGTCTTTCCTTATATATATATATATATATATATATATATATATATATATATATATATATATATATATATATTCTAACACACCCACCTAGCACACAACTGGACCTTCACCACCTGTAAATGGGGCGGGTTGATAAGATATTATGCTCGTGAAGCGAGCTTAAAGAATCTCGGGAGCAGGATCTTCAGGGTACGAGAAAGGTTTGAACCCTTGACACAATAAAATCACACAAATTGCACATAAACGAGCATATAATTTACCCAAAAAAATTTTGTGGCATAAGTTGATGACAAAAAAAATCAGGAATATAATCACACTTTACAAAATAATCAAAAAACACAAATAGAAACCTTTACAGCACATTAAATGAATGAACACTTAATTTTCTTCAAAACTAATTCTCTGAAACAATTACTCTAACCTACACTGGGAATTCCCTTTGAAAATTAATGATGTCTAAATTTAAGCTATCCTAGTTACATTTGCACATGAAACCAAATCAGTTTACAATCTCATGCTTTTAAAAAAATGTTACATGCAAAGAACAAAATGTGGGCAAGTGCATTACTCTCAATTATAATTTAACTGTAGCTGTTAACAGCAGAATAATAAATGTTCCAAATCGAATGTTTAAGGCAGGCAATAATGCATCAAAAATCTCCTCCTGAAATGCTACAATTTGTTACCAGCCGTGTCCTCAATTTACTGCACTTTCCTATACCAGTCTTTTTCCCTGCCGACGCGAACTTGACCTACTTTTCGATGGATTTGAGTGTTACCTCGAAAACGGCCGTTTCCCGCCTGGAAGGTCACACGCCGGCTTCTGCACCGAAGTTGCTGGATTCCCGCGTCTGCGTCGTACGCCGTCTTCTTGCGCCCTCTTGTAGTCGGCCTCTTCTTCTCCCTCGGCTTCTTCTTCTCCTTTCGCTTTTCCTATTCGGCCTCTTCTTCTCCCTCGGCTGCTACCGGCGCCTCTGACTACGCCCTCGTTGTGGAAAAATGTCTCTTGCACTTCAGCGAATACTAGTGCAAGTTCCTCACTCGTTGCTACTTTTACTTTGTCAAATAATAACTTCCAATGTTTTTCGCACAACCGTTAACTTTACTTCCCGTGATATTAACTGAGGAAACCCTTTCCTAAATGTTCAAATCTCGCGGACGACTAACTAGCACGTCTGTTCGACGCCGAAAACTCCTATCTAGCAGTCGTTGCGGCGGCAAACAATATCTACGCTGCCGTTGACGAGCGGTGATGCAAATGCTGCTTACCCGACGAACGGCGACAATCAGAAGAGCTGCTTACTCGACGTGTGTTGGCAAGAAAAGAGAGCATCCGCTCGCGCGTCAGCTTATTTATTGTGAGATGCCTGGGGAAATTCTCCGTGGCGGGGGTATTTCTCCTCCTTCAACCCTTCACCAGGAAAAACGTTGCTTGCTAGTTCGTCTTTGATTAGTACAGGCAACGGATACCAGGCTGCGCGTTTAAGTACTCTGATCTACGCCTGCTGTCCTCGCGGCCCGTGGGTGTTCAATGCAGACGAAATGGTGGTGTTATGGGGTTGTATAATCCCATAACGCCACAATATATATATATATATATATATATATATATATATATATATATATATATATACCGAGCGAAGTGGCTCAGTGCGTAGCGCACTGACTTCGTAATCGGGAGGTCCGGGTTCGATTCCCGGGCCGGCCATCCTGACCGGGGTTTTCGTGGTTTCCCTCGGTCATAAAGGCGAATGCTGGGATGGTTCCAAAAGTCCACGATCACCTATCACCTCCTAACCCATTCCTATCATCTCATAATTCACACTTCAAGGCGTAACAACCTTGTCGTAATCCAAGGATACAGCTGAAAAGCTGATCCTGGAAGAATTACACGCACGTTAGTCGTGTGTATCGTGGTCAGTAATGGCCTATACGCCAATAATAATAATAATAATAATAATAATATATATATATATATATATATATATATATATATATATATATATATATATATATATATATATATATATAATTTCGATCGCCTATATTGACCTCTTTTGTTACTTTCCTGCAGGTTATTTTTAAATTTGTGTTTTCACACAACCTAGGACAATCCATCACAATGCTGTAACGATAAAATATACTTTATAAAGGAATTTCCGAATCTACCTTCTCATACACAATCTCATTGACAACAGCAATTTCCGGACCCTCCCTTGTTAAAACTTCCTTCAGCGTCGGGCGACGGCTGGGCGAACTGCACCAAGATGACGAGGTAGCCGACGATGGTGCCCAGGAGGCTGATGAAAGAAGCGCAGGTCGAGCGGGAAGAGGCCGCCCACGGAAATGCGCACGGGGCGCGCGCGCAGCTGCAGCAGAAACAGGCGCACTTGAGGCTCCACTACGGGGCGGCCGCGCGCAGCCACCAGCAGCGCCGCCGCCGCCCCGCTGGCGCGCTCGCCCGCCGCGGCCTTCACCTTGCCCGCCGCCCACGCCAGCATCGCGCACATCCCCACAAACCACAACCCGCCCAACGCGATCATGAGAGAAGGTAACACAGTGCTGGAGTTGGTTGCAAGTATTAGGTAGCAGAAGCAGATGATAGCTAATAACAATGCGTACGCAAAAAGTAGTAGAATACCCACGCTTGACATTTCGTTGATTACTGAACACGCCTCTTGCAGAAGTAAATGCGTTTCCCTCACAGAAACGATGAAATCGGCAATCCTAACGTTCTCCTCCAACAAATATTGCGCTGATGATTCGTTTTGGTCTTCGTGATGTACTACTCTCAAGCTCTGTCGTACGTAACTGAACAGTTTATATCTCCTTGTGTCAAATTGAAGATTGAACTTCTTTCGGAGATGTTTGGTAAGTTTTTCAACATCTTTATTCAGTGAATCAAAATAATGTTTTATAATAATAACAGAAGAACAGTTAAGCTGACACACCACACTGACAAATCCAAACGTCCAAATCGAATAAAGTGGCGACAGAAATTGCATTTTCAACACCAACGTACCAACTCAAGACATAATTAACATTACAATTACGTAGATTACCAACGTAACATTATCGCAGCATCGAAGGTACCTGGTGAGTTGTTGTCGATCGCAGGAAGTACTGCCATTATCTAATTTGTGAAAAATATCCAAAAGTTTCTGGCAATGTGCCATATTTTTCCTTGTCAATGACCAGAATATACCTTGAAGTGGAAAAAGAATACATAACGCGACGGCTGCTAGAATCAGTGCTGAAAATAGGGGTGACTTCACCATGCTGATAAATGGGCCTTGCATGGCACTTCAAGGCATAAAGAAAGCACTTGCGCAAAACGTTGCAAACACGGCAATTCCCATTCCACCGAATATTAGTCCTACTTTACTGCGCTGGAGTTTTAATGATGGAGTTACAGTATAAGGCATTACCCCCAATACTTTTGCTGCCAGAAGAATAGGTACCAGACCTTGAATATTGTTTGGAAGGTACAACATTTTCATGATGTTCTTGAACTTTGGATACCACTCTTGAAGTTAATGGTTTCTATTTCAGTTGCAGCTCTAGTATCTATTTATTGTCCGATATTACAGTAACTTATTTATGAACATTATTTTTGTTGTTATTGTTATTATTTCTGTTTCAAAACACTACACAACCGTACACGTAGTACACCGGACAGCCTAGAAGTAATACATTTCACAACCGTCCAATTCCATTTACCAAAAAAATATTGTCACTGCAATGTAATGTTATTATGAATAATAAAATGGTAGAAAATATATATTGAACAAAAAACCACGCGGCGTCACCCGGACAGCTTGGAAGTCAAGACAATTTAGTTGACAACAATGGCCATTTCTTGTTTGTTTTTTCATTTTCAACAACAATTACAAATCTTTAATTTTTCTTCACTAATTTAATGCTCCTTTAAGAGCTCAAATTCCACCAGAATCAGTGATCATAGAGCGATAGTTGAATGTGGAGCTTCTTTAGATTGCTTAAAATGAACATTCTAGTTCCAAGCATTAAATACCTAATGCATCTACTCATTTGTCGACATTTTAGAAAATACTAATCAATATCAGTCTTATTTGATTGCTATTCCTCATTAAACGAGTCACTTTTACAATAGACGTCCTAGAGTTGATTTTTAATTTAATGAATAAAAGCACAATGGCACTTCAGTAATGCTTTGGACGTCGATGAATTAATATATAGAATACTTTATGGCTGCTGTATCTTCACTTAACAATACCGCATTTGTACATTTTGCTTTCTCATATACGCACGTGCAAACATAGCATAGAATAACATAATACTACGAACAATTATTCCTTCAATATCGTCTCAGGGTCTGTACCTGTGGGAAGAGGAAAAGCTCAGGCAGGCAGAGTTCGCTTGTTACGGGGGAGAAAATATGTCATGTTGTACCCATGTTGTCGTGTGCACTTTCCCCCAAGCAAGGAAATTAAAGTAGTAAGTCGAAGAATGAGGACACCGTTAGCTAGCCCGCAAAGTTGGACAATCGACCCAAAATACCAAATTCATCCATAATAAAATAAGATGCAGATAAATACTTCGAATACAAAGTAATCCATTTTCTTTTCTAATATTAATTGAGTTAATGCTAATGTAGTGTTGCTGTGATTATTAAAGGATGAAATGATTCAAGTTGTCTTTATCAACGTAGATTTATTCAGAAAGACGGGTTTCGACGACTTTGCCATCATAAATCTATAATTCATTATAACTTTATTTCTGTATTATGCCTCTCTTTTACATTGGTAAAGAATTTTTAAATGTATTTACGTTAAATTCAGCAGTTGTGTTAATTGTATTTTTGTATTTTCTTCTTGTTTATTACGTTTTTAGATTTTATTAATTTTATATGATTCTAGACTTGTGTTGACGGGAAGTAATCTGAACAAATCTAAGCTGACATAGTAAGTTTTTAACTATTTAATTCCTCCTATCCTGTAATCTTTTATATTTAAAACGAAGTTCCCGATCTGGTCTGTACATCTCATAACGATCGACTGGATTTCAGAACAGTTTTCATCATTGATTAGAACGTTTATCTCTGTAGTTTTTTATGAAAAACGCCATCAATATCATGTAAAGTTGCCTGAGTATTTATTATTAACCAAAATGTAATAATAGTAGGGGCAGCGTGTGCTTTTGTTATGGTCTCACCTTCTTACTTCAGATTCACCGCCGTCGCATTGTGTCGTAAAAATCTGAATGATCTTTGCTAGCGCGAATTTCCACTTGTACATTGGGTTCTAACTTGAATTCGCGTTGACTTCACGACTTAGCACTTCAATTCAGAATATAAAAATTAGTTCCAATGGCAAGAACGGAACGGAGCGGAGCGGAGCAGCATAGGAAGGAGGGTGTGGCGGCGTGACAGGGGGTTGGTGCGGTACGGAATGCAGTAAGGCGGAGATATAAATTTTATTCTTTAATTTATATATTGTGATGGCCATATGTACGTGGGTGCCAAGTACGTAATGCTCGACAACACGGTGGTCATGCAAAGTATGTCTCACACGCAGTGTGCCCGATACCGTAATGGATTTCAAGCCGCTCGTGCGGAAATGTTTTAAATGGGCGTCATGCGCTCCTACTCCGATTGTAAAGAATCCAAGAAGTGGTCTGCTCTGGTGTGAAAGGATACAAATGCTTACTATGCTACTTTTAATACCGGGCCTATGCATTTGGATGTTATCCATCAAAGCAGCCGAAACACGTTTTTTGAACTTGGATATCACTTTACATTTAAAAAATGCCACTATTAGACTAGAATTCCTTCTGTGTGGAAAATTAACAGTTTTTTACTATGGACCGTGTTTAGAGTGATTGCAGATTTGATGTTACCTCATTTTGCAGAATTGCAAATTCGCATGGCTGTCAGAGGTGCTCGCGTCAGACGATGCTCCGGTGAACATTTAAACGCATGCCAGTCAGGAAGCAGTCACGTTCTTGCGTTACTCTGATGTAGACATCAGTCAGTGGCACGTGACCATGCTCCCGGCGAGGTCCTACTTTTGCGGCGATGTCGATGGGAAGAAAGTCCGTTAAGAAGCTCCGGATAAGGCCGTTAAACGTCACCCCCTCGCGTTAAGGTGATGATGATGACAAGCAGCGCACCTCCGCGGGTGCTTTTCGGACGGTAGCGTGGCACGTCCGCAGCACGGAATTAATTCCGATTTCAGTTGGCACGAGGTCGGACGGTTTAGAATTACCGGTACAGTTTGGTCGTATTCTGCCGAATGGTGGTCAATTAGTGCTGAGACTGTTCTTGGAGATGTTGCAGTGACTGAATCCGCTGTTAGTGGAGCAAATTTTGACAGAGTGCATCGGCAAAGTAATGACCAAAAATGTGTCGGCAGAGGAGTGATACAAAGTGTTGACTCGGCGGAGTATTGACCAACCATTTTTTTCGCATTTTTCTCTCCTGGGGCTCCGTTGCCATGCTATTCTCCCGCCCATCTTGTAAGCGCCGTTGATCGACTACGTGTGTGAACTGTCGCTTTATTCGCTGCTTTCACGTATTCTAGAACGTCCTATCGTTGATGGATTGTGGATTGTTAAGTGGCGATTCCTACTCCGGTGACCTAATTTTGGAGGCTTTTCATTGGCCTTTATTGTGCGTTCTCGGCCGTGGAGTGGAAAATCGGCGATCGTCTGCCGCTTGCCGCTACTGTGAGATAGGATTTGTCGTCCTGAAAGATTGGGGACCACGGAGCTACTTAGCGGTGTTGAATTGGCCTTCCACGGTGCCGCAGATGTGAAATGTAGAGAACAAAGACTGTGTAATGCTTGGCCCAACACAATATTTATGTAATTTAAAATACCATGCGTTTACTCTTTCTAATATTCTCAAACATCCCTGGAATGAAACCGTGCAAAATCTTCCCATTGTGGGTTCAGTGGATTGAGAATACATTTTCTATTGTAAAATCAGATATTACAGGTGAGCACTAATAACCTAAGACTGAAAAAAAACGACGCCAAGTGACATTTACCTTTATTATATTTATCTACAAAAACTAATATTTTTTTAAAATCTGAAAGTAATTTCAAAATCATATTGATATAAAACATAGCTAGAATGATTACCATAAAATAGGTTGTGATGAATCTTCATAATAATGATAGTAGATTTTAACTTAAAATTAAAAGTTCTCAAAAAGTTAATATCACTAGCCTCAGTTTTGTCAAACCCCCATATTATTGTGAAATAAATTACAATAACGTCATACTTACTTACCGTATCAATACATAATTTCCAGCTCTATCATATCACATACAATCACAATTACAAGTACAATTACCCGAGAGTCCGTTAAAAGACCTTCTTTCATCAGCCTGCGAAGGCTGGGCGAATTGCACGACGATAACGATGTATCCGACGATGGTGCCGACGAGTCCTACGAAGAAGCGCAGGTCGAGCGGGAAGAGGCCGCCCGCGCAGAAGCGCACGGGGCGCGCGCGCAGCTGCAGCAGAAACAGGCGCACTTGACGCTGCAATACGGGGCGGCCGCGCGCAGCCACCAGCAGCGCCGCCGCCGCCCCGCTGGCGCGCTCGCCCGCCTCCTCCGTCACCTCGCCCGCCGCCCACGCCAGCAACGCGCACATGACCACGAACCACATGCCTCCGAACGTGATGGGCAAAGAAACAGAAGTGAATTTGGGGCTGACTATTTGGTAGCACAAGCAGATGGTGGCTATTAGCAGAGAGAATGCGTACAGCAGAAGAATGGGCATACTGAAGATTTCGTCGACAATTGAACAACCTTTTTGTATCAATAAGTGCGTATCCTGCAAGTCAGCGACCAATTCCGCAATCGTAGCATCATTTTTTATTGAATGTTGCTGAGATGATTCGAGTTGGTCATCGAAATGTGCTACATTCAAATTCTGACGTACGTAATTAAAGAGTTTATATCTGTCTCTTTTAAATTGAAATTTGAAATTTTTGCGAAGCCGTTTGGTAAGCTTTTCTATTTCTCCATTTAGTGATTCAAAATAATATTTCATAATAGTTACCAAAGAACAGAATAACTGAAAAAACACGCTAACAAATCCGAAAGTCCATATTGAGTATATTGACGAAATTAACGAATTATTCAGCTTTGATATTCCAATACTGGAACTAACTGTAATGACTAGGATATAGATCACCAACATGAAAATATTGCACCATCGAATGAATGTGATGTGTTTTGGTAGGTTCCAAGAACTACGATTTTCTAGGTTCTGAAATATATGCAAGAGTTTCTCATAACGGACCATATTTCTCCGTGTCAAAGATGAAGAAATACCTTGAAGAGGGAAGATAATGCTGAGCATTACAGCTGCACAGATTAGTAGTAATAATAGAGATGACGTAGGCATGTTATAGATTGGTCCATGGACTACACTCATTGGCAGAATTAAATTGATTGCTATAAAGATTATGTAAATAGCAATTCCGATTGCACTGAATATTAATCCCGCTTTGCTGCGCCGGATTTCCTTTCTTGTTGTTAAGGTGTAGGGCAATACCCCCAAGATCTTTGCTGCGTTAAGTGCCGGTACTATTCCTCTTAAGTTATTTGGAAGATGCAAACAATTCATGGTTATATGCTGCAAAGTTTCGAATTTGTTTTCAACTTCTGTTCCGATTTCCAATTCTGCGATAGTACTGATAATTATTTGGTATTATCGTAGTAATAGAATCATTCAATCACATAACAATCATGCATAGCATTTATCAAAATAAGTTTATATTCTTATCAAAATATTCCTGTATGATTGTCGTTACCGTATGTGTATACATTGTACTTCGCTCAAATACATTCACTTACTTGCTACCGTCGGTAACCACAACAAGACCTTACAACAGTAATCAATATAAGTCTCATTTATTATCAGACATTAGATGTCAAGCATTTACTATATACGAAGCTCATCACATTGTATGTTTGAATTTAATGAATGGAAAACACAAATATCACTTGAATAATGTATTTGAAATGTTTCAACTTACGTAATGAATTCTTCTCTTGTATGCTGTGCATTCAATAATTGCGCATAGTAATACTTGTAAAAGTTGCTAAGAAATAATTTTGCAATAAAAAAGTGGTGCATAGTAATAGCCAGAGTCTCTATAACAAAACTTACTTTCTCGCAATATTGGAAATAGTTACGTAGTATTGAAATACATAATTGTTTTTAGTGTGGCAGCAATTGTACTTTTGAAGTGTTATATATTTGCGATGGAAGATTATCTATTTTTACTTCTTTTGCAATGACAACGAATGCTCCTGGTAGTACAATTAGAGATGATCCTGTGTCTGTAATATCGTCTTAATGTAAATTTATCAATGCCTCGCAACGAAAAGCACCTTCTACGTCAAAGAATAAAGCAACTTGAAAAATGTATTCTCCTGCTGAGATTAGGCTTGCGCTTCTTTCAGCTTCTCCACACGTCTTCATATTGGTCGCCAAAGATCTCTCTTATCTCCACGTTTATAGCTTAATGCTAGTTTTGGCAATCTAGCATTTGCCATTCTTTCGACAAGAGCATAACATGTCCCTGGTGCCTGGAAAGTCTCTCCGCAGAGGTACTTTGCTGGTGAGAGTACAGGAATTATGTTGGTAGCACGAGTTGCAGATTATAACAAAAGAAAACGTAAATTGCGTACCATGGAGGTGACATAACCAACCTCTGACAAGTTCCGCAAGTTAAGCCAGTCCGCCATATTGATTTTCCCAAAACTCTTCTGTCAAGCACGATAATAAATGGGTAGTACCTATTTTTAAATGAAATTTAATAATCGAAGAAATATTGAAGAGTAAAAAAATAAAACGTAGAAGCTTAATTACAAATCGAAGGATAATTGTAATCTTTTCAGTGTGTGAAAATCAAAATAAACTGAAACTTAAAACGTCAAGAATACGACACTACTAAATGTGCTTTTTCTGCCGTTGAGATTTCTTTAAAAAAGTATGCAAATAAAAACTTAACACTGCTAACATTCTGAAGTAGCATGTGTTGCACAAATTGTTACGAAATATTGTTAGAATTATTGTCACAACAATCGAAGTCTGGCTACCGTACCAACTTTATGACTTAAAATAAGCACATTGCCTTTCTGTACTATTACTATTTCATTTTACTATTTTCTTATATAAACATTAACACTCTCACCCGAAGCGCACGTCCTAAAGTTTGGAGTTTGAAGATGGACCAGTAATACAAATGGTGTCAACATTGTGCAAAACGTTCGGATTTCTTTGTAAACAGCCGTCAAATATAATAATGTTATTTATCCTTTGAAGAGATCTCCAGTGAATAATTATTCCTGAACAATTTACTTATTTTAGGTGTCGTAGAAAATGGGCTAAAATTGCCGGAACTGCGAGTTTCAACAAGCGTACGTATCTTAAAGAAGTTTCATCAAAATCCTCTTCTTGAAAAAGAACCGAGCTTAACTTCCTGTGTGCTAGGTTGCAAATCGTCTTTTCGCACAACTCTAATCTAAAGTGGTCTCCTCTTTTCTATGAAGAGAAGAATCCAGAAAATTAAACATCATCTTACAAATTTCTCCAAACTATATAAAGCAACTACTTACATGAGAAAAGTATTTCACGCCTTACCCGAATGATTTGTACATCAGTACGTCTCACAGCCGATCCGGTGGCCGAGATCGCTAAGGCAGTAGTGCCGTAGCAATCTCGTACCGAAAGATCGCGGGTTCGAGTCCCGCCTCGGGCATGGTTGTATTGTGTTCGTCCTTTCATCCCCTATCATCATCATCATATCAGGGAAGGCAACGGGAAACCACCCTGAATAATTTATCCCTAGAAAACCCGTTATGGGTCACCTAACTTCCGTATATGGAAGACAGGACCAAAGAAGAAGCCTCACAAGTAACCATGACGAACTTTTACGAAAACTTTTTAAGCCGATCAAGGCTAGAAATGTTAAAAACTATTTTAATTACACACTCCAACACGAGGACACCTACATTTTGGGCACAGCAATGCGGTGGATCGTTGCTTCAAGTTTGTGACGTCATGCCATCTGCCGGTATTCCTAGCTTCATGTTTTTTACTCATTGCAATCATAACATATACTGGAAGTGTTGTCTCCATCACTTGTTTCTACATTATCCGCTTGTTACCAACAAAAATACAATTTCTAATAGGAGGCCCTGACTCGGTTCAGTGCGGAGCTACTTTTCTGGCGCACGTTATTATTCTCCGGTCATGCATCATGTGCGGAACATGTATTAGTACGGGTCGCTCCATCTTGATGTTGTTAACTACGAATTTATAGAGTTCATTGCCTTTAGTTTGATTTCTAATCCCATACCAAACAGGCATATCGCAACAGGGGGTCGCGCCAGCTATTTCGGTAAACGTCACGGGCCGGTTTCCAACGGAATCCATTCACATTCTTTTCGATGAGTGACATCAGATGACCGTAGAGCAGCGGGGGCGGCAACGCGTTCCTTGAACTTTCCGTCATAAACTTTGCGGACGCGACGCATACACGAGAATGATAAAACGTCGTTTGCAGGTAAATTAGCTGTGAAGCGAGACGGATTTGACGGCGTTCACTCGACAAAGTTCATCAATTCCTGAGCGACCAGTCCCGAGTCGGACCTCCCCGCCCGAACAATTCTCTGCAGCATCGGTCCTAACTCAATTACACTTGTCTACGCGTCCATCTCGTCTCGTGCCTCGTGTCTTTTTCTCGCGGCCATCTCGTCTCGAGACGATGTCCAATCTCAGGCCCGTGCCTCCTGCTCCGAAGCAGCAAGTTATGATGCCTCTTCTTCTTCTTTTTAAATCGGTTTTGATTGAAAACGCAGTGGTATGATGCCTCTAGTTCAAATTCTCGTCCAGACAACTCTGCGTTCTACTTTCTAACAGTATACCAAAAAAATGTTTTCACCGCTTTGGAGTTTTTCCACGCGGCAAGTGGCACTTCGTAAAAAATAACAGTATTTCCAAGTAGACTCTACTGAATGGTGCCGGTGGGTTGGCGCCTACCTCTAAAGAGGTGTCCCGGTGGCGGTCACATCGAAGGCGGTTTCCCCATTAGCCGGTATGATTGGTGACACAAACAAAAATTGTTTAGAATACATCACAGAATTGAGGCCAAGGGTGCGAGTGGGTCATAAACCTTCTCAGTGGTCGGTGTGGAATCTGAGGTTACCGCTATGCATTGTCAGCACTGGGAATGGTTCCTATGCCTGGCAGACAGTGGCTGCTTTGTAAGGCGCGGGCTCATGGGTAATTGGGGACGAGGGGAGCGCGCGATCGAGACCCTTAGGTGACGCGGCGATGAATCGTCGTTGCCACCTACGATTGACATTGATTGTGTATTCTAAATGTAGGTTACTAACTTACTACTAGGTTGATTGTGTATTCTAAGTGTAGGTTACTAACTTACTACTAGGTTGATTGTGTATTACAAGTGTCTTTAGCTACCGCCGAGTGGGTTGTTTTGATATATATATATATATATATATATATATATATATATATATATATATATATATATATATATATATATATATTTATATACATATTGAAACGCGGAGCGTTTTTTTAATTACTTCGAAACGCAGGGCATTTTCTTCCAATTACGTTTATTTTGAATTGCGCGGCAACGGCGGTGAGTAACGGACGTGACAAGGGAACGGGTCAGGCGCGAGAAGGCGGCGAGACCGGGCGAAACGACGGCAGTAGCAGTGTGGAACAGAACTCGAAGGAGAGCGGAGCGATGTTGGTGTGTGCGGTGACAAAAAGGACAAAATGAAGTGAAATAATGTAAGGGAAGCTAACAAGAAGTGAGTTAAGTGTGACAGTGGCAAATGTTAAATAGTGCAAACTGGTGATCGTGGAATTGGCGTCAGGAACAATGGTGAAAAAGGCAAGAACTGTAAGCCGCGTGGCTGGTAACGGCATGGGTAGTGGCCACGTGCCTGCGTTATTGTAAAAGGAAAGCGAAGGAGAACTGGTGGATTGTGCCGCAAGAAAGCATCGAGATAAACTGCAAGGGATAGGTGGACAGTAATTTAGAAGTAGTGCATACTCGATTTGAAAGACACGTGCAACGGTCGGAGTTGAAGCAGAGGTATCGTGTAACCGCCGCAGAGGGCCGGTGCCACTGGCGTCCACGCAGTCAACCGTCCGAGGGGCGCCGAGTCGCGCCGAAGGCCGCCGATCGTCGCAGCAGTTGGGAACCATTCGAGAAGAAACGAACTATTTTTGGTATTCAAGGTATTGTGAAATCTAAGATCATGGGTATAATTTTGGTACCAAATCAGGGAGTAATTAGATTGAAGTTGATGTACTAAATGTGTGATTTCGGTAATAAATTGCTTGTTTGTTCAAAGAAAATTATAATTGAGTTTTTCAATGTTCTTGTCAAACCTTACGAGACCCATTCACGAACCAACACCTATCCTTTCTAAACATAAATGTAGTGAAAAGTACCGTAAACCAGGTACGTCACAATATATATATATATATATATATATATATATATATATATATATATATATATATATATATATATATATATATATATATGCCGATCAGATGGCCGAGATCGCTAAGGCAGTAGTGCCGGAGTGGTCTCGGACCAGAAGATCGCGGGTTCGAGTCCCGCCTCGGGCATGGGTGTATTTGTGTGTGTTTGTATGAGTGTGTCGTCCTTTCACCCCTCATTATCATCATCATTTCATTTTTCATACCCCCAGGACTAACAACCCTGGGGGATAAAAATCGGATCCAGCTTAATGCTGGTCCCCCCAAAAGAAGTGTTCGCAAGCACCTGCCACCGTGATATTAAATGAAAAACTGAGCCACGGTAATTGCAGGTTGCTTGCCCTGCGTGGTCCTAGTTGGCCGAAACGAAAATAATATATATATATATATATATATATATATATATATATATATATATATATATATATATAATCATTCACCATTCCTTATAATGAGGAATTATTATTTAACTTTGCCCTGCCTTTCTAAATTCGTGGGATGCGGATGCGGAAAGGAGCAGGTATTGCATGCATGCATTATAAGAAGAAAGAATCTTCACTTGATCCAAATCAATGTGGGAATATCAGTTAGAGGGTCTAGTGAAGTGAAAGTACTTATAAATAGTAGCTTTAATATTCGAGTAGGTTATGTTAGGATTAGGTGCAAATAGTAATAGGGTTAGCCGGTATGTGGTGCCCTGAACAAAGGACGCTGTCAGAGCAAGCTAACTTAAATTTATTCATTATATATCTACTTCGCGAGATGCACATCTTATGAAGCTCATGCACTCTGACGGGCAATTATATGTATTAACCCTTATCTTTCGCCAGCTGCCGCGAGGGAGCAGGGCTGAACGGCCGTGCTCCCCGCGCCGCTTGTTAAGCTTCCTGCGCCCTCCAACAGAGTTCGCAGGCTTACAGGTACCGCGCTGCCGCGCCGCGCGCGACCAGCGCCTCGCCACCAGCTCGCTTCCTTTGCGTGGGCTTCCAGAAGCTTCGGCCGATGACGTGGCCGATGCTTCCCCCACTACCGCCCCGCGGGCCGCTGGCTTATGTTAAGATGACGTGGCCGTTTGTTAGTTCCCAACACTAGCGCGCCCTGTGCCGGCTCGAGCTTCCTTTTGTGTCGTTGAAGAATTTTCTGGAAGCGTCTCTATGACGCAACAACAGAAGCCGTTACTGACGCCATGCTATCGCCCAACGGCAACCAGTTCCTGCTTGAGAGTCCGAGCTGAGCAGAAGTGCCGCGCCGCTCGGCACGCCTGTTGTATTACAGACGCCGTGCATAATGGCGACTACGTGTGTGTGACTGATCCTGCCGCGCGCCTCCAATTCTCTCCACTGGTAATATGCTGTGTGCTATGCACGTGTTCCGTCTGCTGCGGACATGGTTACAGACGCCGTGCATAATGCTGCCTTCGGCGACTACGTGTGTGTGACTGATCCTGCCGCGCGCCTCCAATTCTCTCCACTGGTAATATGCTGTGTGCTGCACGTGTTCAGTCTGCTGAGGACATGGTTACAGACGCCGTGCACGATGCTGTCTTCGGCGACTACGTGTGTGTGACTGATCCTGTTGCGCGCCTCTGAATTTCTCCACTGGTAACGTGCTGTGTGCTGTGCACGTGTTCCGCCTACTGCGGGCATGGTTCCAGACACCGTGATCAATAATGCCTTCGGCGATTACGTATGTGTGATTGTTCCTACTGCACGTCTCCTGAAACATGTCGGCCTGTAAACGGGCGTGGAGGTAGCTCCTCCGCCCGTCACTGCATACCAGCCTCCTCATCAATTTATAACAAAGAACATGCCGTGCATATTGCACCATGTAATTCTACGCTACATACGTAAACTGTTTCATTATGTGTTGATTTCATGCCGTGCATATTGCACCATGTAATTCTACGCTACATGCGTAAACTGTTTCATTATGTGTTGATTTCATGCCGTGCATATTGCACCATGTAATTCTACGCTATATGCGTAAACTGTTTCATTATGTGTTGATTTCATGCCGTGCATATTGCACCATGTAATTCTACGCTATATGCGTAAACTGTTTCATTATGTGTTGATTTCATGCCGTGCATATTGCACCATGTAATTCTACGCTACATGCGTAAACTGTTTCATTGTGTTAACTTTCATGTCCCGTGCATATTGCACCACATGTAATTCTACGCTATATGCGTAAACTGTTTCATTATGTGTTGATTTCATGCCGTGCATATTGCACCATGTAATTCTACGCTACATGCGTAAACTGTTTCATTGTGTTAACTTTCATGTCCCGTGCATATTGCACCACATGTAATTCTACGCTACATGCGTAAACTGTTTCATTATGTGTTGATTTCATGCCGTGCATATTGCACCATGCAATTCTACGCTACATGCGTAAACTGTTTCATTATGTGTTGATTTCATGCCATGTACAAACCCCCTCTTTTTTATAGGTTAAGATGTATTTTTTTAGTATAGAATATATGTTTACATGCTCTATTTTTACAGTCTTATGGTAACAAGTACCCTCTATAATTCCATCCTTGCAGTCCCAGACCTGCAGTGGCAATTATAACCTGTTGTTCTTTATTACAGGTGTCTGGGTGGTCCTTCGTGCTTATTTGAGCTATTCTAGGAATGTTTGGGAAGGGTCGAAGCTTACTAATTCACACGCCCAGTCCACTCGCTCGACCCAGCCCAACCAGACGCCAAAGGATCTTTTGGAGGGAAAGGAGAGTTTCGGAGAGGCCATAGAAGTGATCAGAGGTGTGCGTTATGTGTGTGAGAGAGCATGGGCTGTAATCGCCAGTATTGTGAAAATCACAGGAGATTTTTAAAACCCTAAAAGTAAGTGCTTTCAGTACTGCGTCCCATTTAATTCTACTTTCACTTTACAGCATTAAGTAAATGTTTGTGAATTACATAGCCTATTCGCAGCTCGCCCAGTAAAAAACTACAAACACAGCAGGTTTATGGGGTCAATGTCCAGACCACCCAGTCAGATGTCCTTGGTGAAGCAGACAGATAAGCGGGCAATCCTGGGCGGCGTTGGTGGCGGAATCGCTACTCGAAGCTTCCCAGACAGAGTTAGAAATCTGAATGAATGTATATCTCTACCTAGCTCATGGAAAATCCTCCTCCTACTCCCTCACCGGCTAGGTAGCCTTCCATTCGTTCTATTTGAAGAAATGATGTCGGAGTGGAAAATAACTTTGTTCAGTCAAATATTGGCGCTTGCCCGTTTAAATTATTTGTGAAAGTAGCTAGTCTTCTGAATACACTAACTATATAATTTCTTTCGGGGATGTATCTAAGCCCTGGCATCACATAACGACTGGGCTGAGCAGTTTAAGCTGTTAAGTGACTGTCAGACTCCATTCCAAATTCCCCTCAGTAAAAAATCCCAGAATTACGAGAGCGAATTTACTAATAGACTATCAATGATTTCATTAGTTTTCATACATGTCTTTATCATAGAATACACAGCCCACACTGGTGGATTTGTACCAACTTTTTTGCTTCCTCACTAAAATACACCAGCAGGACATTCTCTCTTTCATTTAATATCGCTTTATCTTTACATCAAATTTTAAAGTTACTATAAGATCCATCATGAATGATCCGAGATTTTTAGGCATTAAATTTCCAATTGCTTCATTAGCAGCATCACGTGAGAATTTAGGTTCAGCAAAGGCCTCCGTACACGCGCCGGATAACTACATATAGTGTGTTTATTGACGATTTCCATATAAACAAAAACTCTTCTCGTATCATGAATTTTAAATTCCATAGATAAATACTTGAAATAAATGTTCTCAAAATTAATATGGTTGTGGAAAAAATAGCATACCTCCTCGTGAGAGATGCAGTTCTGTAATGTACTGTAATGCAATATAACGAATAAATTATTTTTTAGCTATGTAAACAGTGATAATGAATACAAAGATTTAAATATGTTTCTATTTTAGGATGCTACAATTGCGTACGTTTCATTGAAAGGATAGCTGTTATCAGTCATGCTTATTCGTATCATTTTCAATAATATCGTTCCGTTGTGGTATTTTGAAATATTTTAATTTTAATATGAGAATTAAAACCGCCTTTTGATGTAAATTAGGTTCTGCATTATTCGGGAGATAGACGTGCTGATGCCATGCGCTATCAATTTAACCACGCCGTACTGATCAGGTCAACGTGGCCCGAAAATAAATTTCGTTTGCTCTCACAGACAAGCTTCACTAGTAAACGTTCTAATATTTCGTGATTTTGTTATGAAACCTATCTAAATTGCTTTTATTATTTTTTTAAAATTTACGATGTATTTGTATTGACACATATCACAAATACCAATTATTTTTGCTCATGTCATAATAGAATATTAAAGTAATAAAAACTGAATTTAATTAGTTAATATTAACAGTAGTATATGTTATTGAATAATAGCATTACATTTTTTTAAATAGGTAGATCCAATATACCCTTTTTATCATCGCTAGAATTCAAAACAATTATATCGTTATGGAGTATTGCTCGGGTAATATTGAACCGCGCATTACAGTCGTATACTAAATTCGAACAGTACAGAATGGTTATTGATTATAAATTTCAAATTCAAAAGTTTACTAAACATGTTTACGCCATGCTCATAACTCTTTGTTTAGCTGATTTCTTACTTTGGTCGTAAATCGTGTCTTTGCAAAACAAAAATAATATTTAAAATTCTGTATACCAAACCAAAGAGAATAGTTATAGTTTCTTCGTCAATGCATAATATTTTATGACAGGAAGAAGTAGATATCCAAGGCAACAGTTACTAACAAACAATGGTTTGTTTGGTTTCTAATCCCAAAAACGTTACTTTTTGGTCTTCATTTATGTTTATGGAATAGTATGGAGATATATCATTATTAAAGAGGGAAATGTAATTCTCTTAGGAGCACTTATTACGATTGGACTGTGTAAAGTCATCCGGCACCTTTAATGCTGCTAATGAATAGTTATTTCTTTTTGAATTGTCAGTGTTGTGACGATGAGTTGCTTTCAAGTAAAGAAGTATTTTCCTACTTTATAACTGCCATCGTACGTAGTCTACGGTTTAGCGTTGTTAAGGTTTGCTATTTCGATTAATGGTTTAACAACTTGGTTTAGAACATGAAAAGTTTGAGTGAAGAGGACTAATCATTCAGCGTGACAGTAGATTGTACAGGTTTTCGGCCTTTTGTTTCCCACGGTGTTTCATTGAACGAATGATTCGTTTGGTAATAATTTCACGATAGTGACAAAATTAACTATTCGTTAGGAAAGTAGATCACTGCAGGGGCATAATAAGTTAAGGAAGACAGCAGTTCCTTCAGAATGTGATTAAATGTCCTTTAATAGAAAAATTGGAATTATGGAGTCGGTTAATAGAGAAAGTAGTTTGCTTGGCGTTTTCTTGCTGCTTCAACTAGCAAAGTTCCTGGGATTGTTGCCTTGTACAATACAGTCCCAACACAATGTAGTGCGAAGCAAATTTGGACTCCCGTTGTCTGCAATTGCGTGTTGTATTCACGTAGGTTGTTTCTGTTACCTGTTCACACAATATATAGACGAAAATGGAGGAAATATAATTTACAAATCCACTATACCTGTTATTTTGGTAATAGGAAGTCATGCAATTAGTGTTTTAATTCCTCTCGTGATGATTACGAGTTCGGTGAAGTCACCCACATTAGTTCTTTACAGTCAATTACTCCAGCATGTTGCAAAAATTGACGAAGCTTGGGTAGAAACAACTTGCAAAATGCCATTTTCTGTGCGTCGTAAAGGTGTGCTTATCATTCTGAGTGCATTTTCAGTTGGGCTACTCTTGCAGATCACAACCTGGAATTGGTCGTTATCCCATGCTTCCACTGTCGAATTTATTTATTGGACCTTTACCATTACCATGGTGGGCACAGTTTTGCAGCTTCCTTGTTCATTTGCCATCTTGATGGAACATTATATGCAAGTATTAAAGGAGAAACTTTCAAATTTAGTGCAAGATATACAGATACGTTCTGATATCAAATCCGAGAGTGTGAAGTTTGAAAGCAATGGAAGAAAATGGAGCGGATCCTTTAATCCCAACGTTCATCTATGGCTCAGTTGTCATCGGAGGACCACACACTCGAAGAAAGACTCATTAACTTGCGTGAAATGCACTTCACCCTGCTGAAAACATTTGTTCTGATGGACAAGGCATTCAGCTTGCCCTTGTTCGTTATTTATACCTACCTTTTCGTCATAATAGTGTGGACGCTGCATTTCGTGATGACGGCCGTTCAACCGGCCGTGTCCCTGGTGCCGGTTCGCGCAACCGCGTCGCTGCTGCTGAACGCGTGCGTGGGGGCGGCGATGGCGCGGGCGGCGGGCGGCGCCGCGGCTGCGGCGCTGTGCGCTGCGACCGGCGCGGGGGCGGCGCTGCTGGTGGCGGTGCGCGGGCGGCGTCCCCTGGAGCGCCAGGCGCGACTCTTTTTGCTGCAGCTGCGCGCGCGGCCTGTGCGCTTCCACCTCGGGGGAATATTCCCACTCGACCTGCGCTTCTTCATGGGGCTTCTCGGGACCATCGTCGGCTACTTCGTCGTGGTGATGCAGTTCGCGATGCCAACGGCGACCAAGGCCTGTCTTCTTCCTGCTGATGTCAATGTGACACATTTTTGTGTTGCTTATCTGAATGCTTCGTAAAAAGATTTGTGGAGGTTACGTTGAATCATTTCTGCACAACTGAAGAAATGAACTGCAATAGCGGACGAATTGTAGTAATTAATGTACCTTGTGCAAGATATCTCACTTTGTTCCTTGGATTTTCATAATATTTTTTATATATTATTGCCCCACATTACTTCAGAAAAATATTTAACCTTAGCATTACCAAGTCACAAACGTTCCCATGCATTACCAAGTCCGTGATGCAATACCATGCCGAATTGATAAATTAATAAATTGATAGAACTAGTGATAAACGTATTCATTCATTTAAACAAGAACATTATTTCTATATGAAAAAGTCTTGACATTCTATTTAATATAATTACAATGCGTATTATATTTGTATGTCAAATAATAGCCATTGCATCATTATAACAAAGACATTTATGAAATTGTGTTAAACAATCTCTTAAAATTCTACAAATATTTCCAATATTTATTCTGAATGTTTAGTTTGAGAATGAATAGTGGTGACATTTTTATCCACAACCAAAGGCACTGTAATAACTCAAATTATAACCATCTCTCGTGATCAATTGCATCATATTTTCATAATAAACACGTCATAAACAAAATTGAGGATTTTCAGCTACCAAACAAATTAAAAGCTATCAAAAACAAGCAATCTTTGTTGGGCGTCTTGAGAAACTCCTCCATCTTGACAATGATAAGTTTAATGAAACATTTGTTGTTTTTGCAAATTATTTGCTCTGTACGCGTAAAATAGTCAGAAAAACTGGTGTCCAGAAAGTCATTTGGCTTAAAATTTCTCTTGTAGGAAGGAAACCGGTGCCATGAGCCTCCGGGTCTCGGAAAGGAACACGGAAATATCAATTATATTTTTAATTTAAAATATTCTCTGTTCGTTTTCCTTTTTAAATATTCTCAATCATACTCAGAGAGAAACAGCGTAAAATATTCACATTAGGTGTTCAGTGAACAAAAAAAATTTTTTTTAATTGCTGAATTGAGAAAATGAAGCTGAGAGTCATGTTGTGGAAAAATAAATTAAGAGCATAATTAGGTACCAAGTGTATTAGAGAAACAATATTTTAGCGCTACTGAATACAATCGCCAATATCGAAATGGTACAAAGCACATTCAAGAGGGAGTCCAATATTGTTCAATGTCCCTCTTATCGATTTGAACGCGCGTGTTATAAAAAAAGTAATATTATCTTTCGCACTGAAGATTTTTGAATGCACTTCTTTGCTGAGTGTTCTGTGACCGTCGCGGGGACAGCGAAAGGCATTATTGAACGCGCGCCGATCGACAGCCCCCATGGAAACAATGAAGTTTTAATTAACTAAGTGAAAAATGAAGGGAAATTGTTTTCTCAAAGTTTTTGTCCTTTAAAATCCCCAGACATCCTACCATAAAAAATTCACAAATTGGTGTATTTGCATATTTTAAAAATAAATGTTAATAAAATAATAATAATAATAATTGAACATTAAATACAATAATAACGCATTTTTGTGATCAGTAATCTGAAGGAATTGTAGGGATAAAATATCATCGAAAACTCGGGTTTAATTTTTTTTATTGTCAAAATTATTAACGTGAAATTGTGAAAATTAAATATTCAATTGTAATATTAAAATATTACAAATAAGAAAATTAGACAGACGCAACAACTGTGAGCTTTCAAAAGTGGCAACATAGATGTAATAAATTATATGAGAGAAAATGAATGTAGTAACGAATAATTACAAGCTTTGTGTAAAACTTCATTAAAATATTTACGTCATGGGGGTGCGAAGAGGTTGCTAGCCGTCGAATATAAAGGCCAGCCACAACCATAATAGAGACCTTTCTCTACACACCCATCCACCAAAATGCCAACGTCCATCCACTGGTGAATAAGCAATCGGTTCTTCTTCCAATATATCCGAAAAGGTTATCGTTTGCTGAATAACTTATCGGTACACTGACAACTTCATTTCGTTTACTGTTGTCCACATCTGCTGCATAAGTTTACGTTGACATTAAACGAGATATGACATTTGGCGTCAGAGAAATCTGAGGAATCTGTGAGTCCACATATTTAAAGGTTATTAACCGCTGGTGAACCTGCAACTCGTAGGGAGATAAAATCAATTTCCACACGTGTATATTTTGATCAAAGACGAGCTATCGGTGCTCACCGAGGGCAATAGCCTAGCCACATGCAGCAAACGAGCTTAGAGGGCCTGCATCATTGTTGGAGTTCGATTGCCGAGAAAGAGGAGGGTTTGTTATTGGAAAAGCAACCTTATGTAAAGGGAAATGTAGTGTTTATAGGCTCTTTTTCCGGTAAAGAGATGAAGTTGGTTAGCACAAATATCGTAAAGAGAGATAGCCGTAAAAAAAGCTCTGCAGTTTAATTTTTAAATGGTTAAAAGAAACCTTTTTATATATTAAATTGAGTGAACCCATGAAATAAGACTGTGTTTACTGCGCTACGGAATTCCCGCCATCATGATTTCCATAACAACTTATTCCTGCCCCATTCAAGATTATCAAAAAGAAAAGAGTAGGAAACCAAACAGATATGGCACAGTCCGACAAGCAGTTCCAGTAGGAATGGTTGGTGGAGATGAATTGTTTTTTGTCCGCAGTTCATAGGAACTTTTTTATTGAGCGTGTATGAAAGTGATGACTGCAAAGAAGGGGTAGCAGTTCATTATGTTATCATTATTAAAACGTAAATTTTGTGTTATCGATGACAAGAATTGAACTAAGAAAAAGAAAGTTTATTGTAATACGTCTTATTAATAAATGGTCTGATTTATAAAAGAAAAATGCAGTTTCAAAATATATATTATTGTCAATTTACATTTAGTGTGTAATGTTATCATAATTGATTGCTGTCATTATCGTGGAACATGATTGCTGAAAATTTGTTTGTAACAATAATCTTCCTCTTACACTCTACGGTGCAAAGTAGTATATCAATATTAAACAAAATTAAATATTTTTAAATCGGAATGTAATTATAAAATGGTAGCATTAATGATTGTCAGAACGATTACCTTAAAATAGGTTCATTGAATCTCAATAATAATAATTATTATTATTATTAGTAGTAGTATTAGTATTAGTATTAGTATTAGTATTAGTATTAGTATTAGTAATAGTATTAGTATTACTGAGTTGCATTTTGATATCAGGTTATACTTAAAACGACATTCATTTTCGAAAGTGCAAAATAGCATTTATCCTTGTTTTTGTCTAAGCCCCACAGTTGTGAAATAAAGTACAATAACATGATATTTACATACTGCAATCCGTTCAAATCCCACTCTTGAAAACTAATAATAATTTAATCTAAAATATTAATATCTAATTTTCCCCTACTGTTACTTGCTCAGTATGTATATCTATTAATTAATTTATTTCGCTTCTGTTAGTTTAGTAAACGGAATCATTCACATGTCACTGGGCAAATTATATATGCACGTCGACTGACTTGGCCATACGGGATTTTTTAGCATGGACATTTTACGAAGGGAATTTCGTGTATTGGCTTTGAACTATTTAAGTAAACAAAGCACGTTCATCTTTCCCAAAACATTGTAATGTTTGTTTCCATCAATTCACTTACAAATTCTGCAACTTCGCTGTGGCCGCCACGAATAAACAACGACAAAACATCAAAATAATATAACAATAGAAATCATCACATTCATGCACTAAAAAGCATTTATTTCCTCCTTCCTAAACATTTATCTCCTCCTTATGAAATCATTTTAAACGTTTATACATTTCCAGCAGCAAGCTTGGCCGACGACATGTGGAAATAATTTTCCCCATTCGTGGCTCCATTCCATCTTGTTGGTGGAACCCACTCAGATTTCCACTTTAAGTCCGAATTCTAATAATATCCGAAAATTCTGTTCCATTTCCGATTCCCTTCTTACTTTTAATTATCATTACTGTGTCTTATTTATTATGCGACCTCAACTACCCCGCCAGCTCACTTCCCTGTTTTCTCGCGAATAAGCTCGTTCTGTTCCGCAAGTCAATAATGCCCACCTTTCAATTGCCTTCTTCGTGACTCATAGCGTCCTAAAAGTGTATCTTCTTGCTAATAACTGCGCATCTCTTCAAGCTGTCTAGTATCCGTATTATTTTCCATTGCGTTTTATTTCGTACACGTATCATAGTATTTATTTGTTTTTCTATTTATTATTTATAGTATGATTCCCGGAAATTCCCCACCCATTCGTAAATGAACTCAAACATTTCATTTTCCACTGTTTTCCTAAACCGATCACTTCCTACTGTCATTCTTTATACACATTCTTTTTCAATCGTCTATATTGACATCTTTTGTTGCATTCCTGTAGGTTATTTTTAAATTTGTGTGATGGTTTTTAACACAACCTTGGACAATCCACCACAATACTGTAACAATTACACACGCTTTATAAAGGAGTTTCTGATTCTACCTTCTCATATACAATCTCAATGACAACTGCAATTTCCGGACCCTCCCGTATTAAAACTTCCCTCAGCGTCGGGCGACGGCTGGACGAACTGCACCAAGATGACGAGGTAGCCGACGATGGTACCGAGCAGGCTGACGAAGAAGCGCAGGTCGAGCGGGAAGAGGCCGCCCACGGATATGCGCACGGGGCGCGCGCGCAGCTGCAGCAGAAACAGGCGCACTTGACGCTCCACTACGGGGCGGCCGCGCGCAGCCACCAGCAGCGCCGCCGCCGCCCCGCTGGCGCGCTCGCCCGCCGCGGCCTTCACGTCCCCCGCCGCCCACGCCAGCATCGCGCACATTCCCACAAACCACAAGCCGCCCAACGCGATCATGAAAGAAGGTAACACAGTGCTGGATTTGGTTGCAAGTATTAGGTAGCAGAAGCAGATGATAGCTAATAACAATGCGTACGCAAAAAGTAGTAGAATACCCACGCTGGACATTTCGTTGATTACTGAACACGCCTCTTGCAGAAGTAAATGCGTTTCCCTCACAGAAACGATGAAATCGGCAATCAAAACGTTCTCCTCCAACAAATATTGCGCTGATGATTCGCTTCGGTCTTCGTGATGTACTACTCTCAAGCTCTGTCGTACGTAACTGAACAGTTTATATCTCCTTCTATCAAATTGAAGATTAAACTTTTTTCGGAGATGTTTGGTAATTGTTTCAACATCTTTATTCAGTGAATCAAAATAATGTTTTGTAATAATTACAGAAGAACAAATTAACTGACACACAACACTGACAAATCCAAACGTCCAAATCGAATAAAGTGGCGACAGAAAGTGCATTTTCAACACCAACGTACCAACACAAGACATAATTAACATTACAATTACGTAGATTACCAACGTAACATTACCGCAGCATCGAAGGTACCTGGTGAGTTGTTGTCGATCGCAGGAAGACCTGCCATTTTCTAATTTGTGAAAAATATCCAAAAGTTTCTGGCAATGTGCCATATTTTTCCATGTCAATGACCAGAATATACCTTGAAGTGGAAAAAGAATACTAAACGTGACGGCTGCTAGAATCAGTGCTGAAAATAGGGGTGACTTCACCATGCTGATGAATGGGCCTTGTATGGCACTTCCAGGCATAAAGAAAGCACTTGCGCAAAACGTTGCAAACACGGCAATTCCCATTCCACTGAATATTAGTCCTACTTTACTGCGCTGGAGTTTTAATGATGGAGTTACAGTATAAGGCATTACCCCCAATACTTTTGCTGCCAGAAGAATAGGTACCAGACCTTGAATATTGTTTGGAAGGTACAACATTTTCATGATGTTCTTGAAGCTTGGGATACCACTCTTGAAATTAATGGTTTCTATTTCAATTGCAGCTCTAGTATCTATTTATTGTCCGATATTACAGTAACTTATTTATGAACATTATTTTTGTTGTTATTGTTATTATTTCTGTTTCAAAACATTTCACAACCTTTCAATTCGATTTACCAAAAAAATATTGTCACTGCAATGTAATATTTTTATGAATAATACAATGGTAGAAAATTTATATTGAACAAAAAACGACGCGGCGTCACCCGGACAGCTTGGAAGTCAAGAAAATTCAATTGACAACAATGGCCATTTCTTGTTTGTTTTTTCACTTCCAACAACAATTACAAATCTTCAATTTTTCTTGACTAATTTAATGCTCCTTTAAGAGCTCAAATTCCACCAGAATCAGTCATCATAGAGCGATAGTTGAATGTGGAGCTTCTTTAGATTGCTTAAAATTAACATTCTAGTTCCAAGCATAAAATACCAAATGCATCTACTCATTTGTCGACATTTTAGAAATACTAATCAATATCAGTCTTATTTGATGCTATTCCTCATTAAACGAGTCACTTTTACAATAGACGTCCTTGAGTTGATTTTTAATTCAATGAATAAAAGCACAATGTCACTTCAGTAATGCTTTGGAAGTCGATGAAATGATATATAGAATACTTTACGGCTGCTGTATCTTCTCTTAACAATACCGCATTTCTACATTTTGCTTTCTCATATACGCACGTGCAAACATAGCATAGAATAATATAATTCTACGAACAATTATTCCTTCAAAATCGTCTCAGTGTGTGTACCTGTATGAAGAGGAAAAGCTCAGGCAGGCAGAGTTCGCTTGTTACGGGGGAGAAAATACGTTATGTTGTACCCATGTTGTCGTGTGCTCTTTCCCCCAAGCAAGGAAATTAAAGTAGTAAGTCGAAGCATGAGGACACCGTTAGCAAGCCCGCAAAGTTGGACAATCGACCCAAAATACCAAATTCATACATAATAAAATAAGAAGAAGATAAATACTTCGAATACAAAGTAATCCATTTTCTTTTCTAATATTTAATTGAGTTAATGCTAATGTAGTGTTGTTGTGATTATTAAAGGATGAAATGATTCAAGTTGTCTTTATTAACGTAGATTTATTCAGAAAGACGGCTTTCGACGACTTTGCCATCATAAATCTATAATTCATTATAACTTTATTTCTGTATTGTGCCTCTCTTTTACATTGGTAAAGAATTTTTAATGTATTTACGTTAAATTCAGCATTTGTATTAATTGTATTTTTGTATTTTCTTCTTGTTTATTACGTTTTTAGACTTTAATTAATTTTAAATGATTCTAAACTTGTGTTGACGGGAAATAGTCTGAACAAATCTATGCTGACAAAGATAGTTTTTAACTATTTAATTCCTCCTATCCTGTAATCTTCTATATTTAAAACGAAGTCCCCGATCTGGTCTGTACATCTCATAACGATCGACAGGATTTCAGAACAGTTTTCATCATTGATTAGAACGTTTATATCTTTAGTTTTTTATTGAAAACGCCATCAATATCATGTAAAGTTGCCTGAGTATTTATTATTAACCAAAATGTAATAATAGTAGGGGCAGCGTGTGCTTTGTCGTGGTCTCACCTTATTAGTTAAGATTCACCGCCGTCGCATTGTGTCGTAGAAACCTGAATGTTCTTTGCTAGCGCGAATTTCCACTTGCACATTGGGTTCTCAGTTGAATTCGCGTTGACTTCACCTCTTAGCGCTTCAATTCAGAATATAAAAAATAGTTCCAATGGCAAGAACGGAGCGGGGCGGAGCAGCATACGGGGGGGGGGGGGGGGTGACAGGGGGTTGGAGCGGTACGGAATGCAGTAAGGCGGAGATATAAATTATATTCTTCAATTTATATATTGTGATGGCCCTATGTACGTGGGTGCCAAGTACGTAATGCTCGACAACATGGTGGTCATGCAAAGTATCATCTCACACGCCGTGTGCCCGATACCGTAATGGATTTCATGCCGCTCGTGCGGAAATGTTTATAAATGGGCGTCATGCGCTCCTACTCCGATTGTAGAGAATCCAAGAAGTGGTCTGCTCTCGTGTGAAAGGATACAAATGCTTACTATGCTACTTTTAATACCGGACTTATGAATTTAGATGTTATCCATCAAAGGAGCCGAAACACGTTTATTGAACTTGGATATCACTTTACATTAAAAAAATGCCACTATTAAACTAGAATTCCTTTTGTGTGGAACATTAACAGTTTTTTACTATGGACCGTGTCTAGAGTGATTGCAGATTTGATGTTACCTCATTTTGCAGAATTGCAAGTTCGCATGGCCGTCAGAGGTGCTCGCGTCAGACGATGCTCCGGTGAACATGAAAGCGCGTGCCAGTCAGGAAGCAGTCACGTTCTTGCGTTACTCTGATGTAGACATCAGTCAGTGGCACGTGACCGTGCTCGCGGCGAGGTCCCACTTTTGCGGCGATGTCGATGGGAAGAAAGTCCGTTAAGAAGCGCCGGATAAGACCGTTAAACGTCACCCCCTCGCGTTAAGGTGATGATGATGGCAAGCAGCGCACCTCCGCGGGTGCTTTTTTTGACGGTAGCGTGGCACGTCCGCAGCACGGAAATAATTCCGATTTAAGTTGGCACATGGTCGGACGGTTTAGAATGACCGGTACAGTTTGGTCGTATTCTGCCGAATGGTGGTCAATCAGTGCTGAGACTGTTCTTGAAGATGTTGCAATGACTGATTCCGCTGTTAGTGGAGAAAATTTTGACAGAGTGCATCGGCAAAGTAATGACCAAAAATGCGTCGGCAGAGGAGTGATACAAAGTGTTGTCTCGGCGGAGTATTGACCAACAGTGTTTCGCATTTTTTCTCACCTGGGGCTCCGTTGCCATGCTATCCTCCCGCCCATCTTGTAAGCGCCGTTGATCGACTACGTGTGTGAACTCTGCTTTATTGGCTGTTGTCACGTATTCTAGAACGTCCTATCGTTGATGGATTGTGGATTGGTAACGGGCGATTCCTACTCCGGTGACCTATTTTTGGAGGCTTTTCATTGGCCTTTATTGTGCGTTCTCGGCCGTGGAGTGGAAAATCGGAGATCGTCTGCCGCTTGCCGCTACTGTGAGAGAGGTATTAGTCGTCCTGACAGATTAGGGACCACGGAACTACTTAGCGGTGTTGATTTGGCCTTCCACGGAGCCGCAGATATGAAATGTAGAGACCAAAGACTGTGTAATGCTTGTCCCAACACATTGCAATATTTATGTAATTTAAAATACCAAGCGTTTTCTCTTTCTAATATTCTCAAACATCCCTGGAATGAAACCGTGCAAAATCTTCCCATTGTGGGTTCAGTGGATTAAGAATACATTTTCTATTGTAAAATCAGATATTACAGGTGAGCACTAATAACCTAAGACTGAAAAAAAAACGACGCCAAGTGACATTTACCTTTATTATATTTATCTACAAAAACTAATATTTTTTTTAAAATCAGAAAGTAATTTCAAAATCATATTGATATAAAACATAGCTAGATGGATTACCTTAAAATAGGTTGTGATGAATCTTCATAATAATGATAGTAGATTTTAACTTAAAATTAAATGTTCTCAAAAAGTTAATATCACTGGCCTCATTTTTGTAAACCCCCATAATATTGTGAAATAAATTACAATAACGTCATACTTACTTACTGTATCAATACATAATTTCCAGCTCTATCATATCACATACAATCACAATTACAAGTACAATTACCCGAGAGTCTGTTATAAGACCTTCTTTCATCAGCCTGCGAAGGCTGGGCGAATTGCACGACGATAACGATGTATCCGACGATGGTGCCGACGAGTCCTACGAAGAAGCGCAGGTCGAGCGGGAAGAGGCCGCCCGCGCAGAAGCGCACGGGGCGCGCGCGCAGCTGCAGCAGGAACAGGCGCACTTGACGCTGCACTACGGGGCGGCCGCGCGCAGCCACCAGCAGCGCCGCTGCCGCCCCGCTGGCGCGCTCGCCCGCCACCTCCGTCACCTCGCCCGCCGCCCACGCCAGCAACGCGCACATGACCACGAACCACATGCCTCCGAACGTGATGGGCAAAGAAACAGAAGTGAATTTGGGGCTCACTATTTGGTAGCACAAGCAGATGCTGGCTACTAGCAAAGAGAATGCGTACAGCAGAAGAATGGGCATACTGAAGATTTCGTCGAGAATTGAACAACCTTTTTGTATCAGTAAGTGCGTGTCCTGCAAGTCAACAACCAATTCCGCAATCGTAGCATCATTTTTTATTGAATGTTGCTGAGATGATTCGAGTTGGTCATCGAAATATGCCACATTCAAATTCTGACGTACGTAATTAAAGAGTTTATATCTGTCTCTTTTAAATTGAAATTTGAAATTTTTGCGAAGGCGCTTCGTAAGCTTTTCTATTTCTCCATTTAGTGATTCAAAATAATATTTCATAATAGTTACCAAAGAACAGAATAACTGACAAACAACGATAACAAATCCGAAAGTCCATATTGAGTATATTGACGAAATTAACGAATTCTTCAGCTTTGATATTCCAATACTGGAACTAACTGTAATGATTAGGATATAGATCACCAACATGAAAATATTGCACCATCGAATGAATGTGATGTGTTTTGGTAGGTTCCAAGAACTACGATTTTCTAGGTTCTGAAATATATGCAAGAGTTTCTCATAACGGACCATATTTCTCCGTGTCAAAGATGAGGAAATACCTTGAAGAGGAAAGATAATGCTGAGCATTACAGCTGCACAGATTAGTAGTATCAATAGAGATGACGTAGGCATGTTATAGATTGGTCCATGGACGACACTTATTGGAAGAATTAAATTGATTGCTATAAAAATTATGTAAATAGCAATTCCGATTGCACTGAATATTAATCCTGCTTTGCTGCGCCGGATTTCCTTTCTTGTTGTTAAGGTGTAGGGCAATACCCCCAAGATCTTTGCTGCGTTAAGTGCCGGTACTATTCCTCTTAAGTTATTTGGAAGATGCAAACAATTCATGGTTATATGCAGCAAAGTTTCGAATTTGTTTTCAACTTCTGTTTAGATTTACAATTCTGCGATAGTACTGACAATTATTTGGTATTATCGTAGTAATAGAATCATTCAATCACATAACAATCATGCATTGCATTTATCAAAATAAGTTTATATTCTTATCAAAATATTCCTGTATGATTGTCGTTACCGTATGTGTATACATTGTACTTCGCTCAAATACATTCACTTACTTGCTACCGTCGGTAACCACAACAAGACCTTACAACAGTAATCAATATAAGTCTCATTTATTATCAGACATTAGATGTCAAGCATTTACTATACACGAAGCTCATCACATTGTATGTTTAAATTTAATGAAAGGAAAACACAAATATCACTTGAATAATGTATTTGAAATGTTTCAACTTACGTAATGAATTCTTCTCTTGTATGCTGTGCATTCAATAATTGCGCATAGTAATACTTGTAAAAGTTGCTAAGAAATAATTATGTAATAAAAAAGTGGTGCAGAGTAATAGCCAGAGTCTCTATAACAAAACTGACTTTCTCGCAATATTGGAAATAGTTACGTTGTATTGAAATACATAATTGTTTTTAGTATGGCAGCAATTGTACTTTTGAAGAGTGATATAATTGTGATGGAAGATTATCTATTTTTACTTCTATTGCAATGACAACGAATGTTCCTGGTAGTACAATTAGAGATGATCCTGTGTCTGAAATATCGTCTTAATGTAAATTTATCAATGCCTCGCAACGAAAAGCACCTTCTACGTCAAAGAATAAAGCAACCTGAAAAATGTCTTCTCCTGCTGAGATTAGGCTTGCGCCTGTTCCAGCTTCTCCACACGTCTTCATATTGGTCGCCAAAGATCTCTCTTATCTCCACGTTTATAGCTTATTGCTAGTTTTGGCAATCTAGCATTTGCCACTCTTTCGACAAGTGCATAACATGTCCCTGGTGCCTGGAAAGTCTCTCCGCAGTGGTACTTTGCTGGTGAGAGTACAGTAATTATGTTGGTAGCACGAGTTGCAGATTATAACAAAAGAAAACGTAAATTGCGTACAATGGAGGTGACATAACACACCTCTGACAAGTTCCGCAAGTTAAGACAGTCCGCCATATTGATTTTCCCAAAACTCTTCTGTCAAGCACGATAATAAATGGGAAGTAGCTATTTTTAAATGGAATTTAATAATCGAAGGAATATTGAAGAGTAAAAAAATAAAACGTAGAAGCGTAATTACAAATTGAAGGGTAATTGTATTCTTTTCAGTGTGTGAAAATCAAAATAAACTGAAACTTAACACGTCATATACTACACTATTAAATGTGCTTTTTCTGCCGTTGAGATTTCTTGAAAAAAGTATGCAAATAAAAACTTAACACTGCTAACATTCTGAAGTAGCATGTGTTGCAAAAATTGTTACGAAATACTGTCAGAATTATTGTCACAATAATCGAAGTCTGGCTACCGTACCAACTTTATGACTTAAAATAAGCACATTGCCTTTCTGTACCATTACTATTTCATTTTACTATTTTCTTATATAAACATTAACGCTCTCACCCGAAGCGCAGGTCCTAAAGTTTGGAGTTTGAAGATGGACCAGTAATACAAATGGTGTCAAGATTGTGCAAAACGTTCGGATTTCTTTGTAAACAGCCGTCAAATATAATAATGTTATTTATCCTTTTGTAGACATCTCCACTGAATAATTATTCCTGTACAATTTACTTATTTTAGGTGTCGTAGAAAATGGGCTAAAATTGTCGGAACTGCGAGTTGCTTGTTTGTTCAAAGAAAATTATAATTGAGTTTTTTCAATGTTCTTGTCAAACTTTACGAGACCCATTCACGAACTAAGACACCTGTCCTTTCTAAAAATAAATATAGTGAAAAGTACCGTAAACCAGGTACGTCACAATATATATATATATATATATATATATATATATATATATATATTGTGACGTACCTGGTGATGCCGGGTATTTCACTGCAATATATAACACTAAAGGAGGGTATCTTTTCCGTGAATGGGTCCCTGGATAAGTTGGTATAATATTGGGGACGTTAATCAGAAATGGAAATACAATCATGAACAAGATTTATTTGCAAATCAAATTTGTTAATTACATGATCTGATAACATCTATACACTCTGCCTTGGTACCAAGATTAGAGGTAATATGCATTTATCATACCTTCGGGGCCCCGACTAGATACCTTCGATGCTCGTAGAACAACTCGTATCGACAGGGTTGCCGACCTCGGCAGCAACGGTGGGCCGTCGGCGGCTGGTGGCGTGGCGGTCGTCCTGGGCTGGTAGCCTTGCAACTCCTCCCCGACTCGGATCTTGATACCACGGCGTTGCACCTCTCTCGAATCACCTTCCGTCGATGGATTCAATTGCTCAACCCGCGCCGATCACGCGTGCTGGTCCCAGTTCCGTACCACACAATTTCGGTAAAGTTTCCACTACACCAATTACTACAAGCGCGATCGATTGTTCTATCAACGCGAATCTTTTATTCTACTGATACTTTCAATACCTCATTCACATGTCTACTATATTCCAGTCGCTAATAGTTCATTAACTACACCGCATGTTCTCTTTGTCCATGCACTACCGGCGAGATTTTCGCCACACGTCCGAATTCTTCACCGCTCCGCTAACGTCTGTTCTCCTCGCGATTCTCCTAACGACTGCCCGCACGTGCTCGCTGCCCCGCTTGTAACCGGCGTTCTCACGCTGGCCTCCCGGCGGTGGCACCGGTGGCGGTAGCAACCGTCGCTAGCTCCCCTCGCTGCTCGCAGCGCCCGGCGCACGCACCGCGCAGTCCAAAGTATATATTGATTACTTACACTAATGTTTTTAATTAGTGTAAGGGAACACATTCTGTGTTTCAATATATATAAATAATCTTTCACCATTCCTTATTGATTATTTAACTTTGCCCTGTCTTTCTAAATTCGTGGGATGCGGATGCGGAAAGGAGTAGGTATTGCATGCATGCATTATAAAAAGAAAGATTCTTCACTTGATCCAAATCAATGTGGGAATATCATTTAGAGGTTGTAGTGAAGTGAAAGTACTTATAAACAGTAGCTTTAATATTCGAGTAGGTTATGTTAGGATTAGGTGCAAATAGTAATAGGGTTAGCCAGTATGTGGTGCCCTGAACAAAGGACGCCAAAGGATCTTTTGGAGGGAAAGGAGATTTTCGGCGAGGCCATAGAAGTGATCAGAAGTGTGCGTTATGTGTGTGAGAGAGCATGGGCTGTAATCGCCAGTATTGTGGTAATCACAGGAGATTTTTAAAACCCTAAAAGTATGTGCTTTCAGCACTGCGTCCCATTTAATTCTACATTCACTTTACAGCATTAAGTAAATGTTTGTGAATTACATAGCCTATTCGCAGCTCGCCCAGTAAAAAACTACAAACACAGCAGGTTTATGGGGTCAATGTCCAGGCCACCCAGTTAGATGTTCTTGGTGAAGCAGACAGATTAGCGGGCAATCCTGGGCGGCGTTGGCGGCGGAATTGCTACTCGAAGCTTGCCAGACTGAGTTAGAAATCTGAATGAATGTATATCTCTACCTAGCTCATGGAAAATTCTCCTCCTACTCCCTCACCGGCTAGGTAGCCTTCCATTCGTTCTATTTGAAGAAATTATGTCGGAGTGGAAAATAACTTTGTTTAGTCAAATTTTGGCGAATGCCCGTTTCAATTATTTGTGAAACTAGCTAGTCTTCTGAATATACTAAATTATATAATTTCTTTCGGGGATGTATCTAAGCCCTGGCCTCACGTAACGACTGGACCGAGTAGTTTAAGCTGTTACGTGACTGTCAGACTCCATTCCAAATTCCCCTCAGTCAAAAATTCCAGAATTACGAGAGCGAATTTACTAATAGACTATGAATGTGTTCATTAGTTTTCATACACGGCTTTATCATAGTATACACAGCCCAAACTGGTGGATTTGTACCAACTTTTTTGCTTCCTCACTAAAATACACCAGCAGGACATTCTCTCTTTCATTTAATATCGCTTTATCTTTACATCAAATTTTAAAGTTACTATAAGATCCATCATGAATGTTCTTAGATTTTTAGGCATTAAATTTCCAATTGCTTCATTAGCAGCATCACGGGAAAATGTAGGTTCAGCAAAGGCCTCTGTTACACGCGCCAAATAACTATATATAGAGTGTTTATTGACGATTTCCATATAAACAAAAACTCTTCTCGTGTCATGAATTTTAAATTCCATAAATAAATACTTGAAATAAATGTTTTCAAAATTATTATGGTTGTGGAAAAAATAGCATACCTCCTCGTGAGAGATGCAGTTCTGTAATGTACTGTAATGCAATATAACGAATAAATTATTTTTTAGCTATGTAAACAGTGATAATGAATACAAAGATTTAAATATGTTTCTATTTTAGGATGCTACAATTGCGTACGTTTCATTGAAAGGATAGCTATTATCAGTCATGCTTATTCGTATCATTTTCAATAATATCGTTCCGTTGTGGTATTTTGAAATATTTTAATTTTAATATGAGAATTAAAACCGCCTTTTGATGTAAATTAGGTTCTGCATTATTCGGGAGATAGACGTGCTGATGCCATGCGCTATCAATTTAACCACGCCGTACTGATCAGGTCAACGTGGCCCGAAAATAAATTTCTTTGCTCTCACAGACAAGCTTCACTAGTAAACGTTCTAATATTTCGTGATTTTGTTTTGAAACCTATATAAATTGCTTTTATTATTTTTTTTAAATTTACGATGTATTTGTATTGACACATATCTACAAATACCAATTATTTTTGCTCATATCATAACAGAATATTAAAGTAATAAAAACTGAATAAAATTAGTTAATATTAACAGTAGTATATGTTATTGAATAATAGCATTACATTTTTTTAAAATAAGGAGATCCCATATACCCTTTTTATCATCGCTAGAATGCAAAACAATTATATCGTTATGGAGTATTGCACGGGTAATATTGACCCGCGCATTACAGTCGTATACTAAATTCGAACAGTATAAAAGGGTTATTGATTATAAATTTCAAATTCAAAAGTTTACTCAACATGTTTACGCCATGCTCATAATCCTTTGTTTAGCTGATTTCGTACTTTGGTCGTAAATCGTGTCTTTGCAAAACAAAAATAATATTTAAAATTCTGTATACCAATCCAAAGAGAATAATTATAGTTTCTTCGTCAATATATAATATTTTATGAAAGGAAGAAGTAGATATCCAAGGCAACAGTTACTAACAAACTATGGTTTGTTTGGTTTCTAATCCCAAAAACGTTCCTTTTTGGTCTTCATTTCTGTTTATGGAATAGTACGGAGATATCTCATTATTAAAGAGGGAAATGTAATTCTCTTAGGAGCACTTATTACGATTGGACTGTGTAAAGTCATCCGGCACCTTTAATGCTGCTAATGAATAGTTATTTGTTTTTGAATTGTCGGTGTTGTGACGTTGAGTTGCTTTCAAGTAAAGAAGTATTTTCCTACTTTATAACTGCCATCGCACGTAGTCTACAGTTTAGCGTTGTTAAGGTTTGCTATTTCGATTAATGGTTTAACAACTTGGTTTAGAACATGAAAAGTTTGAGTGAAGAGGACTAATCATTCAGCGTGACAGTAGATTGTGCAGGTTTTCGGCCTTTTGTTTCCCACGGTGTTTCATTGAACGAATGCTTCGTTTGGTAATAATTTCACGATAGTAACAAAATTAACTATTCGTAAGGAAAGTAGATCACTGCAGGGGCATAATAAGTTAAGGAAGACAGCAGTTCCTTCAGAATGTGATTTAATGTCCTTTAATTGAAAAATTGGAATTATGGAGTCAGTTAATAGAGAAAGTAGTTTGCTTGGCGTTGTCTTGCTGCTTCAACTAGCAAAGTTCCTGGGATTGTTGCCTTGTACAATACAGTCCCAACACAATGTAGTGCGAAGCAAATTTGGACTCCCGTTGTCTGCAATTGCGTGTTGTATTCACGTAGGTTGTTTCTGTTACCTGTTCACACAATATATAGACGAAAATGGAGGAAATACAATTTACAAATCATCTATACCTGATATTTTGGTTATAGGAAGTCATGCAATTAGTGTTTGAATTCCTCTCGTGATGATTACGTGTTCGGTGAAGTCACCCACATTAGTTCTTTACAGTCAATTACTCCAGCATGTTGCAAAAATTGACGAAACTTGGGTAGAAACAACTTGCAAAATGCCATTTTCTGTGCGTCGTAAAGGTGTGCTTATCATTCTGGGTGCATTTTCAGTTGGGCTACTCTTGCAGATCACAACCTGAAATTGGTCGTTATCCCTTGCTTCCACTGTCGAATTTATTTATTGGACCTTTACCATAACTATGGTGGGCAAGTTTTGCAGCTTTCTTGTTCATTTGCCATCTTGATGGAACATTATATGCAAATATTAAAGGAGAAGCTTTCAAATTTAGAGCAAGATATACAGATACGTTCTGATATCAAATCCGAGAGTGTGAAGTTTGAAAGCAATGGAAGATAATGGAGCGGATCCTTCAATCCCAACGTTCATTCTATGGCTCATTTGTCATCGGAGGACCACACACTCGAAGAAAGACTCATTAACTTGCGTGAAATGCACTTCACCCTGCTGAAAACATTTGTTCTGATGGACAAGGCATTCAGCTTGCCCTTGTTCGTTATTTACACCTACCTTTTCGTCATAATAGTGTGGACGCTACATTTCGTAATGACGGCCGTTCAACCGGCCGTGTCCCTGGTGCCGGTTCGCGCAACCGCGTCCCTGCTGCTGAACGCGTGCGGGGGGGCGGCGATGGCGCGGGCGGCGGGCGGCGCCGCGGCCGCGGCCGAGGGGCTGGGCGCCGCAACCGGCGCGGGGGCGGCGCTGCTGGTGGCAGCGCGCGGGCGGCGTCCCCTGGAGCGCCAGGTGCGACTCCTCTTTCTGCTGCAGCTGCGCGCGCGACCCGTTCGCTTCCACCTCGGGGGAATATTCCCCCTCGACCTGCGCTTCTTCATGGGGCTTCTCGGGACCATCGTCGGCTACTTCGTCGTGGTGATGCAGTTCGCGATGCCAACGGCGACCAAGGCCTGCCTTCTTCCTGCTGATGTCAATGTGACAAACTTTTGTGTTGCTTATCTGAATGCTTCGTAAATAGATTTGTGGAGAAGTTACGTTGAATCATTTCTGCACAACTGAAGAAATGAACTGCAATAACGGACGAATTGTAGTAATTAATGTACCTTTGGCAAGATATCTCACTTTGTTCCTTGGATTTTCATAATATTTTCTATATATTATTTCTACACATAACTTCAGAAAAAAATTTAACCTTAGCATTACCAAGTCACAAACGTTCCCATGCATTACCAAGGGCGTAATGCAATACCATGCCGAATTGATAAATTAATAAATTGATACAACTAGTGATAAACGTATTCATTCATTTAAACAAGAACATTATTTCTATATGAAAAAGTCTTGATATTCTATTTAATATAATTACAATGCGTATTATATTTGTATGTCAAATAATAGCCATTGCATCATTATAACAAAGACATTTATGAAATTGTGTTAAACAATCTCTTAAAATTCTACAAATATTTCCAATATTTATTCTGAATGTTTAGTTTGAGAATGAATAGTGGTGACATTTTTATCTACAACCAAAGGCACTGTAATAACTCAAATTATAACCAACTCTCGTGATCAATTGCATCATATTTTCATAATAAACACGTCGTAAACAATATTGAGGATTTTCTGCTACCAAAAAAATTAAAAGCTATCAAAAACAAGTAATCATTGTTGGGCGTCTTGAGAAACTCCTCCATCTTGGCAATGATAAGTTTAATGAAACATTTGCGGTTTCTGCAAATTATTTGCTCTGTAGGCGTAAAATAGTCAGAAAAACTGGTGTCCAGAAAGTCATTTGGCTTAAAAATTCTCTTGTAGGAAGGAAACCGGTGCCATGAGCCTCCGGGTCTCGGAAAGGAAGACTGAAAAATCAATTATATTTTTAATTTAAAATATACTCTGTTGGTTTTTTCCTTTTTTAATATTCTCAAACATACTAAGAGAGAAACAACGTAAAATATTCATATTGGGTGTTCAGTGAACTAAAAATATATTTTTTCAAATTGCAAATTACAGGTGAGCACTTACAATTATGGGGCTCAGAGAAAATGAAGCTAAGAGTCATGTTGTGGAAAAATAAATTAAGAGCATCATTAGGTACCAAGTGTATTAGAGAAACAATATTTTGCGCTACTGAATACAATCGCTAATATCGTAATGGTACAAAGCACATTCAAGAGAGAGTCCAATATTGTTCGTTGTCCTTTAATCGATTTGAACGCGCGTGTTATAAAAAAATAATATTATCTTTCGCAATGGAAATTTCTGAATGCACTTCTTTTGCTGAGTGTTCTTTGACCGTCGCGGGGACAGCGAAAGGCATTATTGAACGCGCGCCGGTCGACAGCCCCCACGGAAACAATGAAGTACAATAATAAATTTTAATTAACTAAGTGAAAAATGAAGGGAAATTGCTTACTCAAAGTTTTTGTCCTTTAAAATCCCCAGACTTCCTACCATAAAAAAATCACAAATTGGTGTATTTGCTTATATTAAAAAAATGTTAAATTAATAATAATAATAATTATAATAACAACAATAATAATAATAATAATAATAATAATAATTGAACATTAAATACAATAATAACGCATTTTTGTGATAAGTAATCGGAAGGAATTGTATGGATAAAATATCATTGCAAACTCTGGCTTAATTTTTTTTATTGTCCAAATTATTAACGTGAAATTGTGAAAATTAAATATTCTATTGTAATATTAAAATATTACAAATAAGAAAATTAGAGAGACGCAACAACTTGAACTTTCAAAAGTTGTAACATATATGTAATAAATTATATGAGAGAAAATGAATATACTAACAAATATTTACAAGCTTTGTGTAAAACATCATCAAAATATTTACGGTCATGGGGACGCGAAGAGGTTGCAAGCCGTCGAATATAAAAGCCAGCCACAATCATAATAGAGACCTTTCTCTACTCACCCATCCACCAAGATGCCAACGTCCCTCCACTGGTGAATAAGCAATCGGTTCTTCTTCCAATATATCCGAAAGGGTTATCGTATGCTGCATAACTTACCGCTCCTCTGACAACTTCATTTCGTTTACTGTTGTCCACATCTGCTGCATAAGCTTACGTTGACATTAAACGAGATATGACATTGGCGTCAGAGAAATCTGAATAATAAATGAGTCCACATATTTAAAGGTTATTAACCGCTGGTGAACCTGCAACTGGTAGGGAGATAAAATCAATTTTCCACACGTGTATATTTTGATCAAAGACAAGCTATCGGTGCTCACCGAGGGCAATGGCCTTGCCACATGCAGCAAACGAGCTTAAAGGGCCTGCATCATTGTAGGAGTTCGATTGCCGAGAAAGAGGAGGGTTTGTTATTGGAAAAGCAACCTTATGTAAAGGGAAATGTAGTGTTTAGGGCTCTTTTTCGGATAAAGAGATGAAATTGGTTAGCACAAATATCGTAAAGAGAGATAGCCGTAAAAAAATCTCTGCAGTTTTTATTTTTAAATGGTTAAAAGAAACCTTTTTATATATTAAATTGAGTGAAACCATGATATAAGACTATGTTTACTGCGCTACGGAATTCCCGCCATCATGATTCCATAACAACTTATTACTGCCCCATTCAAGATTATCAAAAAGAAAAGAATAGGAAACCAAACAGATATGGCACAGTCCGACAAGCAGTACCAGTAGGAATGGTTGGTGGAGATGAATTGGTTTCTGTCCGCAGTTCATATGAACTTTTTTATAGAGCGTGTATGAAAGTTATGACTGCAAAAAAGGAGTAGCAGTTCATTATGTTATCATTATTAAGACGTAAATTTTGTGTTATCGTTGAGAAGAATTGAACTAAGAAAAAGAAAGTTTATTGTAATACGTCTTATTAATAAATGGTCTGATATATAAAAGAAAAATGCATTTTCAAAATATATTTTATTGTCAATTTACATTTAGTGTATAATGTTATCATAGTTGAATGCTGTCATTATCGTGGAGCATGATTGCAGAAAATTTGTTTGTAACAATAATTTTCCTCTTACACTCTAAGGTGCAAAGTAGTATATCAATATTAAACAAAATTAAATATTTTTAAATCGGTATGTAATTGTAAAATGGTAGCATTAATGATTGTCAGAACGATTACCTTAAAATAGGTATATTGAATCTCAATAATAATAATAATAATAATAATAATAATAATAATAATGCCGATCAGATGGCCGAGATCGCTAAGGCAGTAGTGCCGGAGTGGTCTCGGACCAGAAGATCGCGGGTTGGAGTCCCGCCTCGAGCATGGGTGTATTTGTGTGTGTTTGTATGAGTGTGTCGTCCTTTCACCCCTCATTATCATCATCATTTCATCTTTCATACCCCCTGGACTAACAACCCTGGGGAATAAAAATCGGATCCAGCTTTAATGCTGGTCCCCTCAAAGATGTGTTCGCAAGCACCTGCCACCGTGATATTAAAATGAAAAACTGAGCCACGGTAAATGCAGGTTGCTTGCCCTGCGTGTTCCTAGTCGGCCGAAACGAAAATAATAATAATAATAATAATAATAATAATAATAATAATAAAGTTGCATATTGATTTATTATTATTATTATTATTATTAGTATTACTGAGTTGCATTTTGATATCAGGTTAAATTTAAAACGACATTTATTTCCGAAAGTGCAAAATAGCATTTATCCTTGTTTTTCTGTAAGCTCCACAGTTGAGAAATAAAGTACAATAACATGATATTTACATACTGCAATCCGTTCAAATCCCACTCTTGAAAACTAATAATAATTTATTCTAAAATATTAATATCTAATTTTCCCCTACTGTTGCTTGCTCAGTATTTATATCTATTAATTAATGTATTTCCCTTCTCTTAGTTTAGTAAACGGAATCATTCACATGTCACTGGGCAAATTATATACGCACGTCGACTGACTTCCAGCATGGTCAATTTACGAAGGGAATTTCGTGTATTGGCTTTGAACTATTTAAGTAAACAAAGCACGTTCATCTTTCCCAAAACACTGTAATTATTGTTTCCACCAATTCCCTTACAAATTCCGCAACTTCGCTGTGGCCGTCACGAATAAACAACGACAAAACAACAAAATAATATAACAATAAAAATCATCACATTCATGCACTAAAAATCATTTATTTCCTCGCTCCTAAACAATTATCTCCTCCTTATGAAATCATTTTAAACGTTTATACATTTCCACCAGCAAGCTTGGCCGACGACATGTGAAAATAACTTTCCTCATTCGTGGCTCCATTCCATCTTATTGCTGGCATCTATTGCTCACTCAAATTTCCACTTTAACTCCGAATTCTAATAATATCCGAAATTTCCATTCCATTTCCGATTCCTGCTCTTTCTTTTAATTATCATTACTGTGTCTTATTAATTATGCGACCTCAACTACCCCGCCAGCTCACTTCCCTGTTTTCTCGCCATTAAGCTCGTTCTGTTCCGCAAGTGAATAATGCCCACCTTTCAATTGTCTTCTTCGTGACTCATAGCGTCCTAAAAGTGTATTTTCTTGCTAATAACTTCGCATCTCTTTCAGCTGTCTAGTATCCGTATTATTTTTCATTGCGTTTTATTTCGTACACGTATCATAGAGTTTATTTGTTTTTCTATTTATTATTTATAGTATGACTCGCGGAAATTACCCACCTATCCGCAAATGAACTCAATTATTTTATTTTCCACTGTTTTCCTAAACCGGTCACTTCCTACTTTCATTCTTTATACATATTGTATTTCGATCGTCTATATTGACATCTTTTGTTGCTTTCCTGTAGGGTATTTTTAAATGTGTATGATGGTTTTTAACACAACCTTGGACAATCCACCAATATACTGTAACAATAACATATGTTTCATAAAGGAGTTTCTAATTCTACCTTCTCATATACAATCTCAATGACAACTGCAATTTCCGGACCCTCCCTTGTTAAAACTTCCTTCAGCGTCGGGCGAAGGCTGGGCGAACTGCACCAAGATGATGAGGTAGCCGACGATGGTGCCCAGGAGGCTGACGAAGAAGCGCAGGTCGAGCGGGAAGAGGCCGCCCACGGAAATGCGCACGGGGCGCGCGCGCAGCTGCAGCAGAAACAGGCGCACTTGACGCTCCACTACGGGGCGGCCGCGGGCAGCCACCAGCAGCGCCGCCGCCGGCCCGCTGGCGCGCTCGCCCGCCGCGGCCTTCACCTCGCCCGCCGCCCACGCCAGCATCGCGCACATCCCCACAAACCACAAGCCGCCCAACGCGATCATGAGAGAAGGTAACACAGTGCTGGAGTTGGTTGCAAGTATTAGGTAGCAGAAGCAGATGATAGCTAATAACAATGCGTACGCAAAAAGTAGTAGAATACCCACGCTGGACATTTCGTTGATTACTGAACACGCCTCTTGCAGAAGTAAATGCGTTTCCCTCACAGAAACGATGAAATTGGCAATCAAAACGTTCTCCTCCAACAAATATTGCGCTGATGATTCGTTTTGGTCTTCGTGATGTACTACTCTCAAGCTCTGTCGTACGTAACTGATCAGTTTATATCTCCTTCTATCAAATTGAAGATTGAACTTTTTTCGGAGATGTTTGGTAATTGTTTCAACATCTTTATTCAGTGAATCAAAATAATGCTTTGTAATCATTACAGACGAACAGTTTAACTGACACACAACACTGACAAATCCAAACGTCCAAAACGAATAAAGTGGCGACAGAACGTGCATTTTCAACACCAACGTACCAACACAAGACATAATTAAAAATACAATTACGTAGATTACCAACGTAACATTACCGCAGCATCGAAGGTACCTGGTGAGTTGTTGTCGATCGCAGGAAGTACTGCCATTTTCTAATTTGTGAAATATATCCAAAAGTTTCTGGCAATGTGCCATATTTTTCCTTGTCAATGACCAGAATATACCTTGAAGTGGAAAAAGAATACTTAACGCGACGGCTGCTAGTATCAGTGCTGAAAATAGGGGTGACTTCACCATGCTGATAAATGGGCCTTGCATGGCACTTCCAGGCATAAAGAAAGCACTTGCGCAAAACGTTGCAAACACGGCAATTCCCATTCCACTGAATATTAATCCTACTTTACTGCGCTGGAGTTTTAATGATGGAGTTACAGTATAAGGCATTACCCCCAATACTTTTGCTGCCAGAAGAATAGGTACCAGACCTTGAATATTGTTTGGAAGGTACAACATTTTCATGATGTTCTTGAACTTTGGATACCACTCTTGAAGTTAATGGTTTCTATTTCAGTTGCAGCTCTGGTATCTATTTATTGTCCGATATTACAGTAACTTATTTATGAACATTATTTTTGTTGTTATTGTTATTATTTCTGTTTCAAAACATTTCACAACCGTACACGTAGTACACCGGACAGCCTAGAAGTAATACATTTCACAACCGTCCAATTCCATTTACCAAAAAAATATTGTCACTGCAATGTAATGTTTTTATGAATAATACAATGGTAGAAAATTTATATTGAACAAAATACCACACGGCGTCACCCGGACAGCTTGGAAGTCAAGACAATTTAGTTGACAACAATGGACATTTCTTGTTTGTTTTTTCATTTCCAACAACAATTACAAATCTTTATTTTTTCTTTACTAATTTAATGTTCCTTTAAGAGCTCAAATTCCACCAGAATCAGTCATCATAGAGCGATAGTTGAATGTGGATCTTCTTTAGATTGCTTAAAATGAACATTCTAGTTCCAAGCATAAAATACCAAAATGCATCTACTCATTTGTCGACATTTTAGAAATACTAATCAATATCAGTCTTATTTGATTGCTATTCCTCATTCAACGAGTCACTTTTACAATTGACGTCCTTGAGTTGATTTTTAATTTAATGAATAAAAGCACAATGGCACTTCAGTAATGCTTTGGACGTCGATGAATTAATATATAGAATACTTTATGGCTGCTGTATCTTCTCTTAACAATACCGCATTTCTACATTTTGCCTTCTCATATACGCACGTGCAAACACAGCATAGAATAATATAATACTACGAACAATTATTCCTTCAAAATCGTCTCAGTGTCTGTACCTGTGTGAAGAGGAAAAGCTCAGGCAGGCAGAGTTCGCTTGTTACGGGGGAGAAAATATGTCATGTTGTCCCCCTGTTGTCGTGTGCACTTTCCCCCAAGCAAGGAAATTAAAGTAGTAAGTCGAAGCATGAGGACACCGTTAGCTAGCCCGCAAAGTTGGACAATCGACCCAAAATACCAAATTCATACATAATAAAATAAGAAGAAGATAAATACTTCGAATACAAAGTAATCCATTTTCTTTTCTAATATTAATTGAGTTAATGCTAATGTAGTGTTGTTGTGATTATTAAAGGATGAAATGATTCAAGTTGTCTTTATCAACGTAGAGTTATTCAGAAAGACGGCTTTCGACGACTTTGCCATCATAAATCTATAATTCATTATAACTTTATTTCTGTATTGTGCCTCTCTTTTACATTGGTAAAGAATGTTTAAATGTATTTACGTTAAATTCAGCAGTTGTGTTAATTGTATTTTTGTATTTTCTTCTTGTTTATTACGTTTTTAGATTTTAATTAATTTTATATGATTCTAGACTTGTGTTGACGGGAAGTAATCTTTTTTTTAAATTTATTTCTTCTCGTTCGACCTGAAGGTCTTTCGAGGGTTTTCGGTTTTACATTCTGGCATTTTGGGACTTGGGCATTCCTGACAAATTGAGATTAGCTTTCTCTGGCTCATTTAATTCCTTGTTTGCTTCTAGGAGCTGCTGGGTTTTATTTTTTTTGGGGGGGAGGGGGAGGGGTTAAGCTGTTATGGATAGCCCTAGCGGGCAATAGGAAGGGAACATGCTAGGTTTTATTTAGATACGGGATGATATTATTTGTTTAGGGAGGTTTAAGCATGTCTTTGGGAAATTTGGATTTGATTCGGCTTGGGATGTTTTCTGTTCGGCCTAGTTGGAATTTCAGAGTGGCATGAGATGAGGGAAGGGAAGAATAGAAGTTATTTGCTACTTTTTTAATGTGTTCGAGCACTGTTTCCATTTGGAGTTCTCTATGAATTTGGTGGTTGGGTATAAACCATGGAGCTTTAATTGACTTTCTGAGGACTTTATTTTGGACAATTTGCATTTTTTGTATGGTGGTGGAAGCAGCGTTTCCCCATACCGGGCATGCGTAAGTTAGCGTGGGTAGGATAATAGATTTATATAATAGAATCTCTCATTTGGTATTAAGTGTTGAATGTTGATTTATAAGAGGGTATAGTTTTAATATTTTGGCATTGGATTTGTTGATAGCTGCGTGAATATGAGGTTTCCAGGTGAGTTTCTTGTCTAACAATACTCCTAGGTACTTTATTGGTTCGCTTTTCCAAGGTATTTCGTTGTCATCTATTTTCAGATTGGGAGGGATTTGAGGTCTCCTAAGAGTAAATATCTTAGTCTGGCATTTTTGAAAATTGATTGCAATTCTCAATTTTTTTGTCCATTGTATTAGGATGTTAGGATTATTCTGAACTCTATTAAATGCTAGGTTGATATCTGAGCTTGCTGAAAACAATGCCGTATCGTCGGCAAAAAGAACAGTTTCCACGTTGGAATACTTAGGTATGTCACTCATGAAAATATTAAATAGAATAGATGAGAGTACTGAGCCCTGTGGAACTCCGGCTGTGATATTACGAAGAGTAGAAAAGGAGTGATTAATTTTGACTTTAAATTTTCTATCAGAGATAAAGCCTTTAATAATATTCTGTATATACTCAGGAACTCCAAGTTGTCTTATTTTAAATAACAGACCGGTATGCCAGACTCTATCATACGCTTGTGCTATATCCAAAAATGCAGCCAGAGTATGTTTTTTCTCTTGGAAGTTCTGTGCAATGTATTCAGTAAGCCTTAGCAGCTAATGAGTGCATGAGTGGTTTGCTCTGAAACCAAATTGAATATCTGGTATTGCATCCGTGTCTTTCAGGTACTTGTTAAGTCTTTTTAGTAGAAGTCTTTCAAAAATCTTGGAAATTGAGGGAAGGAGGCTTATTGGTCTGTAATGTTCAGGGCGTCGAGGGTCTTTTCCTGGTTTGCGAAAAGGTAGAACAATTGCAGTCTTCCAGGCAGTTGGGAAATAATTAAAGCGTAAGATAGCGTTAAATATTGCAGTTAGTCCTGCTACAGAGTTTTTATTAAGATTTTTGAGCATCTTATTACTGATTCCATCTATACCGGTTGTTCGGTATTTCGTTGTTTTAGATGTTTAATTATGTTAGCTGTATCAGACGGTGAAATAAACTTTATTTTGGTTTCGGCTGTAATTAGTGGTTGTTTCATAATATTCTCAATTTCATTGTTGTGTTGTATCATTGTTGGAGGGTGTGGTCTAAATACATTTTGTAAATGATCTGCAATTGCTTTGGCCTTCTCGTCATCTGAAAGCAGTAGCTTATTGTTCACTTTTAATTCGGATATTTCGTTTTTATCTCTGGTGATTCTTTTTGTAGTTGTCCAGAGATGAGCTGAATTTGGATCAATCTGGTTTATAAACTGACGGAATGAAGTGTAGCGGTGATTATCTAATCTATTTTTGACTACTCTTAATAGTTTATTTAGTTTTGCTTTAATATCTGGTCTTCGAGTTATTTGCCAGAGTCTTCTTAAGTTATGTTTCGATTTAATTAAATTAATAATTTTCCATGGAATTTGGGAGAAAAATACTTTATTTTTTGTATTATACATGTGGGGGGATATCTTTGTTGTTATTGAATGATCTAGTGAATTAAAAATAGCTGCATTAAACTTTTCTAGTTCGGAGTCGATATTTGCAATCGACCTAATAGGGAGTGGATATTTATAGTTATTTTTCATTAGGTAAGCGAATTTAGTCCAATTTATGTTTTCCTAATGGGTTATTTCCTGGTGTAATTTCTTTAAAGTTTCCTTTGTAAGATATTAGGATCGGATTATGATCTGAATCTAGTTCAGCTACAACTTTTTGAAGCAGAGGGAAGTTAATATTTTTGGTTATGACTATGTCGAGAATGTCTGGGATTATATTACAATTATAGGGAACATGTGTAGGTTCAGTTGGGGCATGAATATTAAGATTATTATTATTTGCAAATTCCAATAATTTTCTGCCTTGTATAGTTATTAAGTTGCAGCCCCAAGCTCTGTGTTTACTGTTTAAATCTCCTAGGAGAATTATACGATTATATGTGTTAAATATTTTTCTATAAGCCTTTTCAGGGAAGCTTTTATTGGGAGGTTTATAGGCTGCAATGATTATTAAATTGTTGTCATTGTTAGGGTTATTATTAATACTATTATTATTAGTATTATCGTCACTAGTTCCACCACTACCAACATCCGTTCTAGCATTAGCAACAAAACCAGTGTTAGCATCAGCTGCAGTAGCACTAGCAGCTGCTGAGGTACCAATAGTGTTAATGATATTATTACTGATAATACTATTCTTCACTTCTACTCCTATTGATTCTAAGTTTGGGGAAAAGGCGTAGTTACTTGGTTGCACTCGATGTTTTTAGTTACTATTATTGCTACGCCACCTGATGCTTTGTTGGCAACTCTGTCCTCTCTGAAAATTTTGAAACCTGGGATGTAAAACTTTTCACCCGCGATTAAATGGGTTTCGGTTACGCAAGCTATTTCAATTTCGTTTTTCTTTAGAAAATACCTGAATTCATTTTCTTGGCGATTTAGTCCGTTGGCGTTCCAGTTTAAAAGTTTAATATTGGCTATAAGTTTAATATTTGTCATAATTCAAATTTGTCAGAACAGATTTAACTGTGTTTTCAATTATGGGAGTGAGCGCTCGTATGACTTGTGATATGATATTTGAGATTAAATTTGATTGTTCCTGTTTAAATAATGAAGAAAATGACCTCGATTGGTTGTTAAGGTATGGATTAGGAAGATGGGTAGGATGTGATGGTGACTGTCTAGTGGCTACAATGTTAGGATGACAAGTGGTTTGATGGGGAATGTTAGAAGGTGGGTATATGTTTTTCGAGTTTTTCATTGAATCTGCTGCCTTTTTGTATATGCTGCAGCCTTTATAATTAGCTGTGTGTTCGTCACCACAGTTAACGCACTTAGGGGGGTAGATTTAATTTTGGTACACTCAGAGTAGTGATGTTGGCCAGTACATTTAACACAACGAGGTTGGAGGCCACAATTTGCCTGGGAATGCCCAAATCTCTGACAACGTTTGCATTGGATTACATGGGACTTGATTCTTTTTTGAATTCTAATTACACTGTACAAAAATCGGTTTAGTTTAAATATTTCTTTACTTTGATATGTGTTCTCTAGATCAATTGCACAAACAGGTATGGGGCATTTGTCTTTATTATATAGTCTTGCTACTTTTATTGCTAGGAATTTTAGTCTTACCAAATCCTGCAGTATTTCACTTTCCGTGTAGGTAGTGGGAATGTCCTTCATTACTATTGCTAGAGTTTTTACAGTTGGGTCTTTGAAAGAATGGAACTCAATTTTCTCAGATTCACAGAATTTCCTAAAGCTTCTATAATCACTTATTGAAGTGAATGAAATTTTAATAGCGTCTTTTTCTTGTTTAGTTGTGAAGTCGTCCTTAACGTTCTTTTTAATATCATCTAACAAAAGTTGAAAATTGCTTGCATTATGCACTATGATTGGGGGGATTTTAATAATTGGGTCGATTTCGGGTTCTTCATTAGTCTCTAATGTTCCAAGAAGCTTATACCTATTAGAAACAGGAATATTGTACCTGGATAACTCCTCTTCTGGCGAGCGTGACCTCTTTCGTTTAAGTTCATTACCATGTTCCTGCGTGCCTTGCCGTTGCGGTTGTTGTGAATGTGATTGCTGTGGCAGAGGCGGTTGTGTCGGCACGTGATAATGATTTTGAAGCTGGGAAAGTTGCAATTATATCATTTGTTGCTGATGTTGGAGATGTTGCAGTTGTTGCTGAAGAATTTCTTGGTGTTGTAGTATTGTTTGGTCGGGGGTGGGTTGAACAGGTTCACTGATAAGCAGGTTTTCACCATCATTTTCACTAAAGGTAGCGTCCATTGCGCTTCGAATTAGTTGCCCCGTAACGGAGCAACTACTTGTGGCCATTCACTGGTTTTAAAGATTTGTTGGTTTTAACTAAAAACAAAAATAACACTTTTCTAGGCGTGGCACTGTTCGCACCGTTCACACAAAAGACACTGGCACTGAGTGTTATCGCACTGTTCGCTGCGGTTGACCACTAACAGAGAGCGATAAGACAGAGTTACCTCGGGCACAAGCGTTCGCCGCGGCGGCTCGGAACAGACTGGGAAGTAATCTGAACAAATCTAAGCTGACAAAGATAGTTTTTAACTATTTAATTCCTCCTATCCTGTAATCTTCTATATTTAAAACGAAGTCCTCGAACTGGTCTGTACATCTCATAACGATCGACTGGATTTCAGAACAGTTTTCATCATTGATTAAAACGTTTATCTCTGTAGTTTATGGAAAACGCCATCAATATCATGTAAAGTTGCCTGAGTATTTATTATTAACCAAAATTTAATAATAGTAGGGGCAGCGTGTGCTTTTGTTATGGTCTCACCTTCTTACTTCAGATTCACCGCCGTCGCATTGTGTCGTAAAAATCTGAATGATCTTTGCTAGCGCGAATTTCCACTGGTACATTGGGTTCTCACTTGACATCGCGTTGACTTCACGACTTAGCGCTTCAATTCAGAATATAAAAAATAGTTCCAATGGCAAGAACGGAGCGGGGCGGAGCAGCATAGGGGGGGGGGTCGTGACAGGGGGTTGGTGCGGTACGGAATGCAGTAAGGCGGAGATATAAATTATATTCTTCAATTTATATATTGTGATGGCCCTATGTACGTGGGTGCCAAGTACGTAATGCTCGACAACATGGTGGTCATGCAGAGTATCATCTCACACGCCGTGTGCCCGATACCGTAATGGATTTCAACCCGCTCGTGCGGAAATGTTTATAAATAGGCGTCATGCGCTCCTACTCCGATTGTAGAGAATCCAAGAAGTGGTCTGCTCTGGTGTGAAAGAATACAACTGCTTACTATGCTACTTTTAATACCGGGCCTTTGAATTTAGATGTTATCCATCAAAGCAGCCGAAAAACGTTTATTGAACTTGGATATCACTTTACATTTAAAAAAATGCCACTATTAAACTAGAATTCCTTCTGTGTGGAAAATTAACAGTTTTTTAATATGGACTGTGTCTAGAGTGATATCAGATTTGATGTTACCTCATTTTGCAGAATTGCAAGTTCGCATGGCCGTCAGAGGTGCTCGCGTCAGACGATGCTCCGGTGAACATGAAAGCGCGTGCCAGTCAGGAAGCAGTCACGTTCTTGCGTTACTCTGATGTAGACATCATTTAGTGGCACGTGACCGTGCTCGCGGCGAGGTCCCACTTTTGCGGCGATGTCGATTAGAAGAAAGTCCGTTAAGAAGCGCCGGATAAGGCCGTTAAACGTCACCCCCTCGCGTTAAGGTGATGATGATGGCAAGCAGCGCACCTCCGCGGACGCTTTTCGGACGGCAGCGTGGCACGTCCGCAGAACGGAATTAATTCCGATTTAAGTTGGCACGTGGTCGGACGGTTTAGAATGACCGGTACAGTTTGGTCACATTCTGCCGAATGGTGGTCGATCAGTGCTGAGACTATCCATGGAGATGTTGCAGTGACTGAATCCGCTGTTAGTGGAGCAAATTTTGACAGAGTGCCTCGGCGAAGGAATGACCAAAAATGTGTCGACAGAGGAGTGATACAAAGTGTTGTCTCGACGGAGTATTGACCAGCAGTGTTTCGCATTTTTTTTCTCACCCGCCGTTCCTTTGCCATGCTATCCTCCCGCCCATCTTGTAAGCGCCGTTGATCGACTACGTATGTGAACTGTCGCTCTATTGGCCGTCTTCAAGAATATTAGAACGTTGAATTGAATTGAATTAATGCCTTATTTTACGTGGCGAGACTCGGGCCATCAGAACCCGCTCTTCCGTCTGACCACGCAAATTTCGCCACGCTTCTTTCAGCCACTAGAGGAGAAAGGAGGTATTTCTTGGGCGAGACACAGGCGATTTGAATTTAACTGAGAGGCGTCATTTAGGCTAGAGGATTTTTTACATGCAAGTAAATCTAATAACATAGCGCAGACGGCTTTACTTCCCCTCCAAAGGAAGGCGTACGAAGGATTTTTTTCTTTTCTTTTTTTCTTTTTTTTCAGAACGTTCTGTCGCTGATGGATTGTGGATTGGTCAGGGACGATTTCTATTACGGTGACCTATTTTTGGAGGCTTTCATTGACCTTTATTGTGTGTTCTCGGCCGTGGAGTGGAACATCGGTGATCGTCTGCCGCTTGCCGCTACTGTGAGAGAGGTATTAGTCGTCCTGACAGATTAGGGACCACGGAGCAACTTAGCGGTGTTGATTTGGCCTTCCACGGTGCCGCAGATGTGAAATGTAGAGAACAAAGACTGTGTAATGCTTGGCCCAACACGTTGCAATATTTAGGTAATTTAAAATACCATGCGTTTACTCTTTCTAATATTCTCAAACATCCCTGGAATGAAACCGTGCAAAATCTTCCCATTGTAAGTTCAGTGGATTAAGAATACATTTTCTATTGTAAAATCAGATATTACAGATGAGCACTAATAACCTAAGACTGAAAAAAAACGACGCCAAGTGACATTTACCTTTATTATATTTATCTACAAAAACTATTTTTTTTTAAAATCTGAAAGTAATTTCAAAATCATATTGATATAAAACATAGTTAGAAGGATTATCTTAAAATAGGTTGTGATGAATCGTCATAATAATGGTTGTAGATTTTAACTTAAAATTAAAAGTTCTCAAAAAGTTAATATCACTAGACTCAGTTTTGCCAAACCCCCATAATATTGTTAAATAAATTACAATAAAGTCATACTTTTTTACTGTATCAATACATAATTTCCCGCTCTATCATATCACATACCATCACAATTACAAGTACAATTACCCGAGAGTCCGTTAAAAGACCTTCTTTCATCAGCCTGCGAAGGCTGGGCGAATTGCACGACGATAACCATGTATCCGACGATGGTGCCGACGAGTCCGACGAAGAAGCGCAGGTCGAGCGGGAAGAGGCCGCCCGCGCAGAAGCGCACGGGTCGCGCGCGCAGCTGCAGCAGGAACAGGCGCACTTGACGCTGCACTACGGGGCGGCCGCGCGCAGCCACCAGCAGCGCCGCCGCCGCCCCATTGGCGCGCTCGCCCGCCACCTCCGTCACCTCGCCCGCCGCCCACGCCGGCAACGCGCACATGACCACAAACCACATGCCTCCGAACGTGATGGGCAAAGAAACAGAAGTGAATTTGGGGCTGACTATTTGGTAGCACAAGCAGACGGTGGCTACTAGCAGAGAGAATGCGTACAGCAGAAGAATGGGCATACTGAAGATTTCGTCGACAATTGAGCAACCTTTTTGTATCAGTAAGTGCGTGTCCCGCAAGTCAACGACCAATTCCGCAATCGTAGCATCATTATTTATTGAATGTTGTTGAGATGATTCGAGTTGGTCATCGAAATGTGCCTCATTCAAATTCTGACGTACGTAATTAAAGAGTTTATATCTGCCTCTTTTAAACTGAAATATAAAATTTTTGTGAAGCCGCTTCGTAAGCTTTTCTATTTCTCCATTTAGTGATTCAAAATAATATTTCATAATAGTTACCAAAGAACAGAATAACTGACAAACAACGATAACAAATCCGAAAGTCCATATTGAGTATATTGACGAAATGAACATCTTCAGCTTTAATATTCCAATACTGGAAGTAACTGTAATGATTAGGATATAGATCACCAACATGAAAATATTGCACCATCGAATGAATGTGAGGTTTTTTGATAGGTTCCAAGAACTACGATTTTCTAGGTTCTGAAATATATGCAAGAGTTTCTCATAACGGACCATATTTCTCCGTGTCAAAGATGAAGAAATTCCTTGAAGAGGGAAGATAATGCTGAGCGTTACAGCTGCACAGATTAGTAGTAATAATAGAGATGACGTAGGCATGTTATAGGTTGGTCCTTGGACGACACTCATTGGCAGAATTAAATTGATTGCTATAAAGATTATGTAAATAGCAATTCCGATTGCACTGAATATTAATCCTGCGTTGCTGCGGCGGATTTCCTTTCTTGTTGTTAAGGTGTAGGGCAATACCCCCAAGATCTTTGCTGCGTTAAGTGCCGGTACTATTCCTCTTAAGTTATTTGGAAGATGCAAACAATTCATGGTTATATGCTGCAGAGTTTCGAATTTGTTTTCAACTTCTGTTCAGATTTCCAATTCTGCGATAGTACTGATAATTATTTGGTATTATCGTAGTAATAGAATCATTCAATCACATAACAATCATGCATTGCATTTATCAAAATAAGTTTATATTCTTATCAAAATATTCCTATATGTTTGTCGTTACCGTATGTGTATACATTGTACTTCGCTCAAATACATTTACTTACTTGCTACCGTCGGTAACCACAACAAGACCTTACAACAGTAATCAATATAAGTCTCATTTATTATCAGACATTAGATGTCAAGCATTTACTATATACGAAGCTCATCACATTGTATGTTTGAATTTAATGAATGGAAAGCACAATTGAATAATGTATTTGAAATGTTTCAACTTACGTAATGAATTCTTCTCTTGTATGATGCGCATTCAATAATTGCGCATAGTAATACTTGTAAAAGTTGCTTAGAAATAATGGTGCAATAAAAAAGTGGTGCATAGTAATAGCCAGAGTCTCTATAACAAAACTTACTTTCTCGCAATATTGGAAATAGTTACGTAGTATTGAAATACATAATTGTTTTTAGAATGGCAGCAATTGTACTTTTGAAGTGTGATATATTTGCGATGGAAGATTATCTATTTTTACTTCTTTTGCAATGACAATGAATGTCCCTGGTTGTACAATTAGAGATGATCCTGTGTCTGTAATATCGTCTTAATGTAAATTTATCAATGCCTCGCAACGAAAAGCACCTTCTACGTCAAAGAATAAAGCAACCTGAAAAATGTCTTCTCCTGCTGAGATTAGGCTTGCGCCTGTTCCAGCTTCTACACACGTCTTCATATTGGTCGCCAAAGATCTCCCTTATCTCCAAGTTTATAGCTTAATGCTAGTTTTGGCATTCTAGCATTTGCCACTCTTTCGACATGTGCATAACATGTCTCTGGTGCCTGGATAGTCTCTCCGCAGTGGTACTTTGCTGGTGAGAGTACAGGAATTATGTTGGTAGCACGAGTTGCAGATTATATCAAAAGAAAACGTAAATTGCGTACCATGGAGGTACCTCTGAAGAGTTCCGCAAGTTAAGCCAGTCCGCCATATTGATTTTCCCAAAACTCTTCTGTCAAGCACGATAATAAATGGGAAGTAGCTATTTTTAAATGGAATTTAATAATCGAAGGAATATTGAAGAGTAAAAAAATAAAACGTAGAAGCTTAATTACAAATTGAAGGATAATTGTACTCTTTTCAGTGTGTCAAAATCAAAATAAACTGAAACTTAAACGTCAAGAATACATCACTACTAAATGTGCTTTTTCTGCCGTTGAGATTTCTTTAAAAAAGTATGCAAATAAAGACTTAACACTGCTAACAATCTGAAGTAGCATGTGTTGCACAAATTGTTTACGAAATATTGTCAGAATTATTGTCACAAATATCGAAGTCTGGCTACCGCACCAACTTTATGACTTAAAATAAGCACATTGCCTTTCTGTACTATTACTATTTCATTTTACTATTTTCTTATATAAATACTAACACTCTCACCCGAAGCGCAGGTCCTAAAGTTTAAAGTTTGAAGATGGACCAGTAATACAAATGGTATCAACATTGTGCAAAACGTTCGGATTTCTTTGTATACAGCCGTCAAATATAATAATGTTATTTATCCTTTTGAAGACATCTCCACTGAATAATTATTCCTGAACAATTTACTTATTTTAGGTGTCGTAGAAGATGGGCTAAAATTGTCGGAACTGCGAGTTTTCACAAGCGTACGTATCTTAAAGAAGTTTCATCAAAATCCTCTTCTTGAAAAAGAACCGAGCTTAACTTCCTGTGTGATAGGTTGCAAATCGTCTTTTCGCACAACTCTAATCTAAAGTGGTCTCCTCTTTTCTATGAAGAGAAGAATCCAGAAAATTAAACATCATCTTTCAAATTTCTCCAAACTATATAAAGCCACTACTTACATGAGAAAAGTATTTCACGCCTTCCCCGAATGATTTGTACATCAGTAAGCCTCACAAGTAACCATGACGAACTGTGACGAAAACTTTTTAAGCCGATCAAGGCTAGAAATGTTAAAAACTATTTTATTTAAACACTCCAACACGAGCACACCTACAAACATTTTGGGCACAGCAATGTGGTGGATCGTTGCTTCAAGTCTGTGACGTCATGCCTTCTCCCGGTATTCCTAGCTCCGTGTTTTTTACTCATTGCAATCATAACATATACTGGAAGTGTTGTCCCCATCACTTGTTTCTACACGATCCGCTTGTTACCAACAAAAATACAATGTGTAATAGGAGGCCCTGACTCGGTTCAGTGCGGAGCTACTTTTCTGGCGCACGTTATTGTTCCCCAGCCATGCTTCAAGTGCGGCACATGTATTAGTACGGGTCGCTCTTTCTTGATGTTGTTAACTACGAATTTATAGAGTTCATTGCCTTTAGTTTGATTTCTAATCCCATACCAAACAGGCATATCGCAACAGGGGGTCGCACCAGCTATTTCGGTAAACGTCACGGGCCGGTTTCCAACGGAATCCATTCACGTTCTTTTCGTTGAGTGACATCAGATGACCGTAGAGCAGCGGGGGCGGCAACTCGTTTTTTGAACTTTCCGTCATAAACTTTGCGGACGCGACACATACACGAGAATGACAAAACGTCGTTTGCAGGTAAATTAGCGGTGAAGCGAGACGGATTTGACGGCGTTCACTCGACAAAGTTCATCAATTCCTGAGCGACCAGTCCCGAGTCGGAGCTCCCCGCCCGAACATTTCTCTGCAGCGTCGGTCCTAACTCAATTACACTTGTCTACGCGTCCATCTCGTCTCGTGCCTCGTGTCTTTTTCTCGCGGCCATCTCGTCTCGAGACGATGTCCAATCTCAGGCCCGTGCCTCCTGCTCCTAAGCAGCAAGTTATGTTGCCCCTTCTTCTTCTTTTAAGTCGGTTTTGATTGAAAACGCAGTGGTATGTTGCCTCTGGTTCAAATTCTCGTCCAGACAACTCTGCGTTCTACTTTCGAACAGTATACCAAAAAAATGTTTTCACCGCTTTGGAGTTTTTCCACGCGGCAAGTGGCACTTCGTAAAAAATAACAGTATTTCCAAGTAGACTCTACTGAATGGTGCCGGTGGGTTGGCGCCTACCTCTAAAGAGGTGTCCCGGTGGCGGTCACATCGAAGGCGATTTCCCCTTTAGCCGGTATGATTGTGACACAAACAAAAATTGTTTAGAATACATCACAGAATTGAGGCCAAGGGTGCGAGAGGGTCATAAACCTGCTCTGTGGTCGGTGTGGAATCTGAGGCGACCGCTATGCATTGTCAGCACTGGGAGTGGTTCCTATGCCTGGCAGACAGTGGCTGCTTTGTAAGGCGCGGGGGCACGGGTAATTGGGGACGAGGGGGGCGCGCGATCGACACCCTCGGGTGACGCGGCGATGAATCGTCGTTGCCACCTACGATTGACGTTGATTGTGTATTCTAAATGTAGGTTACTAACATATTACTAGGTTGATTGTGTATTCTAAGTGTAGGTTACTAACTTACTACTAGGTTGATTGTGTAATCTAAGTGTGTTTAGCTACCGCCGCATGGATTGTTTTGATATATATATATATATATATATATATATATATATATATATATAATCAATCACCATTCCTTATAATCCTATTAACTATCCTATTAATTATTTATTTTTGCCCGGTCTTTCTAAATTCGTGTGATGCGGAAAGGAGTAGGTATTGCATGCATGCATTATAAAAAGAAAGATTCTTCACTTGATCCAAATCAATGTGGGAATATCAGTTAGAGGGTCTAGTGAAGTGAAAGTACTTATAAATAGTAGCTTTAATATTCGAGTTGGTTATGTTAGGATTAGGTGCAAATAGTAATAGGGTTAGCCAGTATGTGGTGCCCTGAACAAAGGACGCCAAAGGATCTTTTGGACGGAAAGGAGAGTTTCGGCAAGGCCATAGAAGTGATCAGAGGTGTGCGTTATGTGTGTGAGAGAGCATGGGCTGTAATCGCCAGTATTGTGGTAATCACAGGAGATTTTTAAAACCCTAAAAGTAAGTGTTTTCAGTACTGCGTCCCATTTAATTCTACATTCACTTTACAGCATTAAGTAAATGTTTGTGAATTACATAGCCTATTCGCAGCTCGCCCAGTAAAAAACTACAAACACAGCAGGTTTATGGGGTCAATGTCCAGGCCACCCAGTTAGATGTCCTTGGTGAGGCAGACAGATAAGCGGGCAACCCTGGGCGGCGTTGGCGGCGGAATTGCTACTCGAAGCTTGCCAGACAGAGTTAGAAATCTGAATGAATGTATATCTCTACCTAGCTCATGGAAAATCCTCCTCCTACTCCCTCACCGGCTGGGTAGCCTTCCATTCGTTCTATTTAAAGAAATGATGTCGGAGTGGAAAATAACTTTGTTCAGTCAAATATTGGCGAATGCACGTTTAAATTATTTGTGAAACAAGCTAGTCTTCTGAATATACTAACTATATAATTTCTTTCGGGGATGTATCTAAGCCCTGGCATCACGTAACATCTGGGCCGAGCAGTTTAAGCTGTTAAGTGACTGTCAGACTCCATTCCAAATTCCCCTCAGTCAATAATCCCAGAATTACGAGAGCGAATTTACTAATAGACTCTCAATGTGTTCATTAGTTTTCATACACGTCTTTATCATAGAACACACAGCCCACACTGGTAGATTTGTACCAACTTTTTTGCTTCCTCACTAAAATACACCAGCGGGACATTCTCTCTTTCATTTAATATCACTTTATCTTTACATCAAATTTTAAAGTTACTATAAGATCCATCATGAATGTTCTTAGATTTTTAGGCATTAAATTTCCAATTGCTTCATTAGCAGCATCACGGGAAAATGTAGGTTCAGCAAAGGCCTCTGTTACACGCGCCAAATAACTATATATAGAGTGTTTATTGACGATTTCCATATAAACAAAAACTCTTCTCGTAAAATGAATTTTAAATTCCATAGATAAATACTTGAAATAAATGTTCGCAAAATTAATTTGGTTGTGGAAAAATTAGCATACCTCCTCGTGAGAGACGCAGTTCTGTAATGTACTGTAATGCAATATGACGAATAAATTACTTTTTACCTATGTAAACAGTGATAATGAATACAGAGATTTAAATATGTTTTCATTTTAGAAAGCTACAACTCCGTACGCTCCATTGAAATGATAGCTAAAATAAGTCATGCTTATTCGTATCATTTTCAATAATATCGTTCCGTTGTGGTATTTTGAAAAATTGTAATTTTAATATGAGAATTAAACCCCCTTTTGATGTAAATTGTGCATTATTCGGGAGATAGACGTGCTGATGCCATGCGCTATCAATTTAACCACGCCGTACTGATCAGGTCAACGTGGCCCGAAAATAAATTTCTTTTACTCTCACAGACAAGCTTCACTAGTAAACGTTCTAATATTTCGTGATTCTGTTATGAAACCTATCTAAATTGCTTTTATTACTTTTTTAAATTTACGATGTATTTGTATTGACACATATCTACAAATACCAATTATTTTTGCTCATATCATAACAGAATATTAAAGTAATAAAAACTGAATAAAATTAGTTAATATTAACAATAGTATATGTTATTGAATAATAGCATTACATTTTTTTAAATAGGTACATCCAATATACCCTTTTTATCATCGCTAGAATGCAAAACAATTATATCGTTATGGAGTATTGCGCGGGTAATATTGACCCGCGCATTACAGTTTTATACTAAATTCGAACAGTACAGAATGGGTATTGATTATAAATTTCAAATTCAAAAGTTTACTAAACATGTTTACGCTATGCTCATAACTCTTTGTTTAGCTGATTTCTTACTTTGGTCGTAAATCGTGTCTTTACAAAACAAAAATAATATTTAAAATTCTGTATACCAAACCAAAGAGAATAGTTAAAGTTCTTCGTCAATGCATAATATTTTATGAAAGGAAGAAGTAGATATCCAAGGCAACAGTTACTAACAAACTATGTTTTGTTTGGTTTCCAATCCCAAAAACGTTCCTTTTTGGTCTTCATTTCTATTTATGGAATAGTATGGAGATATATCATTACCAATGAGGGAAATGTAATTCTCTTTGGAGCACTTATTATGATTGGACTGTGTTAAGTCATCCGGCACCTTTAATGCTGCTAATGAATAGTTATTTGTTTTTGAATTGTCAGTGTTGTGACGTTGAGTTGCTTTCAAGTGAAGAAGTATTTTCCTACTTTATAACTGCCATCGCACGTACTCTACAGTTTAGCGTTGTTAAGGTTTGCTATTTCGATTAATGGTTTAACAACTTGGTTTAGAACATGAAAAGTTTGAGTGAAGAGGACTAATCATTCAGCGTGACAGTAGATCGTGCATGTTTTCGGCCTTTTGTTTCCCACGGTGTTTCATTGAAAGAATGCTGCGTTTGGTAATAATTTCACGATAGTGACAAAATAACTATTCGTAAGGAAAGTAGATCACTGCAGGGGCATAATAAGTTAAGGAAGACGGCAGTTCCTTCAGAATGTGATTAAATGTCCTTTAATTGAAAAATTGGAATTATGGAGTCGGTTAATAGAGAAAGTAGTTTGCTTGGCGTTTTCTTGCTGCTTCAACTAGCAAAGTTCCTGGGATTGTTGCCTTGTACAATACAGTCCCAACACAATGTAGTGCGAAGCAAATTTGGACTCCCGTTGTCTGCAATTGCGTGTTGTATTCACGTAGGTTGTTTCTGTTACCTGTTCACACAATATATAGACGAAAATGGAGGAAATACAATTTACAAATCATCTATACCTGATATTTTGGTTATAGGAAGTCATGCAATTAGTGTTTTAATTCCTCTCGTGATGATTACGAGTTCGGTGAAGTCACCCACATTAGTTCTTTACAGTCAATTACTCCAGCATGTTGCAAAAATTGACAAAGCTTGGGTAGAAACCACTTGCAAAATGCCATTTTCTGTGCGTCGTAAAGGTGTGCTTATCATTCTGGGTGCATTTTCAGTTGGGCTACTCTTGCAGATCACAACCTGGAAATGGTCGTTATCCCATGCTTCCACTGTCGAATTTATTTATTGGACCTTTACCATTACCATGGTGGGCACAGTTTTGCAGCTTCCTTGTTCATTTGCCATCTTGATGGAACATTATATGCAAGTATTAAAGGAGAAACTTTCAAATTTAGTGCAAGATATACAGATACGTTCTGATATCAAATCCGAGAGTGTGAAGTTTGAAAGCAATGGAAGATAATGGAGCGGATCCTTCAATCCCAACGTTCATTCTATGGCTCATTTGTCATCGGAGGACCACACACTCGAAGAAAGACTCATTAACTTGCGTGAAATGCACTTCACCCTGCTGAAAACATTTGTTCTGATGGACAAGGCATTCAGTTTGCCCTTGTTCGTTATTTACACCTACCTTTTCGTCATAATAGTGTGGACGCTGCATTTCGTGATGACGGCCGTTCAACCGGCCGTGTCCCTGGTGCCGGTTCGCGCAACCGCGTCCCTGCTGCTGAACGCGTGCGTGGGGGCGGCGATGGCGCGGGCGGCGGGCGGCGCCGCGGCCGCGGCCGAGGAGCTGGGCGCCGCAACCGGCGCGGGGGCGGCGCTGCTGGTGGCGGCGCGCGGGCGGCGTCCCCTGGAGCGCCAGGCGCGACTCTTTTTGCTGCAGCTGCGCGCGCGGCCTGTGCGCTTCCACCTCGGGGGAATATTCCCCCTCGACCTGCGCTTCTTCACGGGGCTTCTCGGGACCATCGTCGGCTACTTCGTCGTGGTGATGCAGTTCGCGATGCCAACGGCGACCAAGGCCTGTCTTCTTCCTGCTGATGTCAATGTGACACATTTTTGTGTCGCTTATCTGAATACTTCGTAAAAAGATTTGTGGAGGTTACGTAGAATCATTTCTACACAACTGAAGAAATGAACTGAAATAGCGGACGAATTGTAGTAATTAATGTACCTTGTGCAAGATATCTCACTTTGTTCCTTGGATTTTCATAATATTTTCTATATATTATTGCTACACATTACTTCAGAAAAATATTTAACCTTAGCATTACCAAGTCAGAAACGTTCCCATGCATTACCAAGGGCGTAATGCAATACCATGCCGAATTGATAAATTAATAAATTGGTAGAACTAGTGATAAACATATTCATTCATTTAAACAAGAACATTATTTCTATATGAAAAAGTCTTGACATTCTATTTAATATAATTACAATGCGTATTATATTTGTATGTCAAATAATAGCCATTGCATCATTATAACAAAGACATTTATAAAATTGTGTAAAACAATCTCTTAAAATTCTACAAACATTTCCAATATTTATTCTGAATGTTTAGTTTGAGAATGAATAGTGGTGACATTTTTATCCACAACCAAAGGCACTGTAATAACTCAAATTATAACCAACTCTCGTGATCAATTGCATCATATTTTCATAATAAACATGTCATAAACAATATTGAGGATTTTCAGCTACCAAAAAAATTAAAAGGTATCAAAAACAAGCAATCATTGTTGGGCGTCTTGAGAAACTCCTCCATCTTGACAATGATAAGTTTAATGAAACATTTGTTGTTTCTGCAAATTATTTGCTCTGTAGGCGTAAAATAGTCAGAAAAAGTGGTGTCTAGAAAGTCATTTGGCTTAAAATTTCTCTTGTAGGAAGGAAACCGGTGCCATGAGCCTTCGGGTCTCCGATAGGAAGACGGAAATATCAATTATATTTTTAATTTAAAATATTCTCTGTTCGTTTTCCTTTTTAAATATTCCCAATCATACTCAGAGAGAAACAGCGCAAAATATTGACATTAGTTGCTCAGTGAACTAAAAACATATTTTTTTCAAATTGCAAATTACAGGTGAGCACTTACAATTATGGGGCTCAGAGAAAATAAAGCTAAGAATCATGTTGTGGAAAAATAAATTAAGAGCATAATTAGGTACCAAGTGTATTAGAGAATCAATATTTTAGCGCTACTGAATACAATCGCTAATATCGTAATGGTACAAAGCACATTCAAGAGGGATTTCAATATTGGTCACTGTCCCTTTTATCGATTTGAACGCGCGTGTTATAAAAAAAATAATATTATCTTTCGCAATGGAAATTTCTGAATGCTCTTCTTTTGCTGAGTGTTCTGTGACCGTCGCGGGGACAGCGAAAGGCATTATTGAACGCGCGCCGGTCGACAGCCCCCACGGAAACAATGAAGTACAAAAATAAATTTTAAATAACTAATTGAAAAATGAAGGGAAATTGTTTTCTCAAAGTTTTTGTCCTTTAAAATCCCCAGACTTCCTACCATAGAAAATCACAAAATGGTGTATTTGTTTATTTTAAAAATAAATCTTAATAAAATAATAATAATAATAATAATAATAATAATAATAATAATAATAATAGTAATAATAATTAAACATTAAATACAATAATACCGCATTTTTGTGATAAGTATTCTGAAGGAATTGTACGGATAAAATATCATTGAAAACTCGGGTTTAATTTTTTTTTTGTCCAAATTATTAAAGTGAAATTGTGAAAATTACATATTCTATTGTAATATTAAAATATTACAAATAAGAAAATTAGAGAGACACAACAACTGTGAGGTTTCAAAAGTGGCAACATAGATGTAATAAATTATATGAGAGAAAATGAATGTAGTAACGAATAATTACAAGCTTTTTTTAAAACTTCATGATAATATTTACGTCATGGGGGCGCGAAGAGGTTGCTAGCCGTCGAATATAAAGGCCAGCCACAAGCATAATAGAGATCTTTTCCTACTCACCCATGCACCAAGATGGCAACGTCCATCCACTGGTGAATAAGCAATCGGTTCTTCTTCCAATATAACCGGAAAGGTTATCGTATGCTGAATAACTTATCGGTCCTCTGACAACTTTCTTTCGTTTGCTATCGGTGCTCACCGAGGGCAATAGCCTAGCCACATGCAGCAAACGAGCTTAGAGGGCCTGCATCATTGTAGGAGTTCGATTGTCGAGAAAGAGGAGGGTTTTTATTGGAAAAGCAACCTTATGTAAAGGGAAGTGAAGTGTTTATTGGCTCTTTTTCCGGTAAAGAGATGAAGTTGGTTAGCACAAATATCGTAAAGAGAGCTAGCCGTAAAAAAAACTGTGCAGTTTAATTTTTAAATGGTTAAAAAAACTTTTTATATATTACATTGAGTGAAACCATCAAATAAGACTATGTTTACTGCGCTACGGAATTCCTGCCATCATGACTTCTATAACAACTTATTCCTGCCCCATTCAAGATTATCAAAAAGAAAAGAATAGGAAACCAAACAGATATGGCACAGTCCGACAACCAGTTCCAGTAGGAATGGTTGGTGAAGATGAATCGGTTTTTGTCCGCAGTTCATATGAACTTTTTTATTGAGCGTGTATGAAAGTGATGACTGCAAAAAAGGGGTAGCAGTTCATTATGTTATCATTATTAAAACGTAAATTTTGTGTTAATACGTCTTATTAATAAATGGTCTTATTTATAAAAGAAAAATGCATTTTCAAAATATATATTATTGTCAATTTACATTTAGTGTGTAATTTTATCACAGTTGATTGCTGTCATTATCGTGGAGCATGATTGCTGAAAATTTGTTTGTAACAATAATTTTCCTCTTACACTCTAAGGTGCAAAGTAGTATATCAATATTAAACAAATTAAATATTTTTAAATCGGAATGTAATTGTAAAATAGTAGCATTAATGATTGTCAGAACGATTACCTTAAAATAGGTTTATTGAATCTCAATAATAATAATAATAAAACTAATAATAATAATAGTAATAATAATAATAATAATAGTAATAATAATAATAATAATAATAGTAATAATAATAATAATAATAATATATTTCCAAAAGAATTACATTGACAGTGTACAAAAACCATCACCATAAAAAAACAATAAGAAAGAATACCAATTTTGTTTGACTACTTTACATACATTATACATCCTGTTTAACCTTTCATTATAAATTCTGGTCTTATTAGGTTTAAATTTAAATATATTTATTACATTTATTTTATCTTATTCAGTACACTTTAAACCGTCTCTAAGTACTTTATGTACTTGTCAGAGAGAGGTGTGTTACATTGTACGCTTGTTTTGTTCTGTTTTTTTCTTTTTATCTTTTTTGTATTACTGTTGTTGATTATATTTCACTCATTATTAGTACTGTTTGACATGAATTGTTTTTATTGGAATTTAGATTCTTTCCAAGAAAACTCAACAGGCAGAAAGAAATCAAAATCATCCAATTATCTAGAATAACAAATAAATTGTAAATAATCAAAAAGATATGTTAGTTGGCAACTAGTTAATATGAAAACTAAGTTATACTTAATTACCATTTTGAAAATTTGTAGTGACAAATCAACAAGCAAAACAAAATAAAATTATTATCTAAATTAACAAATCAGGCATATCTAAATTAACAAACGGCAGCCGACATTAACTTGAGTTAAATTGTCCAATTATAAATCATTGGAAATTAAATAATTGGACTCAAAAACAAATATTAGTCCATATCGTGAACCATTAACGAAACTGAATGAGAGTAACAGGAGCATTATACAATATTTAGAAATTATTATCTTGTGTTAACCGCTGTTTATAATATGAAGATTTATAATATTTAACAACATAAGATCTTGTAATGACAAAACTCAACAGGCAAAACGAAAACAAAATCATCCACTTATTCTCTAACATAACAAATGGATTGTAAATAAAACTAGATAGCAGTTTGCAACAGGCAAAAATGAGTATTAAGATATACTTAATTAGCATGTTGAAGACTTATAGTGACAAATCAAATCAACAAATAATAGGACACACAAACAAAGTGTGGTCTATACAGAGATCAATTAACAATTAACATAATTACTTGTAGACAAATTACAATCAAAATATATGGAAAATATACCAAAAACAAACAAAAACAAGCAAACAAATAATGAAACTGACTTAGAGTAAAAGATACATTATTTTCAAATTATCATCTTGCGATAACCGCTGTTTACTATATGAAGATATAGTTGTACAGAATTCACAACATAAAATCTTGCATTGACGAAACTCCACACGCAAAAGAAATCACAATCATCCAATTATTATCTTAACTACAAATTAATTGTAAAGCAAAAAAGAAATAGAATAACAAAATTAAAACCAAATAACTGAATGAGTGTAACAGGAACATTATACATTTCTTACAAATTTGAATCTTGTGATGAGATAGTTTACTGTATCAGTGAAGATTTAGTTGTACATAATTAACAAAATAAAATCTTGTAATGACAGTATAGCAGTTAATAACTGGCATGACAGAGTTATGTTTTACTTAATTTACATCTTACAAGCTTGTGATGACATATCAAAAATATGAAGAAAAAAAATTTAAAAAATCCCCCCCACCAAAATACATATATTTTTTAAATTAACAAATAAATTGTAAATAAAACAAAATGGCAATGGGCTACAAGCTAAAGAGATAACTCCTGAGCTATCTATTTTCATGTTATGCCTAGTATCTTGTGTACCATTCTTTTAATTTTTTTTTCAATTCCCTTTTAGATGTAACTTCTAATATTTCATCCGGCATTGAATTCAGCAGTTTTGGAATGGCTGGTTTAGCATCCTCTCTCCAAATTTATTAAAAGTATCTGGAAGTATGAAATTGTGTTTTTTCCTAGTTTCATAGCTGTGCTCACTGATTTTTCTGAATTTTTCATTGAAAAAGTTTTTTTTGTAGAATTTGAAATTCATACAGTTTTTTAACAGTCATGATTCCATGCATTGCTGCACTCACTTCCAGGGTTAGGTTTGTTCTGCTTATTTTTTCTTTAAGGCTTTTAACGCATTTATTTTGCAGGTTCTGAATAATATCAACATGCGATTTTGCTGCAGCTCCCCATACTCCAATTTCATACCTGATCAGAGACTCAATTAATGAGAAGTAAACCAATTTGATAATTTTATAAGATACGAAATCTTTAATTCTCATTAGTTTCCAAACACATGTTCTGATTTTTTTGCTTAATTCCAAGATGTGGTCCCTCCAGCTCAGATTTTGATCAAAAGTTACACCTAAATACTTCAGTTTGCTTACAGAATTAATTATATTATTACATCGACAGTTCTTAAAGTCTTTGTGTATGCAGCCAGCTTTGCTCTTCCAATTTTTGGAGCTGTAATATGCAGTATTCTGGTCTTTTTCTTATTTATAATTAAACCTTTATCATGGCACCATTTTTGAAATATTCCAAATTTTTCCTGTAACTCCATTTCTGCCTTCTTTTGGTCTCTGTTTATAGATAATAGCATCTTGTCATCCGCATACATATAATAGGAACCATTTTCTAGATAATTTTTTAAGTCGTTCACAAATATTAGATAAAGTATGGGGCCTAGGAAACTTCCTTGTGGAATTCCCCTTTTCACAGTTTTTATTTCACTATAAGTATTATCTATTTTTACTCTAAATGATCTTCCTTCTAGATAGCTTTTAAATAACTGTAAGACTTTGCCTCTAACCCCTACGCTTTCCAGTGCATCTAACATCTTTTCATTGCGTATTATATCGTAAGCTTTTGACAAGTCGATGCTCAATGCTATCACATGCAATCCCTTGTGTAATTTTTCATTTAATACTTCTCCTAGATTTTCCAATAAGTCTGTGGTGCTTTTGTTTTTTGATATGCAAATTGATTTTTATCTATTATTTTATATTTTTCCAGGTAGTTGGTCAGTCTTTGCGATATGTATTTTTCGAATATTTTACTTACTGTGTTTAATATGGAAATTGGCCTATAGTTTTCATAGCTTGAAAGACTGTCTCCTTTATGTATTGGTCTGATAATGGATACTTTTAATTCATCTGGAAAAGTTCCCTCATTAATGCTTAAGTTGATAATTTTCGTTATAATAGGTGTTATTGAGTTGCTGTTCATTTTTATATCTCCTATAGCTATTTTATCAATTCCAGGAGCTTTATTACAGTCCATCCCTTTAATTAAAGAACTAGTTTCCTCTAATGTGATTTCAGGCAAATAAAAAGAATTACTTTGTGTTATTATGTTTTTTGGCAGGACTGCTAGGTTACATTTATGTACAATGTCTTCTGTTTATTGTTGATAGGTGATAGCAACTTTTTCTACTATTTGTTGGATTGAGTTACTATTCCCTAAATTTCTTATTATGACTTCAACTAAAGATTTTTTCTCTGGTACACCAGGTAGTTTATTTATTGTTTTCCAAGTGTTTTTCATGTCGGTTCTGCTATTTTCAAATAGTTTGTTAAAATATTCTTTCTTTTGTTCTGAAATTTTTTTGTTATGTCATTTCTGATTTTTTATAATTAATTCGTAGTGTGTCTTTTAATTCTTTATTTTTGACTGAAGTCCTTTTCCATTTTTTGAAAAAGTTATCTCTTTGTTTGATCAGTTCATTATTTCTGAGTTTATCCAGATAATAAATTATTATTATTATTATTATTATTATTATTATTATTATTATTATTATTGAGTTGCATTTTGATATCAGGTTAAATTTAAAACGACATTTATTTTCGAAAGTGCAAAATAGCATTTATCCTTGTTTTTCTCTAAGCCCCACAGTTGTGAAATAAAGTACAATAACATGATATTTACATACTGCAATCCGTTCAAATCCCACTCTTAAAAACTAATAATAATTAATTCTAAAATATTAATATCTAATTTTCCCCTACTGTTGCTTGCTCAGTATTTATATCTATTAATTAATTTATTTCGCTTCTGTTTAGTAAACGGAATAGTTCACATGTCACTAGGCAAATTATATTCGCACGTCGACTGACTTGGCCATACGGGATTTCCAGCATGGATATTTTACGAAGGGAATTTCGTGTATTGGTTTTGAACTATTTAAGTACACAAAGCACGTGCATCTTTCCCAAAACATTGTAATTTTTGTTTCCACCAATTCACTTACAAATTCCGCAACTTCGCTGTGGCCGTCACGAATAAACAACGAAAATAACTTTCCTCATTCGTGGCTCCATTCCATCTTGTTGCTGGAACTCACTCAGATTTCCACTTTAAGACCGAATTTTAATAATATCCGAAATTTCTATTCCATTTCCGATTCCCCTTCTTACTTTTAATTATCATTACTGTGACTTATTAATTTTGCGACCTCAACTACCCCGGCAGCTCACTTCCCTGTTTTCTCGCGAATAAACTCGTCCTGTTCCGCAAGTGAATAATGCCCATCTTTCAATTGTCTTCTTCGTGACTTATAACGTCCTAAAAGTGTATCTTCTTGCTAATAACTGCGCATCTCTTCCAGCTGTCTAGTCTCCGTATTATTTTCCATTGCTTTTTATTTAGTACACATATCATAGTATTTATTTGTTTTTCTATTTATAATTTATAGTATGATTCGCGGAAATTCCCCACCTCTCCGCAAAAAAACTCAAACATTTCATTTTTCGCCGTTTTCCTTAACCGGTCACTTCCTACTGTCATATATATATATATATATATATATATATATATATATATATATATATATATATATATATTGTAGCGATGCCGATTTCCTCATGCCAGGAAAATTAAATTAAACAGACTCGGCCACCCTGAGTCCTACTGAGAGGATAAACATACGGCGTTGCACGTGCAACCTCGCTTATCGGACAGCTATTTGCGCCCCCGGCCCATTAAGAAGGTCGTTAAAAGGGTCAGTCGTCGAAAGATTCACTGCGAGAAGCACGTGTTCGCTAGACCAGCTGCGAAATTTCCAGAACGCTCTTGAAATCGACATCCAGGGAATCCCAGAGCGATAAATTCTTTCACGGACAACGCCTGTCTTGTGCAAGCATGTTCTAGAAGGAATAGGAAAATTCTGGACGCTCACAGTGATGCAAAGAGTCGAAACTTCATTCACTACTCCTGTCACGATTGGTTGAAATAACGTAATGCGCCATTTCTTTTGGCCAATAGCGACGCAACTATCATAAGGAGCTAGCACATGCGAGAAAACGAGTGGGGGGTAAAAGTTAACCTAATACGATTTGACTTATAAAATTGGATTCAAAGCAGGGCAGTCGGGAGAGAAACTTCTCTGGAGGGGAGAGCTATTCACCGACCAGAGGCAAGTGCGCCTCTGATGGACTTAGAAAAAACTTCGGTGTGGGCTATTGTAAAAGGGCTGAGTAGAGTGGGCAGAGAAAATTCTCTGAAGCGGGAATCAGTTGCAAAGTGAGGCGAATGTGTCTCGGCAGGATTTCTAGACTTTCCAAAGTTGTAATTGTGAATCATCACGAGTATCAGAAGAATCCGTGATTGGTTACTACGCTCTTGAAATCGAGAGTGACTCCTGGCCGACCCCGCGCTCAACCAGACAACACTGCTAGACGCCGTCAACGCAGCCACGCGCCGCCGCCCCTTTGGGTGACGCCACCAGACGGCCGACCAGCTGACGTGCGTGCCTGGGTGGGTGCAAGGGCATCGCCCCGGCCGCGCCCTCTGTGAAGGTTGCCGCCGCCCCCCTCGGCCGCAACGCGCCCGTCTCGGGCCCACAAAAAACTTTACCAAGGCAATATAATTCAGGGTATTCATCCCTGCGTAAATTCTGTAATGCGGTGTCGCGCTATGACACATTGACCTGTAATATTTGTTACCATTGTAATGTTAATTATAAGTCTTCCTAATTTTTAAGCTTTACTCTGGATACTAACTTTTCATCTTCTTATCTGTCCACCTAATTTTCAGATTTCTTATTCTATTTACAAGTGTAACTTCCCTGGGGCATTTTTAAATTATTTTGCCCAGGAATAAAAGTGATTTTTACCAGTGATCAAAGTGTTTCTTTCATGTTACCAGTATCTGTTTAACGATTCCTTCCATCACCCACTGAGCTACAAAGGGCCGCTTACCGGGCGTTCTCTCACCAAATCGACCGGTGGGTGTTACAATCTTAATATATATAAATCTCGTGTCACAATGATTGTCCTCAAAGAACTCCTAAACCACTTAACCGATTATAATAAAATTCGCACACCATGTGCAGTTCGATCCAACTTGAAAGATAGGATAGTTTAAATCTCAAATTATAGTCGCAATTTTAATTTATTGCTAATTTATTACAAATTTGATTGTTGTAATAATTGTAGATAATTGTGACTGTCAAATAATAACAGACAAATAATTAGCAATAAATTAAAATTGCGACTATAATTTGAGATTTAAACTATCCTATCTTTCAAGTTGGATCGAACTGCACATGGTGTGCGAATTTTATTATAATCGGTTAAGTGGTTTAGGAGTCCATTGAGGACAAAAATTGTGACACGAGACGAGATTTATATATATTAAGAACACAACAATCAGCTAGCTGACCCGGCCACGCGTTGCACGCGTTGTGCTGCCACGGAAACAAGGAAAACCACATCCTTCCATTACAGGCATATTCAAAGCTAAGACATTGGGGAGACTTTACACGGTACATCCAAAGCAACGTGAGTGCTTCTATTTACGTTTGTTATTGGTGAATGTTTCCGGACCAACGTCTTTTGAATTTTTACGAACAGTTAATGGTCGAGTATTCAATACATACCAGGATGCATGTCGTGAACTGAAATTGCTAGAAGACGATAACCATTGGGACTTAACGCTTGCTGATGCTGCGTTGACATCAACACCGAATAACATTCGTCAGTTGTTTGCAATTATTTTGACGACATGTTATCCCTCGCAAGCACAAACTTTGTGGGAAAAATATAAAAATTGTATGACAGAAGACATATTGCACCGAATTAGACAAACAAATCAATGGCAAAACATAGATTATACACCAGAGATGTACAATGAAGCATTGGTCTTGATCGAGGATTTATGTGTTCTTATTTCAAATTTACCAATTAATCATTATGGTATGCCATCACCTAATCGTCCAGCCACCTACTTAGTCAATACCGATTTACAACGAGAAAATCAATATGACCATGAAAGTTTAGCAACAATTATCATGAACAGTGAACCATTACTGGCAGCAGAACAAAAAATTATTTATGATCGGATTACGCTGGCTGTTGCTGCTGAACAAGGCGTTTTTTTTCTTGGATGCACCCGGTGGAACCGGTAAGACATTTTTAATATCGTTGATTCTTGCCAAAATACGGTCGCAACAAAAAATCGCATTAGCAGTAGCATCGTCAGGCATTGCGGCTACTTTACTGGATGGTGGGCGAACAGCACATTCACCATTCAAGCTGCCATTGGACGTTCATAATAAACCAGATGCAATGTGTAACATCAAAAAGAATAGTGGAATAGCTGCAGTGTTGCGGAAGAGTTCTATAATAATTTGGGATGAGTGCACAATGGCACACAAATATTCACTTGAAGCATTAAACAGAACTATGCAAGATTTAAACAGCAATAATAAACTTTTCGGTGGTGCTATCTTACTTTTGTCTGGTGACTTCCGGCAGACCTTACCGGTTATACCTCGCTCTACTTTCGCGGATGAGATTAATGCATGTTTGAAACAATCATTCTTATGGCGAAGTGTTGAAACACTTCGATTGACCATAAATATGCGAGTACAATTGCAAAATGATCCATCAGCACAAATATTTTCCGAACAACTACTAGATATTGGGAACGGTAAAATAGAACTGCAACCAAATACGCAATGCATTAAACTACCAGACAATTTTTGCACTGTTGTTCAGGATAAAAATGAATTGATTCAGAGTATTTTCCCGGATATACAGAATAATTATTTGAATCATGAATGGCTTAGTCAACGGGCGATTTTGGCAGCCAAAATCGTTGATGTTGACGAAATTAACTTCCAGATACTACAGTTATTACCAGGCGATATGATGTCTTTTAAATCAATCGATACTGTTGTTGATGAAAATGAAAGTGTAAATTTTCCGATTGAATTTTTAAATTCATTAGATATCCCTGGAATGCCACCACATAATCTTCGATTAAAGATTGGTTCCACTATTATTCTCCTCCGTAATTTGAATCCACCTCAATTATGTAACGGTACGCGTTTGGTCATCAAAAAGATCACCGGAAACATTCTTGAAGCAACCATTTTGGCTGGGAAGTTTAAAGGAAAAGTGGTCCTGCTGCCACGTATTCCGATGATACCATCAGATTCTACCATACCCTTCAAAAGGCTACAGTTTCCAATTCGTTTAGCTTTCGCCATTTCTATAAATAAATCTCAAGGTCAAACAATGTCCATTTGTGGTTTAGATTTGGAAAATCCATGTTTTTCTCATGGGCAACTATATGTTGCGTGTTCACGTGTTGGGAAACCGTCTAATATATTTGTGTTAGCTAAAGACAGGTTAACCAAAAACATTGTGCACCGATTGGTGTTAAATTAAATTGAATTTGAAAGTATTTATAATTGAATAGTACTTATATTTGTTATACAAATTAAATGGAAATAATAAATCTGATAAATTTTTATTTTGTACCTATTGATTTCTGCTTAATATCAAGTGTAAGAACATTTTAATTAATTGTGTTCAACGTACTTCCCCTTCAAATCTCAATCCAGTGAATTTGTATACCAACATCAATATTTTCGTCTTTATTGGTAAATAATTTCATTGTACTAAAGGGTTATAGTAGTAGAAAGTCAAATAAGGAGATCACCATATTTTTTTACAAATACCATCTGTGTGAAAAAGCATAGTGGACTCCGTGACTGATGTTCTCTTATTGTTCCTCTTAGATTGTTTACTATAATGTAATATAACAAAAACTTTAGCCACAGCAACGCGTGGCCGGGTCAGCTAGTATATATATATATATATATATATATATATATATATATATATATATATATATATATATATATTGTAGCGAAACCGATTTCGTCATACTTTTCGAAACGAAATTCATGCTGGAGAAATTAAATATAACAAACTCGGACCACCCAGAATTCTACCGGGAGCTTAAACAGATTGCAATGCACGCGTAGTCTCACTTATCGCGGGGGCCATTACCGCCTCCTCCCCATCAAGCAGGCCGTTTTGAGGACTACCGTTGACAGATACTGTGCACGTGCGCGTGGCCAGCTGCAGATTTCGAGACCACCCACTTTCGGGGGAGCCCAGAGCAATACTTCCGTCATCGAACGCGCCCCCTACGCAAGCGAGGGCTAGATTTCTAGAAGGTTCGAGAACAGCCCGCATGCTCGCAGCCTGCACAAAGGGTGGAAGTTTCCTTCGCTTCTCACGCTGCGATTGGGTTAGAATGTTTCACTGCGACACAACTTCTGACCAATAGCGACACTGCTATCAAAGGGAACTAGGACACGTAAGAAATTGGGGTGGGGAGAAGAGCTAACCTGGTGCGATTTCAACGGAGAGAACGGCAGAAGGGATTTGGAGTTTAGACAGGACAGTCGGGGCAGAAGTTTCTCTTGGGGGGAATATTCTTCGTTTAGAGGCAAGTTCACCTCTATCGAACTTAGAATTTTTACAGTATCAGCTCGAGTTTTGAGCAGACTGTAGTGAATAGAGGAACTTTTCTGGAATTTGAATTATTCGTGACGGATTTCTTGATTTTCTGAAACCGGACTATGCGAATGACTGTCATGAGAATTAGAGAGACGCATTGTTGTCGACTCCGCGCCTGAGGTCGGGAGAAAAATCCCGACGATCTTCAAGAACTTCTAGTCGCCTAGACATCGCGGGCAGTTCGCCCGGGACATCGCCTCCCCTGGTTGAATGACCGGAGGACCGCTCAGCTGACGCCACGCGCCAAGAGGGGTGAGGGACGGCCGCGGTCGCCCCCTCGCCCAAGGCCGCCGCCCTCCTTCCAGACGCCGGCCGAGGGCCCCCGCCTGGGCACACAAAGGACCCTACGAGGTTGATGACCTGACGGGTATTCATCTACAAAACTTATGTAACGCAGTAATGTGCTTGGGCACGTCAAATTATCACTCTGTAACGCTTGTAAATATTATTTGTAATAAGTTGACCTTCTTCCTAGTTATAAGTCTTTTTCTATAATTACTAACATGCCTAATTTTCTTTTCTCGATAATTTTTTCTTTTCCATTGTTAGTGTAAGAATTGTAATCTCCCTGGTGCAACTTTGTTTATTTTTTTTTGCTCAGGAATAAAGTGAATCATTTTACCAGTGAACAAGTGTTTATTTTTGTTGTGTTTCTCTTGTACTGTGTAACAGTTCCTTCCATCACCGATCTGAGCTAGTGGCAGGGTCGCTAATCGATTCCACAGGTAATCGTTAGTGTTACAATATATATATATATATATATATATATATATATATATATATATATATATATATTATTTCGATCGCCTATATTGACCTCTTTTGTTACTTTCCTGCAGGTTATTTTTAAATTTGTGTTTTCACACAACCTAGGACAATCCACCACAATGCTGTAACGCTAAAATATACTTTATAAAGGAATTTCCGAATCTACCTTCTCATACACAATCTCAATGACAATGACAAGGGCAATTTCCGGACCCTCCCTTATTAAAACTTCCTTCAGCGTCGGGCGACGGCTGGGCGAACTGCACCAAGATGACGAGGTAGCCGACGATGGTGCCCAGGAGGCTGACGAAGAAGCGCAGGTCGAGCGGCAAGAGGCCGCCCACGGAAATGCGCACGGGGCGCGCGCGCAGCTGCAGCAGAAACAGGCGCACTTGACGCTCCACTACGGGGCGGCCGCGCGCAGCCACCAGCAGCGCCGCCGCCGCCCCGCTGGCGCGCTCGCCCGCCACCTCCGTCACCTCGCCCGCCGCCCATCGCGCACATCCCCACAAACCACAAGCCGCCCAACGCGATCATGAGAGAAGGTAACGCAGTGCTGGAGTTGGTTGCAAGTATTAGGTAGCAGAAGCAGATGATAGCTAATAACAATGCGTACGCAAAAAGTAGTAGAATACCCACGCTGGACATTTCGTTGATTACTGAACACGCCTCTTGCAGAAGTAAATGCGTTTCCCTCACAGAAACGATGAAATCGGCAATCAAAACGTTCTCCTCCAACAAATATTGCGCTGATGATTCGTTTTGGTCTTCGTGATGTACTACTCTCAAGCTCTGTCGTACGTGACTGAACAGTTTATATCTCCTTCTATCAAATTGAAGATTAAACTTTTTTCGGAGATGTTTGGTAAGTGTTTCAACATCTTTATTCAGTGAATCAAAATATTGCTTTGTAATAATTACAGAAGAACAGTTTAACTGACACACAACACTGACAAATCCAAACGTCCAAAACGAATAAAGTGGCGACAGAACCTGCATTTTCAACACCAACGTACCAACACAAGACATAATTAACATTACAATTACGTAGATTACCAACGTAACATTACCGCAGCATCGAAGGTACCTGGTGAGTTTTTGTCGATCGCAGGAAGTACTGCCATTTTCTAATTTGTGAAAAATATCCAAAAGTTACTGGCAATGTGCCATATGTTTCCTTGTCAATGACCAGAATATACCTTGAAGTGGAAAAAGAATACTAAACGCAACGGCTGCTAGAATCAGTGCTGAAAATAGGGGTGACTTCACCATGCTAAAGAATGGGCCTTCCATGGCACTTCCAGGCATAAAGAAAGCACTTGCGCAAAACGTTGCACACACGGCAATTCCCATTCCACTGAATATTAGTCCTACTTTACTGCGCTGGAGTTTTAATGATGGAGTTACAGTATAAGGCATTACTCCCAATACTTTTGCTGACAGAAGAATCGGTACCAGACCTTGAATATTGATTGGAAGGTACAACATTTTCATGATGTTCTTGAAGCTTTGGATACCACTCTTGAAGTTAATGGTTTCTATATCAATTGCAACTGCAGTATCTATTTATGGTCCGATATTACAGTAACTTATTTATGAACATTATTTTTGTGTTTATTGCGATTACTTCTGTTTCAAAACATTTCACAACCGTCCAATTCCATTTACCAAACAAATATTGTCACTGCAATTTTATTGTTTTATGAATAATACAATGGTAGAAAATTTATATTGGTCAAAAAACGACGCGGCGTCACCCGACAGCTTGGAAGTCAAGAAAATTTAATTGACAACTATGGCCATTTCTTGTTTGTTTTTTCATTTCCAACAACAATTAAATATTTTTAGTTTTTCTTGACTAATTTAGTGCTCCTTTAGAGGTCAAATTCCACCAGAATCAGTCATCATAGAGCGATAGTTGAATGTGCAGTTTCTTTAGATTGCTTAAAATGAACATTCTAGTTCCAAGCATAAAATACCAAATGCATCTACTCATTTGTCGACATTTTAGAAATACTAATCAATATCAGTCTTATTTGATTGCTATTCTTCATTAAACGAGTCACTTTTACAATAGACGTCCTTGAGTTCATTTTTAATTTAATAAATAATAGCAAAATGTCACTTCAGTAATGCTTTGGAAGTCGATGAATTAATATATAGAATACTTTATGGCTGCTGTATCTTCTCTTAACAATACCCCATTTCTACATTTTGCTTTCTCATATACGCACGTGCAAATATAGCATAGAATAATATAATACTACGAACAATTATTCCTTCAATATCATCTCAGTGTCTGTACCTGTGGGAAGAGGAAAAGCTCAGGCAGGCAGAGTTCGCTTGTTACGGGGGAGAAAATATGTCATGTTGTACCCATGTTGTCGTGTGCACTTTCCCCCAAGCAAGGAAATTAAAGTAGTAAGTCGAAGCATGAGGACACCATTAGCTAGCCCGCAAAGTTGGACAATCGTCCCAAAATACCAAATTCATACATAATAAAATAAGAAGACGATTAATACTTCGAATACAAAGTAATCCATTTTCTTTTCTAATATTTATTGAGTTAATGCTATTGTAGATTTGTTGTGATTATTAAAGGATGAAATGATTCAAGTTGTCTTTATCAACGTAGATTTATTCAGAAAGACAGCTTTCGACGACTTTGCCATCATAAATCTATAATTCATTACAACTTTATTTCTGTATTGCGCCTTTCTTTTACATTGGTAAAGAAATTTTAAATGTATTTACGTTAAATTCAGCATTTGTATTAATTGTATATTTGTATTTTCTTCTTGGTTATTACGTTATTAGATTTTAATTAATTTTATATGATTCTAGACTTGTGTCGACGGGAAGTAGTCTGAACAAATCTAAGCTGACAAACATAGTTTTTAACTATTTAATTTCACCTATCCTGTAATCTTCTATATTTATTACGAAGTCCCCGATCTGGTCTGTACATCTCATAACGATCGACTGGATTTCAGAACAGTTTTCATCATTGACTAGAACGTTTTCTCTGTAGTATTTTATGGAAAACGCCATCAATATGATGTAAAGTTGCCTGAGTATTTATTATTAACCAAAATGTAATAATAGTAGGGGCAGGGGCAATATATTCTTCAATTTATATTTTGTGATGGCCCTATGTACGTGGGTGCCAAGTACGTAATGCTCGACAACATGGTGGTCATTCAAAGTATCATCTGACACGCCGTGTGCCAGATACCGTAATGGATTTCAAGCCGCTCGTGCGGAAATGTTTATAAATGGGCGTCATGCGCTCCTACTCCGATTGTAGAGAATCAAAGAAGTGGTCTGCTCTGGTGTGAAAGAATACAAATGCTTACTATGCTACTTTTAATACCGGGCCTATGAATTTAGATGTTATCCATCAAAGCAGCCGAAAAACGTTTATTGAACTTGGATATCACTTTACATTAAAAAAATGCCACTATTAAACTAGAATTCCTTCTGTGTGGAAAATTAACAGTTTTTTAATATGGACTGTGTCTACAGTGATAGCAGATTTGATGTTACCTCATTTGCAGAATTGCAAGTTCGCATGGCCGTCAGAGGTGCTCGCGTCAGACGATGCTCCGGTGAACATGAAAGCGCGTGCCAGTCAGGAAGCAGTCACGTTCTCGCGTTACTCTGATGTAGACATCAGTCAGTAGCACGTGACCGTACTCGCGGCGAGGTCCCACTTTTGCGGCGATGTCGATGGGAAGAAAGTCCGTTAAGAAGCGCCGGATAAGGCCGTTAAACGTCACCCCCTCGCGTTAAGGTGATGATGATGGCAAGCAGCGCACCTCTGCGGACGCTTTTCGGTCGGTAGCGTGGCACGTCCGCAGCACGGAAATAATTCCGATTTAAGTTGGCACGTGGTCGGACGATTTAGAATGACCGGTACAGTTTGGTCACATTCTGTCGATCAGTGCTGAGACTGTTCTTGGAGATGTTGCAGTGACTGAATCCGCTGTTAGGAGAGCAAATTTTGACAGAGTGCTTCGGCAAAGTAATGACCAAAAATGTGTCGGCAGAGGAGTGATACAAAGTGCTGTTTCGGCGGAGTATTGACCAACAGTTTTTCGCATTTTTTCTCTCCTGTGGCTCCGTTGTCATGCTATCATCCCGCCCATCTTGTAAGCGCCGTTGATCGACTACGTGTGTGAACTGTCGCTTTATTGGCTGTTTTCACGTATTCTAGAACGTCCTATCGTTGATGGATTGTGGATTGGTAAGGGGCGATTTCTACTCCGGTGACCTATTTTTGGAGGCTTTTCTTTGGCCTTTATTTACGTTCTCGGCCGTGGAGTGGAAAATCGGCGATCGTCTGCCGCTTGCCGTTACTGTGAGAGAGCTATTAGTCGTCCGGACAGATTAGGGACCACGGAGCTACTTAGCGGTGTTGATTTGGCCTGCCAAGTCGCCGCAGATGTGAAATGTAGAGAACAAAGACTGGGTAATGCTTGGCCCAACACATTGCAATATTTTTGCAATTTAAAATACCATGCGTTTACTCTTTCTAATATTCTCAAACATCCCTGGAATGAAACCGTGCAAAATCTTCCCATTGTGGGTTCAGTTGATTAAGAATACATTTTCTATTGTAAAATCAAATATTACAGGTGAGCACTAATAACCAAAGACTGAAAAAAAACGACGCCAAGTGACATTTACCTTTATTATATTTATCTACAAAAACTAATATTTTTTTAAAATCTGAAAGTAATTTCAAAATCATATCGATATAAAACGTAGCTAGAAGGATTATCTTAAAATAGGTTGTGATGAATCTTCATAATAATGATAGTAGATTTTAACTTAAAATTAAAAGTTCTCAAAACGTTAATATCACTAGCCTCAGTTTTGTCAAACCCCCATAATATTGTTAAATAAATTACAATAACGTCATACTTACTGTATCAATACATAATTTCCAGCTCTATCATATCACATACAATCACAATTACAAGTACAATTACCCGAGAGTCCGTTAAAAGACCTTCTTTCATCAGCCTGCGAAGGCTGGGCGAATTGCACGACGATAACGATGTATCCGACGATGTTGCCGACGAGTCCTATGAAGAAGCGCAGGTCGAGCGGGAAGAGGCCGCCCGCGCAGAAGCGCACGGGGCGCGCGCGCAGCTGCAGCAGGAACAGGCGCACTTGACGCTGCACTACGGGGCGGCCGCGCGCAGCCACCAGCAGCTCCGCCGCCGCCCCGCTGGCGCGCTCGCCCGCCTCCTCCGTCACCTCGCCCGCCGCCCACGCCAGCAACGCGCACATGACCACGAACCACATGCCTCCGAACGTGATGGAGAAAGAAACAGAAGTGAATTTGGGGCTGACTATTTGGTAGCACAAGCACACGGTGGCTACTAGCAGAGAGAAAGAGTACAGAAGAAGAATGGGCATACTGAAGATTTCGTCGACAATTGAACAACCTTTTTGTATCAGTAAGTGCGTGTCCTGCAAGTCAACGACCAATTCCGCAATCGTAGCATCATCTTTTATTGAATGTTGCTGAGATGATTCGATTTGGTCATCGAAATATGCCACATTTAAATTCTGACGTACGTAATTAAAGAGTTTATATCTGTCTCTTTTAAATTGAAATTTGAAATTTTTGCGAAGACGCTTCGTAAGCTTTTCTATTTCTCCATTTAGTGATTCAAAATAATATTTCATAATAGTTACCAAAGAACAGAATAACTGACAAACAACGCTAACAAATCCATAAGTACTTATTGAGTATATTGGCGAAATAAACATCTTCAGCTTTATAATTCCAATACTAGAAGAAACTGTAATGATTAGGATATAGATCACCAACATGAAAATATTGCACCATCGTATGAATGTGATGTGCTTTGATAGGTTCCAAGAACTACGATTTTCTAGGTTCTGAAATATATGCAAGAGTTTCTCATAACGGATCATATTTCTCCGTGTCAATGATGAGGAAATACTTTGAAGAGGGAAGATAATGCTGAGAATTACAGCTGCACAGTTTAGTAGTAATAATAAAGATGACGTAGGCGTGTTATAAATTGGTCCTTGGACGACCTTCATTGACAGAATTAAATTGATTGCTATAAAGATTACGTAAATAGCAATTCCGATTGCACTGAATATTAATCCTGCTTTGCTGCGCCGGATTTCCTTTCTTGTTGTTAAGGTGTAGGGCAATACCCCCAAGATCTTTGCTGCGTTAAGTGCCGGTATTATTACTCTTAAGTTATTTGGAAGATGCAAACAATTCATGGTTATATGCTGCAAAGTTTCGAATTTGATTTCAACTTCTGTTCAGATTTCCAATTCTGCGATAGTACTGATAATTATTTGGTATTATCGTAGTAATAGAATCATTCAATCACATAACAATCATTCATTGCATTTATCAAAATAAGTTTACATTCTTATCAATATATTCCCGTATGTTTGTCGTTACCATATATGTATACGTTGTACTTGGTTCAAATACATTCACTTACTTGCAACAGTCACACGGTATCCACAACAAAACCTTACAACAGTAATCAATATAAGTCTCATTTATTATCAGACATTAGATGTCAAGCATTTACTATATACGAAGCTCATCACATTGTATGTTTGAATTTAATGAATGGAAAACACAAATATCATTTGAATAATGTATTTGAAATGTTTCAACTTACGTAATGAGTTCCTCTCTTGTATGCTGTGCATTCACTAATTGAGCATAGTAATACTTGTAAAAGTTGCTTAGAAATAATGGTGCAATAAAAAAGTAGTGCATAGTAATAGCCAGAGTCTCTATAACAAAACTTACTTTCTCGCAATATTGGAAATAGTTACGTAGTATTGAAATACATAATCGTTTTTAGTATGGCAGCAATTGTATTTTTAAGTGTGATATATTTGCGATGGAAGATTATCTATTTCTACTTCTTTTGAAATGACAACGAATGTTCCTGGTAGTACAATTAGAGATGATCCTGTGTCTGTAATATCGTCTTCATGTAAATTTATCAATGCCTCACAGCGAGAAGAACCTTCTACGTCAAAGAATAAAGCAATTATTCCTGAACAATTTATATATTTTAGGTGTCGTTGAAAATGGGCTAAAATTGTCAGAACTGCGAGTTTCCACAAGCGTACGTCTCTTAAAGAAGTTTCATCAAAATCCTCTTCTTGAAAAAGAACCCAGCTTAACTTCCTGTGTGCTAGGTTGCAAATCGTCTTTTCGCACAACACTAATCTAAAGTGGTCTCCTCTTTTCTATGAAGAGAAGAATCCAGAAAATTAAACATCATCTTACAAATTTCTCCAAACTATATAAAGCAACTACTTACATGAGAAAAGTATTTCACGCCTTCCCCGAATGATTTGTACATCAGTAAGCCTCACAGCCGATCCGGTGGCCGAGATCGCTAAGGCAGTAGTTCCGTAGCGATCACGTACCGAAAGATCGCGGGTTCGAGTCCCGCCTCGGGCATGTATTGTGTTCGTTCTTTCACTCCCTATCATCATCATCATCATCATATCAGTTAAGGAAACAGGAAACCTACCTGAATAATTTATCCCAAGGCTAGAAATGTTAAAAACTATTTTAATTACACACTCCAACACGAGGACACCTACATTTTGGGCACAGCAATGTGGTGGATCGTTGCATCAAGTCTGTGACGTCATGCCTTCTCCCGGTATTCCTAGCTCCGTGTTTTTTACTCATTGCAATCATAATATATACTGGAAGTGTTGTCCCTATCATTTGTTTCTACATGATTCGCTTGTTACTAACAAAAATGCAATTCGTAATAGGAGGCCCTGACTCGGTTCAGTGCGGAGATACTTTTCTGGCGCACGTTATTGTTCTCCAGCCATGCTTCAAGTGCGGCACATGTATTAGTACGAGTCGCTCCTTCTTGATGTTGTTAACTACGAATTTATAGAGTTCATTGCCTTTAGTTTGATTTCTAATCCCATACCAAACAGGCATATCGCAACAGGGGGTCGCACCAGCTATTTCGGTAAACGTCACGGGCCGGTTTCCAACGAAATCCATTCACCTTCTTTTCGATGAGTGACATCAGATGACCGTAGAGCAGCGGGGGCGGCGACGCGTTCCTTGAACATTCTGTCATAAACTTTGCCGACGCGACACATACACGAGAATGATAAAACGTCGTTTGCAGGTAAATTAGCGGTGAAGCGAGACGGATTTGACGGCGTTCACTCGACAAAGTTCATCAATTCCTGAGCGACCAGTCGCGAGTCGGACCTCCCCGCCCGATCATTTCTCTGCAGCGTCGTTCCTAACTCAATTACACTTGTTCATGCGTCCATTCTGTCTCGTGCCGGTTTCAAGTCTTTTTCTCGCGACTATCTCGTCTCGGGTCGATGTCCAATCTTAGGACCGTGCCTCCTGCTCCTAAGCAGCAAGTTATGTTGCCCCTTCTTCTTCTTTTTAAGTCGGTTTTGATTGAAAACGCAGTGGTATGATGCCTCTGCCTCTCTTCGAATTCTCGTCCAGACAACTCTGCGTTCTACTTTCGAACAGTATACCAAAAAAATGTTTTCACCGCTTTGGAGTTTTTCCACGCGGCAAGTGGCACTTCGTAAAAAATAATAGTATTTCCAAGTAGACTCTACTGAATGGTGCCGGTGGGTTGGCGCCTACCTCTAAAGAGGTGTCCCGGTGGCGGTCACATCAACGGCGGGTTCCCCTTTAGCCGGTATGTTTAGTGACACAAACAAAAATTGAATAGAATACGTCACAGAATTGAGGCCAAGGGTACGGGTGGGTCATAAACCTGCTCAGTGGTCGGTGTGGAATCTGAGGCTACCGCTATGCATTGTCAGCACTGGGAGTGGTTCCTATGCCTGGCAGACAGTGGCTGCTTTGTAAGGCGCGGGGGACTGGGTAATTGTGGACGAGGGGCGCACGCGATCGAGACCCTCGGGAGACGCAGCGATGAATCGTCGTTGCCACCTACGATTGACGTTGATTGTGTATTCTAAATGTAGGTTACTAACTTATTACTAGGTTGATTGTGTATTCTAAGTGTAGGTTACTAACTTACTACTAGGTTGATTGTGTATTCTAAGTGTGTTTAAGTACCGCCGAGTGGGTGGTTTTGATATATATATATATATATATATATATATATATATATATATATATATATATATAATCATTCACCATTCCTTATAATGAGGAATTATTAATTATTTAATTTTGCCCCGTCTTTCTAAATTCGTGGGATGCGGATGCGGAAAGGAGTAGGTATTGCATGCATGCATGCATTATAAAAAGAAAGATTCTTCACTTGATCCAAATCAATGTGGGAATATCAGTTAGAGGAGCTAGTGAAGAGAAAGTACTTATAAATTGTAGCTATAATATTCTAGTAGGTTATGTTAGGATTAGGTGCAAATAGTAATAGGGTTAGCCGGTATGTGGTGCCCTGAACAAAGGACGCCAAAGGATCTTTTGGAGGGAAAGGAGAGTTTCGGCGAGGCCATAGAAGTTATCAGATGTGTGCGTTATGTGTGGGAGAGAGCATGGGCTGTAATTGCCAGTATTGTGGTAATCACAGGAGATTTTTAAAACCCTAAAAGTAAGTGCTTTCAGTACTGCGTCCCATTTAATTCTACTTTCACTTTACAGCATTAAGTAAATGTTTGTGAATTACATAGCCTATTCGCACCTCGCCCAGCAAAAAACTACAAACACAGCAGGTTTATGGAGTCAATGTCCAGACCACCCAGTCAGATGTCCTTGGTGAAGCAGACAGATAAGCGGGCAATCCTGGGCGGCGTTGGCGTCGGAATCGCTAGTCGAAGCTTGCCAGACAGAGTTAGAAATCTGAATGAATGTATATCTCTACCTAGCTCATGGAAAATCCTCCTCCTACTCCCTCACCGGCTAGGTAGCCTTCCATTCGTTCTATTTGAAGAAATGATGTCGGAGTGGAAAATAACTGTGTTCAGTCAAATATTGGCGAATGCCTGTTTAAATTATTTGTGAAAGTAGCTAGTCTTCTGAATATACTAACTATATAATTTCTTTCGGGGATGTATCTAAGCCCTGGCATCACGTAACGACTGGGCCGAGCAGTTTAAGCTGTTAAGTGACTGTCAGACACCATTCCAAATTCCCCTCAATCAAAAATCAACCAACTTTTTTGCTTCCTCACTAAAATACACCAGCAGGACATTCTCTCTTTCATTTAATATCGCTTTATCTTTACATCAAATTTTAAAGTTACTATAAGATCCATCATGAATGATCCGAGATTTTTAGGCATTAAATTTCCAATTGCTTCATTAGCAGCATCACGTGAGAATTTAGGTTCAGCAAAGGCCTCCGTTACACGCGCCGGATAACTACATATAGTGTGTTTATTGACGATTTCCATATAAACAAAAACTCTTCTCGTATCATGAATTTTAAATTCCATAGATAAATACTTGAAATAAATGTTCTCAAAATTAATATGGTTGTGGAAAGAATAGCATACCTCCTCGTGAGAGATGCAGTTCTGTAATGTACTGTAATGCAATATAACGAATAAATTATTTTTTAGCTATGTAAACAGTGATAATGAATACAAAGATTTAAATATGTTTCTATTTTAGGATGCTACAATTGCGTACGTTTCATTGAAAGGATAGCTATTATCAGTCATGCTTATTCGTATCATTTTCAATAATATCGTTCCGTTGTGGTATTTTGAAATATTTTAATTTTAATATGAGAATTAAAACCGCCTTTTGATGTAAATTAGGTTCTGCATTATTCGGGAGATAGACGTGCTGATGCCATGCGCTATCAATTTAACCACGCCGTACTGATCAGGTCAACGTGGCCCGAAAATAAATTTCTTTTGCTCTCACAGACAAGCTTCACTAGTAAACGTTCTAATATTTCGTGATTTTGTTATGAAACCTATCTAAATTGCTTTTATTATTTTTTTAAAATTTACGATGTATTTGTATTGACACATATCACAAATACCAATTATTTTTGCTCATGTCATAACAGAATATTAAAGTAATAAAAACTGAATTTAATTAGTTAATATTAACAGTAGTATATGTTATTGAATAATAGCATTACATTTTTTTAAATAGGTACATCCAATATACCCTTTTTATCATCGCTAGAATTCAAAACAATTATATCGTTATGGAGTATTGCTCGGGTAATATTGAACCGCGCATTACAGTCGTATACTAAATTCGAACAGTACAGAATGGTTATTGATTATAAATTTCAAATTCAAAAGTTTACTAAACATGTTTACGCCATGCTCATAACTCTTTGTTTAGCTGATTTCTTACTTTGGTCGTAAATCGTGTCTTTGCAAAACAAAAATAATATTTAAAATTCTGTATACCAAACCAAAGAGAATAGTTATAGTTTCTTCGTCAATGCATAATATTTTATGAAAGGAAGAAGTAGATATCCAAGGCAACAGTTACTAACAAACTATGGTTTGTTTGGTTTCTAATCCCAAAAACGTTACTTTTTGGTCTTCATTTATGTTTATGGAATAGTATGGAGATATATCATTATTAAAGAGGGAAATGTAATTCTCTTAGGAGCACTTATTACGATTGGACTGTGTAAAGTCATCCGGCACCTTTAATGCTGCTAATGAATAGTTATTTGTTTTTGAATTGTCAGTGTTGTGACGATGAGTTGCTTTCAAGTAAAGAAGTATTTTCCTACTTTATAACTGCCATCGCACGTAGTCTACGGTTTAGCGTTGTTAAGGTTTGCTATTTCGATTAATGGTTTAACAACTTGGTTTAGAACATGAAAAGTTTGAGTGAAGAGGACTAATCATTCAGCGTGACAGTAGATTGTACTGGTTTTCGGCCTTTTGTTTCCCACGGTGTTTCATTGAACGAATGATTCGTTTGGTAATAATTTCACGATAGTGACAAAATTAACTATTCGTTAGGAAAGTAGATCACTGCAGGGGCATAATAAGTTAAGGAAGACAGCAGTTCCTTCAGAATGTGATTAAATGCCCTTTAATAGAAAAATTGGAATTATGGAGTCGGTTAATAGAGAAAGTAGTTTGCTTGGCGTTTTCTTGCTGCTTCAACTAGCAAAGTTCCTGGGATTGTTGCCTTGTACAATACAGTCCCAACACAATGTAGTGCGAAGCAAATTTGGACTCCCGTTGTCTGCAATTGCGTGTTGTATTCACGTAGGTTGTTTCTGTTACCTGTTCACACAATATATAGACGAAAATGGAGGAAATATAATTTACAAATCCACTATACCTGTTATTTTGGTTATAGGAAGTCATGCAATTAGTGTTTTAATTCCTCTCGTGATGATTACGAGTTCGGTGAAGTCACCCACATTAGTTCTTTACAGTCAATTACTCCAGCATGTTGCAAAAATTGACGAAGCTTGGGTAGAAACAACTTGCAAAATGCCATTTTCTGTGCGTCGTAAAGGTGTGCTTATCATTCTGAGTGCATTTTCAGTTGGGCTACTCTTGCAGATCGCAACCTGGAATTGGTCGTTATCCCATGCTTCCACTGTCGAATTTATTTATTGGACCTTTACCATTACCATGGTGGGCACAGTTTTGCAGCTTCCTTGTTCATTTGCCATCTTGATGGAACATTATATGCAAGTATTAAAGGAGAAACTTTCAAATTTAGTGCAAGATATACAGATACGTTCTGATATCAAATCCGAGAGTGTGAAGTGTCAAAGCAATGGAAGAAAATGGAGCGGATCCTTTAATCCCAACGTTCATCTATGGCTCAGTTGTCATCGGAGGACCACACACTCGAAGAAAGACTCATTAACTTGCGTGAAATGCACTTCACCCTGCTGAAAACATTTGTTCTGATGGACAAGGCATTCAGCTTGCCCTTGTTCGTTATTTATACCTACCTTTTCGTCATAATAGTGTGGACGCTGTATTTCGTGATGACGGCCGTTCAACCGGCCGTGTCCCTGGAGCCGGTTCGCGCAACCGCGTCGCTGCTGCTGAACGCGTGCGTGGGGGCGGCGATGGCGCGGGCGGCGGGCGGCGCCGCGGCCGCGGCGCTGGGCGCTGCGACCGGCGCGGGGGCGGCGCTGCTGGTGGCGGTGCGCGGGCGGCGTCCCCTGGAGCGCCAGGCGCGACTCTTTTTGCTGCAGCTGCGCGCGCGGCCTGTGCGCTTCCACCTCGGGGGAATATTCCCACTCGACCTGCGCTTCTTCATGGGGCTTCTCGGGACCATCGTCGGCTACTTCGTCGTGGTGATGCAGTTCGCGATGCCAACGGCGACCAAGGCCTGTCTTCTTCCTGCTGATGTCAATGTGACACATTTTTGTGTTGCTTATCTGAATGCTTCGTAAAAAGATTTGTGGAGGTTACGTTGAATCATTTCTGCACAACTGAAGAAATGAACTGCAATAGCGGACGAATTGTAGTAATTAATGTACCTTGTGCAAGATATCTCACTTTGTTCCTTGGATTTTCATAATATTTTTTATATATTATTGCCCCACATTACTTCAGAAAAATATTTAACCTTAGCATTACCAAGTCACAAACGTTCCCATGCATTACCAAGGCCGTGATGCAATACCATGCCGAATTGATAAATTAATAAATTGATAGAACTAGTGATAAACGTATTCATTCATTTAAACAAGAACATTATTTCTATATGAAAAAGTCTTGACATTCTATTTAATATAATTATAATGCGTATTATATTTGTATGTCAAATAATAGCCATTGCATCATTATAACAAAGACATTTATGAAATTGTGTTAAACAATCTCTTAAAATTCTACAAATATTTCCAATATTTATTCTGAATGTTTAGTTTGAGAATGAATAGTGGTGACATTTTTATCCACAACCAAAGGCACTGTAATAACTCAAATTATAACCATCTCTCGTGATCAATTGCATCATATTTTCATAATAAACACGTCATAAATAAAATTGAGGATTTTCAGCTACCAAACAAATTAAAAGCTATCAAAAACAAGCAATCTTTGTTGGGCGTCTTGAGAAACTCCTCCATCTTGACAATGATAAGTTTAATGAAACATTTGTTGTTTTTGCAAATTATTTGCTCTGTACGCGTAAAATAGTCAGAAAAACTGGTGTCCAGAAAGTCATTTGGCTTAAAATTTCTCTTGTAGGAAGGAGACCGGTGCCATGAGCCTCCGGGTCTCGGAAAGGAACACGGAAATATCAATTATATTTTTAATTTAAAATACTCTCTGTTCGTTTTCCTTTTTAAATATTCTCAATCATACTCAGAGAGAAACAGCGTAAAATATTCACATTAGGTGTTCAGTGAACAAAAAAAAAATTTTTTAATTGCTAAATTGAGAAAATGAAGCTGAGAGTCATGTTGTGGAAAAATAAATTAAGAGCATAATTAGGTACCAAGTGTATTAGAGAAACAATACTTTAGCGCTACTGAATACAATCGCCAATATCGAAATGGTACAAAGCACATTCAAGAGGGAGTCCAATATTGTTCAATGTCCCTCTTATCGATTTGAACGCGCGTGTTATAAAAAAAATAATATTATCTTTCGCACTGAAGATTTTTGAATGCACTTCTTTGCTGAGTGTTCTGTGACCGTCGCGGGGACAGCGAAAGGCATTATTGAACGCGCGCCGATCGACAGCCCCCATGGAAACAATGAAGTTTTAATTAACTAAGTGAAAAATGAAGGGAAATTGTTTTCTCAAAGTTTTTGTCCTTTAAAATCCCGAGACATCCTACCATAAAAAATTCACAAATTGGTGTATTTGCATATTTTAAAAATAAATGTTAATAAAATAATAATAATAATAATAATTGAACATTAAATACAATAATAACGCATTTTTGTGATCAGTAATCTGAAGGAATTGTAGGGATAAAATATCATCGAAAACTCGGGTTTAATTTTTTTTATTGTCAAAATTATTAACGTGAAATTGTGAAAATTAAATATTCAATTGTAATATTAAAATATTACAAATAAGAAAATTAGACAGACGCAACAACTGTGAGCTTTCAAAAGTGGCAACATAGATGTAATAAATTATATGAGAGAAAATGAATGTAGTAACGAATAATTACAAGCTTTGTGTAAAACTTCATTAAAATATTTACGTCATGGGGGTGCGAAGAGGTTGCTAGCCGTCGAATATAAAGGCCAGCCACAACCATAATAGAGACCTTTCTCTACACACCCATCCACCAAAATGCCAACGTCCATCCACTGGTGAATAAGCAATCGGTTCTTCTTCCAATATATCCGAAAAGGTTATCGTTTGCTGAATAACTTATCGGTACACTGACAACTTCATTTCGTTTACATCTGCTGCATAAGTTTACGTTGACATTAAACGAGATATGACATTTGGCGTCAGAGAAATCTGAGGAATCTGTGAGTCCACATATTTAAAGGTTATTAACCGCTGGTGAACCTGCAACTCGTAGGGAGATAAAATCAATTTCCACACGTGTATATTTTGATCAAAGACGAGCTATCGGTGCTCACCGAGGGCAATAGCCTAGCCACATGCAGCAAACGAGCTTAGAGGGCCTGCATCATTGTTGGAGTTCGATTGCCGAGAAAGAGGAGGGTTTGTTATTGGAAAAGCAACCTTATGTAAAGGGAAATGTAGTGTTTATAGGCTCTTTTTCCGGTAAAGAGATGAAGTTGGTTAGCACAAATATCGTAAAGAGAGATAGCCGTAAAAAAAGCTCTGCAGTTTAATTTTTAAATGGTTAAAAGAAACCTTTTTATATATTAAATTGAGTGAACCCATGAAATAAGACTGTGTTTACTGCGCTACGGAATTCCCGCCATCATGATTTCCATAACAACTTATTCCTGCCCCATTCAAGATTATCAAAAAGAAAAGAGTAGGAAACCAAACAGATATGGCACAGTCCGACAAGCAGTTCCAGTAGGAATGGTTGGTGGAGATGAATTGGTTTTTGTCCGCAGTTCATAGGAACTTTTTTATTGAGCGTGTATGAAAGTGATGACTGCAAAGAAGGGGTAGCAGTTCATTATGTTATCATTATTAAAACGTAAATTTTGTGTTATCGATGACAAGAATTGAACTAAGAAAAAGAAAGTTTATTGTAATACGTCTTATTAATAAATGGTCTGATTTATAAAAGAAAAATGCATTTTCAAAATATATATTATTGTCAATTTACATTTAGTGTGTAATGTTATCATAGTTGATTGCTGTCATTATCGTGGAACATGATTGCTGAAAATTTGTTTGTAACAATAATCTTCCTCTTACACTCTACGGTGCAAAGTAGTATATCAATATTAAACAAAATTATATATTTTTAAATCGGAATGTAATTATAAAATGGTAGCATTAATGATTGTCAGAACGATTACCTTAAAATAGGTTCATTGAATCTCAATAATAATAATAATTATTATTAGTAGTATTAGTATTAGTATTAGTATTAGTATTAGTAATAGTATTAGTATTACTGAGTTGCATTTTGATATCAGGTTATATTTAAAACGACATTCATTTTCGAAAGTGCAAAATAGCATTTATCCTTGTTTTTGTCTAAGCCCCACAGTTGTGAAATAAAGTACAATAACATGATACTTACATACTGCAATCCGTTCAAATCCCACTCTTGAAAACTAATAATAATTTAATCTAAAATATTAATATCTAATTTTCCCCTACTGTTACTTGCTCAGTATGTATATCTATTAATTAATTTATTTCGCTTCTGTTAGTTTAGTAAACGGAATCATTCACATGTCACTGGGCAAATTATATATGCACGTCGACTGACTTGACCATACGGGATTTTTTAGCATGGACATTTTACGAAGGGAATGTCGTGTATTGGCTTTGAACTATTTAAGTAAACAAAGCACGTTCATCTTTCCCAAAACATTGTAATGTTTGTTTCCATCAATTCACTTACAAATTCTGCAACTTCGCTGTGGCCGCCACGAATAAACAACGACAAAACATCAAAATAATATAACAATAGAAATCATCACATTCATGCACTAAAAAGCATTTATTTCCTCCTTCCTAAACATTTATCTCCTCCTTATGAAATCATTTTAAACGTTTATACATTTCCACCAGCAAGCTTGGCCGACGACATGTGGAAATAATTTTCCCCATTCGTGGCTCCATTCCATCTTGTTGGTGGAACCCACTCAGATTTCCACTTTAAGTCCGAATTCTAATAATATCCGAAATTTCTGTTCCATTTCCGATTCCCTTCTTACTTTTAATTATCATTACTGTGTCTTATTTATTATGCGACCTCAACTACCCCGCCAGCTCACTTCACTGTTTTCTCGCGAATAAGCTCGTTCTGTTCCGCAAGTCAATAATGCCCACCTTTCAATTGCCTTCTTCGTGACTCATAGCGTCCTAAAAGTGTATCTTCTTGCTAATAACTGCGCATCTCTTCAAGCTGTCTAGTATCCGTATTATTTTCCATTGCGTTTTATTTCGTACACGTATCATAGTATTTATTTGTTTTTCTATTTATTATTTATAGTATGATTCGCGGAAATTCCCCACCCATTCGTAAATGAACTCAAACATTTCATTTTCCACTGTTTTCCTAAACCAATCACTTCCTACTGTCATTCTTTATACACATTCTTTTTCAATCGTCTATATTGACATCTTTTGTTGCTTTCCTGTAGGTTATTTTTAAATTTGTGTGATGGTTTTTAACACAACCTTGGACAATCCACCACAATACTGTAACAATAACACACGCTTTATAAAGGAGTTTCTGATTCTACCTTCTCATATACAATCTCAATGACAACTGCAATTTCCGGACCCTCCCGTATTAAAACTTCCCTCAGCGTCGGGCGACGGCTGGACGAACTGCACCAAGATGACGAGGTAGCCGACGATGGTGCCGAGGAGGCTGACGAAGAAGCGCAGGTCGAGCGGGAAGAGGCCGCCCACGGATATGCGCACGGGGCGCGCGCGCAGCTGCAGCAGAAACAGGCGCACTTGACGCTCCACTATGGGGCGGCCGCGCTCAGCCACCAGCAGCGCCGCCGCCGCCCCGCTGGCGCGCTCGCCCGCCGCGGCCTTCACGTCCCCCGCCGCCCACGCCAGCATCGCGCACATCCCCACAAACCACAAGCCGCCCAACGCGATCATGAAAGAAGGTAACACAGTGCTGGATTTGGTTGCAAGTATTAGGTAGCAGAAGCAGATGATAGCTAATAACAATGCGTACGCAAAAAGTAGTAGAATACCCACGCTGGACATTTCGTTGATTACTGAACACGCCTCTTGCAGAAGTAAATGCGTTTCCCTCACAGAAACGATGAAATCAGCAATCAAAACGTTCTCCTCCAACAAATATTGCGCTGATGATTCGCTTCGGTCTTCGTGATGTACTACTCTCAAGCTCTGTCGTACGTAACTGAACAGTTTATATCTCCTTCTATCAAATTGAAGATTAAACTTTTTTCGGAGATGTTTGGTAATTGTTTCAACATCTTTATTCAGTGAATCAAAATAATGTTTTGTAATAATTACAGAAGAACAAATTAACTGACACACAACACTGACAAATCCAAACGTCCAAATCGAATAAAGTGGCGACAGAAATTGCATTTTCAACACCAACGTACCAACACAAGACATAATTAACATTACAATTACGTAGATTACCAACGTAACATTACCGCAGCATCGAAGGTACCTGGTGAGTTGTTGTCGATCGCAGGAAGACCTGCCATTTTCTAATTTGTGAAAAATATCCAAAAGTTTCTGGCAATGTGCCATATTTTTCCTTGTCAATGACCAGAATATACCTTGAAGTGGAAAAAGAATACTAAACGTGACGGCTGCTAGAATCAGTGCTGAAAATAGGGGTGACTTCACCATGCTGATGAATGGGCCTTGTATGGCACTTCCAGGCATAAAGAAAGCACTTGCGCAAAACGTTGCAAACACGGCAATTCCCATTCCACTGAATATTAGTCCTACTTTACTGCGCTGGAGTTTTAATGATGGAGTTACAGTATAAGGCATTACCCCCAATACTTTTGCTGCCAGAAGAATAGGTACCAGACCTTGAATATTGTTTGGAAGGTACAACATTTTCATGATGTTCTTGAAGCTTGGGATACCACTCTTGAAATTAATGGTTTCTATTTCAATTGCAGCTCTAGTATCTATTTATTGTCCGATATTACAGTAACTTATTTATGAACATTATTTTTGATGTTATTGTTATTATTTCTGTTTCAAAACATTTCACAACCTTTCAATTCCATTTACCAAAAAAATATTGTCACTGCAATGTAATGGTTTTATGAATAATACAATGGTAGAAAATTTATATTGAACAAAAAACGACGCGGCGTCACCCGGACAGCTTGGAAGTCAAGAAAATTCAATTGACAACAATGGCCACTTCTTGTTTGTTTTTTCACTTCCAACAACAATTACAAATCTTCAATTTTTCTTGACTAATTTAATGCTCCTTTAAGAGCTCAAATTCCACCAGAATCAGTCATCATAGAGCGATAGTTGAATGTGGAGCTTCTTTAGATTGCTTAAAATGAACATTCTAGTTCCAAGCATAAAATACCAAATGCATCTACTCATTTGTCGACATTTTAGAAATACTAATCAATATCAGTCTTATTTGATTGCTATTCCTCATTAAACGAGTCACTTTTACAATAGACGTCCTTGAGTTGATTTTTAATTCAATGAATAAAAGCACAATGTCACTTCAGTAATGCTTTGGAAGTCGATGAATATATAGAATACTTTACTGATATATAGAATACTTTACGGCTGCTGTATCTTCTCTTAACAATACCGCATTTCTACATTTTGCTTTCTCATATACGCACGTGCAAACATAGCATAGAATAATATAATTCTACGAACAATTATTCCTTCAAAATCGTCTCAGTGTGTGTACCTGTATGAAGAGGAAAAGCTCAGGCAGGCAGAGTTCGCTGGTTACGGGGGAGAAAATACGTCATGTTGTACCCATGTTGTCGTGTGCTCTTTCCCCCAAGCAAGGAAATTAAAGTAGTAAGTCGAAGCATGAGGACACCGTTAGCTAGCCCGCAAAGTTGGACAATCGACCCAAAATACCAAATTCATACATAATAAAATAAGAAGAAGATAAATACTTCGAATACAAAGTAATCCATTTTCTTTTCTAATATTTAATTGAGTTAATGCTAATGTAGTGTTGTTGTGATTATTAAAGGATGAAATGATTCAAGTTGTCTTTATTAACGTAGATTTATTCAGAAAGACGGCTTTCGACGACTTTGCCATCATAAATCTATAATTCATTATAACTTTATTTCTGTATTGTGCCTCTCTTTTACATTGGTAAAGAATTTTTAATGTATTTACGTTAAATTCAGCATTTGTATTAATTGTATTTTTGTATTTTCTTCTTGTTTATTACGTTTTTAGACTTTAATTAATTTTAAATGATTCTAAACTTGTGTTGACGGGAAATAGTCTGAACAAATCTATGCTGACAAAGATAGTTTTTAACTATTTAATTCCTCCTATCCTGTAATCTTCTATATTTAAAACGAAGTCCCCGATCTGGTCTGTACATCTCATAACGATCGACAGGATTTCAGAACAGTTTTCATCATTGATTAGAACGTTTATATCTTTAGTTTTTTATTGAAAACGCCATCAATATCATGTAAAGTTGCCTGAGTATTTATTATTAACCAAAATGTAATAATAGTAGGGGCAGCGTGTGCTTTGTCGTGGTCTCACCTTATTAGTTAAGATTCACCGCCGTCGCATTGTGTCGTAGAAACCTGAATGTTCTTTGCTAGCGCGAATTTCCACTTGCACATTGGGTTCTCAGTTGAATTCGCGTTGACATCACCTCTTAGCGCTTCAATTCAGAATATAAAAAATAGTTCCAATGGCAAGAACGGAGCGGGGCGGAGCAGCATACGGGGGGGGGGGTGACAGGGGGTTGGAGCGGTACGGAATGCAGTAAGGCGGAGATATAAATTATATTCTTCAATTTATATATTGTGATGGCCCTATGTACGTGGGTGCCAAGTACGTAATGCTCGACAACATGGTGGTCATGCAAAGTATCATCTCACACGCCGTGTGCCCGATACCGTAATGGATTTCATGCCGCTCGTGCGGAAATGTATATAAATGGGCGTCATGCGCTCCTACTCCGATTGTAGAGAATCCAAGAAGTGGTCTGCTCTCGGGTGAAAGGATACAAATGCTTACTATGCTACTTTTAATACCGGACTTATGAATTTAGATGTTATCCATCAAAGGAGCCGAAACACGTTTATTGAACTTGGATATCACTTTACATTAAAAAAATGCCACTATTAAACTAGAATTCCTTTTGTGTGGAACATTAACAGTTTTTTACTATGGACCGTGTCTAGAGTGATTGCAGATTTGATGTTACCTCATTTTGCAGAATTGCAAGTTCGCATGGCCGTCAGAGGTGCTCGCGTCAGACGATGCTCCGGTGAACATGAAAGCGCGTGCCAGTCAGGAAGCAGTCACGTTCTTGCGTTACTCTGATGTAGACATCAGTCAGTAGCACGTGACCGTGCTCGCGGCGAGGTCCCACTTTTGCGGCGATGTCGATGGGAAGAAAGTCCGTTAAGAAGCGCCGGATAAGACCGTTAAACGTCACCCCCTGGCGTTAAGGTGATGATGATGGCAAGCAGCGCACCTCCGCGGGTGCTTTTTTTGACGGTAGCGTGGCACGTCCGCAGCACGGAAATAATTCCGATTTAAGTTGGCACATGGTCGGACGGTTTAGAATGACCGGTACAGTTTGGTCGTATTCTGCCGAATGGTGGTCAATCAGTGCTGAGACTGTTCTTGAAGATGTTGCAGTGACTGATTCCGCTGTTAGTGGAGAAAATTTTGACAGAGTGCATCGGCAAAGTAATGACCAAAAATGCGTCGGCAGAGGAGTGATACAAAGTGTTGTCTCGGCGGAGTATTGACCAACAGTGTTTCGCATTTTTTCTCACCTGGGGCTCCGTTGCCATGCTATCCTCCCGCCCATCTTGTAAGCGCCGTTGATCGACTACGTGTGTGAACTCCGCTTTATTGGCTGTTGTCACGTATTCTAGAACGTCCTATCGTTGATGGATTGTGGATTGGTAACGGGCGATTTCTACTCCGGTGACCTATTTTTGGAGGCTTTTCATTGGCCTTTATTGTGCGTTCTCGGCTGTGGAGTGGAAAATCGGAGATCGTCTGCCGCTTGCCGCTACTGTGAGAGAGGTATTAGTCGTCCTGACAGATTAGGGACCACGGAACTACTTAGCGGTGTTGATTTGGCCTTCCACGGAGCCGCAGATGTGAAATGTAGAGACCAAAGACTGTGTAATGCTTGTCCCAACACATTGCAATATTTATGTAATTTAAAATACCAAGGGTTTTCTCTTTCTAATATTCTCAAACATCCCTGGAATGAAACCGTGCAAAATCTTCCCATTGTGGGTTCAGTGGATTAAGAATACATTTTCCATTGTAAAATCAGATATTACAGGTGAGCACTAATAACCTAAGACTGAAAAAAAAACGACGCCAAGTGACATTTACCTTTATTATATTTATCTACAAAAACTAATATATTTTTAAAATCTGAAAGTAATTTCAAAATCATATTGATATAAAACATAGCTAGATGGATTACCTTAAAATAGGTTGTGATGAATCTTCATAATAATGATAGTAGATTTTAACTTAAAATTAAAAGTCTTCAAAAAGTTAATATCACTAGCCTCAGTTTTGTCAAACCCCCATAATATTGTGAAATAAATTACAATAACGTCATACTTACTTACTGTATCAATACATAATTTCCAGCTCTATCATATCACATACAATCACAATTACAAGTACAATTACCCGAGAGTCCATTAAAAGACCTTTCATCAGCCTGCGAAGTCTGGGCGAATTGCACGACGATAACGATGTACCCGACGATGGTGCCGACGAGTCCCACGAAGAAGCGCAGATCGAGCGGGAAGAGGCCGCCCGCGCAGAAGCGCACGTGTCGCGCGCGCAGCTGCAGCAGAAACAGGCGCACTTGACGCTCCACTACGGGGCGGCCGCGCGCAGCCACCAGCAGCGCCGCCGCCGCCCCGCTGGCGCGCTCGCCCGCCACCTCCGTCACCTCGCCTGCCGCCCACGCCAGCAACGCGCACATGACCACGAACCACATGCCTCCCAACGCGATGGGCAAAGAAACAGAAGTGAATTTGGGGCTGACTATTTGGTAGCACAAGCAGACGGTGGCTATTAGCAGAGAGAATGCGTACAGCAGAAGAATGGGCATACTGAAGATTTCGTCGACAATTGAACAACCTTTTTGTATCAGTAAGTGCGTGTCCCGCAAGTCAACGACCAATTCCGCAATCGTAGCTTCATTTTTTATTGAATGTTGCTGAGATGATACGAGTTGGTCATCGAAATATGCCACATTCAAATTCTGACGTTCGTAATTAAAGAGTTTATATCTGTCTCTTTTAAATTGAAATTTGAAATTTTTGTGAAGCCGTTTGGTAAGCTTTTCTATTTCTCCATTTAGTGATTCAAAATAATATTTCATAATAGTTACCAAAGAACAGAATAACTGACAAACAACGGTAACAAATCCGAAAGTCCATATTGAGTATATTGGCGAAATGTACGACATCTTCAGCTTTGTTATTCCAATACTGGAAGTAACTGTAATGATTAGGATATAGATCACCAACATGAAAATATTGCACCATCGAATGAATGTGAAGTGTTTTGGTAGGTTCCAAGAACTACGATTTTCTAGGTTCTGGAATATATGCAAGAGTTTCTCATAACGGACCACATTTCTCCGTGTCAAAGATGAGGAAATACCTTGAAGAGGGAAGATAATGCTGAGCGTTACAGCTGCACAGATTAGTAGTAATAATAGAGATGACGTAGGCATGTTATAGATTGGTCCCTGGACGACACTCATTGGCAGAAATAAATTGATTGCTATAAAGATTATGTAAATAGCAATTCCGATTGCACTGAATATTAATCCTGCTTTGCTGCGCCGGATTTCCTTTCTTGTTGTTAAGGTGTAGGGCAATACCCCCAAGATCTTTGCTGCGTTAAGTGCCGGTACTATTCCTCTTAAGTTATTTGGAAGATGCAAACAATTCATGGTTATATGCTGCAAAGTTTCGAATTTGTTTTCAACTTCTGTTCATATTTCCAATTCTGCGATAGTACTGATAATTATTTGGTATTATCGTAGTAATAGAATCATTCAATCACATAACAATCATGCATTGCATTTATCAAAATAAGTTTACATTCTTATCAAAATATTCCGGTATGTTTGTTGATACAATATATGTATACATTGTACTTTGTTCAAATACATTCACTCACTTGCAACAGTCACACGGTATCCACAACAAAACCTTACAATATGTTTGTCGTTACCGTATGTGTATACATTGTACTTTGCTCAAATACATTTACTTACTTGCTACCGTCGGTAACCACAACAAGACCTTACAATAGTAATCAATATAAGTCTCATTTATTATCAGACATTAGATGTCAAGCATTTACTATATACGAAGCTCATCACATTGTATGTTTGAATTTAATGAATAGAAAACACAAATTCACTTGAATAATGTATTTGAAATGTTTCAACTTACGTAATGAATTCTTCTCTTGTATGCTGTGCATTTAATAATTGCGCATAGTAATACTTGTAAAAGTTGCTTAGAAATAATGGTGCAATAAAAAAGTGGTGCATAGTAATACCCAGAGTCTCTATAACAAAACTGACTTCCTCGCAATATTGGAAATGGTTACGTAGTATTGAAATACATAATTGTTTTTAGTATGGCAGCAATTGTACTTTTGAAGTGTGATATATTTGCGATGGAAGATTATCTATTTTTACTTCTTTTGCAATGACAACGAATGTTCCTGGTAGTACAATTAGAGATGATCCTGTGTCTGTAATATCGTCTTAATGTAAATTTATCAATGCCTCGCAACGAAAAGCACCTTCTACGTCAAAGAATAAAGCAATTATTCTCTAATTACCGAGAAAAAATTATCATAAATGAGAGTACCAGCGTCAAAATCATGACACTTCCTGGTTTACTAACATTGATAAAATTGTAAAGTAAAATGATAATATACAATGAAAATGATCAAACCTTATTAATGATAAATTATTTATCTATTATAAATAAAAATCAATATAATCAATCAATGATGATTCCTGCCCCAGTTGCAGGCGAAACGTATGGACCAGTCTCCGTTAGACCACGGCCTACAAACTCGGCAACGTCTAATTATGTAGAAACCGGCCGTGAAAGCCTAGAATGTATGATAAAAATTTATGTTTGTTGGTTCGTGCTTAATGCGCTGCCGTACTGTTCATCCGATTGGAATAAAACTTTCTAAACTTATTGCTTGCGCTTGTGGGAAGGATATAGGTAAAGTACGTTTATTGTAACACTGTTAAATGACGCTGCAGCACAAGCACACGGTTCATTTAGATGCAATTCCCAATACGCCCGAACTTCATTGTTGCTGAGCGTCTCCGAGTGACGTGGGTTGAGGCAGAAGACAAGAGGAGCGGGTAGTGCAAAAATGAGAGGGAAAATCTAGAGAAGAAGAGAGAGAGGGAAAAGACAGGTATAGAGAAAGTGGAAGAGAATGAGAAAGTGGAAGAGAATGAGAAAGGGGAAGAGAATGAGAAAGGGGAAGAGAATGAGAAAGAGGAAGAGAATGAGAAAGGGAAAGAGAGAGAAAGGAAGAGGGGGATTTAGTTAACTCTTAAATAAGAAAAAGAATATGATAACTCAATAGAATTTCAAACAATATTTTCACAAATATTTCTTCTGCGGCAGAAACGAGCCGGGTACAAGCTACTTTCATATTTTATTAATAAATTTAATTAATCAAAATTATTTGCTAGAATAGTTATATTTTTGTCAATATTTTTTTTTGTATTCTCATTGCTATGCATACCATTGTAAATTTTAAATGCAAATTTTGTGCATAAATAAAGACAATTTAACAAAAAAAATTCAATTTTTTAAACTAGGGCAACAAAGTAATTCAAAATACAATGAATTTTGTGTTCGATAATAAATGACAAAAGAGAGGAAAGATGTTTAGTTTTTAAAACACGACGTTCTAATGTTTAATGCAATTTTTCATTGTGATTGGATTACATAGATTCATTTTGAGGAGAACGAACGCCACGCAGACCGGAATATTTCATATCACCCGTGAAAACTATTATTATTATTATTATTATTATTATTATTATTATTATTATTATAACAGCTGTAAGAAGTTAATATAATTTATGATAATTTAAAAATACATTATTCACGAAGGATATTTGTTTGTTTAAAACTGTGGGCGCGTGACTTTACTGAAAATTATTATCCAAAAATTCCGAAGAGAGATTTTCCTTACTCAGGGAAGTTAGAAAATTGAAAGCTATCAATCACCAACAAGGCTTTGATGTGAAATATTGATGAGATAGAAATATACGGCCTTAAAGAGCCAAGGAAAAAATAATTCCAGGTATCAGATCAATAATAATTCTTTAAAAGGGAATTAATAATAAACGAAGTGCTATGAAGTAAACATGATCAGCTAAATGCGTAGTTATAAAGATTAAATATAAATTCAACCTGTGTGAATAGCAAGCTCGAAATTACCAGCAATATTGGTAATATAAGGAAGGTGCACTCACTTATTAAACATACTTAGTTGTGAATATTTACAGCTTATTAGATCAGGGACAAACAAAACTACCAGATCCTTTCTGATAGTGCTTAGATGGCAAGTGCGGTTAGTTGATGCACATTCAATGCATCAATGTCGCTGTGATGCATAAATAAACTTGAAAATACCATAAAACGACGTAACATGTTTCATACAAATGCGAGATAAATTCATCGTTCAGCACGAGATATTCGGATTTATAAATGTTTGTGCATGTATTATACAAGTATTGATATTCCTCTTGTCAACTTACAATCTCCTATGCATATTCATAATGCTCAGTGCATGAAGCTAATGAAAAAATTAAAAGAAATGAACTGGTATATATACGCCTGATACAGTACACCCACTTCTCGTCAAAACTCGTCGTGACGCTAACAATTAAATGTTCTCCCCCACGTTCCATTATTAATGCATTTTGAATGAATAAATGTGAAGCCGTGAGTCGCAGGTGTTGAAATCCTCTGAGTAACGTATTTTCTCTAGGCGTAATGTACAAAATACATTTTCGGCCATCTATTATTTGTATGTATGTATTCTAACCCAACGAGCTCCTAAGAAGATATTAAATTAATTTAAGACTTCTATTTAGTGGGTGAGAGAAAGAATGAGTGAACACACGGAGAGAAAAAATACTCATTTAAAGAATATAATTTTAATAAAAAACAGCAGGAAAATAATGACTTTGACCTGCCTTTTTGCGGGCCTGCTAACAGTATGATACAATTCTGGATGCAACTTAATACCTAGGGGTGGATTTTGTTGACCTAAAACATTGCCAAAACTGATCCCTAAAATGTTCTTTAATTGCTTTGAAAATGCCCCCAAAACTAAAAAAAAAAAAATTACGTAAATTTTTTATCAAAACCACTTCAGATGAACAACTCAAAGGTATGTTACTGATCTAATCGAGACTTCTTCCTTTTGTTCAGGTAAACTCAGCTTGCAAACTGTGGGTTTCGGCTGTTCTTTAAAACAATCTCTGCCTTTATTAATCGCGAAAGCAGCGGAACTGACAATGGCGCCGACAAACGTCAGAGGAACCTTAGATTACATACTACTCACAAGTGCTAACATTACAATATATGAGCGAAGAAATGGAATAAGCTACTCACGAAATATGTGGAGAACACTTGTTGCACCTTGTAAATATTGTTGGAAGTAAATATCATTAAAATAATCGGTAAAATCAGCGAAAAAAGCATTGAAAATTACGTAAAAGGGTCAAAACTACTTATTAGTCGAAATCGACGAAAAATGTAATCAAATTATGTAAAAATAGGTCTTCTCGTTTCGTCATAACATAAAATGAATTTCTGTACTAAACGGCATTGTTCTTAAGTGAAAAGAAACAAATGACATTTCATTAAAATTCTCTCCCTTGTAATAACCCTTTTGCGTGGCCTTACGAATCCTATAATAATACAAATATATATGAATCATACAATCTTATTACGTTAGTAACGGTCTCTATCTGAAGTTATTAATTCCTTTGTCTCCCGACCACTTGTGGACGGTGGCCTTGTAGGTGAGAATACTTAGAGCAGGCCAGAATACCTTGTTTAATTTGCATACATACTGACTTGTTGCCCCGTGGTGGCGGCGGCGGTGGCAGGTAGCGTTTCGAACTTCACAGAACACAGAATGCGCCGAGCACAATGTCATGTGACGTAATTAATTAATTATCAGTGTGATGGTATTGTGGACAGCTCAGAACAATGACGGCTGGATACGCATACGAGACCTCACTGGAGCAACAGCTGTTCATGCCCTTAATGTACATGTGGCACGTTACACCAGTCAGCTCAAATGGGTCATACAAATGATCTGATCCAAATGATTAAGTCTATGACTTCTGCAAGCGCTCTCTTCGTAGTTTGGCAGGTGATCGCAACTGTTGTGTTCGTTATTAATAAAAAGCATTTTCTCTTAAAATTTTAGAAATTTATATTTATTAACACTTGATACATAATTTTGATTTTAATAAACTACATTATACATGGGGATGACGTTTCGGGAACTATTTTGTAGCCATCATTAGACATCTGATTTAAAGATAATATGCACATTTTTCAAAATTGGATTATAATGCAGTCAAGACATAAGCTCCTCTTCACAACAATAGATAACATAGTTAATAACTTGATGTAACCATAAACTATCAAACGTCGTAAACTTAAGGTTGAATCATTTGAAATACGTTTTATTTATATTTATATATGTTTACAGAAGCTTACATTACTGTAAATAGAGTTGGAATGTGAGTTATAACTATTCTACACTATTTATATATTTACATATATTTAAAAAACCATACAATCACTGTGGGAGTGCGAAATTCCTCTGTTCAGTTCTGATAAGAGTCTGTGTGAGAACTGGAACCGATTACCAGCAAGTATTGTATTTCACCCTTCAAGGAAGGGGGACGGACCGATGAGGAAGATTAATTTTAATTTTAAAATGTAAAAGTAACTGGTCGTAAATTCCAATGAAGAAATTGGATTTAATCAAGGTATTTAAAGTTTCATTTAGTTTCAAATGCAACGTCTCTGACCCAATTCTCACGCCCAACCGCGGTTCTTGGTCCTGAATCATTACTTGTTCAAAATTAATGATATGTTCTCATTCGAGATGATGTCTCGATGCCTAATTTAATTTTTGAAATGGTTCTTCTATGCTCCTTTGATGTTCAGATACTCTTTGTTTACGTTTTCTTCGGGTGTTGCCAATATAAGCTTTAAGACGTAAGACCCTCAGACGATCCGACCTACCGTCGAATATTGGAGTTTCAGTTATCTAATCAGTTATCTCTCACCAACGGGACACAGCCCTAGCCGAGACAAGTTATAGGCTCCCGACCATTCTCCTGGCATGTCTGGCAGTGTATCGCATGTAAGAGTGTGTGTAAGTAGAGGGTGAGAATAGGACAAGGAAGAGGTGGGAAAGATCGCGCGTGGCCCGTTTGTTAGAGTACTGCTAAGGCATTTGCCCGGTGTTGATCGGAGAAACCACGAAAAGCTACCGATCAGAGCAGCCGGCAGAATTCTTCAGACAGCGACTGAATTCGACCTAGCTGAGAAGTACTATGTCGATAATCCTGCCTCCGTCAGAACTCTTCAGGCTAGAGAAAAGTTCGATACCAACTGCATATCAACTCTTCCAAGATGAGCCAAACAAAACGCCGTAACATTGCGTGTGGAACCCAACGCATGTACCGAGTCCGGGGAAGACCCCGGGGGCTTCAGCTGCATGACGATCACCAGATACCCCACGACGGTGCTGAGGAAGCCCACGAAGAAGCGCAGGTCGAGCGTGAAGAGGCCGCCCGCGCAGAAGCGCACGGGGCGCGCGCGCAGCTGCAGCAGAAGCAGCCGCGCCTCCCGCTCCGCTGCGCGCCGCCCACGCGCAGCCAGCAGCAGCGCCGCCCCCGCGCCGCCCCCGCCGCCGGCCGCCGCCCCCGCCGCCGCCGCCGCGCCCGCCGTCCAGGACACCGCCACTCCCAACACCGCGTTCAGAAAGGCGATCAGTCCCAGTCTGATGGTTATTCCGTACGTCAGTTTGGACATGAACGCGAAGTACGACGCGGATACGATTACGAGGAATGTTTGGAAGTACAGGAAGAACGCGAAGCTGCCGAAGATGTTGTTAATAACTTGTACTGTTTCTTGAAGCTTGTAATGGATGTGGCGAATTCTGAAAATGTGATCTTCCATCTTCGTCACCTTGCTCATGAACGGCGTAAACTGTGATGAAATAAGAAGAGGCGTCCCGGTGTTTCCACCGTCTAATTTCGTTAATTCCTTCTCTCCTGGTCTATTGCCATCTTGCTGCAGACGCCTGGTCAACTTCCAAATATTCTCAACCATCGCATTCATGTGATGTTTTACTAACGTTGCAATAACAGAAAATAAATGTGACATAACTGACATTATAGCGTAACACAACATCCATTCTACAGATAGAGCTAATTTTAATTGTTGATACTCGGAAGTAACGCGAAACAAAAGCCATTCTGTCCCTAAATACCAAAACGTTATGAAAATGGTCGCGATAACCCACGGTCGCCGTACGGGACGTGGAGGTGGCCAGCACTCTTCTCCAAAAGCTTTCTCCATCGCGTCCACCAAATGCAGTAATCTGTCCCAGTTGACTACTCTGGCTGGCAAGGTAGAAAACACCAGCGCGCATAAAGGAACCGATGTGCCCGCCAAATGCAGATTCCAGAGGCGATAAAACTTATGAAACCATTGGAAACAACCACTTGCAGATCCTCTGCGATTTGAACCCGTGCTAAAATGAAAAGAATGACTTGCAAACATATGAAGCTAACCGTCAAGAACATTCCGCCGCCACTGCGGCGTACGTCTAGCGATGGTGAGAGAGCGTAAGGGAAAACGCCCAAGGCTTTTGCCACTGTCAGAAGAGGAATCACCTCTTTGAGGATGCGAGGACGGTGGTTGAGTGTCCGCATGTTTCTCTTCTGAAACATACGATACTTCTAGACGCACCTCAGGTAATGAAGGTGTTGACTTCAAGTTGCTATTGTGCACGAATACTTGTAAAATTGTGAACATTTATCATTCTACAACGGCTAGGCAAAATTATTTTTTTTTCTAATTGTTCACACGATCAATTAAAAAAGTAGTAATGTGTTTCATTTATTAAATGGACCAACAGTGACATACAATTGACAGGAAACTTTTGCCATTTCTTGCCGAGCTGGGTAGCCGAGATCGTTAAGGAAATTGCGGCGTGACCATTTCGGCTTGATGGGTCGTGAGTTCCCCTCGATCGTGGATATTTGCTTGTGTATTGTGAAATTGTGATGTTCTCGATTCGCTATGAATTTCTGTCAATAATTATTATTTATGATTTCCTGGCATTATTATCACGATTTATTATGAACCCACAAAACACTGGAGGATTAGAGATTTCAAGGATGGGTTATCAAATCTGGATGGATTAAATTCGGAGGTAAAAGTAAAGACTAATTATTACCCCTCAAGAGTTTGTTTTCGAGCGTTCCTGCTCTTTTCACATCAATGTACTTAAACAACATGCGTGTCGCCGGTCCGGTGTAGTGCCTTAGCGATCTCGGACCGAAGGACCGCGGGTTCGAGCCCCGCCTCGGGCATGGCTGTATTGTGTTCGTCCTTTCACCCCCTATCATCATCATATCGTGTCATCCTCAGTTACCATACCGTTACAAGCAATAGTGGTTGCTAATGACCTAGAAGTTGATGCGATCTTAAATAAAAAACACAAAATCATGCGTGTAATGTATTTTTGACTAACAGTTTTAACATTTTTGTGGTTAATCGAACCCTACATTTTCTCGTTCCTCTTCCATGATGTTCATACAAATTTTGCGATGACGTTTACCGTGAAAACGAGTTCTTCGACCCTCCGCCTTTAACTATCACGAACCTAAGCAGTCGTCGTCCTTGCTGTTGCCTCACTGCTGTGCCTCTGATTAGGAGGTCCTAAGGTTCGTATCCCAACGATGGCAGGATTTTCGACACTAGCTACGCAGCTAGATTGGATTCAGACACTGTCTGCAGGTGAATTCTAGCGACCGGATGCTTTTACCGGGTGTTTTTCATTTTCTTGCCGATCAACTCCAGGCGAATGCTGGAGCAGTACCCTAACAAATGGGTCATGGACCTTTTCTTCGCCTTCCTTTTCCTAACGTCACCTTTACTTACACATACACTCACATTGACTACACTCCCACACTTGTCGGGAGTCCAGACGGGAGCTTAGAGCTTGTACCAGCTGGGGAGGGGGGGATGATGGGAGATACCTGGTTAGAGAAAATTCCCGCAGGTCGACGTAGGTCGCGATCTACTCTTCTTCGTCCTTCTTCTATCCTCTCCCGTTACTTACATACACTGCCTGCATGAACTACGCTACCACATACATCGGGAGCCTGCCCCAGCTGGGAGGTTGCCCCGCTGAGGGAGATACCTGAAGGCGAAATTCCCCTGCAAAGCGACATGTTGGTCGGCGCCGGATCTCGCCTTCCAGAGGGAAGAAATCACCGCCACCTCCCGCGATAAGGCTTAGCAGTTGATTCACCCGAAATCACTAATCAGTCAATCAATCGAACTAGGAGTTTAATCTCATGGATATTGTAAATTGTAAGTTAAAGTCATTTTAAGCCTTCTTTCTATTTGTATTTAATTCTACAGTACATAATAAAATTTGGGACAAATGCACTACTAAAAGCAAGAAACTTTCGACACAACTCATAGTTTTCTTACATTCAGTATCGCAGCCCATTTTTTATGTTCCTTGAATACTTAAGTATTTCAATAAGGTTTTATCTGATATTCGTCCTATATTTTTTCGCTGTCAGTACATCCATTCTTTTGCAAGTTCTCGACGTATACTATATGCACCCTATTATTTAAAGAATAATTTGTTTGTAAATTGGCTTAGTTTTGAAAATTGAAGAAACGTCTAACTTGATAGGAAAGATAATAAGAATAAGTTTCTTGAAAGAAACACGTCCAAGGAAACGTTTTTTTTAATTAAAGAAGGCTGTGCGGTGTATACATTCTTCTTTAATTTTTCATTAAAGAAGAATGTGTAGACCGCACGCTGTTGCTGAGGGCGTGGACATTTATTGTGAATCACTTTTGACACATTTATTTTGGAGCAAGTTTCGAAGTCACTTTAAAATGTAAGTACTGAGTTGTCGGTAATGTGTTCACGCCAATTCACTGCTAAAGGAAAAAGTGCACGAATATAACACATGCAACAATATCTTATTTATGAACCATGCATATTGAGTAAAACGTTTACAGATGAACTTTGAGTATGGGTTGGCTGCTCTACCTATTTTGACGCATGAAGCCAGCTGTGTTCAAACGAAGACAGGAAACGCACATGCACACACGCGAACAAGGCAATGCCCCCTCCCCCCACACATGCAAACATAGCCATCCACACACCCACGCACGCACACCTACACACAAGTGCGCCCGCGCGCTCGCACACACGTTTCCTCAAGTAGCTCGCTAATGCTAACTTAAACAAAGGACCATCTCGTAACGAGCAATGAGACAAGAATCAGCCGAAAGGAAAATGAAATAAGTGAATCGTGACATAAAAATATTATTTACTTACGAGAAACGTTTTCCTCTTGGAGGTGCAATGAACAAATGCACTGCCTACTTTCTTCTATTCAGAGGCCCGAGCAGATAATTAGTGATCCAAACACTGTTCTAACACTACAGTATTCCTTAACATTCAGTTAAGAAAAGAAGTGAGTTTTTACAATTTCTTCATTTGAGGATGTCTTTGCTCGACATCCTCGGAGTCGGTAACAAATGGGGCGGCAGCGGTTCAAATTCGCCGCGAGGGTTTCAGCGGCGGCGGTGGTTGTGGAAGCGAAATCGCCTGGCGGCAGAAGAGACCCTTGCGTAAATTCGCGCGGGTGGCTGGATTATATCGCTGCGTACGCACACACTATTATGAATTAATACGTAAGTGACCACAATGCATCACAAAGTAGCGCACTATTTATTAACCTTCTGAAAGAATGAGATTGTGTATTGATTTGATTGATGTTCCAGGCACATCAACTGCTACGCTTATTAGTCCCGTTAGTGTAGTGATTGTTTGTTATGCTTGAAGGTGGCAGTGTTCCTCCCCCGTTGGATGGCGAGAACCGGCGCCGACCTAAGCTCCCGATGTATGTGGTAGTGTAGTGCATTTGAGCAGTGTATGTAAGGGGAGAGGATAGGAAAAGGATGAAGACGAGTAGATCGCGCGTGGCCTGTCGCCCATTTGTTTGGGCAGTGCTTCTGTATTCTCCCAATATTGCTCGAATAAACCTCGGAAAACTACCGACGATAGCAGCAAGCCTCTCAAATTCTCCTCTAGACAGCGGTTGCATTCGACCTAGCTATCCCGATAGTATCGAAAACCGGCCACCCGCGGGAGTCTATTCGTAGGACCTCCCGGCCGACTGTACTCGTATGTACATTCTAAGAGTTGAGAGCAAGATCCAATTCTTAGAAGACGAATTCATATTGAAGTGTAAATATAATTGGAATATATGATTCCCTTTTGTCCCCAAAATGGAAATATTATTTAAAGGGCTGAGTAGAACAAGAGGCTATCCCACAGTTTTATGTAAATTCAAAACAGTTGAGAGTAAGATCCAATTCTTAGTAGCCGAATGCATATTGAAGTGTAAATATAATTGGAATATATGGTTCCCTTTTGTCCCCAAAATGTAAATGTTAATTAAAAGGCTAAGTAGAACAAGAGGCTATCCCACAGTTTTGTGAATATTGAATTATATGAATTAAATATATCTTTAAATATTAAATTGTTTAAATCCTGTATGTTCTTATATTCAAGTGATCTCTGTTTAAACGTTTAAAAAGATACAAAGTTATATCATTCAAGTTCTTGTTCATGTGGGATAGACACCTTTTCTACTGAGCCCTTCAATTAGTTATTAATATTCAACAAAACAGCTGCACACATGGACAAGTGATATATAGTTCCGTAGCGTCAGATCACGAAGAAGGATGCTAGGATGGCCCATCCGGCACCGCAATTTGCAACATGACGGTGAAGTAGCCGACGATGGTCCCGAGGAGGCCGACGAAAAAGCGCAGGTTGAGTGGAAATATTCCCCCGAGGTGGAAGCGCACAGGCCGCGCGCGCAGCTGCAGCAGGAAGAGTCGCACCTGGCGCTCCAGGGGACGCCGCCCGCGCGCCGCCACCAGCAGCGCCGCCCCCGCGCCACTAGCTCCTTCGCCCGCCGCCTCCGTGGTGCTCCCCGCCACCCACGCCACAGACGCCCCGATTGCCACTTTGCTGATCGCGCTCACCATAAGGAACAGAGCTCTCTTATGTCCGTGTGTACTCGTGTCGACCCCTATTATATAGAAATCAGTAACCGTCGACACCAAAATGTGGCTGTAGAATAGTAGCATGCGGCTTCCGAAAATAACGTCGGTGATTGCGATTGTCTGTTGCACCAAAAAATGGGTTTCTCTGAGTGCACTAACGCGATCTTCAATGCTCAAAGCATTTTTGGATGTATGCTCTTTTCGCTGAGAAACTCTTTTAATAATCTGTCCATAATTAATGATTTGTTCAATGTGTTGCGTTTGTATGTTTTCACCATTTTTGTGTTCTTCGCGTAATGTACTTGCAATCAACCATAACTCTGCGTTAATACTTTCACTGTAATTTTTAATTTCAAAAGCCAAGAAATAAAACAACAAAGAGAAGACATTGGTCTGTAGATAAAGAAGTAATCGATGCAGCTGAGCAACAAAGTCAATGCGATATAAAATATATCCTAATAGCATACTTAAAATATGAATTGCCAATACAGCTATTAGAATAGCGAGTCTATGCCAGTTTTTAAATTTCCGTCTCTTCACGTGGCACTTAGCTTCCTGTAAAAAGCACTCCAAAGCCACAAGGAGGCGCAGTAGCTTCTGACATTGCGACGCAGTAGTTTGTTTCGTTGTTGTCACGAATGCTGCTGGAATAGCGGCTTCCAGGACAAAACACAAATAAATTATGAAGCTGAGAAAGAGCGTACTGCCTCCAAAAGATAACGCTGTAGAGTTGGAAAATATAATACCCCAGGTGGTAATAGCTATGATATGAATGCAAAACATTACAAAGGAATTTAGTATTCCTAATTTAGATAGCACTACGCGAAGAGGTGGTTTCAAGCTGAATGGTGACAATCCCATCAGACGTGCTGCAATCAGAAGAGGTGCCAGTGCTTGTATAGCTAATGGAACGTTCACTGACGGATTCATAACGAGTCCAGAATTAGCTCTTGATGGTTGTTTAGCCTCTGTACCAAATTACTTTTATCTCCCAAAGAATAAAACTACAATATGTCAGTAGTCGCATGTAATGTTACTTTAAAACATAGGTAGGTTCGTGTGCAATGCTTCTTAGATCTATTCAGCAACACGTTTATCTCCAGTTTCGTAACCGGTTTAATACATCGGAAATGAACTATGCTCGTAACGTAATTGAACTGTGAGACTATTTTCTTAAATGTCAAGCAACGTGAGTTTTCGGTAGAAACTCAATGTAACAATCTCAAAGTGAAGCCATTGACATTGCAAAGAGTGAAGGCAGTACGTCACTGAAAACTCGTTACTTTGGCGTTGAAGCATTTCTTTATTCTCAGAGTACATTCCATTGATTACTTCTCCTTTGTTGACCATCCGCAACGCGTATTTACGTTACAGTCTAGACATCATCTTCGGTATTACTTTAAACTTGGAACCATGAAATAATACCGCTTACTTTCATAATTAGAATAGTTAATCAAAAAATTCTTATTTGCTATTTTTATTGATGCGTGCTACAAGCTTTGTTTGTTATTTTGAGATGTTTTTACTAAACTATACATTTTACGGAAAGTTCAAATATTTCTTAATTTTTAATCCAATTTTAAAACATTAAAAGAGAGTTTGATATACAAAGTCATATATTCAAACTCTCTGCAAATGCAAAGTTTAAGAATCTGTTTTATAAAAAGATTAATAGTGCTATCTACTAAGTAAACAAGCAAGTAATTTACGGTTGTTCCCCTTTTCTTTTCAAATTGAAAATTTGATGTTCGAATTCATAAGACCTACTCGCGGAATCGACCTTCTTACTTATTTTATCAAGACTTAATAGATCAATTCTTGATAAAATTAATTCCGTAAAGTCAATGTATGTTCTCTCGTATGTTCAATCCGCTGGATTGAGTTTAAATAGTTTATTTATTACATATTAGTTTTTCACTCGCATGTATGTGTATATCTTGGCTTCTCAACGGCCATACGGCCATGGAGATATTTTAATTAGTTCATGGAAATCTGAAATGTATGTTTTCAAATTGTTTATTAACGCTTCCACTTTGCAATATGTTTTCAATTTGTTTATTAACGCTTCCACTCTCACGTTGGATGTCAACCTCAGTAATTGTCCCAATCTCGTATCAGCGTCGAGAAAAAAATTGTGTCGCATTCTGGTTTTCGTTAACAAGATCACACAAGCACAACGGATCTCTGACTTCTTTCAGCAATACTTATTACTGTCAGTAGCCTGATAGCACAGTAAAAAAGTCTGCGATTTTTGTCAAAGACCGTGTGTTGTTCAATACTTTTCATAAGATGTCATTTAAAAAAAGAAAAATCAAATGAACAGGGAATATCGTTTCTTGGAATAGGGTATACTTACAAGCTATCCTTAGCTACAAGTTTCTGTTTCGAACGTTCGTAACGGACAATAGCCTGTTAAATCTTTAATCTTTAACTGACGCCAGCCGTTAAAAGTGGTTCTTCGTCCCTCCCGTTTAGTTGCGTTAAGATGATACCAAATTACCCTGTGAAGTATAGGCTGACTTGTTCAGTGCTGTTCTCTGGCGATACTGAGAAATATTGTAGTTTAAACGTTCAGTGTGATTTCGCAGGGGTTTAACTTGGCATTCAGTGCCGTGATTATACAAAAATACAACTCCAGCGCGCCTAATTAAAAAATGTACGAATTTACACTGAATTTGACCCAAGGAAGGTTTGTAATTGTGCATTAGAGATTAATCCCCAAAATTTAAATGGTGTGATTGCGGAATAAGCTAACATTACAGTATTACGAAAAATATTTAATTCTTAAAAATAGTGAATCCGGGCGCGACAACTGCTAAGGTCGTGCGTCCCGTAAGTGTAGTGTTAGGAGGAGGCAATGATCTTCCGCCGCTGGATGGTGAGATCAGGTGCCGATCGGCTAGAAGGGTTCACTCAAACCACGTGTCACCCACTGGCGTGGCATTGCCCCTGCCGGGTCAAGCTCTAAGCTCCCGACAGGTCTCCCGGCATGTGTGGTTGTGTAGTAGTGCATTTGACCGTAAGGGATGAGGAAAAGACAAGGAAGAGGAAGGTGAGATCGCGCGCAGTCCGTGGTCCGTTTGTTAGGGTACTGCTCCGGCGTTCGCCGGGTGTTGAGCGGAGAAACCACGGTAAACTACCGATCAGAACTGCCGACCGCTAGAATTCTCCTCCAGACAGCAGCCAACCTCTCTGGCTAGTGTCGAAAATCCTGCTACCGTCGAGACTCGAACGTTGGATTTCCCGGTCAGAAGCACTTCAGTCACATCAGTTGATGGCCTAAGCCACTTTTTCCGTTGAAATATATTTAACAAACACATTCGTGCAGCTATTAGCAAATTCACTGATACAAGAACTCCCTCAAAATTCACTTCGCGAATACTCAACGCAGAATTCCGTCACGTTCACCACCGAACACAAGGGCCGGCGGCGTGGCGAACTGCACGGTGACGACCAGCTACCCGACGACGGTGCCGAGGTCGACGCAGGAGCGCAGGTCCAGCGTGAAGAGGCCGCCCACGCAGAGTCGCGCGGGGCGCGCGCGCAGCAGCAGCAGCAGCAGCAGCAGCAGAAGAAGAAGAAGAAGAAGAAGAAGAAGAAGAAGAAGAAGAAGAAGAAGAAGAAGCAGCAAATGAAGAAGAAGCAGCAGCAGCAAATGAAGAAGAAGCAGCAGCAGAAGAAGAAGAAGATGAAGAAGAAGAAGAAGAAGAAGAAGAAGAAGAAGAAGAAGAAGAAGAAGAAGAAGAAGAAGAAGAAGCTGAGCCTCCCGCTCCGCTGAGCGCCGCCCCCGCGCAGCCAGCAGCAGTGCCGCCCCCGGCCGATTTTTTCGCCTCCTTTTTTCTTCGTACTTTTTTATCTCGATCCCATTGGTCTCATACGGTAAAAGTACCAGTAGTGGCCACAATAAACATATATGTAGTCTCCTCAAAATTCTTGGGCTTCAGTACGAAATTAATAGTATTTGAAACTTCATACGCTTATTTCAATTCAGTTCATTGATCCTTTATTTTATGTAACGAGACTCAGGTCATTAAGCCTGCTCTTCCGGCTGATCACACAAATGTCGCTACGCTCCTTCCACCACCAAAAGAGCAAGAAGGCGACTCGGGCGACGAAGCAGGTGATTTCAGGTCATCTCAGAGGCTTTTTGTAGGCTTGAGGATCTTTTACTTACTGTAACTCAACAAGATGGCACATCAGGCTTTACTTCCCCTCAGAAGGCGAGATTCCTTCTCTCTGAGCTCTTTCTTATAAAGTTGATCTCCTGCTGCCTCAAAATGGACAATTTTTTATTTGTTATATTTTGTATTAATTAATTTTCAAATCCCTATTTTGTTTTAGCAGTAGCGTCTTCAAATATTTGGTTGTGATCAGATTTTACTTGACTAAATAGCCAATCGCTATTCTATCCCTAACCAAAACAATATGAAAAAATCGGTTCATATACATAATTCTATTCAATGTATATATTAATAACGTTTTAAGCTTATTTATTGAATATAAAATACAGGAAAATAAATGAATAATTTTCGTTACAATTCTCAGCACTAGAAGGCATAAACTCCACGATCTACAAGTTTGAAGTAACTAGAGAGCTGTTGATTCTTATTTTTCAATTTTAGTGCTTGAAGTTGTTACTACTGACGCATTAACCATTATTAGTGTCGTTACCTTATATGTTTTTTGAATGATTATTTCCTCCGAGGTTTTTATCATATCTCTTTTTTTCTTTTCCTCCCTTTGCCTCTTTCTTCATGTCTTTCCTTCTCTCTCTTTCTTTCAAACCTTTTACTTCAGCTTCCTTCGCTTTCCTGCCCTTCCAAAACGTTTTAAGTTCATTGAAAAATCGATTTCCTCATTATTTCTACTCTCGCATTATTTCTCCCCTCGCGCTGTCTTCTGCTTTCTATTTCTCCAGCTGTTTCCCGTTTTTATTTTCTTTCGACACTCCTTCCTACCTTCCTTCCTTCCTTCCTTCGGAGATGTCTCTGAACCGTCTTTACTGTCACTACAACTGTTCAGAATATTACACGTAGCGGTTTAATTGTTGCTCCCTAAACCCCTTGTGTATTCATAAGAACAGAATTGTTCTAGAACTAATTTTCAAGTTCGATATAACGTACCTTCTGGAATGTATTAATAAGATGTCCTCTTCGTCATTCAACGTCTTGTATTTTCATTCAATAGAATGCATTCTTTATAATTGTGAACAAATAATAATATTCAAAGATACCATCGGCATTAATTTGTGAATTTAGTTGTACGTGAAATGTTTGTTAATGCTTTTTAATGAATAAATTCATATAGGGACTGTAGTGGATGTGTCTTAAGAGAAATGCAAATCGAAGCTATTTGATTTCCTTTCAATTGAATTTCTCGGAATTAAATTTATCGATTTTTCGTCGCTCTCTTGTATTATTTCCGTTTCATGTAAATATTTGATTTCCCAACCGTGGATACAGCATAAATTAGAAATTAGTGCGCTTCAGTTTGTAAGGGTCGTTAGCCTAGTTGATATCACTTGAATTATTCAACTATCAAAATTAATTACTACAATTTCTAAAAATGTTGAAGTAATTTTTTCTCATCTGCAACAGAAAAAATAATTTGAATGTATCGAAATTTCAAATAAAATTCAACACTAATTTAAAAATCTTACAATGCAAAGGTATGTATTATATTATTCTATGAACACTTGAGAAGAATTTACCTTGAGTACAACCATTACTGCTAGTACTACAACATGATTTCCCGTTACGACATATTCTGAGTGGCATGAATTTTAAAAACAGGCAGTTTAAAACGTATTTTGAGAATCCAGGAGTGAGTGTTCTTAGACAAATAAAAAAAGTATTTTTAGTGTCGATGCAAGAGGTAGCCTGGAACCGTATTATATCCTGATGTCCATTAACGAAGGAAACAAAATAAAGCCTTTCATCTGATCGTAAAACAGAATCCAAAATTGAATCAAAAGAACAGTTACAAAGAAGTCGATAGTGCAGGCCTACATATTTGAGAAATAGGCTACTTGATGCATGTCGTGGATACGTGGATGCACACATTTTGAAATTCCCTTTCCGAAAAAGGCGATACCTAAAGATTCCCAAAATATCATGAAATTGAGTTTTTGATCCTTTACAGAACTTTCTCCATTTAGTTTGAAAATATTAGAAAAGAAAATATTTAGAAAAGTGAGACCCAACTCATAAATCAACACAAATTCGAATGTTCCGCTGACTCAGGTGCGGGTACGACAGTCAATTTATTTCTGAACGTGCTCCTGGAAATATGACACCCGTGGCGACCGCCCTGCCGCCCTCTTATTCGCTACGCCGACACTTCGATATGTCATCTGTGACCATCGCGGGCCTTCCCTTTCGCGCTGTGCGTCGGCGCATCGCAGCGTAGGTCACGGCCTTCTGCACGGCCGAAGGTCTGGGAAAGCAGTGGACCTTGGCGCAGAGGCGGGCTCACGGTCCCACGCGGCGACAGACGTTGTCAATGACTTAATCCGGCCGCCACCTGCTTAACGCGCTTGTGCGCGCTGGATGTACGAGTAAATTGAGTTATTACGCAGGAAGAGGGAGTTGTGTCGCTTTAAAAATATTGTTTCCCATTTAGAAGATTTTAGGACAAAAGAATACTTCAAAACATTAAGGACGAGATTTTAGGACAAAATAATACAAAATATTACTACGTTACATCCTTTATTCAGAAACTTTTTATATAATATACTCATCATATATTAGAAATTTTACGCTACAAAAATAAATCGTAGCTTTATAGTTTACGTATAAAAATGTTCAATTTATATTCTTAAAAAAATATCGCGAGACTCTACATGATCTAAAAGTTGTCTCCAATGATTTTCGAATGCATAATACGGAACGGTGTTATAAATAGTAGCATTGGAAGAGAAGACAGTTAAAATTTCGCTATTGCTAAACGAGAGGCTCTCTATGTCAGCTGTAAGCTGATGTTGTGATTTCAACGCTGCCGCCTCCGTGGTGATAAAATACCGGAAGGGGTCGGTGCCAGCTTCCGTATGTCAAGGATGTACAGTCTGGTGAAAGGCACAGGTTTAAAGTTCGCACACGACTCAATTAGAATTATGAGAATACTTGTAACAAGGAACGCTAGGAAAATGCCGAAGGAGAAGGACGTTTTTTTAAAAATTATTATTAAATGTTTAATTTACATTGGCAGACAGTACATCGTACAGCCTCGAGTCTCTTCAGTTGATTGACCGAGTAACTTTGTATCAGCGATGTGTGAAGGGGCTAACTTCTTACCTCCTCCCTGATAGTGAATTCATTATGTTATGTCTAATTGCTAACAGCGATAGAAGACCAAGCCACTGCTATCATCCTTGGGTATCTGTTCCAGAGAGACGTATCTTGCTATTGTTTAACATCATAACATACGGTATTGATTGCACAAGGTATTTTTTTACCCTAAGGCAGTATTTGTGAATCACGTGGGTCAAAATAATTATTCTTTTTAATTACTAGTGCCATAAGAGTACTCTAATACCCTGAAAAATTGAGTATAGTAGGAAGAAGACTCGTTTAGCAGAGGTGGTGAAGCAAGAAAAGACGGACTTGACACAAAAGAAAAAAACATTTACGTTACGTATACTTCAAAAACTGTTCGTGTTTCCCGGTCATTCCCCGGAAAAGATGTAACATGTACAATGTAAATAACATTTACAATTGTAATTACCTACGAACAATTAGTGTTGTAACGTCCGCTAGGTTTGTATTCTGTTCCGAGAAGAATGGAGGAAACGGTGTTAGAAACTAAACCAGAAGTGCTCTCACGCCGCTTCTTTGATGTCTCTAAAGGTAAAATTTAAAAATTAGTAGGAAATTTCAAGATGATACCATTGATGATGATACCCAAGTGTTGTTTCAGAAAGTATATTCATATTTCCTGCATACATTGCTAAGTAAATACGAGAACATTATCACGAGAAAGGTATTACAGTAAAACCTCGCTAATCTAAACCCCGAAAATCAGAAATTGCGGATAATCCGAACAAAATTCGGGATGGAGGTAAATAACAAAATAAATGAAAACCTTATTTGTAGTGTAAAGAAATGAATTTATAAGTACTGCTGAACTGAAAAATTAATGATTGAAACACAAGTTGTCGAAATGAAACGTTCATTGCACTAGTAACTACGGTGTACACATATATTACACGTTTATGTAATTTTCACTTAAAGGAACCTGTCATATCGGTAATCTTCTTTTCCGCTAAGGAACTGTATCTGCTAAATGATGATGTGATGATGCGATAGCTACGCTACCTTGCCATTCTCTTACATCGCACACTGCGTTGCATTATCTGGTAATCCTATAAATGTATTCGTATATGTACGGAACATTTTTTTGATAATCCGAACAGACCACACCATAACTAGTTGGGATTACCAGGCTTCTGCTGTACATGTAACGGAGTAAACACAAAGTTACGGAAATATATTTCATATAAGGTATTTGTTGTTATGTATTACTTCCGTGAATATTAGCTTAAAGAACAGAGCCGAAAAAGTTGTAGTAAGAAAAGGGGAAAACATGCCTTGAAGACACCATGTTCCCTTATGTAAAACATGACATTAAATTTGTAAAATTCATTGACAAAAAATGAATTAGTTAATCATTAAAATGTACTTATATTTAATTCTTTATTTTCAAACGTCAATTTTGTCTAGTTGCCTTCCGGTGGCTGGAGTTCACCTCGTGACATGGCATGCCACAAGCTTCTCAGCGTTGCTATTTGCTGGAAAGAAAACAAGTACAATTCTCTTACACCCATCACTTACCATGGTGGATACTGGGATTCGCATGAAATTTCAGTAACAGTTTAATGTAACAGTATATGTAAAATTAAAAAACAACAACAAAATCATTATTAAAGGCTCGTTGGTAAGAGTTTGTTAATTAACTCAGTGTTACAAATTTAACTAGACGTTAAAAATCGCTACTCATTGAATACTAATTTCTTTTCCAAAACTGGTTTTGCCCGGTCATTGAATTCAAAAACGGTTATATACGGAACTAAAAACAAAACAAAATGTAAACAAAAAAATCTATTCGGTTATAATAGGTAGGTTATTCCTATCTGTTCCTGTTTCCCACCAAAACATCCATATATCAATACTTCGATACATAAATCAAAGGTTTTCGGTGTTGATGAAAACTTCTACAAAAATATCGATGTTTAAAATTTTCATGTTTTAAATATGATGAAACACTTCTAAGTAAAATGCCCTGGTTCTAATGCGGTACATAACACGTCAATATTAGTTTAATGCATATCCTGCTTTAAATGTGACTCTAATCTTTATTTTCTAATCAATGTTTTATGTAGTCAAAGTTCAAAATGCAATTTAATTATATTATCACGTAAAACCACAATCGACTCCTGTTATAGTAAACTTCAGAGGCTAACATTTTTGGTTCACTTTATCAGAAATTCACTACATCTGATGATGGCAAAAATAAATAGAATTTCTCCACAATTGTTGATTATATTAATATGAAGACAGCTAAATTCTAATGTAATCTAATGCTAATTACTTCTCTTTCTCCAGAGTTCGTGCTCTCTCTTTACTTGATTCTACTTTGTCCACTGTCTCTAAGTATCGCAATGCAATCTTGACACCCTTCAATATCTCTCCCACTGTTGGAACACCGTCCCATTCTCCGAAGCTTTTTTTTCGCCTAATAACATACAAGAACCTTTCGGTAGCAGCATGGCACAAGCCGCTGATGAAACTGATCGCATTTCCGCGCAGCGCGGGGGCTGTCGCCAGGCTGTGGGGCTGTGGCAGTCACGCGCCTTGTCACCTATGTAGAACACAACGGGCTTCGTCCCGCGAAATATCAAGTAACACCAAGCTTGAAAGTGAAGTAAGCAATCGCGCCTCGCCGCCGCCAGTTAGAGCCCACGGCCTTTTTTCCGCAGTGAAATTGAGCGGCATAAGGTCATCAGTAAGGTCCCCATTCCAGGTCATTCACCTCTGGGGAGACTTCTTTGATTATGACCTTTGACCGACGATATTTTTTCCAAGCTGGCTGGAGTTGGAATTTGTGGCACTGAAGCGATATATTATTTTCCAGGAGAGAATTCATTTACAGGTCGTTGTATTTCCTAAGTTCATATATCCGAGGTTTAAGTTCACTTTAACCGAATATTCTTATGCTTATTCGTAATCTAAGTGAAACGTGACGAGTGACCTAAGTTCACTATAACCAAGGGTTAACTATGAGTTCACCAAAACCGGAGTCGACTGTAATTAAAATGGCAATAACCTGGAGAAAGGTTGCCAATAGCAAACGGTTTCGTGCCGACTGGAGATCGACAACAGTGGTACTTGTAAATAACTGTTGATTACGAGCAATCATTAAAAAATAATTAAACACTGGACATTTTTATTTATGTCATGAGAAATTGTTTTTGAAAACACCAATGTTTCTGATCAAATAGTATATCGATCTGAAGAAAACATCGAAAGCAAAATATCGATGTTACAATATCCAAGTTCCAGTACGAAAAACATCCATTTTTTTGCCATCCCCTTGTACCGGTACGAGAAGGGCGCAATGCCGGTGTATCGTTTTCGTTGCCACGATAGCGACACAGCCTTTTAGAGGCGTTGCCTAATTGCCAGAGTTAATCGCTACTTGACCCTGCCGCCGCCCGCACCGCCGAGACAGTGGGACGTGTGCGACGGAGCATTACGGCGCCTGAACCGTTATGTTGACATAAACATGAATGGCAATGGGGCATTCTGATCATTTGCTCAGGCAACTGGGGCAGCTAATTAGCTGGCATCAGCCATAAAGCCATGTTGTAATAACTGGATTTTTGTTATTTTACGATATTCGGCCTTCCGTCTGCCAACGTGTCTGCTCTCCGCTCTGCAGCCCGGTTTGGGCGTATCGACCTTCATCATTTTCCGGCGGCTCCGCTCTTTGGAGCAGCCGTCGACAGAGGAAAAAGCGATAGTTCCCTATATTCCTGTTAAGACGGTGTTCCTTCAAGGTCACGAACTGGGAGGAGAGGGATAAACACGCAATCTCGAGCTTCGTTACGACTTACATTTTTGTTACTGAAGCTTCCGATTGGATGAAAGATACTCTTTTTAGGTCGTGACCTTAAAGGAACACGCCATTGGAATCGAAGTATACTAATTATGTTCGGCATCCACTTGCCGACCTGGATGGCCGAGGTGACTAGGAGCGTGTAGCGACTCAACGCTTCGGTCCGAAGGGTCACGGGTTCTACCACCTCGGGATAGGTTGTTTGTCCCTTGTCTCTCATGTATGTGTTGTCGCGGAGGGCCTCGCGTTCTGCTGACCACAGATATAAGGAGCACGCAAGTGCATAATCGAATTTGCGCCCCACCGAGGCGCTAACGGGTAACCGGATGTCGCCTGGATAACAGCCGTAGAAAAAATCTACTTGGCTGCCCGGAAGTCGCCACTTCCTTGGCACAGATGCCAACGATACATTGAGGTCCTAAGCACAGATGCCCGGACAGCTAAGTAGATGCTGATTCCGGCCGCGGAAGCCTACCCTGTAATTATGCTTGTCATTGCCGACCTGCAGGGGCAACCGGTGGGGTAGCGGTCAGATCACTCGCCTTTCGCCCCTGAGATCGAGCTTCAAATTCCGGTCGAACCTTGTGGTGCTTGTGGAGGGCAACGCGTTCTTGTAGCATATTTTCTCGTTTTTTCCCTATTTTTCTTTTCATTCCACCATTGCTTCATCATCATCATTTGGCATAAATATCTGCACAATGAACATACCCATTATATCATTCCTTTTCTAGGTACGGCTACACTGTGAAATTGTTTTCAATCGGTAGACATCATCAGGGGCTCTCAGAGAAAACCAGGGGCAGTTGATCAACGGGGACCCCTTATTTCAAATAAAAATTCCTCCACCCCAATGCAAAAAATATAATTAATTTCTCCATACTCCAGAAATAACTTACGGAATTAAATTTGGACTAGAGAAAAATATATTTTTAATTTCTTGCAAATGAAAAACAATTGGGGCCGCAATTAAGTCGGTGCCTGGAGCAAATTTTCCCACTTCCTACCTCCCTCCAATTCTAGATGCCCCTGAATGTCAGCAGATATTGTTCTTTCACGAACTACTCTTACGCGAGTATGTCGCAATGCGCGTTGGTTATCATCATTTCTCACCTGTCTGGTCATTGAGGTTCAGGGCGCCCAGGAGGTAGTGGCCTCGCTGAAAACTTGGAAAGGGGCGTCTTAGCATTACGTAATAAAATATTTTATTTCCGTAAAGAAGATTAATGCCTATTTGTAGTTCACAATTTGGGAAACTGATAGGCGACATTTAGGCGACTAGTAAAATATTTCTAGTAAAAGACGTCATGTGTAAATAATAAAAATATTTATCGAAAGAGGGGACCCAGAAATGAAGTTGTCCCCTCTTGTAACAGGTTGCGCATGCCTAAGCTCACTAAATGTGTGTCAGTACAGATTAACTCCAACAAATTACCAGGAACTATGTCGTCACCAAATATATTTAGTGACAACATAGTTCCAAGCAACTGCAAAGATGTTGGAACTCCTGATGTAGCCTATCGAATTTCTCAAAATACTCGTAAATCGTTAAATCCGTAGGCTTCTTTTAAGTTACAACATTTTTGCAGTTGCTCATACGGTCAGCTTCTGTCCATCTCGCATCAAAACAGTTCGAAAGAGAGAGATTTTCGCTGTCAATTTCACTCTACCGGCTTTGAAAACGGAACGCGCCCGTTCTCGGGGTACTCTTGCGTTTGCAGGCGCGCCGGTGGGAGAGGAAGTGTACGCCGCGATTTCTCACGGCTACGAGGTACGTACTCTGCAATGGATGAAACTTCTTTTGCTTGACGTTTGAAACGTGTGTTGACGCCAACACTGGTTTTCGTGTGACATGCAATTGCAGCACCATTTCCAGTGACGTAATCTACTCCTGAAGCCACCAACTCGGAATGATTAAATGAAGGGGATATACCGTCGAATCAGCAGAGCTCTTCAACCACACATTTATGGTGTACAGCATCAAAGTTTCACCTCGTCAAGCTTTATAATAGGTATCTGGAAATATCAAAAATGTAGGATTTGTCGGTGAAAAGTGATGCAGCCTGCACGAACCAAGGGCAGCCAAGCGCGGCCACGCTGCCCTTGCCGAGGCTCACCTGCCAAACACAATGAAGAATGGTTCAACTTACAATTTTGTAGGGATGCAAGGAAAGGTGTAGTACGGTAATTTTCAGCGCGGACTGTAGAACGTTACTAAAACATCAAACTATTTTTTTTTTCAAAATAAATCTTGAAAATATGGTTTCGGAATTAATCTTTGTCATATATTTACAATGCAGGATTGTTGTTTCTAACAATACGATGCATAAAAAATACACAAATAAAAGTAAAAAAACACGTTAATTGTGTTTAGACGAACGAACCGACTAAAACTGAAGGTGTTACAGCAACACATTCTCGTGTTATTCGAAACAGTCACGTAATTTCTCCCCTACTAACACCTCAGCTATAACTTGACGTCCAGTTTTACCAATTCGCACAAAGTGTCTGTGGTGTTTATCAGGATTTATTTCGATAGTGAGGAATAGTAATCATTTCTTACTTTTACCAATGAAATAAACATGAATATATTTAACTTTATAGTAAATGGAGCACATTATACAGAACAGAAAGAATAATTTCATAGAAGCTATCCTTGATAACATCTAGTGAGCTTTCAATTCTTCAATATCATAATCAGCGACCAAGACTTCTTAAAGTAAAAGAAGTGTATTTGTTAGTTCTAAGAAAGATAAATCTATTACTTTCCTTAAATATATTTCCTTTCATACGAATTATCTACATCATACATTTAACACAACCTACAACAATGAGAAAAACCTTAAGAATTCCCAATCACCGTGTTGCCATTTTGCGAACTTACAGTGCGTCAAACGAAGCGCAAGAAATTCGAATTTACAATATCAATTCTTTTCCTCATTATTTTCAACACATCATTAAAAGTTCCCTCACATCTAGAAGTTTTAGAGTTCAAATTAATACTGAAATATCTTCCAATCACCCAATACATGCTGGAGTCCCTAAGGGGTCCACACTTTCACCAACTTTATTAAATATATTTATTTCTGATGTCCTAACTGTTAATAATTCTCAAATAGCCTTCTTTGCGGACGATACTGCATTTTTAACTTCATATAAAACTTACCAATAGGTCAAGACAAATTACAAGCTGACTTAAACATACATTTTAAAAGGCTTCAAAAATAAGTATCAACTCTAATAATTGCCAAGCAAAAGTATTTTCTCTAAAAAAAAAGCAAATATACCCTTTAATTTTAAAGCCATATCTTTAAAGCCATAAGCAATACAATGGCTTCCATTTACAACCCCGACCAAAAATTTAGGACTACTAATTGACAAAAATTAACATGGAAAAGTCATGTTTCAAAAATATCAAGCATTACATTCATAAAAATGCTGAAATTATATCTCCTGATACATAAAAAGTTTGAAATTAACATAGAAACATCATTATCCATCTTTAAATACATCATTCGGCCCTCTCTTACATATGCTTGTCAAACATGTGGAGGTACGGCAGCTACCAATTAAAAAAATGTTATTAAAAATAAATTTCTCCGATGGTCATTTAAAATTCCCTGGTTCTTTAGTAATGAACAGATACATCAAAAACTTTCTATTGCACCATTAAAACTTGGATAACTAAATTAACATCAAAATTTTATACTAGCTTACTCATTATTTAATTGGCTGCCCGGGTGCTTTACGCCCTGAGGAAGGTCGCAGAATGGTGACCGAAACGTCGGCACCTTTGCCATGGACGCGCCGTCACCCGGACAGCCAATTAAAAATGGACTCCGGCCGCGGAAGCCTATGCTCCCCCTAGCTTACTCATGTACTGCATCTAAGATATTTTCACTCCGAAAATCAGCCTACTTCAAACAAAAAATTAAAATTCGTCATGCCAAAGACTTGTTACATCCTCCACAATTTGCTGATAATAATTTCAAACTGTGTACACAATTATTCAAATTAAAAACACGTATAAAGTCATTTTGTTAAATGTACATCAAAAAATAGAAAAGTTATTGTATGTATGAGGTTCCTAAAAGGGCTAACGTACGAAATGTTCACATACAATATATAAACAAAAATATGTAAATTCCATATGTATAAACACTATGAAAAACAATTATGCATATACGAAAACCCATGAAAGACTAAATAAGTCGAACAATGATTAATAATTTAAAAAAAATATATATCGAGTTTTCTTCAATTTTTGAAAATACAGAGAGTGCCCCGAAAATGGGACCAGCCCCATTTCTTAAATGTTTTTTGCTTCTTACGTGGAAAACATTAACGTTGTAGGTGTAGGAAGCAGCCGAAAAATGTGAACTTAGCAATTTTCGAAAAGTCAGGGATTGAACGAAAATGAGATCTGCACCATTATCCTTACGCTACACGGGGACAAAATGTAATCAAAATAGTTGAGGCCTTGTTTTGCAATTTTGGAAATGTCCCAGGAGCTTCTTGTAAAGCACCAAAAATGTAATCAAAAACTGTTCGAATAAGTGATAAAAATGTGAGAAATTGGTTGAGAATTTATCTTTGTACGCATTACCTTCCTTTTACTACCTTGAACAGGCAGAAAAACTGAAAAATTGAAGTGAAAATATTAATTAATAATCCGTTAATTTATTGATCAAACCCATGGCGTATTGCAACACTCATCTTGTTTCCAGGGCCACTTTCACTACAGATTTCCTGTGGCGAGGTAATCGGTTGCAAGGAGGTTAACATTGGTAACATCCTTGAAAAACAAATGTTACTTTTCGAAATATATGAAAAATATGAATTTATGAAACATTTCTTTTTTATCAATTTTTTTTCAGATTTCGAAGAACTTGAGTCCCAAATTAAAGAAAACCCTTCATACTATCTTAGAGCACAATAACGGTCTGAAGAATCAACAACTAATAGTGTTAATAATCCCTTAATAATCCTGTTAAAGGATAAATTTAAAGTTTCATTTTACTTAAAGTGTACGTAACGAAGAACTTCATTAGAAGTTAAAAATATCAGAAGGTTAGAACACTGGAATGGTCAGTGTTTTAAGTAAGGCAATTCCTATAAAATTGTCTGAAAGGTCAACGCTTCGCGCTGAGTCAAGCAGGAAACGGCCATCCTCAATTCGGCACTCGGGGGGGCGGGGATAATGAGGGGGGGGGGGGGGGGAACGCATCGTGCGGCGGGGCGTAAGGACGTGTCCGAGACCTTGAGTCACCATTCGCGCACACGTTAATTTGTTAAGCGTTCACCGGCCTCATGAGTTGGGGGCCAACTTGTCTCACGAAATCCGCAATTTTCTCTCCCACTCAACAGCTCCGAAACGGTCAACCTTCGCGATAAAACTTCGGCAGACATACTGGAGTCCCTGACTCATCGACTTCATAACCGGTAGCCGGAAATAGAGGTTTTAAAATGAGATAAGCATACATTCACATTTAATGGCTGTTTAGGGAGTTTTGTTTCAACTTCAGATTAGTAAATAGGAATTCGTTTTTAAAACATTCACCCCTTATTGAGTATATTTTCTTATTGGTAGTGAAATGTGCCTGAGACTCCTTAGGGAAGTTATTTAGGGCGAAAGATCTGTAATTCCTCACATTCACAAAACATTTCATAATGGCATGCTATTTTAAACTCTTTCGAATTCAAGACATGACAATTGTGAATGTAAGAGGTTTATTGCATGTACGAAATTTCACTTAAACATCCTTCGATATGAAATATTCCGTATACGAGTATAATAATAGTTGCTGTCTCTGCAGCTTAGTTTTCCTCCATTGATCTTCCAACTTCTCACTTTGTTTGCTTAACAATGAGCTGTTGAAAGTACACTTGTAAACACAGTGAAGGTGAAAATTGCCCTTGTAAAACATAACATAATGAGAAATTTACTTATGAATGTAGAAAGCACTCCAGTACCCTTCACCTTACTGTGTATTATACTACACCGAAACAAACTTTCGTGTTAGGCGGAGTACCTTCGGTGTTCAGAAGTTGTAGTCCATCAGTGTCACGTTATTATTCTGTTTTTATCGTGTACGCCCACGGACCTACTAGCTAAAGGTGAACACCTGCTGCGCTACGAAATAAAATCTCATGTTTAGGAAGTGTCTACCTTGCCCAAATCTCAAGGCCGAGAGCAGATTCGGATTGACTTTCCGTTTCCGCGCTTTAAATCGGATCCGGATCAAGTTCTCGGCGATGAGAAATTGGCACGCGGTTTTCCTCGTCTACACCATGTTCACTCTGGCTTCAGCATGCTCGCGAAAAGTTGAAAGTCGCGCCGGTAGCGGTGCCCGCCGCCGACACCCACGTAACCACCGCCACCGCCTCTATCTCTATAAAGACCTTGTCTGCCGTGGGCGTCACACAGTAGGTCAAGTGTTATTATACATGACAATTTCGTAATCATATATTTAGATTATATGCAAAATAGTATGTTCCATTAATTACGATATGTTTATAAAATCGATATCTTATATTGAGCGCTTGAAATGCATTTTGCATGATCAAGATTGAGGATGCAAGAAACAGTCTTTTAGTCAAAAATTATAAACAATTTTTTCATCGTTCTTATAAAAATGGTTCTATTTCAAATAGCTATTTGTTTCATCTGTACGCTCTATGCTTATTAAACCAAAGAGGAAAATGTTTTTTTTGAAGATCTGTGAATTATTTTCTGATAAAATGTGTCATTCTTCGTGTTAACATTGAATAATCGATAATGGGTTTTTTGAAGATGCGTGAATTATAGTTTCTGATAAAATGTGTCATTCTTCGTGTTAACATTATTTGAATAATCGATAATGCTCTGAAGAAGAGGTGATCTGTTGTGGCCAGAGATATTGTCTTGACCTGCGGGGAGAAGAGAGTTAATAAATTTGATCAAACTTTAAATACGATATGTACATAATTGATGGCATTATAATTGACAGAACATCCAGAGTAGCCTGATTTACATGAACATAGAGCAGTGATAACAATACTCTATGTGAAAATTATGAATAGTTGTTGTACAAGGAAAATGACACATCTAACCAAAAATAGTGATTTTTGTAGCTTCTTGAAGCTTATGGCTCAGAAAATAGCATATTTTTAGTAGTAAAATGTACAAACGAAGTTTACAAGACAGCTGGAGAAGAGAATTAAATACTTTGTGTTTGGTCGCTTAATAAACGACCATGTGCAGGTTGAAACAGTTTTCCTGCCAAATTACATTTTTTTTAAATTTGTCACATTTTTATACACGACGATGTGACGAATTGTTCAATTCATTCCGACGCGAGTGTAAAAAGTAATCGAACCGGTTGTGGTCACATTTAATATTATGAGTTCACAATTTCGTGGTGATCATACTCGTCAATAAAACACGAACTGGGTATGGAACACACTGTGTGGTATAGTACGAGTAAAATATCCCTGATCATTTACAAGGATGTGTGGTGTATTACACCACTATGCCAGTCGTTCATGTAATTTATCAGGTGTATTTTACTTCCAAGTGGGGCACTTGAGCAATGGCTCTTACACTTACTACCCGCGGGTGTACAAATACACCTTTTGGCTCGTATCCGGATGCGCAGGAACACGATGCCGAGCCGCAAGAGTCGCCACACGCTTATCTCCCAAAACATGGATAGATCCTCCCAGTTTGGGGCTACCAACTTCCCGGGATGGTACCGAAGGAGATAGCGTCGCTCACTGCTCTCGGTCCCGATCCATGAGTATCGGCCATTTCCAACATAGAGCCCGATTAGGGTTCTTACACCCGGGGGAAGGGGGCCAGAAGACGCCCCAACCCGTCTCCTCACTGCGATCGACCTTTGTTAACGATGTGAATCCCAGAGGGAATCTCGACAACCGGGCGGAAGGTTCCAAATCCTTCCCAAGGCTTCTCTACGTGGTACTACAGCACAAGACAATCCCCCCAACCCCGCCCGCGAGGCGAACTATAGTACGATTTATTTAGTCGTGCACTTGACGTAAATCAGCTGTTGCGGTTCATTCAATCGGGAGCTTACAGTGACGTCACTATCATAATACTACTACTACTACTACTACTAATAATAATAATAATAATAATAATAATAATAACAACAACAACAACAACAACAACAACAACAACAACAACAACAACAACAACAACAACAACAACAACAACAACAACAACAACAACAACAACAACAACAACAACAACAACAACAACAACAACAATAATAATAATAATAATAATAATAATAATAATAATAATAATAATAATAATAATAATAATAATGCCTTTATTAATAGCATGGCTGATTCCATAGGGCCTGTTCTTCCGCCTAACCACTATGGAGACGTCTAAGCTCCCGATTAGATGACACCGTGAACAGCTGATTTACGTCAAGCGCACGGTTAACTAAATCCTAGTGTAGGTGCGGGGAAATTTTCCGATGCCTTCGCACCCGACCGCAGGGTTGCTGTCCGGCGCGTGGCGGGGCCGCCCACTGCGCGCTGCGGCCGCGGTCGAGGTCGAGGCCGTGGCCGAGGCCGAGGTCGGCCGGAAGCGCGGGGACGGACCGAGTGGCGTGGGCCGGGGCAGGCGCGGAAAAGCGGAACTGCAAGATCCTGCCACGGGCGGGCGGGCTTGCTGGCTCAATCTACTGAAACGTGATTGGCGGTTCCTTTCCCAGTGCAACCTGTGTGTATACTTGGAATACTTTAAAGTGACCGACGGCATTATTTCATTGTTACACCTCCTACTTTATAAAATGAATATTTTTAACAGTGGTAAGCACATTCCTGGGGCCATGAGTTCCCTTGAGAAGGATGCCCGCGAATGAATTAAAAATATTTAATTTATAAGACAAGATGTAACAGTGACCTAATGTCATCGACCACTTTAAAAAAAGAGTCGAAAAATAGCAGTGATGCGCAGGGGTGCCCAGAAAGGGAGCAGCTGAGGCAACGTGCCCCAGACCTCGACTTAATTAGGGCCCTGAATTTTTTTGTACTCAAACGAAATTTTAAAGAAGTATTTATCTCTAATCCAAATTTTGCGCTATGTATTTCTGATGTATGGGGAAATGAATTCTGTTTATGGATTGGGGAGGAGGCAATTGTTTGTTTAAAATGAAGGCCCCCCGTGGATCAACAACCCCAGACGCCTGGTGAGGCGACATATTCAAAATTATAACATTGATATTAATACTATATCGACCAAAAACAACAGTGTTTTTACACGTCGACGTTGTAAAGCTGATTAATTTTCCTCGAACATTATATTCGGGTGCAAGAAAATTTAATTTGACAATGGTCCGGTGGATTAATTTATATTTGATGTTTAAATGAAAACAAAGTTAAAAACGTCTCTCCATGTGTCAAATATTAGGAAAACCGTAGTATATACAAGGGTGTTGGGGTCATCTCGGGCGAGAGATAGTCTGCTCGATGATACTCATAGCGTTCGTTTGGATCGAACGCATAAACCATCAATTTCATATTTTAATCATCAATTTTCATCATTTAAATTTTGAACGTTTAAATTTTGATTAAGGGAATTTACATTCACAAAATGTCGAGCCCATAACAACTTAATACTGCGAAGTTCACAGTAGGTTACAATACGAGAATGGCGACGCCCCGACATAGCAATTTAAGAAGTAATTTATGTGAATTTCATTGTTAAAAGACGCTTCTCGCTGTAACAATCGCAATATTGGATTATTGGGATTGTGTTGGTGTATTAGTTTGAGAAGAATTAGTTTTGTACGAATAATTCTGGTGATCCAGGTACCTTATTTAAATGATGAAAGGCAATAGATTTGTAACTTAATTTTAATGTATTCACAAATTCATACATCCTTTTGCAGATTCGTAATCCTTCTATAGTCAGCACCTCTCTTTGCAGTAATTGACTCAAGTTTGTGGAAATCATTCTTAGTTGTCTGTGCAATGTTCTACGAATTCTGTTATAATTAGGATTTATTTTTGTTGTGTAGTTGAGTCAGGAATGGAAACTGTTTTTGGCTGCTGATGAAATTACAAGTTTGCACCTCAAGCGCTATGATTGATACCTAAGGAGTTTTACAAGTGATGGCTGAGATGTGTCAATATGGACAGAAATTGCATTATTGCGCCTGGTCGTCAATCTGTCTTCATACCCGTCCGTTCGTTTGGTCTATCTGCCCGTCCAATATTTTTAATATAATTTAGAGTTTTTTAAACTGAATTATCAGAGACTAAAGATACTGAAAATGTTGAGGTAGAAGATAATGTTTTAGTAGGGGACGATGCAAACAGAATGATCCGCCAAAACATTCTGACCACTTCCTTCCTCATAAACGAACGCGTCCTGATGACGTTAGAGGCACGTGAAAACGTCAAGAAATGTATCACGTAAGCGAAGCAGTGATGAATGAATAGTCATTCTAGCGTCGACTTGATTCCAAAATGAGTGAAACCTTTTCGTATAGTTGACTTTGACGAAGGGCACATTGTGACGCTGCGTCGCCTGTGTACAAGCATCGCGGAAACAGTAAAGCTGGTCGGTCGACTGTTCACGTACTGTTGAGCACATGTGAAAAGTGACTGAAGTGTAGGTAAAACCAAGATTAGGCGATGAGGTGTGGAACGTCCGCGCCTCTTCAAAGAACTTGTATATTGGACTCTTGCCCGCTCTGTGGTAGGACTAATACGCTCTGTGGCAGAACTAACAGCCGTGCACAATGCCGGCGCAGTAGTAAGTGTTTTGAGCCACACCGTTCAGCACACATTGTTGCAGAAGGCAGCTCGGCGCAGAAGACCTCAAGGTGTTGTCGTGTGCAGCCAGAGATCGACAATTACGATTGAAGTTGGCGGAGGACCATTGCAATTGAACCCGGATCAATTGAAACTTGTGGTCGGATGAGTCACGTTTCTTTTGTATATACTGTCGATCAATCTGCCATGTCAGAGTACATCGTTTCGCAGGGAAAGTTTTGGCTGATCGATACTGCGCCGCACAGGCCGGTAAGGGTCAGGCCGGTAAGGGTCAGGCCGGTATGGTCTTTTTTTTTTTTTTGAAATATATTTATTTGTTCTAGATGGAATACATCGTTCAGTACAATTACTATACAGATGTGAATATGATGATCTATGTCCAAAATGATTCATGGCATCATGTAAGCTCCGGATTTCGTGAAAAGTTCTGCAGACTACCTACGCAGATTACCTGCATTCCTTCACTCTTGAAGTCTTCCTCGCCAGCGACATCTTCCAGTAGAGCAAATATTCCATTTCACTTGGTCAGATTAGCGCTACAGTAGTGAAATGAGCACGATACTCACTTTGAATAAACTCGCCTGATGTCACACGAACGCTTCTCTCTCCCTCTCTCTTTCGTACTCTCACGTTCTGTCAATCTCTCTCATTTTCGATCTCACCCTCTCATTACTTTATTGAATACCCTGGGACCTGTGCGTGGACATCTCGTGCCAGTTACCTCAAGCACCTACCAAGGACTTATTTGAATCCAAAACACGCCAAATAGCTCCTGTATTGCGTTCACTCTACTAAGCAGGTGGTCATAATATTTTGTTTCCGCAGAATGTAGTTTTGCAGGACGCACTATTGTAAAGTACCACATTTTCGAATAACGTCACTTACAAAATGAATGGAGTCGTCTCAGATAAATAAAGAAAGAAGAGGGGGTAGTAAGTTCAAATTGTACTTTCAAAAGAATTTGTTTAAAATTTACAAATTGGAAGGAATTGAATAACGTCAGTCAGTAAAGAATGCTTCTAAAACCGAATTATTAAAGAGTTATGTATCAAGAGAAGAGAGTAAACATGCAATACTCAGAAAAATAAATAAGATATTAATTGTATGCAATTTAAACCATGATCTAATGAATATCTCACGCAAACATTCAAGACTGAATCCTTAGTTGTGAATAAAGAAGAACGATAGAGCTCGAAACAAGAACTTCGTTTATCATCAGGCTCTAATAGGTGTGTCAGTATTTCGCGTGTTGATGAATGGTTTCCTTAGAAAGTAACGTGACGGACAAATTATCACTTCTTTCTTGCTAATAACTACATTTGCTGACTGTGAGAAATCGAAATGTCGTACATCAGCCAATCAATCTGTGACGGTTGAGTCATAATTAGCCATTCCCAATGCAATAACTCATTCGATCGTGCACAGATTATAAATTGCCTCAACCTCTTCTTTAATATCGCTTTCCCTTTCTTTAATTTTTCCTCTCATGAAACCTGATCGACAAATCATTTAGTTTAAATTAATTCATGCATTTAAAGGTTTCAAATCATAGATGAGACCAAATTATTTTGAATTTGCTAAAATTCGCGTCGAGTTTTAAGAGAATCCCTTCTCTGAATAAATTATGAATAACTTGTAATAATAATTGTTTTTGAGAATATCTCAAAATTAAAATTCCAAAATAAAGGTTTTTAAAAAACTAATCAAGGTTTTTACAGGCGACAAATATTTCAGGATGTAATATATCTCTAAATTGTTAACGATATTGATATCGTTTCATAATGTAGAATCAAAATCCATTATTTCAATCCATGTTTTATTCGGCACTTGTGAATGCCTTTCACTTTTATTTAATATTTCAAATATTGATTCATGAATCAACACAAGTAGAAGAGTTATATAAGAACGATTTGGTTGTACCATTAGAACAATGTACTGCACATTTAAAAGACATTTTTGTATGATATGCATCCTGACCTTGATGGTGAAAGTACCACGAGGGTTTCGTTGAAAGAAATTGATGGGTGGGGGATCTGTGTAAAAGCATAGCAAAAAAAAATTATTGACGACTTACATCGGCCTTGTAAAGTGGATTAACTACCGTATGAAAATGAAGTCGGATATTAGTACATTTTAAATATTCCCTACTCTCCCCTTCTGAAATCTGCAAATATTCTCAACTACCTATATCGTGTACTTCAGTAATTTATTTATGAACCTGATTTAAGCTTTCTTTTTTTCGTGAATTGGTGAATAATGGGAAAGGAAATATCCACTTGAAGAAGAAAAATGAATTGTCCTTCAGACTTCATTTTCAATTAAAATGTTCTTTTTCATGACATCGAGTTTTTTATTAGGGATCTTCTATCGATGGCATTGAGCATGCAGTATTGAATAATGCAGCCAGGGAATCTCGACTTCCTAGAGCTTACTAGATTAATCGCACAACTCTGGCGTGTGAACAGAAACGCTGTAAAAGATCGAATCGCAGGACGTGCGTTTGAAACTAAACGTCTCTCGCCCATCCTAACTTGCAGAATACATTACATTGATATACACTCATAAGATCACAAATGAATATTAGAAATCGAATTTAATTTTGAATGAATATCCTACATTATTTTCACAAACTAATACCTAAAATTTGTTTTAAAAACCACAAAGCACAAGCTCCATGGTTAACGTAACAAATGTTCATTATCATGTGTAATTTATTTTCACCTATGTGGCAAGTTTCCATGGGACAACGAAGCTACACTTCCAGGAAATCGGAACGGAAAGAACCGACATTATCGCGCCTAGTGGGAGATGCACCTGCTAGTACACAAGAGCGTGACTGCATATGGAAATCGCGGCGAGAGGGTGAGAGTCTCCTCAGTGCCTGCTCGGGACGGAACTGCTTCTCGGAAGCGCCAGCCAGCCAGCCAGGCGACTTGCGCCATCTGTTCGGATGGCTCACCTTCGGGCTCTCCCAGGAATCGAAGTCCGTCCCGCTGTTGCCGGCCTCGCCCCTCCCGACCCGACCCGAATCCAGCGAAGCTCCAATAACCCATTCCATGCGTCTTGAGGGCTCACATTTTACTTTCTCCCGTTCTGATTACGCAGTTATAAAGAACGCTTTGTAGTGCTGTGTTAAGAAAAAGGCGATTGTTTGAAAGGAAAACTTGCCAGGCCCTGGTAACGAAGGGATGGATAAAACTTGTATCTTTATATAGTAAATTATATCCCCTAACGACTGTGTAGTCAAATTCCATGATTTGTGGGTTCTTGATGCCAAAAATTTGATTGACGGCAAAACGTCTGTCCGTCTCTTCTTTTGTCTGTTGTCAACGCTAACTCTTGAACCGTTCAGACGATGTTCTCAAAAATAGATATTTCCCGATCGATCTGAACGAAATCTAGGCCGTACAAATTTGAAACAGATATTTTCATTTCCGTGGTTACTTTACATAATACCTCAATTGCATTTTCAGAATTTTCTCAAAAATGGTTCCCATTTCACTTTCTCACACTTATTTATGTAAGAAGACAAATAATTGTAATCGTGCGTCGGAAAACGGCGAACTTTTGACACAAGAACTCTTATTGCCGGGCCTTAGTAATGAAAATGTGGATAAATCCAGTTTCAAAATGTAGAAAAAAAATCTACGAACACGTGATGTAGCCAGAATCCATGTTTTGTGCGTTCTTCGTACCAAAAAATAGATTGACGGGAAGTCATGTCTGTCCGTCTGTCTGTGCACAACGCTCGCGCATAAACGGTTCAGCCGATTTTTTCCGAAATTTGTATTTCCCAATCGTGCTGGCTCATGCCACGGCCCTGGAATTTGAAACCGATATTTTAATTTTGGGGGACTTTACATGAAGCCCCTTTTGGCATTTACAAAATTCCAAAAAAGAGGTTCCAATTTTTTCGATTTTATTTAGTTGCTGAATAATGCAAAGGTCGTTTAAGACTATTATGCAGGTCTCATTTTCATTGACGTCTCCGATTTTTCGAAAATTGCAAAAAAAGTTTTTAAAACTACAGAATTTAAGATTTTTGCCTCTGACAGTCTGTTGTAAAATCTTAACTCTTTAAAAAAGTCCAAGTATATTTTATGAAAAAATGGTAGTTTTTGCGTAATTTGCGCTTGGAATGTACAATTTTTATCTAAAAAACGCTTGAAATTCTTTCTTTAAATTTTCTCAGCATATGTAATGAGAAACGGCAATAAATATGGTGCTAGTCCCATTTTCGGGTGTTGCTCGTTTTATTCAAAACTACAAAATTAAAGATTGACATTTTTGCCTTAGAGAAAGTCTGTTATACAAAATTATCTCTTCAAAAAATGTTTGGTATAATGTTTTGTAAAAGTTGGTAGTTTTCGCGTAGTTTCTGTTTGAAATTAATGCAACATTTAGACGCCCTGCCAACTATGGGCCACAAGAAAACTGTTATGACAGGAATGGATCAAAAGAACCTGCAAAATAATGAATGTTATTTTAATTATATTTTACTATTAAAAACCCCAATATTCATTTGATTTTACTTTATTTTGCAACATGCATTCTTAATGTATTGATGTATTTTCTTTCAATAAATTCGCAAACGTTAATTGAAATTACGCCAATTAGGTTTCTATAAATATTTATATTAATTAATTTTGTTTCACGTGCAGAAAACTAGTTTCTGACAACGCCCTTTCTTGACTAGTCTCTGAACGCCCTTTCGCACACAATTGGCGGAATTCTGCCCAATATGGCATCCCTGCATTGCAGTTTAAAGCTCCAGTTTTTCATAAAGCCAGAACGTAATAATCCAAATTAATTATGCATTTAAAAATTACGAAAGGATTGAAGCTAGTGACATTCGTTATGGTGTTATTGACTCAACTTTTTGTGAGTAGTTGTTGTTGTTGTTGTTGGTTGTTTTTATTTTTTATTTTTTATTTTTATTTTTTTTAATGTTTTGAACACTATTTCCAGAACCAAGAAATTATTTTCCAGGTAATACGTTTTCCGAATTTGCAATAGTTTTATGTGATTACTTAGTAATTGGGTAGGGTATTGAAGTAATTAAATTGAGAGGGTTTGGATTATATTATCTTTATTACTAATACTTTCCATAAAAGAAAAGTAAAAATTGAGTACCATAAATTGGTAGGACATTTTAACTTCAATTTTATATTACCGCCATATACATGAGTAGTTGTTGAAGGTGACAAATAAGATAATTAAATGTGAAATTCTTTTGAATTCTTCTCTTTGTTGAACTTTAACATGTAATCATTATGAGGCTTTGTTTCATTTATTTATTTATATTTTTTTATTTAACATCTAACGGCGAAAACAAAGGGTAGTTCTTTCCTGAGAATTTGGGGAATTTATTTTAGAAGTAAAAACGTATGGAGCATTTAGCATTCCATGTTTAGGGAATCAGTAACGTGTAATTCATATAAAAAGCAGATTTGGTGAATAATATAGAATTTAACAATTACCACTATATATTTTTCATACTCTTTGCATTTGCTTGTAAAAACTATCAGAGTTACTGCGTTGGAAAATGTACATCCCAAAGCTATCTGAGTTACTGCGTTGTAAAATGTAAATCCCAAATAAACTGGCAACAACGCGCTGTGGCAAAAGCAACCCCCGCCACCGCCGCTGCTGCAGGTGAATCATATTAACTTTTCATTGTACATTTTACTTTCTCGCATAGTTCATATGCAGAATATTTGAAAGCGAAAATACACATCGGATGTGTTTGTGATTACACTGAATACTTTATACACTGATTTCAATTCCAAAAATAGATTTTTTCATTCAAAATTTAAGTTAAAATGTATTTTTCACACTTACTTTATTTCGAGGATAAAATGATATTTGAAGCATAAGCAGGGCGGGAATCAAGACATAACATTACATAACGATGACATAATATTGCGAGGAAGTATGCGCTGTTGTAGAACCATCAGTTTTATGCAACTTTCTCCTCGGTTAGCGTGAAGAACGCTTAAAAATGGCCCACGTCTTATTTTCGTTTAAATCCTTGATTTTTCGAAAATTGCAGTTTTTTTGGCGTCTTCTTAAAACCACAAAGACACAGATTGTTTTTAATGGAATCTTTTATTCAAAGCCATCTTACAATTACATAATATATCAATTTTTGAAAATATAAGCAGTTTTCGAGTAATTTTGTGTGAAAAATAGGAAATTTTGAAACAATTTTTTTCTCAAAAAGGACTCTAGACGTTTTCTTCAATGTTTCTCCTCGAACATATAAAAGAATGTTATAAATAGTAGTACTGGCACCCTTTTAGGCAAACTCTCGGTAATTTTCAAAATCTTCAACGATTTACATTACAAAATAACACCTTTGAAAAATAATTTTGTCTTTGTAATTTGTAATAAAATATTGCTTTTTACAAAATGCCGTGTACTATTGTTTTGCAAAACGAATAATTTTCATGTAATTGCTGCTTCAAGTTAATAATTTCTCATTTTTGGGCAGTGTTTCTAGGTGAATGGAACGGTTCTTTTGGATTGTAGAATTTGTGTCGATGTATTAACATTAAAAGAATTAGTTAGGCACCTAATGCGTTACGATTGGTTATGGGTTTTACAAGATATGGCTGAGATGTGTTAATATTGACAGAAATATCAGTATTATAATTTTACGTAACTGTTCGTGAGGCAACAAAATAGGCGAGGTATTACAGCACCACTGGTCCCGACTGACATTGTGGAAGGGAAAGATAATATAAATTCTGTTTCAACGAGTTTGGGGATCTGGTATTCTTGAAGCGTGAAACTGATCTACTTTTTCTCAAATATTTACACATTTAAATTTATTTAAGATGTAAGGAAATTCTTCTTGGAAATAATGATTTAATGAGGGAAAACATCGTTTTTATGACAGTTGGTGCTCTAATATGAATAATTTACCTGAAATTAACTTGTCATCTGCAGATGCCTTATTCTTGAGAGAAAGTGGTAATCGCTGGTATGAATTGTTTCTTGCATGTGAAATTGTGAGAACAATTGTTTGTGCCGCTCATTATCTCTTTTCTCATTTCTTAGTTGTTAATCACGCTCTTACATTGAAACAACACGTTCTGAACTAATAAGTTCCGTTCAAATTACACTTGTCCATGCCAGTCGAGAATCGTGTAATTTTGAATATAAAAATAATAAAACTTCTCACATTTAGAGAGACTGGCAACTCTTGCATGTAGATCATGGGACTCGGAGCTTCTACATAAACCTTAGGTAATCACAAATGATGTATAAAACCTAGGACTCATGAGAACCAGCGGGGGAAAATTCTATCATGCAATATCTGTAAAAGTTACATAATAATATAATACTAGTTGACCCTGCAAAATTTCCCATGCAGGAAAAATAATTTCCTACTTTAGAATTCAATCCTAGGCACATATAAATCAGGTTATCTTTTAACATGCGTTAAAAGATAAAATTGACGCCTCTTTTGAGAAACGTTTTAATGTAACTCAGGGACTTATACAAAGAAACCTCAAATATTAAAGGAACCGTTTCATATCGAAGCGGATCGATCAGACACATGAGCTAGATCGATCGGGAAATATCAGTTTTGGCGGCAATCTGGTGTACGGTTTACACTCTAATATCGTTTACGAATAGACGGACACAGTGGGGAAAAAGTCTTTCTTGAGAACAAGGACCCACAAAATATGATTTATGACTACATCAATATTCGATAAAGTAATTACCTTCATACAAAAGCAAGAAAATTCCACATTATCGGTATCAGAAATCCACGAAACAGCCCTTATTCCTACACTGTTACACAGCATTTTTCCCTTCTAAATCGATGCGAGATGGTAAAAAAAACAGTGATGCTAAGGATTAATCTGATCACGTGAAAATACATTTAATTTAATATCATTTATACATTAAAAAAATTAAACCAATGAATAATGGTGGCGGTTGATGCGTGACTTCATTGGACACTGATGTGTATGCTAAGCCAAAATATAAAAAACAAAAGTTGCAGCGTTTTCAAGCATTCCTGTGTTCGAACATTTCTCTCCCGAATTACTAGAATTAGCTACCGTATTTCGTACGTCCGAGCGTTCTTGTAAATTCTTCTGAACTTGTGTCAATGGAGCAGTCGGATACCTAAATGCACATCTTGAAATATCGGGCAACACTCCAAAATGGGCGCAAGATGATGGATAATGGTGAGGTGGTGAGCCTTAGAATATTTTCTGTAGTCGCACAATCTCAGATCACCGGCAAATTCTCTTATTCTGAAAGTGAAATTTGTGACGCTGAGACAACATATACTTTCCCGCATTACTAACGGTTACTACTTACTTAACGCTAAACTAACTAATACTATAATACTGCCATTTCTATTCATATTAACACACCTCAGTCATCACTTGTAAAACTCATTACCAATCGTAAGGTATGAGGTGCGGACACTAATGTTTTAAAGTCAATACATCAACCCAAATTTAACGATTATGGTTCATGATCTTTTGTCATTATTCATAACAATGTAAAACAAATAAGGTACATTTTAAGCATTTCTCGTTTTTACAATCAACTTCAACGTACGAGGTGGCTCTACAGCGCATACTTTCTCGTAATACTAGTAAAAATTAAGTAATATAGTGTGGAGAGTCCGAACTTTTCGGGTCTTGTCTTCCTAGACCAGTATCAAATACAGCAATGCTCTACCATCACTTCTACTGTTGCGGCTGTGGCACTGGGGAAGGGGGGTGGTGGTAGAGGCTTACACGGGTGTGATATTACGACGCGTGCAAGAATCATAAACGTCACACGAGTGTATAAATAGTACCATAATATAGTTTTATGTAGTACGTTTTATACGACTAATAACAATAAATTAATTAGTAAGATTGTTTTATATTGAAGTTACGAGGCAGCTGACATGCAGTATTCAGCTATCATCGTCTAGCAGATAGCCAGGTATTCTAAGTGGTTGTTGGTAAATCATAAACACAATCAGACTTAAAATTAGCAGTACGCTAGTTATTTTGGGATTCAATTGATTAACGAAATGCCATTAAAAGTGCGCGTTTATTATCTTTTCGTCTGAGTTTTGAAATTGGATGGGCATTTGCTGTTTGCCATCACCAATCCATGTGTTCTCTCGGCAACGTAATATATACATACCAACGAAATGTTTAATAGAAACGTGACCAATAATTGATTACATTTCAACTGTACACTTGCTTGTGATTAGTCAAACACATGTATTATAATGAAGCTGTTTCCTAATGACGATCATTATATGTAACGAGCTGCAGCCATCTAAAAATAGAATCATACAAAGGGTGAAAAAAAACTGGAGCGGCGCAAATATCTTTATAAATTGCCTTAATTAAAAGGAAAATTATGCTACACTTATTTTCGAAAAGTTTTACAAGACCTTATTTAAATGTTATTTTTTCAGAAGAGATTTCACGAAAAAAAACATACCAAAGATATTGTAGTTCTTCGATGTTAATTTTTTACAGTACATAGATCACCGAAGATGGAATTTTGGTGTGAAAATGTGTGAAATTTCGGTTCAAGATTTTTATTTGTGAACTTTGCTCTCTTCTAGAACAATATTAAATAAAACTTTTGAACAGTCTTTGAGAAAATATTTTTAATTGCCTGTTATTCATGAAAACTTAAGCGATAACCACCCACATTTTCCAAAAAGTGTACATGGCCATATTTACAGTTACACCTTAATTTTAAAAACAAAAACACCTTATAGAGGTGTAATTTAGTATATGTAGGAATAAGCTTTATCCAGTTTTTCGGTATCAGGGCCTCAATAATAGTTTTCCTGTGGAAAATTCGCTGTTTTTTGCATCAGCATACCAATAGTTTATCTCTCTCTTACGAAAGAAATATGCGAGAAAGTAAAAGGTTTTCCAAGGAAATCGCTTTGCAAATAAAGAAGACACGATATATATTGACGGCGCATCCACACTAGTCACACACTAATGAATATCCCAGCAAATGATATTCAACTGTTTCCTAAGCTGACCAAATGTTTGAAAGGCAACAGACTATCAAAGAGTGACAATTCTATTTAAGTACCTTTATGTTCATTATGTATAAAACAAAGTTCTTATATGTATTAAAGTGTCTTTCTATTAACCATTTCCATTACTTCTTAAATTCGAGCTCAATTTGATGCCCAGTTTAAGAGGTCTTTGCAGAGGTCGTAACAGTGGTAAAGTGAATTTTCAGCGTTGTTGCTTTATACGAAGTTTGCTAGGTCGAATAAAGCAATTCACGAAGAAATATCTCCCTACTTCAACACTCTTCAGTAACAATTGCAATTGCATGGAGTTCTCACATTCACAGAATTCATTTCTAGTCTAGGGAAATTAGTTGGAAGAGGTCGGTGGTCGCTTCATCGTCCGAACTATCGGCCAGAAATGGTTTCTGGTTAGTAAAAGATGGGACGCTCAGATTACGTGGCCTGTATTTAAAAGACTGATACAATTATAGAAAACCACCAAAAAAAAAACATTCAGATATGGGACATATTTTATAAATATTGTGCTAATACAATTATTTCCGTAATATTAAGTTTTTGTCTGTAAGTTTTGAATTTTCTGGTTTTAAATACTTTTACAACTTTCTTATTTGATTATTAAAACGAAGGTCGCGGCAAATCAATTTTTGTCTGTCTCTGTTCACACCGAACACCAAACCTATTAAATCTATTAACGAGATATATAAACACATTATAGTCAATGCCCATGGGTCCAACGTAGTTATGTTTTACCTTTATATTTCAGTGATCCCGAAGATATGCTTCTTTTTTTTCTTTGATCCCCTCCGCACTGCCTTGTTCTGCTCTGTGCAATAACAATAGTATTATCAATAGTAACAATAGTTCAATAACAATCATAACGAAAATAATAATAATAATAATAATAATAATAATAATCGTATATACTTGCAGATGTGGCTGTGTCTTGCGATCAAAGCGTCGTAATCAAGGAGGCAAAGAAACGTCTCGTATACAAGAGTATGGAAATCGAGATTAGCCGAATGTGGTGTAAAAGGGGCGTCAAAGCACAGGTCGCACCAATAATCATCGGAGCTCTGCAATTAGTTCCACAAAATTTGTGTAAGAACTTGGCTAACCGCCCAGGTCATTCAAAAGACTGGGAAGTACACGACATTCCTTTAATAGGAGCAGCCCACATTTTGCGCAAAGTATTGTAGCGGCACCGACAGCCCCTAGATCTGCTCCTTAGGTAGCAACCTGGAGAAGATTTTATATTTTGCCGACTCATTACATCTTAAGTCGTGATGCAGATGGGATAATAATAACAGTAATAATAATAATAATAATAATAATAATAATAATAATAATAATAATAATAATAAATACATATAAATAAATCTGAAGGTTTGGTCTGTGATTTTCGACTTTTAAACATTTTTCAACTTGCTTATTCGATTACAAAAATCAGTCTCAAGTCCAACCAATAGTTTTTTTTATCTGTCCGTCTCTATACGAACCTATTTAATTCATAGCCTACTGAATCTATCAACATGAAATTTAAACACACAACAGATATTAACCATGGGGCTAACGTAGATCTTTTACCGTTACTTCCCAAACGGTCAGAAGACATAATTTTTTGTTGATCCCCCCCCCCCCGCTCTGCTCCGTGTGCAGAGAATTTTCGTGAAACTTGCAGCGTCCGGGCCGTTTTCGTGTGACCTAAGTCGTTCCACAGCTGGGTAGTGTGGTATGGGATGCCTGACCTGGCCCTGCACGCCTGATTGGGGTCACATGAAGCTGTAATGAAATATATTCATCATGAACACTTGCGTGCTTTGCGGCCACAACTTGTTTGCAGGCTTGCGCCTTTTTCACCGTCTGCTGCCGCCTTATTGCTCTGGGACGGCCGGGGTATTCTCCAAGGCCTGAGACTTCCAACGTAATTGCATTGTTACAATCCAGTGCGCACTACTTCGTGTTGTTAGAAATGGGTCACTTCACCTTCACCAAGGTCCTTAGAAAGTAGTAGTATACTTAAAAATGGAAACGTTCAAAACATTGTTATATAATCCGTATGAGAAGTACTATATTACATCAAAATTTATTAAGTGTTATTCATATCGGCTGCGTAAAAGGAGACAATTTTCATATAAAGAATTCCAACAATACCCAGAAACTGTTTTAGTCCAAGAGGCATCAGTTTACTTACAAGTTGTGTTTTTTCAATGAAAATCAACGAATCAACAAGGATATAGTAGGCGTACATTTATGTAAAAGTTGTTTAAGTAATTGGTATGTGTAACAAGCTCTCGAGTATATGACGCTCAAAGGTATTGGTCCTTACTCCTGAACGTAAAAACAAAATCGTGGCATATAAGATTTTACTGTACATTTCATTGTAATATTTAATACAAAATTGTCAAATAGTTATTTCAAACTTTATTTTTACTTTTTTATGTTAACCTGTCCAAATTAATTCAAGACTCCACGCAAATGAAGTTCCGGGTACAGCTATTTAATATCTGACAGAACTCAAGCCTCGAACATTACGAATTGCATAATTTATGTAGTGGCGCTAAAACCACTGACATAACTGTGCCAGTTTACTTCGTTCTAAAGATTATCTCTGCGAACTCTCGCCTGTGAATATTCAGAAACTGTTGGTCATCCGTCTCCGTTGCACTGTGGCCGTGGACTTCAGCCTCATCTCTTTGCGGTTTCGCACAAGCTGACCTCTGGGCCTAGGCAAACATGTTTGCAAGTGAACACTGCATGCGTTCAGCACGTCCTTTGTTTCCAGCACTTCGTTTCTAACCGTCACTTGTTTCTTTCGTAGGGGGTTCTGTGGAGGACCATAAAGGATAAGTTCTACAAAGTGTGTGTGAAGTGAAAGGATCTCTCAAGCATAGAAAAACGAATATGTATTTTTCATAGAAGTGAGTTATAAAGAAAACGGTGATTCTTGATAACCAACCCTGTGCATTTCACACTTATTCATTCATAACGTTTGTGATTTACTTCAAACTAGCAAACGTAATTTTGATAAGAACAAACGTGTGTAAAATATACATTTTTGAAAGATTTTTCGTAAATGTTATTTTCATAAATATTTTCCCAATTCACTTTAAAACACTAAAATATTATTTCACTTTCCTGCAAGATTTCAGGCATTCACAACGTAAAGAATATTTCTGTTCATTCGGGAAGAGAACGGGCTTGGTCAACTTTTGTGCGGTGCAGTATACTCACGTAACGTATCAGTTGCTTTAACTACAAAAAAGAATTCAAAACTTAAACATGGTGCAAACGTCCTTCATGTAACGTGTCGAGAAGTCTCACAACAAATAATACCAAAAAAGAACACATTAACACTCATCTATTAGTTACCTGGCATTGCTCGGGATTTGCGTACCTTCTTCTCACCAACTTCTACTTCTCACCAACACTAAAAAATGGACTTTTGTCACGTGTTTAGATGAAAAATACAAAAATTCCAATCAATTTTACATTTTTGAAGATATATATTCATCATATGTTAAATGACTTAATACTTAGTTCTCTTCACTTGCCTCGTATTTTGATTTTAATAACGGTTAAATTAGTTTAGTTCACAACTCCAAATTGTAATTCGTAATATTACGGTGAAAGTGATATTTTAGTTTGCAAATAGGAGAAATAAAATAATTTTACCATGTGTGTCATACACTATTTTTAGGTAGCCTTACTGATTTTCCTTTCATTTCAATTGAATTATACAAATCACTTAAGTGTGTTCTATGTTACGTAAACTCAGTAGTACCAGATGCGATCAGACAATATTTGTTTTCTTGGTTGCATTCGCAGTTGTATCTGAACATTTGAACATCGACACACTTTTAGAACTAGTGCTAAAAATTGAATTCTTAGTACGATTTGCATGCCATAAAATTCACCCCTCTTACGAATAGCTGTCTAGAATCAGTTTTGTACCATAAATTGTGAGATGGGACCGACTACAAAAGATATCGAAAAATCCCCACCAAAATTTCGACAACTCCATCTTTAAAAAGCAAATCAGTAAGACCTGATTAAAATAGTAATCCACGCGACCATTGAACGTACAAGAAATCGAAACACCGGTAAAAAAAATATCATGATGAAATAGATGTAAAAATGTGGTGTATCTACGAGAGCGGGTGAACAACAACCAGATCAGGTGAGAGCGTAGGCTTCCGCGGCCGGAGTCAGTATTTACTAGGCTGTCCGGGTGACGCCGCGACCATGGCGGAGGTGCCGACGTTTCGGTCGCCATTCTGCGACCTTATGAGGAATTACGTCGTGAGGAAGGTCGCAGAATGGCGACCGAAACGTCGACACCTTCGCCATGGACGCGGCGTCACCCGGACAGCCTAGTAAATACAACCAGATTAGTCTCAACGCCGCAAGTATTTATTTTAATGTACTATAGTACTTATTTAAAATATGAAATATAATAAAAATATTAAATTATATTAATATATAAAATTAAATCTTTAAAAGGTACTTTCAACAAGGTTAAAAAAATATGTATTTAATTTGTAAGATTACGTTTACAAGTAAAATTAAATCTCACTGAAATTGCAAATCAGATGATTAGGTATTGCGCAATCCGTTCCAGAAATAGATGAGGTAGAGGGAAGATAGATGGCACCAGTGCGCAATCGCCACTTTGATCCAGCTCCCGGATTTCCGCGCGCACCGCATCGAGCGCGTAAAATATACGTTCCGCGTGCTCGGTCGCACGCGGCGTCGTGCGCTCACGTGCGTGCCAGCACCGGCACATCCGCACGAGGATTGGAAACGCCCAGACGCGTGAGTTGGCGTGTCGATGAGTAGCCGGAAGCGGCGGACGACGAAAATTGTCATTACTTCACACTCAAGATCTGCGCAGTTGCTTACCGGGAATAAAGAAGCGTTTTTACTTTCTCGTATACGTACGTATACGACGCCCTGATAACGAACTAGTGGTGCTACGGAATGGCACAGACTTTCCCAAATTAGTTTCCTATTTCCTTTGGTCTCGTCTAGCTATTCGAACTTGCCACATATTCTTGCGAAGTGCCATCTCTCGCCGTCCATTTGTTTTCTTAGTTTTTTGGTTTCCTAATTGTAGAACATAAATATTATTTTAAGACTATTAAAAACAGTAAAATCTCATCATAAATGTAAATTGTCTTTGAAAAAGAACAGTACGAAGAACAAAACGAAGGAAAAACCTCTATATTCAATTTTGTGGTTCTATGAAGACACGGAAAAAATGCGGATTTTTGCAATTTTTGAAAATTCAGAGATAACCTGATAATCTGGCCGATGCCACTTTTTTAAATGTGTACTTTACTCTATCATTAAAAGAAATTTAAAGAAAAACATTTAAGCCGTTTTTGTCGGTAAGAGGCAGGTTTCTAATATATTCCACCAGAAGCCATGCGGTATAACCACGGAGTACGCATAAGGAGGTGGCCGTGTGACAGATCCCTACGAAAGTTGATGCATCTTCGTGATTTTTCATGGAGAAGAATTGTATGCTGTAATTTTGTTGTAACTCCACTCTATGGTTCTGCAGCACAAGACGGCGCTTCAGTTAAATGCAATTTCTAATCCACCTGGACGTTATTGTTGCTGGGCGTTGCCATGTGACCCGGTGCGCGGTCGAGGAAGCCAAGAGGAGTCACCAGCGCAGGATGGAGAGAGGAGAGAGGGAAGGAAAGAGAAAGGGGGAAAGAGTGAAAGAGTGAAAGAGAAGGAAAAAAGGAAGCGAGAGGACAAGTGGAAAATATAGAGAGGGCAGAGAGAGAGAAAAAGAGAGAATAAGGAGAGGGAATGAGAAAGGGAAAGGAGAAGAAAGAAACAAAAATAAAGGGAAAAAGAGAGAGTGAAAAGGAGAAAGCCTAAAAAGGGAGAAGGGCAAAAGATACAGAAGGGGGAAAGAGAGAGAGAAGGGGAAATGATAGTGGGTGAAACGAGATGGGGAAGGGAGAAAGCGGAAAAACACGTGGGAAAAGAGAGAGTAAGGGCAGAGAGGGGAAATACAGAAATGGAAAAGGAGAGGGAGAGAAAAAGAGAGGAAGGGAAAAAGAGTGACCTGGAAAGAGAGAAAGGGGAAAAAAGAGGGAGGGAAGAGAGAGAGAGTCGAATAACGTCTGCCGGGTTCTCGAAGTATTTTATAAGCGTACGGTGTCTGTGTTTGTAAATATCAGTTGCAATGATTACCGCTACAAACCTATGGAGTATTAACTTGTAAAAAAGTATTTAAAAAATAATTGTTGAGTGACACTTTTGGGTCATACTCGTATATTCATGTATTGCAGGTGGGTAACTAACTCTTCAACTGGACATGGTTGGTTCGTGTGAAGGAAAGATACTGGCGGTGGCTTCTATTTATGGTTGGTTCGCTTCCTTCCTTTGGCTAAATTTAACACCCATTCAGGTCATCGATCTGAGCACCACAAAAGGACATTCGCTCTCTTCCGCGGCACACACACATTCAATCTCCACCCAGTGGTGTGATGTAGAGCTTCGGAGGAAACTGTCAGATTACAACTATTAAGAAAATCTGGTCTGACTGGTTGAGTGAGTAGTACCTATCTACACGAAATAGAACTGCTCATTAAGTAGTCATGATTGCGAAACCATGTGCACCACTAGTTAAGCAATCTTAGAGAGGTTGTTGCTCCGTTATGAAAATTAGCTTTCAATAATTATTAAAAAATCTCAATTTCTTCTTTTCCTAAATTAACTATATATAATTATTATTTCAACTTTTCTAGCTGTCGTTTCGAACCTTTCGGGGGATATAGTATTTGGAAACGCAGTGTATTATCAGCAATTATGATGTCCCGATACTTTTTCTATTCTTATCAGAATATTCCAAAACTCGCAGTGAATTGAGAAATCTGCTATATCTAGTTTGAGTCTACAGGTGAATGTTTCTTAAAAATTCACCACTCATTAGTGTCACGATTAGATAACGGAATCCTCTAACCGTATGTTATTGTCACTCGTATAAAGAGTTGGAAGAAAAACATCATTTTATCGCGTCTTTTACGAGTCGTAGTCGTTTGCAAGTCGTTAACGTGATGTGTACATTACAATCTGATGGAAAAATACAATGCGAATGCGATTATTATCGAAAGGGTACTGTTTTGTTGCGGAAGATTATTTTATGGTTGTTTTGCATGGACGGAATTTTACTAGGAGTTGCATTTCCTCTCGTTTTAAAGACGGTACGAAACTTTCCTTAAGTATTCAGCTGGTTAGAATTTTGTAGAAAACAACCAGTAATAACTTAGCTTCATAAATCATCCACACTTCATTGGATGAAGGGTAATGAGTTTGCAAAAACCTCTGCAAATACAATCTATTATCAACAGGTATTAATCCCTTTCATATTTAATTTTCAAAGAATTTCGTATTTCATGGTAAAAATTAAATCACTCCAAAGGAATTCATAAATAGTGCTCTTAAAATTTGTCTGATATTTCTTGGCATTTGATGAAATATTATTTTTTTACTGAAACTGTACAGTTATCATTCTTTCTTATTTACTAGACGTATTGTTCGATAATAACCATCCAAGAGACTGCTAAAAAGAACATAAAATATTGAAGAATGACACAAAAATTGAAATATTGTGACACGGATAATTGACTTTAGATTAATTTTGGTTTTGCAAAATCCATTCTGATTCTCGCCTTAAATGATTCGAAAGTATTTTTCTCTATTCTGCTCAGCAGAGTATTGAGGAATATTTTGAATGTAAGTGGCACAAGGGATGCGCCGATTAGTTATCAACCTTTTTTTTTGAAATCTTTTGTATTGGTTCCTTTAAAGCCACTTCCCATTCTTTATTATTTTATGATCTTTTCAAATAATCAAAGATGAAATTTAGGTCTTTCACAATATTTTATCGAATCCATAATAAGCTCATCATCGAACTTTCTTTACTAGCTTTATTAGATTTTGGTTTTGAAATTATTTCTCTAATTTATTCAACAAAGTGTTATATCTTTTAGGAATTCATTATTTTTTAGAAATCCTTCATTTTGGTTTGATACAATGCCAGAACATTTTTTATCATAGTGCTTTACCAATATTTCAGGTTTTCAGAATTGTCGAAGAGATCTATCACTTTAATCTCGTAAAAAGAGACACTAGAGTCAAACTTTTCGCTTATCACCCCAGCATTAATAATTTATGTTATGTTCAGGAGAAATCAATTGAAATTTGCGTAGCCCAAAATTAAATTCCCCCATCTTCAAGGAATTAATAATATCAATTCCAAGAAACTACAATGTACATTACCTCTGTAAAACATGATGGTAATAAAATATTATTATTATTATTATTATTATTATTATTATTATTATTATTATTATTGTAGCATCAATGTTAAGCTTTTTGGGTTCTTGTTAACGAAATACATTAAATTCAATTCAAGATTTAACAGAGAAGGATTAGTCTCATTCCATTTTCGTTTCTTCTTTGAGGTGTCGAATTCTCTACTAAAGCTATTAGTAGCTCTCTACCAATTTTGGTTTGAAATCACCTAGAGAACTTTGAAACTTATTTGAGAATGGGGATTCTCTATCAATCCTCAGTAGAACAGTGCTTTTCTGTAGTTCCTATAACGGTTGTAACATCACTGAGTGTATATTGTTGGCTCTAAGTAACGGTTAAATAACCCCAAGCAGTTGACACCCAATCGAGTTCTGTCAGCATCAACTGTCCGTCATCGGTACTGAACACCGGCGGTGAAGTTGCTCGGCTATGCAGTGGTTTTGGTGGAGGTACAGTCCTGAAGCAAAATTGAAGTGCATATGCAGAGGATTTTTTAGTCTATTCACCTGTAGAAATATCACATTTATATCATATTTACACTTCTTACAATTTAAATATTTCAACCTCAGAAGGTACCATTACTATCATTATTTATTATTTATTATAATTACTTATTATTTATTTATTATTTATTTATTATTTATTTATTATTAATTATTATTATTATTTAGTTGGGTACTGTTTTTCTTAAATGCTGTAAGGCAATAAGACCGAAAATAAATCTTTGAAATAAAAACTAAGTACTGTCCTAAAGTATCATATTAACACAAATGTGAATGATAAATGCGATGATTAAGGATCATTAATTCGCATTATCAGGTATATTAGCTTCTGTATGTTTTAATCCCTCCTGAGATTGTCGTATAATCTAAATATATTGACACATAATTCCGAGGAATAGGTATATTTCGTAGATGAATCATAAGAAATACCTTAATGATATTCGTTTATTTAATATACCTAAAATGCTAGATTTGTGGAAAACCATTATCTGCTAAGATTCATTGCCATGACATTACACTGCCACGCATAAGTAATGAGAATTCTTAACATTAATTTTTATGGCGTTTTATCAATTTACTTTCCGTATTTCATATCGTGAAATTATAAAAATAAATTTGAAGAATTATTGAGAGGGTACATGAAAACTACCAAAATACACTAAAATATACGCAATTGTATACCATATTGCTCGAACAAGAATCGGATCAAGGCATCGGATGTAAACGTCATGGTAATGACCCTGAGGATTCCACAGCCAAGAACAGTGTATTCATAACAAACAGAATTTGTCAAACTAGTTTTCCCGGAAAATTACTACGATCTTGCGCTTCACAAACGAGGTAAATTCCTAACCCTACGACCACTCAGTTCTCACATACATTTTCCCTCCTTGAGTTGCGTGAGCATATCAAAAGCGGAAAACCCTAGTTAAGAAACCACACGCGGTTCATTTATTCGTAAATTCCCCCGTGTGACGTCAGTTTCATTGAAACTGGACACGCTGAAGCAGCGCTGCAGCAATCGAAGAGCGGAACAAACGACGTGCGTAGATATCGAGTAGCGCCTACGCACCGACGCGGTTGCACGATGGGTCAGTGCGCAGACGGACGTGTTACGTCGTCCGGCACTGTCCGTAACGCGACCGGGCGAGCATTGGCCGCGCGGTGGGGCGCGGTGCGGAAGGGCGAATGGCATGTTGACGGAAACGAATGAGAAGGTCGCTCACGTCATGTAGCTCTCTGCCTGCGGATGCACACGTTCGCTCTAGGATGGAAGTACGGACGACAGGAAGGAAGGAGTTGTTCGTAAGTACAAGTAAATTTATCTCTCGATGGTTTCGCTTCCTGTTTGGAAGACCTCTTCACTGAATTACTCTTCGGAGTCCCTTGCCTTTTATATATATTTTTTTAGTCGGGAAACACAAGACGTTACACGATAACCCCGTGTCACCGAGTCGCAGGCACACGTTTGACAATCTCACGCGAAGAGTAGAGTACGCTTGATATATCTGTGCATTCGGCGACCGTTAAATTGCGAGCCAATCGTAATTTCATGAGCGTATATGCGATAACATGATATGCGTGTTAAATTGCGTTGGCTCGCTATTTTTACTTCGTTTTTTTGAAACCGGCTGATGACATTAGATCATTGTTACACTTCCTCCCTTATAAAATGAATCTTTTTAACAGTGGTAAGCACATTTCTGAGGCCACAAGCCCCGTTGAGAAGGGCGTTCGCGAATTAATTAAAAAATATTCATTTTATAAGGAAGGATATCTAACAATGGCCTAATGTCATCGGCCACTATAGAAAAAAATCGAAGTAAACTGTTGCTGAGTGCACACATATTTCGTGCGAACTCTGTAAGTAAATATTCGAAAGGAATATTCCGGCCGAGATAGCCCAAGGTGATGTATCTGTGGCCACTGCAGTGGCTACGGCAGGATTGCTCAACTGCAAGATTTCGGGCCGAACTGTCTGCGGGCAGCCGTGTTCCTTCAGCCTTTCACTACCCATTCCTGTACCCTTCCCCCCCCCTCTATCAGCAACTAGAACCTCCCTCCCCTCGCCCGCCCTTGGGCTGATGGGACAAACCGTGCTATTCTAGTCGAATAGTAGAAAGTAAAGGAAAATTTCGGTGTAGTTTTGTTATTTGTTTTCAATAGTGTTTTGGAGTCGATGAACATGAATATCAGGTATGCCGACAAAAAGTTTGCCCGGAAACACGTCTTTTATCCAGAAGATTTGTAAAAATCACGACATTTTGTTGTTTGTTCAAATGTTATCTATCTATCTATCTATCTATCTATCTATATATATATATATATATATATATATATATATATGTGTGTGCGTGTGCGTGTGTGTGTGTGTGGGGGGGGTATTTGCACGCGAATAGGCCGACTTGAACCACGCATGCATGCACCCTGCGATTACCGGGGCTCAGTATCATTATCGCAGTGGCAGGTGCATGTATCTATTACCACCAGCGTTTAGCTGAGTCCGATTTTTATTCCCCAGGGTTGTTAGCCCTGGGGGTATGGAAGATGCAATGATGATGATCATTAGGGGTGAAAGGACAACACACTGATAGTGACTATAATTCGCGAATGTTTTTGTATTTCACTTTAAAATTCAAAATTCATAGACGTGCGCAGAGGGATCCAGACGGTCCTGCACCACCCTCGAAAATGTTCAAGGAGGCCACGTAGCGTTACATCATATAACATTTTATTTCCTGAAATAAGTTTCATTCCTATTTTCTCCTTTTATAACCTGACAATTTGTGAAATTTTTATACGACAGTTGGCGAAGAGACTCTCCAAGGCAACTGGCAACAGGTAATAATCTATCTGTCTCTCTCTCTCTCTCTCTATATATATATATATATATATATATATATATATATATATATATATATATATATATATACTGTTTCTATTCATAAATAAAAGGGAATGTGCATATGTGTGTCGCACATAGTCGCAAACACTACTCGACCCATTTCGCTGAATTTTTACACTTTGTTATTAGTAGTAATGGAAGTGTTTAAATAGTGGTTTAAATTAAATAGGACATGTGGGGTGTTGTTGACGAAGATTTATTCCTTTATGACGACTCGAGCATCATTGAACTCCACACAACACGCCTCACAGTCAAGGATAAAGCACGTCAAGTATTCTACCCTAGCGATTGTGAAATATCAGCCGGAATTATTGCCTGAATCTCGGATAAGTAAATCAAATTTCTCCAAGACAGTATCGTAACAAACACATGCCCAAATTTGAGAGGAGATGTTTTAACAATAGGATACTTGACAACCATGTCCAAACCAGGCCATAGAACAAACCCATACTTACGAGAAAGTCTTTCATCTATTATAATTTTTGCACAGCATAGCGTAAAACGTGATTAACAATCACGTGACCAACATAATATATGTAATACACTGCAGTAGCGAAGCATTGCCGGGTGCACATAGTTGCCTCCCTTATTGTATTAGGCTGCTCACGTCTAAAATGTTCAAATGAGATTTGTGATCTTGCACGATCTGCTTATTATGCTTTCATCAAGTCTCATTGAGTCCGTCGTTTACCACTCGTCGAAGTTCGTATGTATTGCTGGAAACAGGTTTGTACGGGAATAACGTACAAACTAGTCGAACAGGTATACACGCGGATTCATGCCTGCTCCAGAAGACATCATTATTAGTTCTCAAAACCCTCAATGCTATTCTACCTCTAAGACAGGGATTTCCCAAAAAGCTTGAAAGTATTGTTCTTATTCATTGATGTATTTTGCGGAATCTGAGAAATGCGTGTCTTGGTATATATTTTGGGACTACAATGTACATATCGTATTTATTTCTCAATGTGTATCAAATTTATTTATTTTCTTGACATTACATTTCAAAACACACAACTACTTTCGCCGTATCATCACTTTTGCGAGAAACTATTTTTCTGCTTTGGAAGTGTGGCTTTTTTAGATATTAGAACTGTTGTCACTTATGTCTTTGTCAATATTTACATCAGTTATCATTTTTACGTCAATTTGATATTCAATCATTAATAAACTAAAAATAAATACCACATATGTATCAATATTTATCAATGAAATCTTCTCCAAGTTCACGGATACATCAACAGAAAAAGAACGAGGCGATAAACCGAATCGCACGAAACTTAGAAGCGTCCCAAATGCATAGGAAATGAGCTACCATTTAAATTCCGATAATTTAGAGGAGGTCTTATGTTTCCAAGCAAGAAATTTTAATGTAGCGCTATTAAATTGCATTGCAATAACTTCATGAGCGAAACTGAAAACTAGACAGTTCACGGCAAACAACAGAAAGTAACCGACGAAGTGGGTCAAGATCCGCTTGCACCAGTCGTTGCCATCCTTGTCGCAATGAGTAAAGTGGAATTGCTGCTCCTTCGCGAACAGCCTTTCTCATGCAAGTGGTCAAAAATGTTTCAACCGTTACAGATTTTGCAAATTCAGCAATTCAAATGAAAAATCAAACCTTTTGTTTAAAAGACTATCGAGTCTAGTAAAAAGTTAAAGAATAATTTCGGAAATATCTTAGGAGATTGAAGTAAAATGCTTCCCAAAAATTAAAAAGGTTAATTTCATATTCGAAGGACGTTAGGTCAGACTAGTTCTAACGGGGAATATTTATTTTCGGTTTAAATATCTGTATTCGTTTGATGCTTTTGTTTATATGGGTACGGACAGACTTTTGTAACTAGAGGTACTACAAAATTTGCAGATATATTGTTGTACTAAATAGGTCCCATTTTTTTGGGATTGGACCTCTTTGTTAATGCTCACACCCTTCGCAGCTTTCATCTGTCGGCACCAGACTCACGCGTGATAATTATTGCATTCCTCAGGACAATTTCCCCTAAAAAGCACCCTCGATGTATTGATTTTTCTGGGCACGTCAACTGCTTATTGCTCTGGGCACGTCATTAGTCCCGTTAGCGTAGTGAATGTTTTGTATGCCTCGATATGACAGTGTTCCTAACCCACTGGATAGTCAGATTTATTGTGAGAGAGTGAGAATGCATTAATGAGTGCAATGTGGAAAGATTTAAAAGTTAAATAACTTCGTTTACATTGTTGATATGGCTATGAAAAGTCTTAAAGATCATTGAGAGAGATATAATGTTGCAAGTATAATAATTTCGACACACTTCAAACACAAAATAGGCCACGTAGTATAAATTGAAGATATCAAGTTTTCTTCTTCTTCTTCTTCTTCTTATTATTATTATTATTATTATTATTATTATTATTATTATTGTTATTATTAAGTAATCTGGCACGTTTTCCAGTATGACCAGGCCATGGCTGCCACCCGTCCCACCCCAGACCAGGCTGCTGGCCATGAGCTCGGGAGGCCTGCGGTAAGCAGGTCGCAACCCCTTGCGCCATCTATTTGACATTCTGTACCCGACAGAAGCTTTCACATTATCATTCAGCTACATGAACTGGGATATGACAATCAAAAGCGACAGTTTAATAGTTGCCCCATCTGGAAATCGAATCCGGAATTGCGGCTTGGAAAGCTAGCTCTTTAGCCAAGAGCCGGGGGCAATACGCGGGGACAATTATTCTTATTGTTTTATTATTATTATTATTATTATTATTATTATTATTATTATTATACACTTCCGTATCATGTTTACAAGTGATAAAATGGCTCATGACCCAGACGTTTCGAGCAAGAGGATTTAATAACGTAGATTAAGGGGTGAGGGTTCGAATTTCAACGTTTGCCAAAAGGAAACTATGTAAAGTTTTAAAATTATTCTCTTTACTTTCTATTCTTGTCTTGTACTTTTGGCGATAAAAATGGTTGACTGTTTTCCATCATTCCACTCACTCATCTACATTCTCACAACCAGATCAAAACGGACGCTTAAAATCTCTTATACCTTCTTTATATATTCTACTATACTTTGTACGACCCACTGAGATTGCTCTGAAAATTTTAAGTAAATATTTTTAATTAGAAGCAAATTCTCGATTTTATTCATACGAAAAGTTAGCAATTGCTTTACTGACGAGCATTTACTCACAAATAGAAACATTTCTCGAGATATGAGCGGTTGCTTACGTTGTTTATTCGTACTGTTTGTAGTAATTGCTTTTGAAACTCGAAAACTAATAATGGCTCAGGGTAGCTACTGATGTCGCGGTTAGTTGGCAGGATTTTCGGCACTAGATATATAGCTAGGTCGAGTTCTGTTGCTGTATGAAGGAGAATTCTAGCGGTCGGCTGCTCTGATAGGTAGTTTTCCGTGTGTGTGTTTTTTTTTCATCAATACCCGGTTAATGCCGGAGCAGTATCCTAACAAACGGACCGCCCGCTATCTTTCCGTCCTCTTCCTTGTCTTATCTTACTACTTACTACAAATCTTACTACTTCTTACAAATCACTTAGTACTTTTTACTTATTACAAATTTGTATATTTATCAACTTTAGAAACTAATGTTAAACAAAGCTAACCTTGGACTGGGACCGACATTACTTTCAACAGGTCAACGCTTTCATTCACACAGCACATATTGTGAAGTTATGGTTGTTATGTAATGTACCAAAGCGCCTTGAAACTCTGCCACAATTACTCAATCTCAGTCTTATTGAATACTTTTGGTGGGAATTGGAGAAACATGTGCAGAAGCTTAAAGTTTCGAATAAAATTAGTAGTGCTACATAATGGAACAGACTCTTCCCATAGTTTTCTATTTTCTTTTGTCTGGGCCAGGTATTCGGATTTGCAAATATTCTTACCAGCTGCCATCCCTCGTCGCCCAAACTACATTTTTTTGAAATTTTCTAAATTTTTCGATTTTCTAATTTTATAACGGAAATAATATTTTAAGAATAATAAAAAAAGAGTTAATCTTCGTCGTAAATGGTGATTTTCATTAAAAAAATTTGAGCCGTTTTAAAGAAAATGGCGTTTAAGCGCTACTGTAAATTCGAAATATGAAGCTCTTTTTCATAAAAGTTTTGGAGTTTTCGAAAAGATTCCTTAAAAGTCATTTAAAGCACTTTAAATCACAAATGCAATAGAGTTTACAAATTCCTGAAAATACGCGTATTAACGGCGTGAGTGACACATTACATTTCTGTAATTTTTTAAAAAAACATAAAAGTACGGCGAAATGAACTGTACGTAATATTAAGAAGTGCAATTAGCACAATCCATTTGAAAAGTGTGAAAGAAGAATTTGAAACCGTTCCATTTTTTCAATAAATAACGTTTCAACGTTTCTGAAAATTCGTAATTTTTGAGCTAGGTTGTACAGAAAACTGTTGAATTTTCGTGAAACTTGATGACAATATGTAAAGTACATGTACTCATAAATATAATGATGTGAGCAAATCGCCGCTAATATAAATAATAACGAAGTGATAAATCAAAAAAATTACGTTTTTGTAAATTTTGAAAAAACAAAAGAATAGAGCAATATGGCGTTTATGTCATCTCATAGAGTACATCCCTACCAAAAGTTTAAAGAAAAAACTGGTAATTATTTTTAAGAAAATTATGTTTTAGTAATTTTTTAAAATTGGTCGTATTGAAAACAATATTCCTCAAAAACTACTAAAAGTTTGAAAAAAAATACATGACGTAAATGAAGTAACTAATTATGGAGAATAAATTTCATTTGAAAGAAAAATCTCTCTCTACAATTTTGTAGTTATAGGAAGGCGCCGGAAAAAAATTCAGGCTTTTGTAATGATCGAAAATTCAAGGTAATCATTGAAAATCTTACCTACGTCATCTTTATAAGTGTATTTTACTCTATTCTTACAAGAAATTTAAAGAAACGCTTTGGAGCCATTTTTTGAGAAAATTTTGAAAATGTCCTTGAGGGGGTAATATAAAGTACCCCCAAAAATTAATGAATGTTTTTCAAAATCGCAGAGCTTTGACTCTGGCATTATCGAAAGGGGCTTATTCAATTTGGAAAAACTAAGATGCTTAGATTAGACACTACACCAGACATAATACACCAAACTGACGGACGGACGGACGGACGGACGGACGGACGGACGGACGGACGAACGTTTTGCGGTCAATTAATTTTTTGCATCACGAGTCCACAAAACATGAATTCTAGCTGCACCTCGTGTTAGAAGATTTTTTCGTAATTTAGCAACTGAATTAATCCACTTTTTCTTTACCAGGGCATGGCAATGATTTTTTTCTGCCGAAAATCCACCGTCTTTTCACGCAGCATTATATAACTTTTCCTACTACGTATATTACTCCGTATATGAATTCAAGACGTCCTTGCTGAAGAATGGAAGAAAATCGCGCCTGAAATTGCAAGGAAGCTTGTAAGATCAATGCCAGCAAGACTGGAGGTTGTTATTTGTGCTTGAAGTCACTCGTCAAAGTACTGAGTTATTATTTTTCGTTTTTCTCGAAGGCAAATTGCTAGTGTACGTTTATTTTTGTGGTGAATTGCATATACACTAGAAGAATTTTTTTTGTTGGCGAATAGGCCGACTTGAACCACACGTGCATGCATTTTGCATTAACCGGGGCTCAGTAACATTATCTCAGTGGCAGGGGGCATATAACTTTATCTGGGGGGATCCCCATTTCGCTGGATCCGATTTTTATCCTCCAGGATTGTTAACCCTGGGGGTATGGTAGTTTATGATAGTGATGGGTGAAAGGTCGGCACGCACACACACACACACACACACACACACACACACACACACACACACAGCCATACACAAATACACCCATGCCCGAGGCAGAACTCGAAACCGCGATCTTCTGGTCCGAGACATTTACGGCACTACTGCTTTAGAGATCTCGGCCATCTCATCGGTTAGGAAACGTTTTATTTATTATTTATTCACTTATTTCACGATATTTTTGTAATTAATACCTGTATTTATTTTGTACCTCACAATTCAACAATAAATATTTTTTTCTATGCCAGTTTGTATTTCATTACATAGTGTGCAGTCAATTTTGAGAGCCACTGTACATTTTGCTCTATTGGAATGACATATCGGGAAAGGCGAGATATGAAAAGATACACCTAGAAATCGTACAACTTTGATTTGTTTAAACGCCGTTGCCGCAAAAATGAACGGAACGAAGGTGTATAAGTTTTGTGTTTAATCCTGTTGGGCATGAGTGCGTGTGTTCGAGGTATTTCAGCTGGGCCAGAACCACTACCCATCAGAGCTGAGAGAAAAGCACTGGCAAAAATAATCGAAGCTGCCTCATGATGGTACCCACCACTGCTATTCCTTATACCACAGAGGCACTTTCTCAAAAACTCTTTACGAGTGCAAATGATGAGAAAGCCTTCAGTGAGAATATATCATTAATATTTTGCCAACACATTTTGTGTACGAAATTTCTACTTCGCACATTAATCTAAAACACTAAGTTGTGAACATTCATAAGATATTTAAATATTTGCCCAGTTTTAATTATACTCCTATTCTCTTTTTGCTGAGCGAAGCAAATTTACATTTAGAACTTGTTCTTCCTTCTACAAAAGTGATTTCGAGAGTTTGATTAAGCTACCTGTGATGGTATTAAGTGACAGACCGACACGCCCCTTATGGGACCGGTTACCCTTGTTCTCCTTGGAGATTGAGGAAAATTGAGGAAAAGACGAATCAGCAAGCGTCGCCACATAGCTGTGAGGCTGGTTTCCTTTGTAGAGCACAGAAATGTTATCTGCCCCGGTTCGGATTTCTTTCCTTTCAGATGATCGGACATTGCGGCTATTTCAGACAAGGGAATCCATCAGATTGTGCAGAATACAAAAAATTAATTTTACGTTTATTATATTTTAATTATGTATTTAAAATATTTTACAGTCGTATCATAAAAGACTCGTTGTGATGATTATCAATTTTTATTGTATTTGTTGGAGACGAAGGGAGAGAGAAGAAGAATTTAATGATCTAGATCTCTTCTAATGGTGTTGTTCAATCGGCACTTATTAAGGGTCGCTCACTCACCTGCCATCAAAGGAAATCTAAGGTTTTCATTGTTGTTTAATGTCCTGGATATTTGCTTTTTTCTTCACGGATTAGGGATCTGATTAGAAGTTTAAATGTCGTAAGATTTAATTTGACTATATATTAAGCCAAGGTTCATTTAGAAATAATATTTTGGTTTACAAGATCATTTAGAAGTTGAATTAAAAATGACTGAAATACAAAATACATTTTACTACTGCCCATTGTGAATAATAACAGCATTAATACTTGTATTAATTGTGTGTTCACTGATGAATTCAAACTTCGTATTGATTGTGTTTCATGTATATATGAAGTCGTTAATAACCTAGTTAGAAATGTGATTACTATAAATATAATATAGTTATTAGAAATAACAGTTAAATTATGACGTAAAAGTATATTACAAACTCAAATAAAAAGAGATTAGTGTATATGTTATTTGAGAGTAATTTATTTCAAATTCAGTATGACAGGAATCCATGTTTGCGAATTTCAGCGCTGAAAATGAGTATGTAGATCTTCTAGTTTGTGGAAGAGTACTGTCGTGTCCTTTCTTTTCTAGGAGGTCAAGTTTTCATAATACATTTCACCTCCCCTTTATTTCCATTATGAATAAGCGGATTCCGTGCACTGTAATTTCCGCGTAACTGTTCGGCACGTCGAGCGGTCGCCGTCAAGGTTGATTGGACTGCCCATTGAGGGAACGGAGAGTTGTAGACTTACAAGGAGGATGGAGGTGCAAAATTAAAGATACAATTATTGAAGAATAATAGCAACTATAGATAGAAGATAATAATCGATAATGAATAATTTATTTGAACAAGAATATTTCAAACCTCTTAACTAATTATTCAACTCTTTAACGCTTAAGAATTTTAATCATAAATGTAAATAAACAAAATGCCCAAAATGTTGCTTTCTTTTCTTTTTTCTCGCGAAAGGGAGTAGAAGGCGGTTTCTAAAATACCAAAGGTGGGATGGAAGTGAAACATTTCGTACCAAGAGCTATATCATGTCCCTAGGAACAATTCGTGCCTAGAGCAAAATTATGCCCCTAGATACACAATATCCACTACCTTGATTATATTACAAGAAAAACACATGCCACACACACACACACACACACGAGTAGCTAATAACGTACTTAGACAGAACCTGGACAAAATATATAAATTAAACATATTTATTATAAAAATTGTATTTTAACTTGTTAAAAATAACAGTAAATGTAATAAATATTATGTTTAAAATTTTTAAATTTAACACTGGGCGTGATATTGGGTGCTTCTGTAAAACCGATGTTACATTAGTTGCCGGCTGTGGTGGATCAGGGCTTCACCTGTTCACTCTGCGGTCGCTCTGGCCTGGTGATCCTAGGGTTCGAGTCCCGACGGTGGCAGGATTTTCGTCACCAGCTTGTTACAACTATCCACGAAGTTTATTTTTTTTTATCACTATCGCACAATTTACGCATCTCTCAACACACTGTTTTGGGCTCGGTTACCCAAATACAAAAAATAATTATTTCATGATTCCATGTGTCAACTACTATGGTCATTAGGCCGTTAGAGTAGAGCATGTTTCACTAGAGGTGATCTTTCCCCTCTGTACGGTGAGATCTAGAGTCGACCAACACCCCAACCTGCGAGGTTATTCTGGTATCTCCCTTCAGCGGGGCATCACCCCAGCCGAAACAAGCTCTAACTGTAAGCTGCCGACAGGTCTACCGACATATACGAACAAGGAAGAGGAAGAAAAGATCGTGTATTGGCCGTGGCCCGTTTGATAAAGTACTGCTCTAGCATTCGCTTGGTATTGATCGGAAACTACGTAAAACTACCGATAAATGCAGCTGGTCGCTAGATTTCTCCTCCAGGCACAAATTAAATCGACCTAGCTATGTAGCTAGTGTCGAAAATCCTGCCACCGTCGGGACTCGAACCCTAGGACTTCCCGGTCAGAGACACGGCAGTGACGCCAGTTGATGCCCTGGGCCAGAATATGAAAGAAAGAGATTCTCCATGTAGTAACGAAGCAGCGCAAGAGCCTGGATCACCAAAGGGGGCAGCTGGTTCGTGGAAGATGGCGGGAGTGAGAGTGTGCAATGGCAAAAAAAACGATGTTTTCCAACATGGATATTTTCGAGCAGAAATATCGATATTAAAAAATCATTTATTTTTTTTTTTTTGTTTTCAAGTTTTCTTCAGATCGATATATTTGACCAGAAACATCTATGCTTGCAAAAGAATTCTCATGATATAAATAAAATTTCCAGTATTTATTTTATTGCTCATAATCAGCTGACACAATTGCCGATCCCCAAGCGGCGCGATTCCGTTTGCTATTCGCAAATTTCTCCAGCGTTTGTACCTTTTTTTATTATTTTGTATGAGGTAATATCACTAATCACTAATTTGTACTTTGACTACATAGAACATAGAAAATAAGATGACTGTAAAATTTGAGGCAGAATATACTTTAAACTATTGTATGTATGTTCTTTGGTACAACAGCTCTTTCTTCGTAAAGAGCTTGCCTACCAGTAGCGTTCCGGCCTTGCGGCCATGAATTAAAGGGTACGTGTGGTTAGCACGTCGACATTCCTACGCAGTATTCTGTTCTTCTCAACCTACGAAGTGAGCTTTTTCATCATCTCACAGCAACAAATACGACAAGGAAAGCCCACAATTAATGTTTGCCCCGGCCAGGAGTCGAACCCGGGGTTGCTCCGTAGAAAGCGAGCTAAACACAAGCGAGGTTAACCAACTAGCCACCGAGAGCTACTTTAAACTATTGTTGACTAATATTAAATATACTTGAAACTAATTACATTACAAGTCAATATTAGACGAATAATATAATAGTACTTGACGTAATAGTGTATATAATAGTAATTGACGTTTCACAAGACCAAAACATTTTGCTTCGAAATGTTGCATCATATTTAAAACATCGATATTTTAAACATTGATGTTTTTTTGATGTTTTCAGCGACATCGAAAACCTTTTGGTGATGTATGGAAGTATGAATGTTTTGCTACAATTTGCCCAAAACTAGGGAGGTCCAGGGGGGGCAGGGGCGGGGTCTGTGGTGGTTGCCGCAGAAACAGTAAACGTGACACAGCCGCAGAGACCGTCATGTGACGAGTAAACGCAGGGCGGAGCACTCCACTCTCGCGGGAAGTTGCAGCGCCTGCCGCCGCGCGCCGTCTCGGCCACAAATAGACGCGTGCGGCTGCACGTTGCGTTTCTCTGCAAACCGTTGCTTGCGCATGGACGACGCAACCTCTGACCGTCGCGCGATAAGGCACGGCGCCCGCGCCGCCGCCGTTTCTCATTACTCTTTGTGTTTGTCGGATCAATGTTTCCACATGGCGGTCTTCTGTTTAGTGCGTCACGTGTTTAGCTTCTAGATCTCCGTTAATTAAAACCATGTTTTGTGTATGAAAATGTCCCATTTTATCTGAAATGGGGACGGTTTTCTGATGAAATTGTTTTCTCTAATACGTAGAATATAAAGTATTTTAAATTTTAGATTGTCATTTATATTAATAAAATCCTCTCTTCCCCTTTTAGATTGGCAGTTATATTTAAACGAGTATCAAAACAAATTGTAGAAAGTATGTTCACATGAATATATGATTAAATACTATTTACATTAATGATACTTTACTTCCTACCATATTAAAAACCAATTCTTTTGATAAAATAATTTTCTAATAAAAATAAATTCTACAATGGATTGTTCATTGAATATAAAAGTCAAGAAAATCGTAGTCCGAAATTTTCCTGTTCATATTTTTATCGATCAAATACCATAAATATTGTTGGTAATCTTATGTTGTCCATAGAATATTTAGTATATTGCATTTGAGTAAGTATGTATAATTTTGGAAGACTTACAGTGTAAGGTAAGATTTATAGAAGGACTATTTGAGAAATAATTTTGAACATTTGCGGTAAAGTTGTGAATAAAATCGTCAAGGACATTTCTGAAGAGAAATTACCACCAGATGTAATTAAAAATAGCTTTGTAGAGGTCTTATTGAGAAAGCTCTGTACTTCATAATTTCTATAACTTCGCATCTTCAAGAGATTTCTCACTCTCCTGAAATGTAACTCAAAAATCGTTAACGAATCTTGTGAATGAATTTCCAATATGTTGAATTTCTTTTCGTACCTTCCGACTAGTAGGACTAGTAGTACTTCCATCAGTTAGTAGTATTTCCACAATTTTAATTCAGTACGTAGTTCAATTTCATTGATTTTTAATTCCTAAACCGCAAAACCTTTGTTTCGTGAAAATTGATAATTTCTTGGGATATACACTCTATTCATATCAAATTTTCCCAGTGGATATATTTTTATGTTGCTGTGCCTAAATACATGATTTGTAAGAAATGAAGGAAAAATAACGTCAGCGGGGAAAAGGAACTGGGAGAAACCTACGCCATTTTCTCCCGCCTTGTGTTTCGCTCTTCGCAACGTCCTCCCTCCGTTGCCACGCCCCTGCGAGTCATATGCTTAAGCTGCCATCCTCCGTAACTGACGTCTGCCCCCAGTGGCAGCCCCAAGGCTGGCACTACCGCCGGATCTTGCGGTGGGTCTGTTTCCTCCTAACGACTCACTCGGCCATTGACGTTACTAACGTCGCGTTTGACACTCACTTGAAATATTTTCATTTAAAACAGATATTAAAAGTGTAATTAAAAATTTACTTTTGAAATGGGTTCTTGACTATTAATTCAAAATTGCTAAATAGATTTTTAATGGACTTAGTCAAATAATTTAATGAGATTCTAAAATAGTATTCAAACGTAAAGTGATGTTAAAAGCGAATATTTTAACATGGACGAACTGACATTTTAGACAAAGGGCTTCAGCCCCCACCAAAATCCAATGATACATATTCAAAAATATACTTTTTATACTTTTTCTACACTAACGAAAGTTATTTAATCTATCAATTGTCCAAATATTAACTATAAGTCAAGAAATAAAAATAATTTTATATTCAGCATATATTATTCTTTCATATTAAAAAACATCATGTTGGCTGATCAGTATACTTGTACCCACCTCCCCCTGCCAAGAAAAGTCCTGGGCGCGCCTCTAAATATTCCTCATCGTACACCACTGATCACTTACATTCTCACATACTTTAATTTGCTTATATCACAATGTACGTCAAAAAGAGCGCACTCCTTTCCTCTTTTATACATTTATTATGATTACTCGCCATGTCATTTTTTAAATCACTTCCGGCCAACCTCTCAACCTCAACAGTTCTTACCATGAACACTATTAAATCTGAAATGCATTAAGAGTATTAAGACTTGACTCATTTTTTTGAAGGTTAGATCAAATCTCCTCTTCGTAAGTGCGTACCGTTCAATAACGTTTTGAATAAATGGCTGCCATTCTAAACGTTTGCACGCTTAGTTCACGTTGAACAGTAATATTGACCAAAAACGGTAATATCCCTTGTAAAAGTTAATTTCTTAAATACGTTTTCGGTTTCAGAGGCGAAACATTTTGTTCTGCTATCGCGCTGGTTTTGGAAGCATCAAAACTAGAGGAAAATCACTTACAGAGATTGTATTCTCGTAGAAGTAACAGCACTTCCTGTGGGTTTAATAATTGTCTCTGAACAATAGTAACAACACTATAGTAATAATCGTCTGGAAACGGTACAATTTTCGTCTTTATGGAGTACACTCGTTCGGAATAAGGTGGCTTGTTGCGACTTTGTGGTCTTCATTGCTCCATCTGATAAAAGGTGGTTTTAGAGTATTGACAACTTAATCACATTCAGAAAACATTGTTCGCACGGGAAGGAAATTATCCGCAGCTAATCTCAGTACAATCGCGTTTCAAGTAACAAAAACAAACACCATAAGGAGCAATCTCACGTGAAGATTAAAGAGTGGTGATGAAAGAAACAGAAGCGCCAATGTAATATACTAGTAATGAATTTCCCAAAAAAATACTGTCCATTTTAAGATATAATTTATTTGTTATCATTTCTTAAATAATAGCATAACGTTTTCTTTTCGTTCCAATTTTGTAAAATGACTGCAAATTAATAAATTAAATTTAGTATCTTAGCTGTTGTAGTGAATACCCCAAAAGTTGCTTAGAACGCCCCAAAAGAAGCTGTTGCTGAGCACATATTACTATAATATTATTATCAGGCATATGGAGAGGAATGCAATTAAAGCTCTGCATGGCCTTATATGGAATAGTGTTTTAAGGCAAGACACAAAATGACACATATTCTACAGTATCGTGGAAAGTATTATATTATATGGAGCAGAAATGTGGCCGTTAACAAAACGCCGTAGAGACAGAATACGGTCGGTAGAGCTCGACTTTATGAGGAGATCTTTGCAGATAACAAGACTGGATAAAATAAGAAACGAAGTGATGTGGGAAAGAGCTGGGGTTCAAACAACCATAACCAGAAGACTAGAAAATAAAGCTCTTCAATGGTATGGACATGTCCAGAGGATGCGAAATGTGAGATGGCCAAAACAAATTGTAAATTGGATACCTAAAAGAAGACGTAGAAGAGGTAGACCTGGTTTAACCTGGAACATATATACATGAAGTAATGGAGGAGAAAGGATTGGAAGAGGGTCAATGGGAGGTCCGAGAATTATCGAAAGGGGGTCGAAAACGGCAAACTCTAAGGGGTAGAAACCGTCGAAGAAGAAGATTATTATCAGTTAGTATAACATCGAGGTTATGCTGCAATGTGTGGTGCTTTGTACGTAGCTCCGAGATGAAGTCTCTAAATCCTGTGTAGCGGAGGGAGCCGTCACTTATACTCGTAAGTTCAGGCGGTGGAGGTTTTTCATCTCTTGTCCGCATGAGAATTCTGCAAGAAAACGGCAACGTTGGCCACCTGTTTCCGAACTTTCTTCCTATTAAGTCCAGTCGGAAACCGGAGTATTACTTTCAGGCCAAGACATTTTTAGATAGCACCTTGAAAAGAAGATGATGATGATGGTGGTGATGATGAAACTGTTAATACTACGTAACTGACAATGGATGAGTCATTTATGGAAAATGTGAAAATGCTCCAGACCTCCAGTCGATGCAAAGAGGAACCTAGATGTCGATGCAACTTTAAATAACAAAAAAAATACGAGAGAGAGAGGGGGGACAGAGAGAAAAAGAGAGAGAGAGTGGGAGAGAGGGGGAAGAGAGAGAGAGAGAGTGAGAGAGAGAGGGAAGAGAGAGTGAGAGAGAGAGGGAAGAGAGAGAGAGTGAGAGAGAGAGAGAGAGAGAGAGAGAGAGAGAGAGAGAGAGAGAGAGAGAAAACACTTCTCGGCTTCAGGCAAAGTGGTTATAGCAACTGCGGGCGCCCAGATGGCATTCGTCGCCGGCGCACCCGCGCCAAAAGTGCGAAGGCTGGAGGGGCGGGCAAGAAGGTCGTGCGGAAGCGCAAAGGAACCGCGGTGCGAGGGCGCGGGGGCGGGCGGTGCGGAGGACGTCGCCCTGGCGGATTTCCTCCTCAGCTGCGCTGCGCACCCAGTAGACTAACCAGGAGGAAGCGTACTGTGTGTACACACTCCGTTTACCTCTTTCCCGCCTTTTCGCTTGATGGGCAAAGCTGAAAAGGAAAATGCGCTTGAAATGTGAATCAACTGGCGAATTTAATATTGAGGCACAACAGGTTGTCAGGTCTGAGCAAAGTCACTGTCATTACGAATTGTATTTACTTTATTTATTTGTTTGTTTATTTATTGATTGATTGATTGTTGTAACTACATCCAATCATTATTTTCATCAAGTTAGAAAATTTGTATTAGTGGTGTCATGACGTAAGCGGAATCATGCCTTTGAACCTCCTCCTTATACGCGCAATATGTGACTGGAATATGACGGTAATATCTTAACTGGAGTTCGTGAATAAAATATATGGATCCGCGGAGTCAAGAAAGTTCGTTAAGTTGTATATAGAATGGACAATACAGAAATATTTACCAAAAATATTCGTTTTAATGTTAAATAAAAGTTGAAATCTTTAATAAAGTCCAAATAAATCAATTCGGGTAACTTACATGAAGCTCCAATGTCTTTTTCAAAATTTTCTCAAAGTTTGTTTGTTTTTTTAATTTTCTCGTACAGAGCTTAAAAATGGCGTATGTCCTTTTTTGATGGATTCCCGAACTTTTCAAAAATTACAAAATTTTAAAGTTGTTTGCATGTCTTCCTTCAACAACCATATTGAACACAGATATATTAATGAACTATATTTTAATGAAATATGTTCTTCAAAATTAAATCTTCAAATAAGTTGGTGTACATTTTTTTTAAAGTAGGAGTCGTTTTCGCGTAATTTTGCGTAAAATAGTGTTTATTTTAAAACTACGAATTTCTCAAAAACAGCCACAATTTTTTAAAAATAAATAGAACTAAATGCACTGAATGACACAAACATTATTTTGATGTAATCTTTTAATTTTTCAAAAATTACATAAACGTGTCTTCAAGGAGAATTACGAGTATATCATCACGTACCAATAAAACAAAAGCGCGGAAGTATGTGCTGTTGTAACACAACTAGTTTTGTTTATTTCCATTTTCTTCTTATTTGTTGTTGAATGATATTCTTGTTAATGACTCTTTTATTGAGATACCTTCAACCAACAGGATTACTAAATTCAACGAATAAATAAATAATTCTGAGGTAAATCATCAAAGCTTATTTTAAAAACCACGAGAATGAAAAGAGCATTCGCATCTTCTATTTTCTTGATGGATTGAAATTGCGGACAAAAGTATAGTATACATTTCACCCCAGATTTTCGAAACTATTAAAAAATTCACGCAGTGCATAACTTGATATATAATTGGTTCTTTATTAATGCGTGTTAATGATTGCTTTAATACATTTCTGTGATGTTTTCCAAAGAAGTACTAGTTATGATTCTTGAATATTCTGTCTTTCTCTTTGCTTCCAAATGAAGGGTCTTGCCTACTTTCACTGATTATCATACGAGTACTTGTTCTTGCTTTTGCCTGTAGTTCATGACTTAATCAGAATAACACTTCACTGCGCGCATACGTACACGTTGTGTTGAATAATATTAATAATAGAAAGATATTTGCATAATAAAAATAATTCCAATTAAATACAAATGATACCAGCATTTACATACTAGTTTCCGTTTTCACGTAACAGTAGGGTTCATTGCGATTCTTTGGTATTATTCACACAAATGAGAACATTTATCGATTTATTCATAGAAATGACACACTGCGGCACACTTATCCCATTTTTTGTACTTCTACATTCGCCGATTTTTGATGCGAGATTGCTTTTACCTTTTTATAACTAACATATTTATAAATGAGTGAATAGATGGTTATCTACTCTTAATTTTCGGCATTGGATTTTATATTGAAAACCTCACTGTTCCAGTCCTATTAAGAAACGCAAGAGTTCTTTTTCAGAAAGACAAGCGTTTGCTACCACAACGCCCGCTCGTTTGCTCCCCAGTGTTAAACTTCTATAGGAAAGCTTCAGAAATATATTGTGGAAGAGCACCTGTTAAAACATTCTCTTCACACGCCAGATTTCATTACAATTTCAACTCAGCGCAGAGAATAAACAAATGACAATAATATAAAAACAACCCGGAGTCGAGAGCATCACGCTTGAAAGAAACAGCTGCACATTTTACTATACCAACAAGACTGCTTCATAAAATCTGTATCAATAAAAACAACAACATTAAACAAGACCAGTAATACAATTCAGCGTTTTAATTGACTTTTCTTTTAACATAGCTCGGTATTAATCTTCTTTTTGCAGAAAAATACCCCTGCAACTAACTTCATTTTTGTTTCTAATTACAGTGATCAACCAATTTGTATGCACCTCATTAAACGATTGTATGAACATGTGAAAATTAAATACACAATAACAGAGTCTACAAAAAGGTTATATAACTATGCAATGTTGGAAAAACAGACGCATTACGTACGTACTACACTTCAGTGTAGTGAACAATTATTGTACGTAATCCGCGTATTCGTGCTTGTTGCAAAAAACAAGACATTAAAACGGGTACAGCTATTAAATCAGCATCAATAAACAACACAATGTGTCCTTGTAATTGGTTGTTGCTACTACCATAAGGTTGTTCCGTGTTCATCAGTGATCAAAGTTGTAGAATGAAATCAAGATACAATGTCAATTTTGAATTTATAAGTCAAGTTACTAGAGAGAAAAAGAATAGCTGGAACCTACAGACACAAATGAGTAAAAATAGACAATAATTAGTAATAATAGACAATAAATAGTAATAATTATGGCCTATTAATTCTATTTATTGTCTGTTATTAATAGTTTTTATATTTTACTGATTCTTGTCCATTATTAGTGATTATTGTCTATTATTAGTAATTATTGTCTATTATTACTATTGTCTCAGGAATAAGCTTAATGCGGGAATTTCTTGATGTGTAAGAAAAGATGGAATTGCTTGGGGCGAGATCCGGACTGTAGGGTGGATAGTCATGCGGTTGGCCATGCACGGCTCGGTTCACAACTTCAATAGCAATACGGCTGGGAGGTATTTTTGCAAGTCATATATTGAATCTTAACTTCAAATAATTAAACGCGTATTTGTATGTATAGTTTTTCATATTTTTGTGTTCGCAGCATGTTTTGAAATGAGACAATATCGTTGACCCTCTATCGTCTAATGCCTAGAGTCACCAAGTCAATGGATTACAGGGATAGTTGAAACTTTTCCCTGCAATTTTACGTAAGCGAAGTTAAAAGATAATGCGTAATTTTGAATATCAGTATTGCTTTAGAAAATAGCAAATCCGTTTTGATTCATCCTAAATAATTGATGATTCAGCCTAAATAATGTATAAATACACTTAAAAATTTAAAACCTCAAACATATGAATTTCCTTATTAATATTCATGTATCTGTCTCCCTCTCCACCGTGCTCTATGTTCCATACTTTTCGGAATCACTGCCTTAGATCCCACCTCCAAACTCCGAGTGAGATGAATACTCAACGTGCAGTATTTTTGCACGGGATATTTATTTATTTATTGTTTATTTATTTACGTCCAAAATAGTTAAACGACGTGTGTGACGTGCTGTGGAGAGAAGTTAATTTGAAGTTACATTTATGTCCAGAAGCAAAACAAGGGGCCATCTCAGCATTTGCTCGAGGATCAGGGAACTGGACGAAAACATGAACGAGATGGGGACCATGACCCAGAAGCTGAAATACAAACTTGTTACAGGTTCTTTAGAATTATACAATCCAAATGTTATATAACACATTAAATGTCGTTGCTAAAATTAATATTAATTTCCTTTTGGATGCTCGGTATAGTCTCTAATTGTATAGAAACAGGGTGCAGCAGAAAATATTTTACTTGGGACTTAAACTTTTGTATCGAATTTAATCGTTTAATGTCATTTGGCAAGGTGGTGTAAAATTGTACATGTGTTATATGTAATTTTTTTTGTAGTGAGCTGTTGAAACTATCACCTGATGAATATGATTTCTACGTCGAGTGTTGTAGTTATAGACAACGGCGTTTGTTGAAAATATATTCCCGCCCTTAAGTTAAGTCATTTTTGACAAAAACTACTGATTCATATATGAAAAGACAATGTAATGGTAAAATACGTAGCTTAATAAAGAGAGACAAGAATCACGTGGGTGGGATTTGATATGATACGAGATTTCCCAAGTAGTTCTTTGTCGGATGGCCTTCACTTTAGACATATGCCGAGGGTGTCGCTGCGACGACAAGATTCTCGCAGAACACCCAGCAAACATTCTCTCGCGAAATTACTGAGTGTTTTGGACGAAGATCTCAAGTGTTACGAGGCCGTCTTCCGCGAATGACGCACATTCGCGGCGACATCGAGCTACCCACAGCCTCTGCAGTCGCCGTAGTATTGAACCCAATTGCAGCAGGACAAAATAGTGCACATGGAAAATAGTTGGAAAAATAAATGAAGAAAGTCATTCATTTATGCTTCACGAATAGTGTTTACAAAATATCTAAGAACCTCACCTTAACATGCATAGTGTGTTCATTGAGCAAAAGTTAGAATAGTGAAAACATCCAGAGATAAAATGTCCATAATTTTCATTCATCTATTAACCTTACCTAACGACCACTTTATATAATTTCATTATAATTAATAATTATAATAATATAAATTACAATTAATAGTTATTATGGTAAGTTATTCTTTATTCCTAGAAATAATGACCATGGAGGTAACCACGTACAAGCTCATCTATCAGAACAATTGGAAAGATTTTCCACGTATAATTAACATTGTTTAAGAAAAACGTGTCGACCTTACATAAACTTTTTTCTCCCAGAGATCGTCCGTTGGGGACTTTATCTCTAAATTAATATGTAAGGAAATAATTAACAACTAGCTTAGTTTGGCGTACATTTTCGTGGCCATTTTCGGGCACTGGTCGTTGTCCATTTTCGGGCACTGGAAGTTACACGAATATATCGATTAATATCCTTATTTGATTGCTTGTTTCCTTTCAATATAAGATTTGATTGTCATCAGACAAATGAATCAAATCGTAATGATTCATTGACATGTCAAAATTCACAGCTTTTCACCAAAGTACGCAGATGCGTTGACACAATCAAAACACACGTTTTCTAGGATTCTTGCAGAATAATATAGAGGCAACCGCCTATGAAATGTGCCAATTTATTTGTCTCATTTAGAGGAATCAAACGAGCTATTTATCACCTCTGTGTGTGACGTTAGCCACTTGTTTAGTTAAAAAAAAACGAAAAAAGAAGTTTTAGAGGAATTTCTAATTCTTGTGGATAAATCCGGAAAAAATAATAAAAACAATTTCCCTATCACGAGACCGTGACGCATCAAATGACACCTCATTTATCCGGATATGTGGATCGGAAGAACTGTGTCACACAAGCGTTGCGTTGACGCGCGTTTGTCGCGCGTTAAGTAACGCGCGTCGTAGATTAACATTGTATCGTATTGTACTATTCGGAACGTGCATACTGCTCGTGTGCTGTTTCGCGTAAGATACATGGTTATTGTACAACACGCGTTACTTGACGCGCGTCACCGCGACGTTCTCGCGAAGACCGGGAGAGATAGCTGCGGGCATTACCTGATGTCACTGCAGCCCCTCTGACCGGGAGGTCCTAAGTTCGAGTGACGACTGTGGCAGGATTGTCAACAATGGCTCGTCAGATAGGTCCAATTCAGTCACTGTCTGGAGGAGAATTTTAGCGGCCGGCTGCTCTGATCGGTAGTTCTCCGTTATTTCTCCGATGAACACCAGGCAGTACCGTACCAAACGGGCCACGGACCGCGCGCGATCTTTCCTCTCTCTTCCTTGTCCTATCCTCTCCCCTTACACACACACACACACACACACACACACACACACTAACACGCACTACACAACCACACATACCGGGAGACCGGTCGGAGAGTTAGAGCCTGTCCCGGCTGGGGCGGTGCCCCGCTAATGGGAGATACCTAGTTGGGGTAAACTCCGCTAGCCGACGGTAGGTCGGCGCCCGATCTCGCCATACAGCGAAAGAAATATCACCACCACCACCACCACCACCACCACCACCCGAGCAAACACATGCACCACACTTACGGGACTAATGACCCTGGTAGTTGACGTGCCCGGAATCACTAGATCAATCAATCAATCAATCAAAAGCTCTCGCGTAAACCTAACCGTGAGTGACGGTCGAAGAAACATGAGGATTTCGTCCAGACGGAACGGGCTTTCGCCGCGCGAGCCCACGTGTGGCGGGTCCCTGCCGTCGGCGCTCGCAAATACATGCAAAGCGCGAAACGCGCTGCCGCTGACCCAGAGAGGCAGGCAGGCGAGCGAGCGCCACTTTCGCGGGCGACCTCTGCAGAGCATCGCGCGCCGCCCCTCCCCCTCCCCCCTCCCCCACGACTTGTCCTTTCTCCGGCGAGGCACCCGGGGCGAGGGGAAAGAACTACGTCGCGGTCTCGGAACGCCAGCTGATAAGCCCTGTGCCGCCGGTGAGAGCTCAGGGCGAGCGGCCTGGAAGAGAATGTGGGTGGTCGCTGCCTCGCGAAATCGGATGGCGAAGTACCGGCTCTCATTGATGTCACTGCAGTGCCTCTGACCTGGAGATCCTAGGGTTCGAATCCCGATGGAGGCAGGAGTTCGTTTGTAGCTGCGTAGCTAGGTCGAATTCAGCAGTTGTGTGGAGAAGAATTCTAGATAGCTCTGATCGGTAGTTTTCGATGGTTTCTCCGCCTAACATCGGCATGGCCGCAATATCAAGCAGTACCCTAACACACGCGCCACGGACCGCACGCAAACTTTCCTTTCATTTCCTTGTCCTCTCCTCATACCTAACTTACACACACTGGCACTTACATGTACTACACTACCCCATATGCCCTCGACGAATCGGGAGCTTAGAGCTTGTCTTGGTGGCGCGGTAACCCGCTGGTGGGAGTTACCTGGATGGGGAAAACCCGATAGTCGGCGCCGGATCTCGCCTTGCAGCAAGGGAATATTACCGTCACTTCCCGCGATTTAAAAAAAAACATGCACAACACTTACGGGACTAATAAACTTTTTTTATTTATTTACGTCAGAAACAGTTAAACATTGTGAATGACGTGCTATGGGGAGAAGTTAAATTAAAGTTATTTATGTCTAGAAGCAAAACAAGGGGCCATCTCAGCATTTGCTCAAGGATAAGGGGAACTGGACGAAAACCTGATCGAGATGATTGATATTGACCCAGAAGCTGAAGTACAATACTTGTTATATGTTCTTCAGAATTATACAATCAAAATGGTAAATAATACACTAAATTATTGTTAAAATTAATATTACTTTCCTTTTGGATGGTCGGTATTGTCTATAAATGTATAGAAGCAGTTGTGCAGTAGAATAGATTTTACTTTGGACTAAAAGTTTTGTATTAAATTTAATTATTTAATGTTATCTGGCAAGGTGTTCTAAAATAATGTGCATGCATTGTGTGTGAATTTTTTGTATTGAGACTGTTGAGAGTCACCTGATGAAAATGCTTACTACGTCGAGTGTTGCAGTGGCAGATATCAACGTTTGCTGAAAATGTATTCCTGCCCTTAAGTAAGTCATTTTTGACAAAAAACCACTGATTCATATATCAAGAGACAAGGTAATGGTAAGATACCTATATTAATAAAGAGAAGCTAATTTGGCTAAGGCTAATTCGCGATAGTTGGTTTCTTCGCTCATTACTCAGGCCGTTTGAAGCTGTTCGAATGACGATGAATGAACTACTTCGGATAATGCCGTGCAGTGCAACGGTATAATGTGTAATCTGCCACTGGGCGCTGGTTAAAGTAAGCTGATTATCCGAGTGTAAGGGTGTTTGTAAAAATATTTTGGCGCGAAGAACATTGGAAATTATGCGTTGCGCAGACTCATGGTTGTTTTACGCAAATCGCGAAGTCCGAAGGCCGGAGCCTCGTTGCCCTAATTGTAAATGCATAGCGAATGGGCAACTGAAGATTTAATGAGGTTAGGTTAAATCAGATTATGTGATATCGTGGAAAGAGAAATAAATGACTGTGGCTTTGTATCTAGGCGTATTAGGTTCAGTCGAGCTGACAAATAGATCAAAACCTTGTCTGTTACAAAGCGATAGAAACTCCACACTAGTATTCAGATTCTTATTTATCACATCTTCTGCTCCTCATGATCCTAACGTATTTCATCTACCCTAGATTCCTCATGTTGGATTATGTGCGCGTCATTTGGATGCAGTTCGAAATATGCTTGTAAGTGTAGGCTGTTCTTACTATGGGCATTATTCACCCTTTTGGTTTAATGTAAACAATAAACTGCCTATTCGGGAATACCCAATGTTCGTACTTTCGTTATAACGTTTTCAATGCCATATTAGTCTCGCTTTTTCTCCAGCTTCTGTCAAGTTTGTTTCGGATTCGTTTGTTATTGTTACCAGACAATATCTTTATTTATTTATCATAATAAAAAGGTATCTACCTCACCAGCGATCCAATTAAAGTTTGTTTCCATTTACACAATTTATGGTAATGTTTTTTTCTAACAATAAATACGATTTTTAGTTCACTTGGTTGGTTATTTGTGAAAAAAATACTTATCAGTTATAAATGGAACTCGCGAATTGTGGATGAAAGTAAAGTGGAAAAGCGGTTCATGTTCTCAGTTTGTCCTACGTAGGGGTTAACTTAATGCAACATTATGTTATTGTTTTTAAATTCCTGTCCTTGCACATTTGGTCCTGGCGTTTACCTTCTTGTTCTGCCAAAAGCATCAATTACAAGATCAAAATTTGTTCTCGCAACTGTTTACTGTACTGTTTCCTGTAGTGAGGTCAGCAACAATCCGCTGCAGAGAGATGAATGGCATGGAACTGGTGTGTTGAGACAGATGTAAACGTGACATACACTTCTCACAGAGCAACTGTATTTAGTTAAATGTATTTGTGTAGGTTATATAAACAAAGGTTTTCTCCGAAAAATCTCTTTTTCGAGGCACGAAGTTTTCCGGTTCCTTTTTTTTTTTTCTTCTTCTTTCTTTTCGTTTTTGTACAGTATAAAAGCTTTCAGGTCTGTGAAAGTGATACAAATGCAAAAACGCTTAAATTAATTTTACTGTTCTGGAATGTTAAGCTAACACCTATAGCTACTACGTTTACTAGTTAAGAATAAGTTTTCTTTTAATGTTTTCGAGCTTGTGTGGGTGCTGGTAATATATGTAATGTCGGAAGCGTCCTGAAGAGGGACAGTTGGTTCTCAACTTTACTCAGGCTTTGAATTTATTAGAACCCCGATTTTTTTTCATATTTACCGATTTTTTACAAAACGTACCATAAAAATATATTTACTTCTAATTCAAATGAAGCCCTACACGTTCCGTATAACATATCCGTATATAATATCTCACATATTGATGAAAGTTTAAGTTAAAATTTTCGCGAATTCAAGGTCCACTTAAATGATTTTGGAATAACATTTTTCATTTTATTTTTCAGTTGTTTAAGATGGTATCATACTGTTTATCTACGAGTGGTATCATTTGTGAAGAATTTCCTGCAGCTTGTTCCCACGTAATTCTTTGGCTAATTATATATAATTTTGTTAACCCTGTTATCTTCACATTTGCGAAGTAAACTTCCACAGCTCCTTCATTAAAGAATTACTGCTGAGTTCTCAAAGTACAACTGTGTGTGACAAAGAACCATCGTGCTGACAAATGATTCGATCTCTGAATATTTTCATATTTTATGGTGGTTATAAAGTAGCGGTTTTCTGATGTTAAATAATTTTCGATATAATCTAAATTTTGTTGATATTTTTCTTTTATATTTATTTTTTGGATATCCGTCATCAAAAACTTTTTTTACATCACCAACAGCCATGAACCGCATATATACCCGATCGAAATTTTCACTTCGTGATGACAGATCATTTTGTAATTAGTTATTTAATATTTTATCATTTCGTTACGGTAAGTAGTATTTATCATTCGGATATGTTCCTCACCATACAAGAAAGAATCGTATAACGATCTCTCAAAATTTGATAAACTTCTAATCTCTTGTTCTATAGACCCAATCACACTGTTTGCTATTCTTCCTCCAACTATTCCGCAATAGTTAAACGATCAGACTGGAATTTGCAGATGAGGTACCTTACCGGGCACCGTTTCGCTCTCCTTGCCTTCCATCTAAGCGCCATTGCTCTTAACGCCACTGCTTGTCATTATCGTTTATCCATTCATTCATTCATTCGCCCATTTCTTCTTTTCTCTAGTTTCGCGTTTCGTGTCGTTCGCCTCCAAGAAAACAGCCAGTTTCACCCAACTCTTCGGCCCGTTGTGAACGTTTGGAATACGAATAGAAGGGGAGTAAATAAGTGCTTTACCCAGCCGCCTCGTTGGGATGTGGTACCTCACCCCAGTTCTTCTCTGCCCCGCCCAGTCCCGAACGTCTAGGACACTACATTCCTTGGAGAAATGTCAATCTCCCTCCTTGAGATGAGGTCAAGCGATAAAAATTTAAATGATTAAACAAAACTTTAAGTCCCAAGTAAAATCTTTTCTGCTGCACAACTCTTTCTATACAATTAGAGACTATACCGAACATCCAAAAGGAAGGTAATATTAATTTTAACAACGACATTTAGTGTATTATTTGCTCAGCCCTTGTTTTGCTTCTGGACATAAATGTAACTTCAAATTAACTTTTCCCCATAGCACGTCTCACACAGTTTTTAACTGTTTTTGACGTAAATAAATAAATAAAAATACACATCTATAAAGTAAAAGTAAAGAAATATTCAAACCATAATTGTGTAATAGTCCATTAATAGTTTACCACTCTTCTTTATGTTATACTATTCAGAGTGTATTTTTCTTTTTCAAATCTAACAGTAATGAAAAATAGTATATAAAAGAGTGAAACATTAAAGAGAAACATCGCATTATATGTAATATCATGTATAATACCAACAATATTGGAAAGGTATGGAATAGGGTTTGCAATCCCCGAGATGCAACACTTGTATCAAGGGGATTGGGACGACTGGTGTGTTACTAGTGTGAGATTGTACGAGGGGGACGGAGAATTAGGTTCGAAATATCGATATTTTACGAATGTATTTTTTGAACGATGTCTTTGAAAGAATGAAATTCGGTTTCTCACAAGTTGTTATTTTTTTCTTGGATTTTTATGAGATCGTTAAGGCAGTAGTGTCGTGACGATCTCGGAACGAAGGATCTCGGAATCCCGCCTCGGGTCCCTTCACCCTTCATCATCATCCTATCACTTCATTAAAGAATAATTAATAATTCCCTGCGCAAACAGGAGGCCCTTGCCCTTAATGGGATGTGCAGTTGGCTAAGAAAAATTAAAATAAAAGAAATTAAAAAAGCAGTCTAAAAACATGGATGTTGAAAAACTTCGATGTTTTTAGTCGATGTATTTTCAACATCGATGTTTTAATTTCGAACGTGGATGTTTTAATTTTGAAAATGGATGTTTCAATTTCGAACATGGATGTTTTCATTTGAACATTGATGTTTTAATTTCGAACATCGATGTTTTAATTTCGAACATCGATGTTTTAATTTCGAACATCGATTTTTTAATTTCGAACGTGGATGTTTTTACTTCGAACATCGATTTTTTTAATTTCGAACATGGATATTTTAATTTCGAACATGGGTGTTTTAATTTCGAACATGTCTGTTTCAATTTCGAACATGGATGTTTTAATTTTGAAAGTGGATGTTTTAATTTCGAACATGGATGTTTTAATTTCGAACATGCATGTTTTAATTTCGAACATGGATGTTTTAATTTGAACATGGATGTTTTAATTTCGAACATGGATGTTTTAATTTCGAACATGGATGTTTTAATTTCGAACATGGATGTTTTAATTTCGAACATGGATGTTTTAATTTCGAACATGGATGTTTCAATTTCGAACATGGATGTTTTAATTTCGAACATGGATGTTTTCATTTGAACATGGATGTTTTAATTTCGAACATGGATGTTTTAATTTCGAACATGGATGTTTTAATTTCGAACTTGGATGTTTTCATTTGAACAAGGATGCTTCATTTGAACAAGGATGTTTTCATATTGAACATGGATGTTTTACTTTCGAACATGGATGTTTTAATTTCGAACATGGATGTTTTCATTTGAACATGGATGTTTTAATTTCAAACATGGATGTTTTAATTTCGAACATGGATGTTTTAATTTCGAACTTTGATGTTTTCATTTGAACAAGGATGCTTCATTTGAACATGGATGTTTTAATTTCGATCATGGATGTTTCCATTTGAACAAGGATGTTTTCATTTGAACAAGGATGTTTTCATTTGAACATGGATGTTTTCATATTGAACATGGATGTTTTAATTTCGAACATGGATGTTTTAATTTCGAACATGGATGTTTTAATTTCGAACATGGATGTTTTAATTTCGAACATGGATGTTTTAATTTCGAACATGGATGTTTTAATTTCGAACTTGGATGTTTTCATTCGAACAAGGATGCTTCATTTGAACAAGGATGTTTTCATATTGAACATGGATGTTTTAATTTCGAACATGGATGTTTTCATATTGAACATGGATGTTTTAATTTCAAACATGGATGTTTTAATTTCGAACATGGATGTTTTAATTTCGAACATGGATGTTTTAATTTCGAACATGAATGTTTTCATTTCGAACATGGATGTTTCCATTTGAACAAGGATGTTTTCATTTGAACAAGGATGTTTTCATTTGAACATGGATGTTTTCATATTGAACATGGATGTTTTAATTTCGAACATGGATGTTTTAATTTCGAACATGGATGTTTTAATTTCGAACATAGATGTTTTAATTTCGAACATGGATGTTTTAATTTCGAACATGGATGTTTTAATTTCGAACATGGATGTTTTAATTCGAACAAGGATGCTTCATTTGAACAAGGATGTTTTCATATTGAACATGGATGTTTTAATTTCGAACATGGATGTTTTAATTTCGTACATGGATGTTTTCATTTGAACATGGATGTTTTAATTTCGAACATGGATGTTTTAATTTCGAACATGGATGTTTTAATTTCGAACTTGGATGTTTTCATTTGAACAAGGATGCTTCATTTGAACAAGGATGTTTTCATATTGAACATGGATGTTTTACTTTCGAACATGGATGTTTTAATTTCGAACATGAATGTTTTCATTTCGAACATGGATGTTTCCATTTGAACAAGGATGTTTTCATTTGAACAAGGATGTTTTCATTTGAACATGGATGTTTTCATATTGAACATGGATGTTTTAATTTCGAACATGGATGTTTTAATTTCGAACATGGATGTTTTAATTTCGAACATGGATGTTTTAATTTCGAACATGGATGTTTTAATTCGAACAAGGATGCTTCATTTGAACAAGGATGTTTTCATATTGAACATGGATGTTTTAATTTCGAACATGGATGTTTTAATTTCGAACATGGATGTTTTCATATTGAACATGGATGTTTTAATTTCAAACATGGATGTTTTAATTTCGAACATGGATGTTTTAATTTCGACCTTGGATGTTTTCATTTGAACATGGATGTTTTCATTTGAACATGGATGTTTTAATTTGAACATGGATGTTTTAATTTGAACATGGATGTTTTAATTTCGAACAAGGATGTTTTAATTTCGAACATGGATATTTTAATTTCGAACATGGATGTTTTAATTTCGAACATGGATGTTTCAATTTCGAACATGGATGTTTTAATTTCGAACATGGATGTTTTCATTTGAACATAGATGTTTTAAGTTCGAACATGGATGTTTCCTAACATCGATGTTTTGTTATCGACGTCGCATTTCTTCTCGTAGGAGTCACTGACACGGCGCGGCGTGTGCGTGATTCCGCGTGGTCAACGCAAGCGGCGCGGGCGGGGGCGGCCGTCTGGCCACGTGCGTCACGCGCGGCCGCGTTGGAGCGCCGGCACGTGAGCGCGACCCACATGCGGCCCGGCGCGCCTCGCCGCGCAGCGCCGCTCCGCGCCGCTCCGCGCCGGGTGGAGCAGACAGCGACGACGGCGCCACGCCGGTTCAGGAACGGTGGAGGCGGACGCGGGCCTGCTCGGCAGGCGGCAGACGGCAGACGGCCTCGAAAATAGACGGAGCTTTTTGCACGACGAAGCAATAGAACAATCGAGAGCACGCACTATCGATCAGCGGATGCGCAGTTCGAGATTCAAATCGCATTTGAGCATCTGCACAATACTGAGATTGCAGTCCATTGCTGTACGTTGTGCCGTGCAAAAACTCGCTAATGTCTGCGATGATGGCATTGCGTGTAAAGAGGACAATGGCAGCGATTGCGAAATCGACTACGACTGCATCGATTGTAAAGACGGCAATGGCATCGATTTTGAAGACGACGTTATCGATTTTAAAAACGACGCCAGCAACAACGGTGAAGTTGACGACGACTGCAACAATTGTAATGGCGACGACGGCGTTGCATATAACGATAACTATATCATCAATTAGAAAGACATCGACATTATTGGTTGCAATGGCGAAGACAGTAAGGATTATATCGATGACAACAGCATGGGTTTAATAACGTCGGCCTCGATATTTGCGTCAATTCGAAAGACAGCAGCGTTGATTGTTATGACGATCCGTTAGAAAGTCCGCAACAGCAAAGTATTATAAAAACGAATACAGCAAAGACGATAAAGACGATGTCGCAAACACCCTTTTGCCTCAAAGAATTTGGATCACAATCTGAAATGCTGTCCTGCTTCCTGTATTATGTCCTTCTCTATAGTACTACGATTTGGGAAAAAGCTGCCTCGACAACTGCGTGAAGTCTCGTTAGGAGGTCCGAACACGTTCACTAACGATTCATAAGTAGTAGCCTGAGAGACTGAAATGTGTTGGGAGGTCAAAATTCCTTGGGCGCAGGACATGTTCCTATTATGGCATAGACAATCTCCAACAAGGTCACTGACTCGTGTGCGTCGCAACACTGCCGCGCCGTGCTCAATGACCTACTACGTTCTTCCGGTGGGCCGGAAGGAGGTGACTACGGAAGTCTTCTATGTCTACTCTCTATCTTCTCATCGTCAGGACGCCGAAATGATTCAGATAGTTTCTTTCTTTTGCTAAAAATGTGGCACCATGGCGTGTCCTTCACTGTAGACGATTAAATCGAGGATAGAGGTCGCAAATCTAAAACTTAGTACATAAAACGGGAAAAGACGGATTCGATTTTTATTGGCATTATCAGTATAGAACGGTCTTTTGAAAAAATCTTAAGGGTCCCGCAGTTTTGTTTTTAAACGAATGCGAAACAAAGTACCGTAAGCAACTCTCTTCTTCCTATCAGCTTCAGAGAGTATTTGTCGCGAACTTTCATCGCGAAGAACATTTTCCGCTTCGGCAATTCGACGCATTGTAGTTTCACTCAGATCTAATGTCAGTTTTGTGGGAGAGATATGAATCTCGGGAGATCAGGAATTGAACCCTTTTGATGATTCCTTAAATATTTTATTTACGTACTATTTTTACGTAACATACGACTTCGTCGACGGGATGAATGAACGACCGAAGCAATATGTATTCTCAACATCACATTTAACAGCATATTTATAGTCAACCTTGCGTTCTCAAAAACGTGAAAAGTAGGTTAATACTTTTCTTTAGAAGTTATTTGCTCAGACATTTTGAGGTTATGCATGTCTAATAGGAAAACAATTTCATGTCTAAACCCACAACAATGACTTTCCGTCAGAGCAAAATGCAGCGAGAAATTATTATTTATATTTGATCCGATTTCGGTGGCTGTATTACTCATTTAAGGGAAACGAGTTAAAAAACAAATTCACAGTAAGGCAGGAGTGTTGTATCGTTGTGGAATGGTCGACATGGGAAAACTATAACAAATTACAAAATATCAGAAAAATTTATAATTTTTTTTATAATTTCGTGCAAAATCAACCCATCTTCTCTGTCAAATTTATCCTGTAGGTTTAATCTGAGACATGATTCAACAGCATGTATTTCTAAGAAGAACTAAATAGACTAAAATCAGAACTTGTTGTGCGTTCGACGTACAATCGCATGTTGGATGTTTGTTCTTTCTCAAACTCATTTATTTTCATAGATTCAGTGAGTAGAGCTAAGTATTTTGGTCCAAGATGTATTTTCTACAAAGGAGTAAAGATAGAGTTTATCGAGTTATGCTCTCGTGCTCTAATTTAAGTCGACACGAGCAAATGTTAACACACCCTCGTATTTTGAGACTAAGAGGCGATAAGCTTCGGTCGGGTCCACCGATAACATAGGAAATATTCGCAAGAAACGGGCAAGGTCGCTGGGGAGTGTAAACACGAGCAGCGAACACTTTGTTTCTGACGTTTTTGTCATGAAAATAAGTTCACTCGCGTTGCATATGACGAAACAATATTCCTGATTTCTCAGAATAGCAGCCGCGCGGCCGCAGTCGACCTTCCAGCATTGCCTGCGCGCTGCCGTGACCCATCCGCAACGCAACAGGTCCACGGACGCACACGTGGCGCTAGGCGTGGGCAGACTGGGGGACGGCCCGGGGCCCCGCAAGTCAAGGGGCCCGATCACGGGGCTGATGGAAAATATTTTTTAAAAAATCAAACATTTGATTAAAATTTTTAATCGTCGAAAAATACATATATGATCAAAATGCATTAATTGGTACCATTGAAATTAAAGATTCAGGATGAGTCAACAACGATTAATTTAATATAATATCTACTCGTATTATTAAGAGCAATATATTCAAACAGATTCATAATTTTAGCATCATTTATACGTTTGTATTATAAAAAATTTCTGATTTTGAAAATTACGTAAGCAATAAAACGATTGAAAATCATTGATAGAAAGTAATTTTATTAAATAATAATCATATTCTAATATATGTGTGTTTAAGATAAATAAAAGCATTTTTTAATGTATGCAATATATTTACTATATATATATATATATCTATGAAATAGAAACTTGTAATCCAATGATGCTAACATTAAAATAAGTTCTAATGAAATTCGTATTTATTATTTCAGGTATTTAACAGTGATGCTTTGAACATTAACTAAACACAACAAATCATTTTAGCATTTTAAGTTCACCGTGTAAATTGTACTATTTGATCACTAAATACTTTTACTTAAAAATATTATTTAAAATATATTTCCAAAAATGATATCTAACTTGAACGTTGTAATTTTTGTTCGTTGAAATAAAATAACTCATACAGTGTCTTGATAGAATTTACAATTTTTTTCGGGGTGGCGGTATATTTCAGCATTACTCCGGGCCCGGAATTGTCTAGCTCCGGCACTGGTGGCGAACCATGCGCATGTGACATTACGATGGCATGACCGAAGACGGAAGATTCGCACTTGTTCGGGAAATTCAGTTCTTCCTCATACCTTATCGTGTCTATCTAACAGTTTAATTGACGAAACTACTTTACGAAAACACTAGACTGTGTTCCATATATTCAAATTTTAGCTTCATACCAAGAGATGCTGTTCCACGTTTATTGAGTAAATGGAATATGACATGTTAGTACGATGAACAATAACTTTGCTATTGATGATATAAATTATAGATTCATTGCCATTACTCTGTTACAACATCAGTTCACGTGTTTGATCATCTAATTCCACACTAACACTAAGAACGATTCGAAGAGTTCGCAGACACTCAAAGTTCTGAAAAATATATTGATTGGTATTATTTCTAATATTTTTTTCCTTTTAATACATTTGCATAACAATTGCAATAATCAAAGCAATTACTACCGCATTTTTCAATCAGGTTAAATTGTGAGGTGTTGAGAGATACCGAGAATGACTTATGTTGTAATTATGCGGAAGAAAGTAATGAAAGAAACAGCAATTCTAGAAAGAAAGAGGGTCCATTTATTGGAAATTCTAGTATGGTCTAGTCGGTTCTAGAACGGAATGCCTTTGTTATACTGTATATTATATTATAGTTAATAACGATTATTTAAACTATCATGATTGACATATTAGAAGAAGAAAAATTTCAAAAAATTGAACATGTGTGTTTTTTCTGGACAGAATTATTTAGCAAGTACGCTCCTTCAATTCATTTATTTTGATCAATATTTTAAAAAATGTTTCAAAGGTTTTTGAAATTAAATTTAATATTTTTATTACTTACTAATATATATCCTTTGAAATATTTAGTGAATTTCATACGTCTCTATTTCATTGTCAATGTTTTAACTACGCCTAATTATTTTACCAGGGATGATAACAGTATTGAACCACTTAGATCACACACAGATCACACACACAATGTTAATAGAGCAATGTTTACAAAACATATTTCTTCAACACGTTTTTCAAATTTTCTCGTCGTATGTATTAAAGGATGATACACAAAGAGTTACGGTTGCGACGAACTCGGCTTTCAAAATTGCAAACAAAAAATTAACATTGCATTCCTCATCTATTATTATTATTGAAGAAAATTTTTAATCTATATATATCTATTAATATTGAAGATAATTTTTGTCTCTTATGAAATTTGTTCTAGACCTTAGCCCTTTAAAAGTTGTACATTAATCATTTAAAACGTTTTGAAAGAACGGTAGTTTTCGTGAAATTTGTGCTTGAATACAATTTATTCAAAAACATGTTCTCAAAAACGGCTCCAATTTTTTTATTTAAATATGTTCGTTCTATGAAAAAAAGGACGGTAAAGAATATTATGCTGGTCCCATTTCCGAAAATTCTCTGTTTTTTTGGAAAATTGCAAGAATATAGTATTGATGATAGACTTTTTTGTTAAATGAAATATTTTCTATTGAAATTAAGTTCTTTTAAAAAAATGAAATTGAGTTCTTTTAAAAAGAGCCTGTTAATTTTAAAAAAATAGGGTAATTTTGGAATTTTTTAAAACTTAAACATTCTAATTCTCAATTATTTTCCTAAAAAATTTCAGGACTTTGCAAAAATGGAACGCCGCGTCACGTGTTAGAAATTGTCAAAACTTCTCATTGTTAGGTGGTGTTAGGAGTGTATGGAACGGTTTTGGATTATCAAATGCATGTTGATGTTTGTTGATGTGTGTTGATTTGTAATGAAATTATGTTGATTACCTTCAAATTAACTAAATTTTCACGCCTAATGTGCTACGATTAGTAATGAGTTTTACAAATTATAGCTGATATGATTGTTAATGGACAAAAATTACTGTATTATAGTTATAGGTAACCGTTACTGATGCAAAAAAGTACTTACTCTCATAGCACCGCTAGTTTCTAGATAACAAAATGAGCGAGAATTTACGGTACAGGAAAAGAAATAGATAATGTTAAAAATCCAAGTTAGTTAAACTTTACAGAAACCAGTTTTAATTCTAGTATTTAGATTAGACTATTTACCTAATGAAAAGCTTATTGTTGCTGAGCATCAGTACAGTGAAGCGTAGAAACGACTGAAACATTTCTAATCCAGATATTATTGATAGTTATATATCCAGAGTTTATTGATAGTTATTTTGGTTTTTGCTTATTTGGGATGAATCATGAAGCTTCTAATGACCAAAGAAATAATAAAATTATTTCTTTGAATTGAATTGAATTGAATTTGCCTTATTTTACGTGGCGAGACTCGGGCCATCAGGCCCGCTCTTCCGTCTGACCACGCAAATTTCGCTACGCTCCTTTCACCAACTAGCAGAGGAAGGAGGTATTTCTTGGGCGAGAAACAGGCGATTTTTGAATTTAGCTCAGAGGCGTCATTTAGGCTTGAGGATCTTTTACATGCAAGTAAATCTACTAACATGGGACAGCCGGCTTTACTTCCCCTCCGAAGGAAGGCGTACGAAGGATTTTGTCGCCCTAAAAATCCACGGCTTCGATCGGGTTTGAACCCGCGAACTTGGGTATAACAGTCCGGTACGCTGACCGTCACACCATCGCCGCCGCGGTTTCTTTGGTCATTATGTATAACTATTTGCAGTCCCTACTCAAGTAGGACAGACATAAGTAAAAGAAAGATGAATAATATATTTCAATATTATGAAATATATTACTACGTTAATTTCAGAATTTTTATTGAGAAGGGAACAGGGTATTAACATTCCGCTGCTTGTCGAGTCAGGCAGTGGCCACTCTGTCGCCTCCGGCGCTCTTGACAGAAGTCTGGCTGACCATCAACGCCACCGCCAGGGACGGTGCAGAAGTGTTTTCTTTTTGGAGTTGCGATTTCGCCTCGTGACAGGTCAAGGCGTTGCAACGAAATGGCAACCTTGCTCATGTCTAAATAGCCCTTCAACTGTATGCCACTCGTTCAGAACATGTAGTGGCATATTATAGACTAACCTCATTTGCAGTCTATGAAGTCACGCCCGTAAATAAATAGCTTACTACAGTTCAGTAAATCACCCAGGTTCGTAGCCGCCTGCGTAACGATACCGAAACAATTAGGAGGGGAATTGAATGGAAATAATTGCAAGAAGTTGGGTTCAATCCGGGGCGGACAACTTGAGGAGTCAACTATAACAACAATGTACAACAACAATGAAAACAAAACAACAATTAGTGTTTTGCTTGTGGACTCTGCAGATAGCTAACTTTAGTGGTTCCCCTGATCACTTCCCGGTGCATGTTGGAGCCATCCTCTCCATTCTGTCCTACCCCATCCTCAGAGCCGACCAACCCATTCCGTAATATATTAACCGCAAATGTTCTACCCTCTATTTATCAGGGGTATTACCATTCATTGATTATTTTGTTTCCTGGCGTGTCACCTGACACGATTTAATCCCGTAAGTGCAGTACTTGGTATGTCTCGCGAGGTGGCGGTGTTCCTACCCCGCTGGAACGTGAGATCCGGCGCCGACCTACTCATCGCGGAGGCTACTGTGACCTTTTTGTAGTGCGTGATGACTTTAGGCCGTTGTTACACCTCCTGCCTTATTAAATGAATCTTTTTAACGGTGGTGAGTACATTTCTGAGGACACGAGCTCTGTTCCGAACGACTTTTGCGAATTAAATAAAACGATTCATTTTATAATGCTGAGAGTTTAAAAATGACTTAATGTCATCGGCCACTATAGAAAAATCAAAGTACTGCGGGGTTACTTTCCTCTAGATATCTTCCCCCCCCCCCAGGATAGTCCCCAATAAGGACCCTATCGTCGGGGATCCGGAATTCAGCTTTCAAGTTGTGAGGCCTACTTACACAATGTGTGTCACAGAGTATTAACCGAGAATAAAGTGGAGAAAAATAATGGATCTTTAGTAAACCAGAAGAGAATTTGCCGACTTTCACAAATCATGAAACTTCTTCCAATAAGTTGGAGCGATTTTTCTTCTGAAAATCTATTAAAACTCATTTGAATGGTCAATGCATACATACATACCGAACCCGAAAATAATACTCCTGCGGTCGATGAGGAAATTCCCAGAAGTCATATGTGAGATCTGCTGTTATCCCTAATTTCAAATCAACTGCACAACGTTAGTGAAAGCTTGAGAAAGAAACTTGTATCGCAAAGCGGAGATCGGTCCTTCGAACGTTGTGACGAGACGTTTTTCTCTAACATAGTGACCTCCTCATGCCTACATAATGTCAACTCGCTACAGCTGTATGCGACGTAACTATAATGCGAGCTGTCGAGAGAAATTAGATTAATCACTCCCCCTGTCTCAAGAGTCGGAGACAGGAAGCGCAGTCTGAAAGCAAACAATTTGAGATGTAGTGGTAGATACCATGCCAGTGGGCAGACGGCGGGCGGTGGGGAATGGGCGAGAGAACGGTGGGAGGTGGGTGGCGGGGCGGGGCCGAGGGAGAGTGGGGGAGGGGGCGACGGGGTGGGAGGAATGATTGATTACTTCGTGCATCCGAGTGCGTCGTCGGCTGAGAACAGTAATCGCGTAAGTGTAGTGCATAGTTTACTAGGGAGGTGGCGGTGATCTTCACCTGTTGAATGATGAGATATGACACCGACCTTCACGTCAGGTAACGAACTTTTAACCGACCAGGAGTCTCTCAACAGCACGGCACCGCCTCAGCCAGAACATGTTCCAGACCGGTCTCCCGTCATGTGATGTATTGTAGTGCATGTAAGTGTCTGTGTGTATGTGTGTGTAAGTAAGAGGTGAGATAGGACGAGGAAGAGGAAGGAAAGATGGCGCGCGGTCTTTGGCCCGTTTATTAGAATACTGTTCCAGTATTCTCCCTATATATATGATGTCGAAAATCTTGCTACCGTCGGAACTCGAACCGAAGGACCTCCCGGTCAGGGGCACTGCAATGACATCAGTTGAAGGGGAGGGGGAGGCAAAGCGCGGACCGGAAGAGGTGGCTAAGGGCATCAAATGATGTCGCCGTAGTGTCTCTGACCGGGAGGTCCTGCGGTTCGATTCTCAACGGTGGCAGGATTTTCGACACTAGCCAGATAACGAGGTCGAGTTCTGCCGCCGGAGCAGAATTCCAAAGGCTGCTCTGATCGATAGTTTTACCGCGTTTTCTCCGATCAATACCAGGAGAATGCTGGAGCAGTACTCTCTAAAACGGGCCAGGGACCGCGCGCGATCGTTTCTTCCCATTCCTTGTCGTATTGCACCCCTTACATTAAATTATACCACTTACAAGCACGACACTGCCACACATGCCGGGAGACTAGTCGGGAGTTTAGAGCTTGTCCTCATTGGGACGGTGCATCGATGGCGGGAGATACCTGGTTGGGATAATATCCGCTATCCGACGGTAGGTCGGCGCCGAATCCCGCCATCCAGCGGGGCAAGATCACCGCCACCTCCCGAGCCAACATCATTTACTGCACTGACGGGACTAATGAGCTTAGCCGTTGACGCACCCGGAATCATTAGTAATCAACGAGCGCGGCGCGGCGAGTTGGAGACGACGAGGGGCATGGCAAGGGTGGGGCGTGGCGCTGCGTTTCGGAGCAGGTGCGGAGAAGGCGTGGCCGGTGGAGGAGATGGAAAAGGGGGCGGGGCGCCGCGCAGGCTGCGGCCGGCCGCTGCCAAATGTCGCCCGGGGCGCTTCCGCGAGCGCCCATCGAGCCGCGCTGACACCCAAAGGTCGCCGCCGGCCATCGGCGCGCGCTCAAGCCCTGCGTCGCGCGCGACGCCCTGCGAAAGGTCAGCGGCGCGGCGCGGCGCCGCGACGCGACGCCGCGTCCAAGCCCCAAGGCCTCCCCTTGATCCAGAATCGCCGCGCGGCCGCAGGACTGGCGCTGCTTGCGCTCCGCGAACTTTCCAGCCTTTCTCTCCGCCAGACGGATTTTGTGCCGTGCCTCACTTAACGGCAAATTACGTGCAATTGTTGGTCTTGCATACCACGCAGATTAATGGCTCCACAGTACTAAAATTACGTATTTGTGTTGCATTTTACTACACAAATTAATGCAACGTACTAATTGCTGTCCACTCCAACTTTTGTTGTGAGCGATATAAACGATATAAACACAAGCCCGGTTTTAATGAAGTAGCATTGAAAATTCTTGTAACTAATACTGTGATAGGACAGGAGTTTGCTTGGTCAGTGCAACGGGGACACCTATGTAGTAATTGAGCTCCTCACACCCGAAACATCACGTCGCTTTCAACAAAAAATGCAACTAATTGAGTATCCTTAGTTCTATTTACGTGCGCAAATGTGACCAAGTATTTCGAATATTTACATGTGTTGCCAACAGTAGTATCTGTCCTCTCACACTGTTGACAGGTGGACCAGATTGTCTAAACGTACAAACATTTGAGAGTCTGTGACAATCTTCTTTCAAAATTAATCTAAATCTTCACAATGTTTTATTTTCTTGCAGCCAACTTTACGCAGTATGGAGGATGTTCGTAATGCTGCGAGAAAACAGCGATTTTTGACAGAAAAATGATAAATCTTCTTCCTATATGTAGTAAATTACTTCCTCTAATACCTTCTGGGGTCAGAATTCACGTTTGGTGGGTCCTTGCTACCGAAAACTTGATTAACGGCATTGACTTAGTAAACTATGGCAAACTAATGAATATAATTTGAAGGTCAATTGTCTCTTCTAATAACTTTTAGAGAAAAGCTAAATTAAGAAATTGATATAGATATTGTAGAAAACTTTTAGCGTGAAGTTTATGAAGGGAAAATTCTTAGAATTACTTCTCATTGTTGGCAGATGTTACAGCTGTATGAAACGCACTTTAACTGTCGAATTTGAGTTGATATTTTAGCTGTAAAAGAATACTTTTTATACCGAGTATTCTACGATTTGTAATGAGTTTTACAAGTGATGTCTGAAATGTGTTTTTGTGGACATAAATTGCGGTATCGTGGAAAATAGTAACGTGTAATTCGTGTTAAAACGAGCAAATTTAAAGAAAATTACAGTATAAGATATTCAATAATTACTTATATATATATATATATATATATATATATATATATATATATATATATATATATGTATTTTTCGAACTTTTTGAATTTGGTTGCCAGCAATATTACTGGGTACGTATTTCTGGGTTGTGACACGTATATACCAAACGAAACGGCCATTTTTGCTTTACCCGCGCCACGCTGGCAACAACAGGCAGTAGTGACAGCCCCATCACCACCACTACCACCACCACCACCACTACCGCAAGTTCGTATTAATTGTTTAAGGCTAAAATGTGTATCGTGAATACACTGAATATCTGAATACACTAAATTCAATGGCAGAAAGACATTTTCATTTAAACATTTTTAGACTAATATATATATATATATATATATATATATATATATATATATATATATATATATATATCATGCTTCTTTTATTTTAGTGATATTGTGTTGATAAGTGTTGAAAAGTGATATTTGAAGTGTAAGAAAGTCTTGAATGCATCACGATAACATTGTAATATTACGAGAAAGCATATGCTGTTGTAGCACCACTAGGTTTAAATTACGCATGTGCTCGAAAACAATTGTATTATTTCTGCGTTATACTACCTCAAATTAGTAGTATTGTAGTGTGTTTAAGCAGGTGTTTGCGCCGTGCATCGAAGTCTGAGAGCAGTAAAGTGACCAGTTTGTTCCCTAAAGATAGAATGTGGAATGCTATGTGAAATGAATAGTGAAAATCCCTGCCCAGAAGAATCATAGGGACTGGAAAATCTTCTTGGTTATTTTAAACCAATTTCAAGCTCGTGTCTCGGTGCTTCTTATCCATTCATATCCTCCGTCCCAAAAAGAAGACGCACTGCACAAAGCAGTCTTAGGTGACAACAGCAGCTTCGTGAGTAGCCAGAGATTCACAACACACGGCCAAACTAGCCGAAGTTCAGCGCGAATGGTGCAAATGAAGAAAGTAAAGAAAAAAAATTACACGCAGAACCACGTGAATGGAAATTTAGTCGTATAGTGTTTATATGAACAATATCATCTATGTTATACGGTCAGTGGAGAAATATGTAACGAGGTTCGTTAGCGTGCTCGCTTTCCACGGCGAAACCCCGAGCTCGATTCCCGGCCGAGGCACATTATAACTGTGCTTTTTACTTACAAATGTCGCAGTATCTATTGCTGTCTGTCGATGTGAAAGTTCACGCTAAGGTTAAGAAAACCTGCATATACGGTGAAGGGATATATTCATGCTAACCACAAGAACTCCTTATTCCATGGCCGAGAGGCTGTTTCACCGCTGGTCGGACAAGGCTTGTATCGGGCTGTCAAGTTAAGGACAGAAGAAAAGTGTTGCTGTTTATACTCTAAACCAATCTTTACAAATAGGATTTTTAAAAGATACAGTATTTCATTGTAAGATAATGAATTTAACGTGCACAATTTAAGTATTAATATTTGTTGAAAATGCGTCTACTCTTAAATTAGGCAGACGCAAATGGAATCAGCAGCACATTCAAAGCTAAACAGTCGGTTTCTCCAGGTTGATCATATATGAGTATTGCTCGAAAATGGTGCGATCTAGAGATACAGAACCTCATTTTTAGGCCCAAAGTTCTTGAGTTACGTTTCGCGAACATTTATTCCCATGATACCGAAGTGAGGGGAAAGTGTATGTATGTGTGTGCGTGTGATTCAGGGAGACGGATATCTAGTTAGGAGACTTCTTGCATCAGTATGATGGTACTCACATATTGTTTGACGACTATATTCCATTTCTGTACTTTGCTCGGGATATAGAGACTAACAAATTCCACGATATAAACTAGCGTAGACAATTATGTTTACAGTAATACAAAAGTTATAAGTGAAATACCAGTAATTTTTGAAAAATCAATGAAAACGAAAACGAAATTTAATTCAGATGTTAAATAATAGTTTTCATCCAATTGCTGTTGAGTTCATGTGTATGTATGTTTATATTTCATGGTAAAATTTACCTACAATTCGCGTGACTGTAAGTGCTAAATTGCTAATGAAATTTCAGCAGGCACACCATCGTTTGAAAAAACTTAAGTAAGTAAACCCGTGACTGTGACGTGAAAAGTAAACTCAACAGATGTCTATTCACAGCGCTCAATGATGCCGAGTCACGCCCGTTGTTCAACCGTAGGGAATCGTTTAACATCATTTTGCATACATTTACACAGGTAGTTCATTGAATAACATGACATAAACGTAATTTTGATGAATACTTCTGTTTCTAACTACGAAAATGGAATTTTCTTGATTCATCTCTCGCATTAATATTTATGTTACAGATTTTTTAACACATTATCGCGTTTTTCAGAATAAGGGCATACAATTATTTATTGTGACGTTTATTGATAACTCAAAACGTTTTTTATGTAAAAGAACTCCGAATAGCTCAATTTTACAAACGCTGAAACGTCGTTTTTTCAAGAACGGCTCCAAATGTTTCAATGAAAATTTTAATACTAAGCAGGTTTAATTAGTCTGTTTTTATATTTTCCAACGCTTTAAATGTTTTTAAATTTTTATTTTTAATTTAATCCATTCAACTATTATAAGAATGGAAAGTAGTGAAAATGTAAGAAAAATTATTTTAGTTGGTACGCACTGTATGAGATTAAGTGGAATAACACAATCAAATATTTGCATTTTTCGGGAAATATTGAAACTATTTACTTGTTTTTGTATTTTTTCCCGGGTTCCTTGATACCCGTCGAAACCCATCTTCCATATGGCCGGAGGATGTAGAGTTTTCTTTCATTTTTGCTCGCATTGTATTGAATTAGCACTATAGAACTTTTTTATATTTTTACGAGTTCCTGGGTATCTAACAAAACTATAGACATCACATCTCAAAAGACTGGAGGCTTCTTAATTTTCTTTCAATTTTCGCGCGCTTTGGAAAATCTTAAATCTCAGATTTGTAGGCGAAGTGCGTAAGCCAAATGTAATTTTTCACCCCTCAATCATCATATACTGTTGCAACTGTTTTAATTGTGGTAAATAAATATAATTCTATTTTTTGTGCTGTTTTTGTAGAAGACTACTTAGGCAATCAATTTCATCAGTATGCCCTTCAATCTTGGCATTTCCGTTACCATTCCTTGATATTCCCGCAGAGCCAGGGCGCGACGTCGCTGCAGAGGTCGATACTTATGTCTTCGGCTCTATCGCCACCTCATCCTCATCCCTAGTCTCTAACGCCACCTCACCCTCATCCTTAGTCTCTATCGCCACCTCACCGAGGTTTTCTCCGCCTCTCTCAATTTCATTTCGCACTGACGGATTACAGCAAGCAGCGATATTGGCGCTGGACAATCACTGAGAGGGCGAGAAAGCAAAAATGCATTTTCACTAAGCCTAGCGCCGATGTAGCCAACTACTTACGTGAAAAAAGAATTGTAGTGCCGCAGGAAAAGGAGGATTTTTCACAAAATAAAATCTCTTATTGAGGGGCCTTGATAATGGAAAAGTGTATAAACCTTTTCTAACGTTTCGTGGGTCCTTGATACCGTAAAATTGGTTGTCGGCAAAACTGTTTTCATTCTGACTGCGCGTCCGCCCGTCTGCGCGTTTACCCGTCCATCAGTTCGTGCGTCAGTTCTGTTTGTCCGCCCGTCTGTAAACAACGCTAGAATCGAATATGTAGGGAGGATTCTCACCAAAATGGATAACCCTTAGGAGACCTTTAACTTGCTTCAGCCAGGACTCCTTTACTTTGAGACGGATATTTTATTTTTGGGGAGTACGTCACATTATACATTAGGGGTACTTTACCCTCTACATTTTCAAAATGTCAAAAATTATTCTAAATGCTTTTTTCTAGTATATAACAAAAACGCGTACATAAAAATTACGCATGTCTAATTTTCGTTAAAATTCCAATTTTTTTAAAAACTGCCAAAATTCACATCTTCTTCGGTGTCTTCCTACAACTACAGCATTGAAGATAGATATTTTCCAAGAATGGTTATCTAATTAATATTAACATTATAATAATAACATTTTAATAACATTTTAACAACATAATAATAACATTTTTTGAAAATATTAGATTTCGCGCAGTTTCCAGTAAAGTGTGACCGATATTAAGAACAATACTTTTTCAAACATTGCTCCAAATTTTTTCTTCAACTCTTGTATAGAGATAAAGGCTCTAAAAATATGGCATTAACGCCATTTTTTCAAATATTACCAAATATATATTTTTAGATCTCTCGCATCGTTAATATTGAATTTTGAGAATTTTTTATACATTATTGAATTTTTAAATAAAGTGTTTTAAACGATTCCTGAGAAAATTTCTGAAAAATTCCTTACCTTTCTGAGAAAATGGGACCAAAATTAAGCATTGTCAGAAAAGACTTTTTATTCAAAAACCGATTGAAATTTTTCTTTGAAAATTTTGCATATATGTCCAGGTTTTACTTTTCTATAATATTCTTAAATATATAAGAATATTTAAATGTACCAAATAGAGTATTGAAAAATGAAGAAAATGTGAAAAAATGCCTTTTAGGCGTCGATAGCTAGCAGCTGAGAAGAGAGTGAGGTAAAAGCGAGAAGCTAACCTATACTAAAAAGAGATTAGGAAACTAAGAGTAGTAGTACGACAAAATCTGTTCTTTATTGTATCAGCACTAATTCGTTAGTTGCGTTGATGAGAGGAGTGGTGTCGCATTTGAACTGATAGGTGATGAGAAATAAAGTAGATGACACTGCCAGAAACAGTCAATTCGTACGGAACAGAAGCTAGGAACATGTCAAGAAACGAAGGGAAAAACAGACAGCGAACGGGGTAACAAACAAGTGAATATGTAAATGCACAGTAAAATAAATTTAATTAATTGAATTTAGTTGAAACGCAACACTGACAAATCATTCCTTTGCCCATTCAAATGAAATTATCCCTTGAGGGTGAGGAAGGGGGGGGGGTAAAGCAGGCCACTCCAGTTACAATGAACGTATGGTGTCTAACATTTTTGGTTCACTTTATCAGAGGTTCATTACATCCGATCTCAAAATTAAATAGAATTTCTTCACAATAATTAATTCTATTAATAATTGCAAAATACATTGACAGCACCAACTGAAAATTTCAATATCTTTATTTGACCTTAAAAAATTAATTATTTTCAATTTTTTGCATCATACATTTTTCATTTTCTACCTCCATATCAGGGGAGGCCTCTTTGATACCGAAATTTCGCCGACGATACTTTTTCTAAACTACCTAGTGTTGGAATTTGTGGCACTGAGGCGACACATTTTTTCCAGAAGGGAATTCATCGTATTTCCCACGTTCCCTTTAGTTCAGTGTTTACTACAACCGAATCTTTTTATACTTATTTGTAATATAAGCGAAACACGGGGCCAGCGACTTAGGATCACTATAACTAAGAGTTTACTATAACAGGCGTCGACTGTATCAGTTTGCTGGTCAATAGGTAGCAACTTAGATCTTGAGACATTGTTACTACCGCCGCCGCCGCAACCTTCAGGATCTGTTATCTCCAAATCAGCCATACCCATAGAAAAATATTCAGGTAGTAATGATACAACACCGATAACAAAACATCGACGTTACAAAACAACGATGTTCAAAATTAAAATATAGTTGTTAATAATTCATCCACCAAACACCAATGTTTTCAAACATCGATGTTTCAAATCTGGTTTAGTAACTTCTAACTTTAAGTTTGTGCACGACAAAATTTAATTTGAAAGTGACAGTGTTGGTTTTTGTGCAATTAAGATTTAACCGAATACAAAGTTAAAAAATAAAACGAACAATGAACAATTTTGAGCCCGAAAGGCTGAGCGCTTAGGGTCAAGTCAAAGAGTTAGTAGAGTTAGTAGAGTTTGCCGAAGGGTTCGGGTAGGGGAAGACCCCATGGCGCCCATGGCGCATGTGATCACGGTCTCGCCATGTGCAAAACAGAGGAAAGAGAGAGATCGAGGTGATCGGAATCATCTCAGGTGAGAGATAGCTCGATGAAAGTAGTACAAACTGCGTTTGTTTGGATGAAACACGTGAACTGGCGGGATAGTTGTACCAGTTATTATTTCATATGTTAACTTTTACAATATTGTGATTATGGGATTTTTTTTATTTACAAACAAAACATTGATATCCTAAACATATGGAGCGCAAAACATCGATAATAAAAACATCGCCTTAAATAATCGATGTTTAAAATATCTACATCGATGTCGCATCCCTATCAGAAAGGGCATCGTTGACCGGAATAGGCTTGTAGCATCTCCGGAACGTATCTTCTCTTCTGCAGACACCCCAATGCCACAACCCCAAAGAAATAATATTATTGGTATTATATTTTAATATATGAAAATGTTGTTAAATCTAAGAAAATTATATCACTTTCTACAGAAATTAATAAAAGGCAGACAATCATTCTGTTGAATGCAGTGATGTGGTGATTCTGAGAAATTGATAGAAGCAATATCAAACCAGTATTCATGTGGAATACCATTTTTTAGTTTCATACAGTTTTTTATATTTGTTTTTAACCGGTTTTCACGTTTGACCAATCGCTATTTGATTTAATGCCTCAGATCCACTGTTTTTGCAGGTTGTCAAAATTGTCTACTACTTATCACCTTTGGAATTATCTACTTGATATACTTCACTTATTTACATTTGCTTTTTCCGTAATTCACTGAGAAATTGACGATAGGTGGATCAATAACCGGAATTATTTCTCCATTCTTGAACAATACACTCTCCATTGCCATCCCTTCACAATCCGGAAAAAATGTTCTAAAAGTTCTCTACCGCAGAAATAAAAGACGATTGGCAACTTACTTATAATGTTATTACAAGGCGGACTTTTAAGATTAATGTTCAAATTAACGCTTTGAATGCATGTTGCTCTTTTTGCTGAATAATCACGGGTCATTACCGTTGGTTAGACAGTCCGAATTACCTTTGAGGTAGATGAGAACCTCGCTGAGCTAACTAATTGAGAACCTCATTAACACTGTTATCAAATTGCGGAAAATGATAATGCATGGTTCCGCGACAAATTGGAACATCTTGTCTATCTCCATCATCCGACCTCGTTAGACCCTTGAAAATTAGTTCCATAGATGAGTGGTCTTATTTTTATTTTTCTTACGGGACGTATTCTATTCATGGGGAAATTTTTTTTCGATGATAAAAGCGTTTTGCAAACCATGGAAACCTACACAACAGTAATTTTATCGAAGTAATTTGGGGACGCTTCCAATATAATATCGCAGTTGTTTTTTAAGATCTATATTACGGTTGTTTATCTAACCTGAATTCCTTCCATTATTAACAGTTGGAAGTTCATCAGATACAACTGAAAATAAAATGTGTTATTCGGTTCTTCATCAAAATTGCACGCTTATCAGGGATGTAAACAACGGACACAACAAACACCAATTCTGCCAGTCTTACAGATCTTTAATATTGACTAATTGCTTCATCCAAGCACCTTAAAAGAAAAACATTAAAATTCTGTAAATTAATTATAATTATTTATAAATATTTTTAATAAACTGAAAGGAATAAATGTATTGTATTTATTATTTTTACATATACTGATCCATTTTTAATCACAAATGACATTTGTGGAGTAAACTGTAATATCTATGAATTGTAGCACATAATGTAAAAGTGTAGCACAATGTATTAAAAGTTTAACGAATATGTAACCCGTACTGACAACATCTATTGTAATACTATATAATAGTAGCTAATAGCCTTAGCTGATAATGCGACTATAAATAAATTGAAAGTGAAGAGTTTTACTGGCGAAAAATCGCCGATTTTTGCCATAGCATTACAATATTTTCTCTTTATTATGAATATTGTATTGTATTATGTAATATTAAGGCGGGATAGTAAAATTCTTGCAAGAATTACTTTGGACACGTTACGTACAAGTACGTATGTGTACATGAGTATTTGAGTTTGGTTTATGATCGGGAGGGCAACTGAATTGCTTGATCAATTTAGTGATGTTTCTTCTTGAAGTACATCCTCCAAAACTACTGCGTATATGTTGTTGTGTAGCGTAGATCACTACGTTTCCAAACAAAGTGATTCACCTCACCAAGACAAAACAGACGCAGGTGCCAATCTACGAACTCTGGAAGGAAACGGAAACAGCCACACACATTCCTACACACCAGGAACAGGTTTTCGACAGATCGTCGATGTGCAGGGATAAGCCACATTCCTCAAAATATTCACAAGGTTGAAAGATAAAAACAGTGAAAAGGAACCGTTGTTTTCGTTGGCAGAGTTCACTACAAATCAGAGCCGACGAAGTTTCCTCCTTAGGAATATTCCACCAAAACAAACAAAGACGGTCTAAGTGGTAATCAAAGCGTACGGTTACGGTCTGCGGAAATCGCCGGGTCGTCATGATATTACGGGTTTCCCCAGTTTACGCATAAATACACACAGGCACAATTTCCACATGGTAATATTCCATGTGAATTTGTACTCATAACATTTCTTAAAGTAATACACCTTTCATTTTAAATAAAGTAATTTTTTAGGGATTGGATTAAGGTATTGGATATTGCCCCATATGCATCGTGTCAAAATTTGACAACCTCTAACTGAACATTTGTTGAAGCGTTTGGGAGCTTCTGTAAATTTAAACGTGACCTAAAGTACATACTTTGGGCATAATTGCCTGTTGAAGATAGTGGTACGATTACAGAACATTATAGTTTTATTGGTAATGGTTTAGTTAATATTGCACGTTCTATTCAACTAACATTTTAGCCATCATTTGAAAAGCTGAATATAACCCACAAGTAGACGCAAACTACTGTTTTGAAAAAGTGAACACTTAACAACTATCTAGATTTATATAGTAATGAATTACAGTTCGAAAGTTATCCTTATCTTCCATGTTGATGGTATACGACCCTTTGAAAAGAAAATAGAACCTTTTCAATTTTCAAAATTTCGTATGTTTGAATGGCTATGTTAACTAAGGTCATATTAGCAAGTGAACCTTACTCTCTTTGAGCTGAAAAATTAAACACATTTCGAGAGCCGATTTGAAAATGTTGTTCCATATTTTTAATGGCCGAAGTTCTCACTGCAAATTACATAGAACCTACTAAAATTTTGAAGAATATATTTAATTAAGAAAACGTATCTCTAATAATATTGTAAGGAGTCGAAAAACTCGTTAACTTTTGAAATGAGCAAATTTTCTTATAATTCAATCGCTCTTCTGCCATAGTTTCAAGCGCTTTGTTCTGGTGGGTGGGTGGGAAGTGCGAGCAAAAATGTATAGAAAACATTTGGAGTCATTTAAAAAAGTAGAGGTGCTACAATAGCTCATATTTTCTGACATTAATTCTAACATTTGCAGTTTTCGGAAATTCAGTGTTCAAGGAAAATAAGATCCGCTACATTTTTAAAGCGTCCTTTCCTCTATTTGTAAAAAAATAAAGAAAATATTAGGAGACTTTTTGAGATTGTTTTATAAACTGCATTAACATCAATAAGAAAGTTCATGAATAATACTCTTTTTTTTTTCAAAAATATGTGCATGACTTTAAAGATCTTAATTTTTAGAATAAATTCCATTAAAGAAAAAATGTCGATCATCAACATTGCACTTTTGCAGTGTTAAGTGTTTGTTATTTTCGAAAATTCAGAGTTCACCGAAAATGGGACCAGCGACAGTTTTTTACCTTTTATTGATGCATAGGAGGAGACTTTTTTTAAAAATTGCAGCCAAATTGAGAAAATAATTGTTTAAATATTGCTTACTTCACTTAAAACCACGCGAAAGCTTTTCTCGTTTTCGAAAAACTTTACATGACCTTATTTCAAGATCTGTCTGTCAACAACAGATTTTATTAACGAAAACATTCTAAATTCAATAATACTGTTGTAGAAAGATCCCGAAAAAGTGAACTTTTTTGCAATTTTTAAAATACCAGAGACTTCAATGAAAATGAGATCCGCCCCATTCCTTAGCTTTCTGTAATCTATCCGCAGTCAAAGTTTAGTCAACACATTTGCAGCATATTTTGGGGGAAAATTTGAAATATTGCTGAGGCTTCATTTAATATGTAAATATCTCTGATTTTGCGCCCCCAAAATAAAAATATCTTTTTAAAAACGCAGGATCTGGAGTTCGTTCAGATTGTTAAAAGAATATTAATTTTGAAGGAAATTTGTCTCGTTTTAGATGCTAGCGTTGACAACAAAGAAACAGACGTTTTGCCGTCAATCGATTTTTCCGTATCAAAGACTCACAAAACGTGGATTCTGACTACCCATGTTAGAGACAGTAATTCACTACAAATAGAAACAATTTATTCTCTTTTTCGTTACCGGGATAAGGCAAAAAAATTCTGACGAAAAATCCTTGATTTCTGGCGCACGATTGCAATACCTTACCGATTGCAATACCTCACTTTACTACGTAAAAAGAGAAAGTAAAATAAAAATGTAATTTAGTCTTCATATAAACTACCACCAAGAATTAAAATATTCTTTTAAATTCTCAGAGCTTTTACTGAGGAATATCAATTATGGAGAAAATCTGTTGGACAGTTTGTGCGGCCAGAGACGTTTTGCCAAAAATATTTTTCTTTTTGGTGTTATAGATCTCCAGAACGTGGATTCACAATTGAGAAAATTTATACCATATTAAAGTGAGAGAACAAATCCACTTTTTTTGGTATTAGTGATTCACAAAACAAGTTTTTCAACAAAAAATTGGCAATATTTCCTGAGGCTTCCTCTATACTACGTGAGGACTATTCTACTCTACATACTACTACCACTACTCAAAATACGATATTATAAATACCTAAAAGGGGATATTACAAATGTTTAGAGAGTTTTACATAAATATTAATTCTAATTAATTAAATGATGCCTAGCTCTCACTGTTTGAAAAAATGTGCGCTCTTATGGGGACCGTAATAATCCCTATTACCCAGAAATAATGGTTCAATTTTTCTACAGTTAATTATGTGCTCGTTAGGCGCCTGTAGCCCCACACGTAATATTGATGTTTTCATTGGAAATGTCTGACTCCCATTCCTGGTTTCATCTTCGTCTTCTTTTCACCGCGTTTCTAAACAGTTCTGTTTTGCTCACGGTTTAACGGAGGAATACGAAAAGGAAATTTTCCGATGAACTGGATTTATAAACTCTTCACTTCTATACTTTAGATAGTTAAGTGAGATGCTTTTTCAGAAGTTTTGAACTATAATAAAACTTAGTCTCAGAAAAAATACTCTGTAATTAATTAACCGATTTTAATAAAATATTATCGGCTGTGATTTTTTTATTAAGCGCACAATTTTCACGACAAAAACATAGTAGCCACGACAGGCGAATCAATAATTTTGTGGAAACACTAATTTCCCTCCTATTTTTTATTCAAAGAAGAAAAAAGTTTTAGGCAAATCGAAAATAGAATATTTTTTTATCTATTACAGTACAAACAATTACCGAAATTGTCTGTCCGGCTGGCCGAGATCGTTAAGGCAGTAGTGCAGTAGCGATCTCGGACCGAAGGATTGCGGAATCGGGTCCCGCCTCGTACATGGTTGTATTGTGTTCGTCCTTTCACCCCCTGTCATCGCCATATCATGTCATCTTCATAGTTACCATAACGTTAAATGCAGTAGTGGTCGCTAATGACCTCGATATTAATGCGACCTTAAATAACAAAAAATATCCAAATTATTATTTCTAAACTATCTTCTTGCTTGCTTTAAAGTATGTCAGCACCACTCAGTCAGTAAAGGTATTTATGAACTACCGTTCTTCTGTACCAGTACCAACATTTATTTCATTCCCTTCTTTCCTCGAATTTGTGCAACAAGTAAGCACTCTCCATGCCATTTTCATGATCTCGCAATCACACATAAGTAAGCAGGTTGTCCATAACATCAAAGAATGTTTATAGTATCAAATACCCAGTTCAAGGGGATTTGAGAAAGCGCGCAGGCAACTTACATGCATTTTCTTGTCCTTTAATGGTCAGAATCGATCTTTAACGTTTTGAAATCATCATTACACTGCACTGGAGAGCCTTCAACTGAGGCGTCGCCTCCAACACGACATTTTACTTCCTTTTGGGAATCTCGAACGCATCTGGTGCTCTGAAGTTCACATTCCTTCGCTGGCAGTTTGGTGTTTGCCTTTCCCGAACCCCCTTGTGAATACGCCTGTAGCGAGCGCAGCCGAGGATTTGCAGGAAGTCTTTGTCAATAGACAGTTAAGTCTCAGGAAGTATGGCTAGTAACGCCGTTATGAGAGATGTTAGCACAGTTTGCCTAAACAGAGTTGTTGCAAAAGAAATTAACAGCACTTTGTGGTCTTCGGCAAATTCTGATGAACCGAGATTGTTTCAAGAAATTGCTGGTAGTGATTCCAGAATTGTTTATTCATAGAACATGTTCAATATTCCTGGGATTATGAGGAGACAGACGATGCGAGGAGAATCTCACAAATGAAAGACTTTCGAGGATGGCAGAACAAAAAACTCTTTATTCTGGATATACATTCAAAGATGTCACTATTAGTTTCAGATTTAGTTATTTTTATATTAACTGGTGGTTTTGTAATCAACAATACACAATAATAATGCGAATATAATTCTATATCCGACCACAAAGATTTTCTGTATTAATCCCTTGAATGTTCTCGTAAATTTGGTCCTGACACGAAGTTGCTGTTTAGGATATAAGGAGTCTTCAAACGAAGGTATTTTCGAAAATAGAAATGATTAACATTTTCTGGCCAACTAACGTAAACCCCTAAAGTTAATGAATTTATTTTCTAAAAATATCGTTAAAATACATCGTATATAGTACAAGATATTCGAAGAAACAAAAAAGGCTGAAAGAGATAACCAGCTGAAAACAGAAATCTAACAGTATCCAGTGCTGAGGAGAAAGTGCTCAGAGATACAGACCACTACTAAGGCTACTATCCAGACTACTATCAATTCTATCTAATACTCATTTATACCAAAGACGAGTGAATTGTTCACAATTATGCACGATTAACCTCGAGAAATACGAAATTTGAAAGTTATTAATATTAATCTAAATATTAGGTGGAAGGCCTGATGGCCAGAGCCTCGCCATATTAATAAAGGCATATTATTATATTATATTATTATTATTATTAAATATGATAGTGTGATCTGACATAATAGTATATCTGTCTATGAAATAATTTCAGATATTTTATGCTTTTACTTTCTAGTGCACGAACGTACATACGGAGTAATAAAAGTACTCTAAGAGAAAGTTACGAAATTTGCCTAAAAACAATACGAAATGTTAACGTAAATACGTTTTGTGGTTCCATGATACCGAAAAAGAGTTGCTTCTTCAGTACTTCCGTTTGTTCATATGTCCGTCTGCCCACCCATCTGTCGGTCCACCCATCTGTCTGTTCATCCATCTGACTGTCTGCCCGGGCGGCCGTCTATGAACAACACTAGCATCTAAACCATACATTGATTTTTTTCTAAAATCTGTATTCTCCTATTAATTTTTCTCGAGTAGAGAACCTACGAATATGAAACGAATTCTTTGTTTGAGGAAGCCAAAAGGCCAATTTCAAAATTTCGGACATAGATCTGTCCCCGAACACGACGAGATAGGTCTGTGCGATGTTCGGGGAGCGCGAAGATGCTCTTCACTACACCTCAGAAGGGCGTTAGGTACCGCGAGAGGCCCTGGTAGTCTTTTAGACGCAGGAGAGGGAGTTTGGGCTATTCGGCAGCAACACCAGTCTATTGATGTGTTTCCAATTTTTGATTGCCTTTGTGTAGGGTTAAGGGATAGATCCTCATTATAGTCTGTATATTAAGATAAGGTTGCATAGATTTTATGTAATCATGTAACTAACACATATTACTACCGCAGCTTGTATGCCGTAAACACTTATGAATCATAAGTGTGAAAATGATCATTAATAAGCGACATAACATATACCTTCTAATGGAATCTAACAAAAATAAATATCGGTTCACGATACATATGCTGAGCTTTTAAGATAAAAGATGAAATAGTAAAATAAGAGTAGCCTAGACCAATTACAACTTTTCAGTATCACGAGCAATAAAATTTAAAAAAAAGAAAAGTTTGCAATGTAAAAAAATAACATGTCACCTGGAGGTGACGCGCCGTGTGTCACATGTGTGCAACTCCTACGTCGCGTCAGAAGAAGCGCGCTTCTGGAAGCGGCGAGGGCGGTGAGCGAAGAGCAGGAGGGAGGGGGGAACACACACGTGAACCCCGTGGCGCAGGTGCGAAACGCCGGCGCTGAGAGAGAGGAAGGGCTTCCCGGGAGTTCCCCAGGGACACATATCGCGACTCCTCGCGCCGGCAAACACACCACCGGTGTGGACAGAGCCATTGACATCCTGCGGCTTTTCCCCTGTATGTACACTCGTGGAAACACAAAATGAGTGTCATCGTTTAGTGAAGCATTGTCAAACGCTGTGGTCTTCGTATTATTTTCAGAGTGTTTTCCACTCGGTTTGATAGCTTGTTTCCACAATTGGACGATTGTTGAACAGTCTTATGCTTTTCAAATTTATCACTCATTTGAAACAATATGCATTCCTTAGTTGTACTTAACAGCTTTCAACGAGTCATGACCAAATATAGAGACAAGTCGGGTTCGAGAATGCAATGGTCGTTTGGAAGATAACTTGGAGGAACTTTGAAGAAAGTCTGTGTCAATTTCTCAATCTGTATAAAGCGTTTACTGCTAACCCTTCTGCTTGATATTTTTCATTTTCTATTTTCCTTAGAAACTTTCTCGATGAGACTTTTCGATTTCAAACAGCAAAAAAGAAAATAAAAACACGATATTTTATCCTGAGCACCGCTCTCACAAAGTGGCAAGATTTTAAAAAGTTCCCTGAAATAATTATGGGAATAGAAGCAAATATACGTTAATATGAGATATTAATGGCTCAACTATTCAAAATAAACGAGTTGCACATCACAAAATTATATTAAAAGGTAATGAACGTTTTCGTGTTGAGAGTGAATGTGTTCAAGATGTATTTCATTATTTATTTCACTCTTTTTCATAGCGTTTGCAAATTCCTTATGTTTCAACCTCATTCTTTGGTACTATTTAGCGTGAAAATGTAAAATATTTTGAGCAAGTGTAAATGTAAAAGGAAACGGAATATTTTTTGAGTAGTTGGCGTGTATGTGAAAAGAATTTTGCTAGCCGATTTCATTATTTTAACCGGTCACTTGCATATAAATTTTGAATTAACATTTACGCTATGTCTTAGAAAATAAACATACATTGTAAATATCCTTTGCACGATAATTTCATTTCTCGTACTTTGTCTTTGATTTCCACTTCTTGCTAATTCAGCATAAACTTGGTAATTGAGGAACATAATTACGAATCAACACAAGCCCATTCGTAACAGACTCTTTGATTTTGCTATATAAAAAGTATAGTTTCATAGAATATCTTCATACATAAAACACGTGTACATTTTTATTCTCCGTTTACCAAGAGTTTTGCTTCTAAAAGGCAAATTTTAAACATTCCAAAGTTATTGCAAAGATTATAGAAGCTACTTTTTTTCGTAGATAAAGTGAATCAAGCAAACATTTTAAAAATATAGCACTCCAATTAGAATATCACGATAAGCCTTCGACGTCCTACAATAAGAACCCCATAAATTGATATCGAAGACGCCTTCTTTCAATCTCTGTAAGAAATAATCTTCTGATCTCGTGTCTCATTCCCATGTGAATTTCTTCTCGTGTCAATAAGCATTTATCTTGCAGTATGGGGTAATAGCTGAAATCTACAACTAATTTGTCTTTGCAAATAGTTTTGTTACAAGATAGCTAATATTTTTAATCAATTGACTGTATTTGTTTATTATTGGACTTGAAAAAACATATGAGTTTGTTGAGATTCCGCTAAAGAAAATATGCACAAATTGCATAATAGTACACATAAAGTTTTTAACTGTTTCCTGGCGTTAAATAAATAAATACTTGAATAGAGGAACTTCTCGAACAGTGGATATCATACGTACGCATACGCGTTTTAGATTATTAGAGGAAATAAAACATTCGATATGAACGATGGGTGGTATTTTACTTTCTGGCTTAAGCGCTCTTTCGCGGTTTAGAAGGTACTTCTTAAGAAGAAAACGTTATGTAATGCTGCTCGAAAAAAAAATTCGGCAGAAAAACTATATTACAGGACCCTGGTAACGAAACAGTGGATAAATCTAGTTGATAAATTTAGAAAAAAATCTACTGACACGTGGTGCTGTCAGAATCTTTGTTTTGTCGGTCCTTAATGATGAAAAATCGATTGACGGCAAAATGGCCGGTCTGTCTGTGAACAACACTAGCGGCTAACCTGTTCAGTGGATTTTCACCAAATTTGATAGTCCCTGATCGAGCTGGCTGATGCCACGGCTCCTTGAATTTGAAACCTATATTTTAATTATGGGGGATACTTTATATGAAGCCCCTGGGACATTTTCAAAATTTTCAAGAAAATGGCGCCATCGATTTTTATTAAAACTTAATGGATAGTCGGAAGAACGTTCAGTGGCGTATCTCTCAACTTGGTTGAAAACCCTGATTTTACGAAAATTGCAAAAGTTCAAAAAATGTTTGGCGTCTTCCTACAACTACAATTATGAAGATACAATTTGTTTTCTTAATGAAATGTGTTTAAACTCACAAATTTTGATAAATATCAATAACAGATCTTCAAATAAAGTCATGTTGAATTTTACACAAATGTATTTTTTTCGGATTTGGCGACAAAAATAGTCGCTCGTTCCCAATTAACTGCGCTTCCTGAACGTAAAATGACTAGTGATGCTAAGCAAGTGGATGCAGTAAGTTAGAATTTGTATATTTTTTTCATATTTTCTGTTCGTTTTTTCTTGGGGGTTTTTGTTATATATTTTAAAATTATTATTTTGGAAACTATTTTTAACTTACTTTAAATTGCGTCCTTCAATTGAGTTAAATGTGAAAAGGAATAGATTTTATTTTGCTTATTGAGATGTGGGAATAAAAGGTAATGCATGAAAAATCCGATATTTTGATGTAAATAAAAATATTATATTTAATTATATTATTCTATCTATTTTCATTTTCTTGCTAGCGGTATCTGCAATGTTAATTGAAAAAGTGTGTATTAGATTGTTGCTCGTAACCCACTGTTGTAACGCCAGAGTGATAACAGAAGGCCATGATGACAGCTGCCTTTTCTTTCGGATTGATATAAACAAGATTTTGTTTCGTGAGCGCTCATGTGTCTGGCTGATGAATGGGACAACAATTCACGAAACGGTTGCGCATGAATACAGAATAAATTAACATTACAAGAAATTGTTTGTCAAAAAACAATATAGACCCCTTCACATAATCATGATTGATTATGACAAACTAAAAAATGTGGAAATAACAAAAATGTCTGTATCAGTTGACGTGCCTGGAAACATCAATCATGATCAACATTATGACTCAAGTTCTTGCTCATATTAGTAGAAAAATGTTCATCATCATCTACGCTGGAGATAATATACCCTGTAAGGTTAGGAGTCAATATGATAATGTTTACAGAGGATTTTGGACCATGTGCTGGAAAAGATGCTGCGTTCCAAGTTATATTTTTGACTAAACATTACTCCTACATCCTCGCCTTCTGCCAGACTCCCGAGGTAAGTGTATGTAGACGTCACTTGCATGATTTTTTCTCTTTCGTTATACACTCTTGTCAGATGCAATCAGTATCGTTGCAAGTACCTTCTTCAACACCAAAACAGTATTCCTCTACAGAACGGTCTCAAAATAAAATGAGAAAATTGTATGCCGCAAACATCAACCTTGCCAACAACACCTCATGTTTGTGGCATACAATTGACCCAAAGGGCAATAGGGTAACATTTTCATTGTTACAAACAAAAACCACACATTTTATCAAATTCCAGATTTCGGGAACCGAACAGTAACAAAAAGAAAGTAACAACATTTCCAAGTATATTTTAACAGGTTTGATTTCCAACTCACGTTTCAGATTAATTCAACGCGTCGCTACAAGTTGAAAATCAAAAGGGGCATTCTTAGGCGTACCTTCCTTATTAGAGTAACTTTCTCTTCCATTTGATGTGCCTAAGAGTCCCCACATGCAAAAAATTAAAAAAAACAAACTTGTGATTTTTGCCATGCAAGTGTTCCGTTTAAACTAAACGAACCGTCAATGAAGGTCGATTTATACACCTACTGCTTTTCTGTACTTTTCTGTGCTTTTTCTGTAATTCTATCAGTCTGTTCTTTTGTGCTCATCCCTGTACTCACAAAAGTGAAACCAAAAATGCATGAAGAAAAGCTTATTACACTATTGTATTCATATGTAAGCTTAATGTGACTGGTATTCCCATAAATGGTTAATAATAATAATAACTATCATTTATTATTATTATTAAATAATATTAATAACTACATAATCCTATTGCATTGTATGTTATTATGTTATATCATTATAAATTATATAATTAATAATAAATATAAACATTAATTATAAAATATCTGTATAAACCACTTTCAATTTCATTGGGGCTGTCAAGGTACATATACCTTTCATCGGATTTTTGAACTGACTTTACACCTCTCACATAAAGTAAGAAGTTAAAACGCTGCAAGTTTTAGACTATACCATAATGCTTTTAAATTATCGTTATGTTTTCTGTTCCAAGCGATATAATACTCAAGCTAGGTATTTTTCAAAAACGAATTTATCATTATCGAACGCGCAATAGTTCAGTTCAGCATTTCTTATCTGAGAAATATTTAATTAACATGCTGTAAGGGAGATGTTAAGTACTTAATTCTTATAGACAAATATTGTTTTCTTTAGAATTATTGTCTTTATATATAGTAGTAGCAGTAGCAGTAGCAGTAGCAGTAGCAGTAGCAGTAGCAGTAGCAGTAGCAGAATGAATATATTCTACTACTACTACTAATATTAATTTATGTAAAAGTAAAACATATGTATTGAGTATTAAGTACTACGAGTTTAAATATTTTCCACAGTAGCTTCACGTGCCGCAAACTCCACATGATGCAAACGCATTTCAATTTTTGTGTTACACGTTTCTTCCTTGTCTGTTGATGTACTAATTCCGCATCTTGTTGTACGGTGTATTGGCTCGTGGTTCACGCCCCACGTAACGGTGCGATCGTTTTCTGCAAGGCTACCTGCAGTTGGATGTGCGATACCAGAAGTCGGGAGCCCTTCCGACAGTTTTATGGAACCGGTTGCTCGAGCTCGGACCGGGTCCGCGATACCTAGAACCGGCTGCACATCGGTGCGCACATCCAAAATCGGAGAGCGTGTCGTGTCCCACGTCATCCCCGCAATTACGTTCCGCGACGCCCTTTCAAATGTCGAATTCTCTTCGATTTTGTGTGCATTAACTCTGATTACTGGAATTAAAGATGTTATCTGTTTATTTATTAGTGGTAGTTTGTCATCACCCGTTTAGTTGGATTAAGAATCTACTTCCTGTACGCTATTATTTAAACAAAATAACGGTTAACATTGAGCATGTGAGCTTGCGGGCTGAATGACTTCGTTTGTTTTTACTTATTTATTCTTTCAGCATCAGAATCTGATGATCAAATGTCAACATGTGCCAATTCGAGGTACCCTTGAATGGAAAAGTTAAAGAAAAGTATTTGTATCATATTTATTTGTCTTGGCGTCTTCTTTTAGTAGAATGTATCCCAAATTAGTTTCAGAGTTTGTGCAAATAAAGTCATTTTGGTAGTACTGACTGGGTCGTGAACGAAACCGGGAACCAAATACTCAGTCGCGCGTGAACGTTCAAGAGAGGAGCCCCGAGTCGAGGCACAAGGTAAGCTGGATACGGCAGAATTATATTTTCAATGCAGCGAATCACAAACATTCGTGTTCACACTACTTGTTTATTAATTAATGGAAGTATTTTATTTCTGATCTTGAAATTTGTGCTGTAGAGTTTGAAGCAACAGTGGATGTTTTAGAGAAATATGAAGTGAAATAGGAGGAAAATGTTTTATCTTGATTGACTACGTAGATGACCAGTGGTACAAACCAAACTTTTTTCAGTGGGAAGGAGATATAGACGTGTGGCAAATTATTTGTATATATGTGTGATTGGCTTCTGAGGGAGGGGAGTGAAATCCTATGAGCCCCGTCCTCAATCGAACGAGACATTTGGATAATTAAATGTAGTGTGCGCGCAAACGGATAGTACATCTCAGACGAGTTTGAATCGTTTGCCTTCAGACGAAGAATAATCTTTGAAAGGTACTTGTTTCCAAAATAAAAATATTATTAAACGAAATTATTAATTATAATAAAAACGATACCCTAATGACTGTGCACAACCTTGTCGTAAACAAGTTGGTGCGAGATTGAAAACTTGGGCATTGTCACATGCCAAAGCATGTTCACTCCCCCTATTTGGTATTCCCTTCAAATATCTCGTGAACCGTTGCAGATAAATCGTGTTCACTAAACGAAGGTATCATAAAACTCTATGTAATGTTGCCAGACAACCTTGTTTTATTCCATATGGCACAAATTTATTTTTTTTATGTCACCCGATATATTTATTTATCCATGATAATGAGCGTGAAGTGACAATTTCAAAAATGTGCATTTCGACCTAAATAAGTACAATCATGTTTTTGATAGCTGAGTTTTTGCGACTCCCGCCGTCTGAAAGATCTGGCCACCGCCACTTGGGGTGGACAGACGTCTTTCACTTTGCAGACGACAGATGTCTTTCACTTTGCAAGGGGTGTTCGGTTGCATGAAAGAGTAGTATTAGGTAATTGCCATCCGTCTGCAGTCAAATTGGGATTATTCTAGAAACAATTTAAAAGCAATACTCGTACCCTACATACACTACAGGCAATTGTCAAAAGAAATTATATATATTTTATGACTTTATCAGATTGAATGCAATTATATTCCATAATTGGAATGTTTTGCCGTGAAGGGATGAAGTAATCCCGCATAATTATTATGAAACGACTTTGCTTATTAGGGAATCTCACGGGAAAATCTTTTGTAGAGATGTCTGGAACAATGACGCCTCGACAGTAAAAATAGGTCTTCTGCCAGGAGCAGAGGCGGGAGTCTCCTTTTGACAAGTCGCTTCAGGTTGTTGAGGACGCACCACAGGATATCGAAGTACGACGGGAATCTACTCTCGGTGGCAGAACAGGTGTGACCAGTAAACAGTAACGATACACTATTACATCACGGTCATGAGAGTGAAGGTAGTTTTGCTAATCGAGTTTTGATGTTTTCGCTTGCCTACTTTGATCTACCTTCGCAATTTTAGTCGCTCATGGAACTCCAACTTGTTGAAGGTTAGTGATAACACTTGAAACTGCAAACTTGTTACCTAAGGCGAGAATGGTTTTAGACTGTATCGTTTGGGGCAATATTGGATCTTGTTTGCTACGTCAGGTTGCCGAAACGGTTTCTCAAGTACTGACTTTGTTAACAGTATGAAATCATAATAAAACTAAAATGATTTTAAAGTATAAAATAAATCAACCCCTAATTTTATCTTTTACTTTCTGAAATAAATTTATTTATTTGAAATTTATATTCGCCCCACTTTGGGCTTCTACTAAAACCATCCGCTTTTTTTGCCTTTCAATAGTTTTTTTTTCTTCTTCTCGCACTATATACTTATTTCATTGCAAACACTGACGCATCATAGATTTTTTACCGTAGGTCATTTATCCGTTCGTCCAATTCAAATTATCGAAGTATTTAATAATTTTACATATGGAAAAACAACTGGGATATGTTATATGTAAATTAAAAATTCACACAGTTGCTAAATTATCAAATTATCCCTTCAAATTATTTACAACAAAACGTATTTTTACTTCACCTTCGCCGTGCATGGACTATTAAAGTTACTTAGCATATTTTCATTGAATTCTAGAATGTTTTAATGCTATACTATACTTTACTTGGCCTTCACACAATAATTACATAGCATTTTTACTCTCCTTTAGCCGAACAGTATCCGCACTGAGCGTTGTAAATATAGGATCCATCAGTTCACGATTATATCTTCGAATATATTAACGAAATGCGTTTTCCTGCTCTTCAATAATTTAAGGAATATTATGACTATGGAGTTCACAATATGCTAATCACTTCAACAATGTCTTAAACTACAAATTCTACAAATTCCACAAATTCTACAAATTCTGCAAATTCTGCAAATTCTACAAATTCTACAAATTCTACAAATTCTACAAATTCTGCAAATTCTGCAAATTCTGCAAATTCTGCAAATTCTGCAAATTCTGCAAATTCTGCAAATTCTGCAAATTCTACAAATTCTACAAATTCTACAAATTCTACAAATTCTACAAATTCTACAAATTCTACAAATTCTACAAATTCTACAAATTCTACAAATTCTACAAATTCTACAAATTCTACAAATTCTACAAATTCTACAAATTCTACAAATTCTACAAATTCTACAAATTCTACAAATTCTGCAAATTCTGCAAATTCTGCAAATTCTGCAAATTCTGCAAATTCTGCAAATTCTGCAAATTCTGCAAATTCTGCAAATTCTGCAAATTCTGCAAATTCTGCAAATTCTGCAAATTCTGCAAATTCTGCAAATTCTGCAAATTCTGCAAATTCTGCAAATTCTGCAAATTCTGCAAATTCTGCAAATTCTGCAAATTCTGCAAATTCTGCAAATTCTGCAAATTCTGCAAATTCTGCAAATTCTGCAAATTCTGCAAATTCTGCAAATTCTACAAATTCTACAAATTCTACAAATTCTACAAATTCTACAAATTCTACAAATTCTACAAATTCTACAAATTCTACAAATTCTACAAATCACACAAATCACTACCAACAATGAAGATTCTTAACTATTTTGATCACGTAAAATCAAAACTGCTGCGTATTATGCCAGAAGTGGCCTAAGCTGTGTGTTGTCACTTCTAATATCGAAAATAATTTTCATTTATCGAAAACTAGCTGAGAACAGCGGTACTGTCCGCATTTATTTTATCACGATCCTGTATTAGAAAGCGGGCGTGCATAGATTTTTTCTGTAAATGAAATTTAAAACTGACCATCCACACACTCTTGGTAAATGAACACAAAAAAAGCCAAAAGATAAGTAAAATACTCACATCAACTCTGCAGTTTTATTTTTCTAACAGAAGATAAATAATTACTATATATTTTTTTTAAATTCATTTTAAAACTCAGTATTTAAAAAAAATCGGTCTCTATGTATCAAACAATTGTACGATTTTGATAGCAAAAACACGACATGCTAAACGTGTACTTTGAAAATTAATAAACTAAAAAATATAAAAAGAAAAAAGTGATAAAAAAGTCAAACAACTTCAGACCTACATAAATATTCCTAGGGTACGAGTTAAAGAAGTGTCACAGGTCTTCGAGGGGAAGACGGGGTCAGTTCCAAGAGAGGTGATTATCACCATTTCTAACTCGGCGGTCGCTTCCCGCGCTAATGTGCTTCTGATGTGCTTGAGCCTCCACGTAGATACGCAGCGCATGGCGCTCTTTCGCCTACGCGCTCGCCGTTTGTTTACCCTCGGCAGGTGGCGGCCACTCCGCCACACGCCTTTCTGCAGCAGCGCAAGTTCAACTCTTCGTCGGCCTTGGCGGCCTTCCGCCACGCGCGTGCCGCTAACGCCGATGCTTGCGCACGCGCACTCGCACTGGCGCTCGCACTCGCACTGGCGCTCGCACTCGCTCTCGCACTCGTTCTCGCTCTCGCACTCGTTCTCGCTCTCGCACTGGCACCAGCACTAGCACTCGTACTAGCTCTAGCACTCGCTCTCGCTCTAGCACTCGTACTAGCTCTAGTACTCGCTCTCGCTCTAGCACTCGTACTAGCTCTCGCTCGTATTCACTCTTGCACTAGCACTAGCACTCGTACTCGTACTAGCACTCGTACTAGTACTAGTTCTCGCTCTCGCACTAACACTCGTACTAGCTCTCGCTCTTGTATTCACTCTCCATTCGCACTAGCACTAGCACTCGCACTGGTGCTAGTTCCCACTCTCGTATTCGCTCTCCCATTCCTTCTCGCACTCGCACTATCACATGCTCTAACACTCCCTTACGCACCCACAGTAGCACGAACTCTCGCACTAATACTAGCACTATGTCACGCACTCGCACTCTTGGCATTCGCTCTTGCTCTCACACCACCGCAGCAGCTCTCTTAGTTCTGTAGTTGACTCGCGTAAAACACACCAATATCACACAAGGTTTTATTCACTTTCTAAAATTTCCAATCCTCTGTAACATTCCTTTAAAATTGGTTTTTTTCTGTCCTGCAAAATTGATCTCTGTTTCGTTAATTTTGAATTAGATAACCAAAGTAGGTTGATTTAATTTGTGGGTATTGGTTACCCACAAAATTTGTATATTACTATCAGTTCGTCTCTTTTAATTAATACTCGTAAACAACCAGCTGATTACCTGACGTTGCGCTGGTATTTATTTACTACAGTATAACACAAAATAGCCACGCCCGCCCCTTACGCTCCATCTGGCTCGCTAAGAATAGATTCATTTCTGGTAGTACTATTTCGAATAAAACAAATGTTTTTGTAACAAAATTTGCAGCAATATTGTTGGACCGCAACCCTTCCGGTTTTTTAGATCCTCAACAACGACGTATTTGTGCAAAGATTTCAGCTACAGCTCCTGTAGTTCAAACGCATTTTATTCATCAACCGGTTAAGTTCAGCCAGAGCGAGATTGATCCAGGCATTGCAGCACCTCTGACCATGAAATTCGAGCCTCGAAGGTGACGCATTTTTGACATCAACTAGATCGCTGTCTGCAGGAGAATTTTAGCGGTCGGCTGCTCTGATCGGTAGTTTTTCGTGGTTTCTCTTATCATTACCACGCGAAAGCCGAAGCAGGATAAACTGGATTCAATCCGCGAACGAACTTTATTACCTCATCTTTATCCCTTCGTCTTTCCTTACATGCACTACTGTACCACACATATCGGTACACCTGACGGGAGCTTAGAGCTTGTCCTAGCTGGGGCGGTTCGCTCCGGGTAATATATTTACTTTACTAAAACGGCCCAGAAACAACAATCAATCAGTTACTTAATTGATATGTCTTTTCTTGGCCCGGGGGCGATCGGGACTCCGCTCACGCATATAGAGAGAGTTTTATAAGAATGGACCGTTTTGGCAGCAAGTGCTGCCAACACAACAGAAGGTTCTGTGGCCATTGTGTTCTTGTGCCTTTTAGACTCTCCTTCCTCCATTCGTTCATTTGCAGTTGATTAACTTGTAAATGGCTTCGACGCTTCCTTTTGTGATGTCCTCGTCCGAGGAAAATTAGTGCGCCACGTTACTTTTTTAAGACACCTTTCTACATACGTAATTAAATTTTAATATATCCCGGACTCACGTACGTGCATGTACCTCTTCGACTTCGGTATGTCTTCACGAGAGCCGTAAATAAACACTTTAGGAAGGGGCGCGGCTGAACAGCTGCCGCACGGAGAGATACATCTATGAATTACACGTGATGTTCACTTGTTCAGCGAACTGTCACTTTGACTCATTCTAAAAAAATCGCTCTGTATAAAAGCCCTGGCTGGGTGTTGGAAACTCCCGCCCAGTTGACCAGTTCCGCGGTTGACTCACCTCATTAGGGCCAAGGTGCAGTGAGGAGTGGAGTGGGGGCTCCAAGCCCCCCCCCCCCCCCCCCGAATCTGATCAGTCCGAGAGGGGAGTGGTACTCAGCGGAAGTTGGGGAGTGACTTGTCGCAAGGCGTGTGAGTAACTCTGGTACCAATCCGGCAGGCTGATAACCTTCGAGCTTGCGAAGTGTTCCCCACTCAAGAAATAAGTAGTTGTTCCTCAATAGTACAGAGCTCTGTCGGATTCAGATGCCACTCGTACTCAGTGGTCTTGCAACGTCGATTTCCAATGTTCGCTCCTATTGTCACTAGGGCAGCTGTGAGAACTAGAGCAGGCCTGTTAAGGAAATCTCATGAGGACAGAACTGTTATAGCTTGCACTCATGATTGCTCAGGCAGCGCTTGGCACAACAACAATCTCAAGTTAATTTTGTAAACTGCATCAAGAAATGAATTATCATTTAAATAATCAAATTCTATAATAATATAATAATTTTTCTAAACTATTTGTATCTTTACATATCATTGTAGGCTTTCACGGCGGGAGTCAATAGAAAATAAATTTTCTGGACTGGTAGGCCGAGGTCCAGTTGGCATTGAGGGGCCAAACGTTTCGTACACGTCTACGGTGTCTTTCGTCCCCGCCGCCCGGAACACTGCGCCCGCGACCCTGCGGCCACTGAGGATGTCCACCGCAGACGTGGACGAAACGTTTGGCCCAACAATGCCAACTGGACCACGGCCTACCTGCCCGGGAAATTTATCTTCTGTTTGTATCTTTATCTTTATCACTGTTGAATTAATCACCAAATACATCAAACAATTATTTCAGAAGTATCTTTTGAAACAAAATACTTTTAGTCTTCTTAATCACCATCTCTGCTACGAACACTAGCTTTAAAAGCACAGTGTCATGAACATCATATCTTCTACAACACACGTCATTGTCATTCTCATCTTGATCCTCGCTACAATCTCGTCATGACCACATGCATTTTCACCACGTCTGTGCAGGGTGCAAGGTCGTTGGTACAGCGGAGACGGCACCGTTTGGCCCTTTAATGCCAACTGGACCACGGCCTACCTGCCCGGAAAATGTATCTTCTATTTGTACCTTAATCTTTATCACTTGAATTAATCACCAAATAAATCCAACAATTATTTCAGAAGTATATTTTCAAACAAAATAATTTTAGTCTTCTTAATCATCATCTCTGCCACGAACACTAGCCTTATAGCCACACTATCATGTACTGTATGCGCAAGTTTTCTTGATATTCCACAGCGGGGAGTCCGGGGAGAGGAGGGCTCTGGCTACGTCGCGGCGTAAAAGGGAGTACCAACTGTGGGCATGAACTAACTCACCAAAGCGTGTTACGAAAAATGCTACGATTGTTTTAAAAGTACGAGGGGAATGTTGCCAGCATTGAAAATTGGTACGTGCCGTTCCGAACCGAACATAAGTATCTCAACGTGCCGTGCTCTTTGGCGCTGGGTGAGGTCTAGGGAGCTCGGGAATCAAAAAACTTGCGCGAGTAATACATCACATCTTGAACCTCGCTACCATCTCGTCATGACCACATGCATTTTCACCACGTCTGAGCAGGGGGCAAGGTCGTTGGTATGCCAATGGTGGCGCAGCGGCAGCTGGCCCGTCGATTCCGCGGTGGCATGCGCGCTGCAATTACGGTCGGCGGGCGAACGGCGTGCGCGCCCCCTGCAAGGCGGACCGAGTGTGCCCGTGGGCGTGGGCGTGGGCGTGGGCGTGCCTCTCGCCCCGACGGCGAATTGCTCGCCTACGGCCCGCCTTCGGGCTGCCCTCACAGGCGCCTACTCGAACAAAATTTTGGAAAAGAATGGGGAGCCTACTGTGGCCCCGATCCTATCTTAGTTCCTTGGTTTCGTTTTCAGTTTCAAAAACAGGGGCATTGACTTTCACAAACTTGTATCTTTTTTTCACTTTCAATTGACTTTTTTTTTAAATAAAGAAGAATAAATTTTAGCTTTCGGCTTTTAGCATTAGCATTTAGCATGGCATTCGCCTGTGTCGAACTCGCTGAACATTACGTGCACTCGCGAACCTGAAAGTACCTCCGAATCTTGGTCACGACGATGATTTTTCTCCGGGGAAAGGAAATACAAAAGACTTTGACACACTGCCTCCGTACTTATTGAGAAAACCCCAAAGATTTAAAAGTAACAAGTAGCCAGATCCGTGACGCATACTACAATTAATTGATCCTCCTTGTTAATGTTTTGAGAGAAACTGTATTCACAGTAGATTTAAGAGATTGAATGAGTAGTTCACATAAAACATTTGGTGATGTTAAAGTACTTAAGCGAGTAGCACTCATTTCTAGTGTTTATGGTCTATTACAGTTTATTTCACCGATAGTACAAATAAACTAGGATACACCCGGTGTTGTTGGGGACATCTCCGTCGGTTTGAATAGCGCGCTTCAGCCCTCCTTTTTTTTTGGAAAAGTTGGTAGTGCTGCACCATCTTAATCTGCCCTTCTTACCATCCGAGGTCTCGCTGTTTATTTTCTCGTATACGTACGTATATACGGAGTAATATACCTAGTGTAGAGAAAGTTATGAAATGCTATGGAAAATCGATTTTGAGATTTCAACAGAAATACACGTTTTGGGGTCCTCTGATACCGAAAAGGTATTTTTTTCAAAACGTCCGTCTGTTCGTTTGTCTGTACATATCTGAACACTACTAGGGCCCAAAACCATTCGTGGGAGCTTTTTCAAATTGAAGAAACCCCAGTCCATCTGACTCTAGTTGAAACTTTGAAATTTTGAAAAAACATTGTTTAAAATTTGAAGGTACTTTACATAAATACCCTGGGACATTTTCAAAATGTCGAGTCGAAAATTTGAGATTTGAAAATAATTCTTTAAAATTTGGGGGTACTTTACTAGAAGCCCTCCAGACATTTTCAAAATTTTCTCAAAATAAGCTCCAAATGTTTTCTTTAAATTTGTTGTACAAATAGAGTTAAATACACTCACTAAAGTGGCATAGGTCTGATTTTCAGGGTTAGTTTTGAATGTTCTAGAACTTCAAAAGTTTGAATTATTTTCGGCGTCTTCCTACAACTACAAAATTAAAGATAGAAATTTTACCTTCCAATTAAATTTGTTGCTCATGATCAGTTCTTTCAATAAGGTCATTAAGGTATACATTTTTTTTAGTAATTTTCGAGAAAAGTTGCGTGCAATATGTGCAATTTAAAAAAATACAAAAATAAGATTTTCTCACAAACGACTCCAAATTTTTCTTTAAACTTTTGGTAGTGATAGTGCTAAATGCACTCTATAGGATTAAATAAACGCCATATTCCTCTATTCTTTTGTTTTCTCAAATTTTACAAAAATTTAATTTGTTTGACTTGTCTCTCACGTCATTGATATTTACACTAGCAGGAATCTGTTCACATTATTGTATTTATGAGTATATGTGCATTAAATAATGTCAGATTATAATCCTCAAAAACTCAACAAAAATTGCTCAAATGTAATTTTTGAAATATCATTCACACCTTTATTATGCACATTTCCAGCAATTTGTACACACTATTGAATGTATGACTAGAAGTGGTTGAAATAACTTTATATGAAGTTATTTCATATAAAGTTATTTCAACTGAAACTTAATAGTTTCTCTGAAAAGGGGTTCAAATTTCGTATTTACAGTAACGCTTAAACACCATTTTGTTCAAAAACTGGAACCAGATTTTTCAATAAAAAGTTTCATAAATGTCGAGGTTTAGCTCTTCTTTAACATTTTCAAACTAGTAATTCGATTCTACTGCAAGGAAAGCGAAGAATTAACAAAGTTTTTAAAAGATGTACTTTGAGCGGCGATAGATAGCAGCTGGCAAGAGAATGTGGCAAGCCCGAATAGCTAGCCTAGACCAAAGGAAATAGAAAACTAATACGGGAAAGTCTGTGCCATTCTTTAGCACTACTAGTTGTATTTGTATGTTAATGTACTTCAAATTACTTCTAATTAAGATTTTCGAAAACTAAAAAGTTTTCTCTGAAAAAGTGCCTCAAATTTCACTTTCAGAGTGTCACTTGAAAACTATTTTCTTGAAAATAAGTCCAATTTTTTCAACGAAAATTGCCATATAGGACGAGGGTTTACCCTTCTATATACTGATTAAGTAATATATCAGTTCTACTAATAGAAAACTGAAACATTGACAATTTTATTTAAGAAAAGTTCTTTGTGCGGCGATAGATAGCGGCTGGGAAGAGTATGTGACAATTCCGAATAAATATCCTAGATCAAAGAAAATAGAAAACTAATACGAGAAAACCTGTGCCATTGTGATGCATCACTAGTTTGTTTTATTTGATCATTCGTTTTATTTTATCATTATTGTTCAATTGTGAGGGATCCCTGCATCTCCCAATTCATTGGTTCATTGATTAGTTAGATTGATTAGTAATTCCGGTCGCATCAACTGCTAAGGTCACTAGTCCCTTAAGTGTAGTGCATGCTTTGTCGTGAGCTGTGGCTACGATCTTCTCCCGCTTGATGGCGAGATTCAGCGCCCACTTACCCGTGGGCTTGCGGGTTTTTCCCCAACCAAATATCTCCCACCTACCAGAACAAGTTCTATGATCCCTTCTGGTTTCCCGGCATGCGTGGAGATGAAGTACATGAAAATGTGTGTGTAAGGAAGGCGTGAGGATAGGACAAGGAAGAGGAAGGAAATATCGCGCGCGGTCCGTGGCCTGTTTGTTAGGATACTGTTCCGTCTTTCACTTGATGATGATCGAAGGAACTGCGAAAAATACTCATCAGAACACCTTTCCGCTAGAAACCTCCTCCAGACAGTGACTGAATTCGACCTAGCTATCAAACCTAGCTAGCTAGTGTCAAAAATCATGCCGTCGTCGGAATTCGAATCCTAGGACTTCCCGATCAGGAGCACTGCGGTGACATCAATTGATGTAGCGAGGCAACTAAGCTGGTGCTTCTTCCAAGTTTTATTGAGGGAGGGAGGGAAAAGAGGTATGGGTCCCACAATTGGCGGAGCATACGGCTGCATCATGGGTCTGGTCGTTCCGTCTCCATGGGCTCCTTTTCATTAGGCAGGGCCACCTACTACGCTTACGAAACTTTTCAAAAAAAATAGAAATATCTAAATGTGTACAGTAGTGACCTTCCCGTCGACGCTTCGAACAAGGCCACAAAAAAATGGCCAAAACGTGGGAGCCAACACACAAACTCCGTATGTGCATTCTTCCAGTTCTTTAATTGAAGCGAATGAAGCCGCATATAATATTTCAAGTAAATGCACATGTAAAAAATATCTTCCAATTGATTATCAATATTATTTGAATTGGAAAAGGTAGTATATTTTTATTTGAAAGGCAATTAATTATTAATACCTTCTTTAATCTCTTTTCATTTATTAGATAAGTCAGTTACGTTAAAAGTAATTAGTACAATAAGACGTTAATTAGTAAATATAAAAGGACACTAACGTGTCTATTATTATTTCAAAAAGGAAACAAAGATTATAAATAGTATTATTCGGTTATTTCCCATATGTTTATTATATTTGATTACTTGTTATGATTTAGACAAGAGACGAACATTATTGCATCGCTCAAGCAAGTATCATGTATACATTTTCATGTATACACTTAGTATGAATCAGTGTCTGGAATCTCAAACTCACTCAATCCAGAATAGAAAGCATACTTATTTGAGTGAGAAGTCGTATCTTAAGCTCAATGAGGTTACAACGCAAAATGTAAGACTTTTTAACGACGAGTGCTCTTGAACAAGTTCTCGCATGTGCGTGTGGTAACGCTTGCTTCTGGGAGACACTAATTCTTACCGCGCACTGGATATCCTTGGCAGGATTGAAGCACATAAACACTATCTATATCATTATTATCTAATTCAACTTGTATTTATAGAACTTCAAAACAGGAATTACCATGTGCGATGTCTTGAAGACTTACAATGTCAAGAAGAAATAGCATGAAAACTTTTGACGATACGAAAATATATTATAATATTGTTTACATATGTATACTTGTAAAATATTGAAACCAAGTCTCAGGGATAATATTTATTCTATTGAAATTTCATGTTGTACAAAGTTTCTAATCCTCATAGTTTTGGATTCTTCTTTGGTATGATATCAATAACGCAGTTTTTCCATCACCTTATGTCAGTTAATCTTCACGGATGTTGGTGTGAAATTTCTCCTTAACACTTTTCACAACGTCCATGTAATCAGTATTTTACAATAGGATCAAACCTACAGTAAAAAAATAATTATTTTTCATAAAGTCATAGAAAACAAATGTCATGAACATTGTTTGGAAATATGAACGTTTACCATATTAACATAACGAAGCACAATGGGAATTTTAACCTAATCTGAAGAGGTTCTGAATAGCCTGTATAAAGTTCTAAAAGTTAGTATATAGTATAGTAAAATTCATCATTTTCAAGAAGTATGTATGTTGTTCTTTCTTTTAATTTCAGGAAATTTATAGGAACTTGTGAAACCTGTTCAAAGAAATTGATTTATTAATGTAGAGACATCATATGGTATCTCATGAAAGCATTAAAATGGATAGTGATGGTTTGCAATAAACAATATTAACTGAACTAGACAATTATTAGTGGTCACGACCACGGTGAAGATTTGTAGTCAGAAATATTAAATAAAGGCCTAAAAATGAAGATAGCTAAGGAATTTTGAGTGAGAACTCGCCATAAGCAAACGTCTATAAATTCCTTCAACTGGTATTCCCAATGCTGTATTTGGTAGCCTGGAGTTGGTATTAAAGAACATGATATTCAGAGACAGTTTTAAGGGTTAAAGTATTTGCAATAATGAATTCTGTTGTGATGATCGTGTGCCCAAATTACAAATAACTTACCAATGTTTTTACAACTGTATGTGAGGACAAGGTAAACAACAGACTTATATTCGTGGTGACAGATAAAATCAATTTGGTTCACTGGGAGTTAGGCCACTAATTTATCACTTGTCAAATGAGTCTCTATTATAAATTAATTTCACACATGAAATGGAGATATTTTATTTAATTGTTTTTATAATGTCACAAATTGAATTGTGAAGATGTGTTGAGAATCATGAAAAATTGTAAAATTTAATCATGTTTGGATGATAATCACATTAATGCACAAGCATTAATGTGGCAAATGTCCAGGACAACAAACGGGAGAAATTCTCAAATATAATCATTTACAGGAAAACAAAAAACAAACAGAAACGTTTCAATTATCCATACATATGAAAAATCCAGAAATATCCAGAAATTGCAGAACAACGCTTGTTACCTCACCTTTCTGGAATTGTGAGACCTCGTACTGGTTCTCTCTTCATGCAACTCGAAGGCCGTATTAGTTATCAGCAGCTTATCTATCTTGTTAACATAATTGAATCAAGACAAGATCAATATTCATACATTAATATCCCAATACACAAAAAAATAAGTTACCTACTGAATTTGTAATGAAGTAAGATTTGTAAAATTATTTATATAATACTTAAAGAACACAAATATCCCTTGGTAGAAAATAGGTAATCCCTTTTTTCTAAACCATTAAATATTTATGCGTTTGTATCGTGATCGGCGCATTTTATTTTCACTTTTCTGTAGCTTTTTATTTTTCTTCTGTGCTCTTCCTGGAGGTTAATTTTGGTTTAGAAATTCCCCTTCATTATTTCTTAAAAGTAAAATAAACTATATTCAATCGTTTTATCAATCTCCTATTTCTAATATCGTCGACAGGAGGTACGGACAAAAACAAACAGAAACGTTTCAATTATCCACACATATCAAAAAGGCACTTGCAGAACAACACTTGTTACCTCACCTTTCTGGAATTGTGAGACCTAGTACTGGTTTTTCTTCATGCAACTAGAAGGCCATATCAGTTATCAGCAGCTTATCTATCTTGCTACCATAATTGAATCAAGACAAGAGTCTACAACAAAAAATTAAAACCTCTGCTGATCACACGTGCACATGTGCATTAATTATTTTCTGAAACCTGCGGTTTTCTTTGATTGTCACTTTTTTTTCTCTCTCTCTGAGAGTTTTTATCACAGCATTCAAATGGACAAGGGTAGCTGGCAGTTACGTCGGTGTGGATTGTGTCTTACGGGCTATCGTTGATACGATGTATATTCTCCAATAAAATATTGGTAAATTGTGGCCTCTTGGCAATAATTTTCGAAAAACACATACATGACCGTACACGTAATTGACGTAATGAATCTGAAATAAGAAAATAGAAAGGTTTTTTCATTAAAAGTTGTTGATTTACTATACCAGATAGTGCTCGTATCCAGATAATTAATCCAAGTAGGTAGGCAAACAGAAGTATCTTCTTTTCCTCTTGCTCTTTCCAATATTTCTCTCTCTTCTTTCCAACAACCACTGCCCATTACGCAACAAATAACATTTTCTGTTTGTTCCTATCCAGATTTTCTTTCTTTCTGATTTAAAAATACAGAAAAATCCCTCTCAAATATGAAATAAACATGTGTATGTGAACAAATTGTTTTGATGGATAAGTTACCAGAAATATTGCAAAGAAAACAGATTCGAGAGAAATATTTATAAAATTTAAAAAATGTATTTCTTTAAGAAAAATGAAAATGTTTCTCCATTTTACTAATTTTTCTTTGAGACCGAAATTGGCACATTTTCGTTAAGATATTGAAAATTAATAAGAAATTCGCATGTTTAGCACTGCCTCGCAAATTCCATTCACACATCAAATTGTTTAGTTATCTGCTGAAAAGTTTTCATTAAATTACTTTCCTTCAACTTTTCCTATTGTGTATCCTTCTCACACTATAGCAACATGGCGCTTTCAACCAATGTAAGTTGGTAGAATGTGTAGATACATTCCTTTCTTGTTATTGTGAATCCCTGGGGACTAGCATTTTCGGTTCACTACATCTGGCAATATCCTAAAATAAGGTAGTGTCTCCTTGCTGACTAATTTATTACAGTATTAATAGAGTTGGTATTACAGATGTACAATAAAAATCCATATATTGTGAACTCGAAATTTAAATATATTAATCATGTCTAAAATGTGTCTTCTTTGTCAGTGATTGCTATGGACACATTTTTGTTATTACTTTTTCAAGACTACGATATTTTTTGTGATATGATTACAGGGCCCACACACAAAATATTTCAGTCAGTATTGATACCCTTCTATAACTCTCTCACTCTGTTCGAACTTCATTTGCCTTCTCTTTGATGATACATATATTCGATACATTCGTATTCTTGTGTTCTAGAAGACTCTTTCACAGCCTTTACAGAGTCCTAGCCATATGTGATTCCACAATTTTTCATCTCGCAGATAAAATCTCGTCGCGGCGATAAAGACTTGAAGATAGACAAAATTGCGAAAGATAAACTGAAATAATTTTCTCGGTGATGTGTTCGCTCAGTTCCCTTTGATTCGCCGCAAAATACTGTTAAATAATTCCCAAGACTTTTCACATGCAAAATGTTAGTGTTGTTGAAATTCAGCGTCGAGAGGATTCCCGTCTGTTACAAGAGCCGTTCGTCCGTAAGCCAGAATTTAAGAGTTAATTTATAGAAACTTCTTTATTTACTTCACTTGCATTATACAACTAAAAATAGATTATTTAATAAAACATAGCACAAAACTAAAACGAGGAAGGATTTTGTCACAAAATGTTTATACAAATCTGCATTGAAAAAGAACATTAACATCAAATAGCAGTAAGTAGTAAAGAATATAAACAATACAAACCTCTGTTGTTTGATGGAACAAATGTGGCAGACATATTTTCGTATCGAAACTATTTTCCCCGCCTCGCGCCGCTTTCGCTTGCAGTCCTTTCTGGTTTTGGGGGGCCTGAGAGCGGAGCCATAGATCGTAGTCCGAGCCAGGGCCCGGTAACTCTCCATCAAATTTGGGGACAAAGATAGAGGTTGCTACTATAGCATGCGCTAGTGTCGCCGGATACAGCTGCTGGAAAGGCTCGCCAACTTTCGCACATAAAAATTGGTCAAGAAATACAAATGCACTTTATTTATGAGTGATTTCTTAAATAAATTACAAAATAAGTTAAATACCATGTGCTTATCTTCTAAAATTAATTTATTCATGTTAATACACGCATGAAAGAAAAGGTAGCGCGCACAGCGGCGCGATCTGTTGTATCAAGCGCGTGTGTTTGCGTCCCGAGAACCCACGCACGTTTTAAATAACGTTGGTAGCAGTTCTTATTTTAGTTCGTGTAAGAAGGTGATGCTATAATGGTCCCCACCACGTTATATGGGAGTTATAGGGCCCTGGTCCGAGCTCCTAGGAGCCGCCGGGCGCCCAAGGCGGGCAAGTAGCTCGCGCGGGCGGGCAAGTAGCTCGCGCGGGGACACGCCTGTTGAAAACTAATTTCATTTAAACCAAGCACCTTGCACACCGTCCTTGACATCTTCAGTATGTGCGAATTATTTGGAACAACCTTATTCAGACGTTTCGATCAACCTTATTGCACATTGTTTGTTCAAGGTGATAAATGAGTGAGATTCTTAACTCGACAGGTCTGGTCGTTCGCTTTACTTTTTGTTCCTGCTTGAGGTGCCCTGCCTCGGTTATAAATATCCGCGAAGTAGCTTTGAGTGGTTGGCTTCTGGATTGTTTCGTTTATCTCCACAAACCTTCTTTGGCCTTGCTTGCCATTTAAGAGACGCAAATCGACCTTTAGAATGCTCTCTGGGAATCTAAAGTTATTTCTGCAAGTGAATTAAGAAAGGTGAAAGCAAATTGTCTTCTAAAACCGTTCAGAAAGATACTACTGAAACAGTATTTTTGAAGTTACAAAGTGGTACTAAGGAGTATTTGCTTGCCTAACATTTTTACGGCAAGCAATAAGACCCAGGTGGTGAAGATGACAAGAGCCTTATTAACTATATCTATTAGTTCATTTTTAAACGTTGGCACACTTTCTAGCGCTCTCAGATACAGGGCCAGCGAATTGAAAAAAAACGCAACACCTTTCTGATTTAAGTTCATTCCGAATATTTTGGCATTCGTGATTCAGTATTTTGTTAGAATTTTGTTTGTTTAGAATTGTTTCGCTATAAGAAAACAATATTACAGCCATAAAGAAAAAGCGAACTACGTTTTATCAGAACTCCTTTGCTTGAACTATAATTTATACAAGCTGTTGTTATACTGAACAACCTATTGTGTTCGACATTCCCTATATGGAGGATATTCCAATCAACCAAAAAACATCCAAATAACAGGTGTTTCACAACCCAGCTGACATTGTTCTCGCATCCGGAAGTCGTCTATCAGTCACTTGTCTCCGTCAAATCATGTGTGCGATGCAATGCACTTTCAAGTACCATCTCTCTCCTTAACCTTTCTTCGCACATGAATGTAAGGTCAGTCAGTTTCGCATCGTGTTCAATGAAGCTACCGGCATTGAAATGTGGAGGTTGTTTAGGCAGTAAAGATAAGCGTTGTGACAGCTTCTGTCTCTGACGTGTGATGCTTTTCGGCTTGAAAGAAATGTTTTCCCCTACGAATGGATTATCGGTGAATGGGAAAAAAATGGCGACAAGAATTTATTCAGAACTATTTTGCAATCTTTTAAATAAAATGTAGAGTGATGTAAGCAATTTTAAAATCTTAATCTTGCAATGGAAAATTAAAAACGTATGTAAATACTTATTTTTTATATCAAGGTCTATTTAAAAAATATTATTTTCATAATTGTACTACTTACATAAACTAAGCCCCACTTTCTCGCCTAATTTTAAACAGCAATTGTTTTAATTCCTATTTGTTAATTGAAAGATTACAACATGCTATCCAGTTTTTGTGATATCCGCTGCGATTAGAATGGTCACGAAGAGATAACAGAAAATATAAGAATGACAACTCTGACATCAAAATTGTCTGTAAACAATGTCGATTAATTATCTGCATTCTTTGACATATCAGGTTAAAGCAGACCATTAAGAGTGTAACATAAACAACTTCTTTCTCCTGTGTTTGATCACAAAAACGATTACAAAAATTAAAAAATGTTAACTTTCAACTTCTTGACTATAGTTTTTTGTTGTTCATATTTTTAAAAAACTTGAAAGCTACATATCAGTCAATAATATGTCCCTCTAATTCTTTATCCAATACCTATTTGTTTTATTAGTTATATTTGAGCATCGCGATACAATCATCAGGGAATTAAGAGAAAGACTAACTGTCTTTTACTTTCCACTCTGCACCATCAATCCTTCAGCCTCTCAGAGATACACAATTCTTGGTACACCGCTTCCTGACCTTGCAGTTTCCTCATTAATTTTCTGCACAGAAGGTAAAATTTATCGTATTTCTTTCAGCGCAGTAGAAGACAGAGGCTCTGTCCTTTCTGCAATCAAGCGCCCCTTTAAATCAATCTTCGATTTCCAGAAACCGGTTTCTGCCGCCGCCGGTCGTAGGGGCCTTGCAGCAGGAGAGTTCGCTTGGAGAGGCCTTGGCCGCCGCCCGCTGTTCGGGGTAAGCCTTACCGGCGCGCTTGCCGCCGTGGCGCGGACGCCTTCGCTGGGGTTTCCCGACCAAAGGCCTGGGCTGGGAAAGGGGCGGGTCGTTAAAACGGGTTAGCGAGAAGAGCGAAAATTTACGATGCATGATGGCTACGTTGTGGGAACTCACATGTGGGAGGATACGTTCTTGGAAGATGTTTCCGAGAAGAAGAAAATGGAAACTTTTCGTTTGTGCACGAACACTCCTCTTTTCTGATCAATTCTTTATGTTGGAAAATGTACCAGTCTTGGAAAACTGGTATACTGGCTTTTTCATGGACAACTCTTTATATTGTACACCTTTTATTGTTGATGATGAGTTAGAGGCACATTTCATTTTATGTTGATTATTTCTGAATGGCGTAAAAAGTTTACTTTTGAGTATGCTGTTTGAGTGAGTTTTGTTGAATTTAGGTAAAGTTTGTCCTGTACGTTTACGATTAAAGTTATCTGCCATCGTTAAAGTTTGTTATATATTTTGATGCCCGTCTAACATTATCTCACGATATATAATAGTCGTAAGATTATTTTTTATAGCAACATTATTCATCCAAGGGGGTAAAATTCTGTTTTTAAAACAAGACCATACAGCCTACGGCCATGAGGAAGGTGTCATGGTTTTTTTTAGATACCCAGGAACTCGGGAACAATCCAAAAACAATGAAACAGTTTCTATTTTGTCTGAAGAATACAAATATTTGATTTTGACATTCCGCCTATTGGGTCAGTGCGTCACTACTTTAGATATTGTTAATGTCGTGCGACAGCAAGGCCCCAAGAAAGAGGTCGCCCGCTGTTAAATATTTATTATTCATATGTTGTATTAAAGAATAGTAACAGTTTTTATATTTTTCGTATGTAAAGGACTGTTGTATTGTATGCATTATACTATTTGCAGTTCTCATGAACACTGATTTTGTTAAAATATTTAATTTATTGCAATGTTATCGACAGCATTTTATTTGTTGTTCTTGGGCAATGTACATGTTACATTTGGAAAACGAACAAGTTTGGTTTTGTTCAGTAGAATTTTATCGGGCCACTAGTTAAATGCTAATTGTATGCGACCAATTGTATTTGAAATGTTTATTTTTGGAAAGAAAATTGTTAACTCCCAATTTTTTAGTTGTTTTTGCTTTTATTTCAAACATCGTAAAAATGGGAAATAATATGAGTATATCATCTTATATGAAATATTTGTACATTCTATAACGTATTTAATAATGAACGATCAAAGTCACTTGGAAATAGTTCTTTATTTTAAGTAATATAGTTAGAAAACGTCGGCAGGAATCAGACAATTAAGTTATTATGCGACAGGAAATTAGTTATGACAATCATATATAATGCCTGCGTCTTTAAGAAAAACTGCTCCAGAAGAACTCGACAACTATGATGATTTGCAATGCAAAAGTGTTCTTTTAAACTCAGTAGAAATTAGTCAAAGGTTGAAATGACAAAGGGCGATTAATCATCTTGGACTCGAGTTTAGGTGGGAATAACCAGTAAAAAATCCAAAAATTCCATGGCCAGTAAAAAAAGAACATTCTCCTTAAATCACAGTTAGAGGATTTCCCTCGTAAAAGAATGTGGAAACAGGTGTAAACGCGTGAGACACTGTCAGTACGACTCGTCGCGGAAAATGGATGGCGCACGTGTTCCCAGAAGCGATGGAGTGGCACGTGGGCGGCCTTCGGGAACCGCCACGCGTCCCACGTGCTGCGTGCGACAGATTCCCACAAAGTACATTGCGAACCCTTGCAAAAAAACATCTGTCATTCGCGCCACCGATGAAGTTCAGGTATTTTCCCTATCAAGGATCTAAGCAAAAATAATAAATTAGATTGTGATGCAAAAGAATATGTTGGAAATTATGATGCATCATTAAATTATTCAGTAAGCATAAAGAGCTCTAATGATTGTTATTTACGTGGAATTGAGGTGCGTTATTATTGCGTGCGTGTGTATGCGAGCGGAAGTATGAAATCCTTTTAATGCGTACACGTTTAAAACCGTGTGTATTTACGTGGCGTGTTAGCTCTTTCTGTTGAGAGATGAACTCTCTTGCGAAAACGTGAAGACAAAATACGTTTTAGGAGAGTCATGTTTCATTAGACGAACCTAGGTCTTAAGTTATTTTCATATGAAATAAATTGCGGATTCATTATACTTCTATTAGCGTCCAACAAATTATTGTTGTTGTTATTGTTATAGTTATTATTATTTATATTATTTGATTTGCTTATTTGTTGGATCAGATTAACAAATACCTTTGAAGATTTCTTTATACGCAGTTGAGCTAGAAACATATCATAAACAATACTAATGAAGCACAAGACGCTCTGTTCAAATTATATCCCTAATTAACAGAAAACTCTGTAAATAAATTCAGACCTTTTTAACCCATTTCCTCTTCTAACCTAACCTAATCTAATCTTTCCTAACCCTCTGTTCCTCCGAATCACCTCAACCAAATATTGCATAAATTGAAATTAAGGAAGTGGCCTCGCTCACATTAAGGCTAATACTAAGTTACTATTTATTCATAAATCAAAACTCTCTTGTAAAGCACTAATCCGCAGTGTAAGAAAATTGTTTGATAAAAAAATTATTAATAACATCACACATTCAACAGTTTTTCAACAGTTATATGTTCAGTCATCACCATTCAGCTCTGGTTACGTAAGCAATTTATTTTGAGAGGACCAATTATAGTTCATTGAAATGCTATGTAGACCAATGCCGGTATCGGCGAGCATTCAGACAACCCTTTACGACTCCAATGTACCAGCAAGAGTAAGGTCGCGGATTCGATCCTCGCCGGGTGCCGCACATTTACAAGATTTGTGTAACATCGGCCAGTTTGTGGCGCCTGCCGTTTGCGAACTGGTAGGCCGACTGCTCTGATCAGAAGTTTGCCATTCCTTGATCCTTTTTGGGCGAATTCCGGGGAAGCATCCGACGACCTCAGACCGGGCGCGATCCGTCCCCTATCCCCTAATCTTGTTCACATTCCCGTCCCAGCTAGAGTCGATTACCAATCTTTTTATGGTTATTACCACTATCCGATACACTCTGTGAAACCCCTGAGGCGCTTTATGGCTCGTGGTGGAATAACCGAAATAAAAACGACTGCAGTAAGAGCGGTACAAACTTTCTCGCTTTATGTGAAACTTACGCCAGTTTCGCAAATTTAAAGAGTTCGACGAAAATGAAACCTGCGCCGTTTTTGTAAGCATACATTTGCTGCACGCCACACAAAAAAATACAATTTCGAACTATTATTAAGAAAAAATATATTAATTTATTTTTCTTCAAGAAAAATGTACGCGAATTTTTTTTAACCGATGGTATCCGTTAAAATTCATGAAAACCCATTTTGGATAAAAAAAAAAATATTCAAATAGCTATACATTTACAATGTTATTTCCTTTTCATATTATTTACTAAAATTTGTTTAAATTTCTTTAAATACGCACTGATGAGGGAAAATCCTTTAAATGTTTTAAAGTTGTAATGTGAATAACATTCGTTAATATACAACTGTTTGTGGAAGTAACATCTGTTCTGCTTCTTCAATTTTCTTTTACATCATTTCTCATTTATATCGTTTATGACTGCCCAATCATACTTTTCTACTCTGTACTGGTACCTTGAAGAAGAACTTACACCGTCTCTAGCATTTTTTTTCTTGTGGAGTGAGGGAACCTTCAAATATTGTAATAGGACGTCGAATGATTCTAAACAGAATGTCAAGTAGTATTTCTCTAGTGTATTTCGTCACTTATTTGGTTAACCAAACAGGGTTTGTCTCGAATACGTATTTGAATAGGTGTCTCCCTACATGCCTCCACATCCTGGTAATTCAGTATTAATCAACTTCTGAGTTCTATTTCACCCCGTTTCTATTTTTGTACGTGTGCATATCAATTCCTGCCTTAATCTGATTCACTGCAGTTGTTTGGGTCCAATTGATTAGGCGAGAAGACTTTGCATATCAGTTTCCCTGTGAAAATGACTCAGCATGTTGCTAGTACTTAATGTACTCGGAAAATTATCATTTAATAAGTTCATTTTTTTTAAGATTATCACATTATTACAATAACATTGAAATAACAGCCATCAAATACCTCATTGAAACTAAAAGACTATTTCACACCTACAAAGATCCAGCCAATAAAAAATTTTCTGTCGTCTTCAAAAACATTCACCCAACAATTACACTAGAGGAAATAACCGAAGACCTTCAGCACAAATTCCCGTCCATCATCAGTGTAACAAGACTCTATAAAAATAACGTGCCCATTCCAGTTATTGCAGCAGAATTCAATGGAAGTCAAAATATCGAACAAGTGCTACAAATTAATCAGATCTGTAACATTAGTGTTAAGCCAGAAAGAAGAAGAAGGCCGAAAGGTCCAGTTCAGTGTATGCGGTGCTTAGACTTTGGACACACAAAGAATAACTGCAACAATTCAATCGCGTGTATTTTCTGTGCACAATATCATTATTCTGTTAATTGCCCTAAAAAAGACTTACCTGCAATCTGTAAAAATTGCAATGGATCTCACAGAGCTGATTTAAGATCAATAGAATGCCCATACTATAAAAAACAAATAGACACCCCCTCAAGTAACCCCAAATCAGGCAATATTAAAAATAGATTAAGAAACAACCCCCCTCCAAGACTCACCTCACAAAACTTCCCACCTCTCCCCACATCTAACAATATTCCAAATTTCACATTTGCTCCAAACCCTCCCCAAAATACAAATCAAAACAACCAACCTAACAATAACCCATCCACACATCCTCCTCTTATAAATAATTCTAATAATAACTATTTCATTCATTCCATTATTAACTCAATTACCTGCTTCTTAGTCAATATTATTAATAATATCATCCCAACAATAGTCAGCAATTTACCAGCATCTCTCTCAGCCTATTTTAACAACAATAATGCAACAGTGCCATAAAAATAATTTAAATCTGCTCAACTGGAACGCGAATGGCATCAACAATAAAAAATTAGAACTAACGCATTTCTTAAATGATAACAAAATAAATCTAGCTTGCATAACGGAAACGCATTTAAAATCAGATGTTACATTTAATATATCAGGCTATAGTGTAGTCAGAACCGACAGATCAAATGCAAACGGAGGTGGTGTACTAATACTAATAGAAAAATCCATACCATTTATTAAAATCAACCTTCCACACACCCCAGGTCTCGAAACTATAGCCATTAAATTCCCTCTAAACAATAGATTAATAACCCTAATAGCGGCATACAAGCCTCCGAAAACAAAAATTTCTGACTCGAATATTTCAGCGCTATTCCAGATCAATTCGCCCACTCTTCTGATTGGGGATCTTAATGCTAAAAACACTATATGGGGATGTAGAAATACCAACACTGCAGGACGCCAACTCAGCAAAATAATTACGGACCTCAAACTTCAGTTAATTATCCCAGCAGAACCCATTCACTACCCCACAGATCACAATAAACACCCAGATATATTAGATATTGCAATTTCTAACACTCAAACCACTTTTTACTCAGCACCCTTCTTTGAACTAGACTCGGATCACCTGCCAACCATCATCTCAAAAACTCAACAAATTACGCCCCCTCACACTCCAACTCTCACACTTAACACACAAAACATCAACTGGAAAAAATTTAAGAACATAATTCAAAAACAATCACCCCACTTTAAAATATTAAAAACTCCCATAGAAATAGAACAAGCTATAGCCTTTTTAAACAATATAATAATTAACACAATCAACACTCTTAATAATAATGCTCAGCCCCCCACCACTAAACATTTCAATAAAAAACTTCCGAAAAACATTCTCACAATTATTAACACTAGAAACAAAACAAGAAGACTTTGGTGCACCATGAGAAAAACCCACAGCTTAAGAAAGAGTTAAATTTACTGTCCAACATCGTAAAAAAATCACTAAGGGAACATAAACAAACAACTCACAATAACTTAATCCAGTCCCTCAGCACAAATAACAACACGTTGTGGCAATTCACTAAAAATATCTTGAAAAAGAAAGCAATAATACCCCCATTAACAACTCCAACGGGCAAGAAATTTGCTTCTTATGAGAAGGCTGAAGCATTAGCCGATCACTTTGCTAAATCATTTACTCCAAATGCCACCCCAACTCACCCACTGCATTCAAACATACTCGAAATAGCATCAGCCCCCAACTATAACGTACCACACAAAATAAACTACATATCCCCAAATGAAGTCATTAATATAATTAAGATATTGCCAATAAGAAAAGCCCCTGGTCACGACAAAATAAGTAACAAAATCTTAAAAAACTTACCTAAACCCACAATAGCATATATCACCAATATTTACAATTCAATAATTAGAACTGGTTACTTCCCCGTTATTTGGAAAAATTCAAATGTAATACCCATCCCCAAGCCATTCAAAAATATATCCAGAACTGACAACTACAGACCCATTAGCCTTCTTCCCACTTTATCAAAAATCCTAGAAAAACTAATCCTTAAAAGACTAAATTCCCATCTGAATAAAACTCAAACAATCACAATGCACCAATTTGGCTTCACTAATAAAGTTTCAACTTCTCATCAATTATTAAGAATCACGGAGCACATACACACGGCATTCCAAAAAAAACACCATACAATAGTTACCTTTTTAGACATTTCGAAAGCTTTTGACAAAGTGTGGTACCCTGGATTAATATTCAAACTTAAAGAAATAGGTACCCCTAACTATTTAATTAATACCATTAATAGCTTTCTCCAAGATAGAACATTCTGAGTCACAGTTAATAATCACACATCCAATCCCCGCAGAATTACAGCTGGATTACCTCAAGGCTCACCACTGTCCCCCACGCTTTTCAACATATACACAGCGGACATTCCCATAACATCACACACGCACATCGCCCAATTCGCCGATGACACCGCAATTTTCATGTCCAATCATTCAACTAATCTAATCTGTAAACAAATTCAAACACATTTAAATAAAA